>CM056809.1:40708443-42077193 GCA_029852735.1 Persea americana | reverse complement strand
TTGCACTTGTGAGGCTGATCTTTCCATTGAAACTCCATTGTCATCCTTTTCCAATTACAAACCACCGTACCCAATTGTTCTAGCCAATGGACTCCAAGTACCATATCTAACCCGATTAGTGGTAATGAATAAAGAGTTAAGGTAAAAGGTATACCTTGCAGCAGGACTTGAACAACCCACATTAGCCATTACCCAAATCTCCCTTGGCACTTTAAGGGATCCCCATTAAGGTAAATGGCTCGGTTGGCACTACTGGCAATTGCAACAACCCAGCCACTTTTTCATTGATGAAGTTGTGAGTTGAGCCACTATCTATGAGGACAATCAATTTATAAGGTCATACCTTGGCCGTGACTCTCATAGTTCGAGCTGTAGACCATCCGGTAAAGGCATGAAGTGATATTTCAGGTTCCTCCTGAAAGTTGGCGAGGCCTTCCTCTTTTTCTTCATCCGCATCACTTGCGTTAAAATCCCTTTCAAGCAACAGCAGCAGTGGTCCTCGACATTTATGACCCGGAGTGAATTTCTCATCAAAGGCCTTGAGCTCGCCTCTTTTGCATCTCATCCGAAGTGAGCCTCTTCATTGGTGAAGCTGTCTTGAATTTCGTTGGAGTAGGAGAGTCGGAACTTGACCGGTTGAAAGGTCGTGTGATTTTCCGCCGGCGTGTTAGTTGTTCATCTCTCATTCGTGAAAGGCTAATTGCTTCTTTCAAAGATTTCGGATTGAACATCCGAATGCCATTAGCTATCTCCGGTTTGAGGCCTCCCATGAATGTCCCCACTAGTGCCTTTTGCGTCTAGCCTTGTACCCGATTCCCAAGCCTTTCAAACTCCTTTTGGTAATCACGTAAGGAGCCCACCAGTTTAACACTTGACAGAGCTTCATCAAAATCCTCACATTCGGTAGGACCGAATCTCGCCCATAATTCCTCTTCAAAGATTGCCCATGTTATTTCCCTGCCTTCTTCTTTATAGGCTCTACGCAACCACTGCCACCATTGATTAGCCTTTCCTTCAAGGTGGAAAGAGGCCAACGACACTTTTTGTGTTTCAGAAGTGCCCTGGTACTCAAAAAATCGATCCACTCTAGTGAACCATTCGGTGGGATCATCACCTGAAAATCTAGGGAATTCCAATTTGGCTAATTTGGATGGGAACATTGGTCGTCCTCCTTCAGAATGATCTCGAGTTTCTCCTCTATGATTGCGGAAATGACCGTTGTGATCGTTGAGGTTGCTGCTGGATACTTCCCTGTTTGAGAGCAATGCTTCGGATGACTTGTGAATGGTGTCCTCCATTTGATTTAGCTTGTCAGCTATGCCAAGCTCCATTCGGCTCAAATTATCTTGGAGTCCTCCAAACCCAACTTCTAAATTTTCTATTGCTTCGGATAACTTGTGAATGGTGTCCTCCATTTGATTTAGCTTGTCAGCAATGCCAAGCTCCATTCGGCTCAAATTATCTTGGAGTCCTCCAAACCCAACTTCTAAATTTTCTATTCTCTCTTTATTGGTTGCCATTTTGACGTAGCTCTGATACCAATGATAGATCCCAGTCAAAGCTAAAGAAATTACTTAAGAAAATAGGATTCTGCTTTAGGTGAGAATAAAACCTCAGTAATATTTATTTGAATCAACTTGTCTTACCACTACCAAGTGATGGAGTTTAAATACATAAAGGACTTAACCACTTTCCCTAACAGAAGGACTCAACAGCTATTCACAGTAAAATAGCCAACAATTATTCAAATAATCGAGATACACTCTAACAACTTATTGACCTATTCTTATGCAAATAAACAACAGTGACCAACAATACTAAACGATGACCAACAGCACTAATGCAAATCTCAAGCCATCAATCCTTCCATGCATGTTCAATCTTCACGTTTGCGTGTCCCATGCATAGTGGGACTCATTCGGTCCCTGTGCCTTGGGTTCCTAATGGACACCCTATTAGATCTTCTAGGCGTATCAGAACTCAGCCATTTTCCCTACCTGAAACCATTCATCTTTGTTACCTGAGATTAGTCATCCTTGTCACCTGAAATTAGTCTTTTCAAAACCTGAATTCAGCCCCATTTCTTACCAGACCCAGCTGATTCTTGTTCTCTTTCTTCCTCTTGTTTTGACCAGCCAAATGCTGTTACAACATGGGCCAATGGGTTCCACCCCGGGACCCGCATAGCCCAAACCCTTAGGACTTGTCTTATGACCCATGGAACCTGAATCTTTCCTTGCTTTTCTTTTTAAATGTATTTTAAATTAAATTAAGCAATTTGAATGTACATGTAGAGTTCGATGACTTGTAACTTTACCCGAACTTAAGGATCGGCTACTAATACCTTCATATTGCATCAAGTGTACTAAAACACACTAATATCCATCTCTTGGAGCGTGTAACTTTGGAAATCATCATACTTACATGCGTAGGCCTATTTTAATCGTATTTTCACTTTGACATGAATCTGATTTTCTTGCATCTTGCCCTATGGGACTCCGAGGGTCTTAGCGTGCGATCTTCGCCCTGCTTCACCATTGAATGTACCTAGATCCTTCAGGGTTTCTTGGATTGTGTGCGAGCATTTATTGCCCTGCCCTTCCAAGTTACCTGGATCACATCCCTTTTCCGCCACCCATTTTGGGTTGCTTTATTTCCACAGGAAATGCTGCCCGTTTTTCCGTAAAATTTCTCATACTTAGAAATATTGTTTTAAAACCAATTTTATTTCGATTTATCGTTTTATAAGCCGAATTTGCATTGCTCATGTTTTTGAAGTATTCTGATTTCCTGTTAAACCCTGTGTTTGTAATTGTGTCTTGCAAGTAATCGATTTACTCATGTATTCGGATATAAGCATAGAAACCTGTTTTCTACATTGATTTTCGAACCGGCACCACCAAGCTGCTTTGCTCACCGTATATTGCAGTTTGAGTCTAGTATCTGTTATTTATATATGTATTGCTCACTGCAGTTAGAGTTCTGATGTGATAGGTGTCGCTATAGTACCTTCCCTGACCAGGTTAGACTACTAGGTCCCCCTTAGCAGGGCCTCTGATTCCTGAACGGCCGTGACTCCAAGGTGAGTTTTTTTGGTACTCTCAGTTTACTTAGTTGGGGCTAGTCGGTGCTTCCTCCTCCTTGAGTATCATGACAAGTGGTTGCCTGGCATTTTATTGATTTAAATTAATTCATGTTCATGTTGCTGTAAATCATACTTTCTTGCATCAGCTTATCAGTTTACTGCATTGTTTCAGGATTTATCACCTGTATTTACATTATGTTATTTCCTGCAAAATATGCTCTTTTCCTTGATCATTTGCCAGACTTTTGTTTGATCTACGCTTGATGTCGTAGATAATGAGCTCATCTTCGCCCCTGAACCGGATGTTACGGCGATCCAACAGGATCCGCCAGTTATTCGAGAGTGGGCAGCTGACGACATAGAGTAGTGTGCAAAGGTGCAGAGCTCGTGATATCACCTTTTGGTTATTTTGGGAATCTCATCTTTTGTTTTGTAATTATTTGGCTAGTGTTTTTTGTATGGCCTTATTGTGGGTTGTAATTAAACTAGTTTTTTGTTAAACCTAAATGTTAATTAATGGAATTAGTTCCTTTCTGCTATCCAGTCTGGTAATGCCATCTTACTCTGATAATTATGCCTGTTTCATGAAAATGGCCCTCCGCAAGCTTCCGTCATGAAAGGTCCTCGTGGATCAGGGATCCTTGCAGAATCTCACATAGCGGAATCCTGCGGGTGATATTATCTGGTGCGTGGGCAGGGGTCGCACCAGTCCTCGTGTCCTGTGCGCCATTGCGGCCCCATCCGCTCTAATCTCGTCTTGATCCGGATTAGGGATTTGGGATCATGACAACGACCCTGCCATGGTCACCAGCAACCCCGGGTGCATGGTCGTCGGCGACCCTGGAATTCCAAGTCGTCAAATTTTGCCGAAAACCCATCTTTGGGTCTCTTTTCGCATTTTGAGATGTTTGGCCTATGTGATTTTTCAAAAATTTGATTTTCGGGGCACGAAATCCGTCGTTCTTTGTCAACATCACGAATTCGTTGTCGAAATCATGGGATCGTCATCGGACGCTTTGAAATCGCCAAATGGCCGACCAAGAAAGCACACTTTCTGCCTGGCCAATCGAGAAATCGACAGGACATATGGTACTGGCCCACGGTAACAATTAATGTCTAAAATTACATGATCATCCAACATCAATCAGCATGAAAATCCATCGGCGATCAAGGCCTCCTACATCGCTGGTAGAATTCCAAAAGATGCGGCGCAGCCCACGACTCTTCAAATTCTTTGGCGGCCACTTAATGCAGTTAGTGACCCATTTTATGACAAATTAATGTGGTCGATTACTCATTATTTTGGACAGTCCAACCAGAAGTCAAGAAATGGGAGTTACAAGTCAAGTGCAATCATGGAATTAAACCATGTAACTCCTCCCATCATGGAGCTTAAAGGCACTTAAAAGCCCATTATTCTCCAACGGCCAATCAAAAGCCAAGAAAAAGGAGTTACAAAAATACAAATTTAAAAACTAGTAACTCCTCCCATCATGGAGCATTAATGCAATTAATGTATTTAAAGCTCATAAACTCCCTTCATGGCCACCAAAAGCCTATAAAAGGAAGTCATTTCCACCATTTCAACGATGATGATGATAAATATGACATAAAAAACCAAGAGAAAACTCTGTAAAAGTTGATACAATGACTTCTCCTCCGTTGAAGAAGTTCTGCAGCAACCACCACTACAAGGTGACCAAAGTCCCTTGGGGGGCCGCGCCCCCCTCCCCAAGGCCTTCTCCTTCTGTCTCCATGGCTTAGACGTAGCTTTTCAGCCCATCTACTTAGCTTGTTATTGGATATAGGACCTCCTCTTGGTCTTTCTCCTCTAAAAATCTGAGTTCAAGCCGAGCCAAGGGAATCAAAAGCATCATTTGTTCTCATCTGAAGGATGATGGCGAAGTCCACACACGACTTGCGACTGTCAATATGAACGAGTCCCCACAATCTCCTGAGAAGTTAGATTTCATTTTCTTACTTTTTATTGTAGTTTGTATTTTTTAAAGAGACATAAAAATCACAACTCTTGTCTTCTTTTTTTTACAAGAATTGTAAATTACCTTTAATGGCAAAAATCGCCTTTCACGACAAAAACATCGCCTTTCACGGCAAACAAATTAAAATCGCCTTTCATGGCATTCAAATCAAACCATGTCTATTTTCTTAACACATGTGTAATGAAAGTTAGAAAAAGTTAATTTTCTTTTCTGCTTGTGAAGGTGGATCTGCGGACTACCACTTGTCAATTCCAAGTAGAGTAGAAAATCTGGCATACCTATACAAAAAAAGTTGATGTTCGCCTTGTCTCTAGTCACAAAAGGGTTGGACCCCACAGACTCTCACGTCCCCTGACCTCAATAGTCCCGCAAGCAAATAAGCAAGCCAATCAAATATCTTCTGCTTAATTTTATTATTTTGTTTCTTAGTTTTGTTTTAGTCTCTTTCTTAAATTCTTTCTTAATGAAAATGTCATTTAATGATTAGTAACAGAAATGCCATTTAATTAAAAATAATTTTTTTATTAATTTCTTTTTAATTTACAGTTGTCTATATCCTAAAAAATGAATGAAAATAACTAACAAAACTAAAAAAAAAAACATTTTGAAGTTAAAGATTTCTGTATATATATTTTTCTTATGGCTTGAGGTTAACACGGGCTTTTTTTGCTAGTTAGTATGAAAAAAATTAAAACCAAATTCATCTAGGATCATGGTTTATCTATTGTTGACAGAAGGGAAGATTAAGGGAAGCCTACGTAAATGAATGAGAACCATAGATAAATCATGGATTCAAATTGCTGAGAGAGTTTAAAAAGATCTTTATCTGATTCCCACCAAGGATGAAAATAGCGGTAGCGGCAGGCGTAGCGGCCTGCCGCCAAAACGCTACGTAGCGGGCGATACGTAGCGTAGCGGCGATACGTAGCGGCGTAACGGTGCGATTTGGAAAAATCGTCAAAAAAATATGAAAAAATTCTAGAAAATCTAGAATATTGGAAAATGAGAGAATGTATTTTTTTTGCAAAAGTAACTAAGGTAAGGGGGCGTAGCGGTCCCCTCACTATATGAGGTCCTGTATCACTGTATAAATAGAAAATAATAGTAATGATCATTTTTTTCGCATGTGTTCATGTTGCTTGATTATGCTAACTTAGAAACTAATGAAAGGCTCAGAAAAGAAAAAAACTATATCATAAAATCAAGACTTAAGAGTACCTAGAGAAAAAAATACATCTACCAAAGGGGGTGTCTAATAGGATGTACTTAGAGAAGAACTCTCTGTATCGACTGTAATTCGGCGAGATCATGTGCTTTTTGGTGTTCTTTTAAACATAAAAGGGTAGAAAAGTTGTGAAGAAATGTTATTTGAAGAGAAGAAGAAAAGAAATAATTCTTATTATGTATTTTAAAAAAAATTGAAAAGTAGAAAATTTTCTCACCCCGTAGCGGCCCCGTAGCGGCCGTAGCGGCCCCGTAGCGGACGTAGCGGCCGCTACGGGTGCGGCGGCCGATAAATCAGCCGTAGCGTAGCGGTGGCGGCCGCTACGGCCGATATAGCGGCCACTACGCTACGTAGCGGCCGCTATTTTCATCTATGATTCCCACCACCAAGAAGGGAGAACAGCTGTGACTAACTCACTTTTACACATCACATTGTTGGAAGTAGGTAAGCCTTCTAGACGGGATCTCAAAATCTTTGATCCGCTTAACGCAGGGATCAAACACCCAAAAGGCGAAAGAACCCATCCTAAGATCTAATACCCTACTCTTAGTGTATTAAGATCCCAGATCTTTGTCAAGAAGACAGATCTTAACAAACAAAACAATTATCTAGATCTACAAATATAACTAGTGCAGATCTATACCTGAGGAGCTTTGTTGTGCTCAAATCGAGACTTTGGTCTTTGATTATGCAAAACCCTTTCGCAGACATGATCTCCCAGGCCTCGCGGTCTTCCACACTATGACCCAATCTCAGAGAAGGTCTTAATGAGAATGGTGGGATCTCGACTAAGAAGGATTCCTTAAAGCACTCAAGTAGAGAAAACCAAAGGAGAAAAAAGAGGGGAGGAGGAAACCACAAAAACAACCACCAATGTATGGGACGTCCTGTCCCTTTAGGGTATATAGTTTTTTTG
Source organism: Persea americana (assembly GCA_029852735.1). NCBI lineage: Eukaryota > Viridiplantae > Streptophyta > Magnoliopsida > Laurales > Lauraceae > Persea > Persea americana. Next base: position 42,069,967 of record CM056809.1, on the reverse strand, counting down.
GAACTTCTTATCCTAATTCCCTTGGAAGCCGTACTCCTCTTTCTCTTATGTGTCCTACTCCTCTTTCTCTTATGAGTCCTTGTTTGAATATAACTCTCTCACTTAGGGCTAGCATGGGGATCACTAGGGGTTCCTTAGATCTGGCTCCAACTGAAGCATCTGGACCCCACATCTCATGTAAGTTCCTGACCCACAGTTAATTGCAAATAACTCCACTATTTAAATTCAATTGCACTCCAGTCCTAGGAAATTTTATAAGAAGACCCTAAACATTCCAATTTCTGCAAGCAGGCCCCTCCATCAATTATATCCATGGGTCCATTGGAATTAAACGGTCTAACCAATGTGGACCAACCTCTTACTATCCTTGTGACTCAATTAATCACACTAACCGTCGATACCATCTGATTAGCTCTTAATCAGAATGGGTGTGCACTTACTGATGATAAATTCCATTAATTAGCATAAGGAGATATTTGTCTTTTAGAGGACAGATTCCATCTTGAGAATATATGTTCCTATAGTCCTACTACCATCTACCCAAGATACCGAGGTGTTGACCTACAATTAGACTCACTCATTGATAAGTCAAAGTAAATGCATAGTAGAAACTTGAGTCCATTACTCTCTCAAGATTGGGAACTTATTACTTGGAAATTATGAGAGCTTTCCTTATTAAGAGACAGTGTTTTGTATAAGGTGCTACTTATGATCCTTCAATAAATCCAATGTACTAGCACAACAATCCAGAGTCTTCCACTTTGATAGTCGAGACAAACCACACTATCTAATAGTGACTGCAGACTGCAGTGCTACAACCTTTTCAGATGAGGTGCCCAGTCTCATCACTGGTTGTGAAACGCTTCAGGTATAAGAGTTGTGATGTATGTCTCCTGCATGTGAATCTCATCCACACACATGGATCACATTTAATATACTTAAGGGATCCTGTTCATCTCATGAACAACCATGTCGTTTTGTATCAATTATGTGCAACCATTAAAAGAAACATATTCATCTCAAGAATAAAAGCATGAAATTATATATCAATTAATATAATAAATGAAAATATTCACATCATCTACTGGATTGAGGACATATAATCTTACTCTTAGCACATATAACCCATACTTTCAAGATCTATAAAGTAGAAATTGAGTAGAGTGCGCATTATCATTTCGTTCATTAAATATCATAGGAACAGAATCCTATATATTTCACCTTCATGATATTGCACAGTTCATCTTTTATAATTGTCAGACCTGCACACTATTTCATTGTAGTTTCATTATAATATTGAAGCATATGTTATGTTTGGAACAGTTATCGCAATGGCAAATAACAGGGCGTGTGAACCTTGCTGGTGAGATTGCATTGGTTACAGGACTAATCATATGGATCACATCACTTCCTCAGATAAGAAGGAAACGCTTCGAGCTTTTCTACTATACCCACCATCTATATGCAATATTTATAATATTCTTCTTGTTTCATGGCGGAGATCGACATTTTTACACAGTATTTTCCGGGGTCGTTCTGTTTGTTCTTGACAAGCTTCTACGAGTAATACAATCAAGACAAGGTACATGCCTCTTATCTGCACGCGTACTGCCATGTAAAGTTGTTGAGCTTACATTTTCAAAACACCCTGGTAAGCCATATGATTTCTCTTTTATAGATTTCAAGGACGTCTATGATCTCAAGTTGCTGTAGCTCTTTTAAGAAACTAAAAGAAATTAAAATGTTATATCAGGATTGAAGTACAACCCAACAAGCATGATATTTATAAACATACCGAGCATATCAACTTTTCAGTGGCACCCGTTTAGTTTAACTTCTAGCTCCAGTGCTGATAACGAGACAATATCGGTTATAAGCAAGTGCCAAGGGCAATGGACAAATGAGCTCTATAACATGATAGATGCAGCAGTAACTTCAGATGCTGATAATATGAAGCACATCCCAATTGCAGTTGAGGGACCATACGGGCCGCCGTTGATATACTATCAGAGGTATGCAGATTTAAGATTAGAAATAGTCCAACTGATCCCATATTTTGTTCCATTTCATGTACATTTAGGACAATGGTTTTTGGCTACAGGTATGACAGCTTACTGCTGATTGCTGGCGGGATTGGCATCACCCCATTCATAAGCATTTTGCGGGAAGTTGATTCAAGAAACAAGAACAGCAAATCTATCACAAGAATGCAGCTCATATATGTTGTGAAGACGTTGCATGACATCAGTATGTTGAATTCTGTCTCAACGCCCTTGCTGAACCAGTCGACAGGGAAAGGGTATCTGAAGCTAAAGATGTTTGTGACTCAAGAAGAAGAATGTAGTACTAGTGTAAGAGATCTCCTGCAAGAGATGTCGCAGGTGAAGACAGCCTTCTTCAATACAAAACAGTCAAATTATACTATGCCTAGACCTGCAAGTTTGTTGTGGAAGGCTACAATTGTCGGAATTTTTGTCGTTGTATTCATGGCATCACTTGTGTGCCTAAACCATTGGTTTCTTCCCTCTGAGAAACCAACCTCCAAGAAGAAAATCCCATCTTGGATCAGCGATGTAACTATCATTTGTTCATTTATTATTGCTATATGTTTTAGCACATTGGCCACAATTCTGTTGAGATGGAAACAGAGAAAGAGTGAGACCTTAGTAGTTTCTCAGGAGAAAGCCATAGGTACAGAGCAGCAGTCTGTAGGAGCACCTGAGGAACATGAAATTCATTTCAGACAGAGGCCAAATTTTGAAGGTATTGTTCCATCTTTCTTAGTAAAGTTCAATTTTTAATGATTGATTACTTTGGAAAGTAACTGATCTCCGAAAGTACTAATCAGGGAAAATTACAAATCAGTTTTAGGTATAAGTAGTTGTTGAGCATTATGTGAATAGTCAACTATGGAGACATCATATAATGTTTCATGAGCTGTCTCCATGGTCGTTTCATTTAGTGGAGTCCTTGATTAATGAATGAATTTCAAACAATCAACAAACCGATTAATTCACTAGTGTCTGTGAGTTGAATTGTGAGCAATGCAAATCTACATGGTTTGAAAAAGTTCAAAAATATACTCGAGATGATGTCAGGTCCATGATTGATCCTACGCGTAGTCTTGCTTGGGATTGGAGAACTGATCACCTGATGAGTCCTTGACTGAGTACCCGCACCCAATTTCCTTTGTTCGGGTCTTGCGGTTAATTGTGTAAATAAGAGTCCATGTTGATCCCCATTTTTCTGGTCCAGACAGTAGGGTTCAAGACTGATTGCATATATAACTGCATGTATCCATTACGGTGTTCGTGTAACTGAATATCGACTGCAACGTACATGAGCATGATTCAAAGCCCTTCTTCAATTCAGGGCAGACAACTTTTTAATGGTTGGGTCCTTCAAGTAGTTAAGTAAACAAGGTTGTATTTCCTTCATTAGATTTCTAGTTCTATACATCATGCAAAGTTTAAATACTTAACAGATGATTATTTCTTTGCAGATATATTTTCTAAATTTCCCATGCAAATGGAGGGCTCAAAGATAGGAGTCTTGGTGTGTGGACCAGATTCCATGCAACAGTCAGTGGCATGGTGCTGCAAACATTATTCGAAATCTTTCGAAAGATCTTCTAAAATGAAGAAGCCATCTTTCAGTTATCACTCACTCAGCTTTTCACTCTAGTCACTTTTGCCACTGGCAACATAAGTAACAAAATCCAAAATAGATAACTATCCAGGTCATCTGACTCGGGGGTTGTATGTCTGTAACAATACGAAAGTTCAACAAAGTTTGTATAGTACTCTTCGAAAATAATGATAGAAACTTCATCAAGACAATCACAAATGTAAATTATGATATCTCCATGGTTGCTTAGATATTTCCTCATGTTAGAACCATGGTCACTGTAATCGGATTGAATAGTCTTGTGGACTGTCGTATCTGTAGGGGATATAAATAATCTGTACCAGGATTGTAAACATATAGATTGGGATTAGCTTGATTAATTCCTTATAAGCATATCATTAGGATTGTAACGCCCTATATTAGGGGCTGTTTGATTCTGCTGTAATTATATATAAGACAGTATCATCTTATCATGGTGTTAGAACAGGAACCATATGACCCTGTTTGTTTGCTTGGAATTGTTGAATTTAATTCCTAGGAGGTCATAATAAAATGAGCACCAAAAGAGGATTCTTAAAGAGATGAGGGGGTGAATGATATAAGGTGGAGATGTGGACTAGAACTTGGATGTCCAAGCATTTGATTTACTAGGGTGATTGTACTCATTTTTCATCAAAAAGGAGATTATTTGATGACCATTTATAGACGTGTTGAGAATTCAAATTTGTCTATATTAGTTTTGGATCTTGCTCTTGGATTCTCTTCAGCACCATCACATCATCTGTAACTATGTGAATCTATTACTTATAAGCATATCATTAGGATTGTAACGCCCTATATTAGGGGCTGTTTGATTCTGCTGTAATTATATATAAGACAGTACCATCTTATCATGGTGTTAGAACAGGAACCATATGACCCTGTTTGTTTGCTTGGAATTGTTGAATTTAATTCCTAGGAGGTCATAATAAAATGAGCACCAAAAGAGGATTCTTAAAGAGATGAGGGGGTGAATGATATAAGGTGGAGATGTGGACTAGAACTTGGATGTCCAAGCATTTGATTTACTAGGGTGATTGTACTCATTTTTCATCAAAAAGGAGATTATTTGATGACCATTTATAGATGTGTTGAGAATTCAAATTTGTCTATATTAGTTTTGGATCTTGCTCTTGGATTCTCTTCAGCACCATCACATCATCTGTAACTATGTGAATCTATTACTTATAAGCATATCATTAGGATTGTAACGCCCTATATTAGGGGCTGTTTGATTCTGCTGTAATTATATATAAGACAGTACCATCTTATCATGGTGTTAGAACAGGAACCATATGACCCTGTTTGTTTGCTTGGAATTGTTGAATTTAATTCCTAGGAGGTCATAATAAAATGAGCACCAAAAGAGGATTCTTAAAGAGATGAGGGGGTGAATGATATAAGGAGGAGATGTGGACTAGAACTTGGATGTCCAAGCATTTGATTTACTAGGGTGATTGTACTCATTTTTCATCAAAAAGGAGATTATTTGATGACCATTTATAGACGTATTGAGAATTCAAATTTGTCTATATTAGTTTTGGATCTTGCTCTTGGATTCTCTTCAGCACCATCACATCATCTGTAACTATGTGAATCTATTAATTACAATCCTCGTGTGACTAAACCCAGAGAGTGGCTTCCTTCTTCACACGAAAGTGCAGCAAGGCCTCTGGAGTGAAAAGGAGGTCCTCAGCTATGAACCTGGATATGAACTTGGACAACAGGATCAGGGAGAAAAATCCATTCAGGATTATTATTCAGGCCTTGTAACTCTTTGAACAGATTATGCACAATGGGTGTGTGCCACAGCTTCAGAAACTTTAATCCTGGTGTTCAGTCTGTCTATGAGCTAATCAGTGAGATCAATTTCTCATGATATTATATCCTGAAATTGAAATGTTTAATGCTCATTTAATGAGTAGAAATCTAGTGTCGAGCTTGGGCACCTGTCTGTTGTCTTAATGAATCATTGTGAGGAATGACTTCAATCTCCAAAAAAAAAAAAAACCTGGAGCCATACCATGAGGTCGGCTTACAATTACTCGTGACCTTAGCAGATGCAATGCTACTCTTGTAATGATTATGGTCATCTTGCTATAAAATGCAAGGAAAATTTTTTTAGAGCTACTGAAAAGGCTATGAACATATTCTTGCAGGATACTGAAAAGGGCTTTTATCTTTCACTCAATCCATCTATTTTCATAAATTAAAACTTAATTCAGATATTAATTTAAATATATTATTCAATTTTTTAATGAGATTTTACCGATGCATCCCATAGACTTTATGATGAAAGTGGTTCTTAACTACATTGCGGTAGCCAATCCACTAATACCTCACTAATACCTCAATGGTGAAGCACTTCCCTTTTATAGAAACAAGTGGAGATCAATCTATGCCATAAGTGCTGATGGTGAGGGACTTTGGTGAGTGTGTGCCGGTGTGAGTATTTGCTGAAGAAAAAAAATGCACTGGGTAGAATGATTAAAACATCTTATGAATAATCTATATTTTTCAAAGGTGACCACACTCGCACAAATCTAGCTTAACCGCACTAAACATTATTGGAAAGGTTAACCATATGCAATCACTCTTATATTCTTTAGTTTGGAAAATTCATTGAGTTGAGCCTTATCGTGTAATTTTGGTTTTTATTCTTTTTTATTCTTGTTTTTTTTGTTTTCTTCTCACAGTCGCATTTTAAATATGCAAAGGTATTAATTTGTATTAATTATCATTAATATAGGTGAATTAATATATATATTTTAACTTTTAGATATTTGATCTATGTTTAAGTATTTTTTAAAATAATTTAAAAGAAGACTCTCTTGAGCGACCATGTCGACTCCCTCGAGTTAAGTTTTCTTATAAACCTATAAAAATTTTGTCATTAAGAAATTATGCTATTTTCGACTCTTATAAACATTTTGTTATTAAGAAATAAGCTACAATAACATCTGTCTCTCTTATGCCCACTCTAAGCCATCCTCATCCTTTTACCCAATCCCAAATACCCAATTTCGTGATTTTTCAAATGGTCTTGCTACCTTAGATTTTCCCACATTTACAATCACTCTACCTCATGTATTAGGTCATATATGATATATGTGATTATTTTCATCAAAGCGTGATGGTCAAATACTCAAAAAATTTCTAATGAAATGCCTTCCGAGTTTTATAAGAATATCTTTTTTTTTTTATAACAGTAAATTTTATTAGGAAGAGAGAGAAAAAAAAGAAAAAGAAAAAGAAAAACAACAACATATGAAAAAACAAGAAGATTAACAACTCAAGAAGTTAAACATTAAAAGAAATGTGTAAACCAAAGACTCCTTCCCTAGCAAGAGTATCTGCCATGTCACTCGCTTCTCTGAAGTTATGATGAAAAGTAAGCTTCATTTGAGAAGAATAGCTTGCACCTCCTCCACCCAATCCGCTAGTTTCCAAGGAAAAGAAGTTTTTCGTGAGCCCCACTGAATAGCGAAAAAAGAGTCTCCTTCAATAATTGCATTATAACCTCCCAAATGCTGCAACTCACGACAATCCACCAGCAATGCAAACATTTCAGCACCGTTTGCATCTAACGAATTAACTGGTCCTGGAAAATTCTTCACAACCTTTCCTTCCCAATCACGAATAACACCACCAATTCCTCCCATACAAATTTGCTGAACAAAGCTACCATCGAAATTCAGCTTCAAAACACCTTTTGGAGGGGAATGCCAACTAACTGTACGAACCAGTCTAGAACTTCTTCCACCACTAAACCAAGCTGCCCATGATCTGTGAAGATCTTCCACAGGAATCCCAACAAATTCAGCTGCTATACTTGCCCATTCCGAAACCGTCTAGACAATAGATTGAACTATCTCGTCAACTGATCTATTTTGCTTCTGAAAATTCCATTATTTCTTTCTAGCCAAATCTTCCACATACCAGGGTAAAGTAATAACCGCCGCCAAAATTTTAGCATGAGACAAATTACCTCTATACTTCCATTGAGCAAAATGATCCTCAACAGTTCTAGGCATAACCCAACTCATACCAAATTTATTGATAATATCAGCCCAAACTTTATACGCAAAAAGGAACAATGAATCAACAAGTGATTGGATGTTTCTTCAGCCTTCCAGCACATAGGGCAACTATTAACAATGATAACCTGTCTTCGTCTTAGCTGATCCATAGTGGGGATTTTATTCAGTCTCGCCGCACAACAAAAGTTCAAAATTCTAGGAGAAGCAAGGGAATTCCAAAAAACTGTGTGCCCCTTCCACCCTGCCTTCAGAAGTAATCAAAACCTTATAAAAAGATTTGACTGAAAAATCGCCCTTGGAATCAGGCTTCCAGATTTGAGTTAAGAATATCTTGGGTAGTTAAAGATTTAAATGACACAAACAGCAAAGTAAGAACAATGTGACTGCAAAAGGTGCATGTGAAAACGCCTATCTACAAAAGTAGCACCATGCATTTCTATAAGATGGTTGAGAATGACATAGCATTGATGACGAGACAATATGCAACTCTGTCGAGGGAAATTGTAAAAATTTTATTTTAGAGTTGAAATGATGAGAAATATATGGTAGTTAATGTAGTTAAATATTTTGTGCCTATTTAATTGCAATGCATTTTGTCTTTTACCATTGTTAATGTGAAAAACGTGCATCCAAAGAATATTTGACCTTTTCACTTGACCATTGCCTGTGCCCACCCAAATAAAAATCCCGGGTGTGCCACTGATGGTGAGGGACTTGCGTAGCAATGATAGTATGGCATGAGTATCTACCAAGAAAGACAAAAAAAGAAAAAAAAAGTTTCCTGAAGTGAGGTGGGGCCTATAACATGGGGGCCACGAATCCATTATGCTGGTTCCCCACCAGAGCGATCATTTGCCCATAAAATAAAGAGCTTTTATGTATACCCCCCCTAAGGTTTGTAGGATTTGTACATAGGCCCCTGAGGGTGTTTTCTTTTCTTTTTTTTTTTGTAAATAGGCCCCTGCATTTTCATTTATATACCTTCTGTGTCTGTAAAAATCAATAGTCTTCCAACCATCACAGGTTTTTAGAGCGAAATGACACTTTTGTCCTTATTATATGAATAATTTCAAAAGGTTGAACTCAATTGTTTTAAAAAGCATGTAACATTAACAATTGCACTTGTGGGAGAGAATAATCCTACATAAATTCAGTTTTTTAATCAATACAGGGTTCATTTCTTTAAATTTAAATTGATTATGATGACAATGAACGCCTATACTTATAACCGGTTATGATTTATCCAATCCCTACATGACCCCACTATTGGATTGATGAAAGGTTTAAAATACATGATTATGCTTCATGTGTAGGAGAGGAGGGTATAGAAGAAATATGGGGGGAATGGGCAAATGTAAAAAAAATATTATTTTTTAGAGTTTGCGAAAGAGTGGAATATTGGGGGGAGGGGCAAATATAAAAAAAAATTAATTTTTAGAATTTGCGGATGGGGAATTTTAGACTTTCTCATATACGAGGGGGGGCTTCAGTCCTTAGGCCCTTATACCTAGGTTCACACTTAGTCATGTGAATGAGAGAGTTATTAAGAGAAACCATTGGGACTTGAGATAAAATAATGAGATTTTTGTAAATATTAATATACCCATTTTTGTTCAATGGATGTAAGGACAACGCTGTCATTTATATAAAAATCCAACACAAATCTAATGGTGGTGCCCATTCTTATTAGGAATATTGATTTTGGGGACATGAAAGGTATTGAAAAGACAAGTCAGGGTCCTATTTACAAATACTAAAACCTCATAGGCCTAATTACAAATCAAACAAACCTTGGGGGTCTATACAAAAAACACTAAAATAAAACAGAGGCACGGGTAGGGATGTCAAGCGAGCACTTGCCTCTTTAGTTTTTTTTTTTTTGGATTAATTTTTCTTCATTGTTCTGTATAAAAATCAAAGTCATATACATTGTCCATGTATTATACGAACTTCCGATCTCATCACCTACATCAATGTTCATTCAGTGACAATAATGGACTCTATCTGACATATATTAGGTGAGAAATTTGAGTTTTAAGTTTCTCCTTTAGTTTAAATTGGGATTTAGGATGATTGAGATAAAAAGATAAAAATATTTATAGGACGTCTATTGGTACATTACTCGAATTGTGAAAATTAGATTAGAAAAGAGAAAGTGCCTGCGGGCCAGGCCGGCCGTGCCAAAATGGGCCAGCCGGCCTTGCCCATTCCCCCGGCTTAGCATGGTCCATGGCATGGGCTGTGATGTTAACCAGGCTGTGCCGTGCTGTGGGCCGTTGACCGCGGTCCGGCCCATTTGGCATCTCTAGGCACGGGTCGTTTGTCACCTTACTTAAGAGGCGTTTTGTAAAGTCGCATCCACACACTTCCTCTCGTATGCACAACTAGAGTTGAACGAGAAGCTCTTCTCTTTCCACTCTCTCTGGTTTGGATGAACGAGAAGAAAGGAAAAGAGGAGGGGGAGATGTTCTATTCTCCCGGCCTTCTTTCCAGAAAGGGGCCTTTGGGTGTCATTTGGATTGCTTCCCACTGCTGCAGAAAACTCAGAAAAGTCCAAGTTGTTGAAGCAGACGTATCTTCTTCTGTTGGTACGACTTCTACTTCAACTACCTTTCTTTTCTCTTCACTCTGCTCCGCTTTAGTTTATCTTTTCTGTTCATCCCTACTTACTTGGTTGCTTTAGTCACTTGGTTTGGTTTTGAGATAAATGGGTACCATTTTTTCATGATTGCATGGAGAAATTGCTTGCATTGGTCATAGAATTGATACTTTAATCTGGGTTTTCCTCTGTCTCGGTGAATCGATTCTAGAAGATGTGGAAAGTCACCATTTCTTTTTCTGTTTTCTTCGTTCTTCTTGTGCGCGCGCTTGTGCGGTAGGATTTTAGGTTCATGTTGCAGAGAAGAGAGTATATATTAAATGGGTATACGGATCTCGTTCACTCATTCAATTGAAGACCCTCCGATAATACATTGTTTCTCTTTCGCTGATGAGTTTTGAGGGAACTTGAACTCCTATTTTTCTCAGTTCATGTTGTATGATGGAGTTGATCAAGCATATTTTTCTCTACTGTTTTAAGTACTCTCTCTCTCTCTCTCTCTCTCTCTCTCTTTCTCTCTCTCTGCAGAGGTAATAATTCAGTTTAGGTCTTCTAATCTTCTAATGCGAATAATGTGAATGTGTTTTGCACGCACACACATTCTAATGAAACAAAACAGTACGTAGCCCCTATTTTAATAGAGCATAAACTTTGACAACATTGCTATCCGGGGCATCATGTTGGAAGTTGGAACCCATTTTCTGGTTCAGTTACAGTGGGTCAAGTGCTGAATAAAACTTGTTCGAATCGCACCAGACTGGCTCAGTCCTATGGTGCTAGCCTACAAACCAGACCAGACTAGTGTTTTAAGATGATGCTCAAACGGCTTGATTGACTCTCCAAGAGTTAATCATGATCTCAAACTGATGAAATAAAAAGAAAATCTTCATTACAGTTTCTCATAAGGTAACACAGGTCTAACCATCAGTTTGTTATGGGCCCATTAGTCTAGACCATTTTTCGGGGCACATGATCTGTTGAAGAAAAGGCACTGGTCCATTCCATTCATACATTAAAAAACTGGGCTGTAAGTTGAATCCAGAACTATTGAGAGGTCCCACCCATCAACAGGTTAGGCTAGTGTTTATGATAATCATCTGTTTTCTCAAAACTCCGGTGTTATGCGACCATCTCCATTTTCACTTGTGTATTTTAAGGACCATGAATTGCTGACGAGTGACGAACACTGTTGTTTACCTCATACTCCTTCAAATGGAAGAACGCTACGGTATCTGACCAAACTCCTTAATGCACACCATTATATCTTTTTTAAATCCCATCCAACCCATTAATTTTGTTGTATCCTAGATCAAAAACGGCCTTTTTAACCTCATACTTATCGAACTCCTTTTCCAGCCAATATGTATCTCCCAGCTCAACATTAGCAAACTCGAGGTTGTCCATGTTTGATTGGTCCTGTACTTACCTAGTGTAGAGTTTTGTATAGAAATTAAGGATGTGATCACCAATGGCTAACCGGGCCCCATAGCAGGTTCCATCTTCTTCCAAAATGGTGATCCTAGTCATATGGTTTCTTGCAAACACCAACCCACAGAAGAATGGCAAACGGCAAGTAGACTTCTTAAAAGATACTTGTATTACAAAAAAGAACTTGTAATTTTAGAAGAGTTCTAAACCCTTATTGCAAATAGACTTCTACTACCATATGGTCCCTTACATAAAAAAATAAAAAAAAGTGGAACCAATACATTAGATTCCTGATTGTTCGAAGGAATTTTTTGGAGGATTTTCAGATCCTCTTGACTTTAGGGAGGCAACTCTCTCCAAGTCTTCTTTTCTTGGGATTATTCTTCAAACAGATTTTTCAGATCCTCTGATGATCAACTTTGTTGAGATTTTTCTTCAACAAGGATCTACTGGTCATTGGAAGACTTATGAAGATTTTTCAATCATCAGCAGTAGGCCATTTACATGGTTTTCTGTTCGGCTGTTTTGTGGGGCCTTTTTTTTTTTAATCATATCGCTTAAAATCTTTGAATGTACGGAATATGATCATGAAACTTAACATTAGGGGTGCCCTAGAAGCATTTTTGTGTGGCTACTTTTGGAATCAGGATCTTGCCAATATGATTTGTGGCACATTCGATCAAAATGGAGGAGGACCTCTCCTGTCTGTTCTTCTGTTTTTTGGTTTTCATTGGGCTATCCTGGTTTGGGCTGTTCATTCAAATGTTTTGTATTTGTGGGCTGTTTGTGTGTGGCTGGTTTTTGTGTGACTAAGCTTCTTTGTACCTCAAAACCTTGTACATTATTCCCTGCTTGTTTTGTGAAATTTGTGGGATTACTTGGAACTATAGAATCAGATTGCCATAGCTTCCATTAAAAAATCTGACATTCTTCCAATCAGATTTATGGGTAAAATATTTTTTTTCCGTCACTGGAAGAAGACGAGGGCCTTAATGGCCTGAAGCTCACCCAATCAAAGAGAGGCTCTGATAACCTTTCACATATTCGGAAGCTATGAAAAATAAGCGACAAATGGTCTGAATGCCTTTCATTGTGAGGTCATCCCTATTTATAACTCATGTTAGAGATATTCAATAATCGGTTTCCCTTGATTAGGGAAACTGTAATCAATTATAATAAGCAAAAATCCTAATGGATTCCTATAAAGTATGGTACACTGGAGTTATACTGAAGGTTGTACTTCAGTATCCCTGAGAAATTATATGGTCGTCCTGATGAATACGCTAATGATTTGATAAAGGGAAGATTTTGTGAAGAAACCAAATTGGCATATAAGAGTATTGATGATCAGATTGTGGATTCGTTTGGGTGTTCATAAATTAGCTAAGTGTCACGACCCGAAACCTAGATTTCCAATGAAGTCTGCTTTTCAAGTCGTGAGTTTTATATTTTATTTTTTCTGCAAATACGAGATTAGGTCAAATCCGAAACTTCTGCAGCGGAAAGTTTTTCAATCATCAAACGATAGGCATTGATATCAGAAATTCATAACCGAGCACAAGTTTAATAATTCTATTTCTTTAATCAACCTCAATTGTCTAGCAACTATAAACAAATTAAAACTAATCAATCCTTGTGAAGTGTTCTCTGACATCTCTAGACTACATCATCTGCACTATATTTTTTATATTCCTTGGTTACCTTTTTACCGCATTAGCATCCCAAGTTCAAGTTTTATTTCTTCACCTACAAGTGCCAATTGTAGTTCGTCAGTTTTTATAAAAACCTCAACAAGTAAGCAATCCAAAACTCATATTCCATACAATGTTCCAATAGAATAAAGGATAGGTAAGATTATAGAATTTTAGAAATACGTCGACTACTATTAAAAAAAAAAAAAAAAACCTACAACGTTGACTAGGCAAAACTATGCAGGATATCAGTACATAAAGAGAAATTGTCAAATACAAATCTAACAAGTAAATTAAAATATTTTAAAAACAATTTGGCATCTCACATTGGCTAAACGGTCATGGGTATTGTAGCACCCTTCCCCCCTTTAATGTGACGGGGAACATAGTTTTTACCACGGTATTATATAGCCCCCAATTTAATCGTAGCGGGAACAAAGTTTGATACCCAAATACAAAATTATGACCATCAAATCAAATACAGAGTTTTGGTACCGAAGCAACCGTTGGTCACTTTAGAGGAATTAACTAAACTATAGATAGTTTTTGTAATGCCCCACCCTACGCGCATGCATAGTATTGTTTGCTTTGGCCCATGGGCCTCACGGTTTTGTTTCTGGTAGGCCTTAACCCACCAAAAGGCCTCATGCAAGGTAAGGGTGCAAGCTCTACATATAAGCCCAGTCACTTTCCTCTCTATAGTCGACGTGGGACTTCAGGGCGTCACAGTTTCAGAGATATAACCCCTTACATAATAGCGTATTACTATGCTAGGTTTAACACTCAGTAGTGTTGCCTTGAATTTCGACCGAAAATACAGATAATTACCAACCAATAATAATCTACAAAGAACTACTCTATGCATATCAAATTCCTCCATAGTTATCAAATTCGAAGCTCGAAATATCATATGCTTGAACTATTCAATTCATAAAACATAGGGGAAGTATGCCATCATAACAAGATATAGGTAAGGAGTACATTGCGACATGAGATTAGTTAGATAAACCATGTTAACTATTATCATCAATATGCAGGTCATGCCAACCTAGGTCTAGGATTGCTTTCCACATGCAAGTTTTATGATAATGCAACCCTATGATATCATGGAATCCCAAACACCCCATATTTTCCCTAAACCCAACTCGAATGATCACAATGGCCTCCAATTAGGTTTAGGCCAATTACTAATTGGCGCTTCTGAAGGTAGTTGATGTTTAGAGAGTCCATGGCGTCATATTCCATATTCCTAGGCATGGTTCATGGTAGTCCGTTGGTAAATGTCTAGCCATCCGAATGCCACCTATTACTGGTCCACATTCAATACTCAATTAATTAGAGTCTAAAACCCTAAATTCAGGACAATATTCCCAAATCTACATAACCTAGCATAGTACCATGTGGGAGGAATCAGATTCCAATTTTTCACAATGCCCTAGGGTCAAAGGAATTTAGGAAATCCATCCAAACATGTTCAGCCAGCATGGTGTTCCCCAACGGGGTCTGCAACCAAGGTTCTCAAGCTACTTCCTTGCATATCTCATATGTGTAGGTTCCTTTTTACCAAGAGTTGTTGGATTCCCAACCCATACATCACACATGATTACGTAGATATCATGACAAACCCTTGTACAAAAAACCACCAACATTTGATACTAAATTTGAGTTGTTGAATTCCCATACATCACACATGATTACGTAGATATCATGACAAACCCTTGTCAAAATAACTACCAACATTTGATACTAAATCTGAAACACTAGTAGTGATCACATATGAATATAAAAAAATAAAGTCTGACATCATGAATCAACAAGCCCTAGGCACCTAAGTGACCAAATCTCCAAAATCCTAAGAGATCAAACCTACACATGGTGAATCCATAGCCAAACCATGGTTTGGCCCTGCTAGAATTCAATTCCCTCCATTCGTGCATGCATAGTTAATGTGTAGGATCCAATCTCCTAAGAGTTCTAGGGTTTAGATCACATGCACGTTTCAAAAACTCTAACTTGAGAATGAGAAATTACTATAAATAAACAAAACATGAGATATCATTAGTGTACGGATGTGCATTGACTCAAAATCCCCAAATCCAGCAAGGTGTGATCGCAATGGCCCACAAATACATACTAACATGGTTCGGCCAATGGGATTTCTCCCATTAATGGCCCATGGCCATATTGGAATTCATGATTCTCCTTTTTAATTGTACTTCCAGATTTGTTCCTCTTGAATTTTAGGGTTTTCAAGCTCTCTTGCATGTATACGCTAGACTTGACCCTTCCATGGCTTAATTAGGGTTTTCTAAGATTGAATAAATCTGAATCAAACAACAAAATCATGTAGGAATAGCAATTAGGATTTGTTTACTTGCATTTTTTATAGAGATTTATGCTTTAGATAAAGCCCTACGTTGATTTCGTCGTTTGTGCGTTTCCCCCAATTTCTATGCGTCCTAGGGTTTCCAATCGCTAAACCCTAACTTGAATTGGGTGAGAGATAGAATCTTGAAGGGAATAGGACTAAAAGAAAGAAACCCTATAAAGTATTCTAGAGAGAGAGGGGACTTAGAGAGACAAAGGAGGTGAGAGAGAGGTCGTGAGGACATATGGGAATGCCTTTTGATGGGTTTTGTGCTTTGTGCACACAATGTGAGTGTAATAAGGATCATGAGATCCTTATAAAGCCGCTCAGTTATCTTTTCTTGTATTTACTTTACCGGTCCTACATGGATTAGAACACTTCCTTCACTAGTTGTATACTTAATGGACTTCTACTTGGGCCCATTATTAACACCACATATAGAGGCTACAAGAGGCACTTGGTCGGTCCTTACAACCAGCCCCTTTATTTGAGTTTATGCATTATGTGTGGGTCCCTTGTAGCCTCCACATGAAAGATATATGTGTTATTATGCCACTACACTTAGCCTACTGTTATAATTTGGAATGGGTATTGTTTTACTGAATGGGTGCTACTCATCATCATCATCATCAAAGCCCTGTCCCAACTATGTTCGAGCCAGCTACACGAATTATGTTTCTCCATTCCGATCTATTTTGAGTCAAATCCTCAGATAAGTCACACTTCTTCAGATTTTTTTTTAAATGGTGGCTATATTTTCTTTAGATCTATTTTTACTACCTCCACCCACGTCCTCTGTGGCCTACCCCTACGAATAGGTGCTACTGCCGTATGATATACATGGATGTATATAAGAAATTGGACTTTGTCTTGTATTTACAACTTGCAGTTGTAATCCTAGTGGGGACCCTTGATTAATTCTAGTCATGCTAATACTTTTTTAAAAGTCTTCTTCTGCAATTATAAACCAATATCCAGCCAGATCAAAACCAGCCCCTATATTCTACCCTGACACTGCTGTTGGACCCATCTTTGGGTCCCACTTGCATCCAAGAGCTTCTCCTTTTCATTGTTATCCTATGAAACTTCTAATGGGCCCCTTTTCTACATTGTATAGACTGTTATCCAGCCACATACTGCTGACTGTCTAAACCAGCCCCTATGTACTGTACTATGCTACTGTTGGGCCCTGTCCTTTTGGGCCCCACACACATTTAACTTCTGTCTATGTCATATTCCTCTTAGCCAATTGTTTATTTGTTACCAATGGGCCCACATGCTTTATTAAACTTTCATTATTAACTATTTGCTATCTAATGAGTCTACTATTGTTTTTTCTCAGAATTTACAAAAAAAAACCCTTATAGTTTCTAGAATTTACAAATAGGTCCCTAATTACTCCCAAATAGGTTTTGTGCCCTAATTGTCAAATGTGGGTCGATTTCCCCTAATTGAACATTGTTCTGCAATTCAAAGTGGTCATATTCTACTAATTCAATATTTAATTTACAAAATTAATTAAAACTATTTAAAAATAATGTCTAGTTAATAAATGGTGCAATTAATGGAAAAATATCAAGCAAAGAGGAAAAGTCTACATATGGTCTTCATCGATTTAGAAAAAGCCTATGATGTTAAACAGGCTGAAGGCCCGAAGGCCATCAGTCAAACCAGTCCAGCATGCTATATACATGTATTGATGGTCGATCTCCATAGAAAGACACACAAAAATTAATACAATCTCAAGAGTATATTCAAAACTCTTTCTTTGAAAGTTTTGTGATTGTGAGTTTGTCATATGACTAGGTACCTAGAGATTTAATTTGGTGGGTTTTAAATAGAAGGAATGTTCCAAGAAGTTATATTGAAATTATTAAAGATATGTATGAAAGAGCAGTAATGAGTGTGAGAACTACTTGTGGAGAGATAGTGGAGTTCCCAGTGACTATAGGTTTGCATTCCGGGGTTAGCCATAAGCCCTTTTCTCTTTGCACTGATTATGGATGAGTTAACTACTCATATTCAAGAAGAGGTGCCTTGGTGCATGTTATTTGCAGATGATATTGTGTTGGTAGATGAATCAAGAGACGGCGTGAATGCTAAACTTGAGTGATGGCGGGGGAGGCTTTAGAATCCAAAGGCTTTAAAATAAGCTGTACAAAGACGGAATATATGGATTGTAACTTCAGTGGGGATATAAAAGGAGCGGAAACTGTTGTGAGAATTGAAGACCATGAGATACCACAAAGTGATTCTTTCTACTACCTTGGCTCCATAATTTGTAAGGATGGGGAGATTAATGAAGATGTCGAACATAGGATAAAAGCAAGATGGTTGAAGTGGCGGCTTGTTTCTGGAGTGCTTTGTGACCGATGAATGCCAACAAGATTGAAGAGAAGATTTTTACAGCACAACGATTAGACCAGCTATGACTTATGGAGCAGAATGTTGGCAAATCAAGAAGCAGCATATGCACAAAATGGATGTAGTAGAGATGAGAATGTTGAGGTGAATGTGTGATAGAACTAGGAAGGATTAAATTAGAAATGAGCGCTTTCGAGAGCATTTAGGGGTAGCACAATAAGAGATAAAATTAGATAAACCCGATTGAAATGGTTTGGGCATGTCCAACATAGGTTGGTAATGGCGCCGATAAGGAAAAGCTTGGACATGAACGTTGATGGCCCACCAAGGGGAAGGAATAGGCTAAAGAGGACGTGTAAGGAGGTGACTAAGATGGATATGAAGAAGTGTAACTTATCTGAGAACTTAGCTCTAGATAGATTGGAATGGAGAAGCAGAATTTGTGTAGCCGAACCCAACATAGTTGGGACAAGGCTTTGATGATGATGATGATGATCTAGTTAATAAATGGTCTTGATGCTTGGTTAACCATGTTATCCACAGACGTTTGGGCACTAGTTTGATGGCTATAATTGTACAAGAACTTGTATAGTTACTACAATACAAACAGATCAAAAAGAGAAATCTAAACAATGATTCATGTGCCTTTATCTATCACAGGCCACAGCCTTCATTTAGATCCTTCTAAGCTGTAGCTTGTTTGGGTGTTCATAAAGTAGCCAAGTCTACTTGAAACACAAACAAATTTGCTCTATTGAACTAGCTGTCTAGCATCTATAGTAGAAAACTCGATTTATGAAATCTCTATACATTTGTAACTTACAGAATTATGAAATGTCATCTAGTTATATGAAAAGCATGACTCTATCTCTATTTTATTCAACCCCTACATTATTCAAGTGTTCTTTTGTTTCTCACATTCTAAAGTTTTACAAAATTTTACTTCCATACAAACCCAAATCATTAACCGTCTTTATGAAATCTCAATACGAATGTCAAGTCTTCTCTTCTATCTTTTTCTTGATTGTATGTGCTGATTAACTTTTTTTCTCATTTTTTATTTTATTTTATGATACAGATAAGATCATGTTGGCTGAAGTTCCGATAGCATTTAGAGTACTGGGTCACCTTCTTATCGGTGTTGTAAGGATATATGCCAAAAAAGTTGAATATCTTTATCATGATTGCAATGAGGCTTTGATTAGAATAAAAGATTTGTTTGCTTCTGGAAAAATCAGCCTATCTAAGGGGGTGAGGCATACACCATATTTCTCTGTTACTTTGCCACAGAAGTTTGAACTTGACGCTTTTGATCTGGAGGATGTGGAAGATGTTCAAGGGTAAAACCTTTTGTCGGATTTAGTTTTTAGATTTCCCTTTCCCTTTTTCATCTTTATGCACTCCAACATTCAACCACTGACTTGTTTGTTGGCTTTTCAGTAGTGATGTCAGACCTAACAGACAAATCACTCTTCAAGGTATCAAATTTGCAATTGTCTAACCAGCTTGATTGTTTCTTTCTTTTTTTTCCTTTGGGATAATTTAGTGCTTTCATGAAACAGACGAGTGGGCAGATGAAGCAAATCAGTATTCCTTTATGGACAAGGTTGGCCACTTTGATCTTCATGTTAAGCAAGGACAACTTAGTTTACACAATGAGGAACCATATGATATTGATGCACAACAATGCGAATAGTATTTTGATCTTCTATGCCTTTGTGAATTGTATTTTGATTTCCTATGCCTTTCATCTGGGGCTCCGGTTTTGGTGGATCTAAACCATTGATAAGTGGTCAGGCAATGGATGAGTATCCCCCAAAAGTACCATGAATAAAATTACTTTAGCTGTCCCTACAAATGGATGATTAAGAGAAATATCATGGTCCATGAAATGCATAGTAATTGTGTTGAACTGTCATTTTTTGTGAAGAAGTGTCCCAGCCCTAATGTGGGTTTGGATATTTATTAAGGACTAATAATACTGAGGGGCTTGTCATTCCCTTTCATTCACAAGTTGGGTAATTATTATAGGCTACTGATAACGAGGGGCTTGTCATGCCATTTGGTTCATCGCATGCCCTTGGTACTTTCATGTGCCCCATGATGGGGTACTGCATCCTTTTTTATAAGCATACTTATAGTAGTATATTTTGATGATATTTAGTTTTTTAGCCCTAACTCAAGTGTTCATCTAGAGCACTTGAGGAAGATTTTTGATGTCTCGAAAACAACTGACTTACATGTAAATATGAAGAATTGCATAACTATTGAGGATCATGTCGTCTTTATGGGCTATATGATGTCAGTCGAGTGCATTTGGATTGACCAATATAAGGTCAAGACATAGTTGAGTCATGAATGGCCTTCTCCATGCATTTTGCCTAAAGTGTGACCCTTCCATTGGTTTGCGACATTTCACTTAAAGATTCGTCCAAAAATTCAGCAGCATCACTGTGCACATTACAGCAAGGGGACAAGTTTATATGGATGCCAGTTGCGAATAAAGCATTCACCCTAGTCAACAACAAGATGACATTAGCTCCTGTTTTCTGCCTTCTAAATTTCGAGGTCTTTGATATTGAAACCAATGGACCTAATGTTGATGTCATTTTCTTCTATTGTAAGTCAGGAGGGACACTTGTTTCTTTCTTTAGTGAGAAGTTGTTTCACATTAGGAAGTAGTAATTTTACATCTGACTTGAATATTATGTGGTGCTGCTCACCTTAAGGCATTGGAGTACTCTGAATCACATTGTCAGTCCCTTAAAAGAAATTGGCGTTGCATGGAATACTCCGAAAATATCGCATCCGTTGGTAACACAAAGTTTGCTAGTCGCTTTTGGTGCACTTTGTAAAATCGATTGGGTACATAGCTCCAATTTTCTAGTGCATATCACCCTCAAACAGATGGGCGGACTAAGGAAGTCAATTAAAGGCTATGAAACATATTGAGAAGTCTCGGTGGAAAAAAAAGGTAGGTAGTGGGTTATGACTCATGATGGTACCACTATTAGAATTTGTGCTCAACATTTCCGTTAACCACACCACTAGGATGTTAACATAGGCCCATTCGTTTGACCCATATACAAAAGCCCATTAATTAGACTTGTACAAACTATACATTCCATAAATAGGAGATTTGATTGATTGTAATATTTAATTGATTGTCACTAGTCAAACCTGTACAGCAATACATACTATACTAGGAGATTCGTTGGTTGTAATTGTAGCCCAAAATTGGGCATTACTGATCTATAAAATAGCATGGTGAATCCTCAAGGGATCATCGGAAATTCCATTCAATCTTCAAGATTATTCTTCTTGTTTATTCCTGACATGGTATCAGAGCCTATCTCAGAAGAATCTTTGCAATCTTCCAATTCATCTGAGTGTTCTAGGATCTGTTTCAGACATATCAGAGTTTATTCAGTCTGATCATCCACCGCTGATCATAGCTGTTCAACAGTGGCCCACTTGTGATCGTCCAGACACAGCTTGGAACCTCAACAGTCTTGGTCGTCCACTGCAGGAGGTTTTTTTGATGATTTTTTCACAATTTTTTGCCATTCAAAGGTAGGCCATTTGCTCAATCTCGTGATTTTGCCAGTTTTGACAATAGTTTTCATCTCCACCGTTCAATTTTTTGGATCCTTGGAGTCTGCACACCAGATTTCATCTCCAGGAAGACATTTACAACTGGTATTCAGATCTTTCATCTGATCTGCATTTTAATCCCTCTGTGGGACCCACGTGCTCATCCAGACACCAACCAGGTACTCGCCTGGGTTGTCTATTTGGGTTCTGTACACATCTGATTCATATCAGATTACTGTTGCTGCTTGCTGTTAGCTATTGTTACATTCTTCTTACTGTTTGTGGCTATACTATTGCTACTGCCTATTTGGTCATCTTGATCTGATAGATTGAATCATCAGTGGGCCCCACCTACTGTTTTTGATAAATTTCTTGGACGTCTGGCCCAGTTTTGTTCATCTATTTATACAGATTTGTGATCTGTTGTGATTGGTTGTTTTCAAATATCTTCTGGGCTGTTATTTCTCTCTCTATAGTTGCTGCTACCTTTATTTGAGCATTTTACTGTCATCTGTGGGTTGAAAATGGACAAGAATGAGATGCAGTTGATCAAATTCAACGGAAAGAATTACTCTGCTTGGGCCTATCAATTTGAGCTTTATCTGAAAGGCAAACAATTATGGGGTCATATTTCTGGTTCTAAACAAAAACCATCGGAACAAGATAAATTGGAGGATTTGGAAGCTTGGGAAACCAAAGAAGCACAAATCATGAGCTGGATGTTGGGTGCAGTGGAACCTCAATTTTTCTTACATCTTAAGCCTTATAAAAATGCTTGTGTTATGTGGGGATATTTGAAACGCATATATCAACAAGAGAATTCAGCCCGTCGATTCCAATTAGAACATGAAATTGCTCAATATTCTCAAGGACAGATGACTGTCCAGGAGTATTACTCAGGCTTCTTCGTTCTTTGGACTGAATACACGGATATTGCCTATGCCACTCTTACTGGCGAAACTCTCTCTGGTGTTCAAGAAGTTCATAAAATTACTCAGAGAGATCAGTTTTTAATGAAACTTCGGCCTGAATTTGAAAATGTTCGTTCTAATCTTATGAGTCGGCATCCATCTCCCTCTTTGGACACATGTCTTAATGAAGTTCTCCGCGAAGAACAGAGGATATCCACTCAGCATCAATTATCCCAACAATCTACTGGTGTCACTGAAGTTGCTTATATGGCAAAAGGGAAACCCCCCAGGAGCAACACTGATTTGAGCAAGATTCAATGCTTCACTTGTAAGGAGTATGGACATTATTCTTCTCAGTGCCGACGGAAAGTTTGTAACTACTGCAAAGCTAGCGGACATATTATTTCTGAATGCAGGAAGCGCCCAGAAAATCGAAAATCACGTGCTTATTCTGCTATTGCTTCTTCAGATTCTCAGTCTGTGGCATCTGCTTCTCCTTCTTCATCCATGTCTTCACAGCCATCTGAATCCATCCCTCCTATCAACCCTGAAATGATTCAACAAATGATCCTCCAAGCATTCTCTACCTTGGGTCTCTCAGGTAAAGTTTTTTCATCTCCTTCCTTATGGTATTTTGATTCTGGAGCATCTAATCATATGACTTCTACTTCCAAACTCATGTCTAATCTTCACTCATATGATGGGAAACTTCAAGTTCAAACTGCCAATGGGGGACACTTACCTATCACTGCCATAGGTGATATTTCACACAAATTGCCCTTAAATCATGTTTTTCTTTCACCTGGCCTATCTACAAATTTGTTATCTGTTGGACAACTTGTAGATAATCATTGTAATGTCTCCTTTTCTTCTTCTGGTTGTGTTGTACAGGATCAGGAGACGGGACAGGTGATCGCGAAGGGGCCTAAGTGCGGCCGCTTATTTCCGCTACGTCTGTCTATACATCCTAGGGATGCATCTATTTCAGCTTTTTCATGTGTTCTTAAAAAAAATGTGCATCTGTGGCACAAAAAATTGGGACATCCTAATTCAAACATATTGTTAACTTTGAAAAATTCTGGTTTGATTAATAAAATGCAGTTTTCTAATTCTGATATCAATATTGACTGTTCTGTTTGCAAATTAGGAAAAAGTAAAGCTCTTCCATTTTCTATACATACCTCTATATCAGAAAAATGCTTTGATTTGGTTCATAGTGACGTTTGGGGTATAACACCGGTTATTTCTCATTCTCACTACAAATACTTTGTCACATTCATCGATGATCATAGCAGATTCACTTGGATTTATTTTTTAAGGGCTAAATCAGAAGTGTTTGACATTTTTACAAAATTTCTTGCCTATGTTGAAACGCAATTCTCAACCTGCATAAAGATTCTCCGATCTGATTCAGGTGGTGAATATGTGTCAAACAGATTTCAAGAATTTCTTCAACAAAAGGGAATTATTTCACAACGAACCTGTCCTCATACTCCACAGCAAAATGGCATTGCTGAACGTAAGAATCGCCATTTACTTGACATGGTTCGTTGCCTACTACTTGAATCCTCTGTTCCTCCTCGTTTTTGGCCGGAAGCTCTCTCCACTTCCGTTCATCTTATCAATAGGCTTCCATCTTCTAAACTTCAAAATCAATCCCCTTATTTCCGTCTTTTTAACTCTCATCCTACATATACACATCTTCGTCCTTTCGGATGTGTTTGTTTTGTTCATCTTCCTTCTTCTGAAAGAATGAAATTGTCTGCGCAAGCCACTAGATGCGTTTTTCTTGGCTACGCAACTCATCAAAAAGGATTTGTTTGTTATGATCCCTCTGTCCAAAGAATTCGTGTTTCTCGAAATGTTGTGTTTTTTGAAAATTTATATTTCTTTTCTCAAACCCCTGATTCCTCACCTCCTATCACCATGACTACACTACCATCTTTCTCATCCGACACTTCTTCATCTTGTGTTGAACGGTTCAAACCTGGCATTGTATATCGACGACGAACGGATCCACTCAATACCGCACTACAACCCCTTCCCGAGCATCCTGATCCGGCACCTGATCCGACTTCCATAGCCACTCCTGCTCCACCAACACTTCGACGTACCACACGTGTTTCTCGCCCTCCTGATAGATATGGGTACTCTCATTCCGCTTTTCTTGCCACTCTAGCCTCTGTTAACATTCCCACTTCTTATTCTCAAGCTGTGAAGCATGAATGTTGGCGGAAAGCTATGTCCGAGGAATTAGAAGCTCTCCAGAATAATCATACGTGGGATGTGGTTACCTGCCCGCCTACAGTTCGACCTATTGGCTGTAAATGGGTCTATTCGGTCAAACTGAAATCTGATTGCTCTCTCGACCGATACAAGGCTCGTCTGGTTGCTCTTGGTAATTGCCAAGAATATGGCATAGACTATGATGAAACATTTGCCCCTGTTGCAAAGATGACTACTGTCCGGATGATTATTGCCATTGCAGCATCTCAAGCTTGGCCCATTCTTCAGTTAGATGTTAAGAATGCCTTTCTTCATGGTGATCTGCAGGAAGAGGTGTATATGCGTCTTCCTAAAGGGTGTTCCCCTTCCAGCAGTACAAATGTTGCTAAACTCAAGCGTTCCCTCTATGGCCTTAAACAGGCTCCTCGCGCTTGGTTTGAAAAATTTCGAGACGCCTTGTTTATGTTAGACTTTACACAAAGTCCGTATGATCCTTCACTGTTTTTACACAAGTCTCCAAGTGGTATCACTATTCTTCTTGTTTATGTTGATGATATCATTATCACTGGCACTGATTCCGCAATGATATCTACGCTTCAATCCTCGTTGCATCAATCATTCCAGATGAAAGACTTGGGTCCCTTAACCTACTTCTTAGGTCTTGAAGTGCATCACACAGTCAAAGGAATCTTCTTGCACCAACATAAATATGCTCTAGACCTAATTGAACTAGCAGGACTCCAACAATCAACTCCAGTTGATACTCCTCTTGAAGTGAATCTGAAGCTCTCAACTGATAGTGGGGATCTCCTTCCCGATGCCACACTCTATAGGAAATTGGTTGGTAGCTTAATCTACTTGACTCATACCCGCCCCGACATTTCCTTTGCTGTTAACATGGTCAGTCAGTATATGACTCAACCAAGGCATCTTCATCTTGCAGCTGTCCGACGAATTATTCGTTACCTTCTTGGTACGACTACTCGAGGTCTATTTTTTCCTGCTGATTCCCCTCTAACTCTCAGTGCTTTCTCTGATGCTGATTGGGCGGGTTGTTCTGACACTCGTCGCTCCACCACTGGATGGTGTATGTATCTTGGTGATGCGTTGATATCCTGGAAATGTAAGAAACAAGCTAAAGTTTCACGCTCTTCCACCGAAGCTGAATATCGCGCTATGTCTGATGCCTGTGCTGAAATACTTTGGCTCCGTGGGCTACTCTCCGATCTTGGTTTTCCACAAACCTCACCAACACCTCTCCATGCTGACAACACTAGTGCTATTCGTATTACCGAAAATCCTGTTTTTCATGAACGAACCAAGCACATCGAAGTTGATTGTCATTTTATTCGTGATGAATATCTACGGGACATCATTTCCCTACCATTCATTTCCTCTGGACTTCAGATTGCAGACATCTTCACGAAGGGACTTCCTCGCCCACGTCATCAATTCTTATCCGGCAAATTGATGCTTACTGATTCCCCGCATCAATTTGAGGGGGGGTGTTAACATAGGCCCATTCGTTTGACCCATATACAAAAGCCCATTAATTAGACTTGTACAAACTATACATTCCATAAATAGGAGATTTGATTGATTGTAATATTTAATTGATTGTCACTAGTCAAACCTGTACAGCAATACATACTATACTAGGAGATTCGTTGGTTGTAATTGTAGCCCAAAATTGGGCATTACTGATCTATAAAATAGCATGGTGAATCCTCAAGGGATCATCGGAAATTCCATTCAATCTTCAAGATTATTCTTCTTGTTTATTCCTGACATAGGAAGTGTCCATTATAAGATTGTGCAAGGGAGCAACTGAAGTGATTTTCTAGACCTAGTGCCATTGCCTTTGCCCAATAGATCCAGCAACAATATAGAAGCCTTCGCTGATCATATTTGTGGACTTTCTGAGTAGATCCCACAGACAATTAAGGAGAGGAATGCTATGTACAGGGCAAGTCCAGATTTACATATGAGGAGGAAAGCTTATGAGGTTGGTGATCTAGCAGTGGTGTATTTGCACCAAGAAAGGTTTCATGTGGGGACCTACAATAAACCTAAGGTAGAAAAGATTGGGCCGAGTGAAATCTTGCGGAAATTTGGAAAATGCCTTTGAAATCGAGCTTCCTTTGGGATTTGATCACTCTCCTACATTCAGTATTTCAAATTTATTTAATTATCATGAGGGGGGAAATGACGTTGATGTACAGACACCAATGTTTATTAAGCTGTCAGAAGTTGTTGGTGAAGTCTGAGGGGAAGCCAAAATCTGGAAAGTGCATGGTTCACATAGAAAGAGTTAGCAAAGATAATTCCTGACAAGCTTTAGATCTATATGTTTCCGAACTTGTTGGAGCTGAGTTCTCAATCCAGCGGGAAACAATATGACCCAGCCTTTAAAAGTTTACTACCCAGCCTTTAAAAGTTTACTAGTGCAGGTTCAAAGTCCTTGATCTCTACAACTCTCCTCCAAGACCACGTCAGGCCTGAAACTGTGAGAGCAGGACTACCATGTAAGCCTAATTCGGCAAGTCCCAATCAGCAATCATGAGCAAGTTATTTATTTTTTTCCTTTTTCTTTTCATTGTTTCATTCAAGTGATTTGGGACCTGTGGTTATTACCATGGCTAAATGCCAATATTTTGATGGTTATATACATGCAAGGAGATGTACTGCTATGATTACTTTATTATAATTTTGAGTAGCATGCACTACTTGTATTAGTGGTGAACATGTAATGAGGATTATCATTGGTTTAAGAAAATAAGAAAGTGGGTCCTTGTCTTCCTTGCTTGACAGCTGTAGGGCTTTGTTGATTGTGTTTCAATGTGTAAGATGGTGAAAATGATTCAGTTCTGGTTTCTTTTTCTCGCTATGCTGTATATTGTTTTGATAGTGTGGAGTTTTTTTAATCAATTTTTATTCATTCTATTTTATCCTTAAAGATATATGTCAGACATGGTAGCTCAGAGGGGCACCAGATTGCTGACAACAGCAATCTCAATGATTTTTCTATCAAGATGACTGGATTATATTCATCCAGGTGAATTGCAGGCCTTCTGCAGGATCTGTTAGCAGCCCTACAATTGAGTAGTTACATTATGCAGTGAGGAACTGGATAGAAGGATTGGTGATCTAGAGGCCATATTCACAAATGGGTTACAACTACTTTGCCTCTGGAGGCTGTCCTGCCTGCTTAGATCAATCATGTCTTGCTAACAGATGCCCTAACGAATGGGAGATCAGATCCTCTTCTTCCTTGCTTTGATACCCATTTGAATCTCTGGGGCTTTAGTTTTAAATCTATAGTTTTTGTGATAAAGAGATGATGCAGGAGCATTTCACTTGGATTTAGTGGATCATGTGGTAAATCAGGCCCTAAAATCTTTAGATCGAGTTTATCGATCAAATAGGGTCTTAATCCACTTTTATGAGGGCCCAATCAAAAGAAATGATTCAGATTGTATGTTGGATAGTCATGATGGGTCTAAAATAAATCTCTAATCTATAGTGAAGATGCTAGCATTAAAAAAAAAGATTTAAATCAAGCCTTTGATTGAAATTGATGGGCCATTTAGATGGAAAGTCATGAAGGATTAAGATGCTTACACTTCATGGCTGCATGTGGGACCAAGTTTCCAAAATGAGCTTCACGTACAAATCACCAAAGAAGACAGATTCTTTCCTATTAAAATGATATTATGAGTCCTTTATTGAGAAGGCACTTGTGTTAAGGAGGGAATTAAGGGGTTGACTTCAATACAAACTCCTATTTATTAGCGGGATGATGACTCATAATTTGGTAAAACTTCCGATAAAGGAGGAGAAATAGCTCCCTTTTCAATGATAATCTTTAATTTCCACAAATGTGCAAGAGGGTCCAAATGACTATGCATGATTCTAGAAGCAAGAACAACCGGATATCTCTATCCACCCAGCAAGTGGGGTCCACAACCCCTAGGAATTTTTAACACACAATTCCCTCTTTGATCTTTTCTTAACTTCTTTCCCTGCTTGAATGTAATTATGATCTTCTTTAATAGGGTTTCTATTATCATTAGGATTATGATTAATGGTTCTGATTTAATCATAGTTTAGGGATTCTTTGTTGGCAACTGCATTGCATGTATACAAGTCCATTGTTTGGAACAAAAGTCGTCTTGGAATATTATATGAAGATGAATTAAGGTTGCATGTGTGCACTTTTATTTATTTTCCTTCTCCTTGGTTTGAGTATCTCCCATTGGATTGAAGGCATTGACGATGGATTTTCGTGATCAACGGTAAGTGAATCTCTATCTTTCTCCTTGTGTGTGGATTTTCTGTCTGATTGAAGATCGAGGCTCGTTGGGTTCACCATCAATCAAGGTTTGTGCTTCCAAGTTTAGATGATGAAGAAATGGAGAGAGAAAAAATAGGGTGAAAGGGTCCAAATAGGATTGAGTAATCAATATGATTAACAAACACTAACTTCTTGAAGTCTTGTGAGTATGGACAAAATATCATTGGATACTGTAATACTTGCAGTAAATACATATCACTGTATCGGCCATCTCAATAATATTAGGCAATTCTTTGGAGCTCAGAGCCCCCACCACCGAAAAGAAAAGGGTGAAAGAAAAAAAGAAAAGAAAAAGGAAGCACCAATATCCTATCAGGTGCTTGAAAAATCGAAACTCAAGGCTAATTGTATCAGGTGACACTACCATCTTAAAATGCATCAGAACCTATAAGCTCTACTGAAATTCCTAGACACATGTTTGCATGCACTTCAAAGTTCACACACATGAAGGGACATTGATGCTAATGAAACTTCAGCATGTGTATGGGATACTTTTGGTTTTAGGGTTTTAAACCATTCTCTCACTTGTATAGAGTGAGCAATTCAGATGCCACCCATCTTGATGTTGGGAAGTCCCACACTCCACATCACCTAAGTCCTGAGTTGGATATGGGGCTTCATATACCTGTTTGGGCCTTCCACCTATAAGTTTAAGCTTTTGGGTTGGTATATGGTTTATTACATGGTATCAGAGCGGGTTACAATCTCGTTGTTCTTGTGTAATCCACGTGGCAGGCCTGTCCATGAAATCTGTTGGGCCTGCACGGGAGGGGGAGTGTTGGGAAGTCTCACATCCCACATCGCCGAAGTCTTGAGTTGGATATGGCTTCATATACCTGTTTGGGCCTTCCACCTATAAGCTTAAGCTTTTGGGTTAGTATATGGATATAGTTTATTACACTTGATGCTTCAAAACCCTCTAAATTTCTCTTTTATAATTGGAATGACACAAGTGAGACAGGCATCTCAAACTCATGAACAGAGAGCTATTGAAATGTGTTGGTAAAGTAAAGCCCCACATCCTCACTTTGAATTTTTTCTTTGATGTAGTGACAGTCAACCTCCACTTGTTTTGTTCTTTCATGATATACTGGATTCCTGACTAACTTGATTGCCGAAGTACTGTAACTGTACATTTTCATTGGTGCACTCTGTTTGAATCCCATTTCACTTAACAATATTTTTAACTACATCAACTCACAACATCCATTGGCAACTGCTCGATACTCGGCCTTAGCACTAGATTTTGCGGTTACAGCTTGCTTTTTACTCTTCCAAGACACAAGATTACCACCAACCATAGTACAATACCCTGTAGTAGACTTTTCTTCTGCTCTAATATGACCATGTGACTTGTATAAGATTCCCTGGCCTGGAGAACCTTTCAAGTACTTAAGGATTCTATGAACAGCAGCTAAATGATCTGACCGGGGAGCATGCATATATTGGCTAACTAGACTAACAGCGTAAGAAATATCTGGTCTAGTGATAGTCAGGTAAATTAGTTTTACAAGAAGTCTCTGATACCCTTTTTTTTCTTTTATCATGGAGTAATTCTCCACTATTTAAATTTAGGCCATGATTTTGTTCAAGGGGTGTATCAACAGGTTTAGCTCCCAATTTCCCTATTTCTTCAAGAAGATCAAGAGTATATTTCTGCTGGGAAACAACAATTCCACTCTTCGACCGTGCCACTTCAATACCAAGAAAGTACTTCAGTGTTCCCAGATCCTTGATTTCAAACTCAGTTCTTAATTTTTTTATTTTTTTTTTAGTTTATTAATCTCATCCCCATCCCCTGTAACCACAATATCATCAACATACACAACAAGTATCACTACATTCATATTTCTTCTTTTTACACAGTGTGATCTGCATGACGACTCTGAAACCCAAAACTGATCACAGCTTTACTAAATCTGTCGAACCATGCCCGAGGGGACTGCTTTAGATGCATGTGCATGGGGTGTTGTAAGCTTGATATACATTGTTACACCGTTCTTTATCAGCTTAAGCTTTTGGGTTAGTGATACCATGTAAGAAACCATGTACCAACCCAAAAGCTTATGCTTTACCAACACCATGAAACGTTGTAATGAATATTGCTCTCTTCTGTTATATTTAGCTTGTCAGCATTCAGCAATCAACTGACGTTCGTGCATTTCAATTAAGAAAATTTCCTCATTTTATCATCCTATGATTTTGAACTGGCTCCACTGATAAGCAGCTTCCTTGTACCTTATAGTACAATAAGAATTGTCTACATGATACAGATAATGATGTTTTTGTCAGATCTCTAACTGTTAATTATGTGGGTGCAGTTTCATAATGAGGAAACGGGTTCTCATCCGGATTTTTATTCTCCTAGTCTTACATTGGTGGAAGAGTATGTCTTTCTTTATTTCTCTTTTTTCCCATGCAACTGTTGATTTCCAATATAGGTGCTATGCTGATTTATACATTTTCTTATTGCAGCAGTTTTCCTCATGCTATGGATTTTTGCCTGGAAACCAGTGATTCGCATGTAATTAGTGGTTTTAGAGACAGCATAGAAAAGCTTCGAGGAGATCTGCTACCTCCTGATGATGGTCTTGATCTTGAACTGTACTGTGGTGAAGTGGAATCTTTTGATCTCAATCAATACTGTGGTGAAATGGGGCCTTGTGTAGGGCAGATTATGTCTGAGCAAATGACGTTTTCAGATTCTGAAAAATCCCTCGTCCTAGCAGAAGGTTTTCCACTTGATACTTCACCAGCCAAATCTTGTGATAACTCTAGTGTACCAAAAATTTCAGGTTGGGAGCTACAATTTCTCAAGATTATCTTTTTGCTTACTTTACGTGTCTCAGAAACACACACAGACAGGAGTGCTTTAAGCTCAAGTCTTGCATTTGGTTTTTTTTTCAAACTGAATCAAACTCGCTATTGTTTTTGGGCAGAAAATGCATCGAATAGTCTGTCTAAAGCAGTTTTCATTCCATATCACACCACAGACATGGTGCCAATCAAATGGAGTGGACCTGCACAATAATCATCCATCTGGTTATTGAGGGTACATCCAAATACATCCAAAATATAGTCTTATGTATAAATTTCTTTTATCCCTGAGACTTCCATTTTTCTGGTATTATACTTATGGTCCAAAGGCTGTTTTGATGTTTGTAACTGGTAGCTGTCAAGTGTCAAGATTTTTTGCTCTGGCCACAATTGCTCATAATCATCCAACATGACTGTTCCTCTGGTAAAATTTAATCTTTTTACAGCCAAAACTCAATTTGTGGTAAACCTTTGATGGTTTCCTCATGAAAAAAATCAAAACATATTGAGATGCACACGTGGTTATGCAAGAGAGGTACGATCAGGAATGAATACTTGAGAAAACCTAGGAGTAGCCCCAATAGAAGGGACAAAAAAAAGGAATGGAGTTTGAAATGTTTTTGGCACTTAATACAGAAAGCAAGAGAAAAAAAAAAAAAGCAGGTCAATGCTTTTAATATTTTATATTCAAGTAGGATAATGGGAGGCCAGCCAGGAGTTAAGTAGTGAAGTAACACATGTTAAAATGTGGTGTTATAGGGAGCATAGCTGCGAATATGGCCAACCGACATAAGCCATAAAGGTAACTTAAAATAGATGGGAATATGGGATAACTCTCAGTAATGGTTGTTAAGTTGGCCCATGACACATGAAGGGGCCCAAGGCCCATCAGTAATCCAGTCCAGCAAGCTACATCTCACGTGGATTTGTTTTGGTTAATGTTGAGACAGCTGTACATATTTTAGTAATTGATTGCTTTCCTAACTTAGATTAGTGATTAATGTAATTAGCTAGTTTCCTTTGTAAGAGCCTTGATTAAGGCATGTATATTCCTATATATTGGTGGTCGTTCTCCAAGAGAACACACAGAATGATAATACAATTTCATATCTTTATGCTATTTCAAGT
The DNA here is from genome assembly GCA_029852735.1 of Persea americana. Lineage (NCBI taxonomy): Eukaryota > Viridiplantae > Streptophyta > Magnoliopsida > Laurales > Lauraceae > Persea > Persea americana. The sequence goes on along the minus strand of CM056809.1, from coordinate 42,036,781 downwards.
TCCATTCGTGAGTTTGTCTTGAGTTTGTCATGGTATCAGAGCAACGCTCAAAGCAAGGTTTTTCTTCTTCTAATAGAGATTGAGAGGAATAAGTCTTTCTCGCACAGAAATAGATCTAGGACTTTTTTCCTCAAGAGATTTTAGCGACATCAAGATACTGCGTCAGTGCCATCCTCCTGGTGAACCACCCTTGATCATCAGATCAACCTCCAAAACCCATAGAGACATGGTCGCTTGGTATTTCTGAGAATATAGGTGATTTTTTCCAGATTTTTTAGCACATCCAGGTTGGTGTTTTGCTCCTTCTCAGGTCTTTTGCAGAAAATTAGATTGTTTTCATCAAGACTGTCCAGAATCTTGGATCTTCAGTAGATTAAGACAAATCTTGTTCCATTAGACAACAGAATAGGAGGCCTACTCAGATCAGTCCTCTGATCTTTGCCCAGGATCATCAGTGGGGCCCACGTAGTGGATCTTCAGCCACTGACAGGGTCATATGGGTTCTCTTTTGCACAATTTCTGTGCTGTGTTGAGTTGTTTCCTCCTTGTTTTGTTGGATTGAGTTTTCTACACACGGGAAAGGCATCCTACATATCTGTTGTTAATTTTTTTTCATTATTCAATCAATCTTTGACCGGTATCACTTGAGATGGAAAAATTTGAAGTTACCTTGATCCGTTTTACTGGAAAGAATTACCCTGTTTGGTCGTTTCAGTTCCAAATATACCTTGAGGGTAAGGAATTGTGGGGTTATATTTCTGGATCTGACCCTAAACCCACTAAAGATGAGAAGAATATCTCTTCTTGGCTTACTAAAGATGCGAAGATCAAATCCTGGATCCTCGGCTCTGCTGAGCCACATCTGATCGTGAATCTTAGACCTTACCCCACTTCAAAAGACATGTGGGGGTATCTGAAGAAAGTATACCATCAAGATAATTCAGCACGTCAATTTCATCTTGAATGTGCGATTGCTGAATATACACAGGGAACCTTGTCCATACAAGATTACTATTTGGGATTTCGTACACTGTGGTCGGAATACGATGACATTAAGTATGCTGATGTGGCTGCGGATGTTTTGCTCGTTATTCACGATCTTCAGGCCTCTAGTCAAAGGGATTAGTTTTTAATGAAACTGCGCAGTGAATATGAAAGTGTCTGATCTGCCCTGATGAATCGGACGCCATTACCTTCCTTGGATGTATGCTTAAATGAACTCCTACGCAAAGAATAGCGCATTGCTACCTTGGCTCATATAGCGTAACAAAACACTGAGACCTATTCAGTCGCGTTCTCGGCTTATAAAACTTCTCAGCCTGCGCCGCGCAACTTGAGCAAAACGCTATGTTACAGTTGTCAAAAATTTGGGCACATTGCAACTCAATGCAAACAGAAGGTCTGCAGTTATTGTAAAAAGTCGGGACATATCATCTCTGAATGTCGTCGCAGCCCACCACGTCCATCAACACAGCCTCCGACTTCACAGTATCAGACTCCACAGTATCAACCTCCGCATGCGTATGTTGCTCCTTTGGTTATGCCTGCTCCTACATCTGCACCCTCACAGCAGCCCTCATTCTCTCTCACTCCTGAATTGGTTCAACAAATTATTATCAATGCCCTCTCTGCTTTTGGTCTCTCAGGTACATCTCCTCCATCTTCTACTTGGTTCCTTGATTTCGGGGCGTCTAATCATATGACGCCTTCCTGCGCACCAGTCTCCAATGTGCAAAGATACACTAGCCCTCTTTAAATACAAACTGCTAACGGGGGCCATGTTCCCATTACTGTTGTCGGTGACATCCCTGGTCCTATGCCATTGAAATTTATTTATCTGTGTCCAAATTTAACTTCCAACCTTTTGTTAGTCGGGTAACTTGTTGAAAATAATTGTAACATCTCTTTTTCTTCTTCTGGTTGTGTTATGCAGGACCAGATGTCCAAGAGGGAGATCGCGAGGGGGCCTAAGTGTGGACGCTTGTTTCCGCTGGATTTTTTAAGACTTCTAGGAATCAATTTGACAATGATGTGTTTTGTTTTTCCATTAAAGATAACTGCCAATTGTGGCATAAAAGACTTGGACACCCGAATTCAAAAGTTTTGTCCCTTATGTTCAATTCTGGTTTATTAAATAAAACTACTGGTTTACCTTCTTCTGTGCCTTTTGATTGTGCTACTTGTAAAATGGGAAAGAGCAAAACTCTTCCTTTTCCTCTTTCCACTTCACACAGCACTCAGTGTTTTGATTTGGTTCATAGCGATGTATGGGGAATTGCTCAAGCTCTTTCTCATGCTCACTGTAAATACTTTGTGACTTTTATTGATGATTTCAGTCGGTTCACATGGGTTTACTTTCTGCATTCCAAATATGTTGTTTTTCATGTTTTTAAAATTTTTTTGGCTTATGTTGAAAATCAATTTTCCACCTGCATTAAAATCCTGCGATCTGATTCAGGCGGGGAATATATGTCCTCTGATTTTCAACAATTTTTTGCAAAACAAAGGTATTATTTCTTTAAGAACTTGTCCTTATACTCCACAGCAGAATGGAGTCGCTGGAAGGAAAAATAGACATCTTCTTGATGTCACTCGTTCCTTTCTCCTTGAATTTTCAGTTCCTACCTGTTTTTGGGTTGAGGGATTGGCTACTGTAACTCATCTTGTTAATCGTATGCCATCCCCTTCGATTGAAAATCAGAGCCCATATTATCGACTATACAAGACATCTCCATCCTATGATGATCTTCATGTTTTTGGCTTAGTTTGCTTTGTGCATTTGCCTCCTTTTGAACGGACCAAACTTACAGCTCAATCCGCTCAGTGTGTTTTGTTAGGATATGCACCCTTCCAGAAAGGGTTCCTTTGCTATGATCCCCACATTCGTCACATCCGTACCTCTAGGAATGTCGTGTTTTTTGAAAACAAGTATTTTTTCCAAAAACACCTTGATCCTCCGAACGACTCATTAGTTTTCTTACTTGGTTTTTATGACGACACATCTATTGTTCGATTTAATCCTAACTTTGTGTATCACAGACGGAATAAAGAAGCGCTTCCAGGCAATCCCTCTCCTAATCTTTCTCAAGCATCCGGTCCACCTCCGGCCCTTGGTCCTTCTGGACCTCCTTCATTGTGCCGCTTCACTCGCATTTCGGTTCCCCCTAACCACTATGGGTTCTCTCATACTTCCTTAATGGCAACTTTGTCGTCATCTTCCATTCCACAATCCTATTCTCAGGTTGTGCAGCACCACTGTTGGACCCAGGCTATGCAAGATGAATTGGAGGCTTTAGAACAAAACCATACGTGGGATGTTGTCCCACCTCCTGTGGGTGTCAAACCAATTGGTTGTAAATGGATTTTTTCTCTCAAGTTAAAATCGGATGGCATGTTAGATCGCTATAAGGCGCGCCTTGTTACTCTCGGAAATTGGCAGGAATATGGCATTGATTATGATGAAACTTTTGCTCCCGTCGCCAAGATGACCACCGTACGCATCATCCTTGCTGTTGCTGCATCTCAGTCCTAGCCTCTCTATCAAATGGATGTCAAAAATGCATTTCTTCATGGTGATCTCAAAGAAGACGTTTATATGCGTCTGCCTCCGGGGTCCTCTTTTGGGAAGGGTATGGTTGCTAAGCTCTGTCGCTCTCTCTATGGTCTGAAGCAAGCTCCCCGCGCATGGTTTGCGAAATTTCAAGATGCTCTTCTCTGCTTAGATTTTCATCTGAGCCAGTATGATCCTTCTATGTTCTTACATCATGTTCCATCCGTGATTACTGTGCTACTGGTCTACGTTGATGACATTGTCTTCACTGGTCCCAATGCACAAATGATTCATGAACTCCAAGCTTCTCTTCATCAGACATTTCAAATGAAGGATCTCGGCCCCTTACACTATTTCCTCGGTCTTGAAGTTCACCAATCGCCTAAAGGTATCGTTCTCAATCAGCACAAATACACGGTTGACCTCATTGACTTGGCTGGCCTTACTGCTTCAGCTCTAGTCGATACGCCAATCGAACTGAATGTCAAACTTAGTAAAGAGGAGGGTGACCTTCTTCCAGATCTTACCGCATATCGCCAGTTAGTCGGTAGCTTGATCTACCTCACAATTACCCATCCTGATATCTCATTTGCGGTCAATCTAATGAGTCAATTCATGACTACTCCTCGTCATTTTCATATGGCTACTGTTCGCTGCATCATTTGGTGCCTTATTCGCACACCGACTCGCAGATTGTTTTTTCCATTCAACAATCCTCTCTCTCAAAGCTTATTCAGATGCTGATTGGGCTGGTTGTCCAGATACTCGCAGATCGACGACAGGATGGTGCATGTTTTTGGGTGATAATCTAATTTCCTGGAAATGCAAGAAACATGACAAAGTTTCCAAATCTTCTACTGAGGCTGAGTACCGAGCTATGTCTGCTGCGTGCTCCAAAATTCTTTGGCTCCGAGGTCTACTCTCTGACATTGGCTTTCCCGCAGAAGGAGCTACTCCCCTCTATGCAGATAATACAAGTGCAATTCGGATTATTGAAAATCCAGTTTTTCATGAACGCACTAAACACATTGAGGTTGATTGCCACTTCATACAAGATGAGCTTAAACGTGATATCATTAGCCTTCCGCATGTCTCCACTGAGTTTCAAATTGCTGATATTCTTACTAAAGGTCTTCCCCGACCACACCATCAATTCTTGGTTAGCAAATTGATGCTCGTTGATTCTCCCACATCAATTTGAGGGGGGGTGTTAAGTTGGCCCACGACCCATGAAGGGGCCCAAGGCCCATCAGTAATCTAGTCTAACAAGCTACATCTCACGTGGATTTGTTTTGGTTAATGTTGAGACAGCGGTACATATTTTAGTAATTGATTGCTTTCCTAATTTAGATTAGTGATTAATGTAATTGGCTAGTTTTCTATGTAAGAGCCTTGATTAAGGCATGTATATTCCTATATATTGGTGGTCGTTCTCCAAGAGAACACACAGAATAATAATACAATTTCATATCTTTATGCTGTTTCAAGTTCCATTCGTGAGTTTGTCAATGGTGATTGGTAGCAAATTGTTGCATAGAATTAGTGAGAGTTGGTTATCCATATTGTGATTCGTGGGAGTAGGATGTAAGTTTTTCCTTATACAGGCTGTCTCCTGTCTTACTTGCGTTTGTACATTCCCCATGGCCACCAATAGAAATCTTGCACGCATTTCCACAGAGAGGGTTGTGTTAGGGGGGGCCTGCTCAATTACAAAGTGATGCTCTTCCACACAAGTTCTGCATGAGGACTAAGAAGAAGGGCAAGAAGACACAGCTACAAGCCTCTTTGTGATTAGATGACCGCTGCCAAGTGTTGGATTGCAATTCTGGCAAAATCCACCGTTGGATCTTAATTCTAATAGAGATCAATGGTTGGGTTTAGCCCGATCTAACACTTGATCAAGATGAAGACCCCATGTGGCAACTCCGTATTCAGCACTAGTACCATCATTATGCTCAATTGGAATATCAACAAGCTTTTAACATCCCTGTTTCTTCGAGAAGATCAAGTATATCCGTCACGTCTCAAAATTGGGTATCCTTAATGGTTCCAATTTCATGACGTAACCAAGGATGCACATAGCTGCCGCTACGATATATCGGCTGTAGCGGTGTACACTGCCATGCTACAGATGAAATATCGGCCATCGCAACCGTGGCGGCCCGTAGCGGCCGATACATTCTCGTAGCGGCCGCTACGACTGCTAAATTTCTGTGTGGCCGCCACGTTTCGGCCAGGGGTGTCATCTGGTGGAAGAAAAAAAAAAAAAAAAGAAAAGAAAGAGAGAGAGAGAGAGAGAGAGAGAGAGAGAGAGAGAGAGAGAGAGAGAGAGAGGAGTTGCAGAGGACGTACTGCAGCAGCAATAGCACCCACGAGACTACATGCAGCAGGAGAAGGCAGCACCGGCGCGACGACACCATTGGCGCAGCAGCAGCATCGGCGCAAGTAGCAGCTGGCAGCATTAGCGCAGGCGCACAGCACCTCTCCAGGCAGCAGGGGCTCCTATTTCTTCTCCCTCCCCCTCTCCCTCTCCCTCTCTCTCTCCTTCTCCTTCCCCTTCTCCTTCTCCTTCTCCTTCTCCCACCTTTCCTTTCCCGCTTCTAAATCTCTCTTGATTCTTCTTTTTAGGACGAAGCGAGGGCAGAAAATGCCCTTTATCGATTGAGGCCTCGTTTTTTAATTAAAGGTCAATTATGGGCCCCACGGTTGGCCCACCTGATGAAAGGCTTAAATAAAAGTTAAAAAAGGACGATTATAAAACATTAAAAAACCATGCAAAAAATACAAAATAAAGAAATAAACCATGAACAAACTGATTAAAAACTATTCAAAACATTAGAAAACATTAAAAATAAAACTACTAAAAATGATGAAAAAAATGAAAAAAAAAAAGCGAATCCATTAAAACTTACCATTCAATTAAATGGGCCCACCCAAAACAAGAAAAGTTGACTCTAATAGAAAATAGGGCCCAACTGATGTTCACTCTAATAGAAAATATGGCTCTAACATAATTACACGCTAATAAAAAATGGGCCCTTTTCACTCTAATAGAAAATAGTGCCCCAGCCAAATTTCACTTTAATAGAATTTCTTTCTCCATATATATGAATAATTCAAAATACAACTCCGAAATGTTCTATTCTAAGCATGATAGTGAAAATAGTTTGATTATAAACATTTTGTTAGTTTTTAACTTAAAATAGCCAACCAACATAAATAAATATGAACAAATTGATCAATATTATTATTTTATAATCATACAACGATATAGGACTCCATGCAATGAAGGGACCGCTACACCCCCCTATATAAGTTACTTTTGAAAACAAACATTAGATTCTATCATTTTCTAATATTCTGGATTTTCTGAAAAAAAATTTGATTTTTTTGATGATTTTTTCACAACGCACCGCTACACCGCTACGCAGCGCCGCTACGCTACGTAGTGCCCGCTTCGTAGCATTTTGGCGGCGGGCCGCTACGCCCGCTGCTACCGCTATTTTCATCCTTGGATGTAACTAGTGTAGGGTTGAAGTCATTTCTACTTATTAAGTAATTAACCCCACACCAACCCACAAGATTTCATGGGTGAGTTAAATTTGAACTTTTCAAAATTTTCCCATGTAAGCTTATGAAACAGTGATAGAACATTTATATACATAAACAAGTGATAAACAGAGTATAAGAGTCAGTCTCGAGATAATTTACAACTGAGCAACCTTTATAATTTACAGAGATAAGTTTCATATACAAAAGTCTCGTCACTAACTCATCACACCACCATCATAACTTTCCCAGATACTTCCACCTCGACCATTGTGATGAGTTTCCATTCACCAACCTGTTAAACAATCTCCTCTGAAGACCACTCACCTATGCCTTGGATAGTCTCTTTGACAGTCTAAGTCTCCTGGATACCGATAAGGCCGGGATCTCCTGTAACGTTTACATCAGTTAAACTGAGTACGTAAACTGATATAATAAACAGAAATAAATCATAATGATGCGTGATAACAGAAATAATGCATAATACTGAAATAACAGGTGGACATAACCGCAACAGCTATATTCTCTCAATAGATAGATAAACAGAGTCAACAGAATAACAGACGGTACCATGTTATATTAGAAGGTGGCCACTGATCAGAACAGAGTACAGAGGTACCAAGAATACAAAGTACTCCAACAGATATCAGAACTATGCTGCTGCAGCTAGCATACAGAACAAATACAGTCCAACTTTTACCACGTCCAGTTACAGAAGGACCGAAGCTAAGTGGTGCCAATTCAGAGTAATCATATACATCATATAACTGATGCATTTCATAAATACCTGCTTTTCTTATAAAATCTCAGTTAAACATGAACAATTATAGATTATCTGAATTATCGTAAATATCACGATCAAATGTGATCAATTTCAGAAATCAAATGATTATGCATAATCCCGGATATTCAGAAATAATTACTGAGAAAAACGTAAAAATTTAGAGATATTCACGTTACATTTAAATTAATTTCAATAATTAAAGGGAAAATTAAAAAATGGGGCCTAAGTTTCTGGCAGATTTCAAAACAGGATAAAAGTAGAGCCACATTTCAAAATGGGCCTTAAGTTTTTCAAATATATTTCAATTCAGGACATCCGGCCAAAATGGGTGTCGGCCGGCCAAATTTCCCCATTTTTCTCCTAAAACCAAAAAATGCCCTTTAAGGCTTTAAGTTGAAAAAAAGAAGAAGAAGAGGGCCAGTCATTTTTCCTTTTCAATGTCTCATTTCCTCTTCCCTTCTCCTTCTTTCGTGTATTATTGACTGTGAATCCTCTAGTACTTGGATTATGTTTCTATCTGACGGCCATGAGAGCCCACATGCTGCTCCAATGGAGAGCTGGTATACCTGCTAGAACCCCAGGAAAAAAAAGGAAACTGAAATCTCAGAAACTGAGAAAAAATCTGAGCAAAAAAAATAATAATAATAAAAAATCGGTGCAGATCTCTTAAGACCAACAAAACCAAATGAGAGAGAGAGAGAGAGAGAGTCCTCTCCTTCATTAATACATAGGGATTTGAACGAGAACCATGGGATAGGCAGCATTCCCAAGCTCCAAATCATCACATATGGGCTTCCATTTGTAACACGCACACGCCTTTCGGGTTTTCTGCAGAAAATCTTCACGAAGACGATCACCACCCACGCTCATGTAGACCCTCTTTATGGAGAACATTAAAGACATGGTCAAGCACACATAGACAGCGAGTCTCAACAATGGTAGGATAAAAGGCGCTTTGATCTGATCCCAAATAAATCCAATTTGCTGTGTAAAATTGTCTCTTGTTCCTTGAAATGTCTGTGGAAGAAGGGATATGGAAGAGAAGACAACCACACTAAAGGAACAGAGGAATTTTAAGCGGGGCAGTAAGACAACCACACTAGGGTTTGACTTTCCCTCTTTGTTGATATTTTGCAACTCAAAGCCCTAAGGGCATTTCTGGGTTTTAGAAAAACAAAGGGGAAAAATTGGCTAGCGGGCACCCATTTTGGCCGGATGTCCTGAATTCAAATATCTATTTGGAAAACTTAAGGCCCATTTTGAAATGTGGCTCTAATTTTGTCCAGTTTTGAAATCAGCCAGAAACTTAGGCCCCGTTTTATAATTTTCCCATAATTAAACTGATAAAATTACACATTTATACAAAATTCGGAGAAAATGCTGAAATGACAATGTATAAACATTATAAGCATACACCTACCATAGTTTCAAAGTAGTTTGATTAATACAAGATACATTGTTTATCTAGAAATTTCATTAAAAATTTAATCATTACAATTTTAGTCTCCATGGCTAACCATAAACACTCACAGTCGACTCCACGGTTGACCGTACGATCGACTGTGAAAGCGGAGAAGAAAGGGGTAGTCTCAGGTTTGGATTTCCAACTGACAGACTTTTCATCAGTCAGTTGTGTGGTTAGTTTTACGGCTAGCTGTGTAGTGTACACGGTCGACCTTGAGACCTTTCACGGTCGACTGAGAGCTCACAGAATGCAGAAACTCAATTTCGAGTTTCTCTGATTTGGCTCTGTAACTTGTTACATTCAATTCCTTTTATTTCTACACCTTAAAATGACATTTATATCCCTTTTGAAGTATCATATACTTGTGAAAAACTTAGAACCATACAATTTGTGCATGGAAAACAAAATTTAACAAAAACTTGAATTCCAACAAATATAAAGTAAAATTCACAATTTCTTCTCAAAATAAATAATTGAAAACTTGTTTACGTGCCCCTAAATGAACTTTTACTAACCAGACAAAGTCCTATCTTTGAAAGCTTCTAACAAATAGCTAATTGAAAGTATGCAGTTATATATGAACTAACAACAAAATCACAAGAAAAATAAGCAGAAGTATCTTCATGGAAGAAGGAAGAAGAAGAGGAAGAGGAAAAGAGAGAGAAAAAGAGAGCTGAGATCCTCTGTTGTAGAGATAGGAAGACAAGAGTGAAGAGGAGAGACCCGGTTTTCTGGAATTTCGAAAAAGTCCAGATTAACAGGTATCAAATCCCAATGGAAAGGGTTCCAAATGACTTCAAATGAAATCAAGCCAAGAACAAAAATTGCTCAAAATTTGACCTGTTTTCCAACTAATCCAAAATCATCAAATGATTACACTGTTACAAACTTTCATAAAAATCAAAATTACAAATTAGTCCTTAGTAATGAAAACACATCATTTTTTATCAAACACATCGAAACTGTGCTGTTCAAGAATTAAAGGTGTTCAAAATAATGTTCTCAAACCAATGAAACCAAGAAAATTAAAACACCATATTTACATATGACTCCCTACTTATAACTTAAGTTACAAATAGGTCCTTGCTATGGCCAAAACGTACCAAAACCAACCTGTTAATAATCTAACGCACAAAACTAAATAATTAACTATTAATTACACTTAATTAAATAATAATCACAAGAAAAATCAAGAATCTCATAATATTTCCACTGACATATCACAATGTTTTTTTAAACCTTTCAAATTCAATCCCATGAAAATATCTTTACTCACCAAGGTTTTGGATTTCAAATTTGGAATGTAGATGTTTTTAACATAGCTTTACCTCTCCACCTCATCCACGTCCTTTGATGGTGATAACAATGTCATCCACCTCCACAACTAAAAAGCTTCTCAATAAGTCATTTTAAAAAAGGTATCTGTAAGTCATTTCTTTTCACTAACAATGCATGATCTGAATGACACTTCTTGTAACCTGTCTTTATTCTTTAACATAGGCCTACTAAATCTGTTGAACCAAGCTTGTGGAGATTGGTTTAGCTCATACATGGTTGTTTTCAACTGATACACCAAATCAGTTTGATCTTTTAAGGAAATCCTTGGCGGCAATTCTATGGAAACCTCTTCTTGAACATCTTCATGAAGAAATGCATTGTTTGCATACATCTGATATAATGGTTGGTCTAGGTTTGCAGCAAGAGACAGAATGACTTGTACAGAACTCAACTTTGCTACAAGTGAAAACATCCATGCCATATGATTATGTATCAGGGTTATATTTCAGAGTGTACAGCTGCTTGCTTCCTATTGCACGCGTACCTTCCGAAAGATCAATAGTGTAGTCATCTGGCTTCATTGTCTTTGCGAATTTGGGGTTCCTACCTTTCTGGGTCCCACTCCACTCATAGCAGACAGCACAAGTGCCGCCTAGATTGTCACCAATCATGCTTTCCATGAGCAGACCAAAAACATCGAACTTGATTGCCACTTCATTCGTTAACATGTCTTGGGAGACCTCTTTACCAAAGCAATGATCCAATCCCACCATGATTCAGTGACCAAAACTCACCATGATTCTCCTACTGCCAATTGATGCTCCACCTAACTCTAAATCAAGTTGGGTGGGTGTGGGTGTGTGTGTGGGGGGGGGGGGGGGAGAGGTTTGTGGTTGAGATAGTGGGACCCGCGTGTGTTCTCATATATATATATATATATAACAGTCAATCATAGGAGATATTGTTGTAATTAGATTGATTGAGATTAGATTACTGATTTCTGGCAATCAGACGCAGATTGCAAATATTGATTCATTGTGATATTTTGGGCCCCTGATTGGGCTTGATTGTAGAATAATTGGATTCTTTGAATCCCTATATAAACAACAGTCGACCACACAATTTGGTAAGACCTTTCCTGCAACTTTTCTCTTTACTTGCTGGGTTTTTTATTTTTTATTTTTTATTTTTTATTTTTATTTTAACAGTAAAATTTCATAAAAGAGATCTTGTAGTTTGCTAATTTCAAAGACCCATCTTGTTTGTGATCTGATCTAATTGTATGCTGGAGGACTAGATAGTCAGAGAGAGGAGATCAAATCCAACCCAGGTGGGATCTATGCCCAGACAACTTCCCAGTCTTCACGATTCACGCATGACTTCTTGCACACAAATTTATTTTTTTTAGATGGACCCACTAGGACTTGGACCTGCTAGAGCAGATGAAGGGTTTAGAACTAATCTGATTTAATCCTTTTTCAACTGGATCATCACAGGTTTTCTCTGATACCATGAAACTTCACAATAAAGCTACACAAAGTGAAGGATCTTTGAATGAATAAGGTCTGTTTTTGTGATCAGCCATTTATGCTCATATATACTATACAATGGAAAGTTCTGTTAATGTGGCCCAGCCCAAGTCTGCAAGCCCATGAGTCAAGCCCACCAATTCGTGTAATATGATAAGATTTGACTTGGTCTAGTCAGACCCCAATTAAGGGGATATAATTTGTAATCACCCCAATAAAGGGGATTTAGTTGCTGTAAACAAATCAAAGACACATATATGTTGAGATGCCCGATACAAAGGAGGGACACACAATTTCCAGAGTTCTTTCTTCTCTTTCAATCTACCTATGTATCAGAGCATCTTGCTCAAAAGATTGTTCTCCAAGAGTAACGATCAAGTGTTAACTCATTTTCACAAGTTCAAGTCGATCGATTGGGTTGCTTGCAGTTTTCTCTCCATCCAATGTCTGGTTGTTGTAACCCTTCTTGGGAGATTGGGTTTTTGGTTTCAGCTGTGCTTCTTTTTTCGAAGATCAAGGGGCTGCTGGACTCTTCTTCTCAGATTTGGAGTTGTCGACATATCTTTGGGCTTGTCTCTAGCTTCCTATTAACTACACTCTTCGATTGAAAATTGGTCTGGGCCATGTTAACAAGTTCAAATATGGAAAGAGTGTAGTCTAATTTCAAAGGATTATTAGAATGATGCTAATTTCATCTCCAGGATAATGACAATGGTAATCAAATCTCTAGTGATTGCAATGGACAATAATGAGTTGGGTATACTGTAGGTATACGACAAAATCATCCTCAGCTGTTACAAGAACATGGATTTCCAGTTTCTAGTCCCATGCCAATGTTGATGATAATCAGGCGACTGTCCATATAGCTTCAAATCCTGTCTTCTATAAGCCCACTAAGCATATAGAAACTGATTATTACTTTGTCAGTAGACCATTTGTCAATTTCAAGGAACAGGTGCTAAATATCTTTACAGAAAGCACTTCCAAGAGATCAGTTGAGTCCATTACGATCAAGTTAGGCTTGATTGACATCAGTTCTTGTGAATGGAGTGTTGGGAGGCAGTTTAATGATAGATAGATAGATAGATAGATAGAGAGAGAGAGAGAGAGAGAGAGAGAGAGAGAGAGAGAGAGAGAGAGAGAGGATATATGGGATATATACAATTTTTGGAGAGCACACACGTGTGACATTATTTATCTACATTTGCGCCATTCTTTCTAATTACAATATAGTAGAGGGAGGGGGTTATTTGTAAGTTGTTCGTTCCAACTAATTGGATTGTGTCATAATATCTATATGCACGAGGGTATTTTGAAACTCCTAAGGCATGTGGCACCTCCTATCTTTCTTTTATTCTGCAAAACGTAGAATCCCATCAGTTTTAAAGTTGGATATTTGTTAAGGTATCTGATGGAATTGCTCAAGTTGGAGAACTGGCATGATGATTGATGGTTCAAACATTCTTCTTTTTTTTTTTGGTACCTCTTGAGATCTTCCATGAGAGAGTTTTTACAGTTGGAGGGCTTCATCTACCCAATCTCTAAACTCCACCATATATAGAACGGCTTCATTTTGACTAAGCCAGTGAAGGAGAGAATCTCCACCATTTGGCAGTTAAGATTGTCTAAAGCGTTTCATTCACTCGAAATTTTTTGAAGGATGGGTTGGACCATGAATAATCATGTCAAGTGGCTAGTTTGAGTTCAACATGTTGGATTACTTAATACCTAATGTAAAGATCAGGGGTTCCCTAAGTTGGGTTCATATTACTGCTCCAATTGACCAGAAATTGTTATGATGCAGTTTCTACAACTACTGATGTTATGATTATTCCTACTCCAACTAAGGAGGAGCGGTCCCGGTTGTCAAGGAAAAGAAAACATTTCCTGGATGAAGCTGTTGTGTTGTCGAATGAGTAAGTAATAATGACATTTTGCTGCAAATGTTCCCTACTTTTTTCAAGTAGCTAGATTGTTTTTAGCCACTAAAAGCAGGCTTAATAGATTTCTCTTTCATGGTTTAGACTTCAGAATGTCATGCCCTTAAAATAATGAACCTGCAACAAAAATGATTGTCAAAAGCAATAGTGAAATAATGGTCTTTAATATTTTAGGGTTACTGATGAATAATAAGAGACATACAAATTAATAGAAGATCGCAGCACAAGCCAAGACAGTTGCGAATTAACAGCTTGATAAATTGAATATTAGTCTAAGTTTTTCTTTGTAGAGGTATGTAGAAAAATCGCAGAAAATGATGTTTTATGAGGAGCATTGTTGAAGCAGAGTCATCAGGCATTGAGCCTTCAAGAGTCTTTGTTGAAGGGGTTTCCAATGGTGTCTTCAGTCAATTCTTAACTATTATTCTTTAAGTAGAGTTTTCATATCAAATATTGCATTTTGGACTTTTGGATTCCACCACCAAGTTATTTTATGTTTTCTCAAAGTGTTTTCATTCTTTGAATGTTTTTCATGTATCCTCTCAGGCTATACTTCACTTATTTGATGTTCAGTTCTGTGAATTAACAACTGACAGGAAAGTCTCTCCTGGGATGACTTTTATGGTCTTTGCATAAGAAGTAATCTGTTTGTGGCCTATTAAAGCCACTCTTAAATGTCACAATATGTTCATTTTTCTCAAAATGTTAGTTCTTGCGAGATAGAAGACCATGGCAAAGTCAAGAATAGCTTTCCCCATATCATTCTTCGTTGAAACCTATATCCTCCATTTTCTCCATCATAACCATCTTCCTTTTCCCTCATTGACCACATCAAAGTCTCCTCCAATTATGATACTTTTCCCACTTTGTACAACTTGCATTAATTTTTTCATTGGTTCCCAAAAACTATTTGTAGGTCCCATAATTCCATACAACATTTATATTTTAGTATCTAATACAATCTTAACCGGTATAAATCTATCATTCTTTCTCTATACTCAACAATCTTATCTTTTATCCTTGTAAACAACAAGGCCTCCCTTGTTTCTAGAGTTACACTTTCCTGAACAAAAAGCATCCTTGAGATCTCTTTCTCCCCATTCCACTTAATCTCTTGCCGAAAAGCTATGTTTATCCTCTTTTTCATAATATTTACCAACTCCATGCTTTTCCCAGCCGAAGTACCCACATTCCAAGAGACCTATCTTAGTTTGTTGTTTGCTTTCTTAACTCATGTCTGGCATTCAAGTTGTAGGAGTCTTAGCACACCTATGCCTAAGATGCATGTTATGCCTGTGGGATGCCTTAACCTACCTTGCTCACTTTACACTACAATGGGGTCTTGATGCAATGTGTTGCTTTCAGGGAACATTGTAACAATAAGGGTGCATTTACTAATTGGATGTATATAAAAATAAAATAAGTTTCAATAGAACTTGTAGACATGGCAAGTATTTTATCGCCAGCTTCCAATTTGTCCCAACCCCCCTTCATACAGGCTTGGGATTGACAATCTGACACGTGGCAAAGGAGAAAGGTAAAAATAAAACTATTAACTAGTAATAATCGTAGAATATGTTATTTCAAAATGCATAAAAGTATATAATGAAATGTGGAAGGGAAAATCATCAATATCTATTAACCAATACAAGATATACTAACAAATGCACAAGTATCTATAATTGAATATAAAAAGGTTAACTATCAAAATCTATCATCACCAATGCAAATGTGTTTACAAACAACGATCCCAGTACATATGTTCTCGATACTAATTGAGGATTGGAATGGTGAAAGACTTTTCATTTGAGAATTTGCTCTCACAATTGCCACTGATCATCCATCTCATTTTCAGGTCTTGAAAAACAAAATACGATTGAAAGAATATAATGTTGTAGTCATGAGATTTAGTTAAATTACATATGGATATAAGATCATGAGAAAAATGAGTCATTTGAAGAATTGAGAACATGGGCAATGCAGGGGGAACATTTATGGGGCCTTTGACAAGTTATCACAATCACAAGAGAACACAAACATTGGAATGAATTGGGTACCCATATTGTTGAGAGGTCCTCCCTTCTTGTGGTTTATTTCTCCTCTATTTACAATGGTATTATCCCTTGATCGTAGAGATTCCTTTTAACTGGGACTACAACAATTATATCCCTTTGGTTGGGGTGATTCCCTTTAATTGGATGATTCTAATTCACTAGGAATTATTGCACACTGCAATATATCCCAGAAAATATTCAGTAGTCTGCAGCTCTATCTTTAATGCCCCTCTCTCCCCTCCCCTCGAGGAGTCAACTCGCAACTATTTGCAATTAAGAAGTTGATGCTGAGCATGTGCCAAACCTTTGGTGAAGGCATCTGCAATCGGGAGATCAGAAGAGACATGAGGAAGAGTAATGATATTGTCATCAAAGGCTTCTTGGTTGAAATGACAGTCAACATCAATATGTTTAGTCCATTTATGAAAGACAGTTTGTCAAAATTTGAATTGCATTGGTTTTATTAATATAGATAGGTGTCACAGGATCCTGAGCATAGCCAAGCTCAAAAAACAGTCCCTGAAGCTAAAAGATTTTGGTGCAAGTTAAGGGCATAGAGTGATACTCAGCCTTGTTGTAAGACGTTGAGACCTGGTCATTTTTCTTGCATGTCCGTGACATCAATTCTCACCAAGTTACATGCACCATAATGTTGTGAATTTGTGATTGTCGAAACAACCAGCCTAGTCTGTATCGCTAACAACAGGATGGAGAGTATATCTAGCATGAAAAAATAACCTGCGTGTAGCGGTACCAAGAAAATATCAAATGGCTTGCTTGATTGGAGCCATGCAGAGATGTCGAGGCTTCATCATGAATTGGCTCACAAGATGGACATCACAAGAAGTCGGGCCTCATAACGGTCAAGAAGACAAGGATCCGGTAAGACCCGGTACCTAATTACCTTGATTAGATGCTACTAAGTGTGTTTAATGGTTAATTAATTAGGATTTAGTATTCAATTAATGTCCGAATTGGTTTAACTTTGTTTTGATCACATTCTGACTTAGAAAGGAGAGTTTGGTACTTTGACCAGTGTTGAGGATATTTTGGGCATTTCAGAACAATACTGGGTTAGGTTCATTACGTAGTCTGAGTTATGTCGGAAAACTTTAATGTTCAACTCATGACCACTGTCTGAAAACCCTTATGTCAGTTGGCCCTTTTGTTTAACTGTAGTCATTTCTGTAAAAGTTCATTTTTACCTAAAGTCTCCAAAAATTGTTATTTTGGGCTTGTTGGAAAGCTAATTGCATTTGGAGAAAACTTCGCGAGACTATAACCTTCCGATGTTCGGAAGACCCTCATTTAGGCCAAATTAATTGTGTCCATAAGATGAGTGGCAAACTTGTAATTCGATCAAAATATCTTTTATAAATATCCTCCAACAGTACCCAGCTCATTCTTTCACTCCCTTTCGTCTTTGTCTCTCTGTTCCAGCTACCCCTCTCGCCGAAATTCATCTCCTTTCGCCTTGCAAATCAAAATTTTGGTCCGGTAGAAAGCTTCACCTCCTTTCCGTGCACGTCTATGTCCATTTTCATTGATTTCTGATTTAGACTACCCCCTCACGACAAACTCCTCGATTTCGGAGCACTTCAAAGTAATGGATCGTCCTCAATTTTTAGTATACTGTAAAAGGTAAAAATCCAGCCGTGTACCCTGATTTTCGTGGCCAAATTCCAATCCCTCACTCGTTTTACAATTTTTGGACATTTTATACGGTGATCGGCTGTTTGGTTTTGTACATGGGTCCCGCCATGGTTTGAGGTGTTTCCCCACTATTTTTTTGAAGTTCAGGAACCCAAGGCAAGTGATCAATTTCCAATTTCATCATTAACTTGCAAGTTTGGTGATTCACATGTTTTATTCAATGTATTAAGCTTAGAAAACCCGATTTCCGGCGCATTTTTTATTTTCAATTTTAATTATGTTTTGTTAGTAATTAAGGGTTTAATTTGAGTAATAAATTACACCAAACAAGTGCCCCAAAGTTTCCCTAAAAATGGGCTAAGGAAAAGAGGGAAAAGGACAAAAATTTCACCCAGTACGACTGCATAGCCGAAAGCCGATTCATGGCTAGCCGAGAACATAACAGGCAAACAACCGACTACGTTCCTGAAGCCTGACAGCTAGCTAAGAGCATAACCAAGCCTAGTCGAAAAGCCAACCATGGAGCAATCAACAATTCACTGTGACTGTTCGGCAGTTCACCTGTTTCACTCAGCTATCCTTTGTCGAAGGATTGTTTTGACCCTATTTGCTTTGGATTTGAGTTCTCTCTTTTCCTAATGAATTGTGGGCCTTACAACCATGTTAGGTGGAGCCCAAACATGACTAAACTTCAACCCTTTGACACGAACCAAGCCTCTCAACTGTTTGAACCCTCCGATGGTTGGTCGGCCGTTGAGTTACAAGTCCCTTTCTCCACTCAACTTGTGACCTTATGGTCAAGTTGTGGACCCCCTTTGGACCTAGTTTGACGACTCTTAGGCCATTGAAGTGATGGAAACCCCCTTTAAATGATCTCCCTTGGTTTGGGGGGACTTTCAACTTAGATGTAGGTGGATCCTTGTACCATGAACCTGGCCAACACTATTACACTTGGGAAGTAATGTATTGAGCTAACACTCACTCCTTGGATTTCACGGAGGCATGCAGAGCACTGTATTCAAACTTAGGATTTTGGATGCCTATCACCTTCTGAATGTGCCAAGGGTATGAAAACCTAACATCTGGATCCTAAGGGTGCATAGAGCTAAATGTTGTCCTGCTTGCATGTCCAAGGCAACCCAAGACCTAGCAGGCTGATCATAACAATTTCTTGAATGATATCTCATTGATGTATGTGGGTCGCCGTGGGATGTAGCGCGCAGTGTACTACCCCCTTCTTCCTGGGGATAGACCAGATCCTTGTTGGGTTTCTTAGGTTGATTAGCAAACATTTGTTGCAAGGACCTTCCAAGTTGCCCGGATCCAAATTTACTTTTCTCACCCATTTGGGACCTTCCTTTTTGTACTAAAATGTCGTCCAAATCGGTTTAGACTTAGGTGTTGGTAAATTGTGAATATGAAGAGTTAGGTTGTTATTGTTAGCTTTGTTTAGTCCATTGATACCATGTGACATTGGGTCACCCGTTATTTATTTCGATATTCGATATACTGTCTGTTCCATCCACTCAATCTGTAATTAGTCAGTCTTGAGACAGATGGAGAGCTTCTTTTATAACTTGTTGGAGAGCTCCTTTTTATAGGTTGTTAGAGATCTTTATTTCTAAGATCCGATCCGTACATTGAATAGTTCCCTTTTGTCATACCATGCCATCGTGACTATCAGCATCGGCACCACTCAGCTTCGATCCCTGAAGGCTATGCTATGCCAAGCTGAGTGTGGATTTAGTGAACTCGCTGCAGTGTAGTATTATATTTGAGGTGTCCTGAAGCTCACCTCGGTACTAATGTACCTTTTGTCCGCTCCCATGGTCATGTTGGAGTCGCCGTTGAGAGAATGAGCGATGTGTTGGAGTCGCCATTAAGAGAATAAGTGATGTTTGCCAAATTTGATGGATCTGTGTAAGAGGCTCCCTGCCACGGTCATGCTAGAGTCAATGTGATGTCGGGAGAATATCACTATGATTCTTTACACAGTTTTGTCTATTATGAATCTATTCTTTTATCATGATTCATGCATGATTAACACAGGGTAGGAATGGGGAAGAGCACCCAATGGGCTACTTTTCAAGCCAAATGGCTTAAGGATAGGGTTCTTTACGGATCAAGTTGTCTTGGCCTCACTCCACATACAGGATACACACAATCAAGAGGAAGCTCAATTCTACTTCATATTCAATGTCCCCATTGGAGAAGATTGCATCTCCTTATATAGACAAGCAGTCATTATTCTATCCTAGCATGCTAACCAAAACTAAGGGAACAGTCCACATAGCATAGGATGGTGAGTATAGGGCGGTGCCAATTTCTTCCCCGAGAAGTCAGCTTGAAAGATCAGCTGTAAATGTGGACTTACTACTCCTTTGTGGGCTTGGACCTTTGGGTATAAAACTTAAGAGGGGGCCCAATAGTCTGGCTTGCATAAACTCTCCCCGGCTTGGAGAAACTCAACTCTGGTGAGTTATTAGCTTGGTACCTCTCGTACAAATCCAGATTGAGTCGTTGAAAGTCTGTGGTGGTGATCCATGTAGCCTCAGAAACAAATCTACCTTTCCACTTGAACAAGAACTTGTGAAAGCCACCATTCTTTGTTGATATTAGTTGATTAGTTGATCATCAAAGACATCTTCAATTTCTTAGCATGGAGCTAGAGCCATGGGAAACCCGATAGCTTGTTCTTCCCATGATAAATTGTGAGATCTTCGACATTGAATGTGGAATTGATATGCATGTCGGGCGGAAGATCAAGCACATAAGCATTGGAGCTCATTTTCTTCAGAATCTTGAATGGGCCTGCCCTTCTTGGGTGGAGTTTCTTGTAAAAATACCTGTGGGGAACCGTTTGGGCTTCATTCGCGCCACGACCATATCTCCTTCATCTAATTCGACATGGCGCCTTCGAGTATCTGCATGCTGTTTATGATTCTCATTGTTTTTGGAAATTTGTTGGTGAACCTCATCATGAACGTCTTTCATGTGCTGTGCGAATTATTTAGCTTCTTGGCTAGGCCTGTCTTCAACTGGTAAAGGACTCAGATCAATAGGTAGACGTAGCTTGACTCATGTGACAACTTCAAATGGCGATCTTCCTGTTGTTCTGTTGATAGAGTTATTGTAGGCAAACTCTGCCATGGGCAAAATAAGATCCCATTAAGAGATGTTCTCCGATGAGACATCGAAGAAGATTTCTAAGCTTTGGTCGATAGGCAGTTTGGCCATTGGTTTGAGGATGATAGGCAGTTGAATATTGAATCTTAGTCTTCATCATATACCATAAAGTCTTCTAGAAAAAGCTCATGAATTTAGTATCTCTGTTGGACACCATAGTCTTGGGAAGACCATGCAGACAAACAATCTCTTTGAAGAAAAGAGCGACAATTTTCCTTGCATCTGCTGTGTTAGAACATGGTATAAAGTGTGCCATCTTAGAAAATCTACGCACCACAACAAAAATAGAATCTACCTTCCGTGCTGTTTTTTGGTAGGCCCAAGATAATCCATGCTGAGATATTGCAAAGGCACATGTGGAATAGGAATGGGCTGATATAATCCAGTGTTTTGTCCTTTTGCAAGCTGGCATACTCTACATAGTTCACAAATTTTGGCAACATTTGTCTTTAGGCAGGGCCAAAAGAAGCGATCTTCCACAATAGCTAATGTTTTATCACACCCTAGATGTCCACTGCATCCGCCACCATGCAACTCTCGTAAGACATACTTGCGGATAGATGTAGTTGGCAAGCATAACTGATTTCCATGATAGAGATAGCCATCATGTACGGTAAACTTTGAATGCTCAGAAAACTCACCATTGAGAAGATCTTTGTAAATGCATCCAAAGTCATGATCATCAAGATATTCTCTGTGAATTTCTTCATAACCTAGTATTGAGATGGAAATTGTCGTGAGAATGTGAGAACGATGACTTAAGGCATCTATTACCTTATTTTCCGTGCTTGATTTATGGCGCAAGAAAAATGTGAATTCCTATAGATATGCACTCCATAACACATTCATTTCCGATCAAATAGTAATGCGAATGACAGAGATTGTGCTACTGCAAAAAATTCCATGTCATACGGTGAATACTTCTTACGAGAGTCATTCAACTTTTCGCTAAAGTAAGCAGCTGCATGCCGATTCTGACTTAAGACGACTCTACTTGTGAAGCATTACAACTGACTTCAAAGACCTTATCAAAGTCTGGAAGGTTCAAAATAGGTGCCTCATCATTTTCTGCTTGATTTGTTCAAATGCCCGAGTGGCTGCATTGGTCCAATTCATGTCTCCTTTCTTCATGCAATTAGTTATAGGAGTCATAATGGTGCTGAAATTGCGAATAAATCTCTTATAAAAATGGCCAATCCATGAAAGCTCCATACTTTGATAGTTTTGGGAAGAGGCCAATCTATGATTGCTTTGATCTTTGCTTGATCAGATTCTACTCCTTGGGCTGATACAACAATTCCCAAAAATATGACTTTGGAACTCAGGAATGTGCACTTCTTTAAATTAATGTAAACTTTTTCTTTGCAAAGTGCATGCATTACATACCTTAGATGATCAAGGTGTGCCTACTTTGACTTGCTGAAGATCAAGATGTCGTCGAAAACCCAAAGGCAAATTTGCCAAGGTAGGGCCATAGAAGTTGTGTCATCACCCTCATAAAAGTGCTGGGAGCAGTGGATAATTTGAACGGCATGACCAACCATTCATACAATCCATCTTTAGTCTTGACTGTTGTCTTCCATTCATCTCCTGCCCGAATACGGATTTGAAGATCTCCGCTTCTAAGATCAATCTTTGAGAAGACCGATGATCCGACCATCATATCAAGCATGTCATCCAACCTGGGTATTGAAACCGGTACTTAATGATGATCTTGTTGATGGTACTATTGTCGACTCACATGTGCCAAGAACCATCTTTCTTAGGAGTTAAGAGGGTGGGTGCCGCACAAGGACTCATGCTTTCGCGAATGTAATCCTTTTGGAGGAGTTTTGTAAATTGCTTTCTCAATTCTGTATGTTCTGTAGGGCTCATGCGATTAGCAGGTAAATTTGGAAGCAAGGAACTGGGGACTATATCAATAGCATGCTGAATGTCCCTCATAGGTGGTAGATCTTTTGGAAGATCCGCTAGAACCAAGTCTTTAAAATCATGCTATAAGGACTTGATTTTTGGTGGTGGAGAAACTGTTTTCTTATCTTCTACCTCTTTGAATTCTTGTGGCATAAGGGCATATATAACTCCTTGCTCTTTGCTTTCTTCTTCAAATTTTCGCATTGAAAGAATGCAAGAATTTGGCTTGGATTCAGCTTGCTTTGATGGGACTGATGTCGATTGCTTTGTCGGGCGGTAGGAGGCTTAAGGGGAAGCAGGGTAACTTTGCGATCCTTATACTCGAAAGTATGGGTATTCAGTTCTCCATCACTTTGGACCTTGTTATCAAAGAACCAAGGTCTTTCCAATAGAATGTGAGTAACATTCATGGGAATGGTATCACACCAAATTGAATCTTCATAACCACCAATTTTAAATGTTACTTGACATCGTTTGGTAACTAAAATGGTTGCTTCATTAACCCAAGAGACCTTGTAAGGTGTCGGGTGTTTTTCTGTTGGAAGCTTTAATTTGTCAACAACTTCTTGGGACAATACATTCATCTTGCCGCCTCGATCAATGACGAGATTGTGTAGTCTGTCCCGACATTTCGCTGTGGAGCAAAATATGGTGGTTCGTCTCCAATCGCCAGCTTCCCCTTTAGTGGTGATGAAAAGGCGATGAATGAATAATATCTTTCCTACTGTCTCAGCTTGATAGAATGAATGATCTCCTTGGTCGGGTGAAACTTCATGCTCTGCAT
Source organism: Persea americana (assembly GCA_029852735.1). Classification (NCBI taxonomy): domain Eukaryota; kingdom Viridiplantae; phylum Streptophyta; class Magnoliopsida; order Laurales; family Lauraceae; genus Persea; species Persea americana. The sequence continues at coordinate 42,013,095 of CM056809.1, read as the reverse complement.
GTAGGGTTTCAATTTCATAATCTTCATCAACATGCTCCGATTTGTAGGCATCTTCTTCATTGTGGGCATAATGAAGATTCTTTATACCTGGGCATTCAGAAGCATATTGTCCTTTGCCTTTGCAGTGATAGCGCTCGATGTCCTGCCTTTGCTGTGAAGGATTGACAACATTCTTCCCTTTATTTGCATGATTTGGAGGGGGGCTTGCTTGATTCTGAGGCGGTTCTTGCCTGCTGAGATTTTGCGCTGGAGCTTGTTAGATGGAATTTTGTGATGGAACGCCCGCTGATAAGTCGTATCGGAGTTTCTTTTTTGAAGAGGTTCTCTGAAACGCCTTGAATATGGATGCTTTAACTAATCCTTAATGCGAAGTGCCATGCGATGAACTTCTTCAATGCTTTAAAAATTGAGTGTAGTCAATTCTCTTTGAATCTCTTGACGCAATCCTCGCTTGTATCTGGAGATAGCTTGACGATCAGTCTTGGACACCTTACATCGTACCATGAGATCATGGAACCTTTCTGTGAAGTCATCCACAGTGAAAGTCCCTTGTCTAGAGTCAACTAGTTGATCAAAGAGGGAATCAACATAGTCAACCGGCAGGTACTTGTGTTAATGAGAGGTCTTGTGATTGGCATTCCTTTCATCAATACTATGCCACCAAACACATGTTGCACCCTTCATCCATTTTTACGAAGGTAGCACGCTTTTCTTTGTCCATGTTATACCATTCAAAATAATCTTCAAGTGCAGTAATCCAGTCAGTGAAGACTTTCACTTCCGTGCGTCCATAGAAATCGGGAACATCAACACGCGCCTTTTTGTTGATGTCATCTCATCGACCCTAAAATTCATCGTAATCAATTTCTTCAAGTATGTGCTGCATGAACTGCCGACAAGTTTCTTGTGGTTCACCGGTGACGGAATGTTCCACATGTGGGATGATATGTTCTATATCGTGGTCGTTCCCTCCGTGTCCATTGTTGTCACCATTGTGATTTGAAGGTCTGGTGTTTGGGGCATCTCTCTGAGCCCTGTCCATTTTGTTCATTAATCCAATGATATAGGTATCACGTTGGCGGCCAGTAAATTTGCCTCTAAAGGGTTCTCTACCACGGGTGGACATGTTGCTAGGACTGCTATATAACTATTGTTTCTTTGTTTTTTTGGTGTTTTGTTTATTACAGTTTGGCCAATCTTGACCCGAATTTAAGCCCAAACAGTGGGCTTAGCATGTGTTACGTGGAATGATCCATGTGCCAGAACCTCTACTCTTGTTAGTGACCCAACACAGAAAATAAATAAATGAAAGGGTGTTGGCACCTTTTGTTACTATTGGACTTGAAGAAAGGAAGGAATGAGATGAGGGCTATGCTTGGACGAGTTCGCTGGAGCAGAAAGAGGAAAGGGGGGCGGGGGGGCGCGGTGGGTCGTCGATGCAGATGGTGTGCGGCAATGGTGGCTGTGACGAGTTGCTGCGTTGGTAGTGGGAGGCGATGACGAGGCATGAGATGTTGGTGACGCTGCGAGGTGGTAGGGCTAGTGGGCAACGGTGCTAGGTATGTTTTCTGATTGTCTTCTGCCTTTTTTTGTGTGCTCCGTGCTCCTTTCTTTCTTTGCCCCCCCTTTTTTTTTCACTCTGGGTTTGGGTTTGGTGAAGAGGGTTTTGGGTTTGGTTTGGCCGAGGATGGGATTGGGTTCTAGTTTGGGACTTTTGGGTTGGGCAGTAGGTAGGGTTTAGAGGCTGGAAATTTGGGGAATGGTTTTGGGTTTTCTGTGTTGGGATTTTTGGATGTGCAGGGTCGTTTATGGTGATGGGCTGAAAATGATGATAATGATGATAGATGATGAAAGGGATTAGGGTTCTAGGAGAGAGGTTCGGTGGCTGTGATGGGTGGATGGAAGGGGCTTGGATGTGATGACATAAGATGGATGATGGTGAAGGATGATGATGATAATAATGGATGATGATGCTGGTCGGTGGGGATGATAATGGATGGATAGAAAATAAATGGAAAGATGGGATACTGGGTTACCTCGGAACGGCGATCTGAGATGGATCGTCATCTCCGATACCAATTAACGTAAGGTAGGAATGGGGAAGAGCACCCAATGGGCTACTCTTCAAGCTAAATGGCTTAAGGATAGGGTTCCTTACAGATCAAGTTGTCTTGGCCTCACACCACATACAACATACACACACAATCAAAAGGAAGCTCAATTCGACTTCATATTCAATGTCCCCATTGGAGAAGATTGCATCTCCTTATATAGACAAGCAGTCATTGTTCTATCCTAGCATGCGAACCAAAACTAAGGGAACAATCCACATAGCGAAGGATGGTGTAGTATAGGACGGTTCCAATTTCTTCCCCGAGAAGTCAGCTTGAAAGAACAGCTATAAATGTGGACTTACTGCTCCTTTGTGGGCTTGGACCTTCGGGTATAAAACTTAAGAGGGGCATAGTCTGGCCTGCATCAATGATATACTTAATTCAGTCTTTATTTGCTTTCATTATTATCTGTTATCATTATTATTCTATTTGAGCGGTTGTTGATGTTATTTATTTTGATCACATTGCTTAGTCTATCTTTAGACTAATATCACGCTTGGTGCTGTAGTTGACATCCCCGCTCCCTTTGAGCCTGAAATTGTGGCGGTCCAAGAGGATCCACAGGGTGTTGTAGAATGGAGTGTTGACAATGTCGAGTGAGGCGTCGCAGGGTTTTGTAGAATGGAGCGCTGACAATGTCGAGTGAGGCATCGGGTTGGCGCGAGAGGGATCGTCACACTCTTTTGGGCTTTCTTATTTTGGGAAAAACCGTTTATGTTCTTTTGTTCTTTTAGTTCGAGGCCTCGTTTTTGGTTGGCTCGGGCATACTTGGGAAATGTAATTAAACTGTAAATGTTTCTTTTGTTTTAACAACTTAAATGTTAATGCTTGTTTGAAAATGCTGCGTATTCTCTGATATTGTCTCTTACTATTATCTTGTTTATTGATTGGTTTACACAAGCTTCCTCAATTTCAAATTTGGTCAGGAAATCCGAATGTCTATCTGATGTCCCATCGCAAAATCCTGTGGGAAACAACCGGCTTCAGGGAAAATTTTTAAATTAGAACCTTTTTCCCCAGCCATCATGCGCCTCGAGATGCGGTTATCGTGGTAATTGGGGATTCTCCTAGCAACCCAATCTAGGGGAGTGAGTGCCCATCAAGCTTGTGATAAGAGCGTAGTATCAAAAAGGTTATCACCATCATGTTGTCTATACTTCCAAAAGGTTGTCTCCATAGGAGTGGAGTCTTGTAGGCGAGCCAGTGAAATAAGTACAAGGTCTCTAGTGTACTTGTGCTAGTTAATGAAAGGATCTTTTGCGGAAGTAAGGATTTTGAGACCTAAGAAGTAGGTGAGGTCCAAAATCCTTCATATGAAAAGAAACGCAGGGAATCTTGTAATTGACAGATATTGTCAGAATCAGTCCGGTATGTCATAGACATAGATAAATAGAATAGTGATGCATGTATGATCAGTTTGTCCAAGGAACATAGAGAAGGATCATACTTTCGTTTAAATTGAAGTTGAAGAAGCATCTAACGAAAATTCTCAAACCATGCCAGTGGGGCTTGATTGAGGCCATGAGTAGATCATCACAATCGACAGACATCATGAAGTGAAGTCCCAAATATCCCTTATGGAAGACACATGCACTCTTCCTCCTTAAGATCACCATGTAAGGACTAAGAAAGCATATTTTTACGTCCATCTGGAAGAGGACATCACATGGAAGCAGCAATGGCTAGGAATGTACAGCGAGAAAATGGTTCTTCATGGTCGATCCATACTCTTGGCAGTTTTCTGGTGCCTTGAGTCTTGCTGGTCTGAAGAACCATCAGATTTAAGCATTATGTAATAAATCCATTCGCAACCAATTTGTTTGCAAAAGGACTTGGAATAATATCCCATTTGTGATTGGATTGAAGAGTCAAATTCCTCCTGCATTGTCTCTTTCCACCACTCATGCTTCACAACCTATGAATAGGAATTAGGAATAGATACCGAGGATAGAGTAACAATTAAAGGGGAATGAGAAAAGCCATAAGATCATGGGGATGAGGGGAAAGTGGACTTGCGAAGTGATGGAGGAGCAAAGGTTGGGTCAAGCTCAAGGGGAGGCTCCTAGAGAGGTTGAAGGTTTGTGAATAATCTCTAGATTGGTCAACTCAATAGCCCAATGTGTGCAAAAAAAAAATATAATATGCAGTGGAAATATATAGCAAAAGCACACCACAAGGACACTAGATATAACGTGGAAAACCCAAACTGGATGAAAAACTACGGATCCAAATTGGATAAACAATCAAGCACTATAAATCTCGCAATTACAAGACACTCACAAATCCCTCCCTAGATAATCACTACCTAAGGACTGCAGTTACATCTCATGTAGCTTCACGCCTCCACCACTTCACTCCGTTGATTGCGACAGATTCAAATCTGCTTGACTCCTCAAATCTCCTACAAAAGAAGATAATCTTCTACAAGAGATGTAAAAGAAACTGCTCTCTAAATTAACTATGCAGCACAACTCTTCAATGGATGCTCTGGAGAAGAATAACTCTCTCAATTATGATTTCTTGCTCAGAACAATGAGAGGTCTATCTTTAGGGTAACCAGAGTCTTATAAATAGGCTTGGGGATGTGCTTAAGGTTGCCGAAGTTGATTAGGACTAAAACTGGCAGTTTGAAAGAAATTAGAAACAGAACATCAAATCCGCACAGAACTCTTCGCCATTCAATTGGTCGGGTAATCTTTGTTAACTGAGAGGTCTCCAATATCTGATTGATCGGGTAATGCACTTAGCCAGTGATTTTGTTTTTACTCCACTTTGTGCATACGATCGTAGGTCCATAAAAAAAAATATAAATTACAACTCAATGAACCCAGAGTCACTCAAAAACCTAACAATCACCCCCTTTGGCAATTCATGGACAAAACTCCTTGGGACAATACAAATTGATCTACCCAAAATAAATTGACTTAAAAAAAATCAGCAATTAACACTAGTAGATTTGTATTGTCTCTGGCTTCTTTTTCTCCCCCTTGATCTATCATATTCCATCTCTCCCCCTTTTTGTCCATAGTTGACAACTAATGATGTTAACATGTAGCATACTTGTCAATTATGATCAATAGCTCCCCCAGAATTGTATCTTCGTAGTAGCACTGGGGGTGGGAGCTTGATCTTCTTGATCAGGGCTTTTGTATGTAGCCACCCACACTTGTGTAGTTTGATTTTTCATTACAGTGTGAGCAACTTAGGCGAATCAGATCTTACCCAAATTGCAGTCATCTTGGGTGGAGAGAAATTCTTTTGCCATTGCTTGGTCTTTGGTAGACTTTGCAACTTCTTGCAATGGAGACGAATGTGTCCTTTCATTTCGCAATGATGACAAGTGGATGTGCGTGCAGTGCGTGACACATTCTTTTTCTTGGAACTACTCAACACAGTATTTATATGTGCAGTATGTGGAGTAGTGTGTGCAACACTTGAAACAAACACTATTTTACCTTTACACTGTTTTACCTTTACTCATTGAAGTGGATGCACCATGATCATAATTGAGACCGCTTCTGTTAAAAGGAAACTTCTTACTGCACAAGATGTCTTTAAGAATTTTCGAACCAGTATTCATCTTGTTGAGAGAAGCCTGTTTAACCTCTTAACTCTTCTTTCGCAGTTTTCACAATCTGCAACTCTGTCTTCAGATTCTTAATCTCTTGTTCAGCCTTTTCAAGTTTCTGACTTTCATTAGTCAAATTTTCAGCCAGGCAGTTTTTCTGACTTTCCAAGATATTAACCTTTTTAATTGCTTACTCTAACTCATTCTGCAAATTATAGTTTTCTTCTTGAGAAGCTTTCCATTTGATTGTGACCTTGTTCCCATATTTTGTCATCCTCACACAATCATTAAATGCGGAGTGATATTTTTCTTCTCAATCATGTTCTTGATCTGACACCTCATCTTCATCATTATCTTCATCTGAATCATTGTCAGACACAGATTTAGCCATGAAAGCCGTGAACTTGCCACTAACAATTTGGGATGGATTAGACAAAGGTTCTTTTTCCTCTTCTTTCTCTTCTTCATAAGATTCATCACTCCATGTCGTGTTAAGAGTCTTTTTCTTAGAATTCTTCTTGTTGGCACACTCATTAGCAAAGTGACCATAGCCTTGGCATTCATAATACTTAGTCCCTTTTGAAGAATCCTTTTTCTCATATTTAGAATTCTTTCACTTTGCTTGCTTTGATTTCATGTACTCCTTGTCCTTGAGGCACTTCATGAGTTCAGCTATATCATGTTCAGACTCAGTATTATAATGAGTCTCAATTCTCTTTTCAGAATCAGAACTCGTCCACTTGGCAGGTTTCTCTGCAGATTCTTTGACAACTTTCAAAGCAATAACTTTTTCCTTAGATTTTCCCTTATCCAAATGGTTTGCTTCAAAAGTCTGAAGATTTTCAACTAGATGATTTACCTAGAGGGTATCTAAATTCTTGTTTTTTTTAATTGCATCAACTTTAAAATCAAACCTCGAAGGTAGAGACCTCAATGTTTTTTTGACAATCTTGTTTTCTGGTATTTCCTCACCCAAGTTGAAAACAAAATTAACAATATCATTCAGCTTAACACATAATTGATCAAAGGACTCATCTTCTTCCATCAAAATGGTTTCAAATTTTTTATCCAGACTCATCTTCTTCTGTGCCCTCATATACCGTCTCTAAGACATCCCGTGCTTCTTTTGCAGTTTTGCATGTGGAAATCCTATGAAACTCTTCAGCAGTCACTCCATTGTTGATACCATTCATTTCTTTATTATTGCAATTGGAGGTATGCTTCTCATCCTTAGTCCATTGGGCTTTTGGTCTAAGAACAGTTTGCCCATTAGTCATAGTTATTGGTTTGGAGCAACCATCCTCAATAATATCCTAGACATCATCATCAATGGACTTAAAAAAACCAATCATTCTTTGCTTCCAATATACATAATTCAAACCATCAAGCATGGGAGGCATTGTAGTTGATGTTCCTTCTTGATTGATCACCATTCTAGAAATCTCAAAGGATCAAACACAGCAAATTTGTGCAACCCTCTTTGATACCACGTGAAATTTCTTGAAGATCTCTAGACTGGTCAACTCAACAGCCCAATGTGTGAAAAAAATAATATAATATGCAGCGGAAATAAATAACTTAAACACACACCACAAGGACACCAGATACACCACGAGGACACCAGATATAACGTGGAAAACCCAAACTTTTCACGGATCCAAACTGGATAAACAGTTAAGCACTATGAATTTGATGCAGACCCTAGGGTTAGGGCTTGCGTAGATGCCGAAGCATGTGTCAAAGACACTTCAAATTATCTCCGTAGAGATTTCTAACACGAGGAAAACCTCTCCAAGGGAAAATCCTAATTTTTATTCAATTCCCAAATCTGAGATTATCATCTCTACAATGCAATATAAATAGGCAAAGTAAACTTAGGGCCTAAGAAAAACCTATCTAATAATAGAAACTATCCTAATCAAACTAGGAAACCAAATAAATCATAATGCTAATCCTAATTACAATAAAATTAGGAAACTACTAAAAAATAAATATCTGGGTGGGATCAGCGGTGGAGTGGTAGCCGTTCTGCATCATTCCCCCCAGGTTGAAAGAAGAGTTCAACCTTGAACTCGAGGCGTCTTCAAGTTGCCTCTGTATATATGATGTACGTGAAGCACTTCCTTTGTAGCATGGGCCCTTGATTTCTTCTTCGATGAATTTGGCTTCTTAGGATAGAGTGTGACTTTCTTCTTGCCGTGCCTGAATGTGTACGTGTTGTCGCGCGGCCATTCTTGTCATACATCCACGAGCGACCTAATAAGATATCTCCACTATCCATTGGTAACACGTCACACCAAATTGTATCTTGATAATCATCACTGACTGCAAAAGTAACTTGACATGTATGTCGCACTTGCGCTTCATCACCTGACATTAGCCATTTGACAAAATAGGGACGATTGTGCTTGTAAACCTTCAACTTCAAACGATCAACAAGAGCTTGAGAGATAATATTCTTACAACTTCCACCATCAATCACAACTGTACAATTTTGCCCATGTATTGTACCGGTGGAACGAAAAATATTCTTCTGCGGCCATTTCTTTTCAACAGTGGGTATAGACTCTTTTTGTACCAAGAGAAGTGCACCATCTATTTCAGCTGCTATTTCCTCTACTTCATCGGATTCTTCACTTTTAGGATCATCTGTTGTTTCCGGTTTTTCTTGTGTACCTTCCATTAAAGTAATTCTTTTTGGACATTCAACCGCATGGTGACCCTTTTGCTTACAATGAAAACATGTGAACTTATTCTGATCTTCAGACTTTGAGGAAAACTTATATGAGGAACTGGCACTTGGATTGAAATCTGGCTTTGCGAGGGTTTTTTGTGCAGGCCATTTAGACACACTAAACTTTCGGGCTTGATAATTAGCAATGTCTTCAGCTTTGATGGCATGTTGGATGATCTCATCAACATTATCAAAAATTCTTGAATGTAAGGATATGTTGTATGTCAATGCGCAACCCGTGAAAATATCGATCAACCAACACATCATCATCCTCATTCAAGCCACAACGAGCTTGCATGGTTAGGAACTCCTTAGAATAGTCAATAACTGTTTTGGAACCTTGTTTCAAATCTTGAAAACTTGAATAAAGATCTCTTGAATAATTCACAGGGAGGAGTTTTTGCTTCAACAAATTCTTCATCTCGTTCCACGTGTCAAAGGGGTCAATATTTTGATTTCTCCTTTTCTTTTGCAACTCGGCCCACCATATTGCAACATAATTGTGAAATCGAGTGGCCACCAGTGTAATCTTATAACCATCCGTCATTGGCTTGTGTGCAAAAATATTTTCAACACAAACTAACCAATCCATGAATTCATCTGGCTTCAATTTCCCATCATATTTGGGAATCACGAGTTTAATACCCAAATCACGATCAACATTGACGGCATGTGGATCGCGTTGATTCCGATTATGTCTTCCATCATCTCGATGATTATCCTCACGCCGATTAGTTTCCAAATTGGTTAATCGGGTTTCAATCCTTTCAAGAGTCTCTTGCATTTGAACTTGCATTTGAACCATCGTTGCGGATAGTTGATTAACAGTTACTGATAATTGCGCAATGGTTCCCCTCAAATCATCATCATTATTGGAGGAAGACTCCACTTCTACATGCTTCTTGGGAGGCATTTTTTTTTTAATGTAAATTTAAAATTTTTGACTGACCTGATGTGTAGAGCTGCTTTCCACGAACACACTGGCGAAAACGGATTGAAAATCTGACGGTGGATGGCCCCCACGATCGCGAAAAGAAATTTTGGTTGTTGATTGGGTCAAAATTCGATGTTGATTGAAATCTGCTGATACTTGGTATGTATCTTCTGCTTGTGGGCTGCTTCAATGGGTTGGATCCACCTGATCCTAAAAGTGGGTATAGTTGTAATGGGTCAAGTATGACCTGAACCGAATTCAAGCCCAGCCTATGAGAGCCATGTGAGACACGTGGCATGTGTGGCTCTCTTGATCTTCATGTACTTAGAGAAAGAGAAAAAAAGGTTCGAAACCCTTTCTCGACCTTTTGCTGCTTACTCTCTACGAAGATGTAGGGAAGAAGATGGTGGGCGTTGCAGATGTGGAGAAGATGGGAGGCAAAGCTTGCGGATGGCGTGCGAAGGACGTGGTTGGAGATGAAGGTGCTGGCGGCGATGGAGGGGCAAGTGGGAGACGATCGAGAGAAGATAGGAGGCAGAGCTTGCGGATGGCGTGCGAAGGACGCAGCTAGAGATGAAGGTGCTGGCGGCGATGGAGGCGTAAGTGGGAGACGATCGACAGGTGATAGGTAGGCCCTTCTCAGTCTCTGTGTGCTCCTCTCATCCTTGCCTTTGTTCTGCCTTCTTTTCATCCTTTTTTTTTTTTTTCCTGGTTCAGGATTTGGGCAACGAATGGGGAAGGGGTCTGGGTTGTCGGACAGTGGAGAAGATGGGGACTTGGAAAAGGGCGTTTGGCTGGGGTTTAGGAACTCCTATAGTGAGTATGACGATGGGAGGTTGGTTGGCAGCGGATGATGCTCAGGAAAACTATGGAGGGCTACAATGGGTGGTATGGAAGTCTGGGAATGGTCTGGTGAGATGGGTATCAAGTGCCTGGGACGCTAGTTTTTTTTTTTTTTTTTTTTTGAAGGGATGGTGAGGGATGGTGATGGACGATGGGTAGGCTCCGATCGGTGACCAGAGACGGATCAGAGAGATGTGGATCTTTGCTACCAATTGATGCAGACCCTAGGGCTAGGGCTTGCATAGATGTCGAAGCACGTGTCAAAGACACTTCAAATTATCTCCGCAGAGATTTCTGACACGAGGAAAACCTCTCCAAGGGAAAATCCGAATTTTTATTCAATTCCCAAATCTAAGATTATCATCTCTACAATGCAATATAAATAGGCAAAGTAAACTTAGGGCCTAAGAAAAACCAATCTAATAATAGAAACTATCCTAATCAAACTAGGAAACCAAATAAATCATAATGCTAATCCTAATTACAATAAAATTAGGAAACTACTAGAAAGTAAATATCTGGGTGGGACCAATGGTGGAGTGGTAGCTGTTCTACATCAGAATCTCACAATTACAAGACACTCACAGATCCCTCCCTAGATAATCACTACCTAAGGACTACAATTACATCTTGTGTAACTTTACGCCTCAACGACTTCACACTGTTGATTGCGACAGATCTAAATCCGCTTGACTCCTCACATATCCTACGAAAGAAGGTAATCTTCTACAAGAGATGTAGAAGAAACTGCTCTCTAGATGAACTCTGCAGCACAACTCTCCAATGGATGCTATAGAGAAGAAGAATTCTCTCAATTAGGATTTCTTGCTCAGAACAATGAGAGAGGTCTATCTTTAGGGTAGCCAAAGAGTCCTATAAATAGGCTTGGGGACGTGCTTAAGGTTGCCTACGTTGATTGGGACTAAAAGAGGCAGTTTGAAAGAAATTAGAAACAGAACTTCAAATCCACGCAGAACTCTTAGCCATCCGATCAATCAAGCCAACCATCCGATCGATCGAGTAACCTCAGTTAACTGAGAGGTCTCTGAGATTCAATCGATCGGCCCTATATCCGATCGATTGGGTAATGCACTTCGCCAATGATTTTACTTTTACTCCACTTTGTGCATACGATCACCGGTCGATAAAAAATAAAATAAAAATTACCACTCAATGAACCCAGAGTTATGCTCAACCCATAAATCAACCAACACTCAAAAACCTAACAGAGGCTTAGTTGTGCCATCCTCTCTATTACCTCACCAGACAAACAATTCCTGGTTTCAAATACACTTGGGTAAGGGAACCATTGGCAGCATGAACACTACCATGTGTGAAAGACATAAGACAAGAACTGGGGATGCATAGTTTTTTATGCTCCATAGCACCTAAATCAATTATCCAAGATGAATTGGTGGAAGCCAGTAAATACAAAGTGTGTTGCAGAGCTATTGGATGATCCATGACTTTTCAATAGAGAACTGCCTTCCAACTACGAACTATGAAACCTCAAACGAAGCATTGATGTTTCCTCAAATGTATCCTTCCTTTCCTTACTAGTCACCAACCCACTATTTCCAAAAGCATCATTGTTCTCTGTCGGCTGATTATGCAGGTGTGCTCAAACGAAGCAGGTTGATATTGACCATTATGAGTACAATACAGGTTATACTCAGCTATATTAGATGCTCTACCACGACCACGTCCACCACTAGAACCCCCATGGCCACCTCCCTTGTCCTTTACCTTTTCCTCCCACATCTAGAACTGCCTAATGTTGAATGAGTAGAAACAACCACAGGATATTCTAGCATGACATCCCTAGTCTTCAACTTGTTCATCTTTGGAAAGTGTAAACACAGTTCCAAGCGGTGGAAGTGGGTTTCATTTTGGCTTACAGAATATGCACGTACCATTTCATTTTCTTGATTTACACCACCCAACAAACTCAAAGACATGCTGTTCCCTGAATGCTTCAACTTAGGGGTGTTCATGGGCCGGGTTGGGCCGGGCTGAGGTATATCCAAGCACGGCCCGACTTCTAAAATATATGTCCAAGCCCATGCCAAGCCTGGATCGGGCCTTAAGTGGCTAGCCCAAGCCTGGCCTATCTAAAAATGAGAGCCCAGCCCGAGTTTACTTTATAAAAATAAAATAGGTCTTTTTTGTATGATTCTAAGTGGTAGCTCAAGTCTTTGAGTCCTCTCTCCAACACTCTCTAGTAATATTTTTTATATTTAAGCCGGGCCAGGCATGGGCTCTCTACCACTAAACCCAGGCCTGGCTCATCTATTAAACGGGCCTAAATAAACGTCCGAGCCCAGCCCGAGTACTAAAACCAATGGCCCAAGCCCTGCCCAAAACGGGCTAAGCCTTGGCCTGGCTCGGGCTAGCCTGATCCATGAACACCCCTACTTTAACTTGTTTTATTTAACATGGCCTCATAAGTCGATACCTTTCAATTCACGCTGCATGCCTCAGAGTAGAGCACAACAATCGTCGAGGGACGATCATCTTCTTTGAATTATTCCATTTCTCTAGTCAACATATATATTCTAGCACTATTCTTCCTATAGGCATAAGCTGTGGATATTTGAACCCCATAACGCTTGTGCAATGTTACAATACCCGAAACTAGAGGCAATAACCTCCTTCATGGAGTTAAAAATCCAGTTTATTACGAGCATATTTTAAGCTTCCCAAATTTTATCATCAGTAGATGGCTCTTTGATCCATTCATCTATTTATCCAAATCTTTTTGTTCCACCAATTTCTATTATTGCAAAATAAAATTACTCCATGTCATATTTTTTGGGGGATTTTACCCAAAAAAACACTTTAGATGACCAGTGGACTTAAAAGAACATTTTAACCGACCTTGCACCAGATCAGTCATTTTGCCTGAAAAGGTGTTTTTTTTTTTATCACTTTCAACTAGCGTCCCTAGGGACCTTAGTTTTATGAAGCTAAGCGTCCCTAGGGACCCTGCTGTGTATACGAAGTAGAATAAAATAGGGTTGTTTCCTCATCAACAAGTTATTCTTTCTTCAAAAGCTTGGTTGTTTACACCCATTTCTTCCGACCTAGCCGTCCAAGAGGATAGATTTCTTCCGATATAGCCGTCCTAGAGGATAGATCACCGGTCCGACCAACCCGCTGCCAGTGCGGGAGCTGTAAAGTTTTGGTTTTTTGGGATTTTATGTCTAGAAACTTTTGGATTTTGTGGACATGAGATTTTTCAAGACAGATTAGTTGAAATCTTTCTGGGATTCTGTAAATTTCTCTGATTTGGATTGTAGAGAACAGGAATATGTGAAACATGAGATTTTTCTACTTAGTGCAGCTAAGAAAGGAAGGAAAAGTTGCAGGTTTCAGTGCTTATGGGCCAAAAAGATAAAGAAGTTTTTTGGGCTTGCATTTTTACATCTTTCTGCAAAGGGTTTTGTAGCTGGACAGATCAAAGATCACTAGAGAATAGGGAAAGAGATATTTGGGAAAAGGGTTCTAAAAACCTTAGAAAAATCTTGCTAGATGAGGATTTCAAGCATTTTCACACCTCTTTCGGCGGAAAGGCAGTTTTGAGCCCCAAATTTGTTGTTTGAAATGAAGAGGCACAAGAGTTCTCTAAATCCTAGCAAGAAAAATGCCCTAAAAATGGCGTTTGCCCTTTTTGGAAGACAATGGGCAGAGACAAATGCATGATCTATTGTCATGATGAAAGTGCCTGTTGTATATTATACATTATTGAATGGAATCATTACTTGGAGACATTGAACATATGAAAATATTGTATAGAGTTCTATACAAACAAAAAAGAACATTGTAAAACAGAACAAGCTGTCATGATGAAGAAGCTAATTCGTGTACACCGCAGGGTCCCTAGGGACTCTTAGTGTCATAAAACTAAGGTCCCTAGGGACGCTAGTTGAAAGTGCTAAAAAAAAGTGTACACCGCAGGGTCCCTAGGGACTCTTAGTGTCATAAAACTATGGTCCCTAGGGACGCTAGTTGAAAGTGCTAAAAAAAAAAACCTTTTCATGCAAAATGATTGATCTGGTGCAAGGTCGGTTAAAATGTTCTTTTAAGTCCACTGGTCATCTAAAGTGCTTTTTTCGGTAAAATCCTCTATTTTTTTCATTAGATAAGTTTATTGTAATCCGATTACTTGAATTAACAACTTCAAACAAATGGGATGTGCCCATAGAACTATTTCCCCTGATTTAGAATCCATTGATAATTCCTGATATGCCTAACCCATTTTTGTGATAAAACAGCTTCTTCAAAGACTATCAGTCTTCTTCACAATCACTAATTAGGTTGAATTCTCTTCTAACAAGCACAAATCACCAATTTGGATGAACATTCATCCACCACACACAATTGGGACTGTTCTTTACCACAATTCCATGCCAAGAAACTGAAAAATCTCAACCAGGAATGGCCCTGCTCACCTCTAGTCTCTTCAGATCATGGAATCCAGCAGTCACATACTAGCATTGACCCTATTCTTCAACTTGCACAATTCTTTTCATGGCCCAAGGTGCTATGTTAGCACATATATTGTCAGCCTTATGGTTGGAGGAAAGCACCAAAAGCCTTCAAAAACCTCTCCTCTTCTACTTTTAGTAAGTCTTCTAGATTATCAATTCTCTGGTACCCAGTTGTAAGGCCAATTCAATGTAAAGCCCAAAATGAAGATGAGAGGAAGAAAGAGTAGTTGTAGAGTTAGGAAGAGGAAAAGAGAGTATTTGAAGAAAAAGTATTTACCGGTTTGTGTCATTATAGTTTAGGATCTGGTTTTGTCTATTTATATTAATGTATTTTTTTGTTTACAAAATAACCCCCTTTACTGTTACATAATTACAACACAATCCCTGAAATTTCTGCAAAAATTATGAATCATCGTCTGACTCTCTAAAACAATTAGTAATTTGAGTTTTGACTACTTAGTTTTTTCTGTCTTTAGAATTTTAACTTCATGGTGTTTCATTTCCGCACATACAGGGTTTTGAGGCAACGGATACATGATGCAAGTGGCTTAATACATGTAAGGAGGAAGGCTCCTTGTACTTCTCTCGATGCCTGGAAGGCTGACAAAGTCTTTAACCTATGTCAAAATTTCATGGACCCCTTGATTCCTTGTAAGTCTAGCAAACTTTTGATCTTTTTAAATTGATGCCTTTCCAATTACAAGCTCACATATGATTTTATTTTATTTTTTTTGGTTCTTAAATGACCTATTCTGTAGAGCTCATGACACATTTTTTGACTTGGTTTGGTTTGGGGTGGGTGGGTGGGTTAGGAGGGGTAGGGGTATGTGAAGAGACTAGATCAGCTCAAGATGGGCTCTAGGGCCTAAACAAATAGGGGAGCAAAATGGTAACTTTTTTTAATGGGGGAGGTTTTGAGACTATATGGGAAATCCTCGGCCGAGCTTATCAGCTTAACATGTAGAACACCTAGTGGAACCACCTTATGATCCATCCAAGTGAACCATAAAAATAGGGACCTCCCCTCTCTCCTCTTTTATAGTCACCTCTCGGTTTGGCACCCAACCAAGTGAACTGGACCATTGGATTGGCTGTGCGCTTATTTTGGATAGTGAAAACTTATGGACCATTGATCAAGCGGTTAGGAATTAGGATCATCATCCGAGCCTCCATCACCGTACACAGGTTGGGGGAGGAGAGATTTTTAGAAACCACACCCCCCCCCCCCCCCCCCCCCCCCCCCCCCCCCCCAAAAAAAAAAAAAAAAAAAAAATTCCCTAGGTGGTGCCACTAGCATTTTAAAATTTGAGCTCATGACCCCACTAAAGGGGGGCCCATATGTGTGTGTGTGTGTGTGAGAGAGAGAGAGAGAGAGAGAGAGAGAGAGTTATCATATGCACACCTTTTTTTTTTTTTTCTTTTTGTGCACACCCATGCTCATAGTAGGGCTTACTTGATCCTTATGGTCCATCTAAATGGACCACACATGGAGGACCCCCTGAATTACACCGGACCCTTGGGTTTGCACCAAGGTTTAAAAAACCGGACTCGGGACCCGACTCGTTCAGGGCCGAGTCCGAGTCGACTCCCTGAGTCGCATGGGACTCGGCCGAGTCGGGCCGAGTCCTAAAATCAGAGGACTCGGCCGAGTCGCATGAGACTCGGCCGAGTCGCACGATTTGAGTCCGAGTCGCATGCAACTCAACTCGGTATGTGCTGAGTCCGAGTCGACTCGGCCGATTTTTTAAACCATGGTTTGCACCCATCTGAATGGATTGGACCATTGGATTGACTATGTACCCGTTTTGGACGGCCAAAACTCGTGGGCCTTTGATTGAGGGGTTACAATGTTCACATAAGTCAGCTGGGCCCTTAGATGGGCCCCACAGCAAGGTGCCCATGCGCACTATGCGCACCTGATGACCACTGTATATATGGGAGAATCTCTGCTAAGCACCACTTCTCACATTATCGCGAGCACCGCACCTAGTGGGCCTACCTTATGATCCATTCGAGTAGACCATAAAACAAGGACCCCCAATAGTCACCAATCCCAAGTTTGGTACTCATCTGAATGGACTGGACCGTTGCATCAATTGTATGTTCGTTTAGATGGTGAAAATTCGTGGGCTATTGATCAAGTGGTTAGGATGATGATTCAAGCCTCTGTTCTTTCGCTCTCCCCTCCCCCAACCCAATGGTCTAGATAGTTAGATCGACTATGCAACTTGTTTTGGAAGGTGAAAACTTGTCGGCCATTGATCAAGGGGTCAGGATGATCATCTAAGCCTTTATCACCGTACATAGGTAAGTAGGGGGAGATCTTTCGATCCCCCACGGTCCCATCCCCAGGTGGGGTTCGGGTGGGCATCACACATGTGAGCGGATGGAAAGTCATCCGCTAGCGCGCAGCAGTGGAGGTTCCTATATATAGACGCACACACTCACTCTTGTGCATACCTAGTTACAAAGTTCATTTTGTTTTGGCTGAAATTTTCTAAATATTTCGTTTCAGTTGCTAAACCAAACCAAACAACACCCTCACAAAGATTTCGTTTAGAAAATTCAGACATTCCGTAATTTCGGTTCAAAATCGAAGATTTTGTCCAATCATGTCCAATTCAGCCAGATTTTTTTCTATTATATATTTATATTTTTTACATACATATGGGAGGCGGTCCTGCAAGGACCGTCCTTACAGTCCGCACTGTTCGAAATGCCCACTGGGGCCCACTTTATGACCCATCCAAATTGACCACTCATTCATAACCCCCTTATAGGCACTAAATCCCATGAATTTGCATTGATTCGGATGAACTAGACCATTGGATTGAGGGTCAATTTTTCTTCTTTGATATAAACTATTAAACTTGTGGACCATGGATGAAGGGGTTAGAGGTATCCCCAATATGCGGTCCGCACAGTAAACCGTAAGGACGGTCCTTATAGGACCGCCTCCCTATGTATATATATACACTCACATTTATATATTTCTGAAATGTAATTTCAGAAACATTTTGCCGAAATTCCAAGTCTACCGAAAAACTTCAGTTTGGTGGCCAAACCGAAGCACCATCCAAAATGAATTTCTCAACTATTTATTACCAACTGCTAGGGCCCCACAGATCATGGGAGGGGTGGCAATGGAAAGATCCACGTGGGACCACCCTGGATATCAAATTTCAGGTTGATCTGAGGGTCCTAACCCTTCCATCTGTTGCCCACAAGTTTAACGACTTTAAATATAAAAAAAAATAAAAATTGACTGTTCAAAAGGGCTGATATGATCCAACACTTCAAAAGGTTGGGCGCATGGTCAAACCCTATCAATTTATCTCTTTCTGCGTTTTTTTTTTTTTTTTTTCCTTTTTAATAAAATAAACATCTTATTCTACAATTTGAGATTTAAAATTTTGAAAGGCCTGGATACAATTGTGATAGCAAGGTTATGGAACTGATAAAATCCCATTCTGCTGTGTCTGATGGAAGCTGTTGAGGCATTGTGGCTTCTTCTGAGAAAAGGCCAAACCCAAGCAGGTAAGGGCCTGTTCGGCATCATTCTGAGAATGTTTCTTACTGATAATGAATGAAGAAAGACATTTTTGGCAGGCATTTTCTTTTCCTTGTGCATATCTATAAAAATCTCTCTCTACCCAAACAATTTTCTTCATTGATGCTCAGAATGAGACATTCCCCGAGTGATGCCAAACAGGCCCTAGGTGGACCCAAAAGAAAGGCCTTATTATTTACAAGAACCCATCGGCTTAGAAACCTTCATCTGCCCATGATTCATCTTTTCATATATTCCTCTTGGTAACCATTTAGAAGAACTGGGTATATTAAATACAAGATTCTTAAAAAATATTTATCCTATAAATGCTATTAACATGAATGATACTAAAGATAATTGCAGAATGTTACTGCCTAATATTTTTCAGGTTTACTAACAATACAATATCTTGGCAGGTATTTCTTCAGAGCTTAAGGTTCTCTTCACAAAAGATTATCTCAATTCTTCAGAACTGAATGAATCAAAAGGTCTTATCCAGTTAGATGCAATTGTATTTGAAACACACTGTAGACCTTCAGATCATAAAGCAATTTGTCTTGTTAATTCCGTTGATCCATTTGAATCAGTGAGATCTACAGGGTCTTCCATAAACAGTAAGCCAAATAAATTGAGATTTGAAACAGATAGTGAAAGCGGATGTGAGGAGCTATCTGTTATTGAAACTCCAGGCCTTTGGCTGAATCTGATGGATGAGGTAAACATATTTTCTGTCCATTATCAAGTTTTCCAATTTTTGGAACAGTCAGTAGTGGGCAACATATACTGAATTAGAGTATTTATGTGTTACTATATCATTTTTCAAGTGCAGGAAAATAGTTCTCATGAAGAGGATCATCAGAAACATGGTATGATTGTGATTGTCTTACAGGTCTTAGTTTGGACATAGAACATGAGTCCATGTTATAAGGTGCCAGTTAATTCAATTTCTAGAAGCTTGATATTTGGATGTCTCATAAACATGTAAAAGTTCAGAATAGCCTAAAAAGGTTAAATAAAAAAAAAAGAAGTGGGAGCCCAATGCACGAGGCTCCCGCCACTGCGGGGTTTGGGGAGGGTCAGATGTACTCAGCCTTAACCCCGCAAGTGGAGAGGCTATTTCCGCGTTTCAAACCCATGGCGCCCAGGTCGCAATGGAGCAACCTTACCGTAGCACCAAGGCCACCTCAATAAGGTTAAACATTAGTTAAACCTTAATATTAGTAATATGTTGTAATCATTGACATTGTGTTACTGATCTTTACCATTACAAGGGTTGTACATGGAAACAATGTCCAGTTTTACGATATCCTGCTAAGGATTGGGTTAAAATGATAATCACACATAAGTACTTCTGGTCTGTAATGTCTCTATTATCGTAGGTCCTGGAACACTTGACACAACTCTCTGTCAACTAGAAGAATATCCCTGTAGTGGCCTGCCTCTATGAAGTAGTTTCTATGTAATACTAGCTTCTTGGTTTTCTTTTCTTGACTGTCAGTTTCTTTGATAGTCTTTTTTTTCTTGAATTGCTTGTTTTTACTTTGTGCAATTTTCTCATCTGATGGTGCATCTAATTGCAGAAAGATGGTCAAACAGAACAAGGTTAGGCAAATGAAATTTCTTCATTTTCTTTCCCTTCTTTTATAGTGCCAGATTCTTCATAATTCATGGATATTCATGTATTGTTGCATTCATGAATTTCTAGGGCAGTAGCGCAGTTTCTTCACAGAACTTTCCATAATCAAGAGGAGATTTTTAGCTTGACATGCCAGCTGGAAGGAGTAAAACGAAAAACATGTGCTAGATTGTTTTATGAAACTCTGGTATGTTCATTTGTCCCTTGACCATCTCAAGGATTAGAAATATTAGGATGTTGATATTATGCATAGTTATCTGAATCCTATGATTCGTATCCCAAATCTTAAGGAAAACGATTCGTATTCATGCAATTCATCCCATTTACAAATAAATCTTAGGATTCAGGTGTGAATCCTACGATTTGATACTAGATTCATTGAATCTTAAGATTCAAGCGATTCAACTAAGCGAGAATAGTTATAATTAATTAGTTAATATTAATAATCTTTTACCTTTTTGCTTTCTTTCCTTTAGCGTTTTTATTTTTGAAAGGTTATTTCGTAGTTAACGAAACCTCCTAAGAATTTTTTGCGGCTTTAATAAGGTTTTAAAGATGAATAAAGAACATGCATTGAACTAAGCATTTGACCGTATGTACGGTGATTGTCTATATCTTCTTTTTTTAATCTATTTTAGCTTTTTTCTTCATGAACACTTTCTTAACTTCAAGTGATATCCTACTGTGTAGAATTGATGGTTTGAATTTTATTTTTATTTTTATATTTTGATTTAAAGATAAGAAAAAATATATATTGATACTTTAAACTTATTTAACTATTTACACATCATTTACTTCATATACATATAGATATATATATATATATATATTAAAATATGTCATGATGTTCTTGATATGATTGTATAATAGACTTGTTATTATATTTAGTGCATGTTTGGTATCTCTATTTTTCGCCTCTATTTGTCTATTTGTCTAAATCGGATAGAGGTTGGAAAAATTAGAGCGTTTGGTAGATGACTTTATCCTCTTCTTATTTTAGAGGAGTAGAGGCAAATCCTCTAAAATTGAAATGCCCTCTTTTTTTTTATGGCTCTTTTTTTAATGGCTCTATTTTAAATGGTTTGTCAGAAAAAGAGTAAAGATGCCAAACATGGCCTTATACTTCTATAAATGGGAAAATGGATGGTTATGAATAATATTATTTTTCCTTTTCTATAAAATTTTAATTATTTTTCATTTTTTTAAGTAAAATAAAAAATCCTACGATTCGCAATTCAATTCGATTCATGGGTACGAACAATTTGTGATACAATTCCGCGTTTGACAACTATGATATTATGGACTAGTCTATGATTCCGATCAGATTGTGTCAGCGGAACCGAACTTGCATATCCCCGACAGATGGGATAACTAGGTAAGGGTTTGACTTTGACAATGATGATGTAACTAATTCCGATATTTCTTAGAAAACTTATATGATTGCCAACCTGCTACAGTGTAATCTTGGGCCTTGAATTCGTGTATATCCAGACTGATGATTTGATGGGCCTCACCTTGGGTGGACAATGATTAAAAAATCTTGATTAACAATCATATCTATATAGATGATGGCTTTCAAATAAACCATTGACAGCTAGTGCAGTTGGAAGGTGCTTATTGTTGCTTTCAAAAAAATAAAAAATAAACAAGAAAAGGCTACAAATTGATGGTAGTATTCGACACAGATGCAAGGTTTTAAACATGGTAATATCTATGTGGCTTTGATCATATATCATTATTAGTATCTTATCAAACATGAGCACATGGTGTTGCATGCGCTGACCCTGGAAAATCAACCAGGCTCCCGTGCTCATCAAAATATATAACAATGAGAATAAAAATGTATTGTTTTATAAATTTGAGTTCTGGATAATCCCCCAATAGAGAAATGTGCTCATGTGACTTGGATGTAAATATGGGTATTCATTTCAGACATGGGCTTTGCTAAGAGTTACATTGAGGACTTATTTGTAATATTTTGATATTGTGGACTGTTCTGTAAATAAGGCAAAAGTTGGAGGTTTCTGTAAATACTCAATTTAATAAACTATATATTGTTGGTGTCTCCCGAACCTTGGGAGCACTTTAATAGCATTCTTTGGTTTAAATCCCTTTCTTCTCTTGGTTTTTCTTCTTTTTCAGACTTGGGGTTTCTTGACCTTAAAAGGGAAAAACCCTAGAGATTATTGGATCAATTAGTTGTTCGTGGCATCAGAGCCTTCCCCAAGTAAAAGACTCTGTTTTACAAGATTAGTGGTAAATATTAAGGTGAAAATCAAGCATTAAGCGTTTTTTTTTGTTTTTTTTGTTTTTTTTGTTTTTTTTTTTTTTTTTCACATCCAGCCAAATCTAGGAAGGGAGGTTGACTTTTAACCTTGGTTGACTCTGAAGTGTTATTTCTGTTGTTTGAGTCTAATGCTGTTCTGGACAGGGTTGGAGTATTATTCTGGTAGTCAAGGCCCTCTATACTTTTAACCTGGAAGTTAAGTGTTTAAAGATGGTAGTCCAAGGAAGAAAGGTATTCTCTCAACATAAGAGTGCTGAATCGCTGATCCAAGGAAATGAAGGTATTTTTTCAACAAGAAGGCATATTTGGGTTCTTTTAGTGTCCCCTTTGAATCTGTTTTTGCCTTGAGCGGATTGGTATTGTTGTTTGGGGTGTTTTTATTGGCATCAATTCAAAACCATTACTTTTTAAGTTTTTGTAAGGGCTAAGATGGAATTGAAGAAAGTGGGAAATAATGCTAGTGGACCCTCTTTTAGCAGTTCCTTTTCCAACTCCCCCTCATTAAGGAATCTAAATCCTAATTTCAAAATTATTGGAGACATGTTTAATTGGAGGAACTATAGTGAATGGTCATATTCAGTCGTTTTGCCTTTGGAAGAACTTGAAGATATGAATATATTAATGGAACCATATCTGAATTATCTATGGATGACCTTAAGAATGCCTAATGGAAGACAAAATATATGATTGTTATGAGTTAGATCTATAACCCCATGGAAGGTAATATTTCAAAGAGTTTCCGCTGTTGTAAGACAGTAAAAGTGTTATGGGATTCAATTCATAGTTCATTGCGAGGAGGGAACCATACTAGGTAGGATCTACCAGTTTACAAGGGAACTAGCCAGTTTAAAGCAAGGAGACAAGTTAGGAGACTATTATGCTCAAATACAATGCTTGTGGAGAGAGTGCGAACTATGTGAACCTATTCTATCGGTCAAGGGAATGCTTTTGTAAATCGATTGGCAGATTTTATGAATTATTGGGTGGTGCTAATGCGGAATATGGGACAGTCCGAGCACAACTCTTAAGTCAGGATCATCTTCCATCAATTGGTACAGTATTTGCTCTCTTTCAAGAAGACCGTAGACATGTCATGCTTGAACCAGAACCACAACTACCATCACAGGATCAATCTACCCTTCTGACTAATGGAAGGGGAGGTCGTGGCCTTGGTGGTAGCCCTGGATGTGGAATAGGCAGATGTCAAAGTGGGTTGTATGGATGACTTAAGAGTCCCATGTAGGGACCACATTATTAAATAGAAAATATTCTCTTGACTGCTAGCTGACTAGGATGATATGTATAAATCTCTATAC
This sequence comes from Persea americana, assembly GCA_029852735.1. Taxonomy (NCBI): domain Eukaryota; kingdom Viridiplantae; phylum Streptophyta; class Magnoliopsida; order Laurales; family Lauraceae; genus Persea; species Persea americana. The sequence goes on along the minus strand of CM056809.1, from coordinate 41,989,623 downwards.
TGGGAAATATTGATTTGTATCACCCCATTCAAGGGGATTTGAAAGACTGATCTCTATACTATGAAATATTGTAATGCATTCATTTGTATCACCCCATTCAAGGGGATCTGATAGACAGTACAATGGAAATAAAGATACTATATATGAGGGGTCATGACTGCAAGGCAGGACACTCAATTTTTTTTGGCAAATTACTGGTTTATAATTACTTGAGATGGTATCAGAGCCTTCGAGTGTTTCAGTATCATATCTTCGGTCTTTCATTTGAGTTCATCAGGAGAAAGGAATTTCTGGAGGATTTCTTGAGTTGTCTTAGAATTTCTTGAAGCTTAGCAGTTTGGAAATCGCACCTCTCTTAAGTGGTGTTGTCTGTCTGTCGAGATCGTTGCAGTCTCCACGATCCTCTCCATTCTTTAGTTCGGCAAGTGAGTCGTTTCTCCACAACAAGCTTCTTTGCTTCGTTGAAGCATAAGCCAGACTCTGAAGGTGTATACCTCAATCAACCATCTGTGCAAACATATTTTAGTTCCTGATGAGATTTATTGCTGTTCTTTGGTTATCTATCTGGGTTTAGTGTCTTGGTTATCTCAGTGAATCTAAGTGGGGACCACCCATGATAAACTCTTCATCCAAAAATGGTCCAGATCTGGTCGCCTGATTCTTCTAGGATTTCTGGTGATTTATCCAGAACTTTTTGCAAATCAGAGGGAGGCCATTTGAACTGATCTTTGGTTATTAGTTTTTTGCGGACTGTTTTCATCAAAGCCATACGAATCTGTGGATCTGTGATATTTGGGAGAAATTCCTGAACCTGTGGGAGCGATTTTTTGTCACCAAGATTGGATTAATGTCTGATTAGTGATCTGATTTATTTTTTGCGGGTCCCACATTGCAATTTTACTTTAGCAGCAGGGTCATCTGACCTGTTTTTGGGTATTTTTTGAGGATTGCTTGCATTAAGCCATCAAACCAGTGCTGGTTTTTGTTGGTTCAGAACTGCGTGACAACTTTTCCTTCGTCTCTATCATTGATTTTTATCATGGCTGACATCAGAAATCATATCTGCAAATTTAGTGGAAAAAAATATTTTACATGGGAATTTCAGATATGGATGTTTCTGACTGGCAAAGATCTTTGGAGACATTGATGGAACCAACCCAAAACCAATTGATCCGACTAAACTACGACAATGACAGTGAATGATGCCAACACTATCACTTGGATATTAAATTCAGTTGAAACCCAATTTGTGCTCTCTTCTGGCCTACAAAACTGCTATCGGAATGTGGGATTCTCTGGCTCACATTTACAGTCAAGACAATGAGGCCAGTCAGGATCAGTTAGAATTGGACTTATCCGAACACTGTCAAGGGACCAAATCAGTTCAAGAATACTATTCTGGCTTTGTAAGTCTTTGGGCTGAATACGATGAAATTGTATATAATGATCTGTCCAATGCTGAGGTTTCCACATTGCAGAAGTTTCAAAAGAAAGAACAACAGGACCAATTTCTCATGAAACTTCGCAAGGAATATGAAACCATTCGGTCCAATCTAACGAGTAGGGAATCTACCCCATCTCTTGATCAGTGTTTAGGAGAGCTTCTTCGGGAAGATCAACGTTGCCTCACCACCGTGGCAATGGAACAAAAAGGAGGACTGCAAAATTCTTCTGATGTTGCATATGCAACTCAATCTCGGAATCATGACATGCTCAAGACTCAATGCATCAGCTGTAAGGAGTACGAACATATTGCCTCACAATGTAACAAGAAACTATGCAACTACTGCAAGCAACAAGGACATATCATTTCGGAATGCCGAAAGTGACCTCAAAATCATAACAACAATAAGGCATGCAATGCAATCCCAGATGCAGGTTCTTCTTCTCATGGTATTCCACCAATTCGATCTTCACAGCTTTCTCATAATGTCCCACCAGCTATGTCTTCCCAGCCATCCGGCGGTTTAACTCCTGGATGATTCAACAAATGCAACAAATGATTCATTCTGTATTCTCTGCCTTTGGACTGTTAGGTAAATCTCCACACAAATCCATCAGGTATCTAGATTCTGGAGCCAATCATATGACTAATTGCATCAGTCATCTTACTCATGTGAAAAAATATGATGGACCTCTAGATATTCAAACTGCCAATGGCAGCTCTCTTCCAATCAAGGAAATTGGTAACATTCCTCACTCCCTCTTCATCGTGTATTTGTTTCTCCTCCTTTAGAAACTAATTTGATCTCTGCTGGACAATTGGTTGAACAAAACTGCAGAGTCTCATTCTCCCCATCTGGCTGTCTTGTGCAGGATTAGGAGACGGGAAAGGCGATCGGGAGGGGGCCTAAGTGTGGGCGCTTGTTTCCACTCTACATTCCAACCATACCTAGGAATTCGACTTTGTTTTCATTTCCTTGAATGTCTACTTTACATGATGAATGTTGGTTATGGCACAAGAGACTTGGACATCCAAACTCTCAGAAATTGTCTCAATTATTAAATAGTGTTTTGCTTTTGAATAAAAATGCTGGTTCTTTTCATGATATTGTACTTGATTGTTCGAGTTGTAAATTGGGGAAAAGTAAAACTCTCCCTTTTCCATTGCATAATGAAATCAAAACAGAGTGCTTTGACTTGGTTCGCACAGATGTGTGGGCCATTGCTCCAATTACCAAGAAAATTAAAATCTTACGATCAGATTCAGGGGGATAATATACTGCTCATCATTTCCAAACCTTTTTACAAAATAAAGGCATCATCTCTCAAAGGTCTTGTCCACACACACCCCAACAAAATGGTGTGGCTGAGCGAAATAATTGTCACCTTATTGATGTTGCTCGCACACTTCTGCTCGAATCTTCCATTCCATCAAAATTTTGGGTGGAAGCCTAAACCATAACTGCTCATATAATTAACCATCTCCCATTTCCTAGTTTTCAAAATGATTCTCCTTATTTTCGTCTTTTCGGATCCTATCCTTCTTATAGTCATCTTCATACATTTGGCTGTGTTTGTTTTGTTCATCGTCCATCTCATGAAAGACACAAACTCTCTACCCCCTCAGTCAAATGTGCTTTCATAGGATATGTGTCACGTCCCCCAAAATAAGAATTAGGGATAAACGTGAAAAATAAATCAAATTCAAATTCCTGTGTTTAATACAACACATGCTTCCAATAGTGGACCCACAAAAAAATTTCTCAACATGTGGTGAGTCAAAATAAATTTCATTAAATGCAGCGGAAGCTTTATTCAATTGGTAATCCATGTTTCATAAATGAAACCCAACACAAAAATCAAATAAACATTAATAGTTAAAATTGCAGAATTATAAAATTTCTAAAAGAGGTCTCAACACTAAAAGAAAGTTCATTAATATAATTCTAAGATGACGTTCTCTCTTGTGCTGGTTCAGACGGCTCCAAAGCCATCTCCAGCATCCCACTCGGGTTCAACAGTTGGCTCAAACGTTTGAAACGCTTGATCCTCCTCTGTCTCCTGGGTAAAGTAGGGCTCGGTACCTATGCACCAAATATTACAAAGTAAATAGCAAGAACATAATCATAATTCGAAATTTAATACGATAACGAGAAGAATATAGACAAGTGTGATCATAATGAAACAATGACAGAGATAATAATGAGAAAGAACGTAAAACAAAAGGCTAACGATACAAAGGGAGCAATATAGAATCACGCGGTGACAAGTGTCCCCGTTGTGGGTGGTCAGCCCTAAATAAATCGGGAAAGCCCGTCCATAACGTCGGTGGTCATAAACCGATCAAAATAAAATCAGGATAACCCGTGCATAAACAAAGCGGATTATAAGTGATCCGGTCACATCGGTGATCAACCGTCCATATATCGATCTGCAGTCGTCCATAAATGACCCACATAAACACATACACATATATTCATAATAGACCTGATTAATAATGCTCCGAAACAAGGATCCTAATTCCTAAGTCATATTCAAATAACCACTCATGTATGCAAACCCGAAAGTCAAAGAATAACCACAAACAAATCCTAAGGTCAAACATGAGGTCTCGTACCCAATAACCACAGGAATTTCTAATGGATAAAAGATCAACGCATCACTTTTCCATCAATGGTGCATAGACCCAATTAAGGGTTTTCCAATAGGAATGAGTTGAGCTCGAATCCATTAGGATTTCCCCGAAGTCATATTAAGCACTAAACCCCATGCTAGTAAGATACCGTGTGCCCAGACGGTATTTACACAGTCCAATGATCCAATTAATTAAGTACAAACATATAATTTTAGCACATTAAAAATCCAAGATACCATTAAAAATTAATTTGCAAATAAAACTAAGAAGTAACAATCCTTAATTTATAATTTTAGAAAACCTAAGGACCCATCCATAAATATTGTCCACATTCAAATTAAGTCAAAGGATCTCATTAAAATTTATAAAACAATAGGCCTTTTATTAAATTACTAAAAGTTAATGAGTAAAGTACTACCCAACAGTACTTTAGCCATTTAGTCACATGAATGCTTTATCCCATCATCATCAGGTCATACATCAGGTCATACACCCTCCCCTCATTCCCAATACCTGCCCTAAGTTTCAAACATCCTGCCACGTGGAGGAGGTTTTCTTCTCCCAGTTCAAGTCAAAACCTCCCTCATCTCCTTTCCACACAGAACCCACTCCATCACGATGGACACACGCCCAAGCTGCGAGGACTCTAGCATAGTGGGCCCCACATATCAAGAGCCCATGATCAACCTCACATGCTTATGTCGCCCAGTCCTGTACAACCGGATGTGAGGACCAGATCTGTGATCAGATCGCCCCGCGGGCCCCACAACCGCCTAATGTCCAAAATAGAACCCCCAACTGCAATTGATGCCCAAATTGTGCAAAGCTTTCCAATGAGGGGCATGATGGGACCCAAACCCCATGGGTCCACCACCATCAGGGTAGCCCTTGGGTCCACAACCAGATCCACGGTTCTGATCAAGCATCAGTGGGTCCACCATGGCCCCACAATCCAAACCGTGGTACCAGATCCCAGACAATCTGTTTCTGGGACTCTGTTTAGGCTGGGTTCTGCAAGTTGTTTGATGGGAGTGCCTTTTGAATCTAACTCCAACCAGCCACCCAATCTTAGTGGAAGTTGATTACAGAGTCGTAGATGTAAAAATGGGGTTTCTCAAAATCTCAAAATTACAGTTCGTGGTTACTGCAACACTAACACGCAGAATTAATAAAATAAACCAAATCACCCCCAATCTCCGATCTCATCACAAATCAAAATAGCATCACAATATTATCACAAGAAAAAGGGCATCAAAGGCTTCTACATGCGTTGACATGCCAATCAAGGAGAAAACAAATATTAAATTTATAAACCATGATTAGGTACTTGCCTTTTACCGGGGTTGAAGAAAAATACACAGATCCTAACCAATACCCAAACCGCGATTCCCACAGCGCTTGAGAATAATCCTACCACCGATCTGACAAAGAATATGGGAAAGGAATGCTCAGATGAACAGATCTAAGGTATTCCTACCCAAAACCTAACATTGGAAAGAATAGGAAGATAACCTAAAAATATAGATCTACTCCTAATGATTTGAGGAGAGGGTTACCTGAGATAAGAAGATTGAACGAAGAATGCCGGTATCCTCTGATCTTGATTCTGATGGCTGGATCCTAAAGCTGGTATGGCTTGGGAAGTTAAAAGAGAGAGAAGAAGAAGATAACCGGGAGGAGTTGCAGAGATTAGTGGGGAGAGATAAGAAGGGTTTCGTTAAAAAGGGGATTAGGTTAAAAAGAATACTACTGGGCTTAAGTCATTGGGTCAAACTACGGGTCAGGCCATCTACCCATTAACCCAACTCATCAATCTATGCATCTAATCTAACGTGTGCCCCACTTAATCCTACCCACTTAAATAACTAAAATACATTCAATTAAAATAATAATAATATCTAATTAAAATATAATAGAATAATAAATGTGGGACCGGGATCTTACAATATGTGACTCGCCAAAAAGGGTTTCTATGCATGATCCCCTGGCTCATTGCATCCAAACTTCCAAAAATGCTGTGTCCTTTGGAAGCCAATATTTTTTTCAAACTAATCTGAATTCAATTTCTTCTTCTAACATCTCTTTCATGCCAACTTTTTATGACTCTGCTTCACCTGCAAATTTATATGTATGACGGAATCAACACGCTCAACCTGTACAAGAAGATCCTTTTCCTGACCCTGAACTGGCTTGGTGATCCTCATCCTCCCAGTCTCCATCAATCCACTCGCATATCGCGCCCCCCTGATAGATATGGTTTTTCCCACTCGCAATTATAAATAGTCTCTCGCAATTCCCCATGAAGGAACTCATTTTTCATATTCATTTGCCACAGAGGCTAGTTGCGGGTTGCAGCTACACAAAGAATGCTGCCAACGGTGGTCATTTTAGCCACTGGTGCAAAGGTCTCCTCATAATCAATCCCATATTCCTGCTTATAACCCTGCGCAACCAATCTGGCTTTGTAGCTACCAAGACTCCCATCAGAGTGAACTTTTATAGAATAGATCCATTTACTGCCAATCACAAAAGCTCCTTCAGGGCCCGATACCAACTCCCATATTTTGTTTGCCTCAAGAGTGAGCAACTCCTCATTCATAGCATCCTGTCAATACACAATCTTCAAGGCCTGTGAATATGAGGTGGGCATAGGAGCACTATCTAAAAAAGTAAAAAGAGTGGGAAATCCATATCTATTAGGGGCAATGAAGGGAGACTAGAGCGTCGCAGAGGAGTGATGCTATCAGAAGGAGCATTAATACCTGAAGGGGCAGTAGGCGACACTGGGAAATGATCAGGAGAAGGAGGCACCACAAAAGGAAGCGTGTTACGCCGAACATAGACTTTGGTTATAGGTGATGGAGAAGTAGACTCGGGGAATTGTGGCAAATAGGACACCGCAACATGATGACTATCTAAATGCAAGGAAAAGAAGGGAACATGTTCCAAGAAGATCACATAACGAGATATTCGCATGCGTTTTTCAGACTGGTCATAACACAGAAACCCCTTGTGTTCATTACTGTAGCAAAGAAAGATGCATTTAGCAACCTGTGGTGATAACTTAGTGCACTCGGTGAGTGGAAGATGAACAAAACAAAAACAACCAAAAACATATAAGTGAGAATACGAAGGGGCATGACCAAGAAGGGCTTCATAAGGGGCAGTCTTTCCTAGAACTAAACTAGGAAGACGATTGATAAGATACACAACAGTTTTTGCAGCATCACACCAAAAATGTGGAGGGAGTAAGGATTCAATTAGAAGTGTACGAACAGTTTCAAGAATGTGTATGTTTTTTCTCTCCGCAATTCCATTTTGCTGAGGAGTATGGGGACATGATTTTTGGTGAAGAATGCCTTTATCAGAAAGAAAGGGAGACAATTCACAAGAGGTGTATTCTCCCCCTGAGTCTGACCTAAGAATTTTGATGGCTTTGTGAAATTGGGTTTGGACCATATTGTAAAACTATTGAAAAATAGAAAATACTTAAGATTTAAAGCGCATGAAATAAATCCAAGTAAAGCGAGAACAATCATCAATAACGGTCACATAGTACTTAAACCCTACCCTACTCAAGTTAGGTGCAATTCCCCAAACATCCGTGTAAATAATGTCAAATGAAGCCAATGCACGAGAATGATGAACAGGAAAAGGTAAAATGTGACTCTTACTTAAGCAACACATGTCACACTTTCATTGAAGTAAAGAGGACATCATTTTATTATGAAAAGTAGATTCTAAACAACCAATATTAAACAAAGAAAGTAAATGAGCATTGTTCACATGACCAAGACATATATGCCAGCCACACTGTCCACAATTTATTGAAATTACTAGAAGAAGCAAATAAGGAATGATGTCCCATGTCCAGCAGAAACAGACGACTGTATTTACTCCCCATTGCGATTACCTTCCCAATTTGCCGTGCCTGCATAACACAACCAGAGGAAGAAAAATTAACACTATATCCATCATCGATAAGTTGTCCTACAAAAAGTAAATTGGCTGATAGTTTTGGAACAAAGTAAACATTGGGAAGGATGATGGACTGGCCAGAGGCATTGGATAAATCTATGGTACCAACCCTTGAAATGAGTGATTGATTTCCATTAGCAGTGGTTATTTTTTCTTTTCCAAGGTAAGGGTGAGAGTCTGTAAAGCTGTGTTCTATAGATTTCATGTGGTTTGAAGCTCCTGAATCTAAAAATCATGTAGATGGGGTGAAAGGAAGCAAGAGAGGCGGAAGAATGAAACGCGGGAAATGCCATAGGAGAAAGAGTTTGATACTGACCACCATTAAAGCCCATAGATGCATATGCTGAAGTCACCGTACTTTGTATCGGCTCTTGAATCTAGATAGGAGTCATGGAGACGGTCCCCGAAGAAGTACAACCCGTATCAGCTGAAGGTGCTTGACCCTAAAACGCAGCTCGAACATTCTGCCTTGGCAGATTGGAAAAGTCTTCTTCTGTTGTGCATCATTCCTCCTTTGTAAGCTGCGACAATCATTAATAAGATGACCAGAGCATTTGCAATACCTACAAACCAATTTCTTGCGACAATTTTTGGCAATATAAACAAAGCCTTTGCATTCATAACATTGAGAAAACTTCTGATTTGGTGTTGCCAGAAAAGCAAAATCAACAGGAAGAGGCACAAGGCCTTTGGTTCTTCAATAATGGCACGCTGTGAAGTCAGTCGAAGTTCTTCCCGAAGGACTTCTTGAAAGCAAGTATCAAGATTAGCAGAGACCTCTCTATTCATGAGGGCAGAACGTACATATTCAAACTCTGGTCTTAGATTCATAAGAAACTGACTAATGTGAGTTTCCTTTTGTAATTTAAGAGCTTCAGACAAAAATCCAGAGGAGACGGTTTGAATCAGCATAGAGTCTCGTTCAATCCATAAGGTGAGAAAACCATTGAAATACTCCTGCACAAATTTATCCCCTTGACTGTATTTAGTAATTCACTATCCTAGTGAAACTTTCGGGTTTCATTGGTTTGATGGTAGATCTTTTTGAGATGAGTCCATATATCAGATGCTGCAGTATAGGCTTGAAGCGCCACAGCAAGAGAGGGATCAATAGAGTTAAGTACCCAAGTGACCACTTTAGCATTTTCCTTGGACCAAGTGGCTAAGGCCTTAAGAGTCAGTAGTACTTACAGTAGTAGGCTTGGTTGTTGACCCATCAAGAAAACCAAATAGTCCTTGGCCTTCTACAAAATTCTTCAGATGGAAGGCCCAGGACATATAATTATTCCCATTGAATTTAATTGGAATAATGTCGTATTTTTCCATTATCTCCAAAAGCAGCATACTAATAAATCGACAGGGAGAGTGGTTGAATTGCAAAAGTCAAATCAGCAAGCAAGTGAAGTGAATTTGATCAATAAACAGAGTCCCACGTCTTGATAAATCAGCCTTCAGATAAGCAAGAGACATCCAATAGTAGTAAAAAACATTCAATCAACAGCAAAAGGAAGTTCTGATCTGTGATAATTAACTAAACCAAGCATAAAAAGATGCAGATCAAGGAGCAAACTCAGATTAGATGAAGCAAACACAAAGTTCAAAAGCTGTAAATCATGAAAACTCAGGTCTGCCGAAGTCTAGAAACTCCAAATGGTAAAATAAGACCCCACGCAACCTTGAATGTTGACTCTGTTGGACTGCATGGGCCCTGCAGAGTGGTTGGAATCAATATCAGGATTCAATCCTGATATTGGACTACACCCAGGCTCCTACTGGTGAAGTATGATTGAATATGACTTCAGATCCAAGATTCTAGACGGTCGTGATCAGAACAATACATAAAAAACTGAAAATAACAAAAGTGATTAGAACACCAACCTCCAAGTGTCGAAATATCCTCAAAAAATCTCCAAAAATCCTAGCAAGAGTGGTTGACCCTGACTGTAGTGGCTGCCAAGAAAATCTCATCGATCACAGGTGGGCCACTGTAGATCAGAGGTGATCTACAGTAGATGCACGATCTGCCTGGTACAAGCTTGCTTCATAACAGATCCCAGATCTGTTATTCTTTAAAAGAGAGACTGATTTACCCCTATCACAGGCCAGGGAATGGAAACAACTACGTCTTCAACTTGGCTCTAATACCATATAAGGGTTATTGAAATAATTTGAGAGGTAGAGAAGAAGAAAAGAGTTTTGGAAGAATTGGTCGTGTCCCAAGAGAGGATCGACTGATGACCTGTTTTATAATCTCATTGTGCCTAATCAAAGGCTGGAATTACAATCAAAATAATGAAAGAATAAATGGTCAGATATCCTAGGGCATGTTTGTGTACAGAGCTTTTCCATGGAAGGAGGAATTTGCAACATCAGCAAAATTCATGGAAGAAGAATTCTGTAGGAAAGGGTTTCTGTGGGTGATGAAAAACTGTGTTTGGTGCAAAAAAATTTCTTCGGTGAGACAATCCTTTTGTTGTTTGGTGCAGCAGCAAATTCCTCGGCAAATAAATTAAAAAAGATATAAAATTAATCCCAACAAATCAATCACAAGAAATAAATTACCAAATACAGAATCCATTGTTCATTGAAAAATCCCAACTATTGGATCACAGTATCACACCAATCAAAATAAAATTAAATTACAGAAGAACTCAAGAAATGAAATCACCTGCTTGTACATTGCATAGATTTGTGAAAAAATTGCAGAGAACTATGAAGAGAGGAAAGGTTATTCAAATGCATCAACCAATAATCAAGTAAGAGAACAACAAGAACAAGATCCTAGTAGGAAATGAGTAGCTATAACAAGATTCGATGAAAATAAGAAAAAGGGTTTGTGGGGTGGAAAGTGAAAAACTATAGTGGGAGTCGGAAGTGTGGTGACTTCAGATTGGTAGAGATTGATCTAGAGAGGAATTGCCCCTCCCAAACCGGCTTCTGGGCTTCCTTGCCAAACTCCATCTCCTCGGCACAAAGGATCCAACCGTGCGTTTGAAGACTAAGAAGAAGAAGGGTTGAAGCTTCTCCTCTTCCTTTCCAAGTTTTGTTGAGGGCGCTGCTCCATCTTGGAATGAGGGTGTTTTTTTTTTCGCTAGTGGTTGGTTTTTTTTTTTTTTTTTTCTCAGCCCATTTCGATGAAGAAGCTTGAAAAAGAATCTTTTATATGGTGGCCTTTATTCTATGGAATTACAAGTCCGATGAATGGATGAAAATATCGGCCGCTACGTAGCGTAACGGCCGATATATTGGCCGTAGCGGTGGCCACCCACCACGGTACGGCCGATTTATAGGCAGTCGCACCTGTAGCAGCCACTACGGGGCCGCTACAAGCCACTACGACCGCTACGCGGCCGCTACAGGGTGAGAAAAATTCATACTTTCAAATTTTTTTTAAATGCATATTAAGACTTATTTCTTTTCTTCTCTCCAAATAACATTTCTACACAACTCTTCTACCATTTTATGTTTAAAAGAACACCAAAAAGCACATGATCTTGCCGAATTACAGTCGATACAGAGAGTTCTTCTCAAGGATTCTTCTCTAAGTACATCATATTAGACACCCCCTTTAGTAGATGTATTTTTTTCTCTAGGTACTCTTAAGTCTTGATTTCATGACATAGTTTTTTCTTTTAAGAGCCTTTCATTAGTTTCTAAGTTAGCACAACTAAGGAACATGAACACATATGAAAAAAATAATCATTACTATTATTTTCTATTTTTTACAGCGATACAAGACCTCATACAATGAGGGGACCACTACGGCCCCTTATCTTAGTTACTTTTGCAAAAAAAAAAAAAAAAAACCTCTCATTTTCCAATATTCTAGATTTTCTACAATTTTTTTATATTTTTTTGACGATTTTTCCAAATCGCACCGCTACACCGCTATGTAGCGCCCGCTACATAGCATTTTGGCGGCAGGCCACTACGCTTGCTCCTACCGCTATTTTCATCCTTGGTCCGATGGCCTCCCATGGGAAACTAAATTCGAACCTTAGTTTGGAAAAATCTGACGTAGCAGGATTTAGTTTTCCACGGACTTTGCCACACCAAACACACAAAAAATCAGTCTTCTGTGAAAAACCACTACTTTTTCTGTGGAAAATGGTTACACAAACATGCCTTTAATCTTCTATACAAGGAAATAAGAGGAGAAAATATGTTGTATAGTGATTTGACCAAATCCCACACGTAGGATATTATAAAAGGTTATACATGGGCCTAGTTGAGGTGAGCCTAGGCCTTATCTTGATGAGTTATTTTCTACAATATATTCCCCACCAGAATCAGTCCAAAGTGTTTTAATTGTAGTACAAATGTGATTCTCAACATAAGCTAAGAAAATTTTAAAAGTTGAAAACACCTCAAATTTTGAATGTAAGAAATAAACCCATGTAAAACAACTATAATCATCAATAAATGTAAGAAAATACTTAGAATTGGAATGTGATATCATAGGTGCAATACCCCATACATCATTATGTACAAGATCAAAACATTTCAAGGATAAAAAGGTAATGATGGGAAAAGGAAGTGTTTTACTCTTGCCCATTTTACAACTAGAACAATTAAAAGAAACATCTTTAAGGGAAACTTTATTATCAAGAAGCAAACAAGAATTATATAAAGACAATAGTGTTCTAGAATGGGGATGCCCTAGTCTATTGTGCCGTAGTTGGCATTTATTTGAACTAGAATCTGAAAACAAGGCAAAAGCACCTAAATTCCGATATTGTGTAGACAAGTGTAGTGGGAAAAGACGTCCATGCTTAGGCCCCTTTGCTATCACCTTCCCTGACGCTTGATCTTGCACAATACAACCAAAGCCAGAAAAGGAAATAGAACAATTATGGTCAACTAAGTGTCCAACAGATAGTAATTTGGTAGATAACCGTGGAGAAAGAAACACATGATTCAAAGGTAAGGGATACGAGATTTTTCCATTGGCAGTAATGGGTATACTGTCACCATCTACGGTATTGATTCGGAGGTTTCCATCATAAGGCTTGAGTTAAGAGAACTGATGGGAAGAGTTTGTCATATGATTAGAAGGCCCCGAATCTAGATACCATGTGGAGATTGATTTTCAAGTTTTACCTGAGATATCAAGTGCAGAGAAGGCATTTACTATCATTTGTTGAACTATATTAGGAGTAATAGAAGAGGATGAAGCAGACGAAGCAGGCAGCAATGTGTTAACAACAGGAGCAGTAGAAGAAACATCCAAAGTAGCCAGATTGACCTTCTGAGATGAAGCCAGAGGGCGTCACTGATATTCTAGAAGGACATGGCCTTTGCGTTTGCAGTAAGTACTGAACTTCTGAGTACATTAAGTGGCGACATGTCCATCCTTTTGCCAACAATAACATTGGATGGTGGTCATATCTCTGTTCTATGGTTTGTTCTGTGCAACATATGCAGTAGTTATTGGATTGCTGGTAATAGCTTGCTGAAAAATAATGAGTTGCAAGACGTTCCTCCTCACAAAGAAGCTCACTTAGACATGTATTAATGGAAGGAGACGGTACTTTGCTCATCATATTTGAACGGATTTTTTCAAATTCAGGTCAAAGTTTCATTAGGAATTGATCCCTCTGGGTGGTTGAATGGATGTGTAGAACCACTGTAATTGAAGCATCTAGTAAAACTAGAATAGATGATCTCATTATAATCTGTCCATAACCAAATAAATTGAGAATAATACTCCTGGATAGACATTGTACCTTGAGTGAACTGGGAGAGCTCATGTTCCGACTGAAACCTGCGGGCTGAGTTATTTTGTTGGTAAACTTGTTTCAGGTAGTCCCACATTCCTTTCGCAGTTTTATAAGGCCTGAGATTGAGAATATATTGTGGCTCCACTGACCCCAGGATCCAAGTCATGATCTTGGGCATCTTTAGTTTCCCACTTGATGACTGCCTTAGAATCGGTAGTGTCATTTATGGGTTTGGGATCTGATCCATCCACATGTCCCCGTAATTCCTTTCCTTTCAATTGGATTTGAAATTGGAAGGCCCATGACGTGTAATTAATCCCATTAAATTTGATAAGAGAGATTTCTCCTTTTCCATGACTTTCAAGTGGATACAAATAAAAAAAAAAAAAAACAGAGACAATCCTAGCATAGAAGAATGTCCAATGGCAGTTTTAAAACCAATCAGCAGTAATTCAGAATGACAGTGCAGTAGTTCCAAAAAAAGGAACCCAGCCGGCCAGATTTTGTGTGTCGATAGCCTTGGTGGGGTCCACCTGTGGATCTGATCCCAGATCAGAGAGCAATTCTAGCTAGAGTTTATATTCACTTTTCTTCAGACAAAATTTCAAGAACAGCCAGTTTATATCAAGGTTTTGGACGGTATAGATGGAATCTGTTCAAGAAGATGACGATATCCAAAAATAGCCAGAAAGCAATCCTGGAGTGCTTAGAGAAATCTGAAAAAAAAATCATTAAAATTATTAGGAATATTAGTCAACCATGAAGGGACCAGTCTCTGGAAGAAGTTTGATGATCGCTGGTGGGCCATTGATGATGAGTTGATGATCTGATGGTCAGATCTTCTCTGATTTATCTAATTTCTGGAATCCACAGCCTCAGATCTTCTGATGGTCAATTTATAAGAGAAACAAGATGATCTGTCCACTGGTTTTAGCCAAAGAAGGAAAAAAAAAAGGTCAGACAACCTGTTTTTCAATTCCGATTGTGGGGCCCGGTAGATGATCTGATGAGAAATCAGATATGATGGATGGCTGAGAAATCCTTTTTACTTTCAAACAAACCAAGCTTTACTCCAATCGGTTACAGATCAAGGATAGAAATCCTACCTCCAATGGGCAAAAAATTATGAAAAAAAAAAAGTCCAATAATTCCAGGAATACCAGTCGACCAAGCCTTCTTTGATGCTGCTGTGCTGATCAGAAGTAGGCCCAAGATGAGCTGCTCCAAGCCACTGACGAGATTGCTTAAAGACCCAGAACTGGAAGACTGATGAATCAAGGATTCTGAGATTTGATCTCAGAATGCACAATCGAAGAAAGGAACCAAAAGAGATTTGATCATTGAGAAGAGATCAAAAGCTTTGATACCATAACAATTTAGTAACATGAAGAAAACTTTGGGAAATTTGGATGATCCTTGTTGATCGATCCTTGCTCCATTTTATATTGTTTGTGGCCTTAATCAAGGCAATTACAATATACACAAATGGCAGGTATACATGTTACACTTGTAATACGTGGAAGGATAATAATAATACACAGAAGCATTGGTCAACTAGGATGTCCACCAAGATATCCCACGTGATTTGTATGCAGTTGGTGACATTTTAGAGAGGAGATACAGACATAAGATAGAGAGAGATGAATGTCGCCCCCTTCATGGTCGACTAAGATCTATATTTATAGGGTTTAATCCCTAATTACATTCTAACAATGCTTATCCAGTAATTACACTTGTTATTAGATCCATACTAATAGCTAACAACTAACTAAGATGTAAATGGGCCTGCTATATTGGGCCTGGAGACCCTGGATTGACACCTTCCCTCAAATTGATGCAGGAGTGTCATAAAGCAGCAATTTGGAGACAAGAAATTGATGTCGAGGCCAAGGAAGTCCCTTACTGAAGATATCTGCAAACTGAAACTCTGTCTGGACATGCAGTAGACTGATAACATCACGCTTGTATTCGTCTCGAATAAAGTGGCAATCAACTTCTATATGTTCTGTGCGTTCATGAAGAACATGATTTTCAATGATTTTGATTGCCCTAGTATTATCTGCATTCAAGGAAGTGGGAGAGGCCTCTGCAAATCCAAGTTCCGAAAGAAGTCCCTGAAGTCGTAGGATTTAAGAACAAGCAGAGGACATGGCCCGATATTCAGCCTCTGTGGAAGATTTGGAGACCCATTCTTGTTTCTTGCATTTCCAAGAAATGAGAGACTGACCGACGTACATACACCAACCAGTGGTGGACCGTCTCGAATCCGGACAGCCTGCCCAGTCAGCATCTGCATAAGCAGTCAAAAGTAGACGATTATCCTTTAGATAATATAAACCAAGAGTGCTAGTACCCAATAAATACTGGATAATTCGCTTCACGGCTGTCAAATGAAGATGGCGAGGAGACGTCATGAATTGTGTGACAAGATTGACCGCATAAGATATGCCAAGCCCGGTGATGGTGAGATAGACAAGACTACCGACGAGTCTCCGGTATGTATGTGGATCAGGAAGAAGATCACCACCATCTTTACTCAACTTAAGATTGACTTCGAGCGGCGTATCAACTGAGGAAGATTCATCAAGATCAGCAAGCTCAATAAGATCTGTCGCATATTTGTGTTGATTGATAAATAGGCCTTTGGGAGACTAATATACCTCTAAGCCTAAGAAATAATGTAGAGGACGTAGATCCTTCATATGGAATGAATCTCAGAGAGAGGCTTGGAGGGATTTTATCATAGCATCATCAGTGCTGGTGATAATGATATCATCAACATATACGAGGAGAACAGTAAAGCCAGTAGATGCGTGGCTCAAGAAAATAGATGGATCGTACGGACTTTGTGTAAAGCCAATTGTGCCTAAACGATCTCTGAATGTTTCGAATCACGCTCAAGGAGCTTGCTTGAGACCGTAAAGAGATCTGCGTAAGTGACATACCGACTTCTTAGACGGAGAGGTGACTCCTTGTGGTATCCACATATAGACCTTTTCTTTGAAGTTCCCATGTAGAAAGGCATTCTTGACATCCATTTGGTATAAATGACAAGATTGAGAAGCAGTAATGGTGAGAAGTAGCCGAACAGTTGTCATTTTTGCAACCGGCGCAAATGTCTCTTCATAGTCAATGCCATACTCGTCGGTTGCCAAGTGCCACAAGTCGAGCTTTGTGTCTATCCAAGGAGCCATCAGATTTTAGTTTGATCGAGTAGATCCATTTGCAACCGATGGGTTTAACTAAAGAAGGACACTCCACAATATCCCAGGTGTGATTCTGGATCAATGGATCTAATTCTTCTTTCATGGCTTGGTTCCAACAATTATGTTGCACAGCCTGCAAATAAGAACTTGGGATGGAAACAGAGGATAGTGTTGTCATCAAGGAAGCATGGGTAAATCCATACCTCTCAGGAGGTCGAGAAATTCTGGAGGAGCGACACAAGGTACCAATAAATGTGGGACCATTTGCCGGAGGATCAGGAGGGTGGGCATCTGCAGTGGCAGTTCTTTCCCTTCGATGCTAAACAAAATTAGGATTAAACCGTATAACAGTTGTTTCTTTGGAAAACCCAGGTAACAAAGTTGAGGAAGATGGAGAAGGACAATCCAAGTGGGTTTGGAAAAAATATTGATTTTCAAAGAAAATAACGTTAAGAGAGATTCTGGTGCGATGAGCCTTTGGATCATAGCACACAAAACCCTTTTGGTTAGTTGCATATCCTAAAAAAACACACCTGCTAGATTGGGCCGTTAATTTTGTGCGCTCTATGGGAGGTAGATGAACGAAGCAAACACACCCGAAGGTATGTAGATGATTAAACGATGGATGGTGACCAAAAATTTTAAAATGAGGTGTTTATTGTGCAATGGTAGGTGATGGAAGACGGTTTATGAGATGCACTGCAGTGGTGAGAGCTTCAGTTCAAAAACGAGGAGGAACAAATGATTCAATGAGAAGCGTTCTCGTGACATCAAGAAGGTGCTTGTTTTTCTGTTCTACGACTCCATTTTGTTATGGGGTATATGGACAAGTATGTTAAGATATAATTCCTCAAGTTTTTAGGAAATATTGGAAATCAGTAGAGACATACTCCCCCTCTGAATCTGATCGCAAAGTTTTAATGCATTTAGAAAATTGGGTTTCAACATAGCGAAGAAAAATTTTAAATGCATTAAGAACATCAGATTTAGATCTCAGTCATAAAGGTGTAGGAGCATTGTTCAGGACCCCTTTTTGCACTCCTAAAGCAGTATGATATTGCCTCTGTTATTTAATGTGATTTTAAAAAAAGCATATCAAATGGTATTAATTAAGGAAAAAACACATTATATATTAAAGCTTCTATAATCATCAATAAATGTAACAAAGTATTTGAAATGACAATGAGAAATGGTAGGAGCAATGCCCCAAACATCACTGTGGATTAAGTCAAAACATTCATTGCTCCGAGTTGTAGAGTTAAAAAAAGGTAAAGTTTTACTTTTTCCTAATTTACAAGAATCACACTCGAAGGAAACAAAATCAAGAGGTTTATTTAATAATCCAGTTTGAAACAAAGTGGACAATGTGGCAACATTTGGATGACCAAGTCTATTATGCCATAATCGGGAATTATTTTGAAGGAAAAAACAAAACAACTGATACCAAGGTTTATTCTGAATAACTAGAGATATTGGTAAAGTAAAAAGTCTGCCACGTTTAGGCCCCCTCGCGATCACTGCCCCCAACTTCTGGTCCTGCACAACACAACCAGAAGAAGAAAATGAGACTTTGTAATTATTCTCAACTAATTGACCCACAGAAACTAAATTGGTAGCAAGATGAGGGGACACAAAAACATTTGTTAATGGAAAAGGGCCAGGGGCAGTACCCACAGAGACAATGGGAAGGTGGTCCCCATTGGCAGCTTGAACAGAAAGGGTGCCAGTGTAGGGAACAACATGATGTAGTTTTGTGGGTGAGGAGGTCATGTGATTACTAGCCCCTGAATCTAAATACCCTGTATTAGAAATGGACGGACCAGTACCTGAAATGTTCAAAGATGACAAGGCTCATTTGATTTACCATAGCCGGAGTTTTTGGAGCTAATGATTGTGTTTGTGATGAGGAACCATGCTATGATGTTGAATCAAATGGCAGTGAACCACTGAATTCAGAAGATGCATATTGTGGGGTGGTAGCCATGTAAGCACTTAGAGTGGACTGCACATAGGGGCGAGAAGCAGAATTGTGAGCCTTCTTTCGACACTCTTCAATAGCATGACCAATGGCCTTACAATATTTACAGACTTTCAGCTTGCATTGATTTGCATAGTGGTCATATTTTTACAGTTGTAATAGCGTACTTTACTGATGTCCCCAGGAGGAGGTCTGATTTTAGCAGCATAGGCAAGTGGAGCTTCAGTGGAGCCCTATTGTTCAATTGCAATTTTGGTAACAAGGCGGCGTTCTTCCCGTAGAAGTTCTTGAAGACAATCATCTACGTTGGGGAGAGAAGCTCGGCTCATCAAGTTGGATCGCACTGTCTCATATTCAGGGCGCAGTTTCATGAGTAATTGGTCCCGATGGCTATTCTGTTGTAAAGAAAGGAGCTCGGGTAGCAGTGCTTCAGAGACAATAGCAAACTTAATTTCATCATATTCGGACCAGAGGATTAGAAAGCCAGAGTAATAATCCTGGATGGAAAGCGTCCCTTGGGAGTAATTTGCAATTTCTAATTCTAGTTGAAATTGACGCACAACATGATTTTGATAATATACCTTTTTCAGATATTCCCACATTTCCTTTGAGGTTTTGCAAGGTCGTAGATACAAAATAAAGTGTGGTTCTACAAAAGAAAGAATCCAGGACTTTATTTTAGCACATTTAGTTTTCCAAGAAAGAATTTTCTTGGCATCATCAGCGGGGATCGTTTCAGATCCATCAATATGGGTCCACAGTTCTTTTCCTTCAAGGTATACCTGGAATTGAAATGCCCAAGACAGTTTTTGCCATAAAATCGAACAATAGAAGGATTCGATTTTTCAGTTTTATCTATGTTACCAATAGAACAGAGCAACAGAAGGCAGTGGAGAGGCAACAACAGCAAGAAGAAGACGGGTATGGATGATCAACAGAGAAGAAGTAAAGTAACGAGCAGATATGGATGATCAGCAGAGAAGACAGGGAAAACACTGCCACCCAGATGAAAAAAAAAAAAACAGCAGCAGTAACAGTAATCAGATAGCATAGCACAGCAGCAGTTAGTAGAAATCAGCAGCAACTAACACGGCAGTAGTTAAACAAAAGGTGTTGTACGTGGGCCTGATCAATTGATCTACTCACAGTTCTGAGGATGGAGAGGAACAGTGTACACAACAATGCACAACAGTGCAAAGAAAGCAGTGGACGACCCTGTTGTCAGTGGAAGGATTTCCACGTGGGCCCCAGATGTTGATCAATGGCCATATCAAAGACTAGGGATGAAATGGTAGACTATTTTCGCAACTATTGGAAGAAGTCTCACTCAAAACGGATCGAAATCCACAATTTTGAACGGGTGTGACGAAATCTGTTGGACAAAACTGAAATACCAAAAGATATGGTAGATGGCCTTTGATGATCAATAATTGCTGGAAAAATCACCATAAATAAGAGAAATATTAGGCGACCATAGATTGGCTATTCCATTGATGAGCTGTGATGATCACAGGTGGGCCACACCTGATCTGAGGTGATCAGGGATTATCAGAGATGATCCGTCTGAAGGGTATGATCACAGATGGGCTTCCAATGCTTGGAAGATGACTTAGGAGACGATCACAGCTGATCGACCATGCTCTGATACCATGACATTTTAGAGAGATGCGATACAGACATAAGATAGAGAGAGATGAATGTCGCCCCCTTCATGGTCAACTCAGATCTATATTTATAGGGTTTAATCCCCGATTACATTCTAACAATGCTTATCTAATAAATACACTTGCTATTAGATCCATACTAATAGCTAACAACTAACTAAGATGTAAATGGGCCTGGAGGCCCTGGATTGACAGTTGGCCTATTGTACATGGGCCTAGTGGACCTTGTGGGTCTGCTGGTGTTAACAAATACTACTCTTGTAGAAACTCCACTTGAGCTTAATGTGAAATTCAAAAAAGATGATGGCACTATCCTTTCTGATCCAACCACCTATCGGAGATTAGTTGGCAGTCTTGTATATTTAACCATCACTCGACTCGACATCTCCCATGCAGTAAATCTGGTTAGTCAATTCATGACTTAACCCACGCATCTCCATTTGGTGGCAGTGAAACGCATTATTAGATATCTCTTGGGTACACCTGCACGGGGCTTATACTTTTCTAAAATTTCGACTTTAAATCTACAGGCTTATTGTGATTCTAATTGGGCCGGGTGTCTGGATACCAGAAAATCCATTACCAAATGGTGTGTTTTTCTTGGAGATGCACTCATCCTAGAAATGCAAAAAGCAGGATCGGGTTTTAAAGTCTACTACTAAGGTTGAATATCGGTCCATGTCTTCTGCTGCTTGTGAAATTGTCTGGCTTCGCCAATTACTCCAAGAGCTTGGTTTTTTTCCAATCCAGTGCCACCCCTCTACATGCTGACAATACAAGTGATTCAAATTGCTGCCAATCCGGTATTTCATGAACGCACAAAACATATAGAGGTCGATTGCCACTACATCGGCGAAGCTTTTGAAGACAAAGCCATCACTCTTCCTCATGTTACTACCGATCTTCAAGTCGCATAAATTTTCACTAAAGCTCTTCCTCGTGTCAAACACCAGTTTTTTGTTGACAAATTGATTTTGGTAAATTCACCCACATCATTATTTATTTATTTATTTATTTTTGTTTGGGGTGTGGGGGGGGGGGGGGGGGGGGGGGTCAAAGTGGGTCATATGGATGACTTAAGAGTCCCATGTGGGGACCACATTATTAAATAGAAAATATTCTCTTGACTGCTAGTTGACTAGGATGATATGTATAAGTGGGAAATATTGATTTGTATCAACTGTTCTCTTTACTAGGAAATATTGTAATGCATTGATTTGTATCACCCCATTCAAGGGGATTTGATGGATTGTACAAAGGAAATAGAGATACTATATATGAGGGATCATGACTGCAACACAGGACACTCAATTTTGCAAATTCCTGGTTCATAAGTACTTGAGAGCAGATGTGGTTAAGGTCAGAATAATGTTGATAGAGATAAACCCTACCGTACACACTGTGGGGAAGAATGGGCATAGTTGTGAGTAATACTGGGATTTAATTGGAAAGCCGCCACAATTTAATTCAACACGTGTGCAAATAAAACAGATATGAATGTCAGAGAAGTGCTCTCCGTATTTATACAAAAGTTATAGGCTCTAAAATGCTACACTACATTGTCGACACAAGTGGCCGCTTATATAAGATCCTCTGCTCACATGGCATCTACTTCTTCATGGAATTATACATCAATTTTTAGGTGAAGGACCTGTTGACATTTCCCGGTGTTTATCTTTGCCTCCTGTCTTACATGTTCCCTAGCCTTCTCATAATTCAGTTTCTATTAGCACCCTAACCAAATCCCATAATTGCAGTGTCATGTTTTTTCCTTCTTTTTGTGTTTTTCAGGATCTAGAAAGAGGACAAATAATTAATGGTTACCATGGGCACAATAGTCTAAATGTGATTGATCTAGTTTTGAAATCATCAGCAACATTCCAGTCGTCAGCCAACATGAAAGACGTCAAGAAGTGGCAATATTGATTAGGACAATTATCATTCAATAGTTTAAGGAGTCTTTTCTCTATTATTGAATATTAGGATTAATGTTGGCTTGAAAAGAACGTAGAAGTTCTTGGGTAAATCATATATTATATCCGAGTGCAGTTAACTGTCTTCAGTGTTTCTCACAATTCTCATTGTTTACGGCTATCAGAAGTTAGTCAAGGGATTTGTTTTACAACCTAATTAGGTTAACATTAGTCCACCAGAAAACATGCAAAATAATCACTGTATAATAGGTCATAATAAATATGCCAAGGGATTTATTTTGCAACCCAGTTAGGTTAACATTAGTCCACCGGCGAGCATGCAAAATAATCACTGTATAATAGGTCATAATAAATATGCCTATTGCTGTTGCAAACAGCGAGAATGGTGATATCTTTCTTTGATGTGGTCGTGTGTGTATACTATTAGTTTAAAGTATACATCATAAGGTAACTAAATCAATGCCGAATTGTTCTCTCAAAATAGCCAAGTGCATGTATATTACTTTGTCGATTGTCATTCTGACTGGTTTGAAAGGATGGCAATAGGTTGGGTTTAAACTGGGTCCTGCCCAACCCGCTCCTATTAAGGGCAGGTTTGGTAGTGAGTTGGTTCGGTTTGGTGCAGCTATGGGTTTCTCAAATTTCACCTAACTTGTGTTTGTTTGGGGCGGGTTTGTGTATTGAGTGTTCTTCACCTTCTTCACCTCATTTATTTTGATATATATATTACCTAATAAACTTTGCAAGCAAGGCCACAATAGCACAAGTAGTAACAGGTTGTGTACATTGTTCCTAGATTTTGGATTCGAATTCCATGTTACACGAGATCTTTTTGTATTTTAAGATTTAAAGAAAATCAACTTTAGCAAACCCATTCCGACCTGTACCAGTCACTGGTGTGGGTTTGGCATCACAGACTATAAACCTGCCACAGGGTGGGGCAGGTATGGGGCAAAATAAGTGCCATTCGGGTCAGGTACAGATCAGCCTAAGTCTGAACCTGATCCAATCCATTCCCATCCCCACTGGAATGAGAAATGAGATACAGTTGCTCATTACAAATAGTGAATCTAAGTTCTTGTGGAGTATGTGTCCAACAGATCTACACAATTTCTTGCAGGTTTTGAAGACTGAAGGATATATAGATGTGACACAAGATTCGCCTTATGGAGAGATCCTTCTGATGGAAACTCTGCGAATGAAAGCAATGTTCTGAAGACCGACCAGTGAAAGCTGCAGAAATTTTGCAACTTGTAAAGCACAAATAGGTGGAGGGTGCCAGCTGAGCTGGTCTCTTTGTTGTATGAAGAGAATGTAGAATCACTGTACCTTTTGTATATAAGATAAGCCTGGCATTACAATTAAGATATCTGTATATGAAAAATGACACATTTCACATCTAATGTCATTGTTCCTTTTTTGGTTTTGGCAATAGTCCATTTCTAATGTCAATGTTCTTTATATGCGTATTCTTGCAATATGCAACTCTTCTAGCATTTGGAATCAACTTATAATGTGGTGTGGCTTAAGCATGGTCATCTCCATTGTCCATGTGGTATGCTGCTATCCTGTCCTCGTCCCAGTATCGGCTATTCCAATTATCATCATGTGATCTGACGGTCTTGGTCCCTGTGAATGGCCTGCAAATGCTATATGTTCTCTTAGATAATCCTAACTAGGGTTTCTATCTCCCTGTGAATAGAAGTCTCAAGGTGACACATGAGATAGAAGATTACTCCGCTTTAAACTGTACATCTCCAACTAGTTAGATTTCAATTCAGAATCTTGAACGAGAGTTTGATCCAATCCAAACTCTCCTAGGGTAATGGATTAAGACCTTAAATGAGAGTTGATCTCTTGGTAATCAACCCAGTGCTTAATCTGATGTGGGCTCCATGGCAGGTGCACAGTACTATATTTCTAACGATCTCTCACTTGACGCGAATGCGATGTGTATTAAATTTACTCCAATCCAACACATATAACACATGCCCCATCAAAATATCCCCTAGGTAAATCCTTAGTGAAAGGATCATCCATCAGTTTCACCGGGGGGATATACACTCGTATTCCTTACCCACAGCTCAGATTAAATGATATCTTGGCTCAACTAATGTAATCGCCACACTAAACATTTGTAGTGTCCCATTGATTTTTATCATCTTCAAAATATATATGACAAAATCAACCTGAGGGCCACCTGGATTGTTGCATTCCAAGCTATATGCCTAGCTTCTCCCAGTTTGGGCACACTTTGGGCAAGGCTTTGAAGAGGATGATGATGATGATGAGACCTAGCTTCTGCTACTGAGCCAAAGTCCGTTCTCATTTTCTCAAAAGAACATAAGTTTTTGTGAATGTGAAAATATAAATAGACAAGGACTCCCTCTTGTCGAAGTTAACACCCCAACTAGCGTCCATACATCCACAAGGTTCAAAGTTGACAATCGCAAGCCAAACAATGAAGGCAAATGTCTTTGATGCACCGCAAATTCCTCTTATTTACTTGTTAATCAGACATACCTAGATTACTTGGGAATCTGATAATGAGACCGATGACGCATAGGAAATTTAGTCTTATAACTCTGGTCACATAACATCCTATACACGCTATGCTCCTTTTACTTTCTACGCATAAGGCACGTCTTTGATAAAAGCATGTTCTCCTCCTAACTAACGGGCCCATAATGCTAGGAAATTTAATAGGAAATTTAATATATTTGCAAATGAGAATGTTAATTGGTTTGCACATCTTGATACCAAACCGTTTTAACAAGGTGTCCTAGCAAGCAGGGATGCAAAATAGGTATCCGATTCTCTAATTATCCGGAAGTTTCAGTTCAAAAAAACCGGATTTGGAACTTGTTTTAGGTTCCGATTGATAAACAGGTGCAGATCTGGAATCCAATTTAAGTTCCGATTGATAAACAAGTTTGTTCTTCATCCATACAAGTTCCAACATGTAAACCCGAGACCCAGCATATGAGCCTTTAATATTGCAAACTATAGCTCAAAATCAACTTTTGTTGGACATTTTTATGTTAATTATGAGGGTAATAGATTGATGCATTGTTATAAATTGAATAATATCCTTATTTTAAGAAAAGAAATTAAAGATTAAAAAATTAAAAGAAGTTAGACACAATTTTGGAACTAGATGCTAGTTCTCTAGTTGGACCAAGTTATAGACCTAATCCGGGCCCTCCCGTCGGAACCAGGTCTGGAACGAACAAAACGGGTTCCGAATCAGAACTAGAACCATTATTTAGAATCGATGTGGATCAGGGGGTCTAGTATGGTTTCGGAACTGCCCTGATTGCAACCCTACTAACAATACCCTTGCATTGCAACAAAGTCTAATTAAACTATCTCCTTTTTATTTGTATTTCTTCTTAATTCAACTTTGAAAAACACCTTCTTCGAGTAAAGCTAGTATTTAGTGAAAGTCCGGGATCCAAACCTTAGAGGGAGGTTAGGGTTGAATTGGGTGAACTTAATTTAGTTATCAATTATGCCAAATTTTAACTCCTTAAAACAAATGGGCACGAGTGATGATTCTACAAAATAAATTACAGAAGCTATCAAGATAAATTGCCATAAAGCATTCACTATAACACAACTATGTATAGTGGTTCAACCAATTGCCTACATTCACGTCCGGCTTGTGTTCTTACACCCCACCAGCATTCCACTATCAATTTATGCTTTTCAATAGGCTAGGCAATAACCTTTACAATATACTTTTTAATAAGTTTAGCAATAACCTCTACACTATGCTTTTCAATAGGCTAAGCAATAACCTCTGCAATATGCTTTTAAAAATCCTTAGCAATAACATTTACAACATGCTTTTCTAAGCTAAGCAATAACCTTTACAACCCTAAGATTTGTCTCTCTAAGATGTGTCTAAAGTATACTTAAAGATATACAATTTAGGCTCAATATAATGCCTCTAAATAGGCAGATATGAAAGTGATAATACAATTCACACATACACTCTATGAATACAAAGATAAAAGCTCAATATGTATGGATGATGTCCCCACTCAAATATACAATGAAAGCTCTTAAATATATGTCAAAGGCTTTTAAAAGATTAAATTAAAAAAGTGTTTGATTGAGGATCGAATGCTAATCACACGTTAAAAATAACTTGTAAAAGATATAGCTATTTAGTCTAAGCAAGTTGTGAAGTTTCAAAAACAAAACATGAGATGCATGAAGACTTCAATCAATTTTAAAAATGTGACTCATGAGTGTATGCTTAATGCATTTAAAAGTATAAATCACAAAAAGATATTTGATTGAAGAAAAATACAAATCACATATAGGCCCTGTTTGGCGTCTCATATCTATATAAGATAGATCTGTATAAAACAGATTTGTTTCAAATGGCCCTGTTTGAAATAGATTGTGTAGAAATAGTTTGTTTGGTTACATAGAAAAAATGATTAAAGTAGACATTTTTTAAAAAAATGGTTGAAAACTTTTCGTCGTAGTTATGTTTAGTCTTACAAAGAGAATTAATGGTTTGGCTCTTGCATTTGGGGGCTATGGTTTTAAAAAAGGTAGATATAAATGTTTGTGTTTTTTTGTAAATATCTCAAAATCTATGATGATCCAATGGCTAAAATTTGGACCTATTGTCGTGCATGATCTTCTGAATATATCCAATGGTTTGGATCATGACTTTTGGTGGCTGAATTTACGGGAAAAAAAGAGGAAAAGAAAAACCACACTGCCTGTGTACAATTTCAAAACTTAGTAAAAAATCATGGTACATCAACGGTAAAAGACGTTTTTATAAATATCTCAAGATCCACTTAGATTTAGAGGCTCATTTTTGGACCTGTGGCTGTTTTTGTCCATCTAAAGAGAATCAACAGATCATATCATGATTATAGGGCGCACAATGTCCAGAATATTAGATCAAAGGGCTTACGTTTTTTTTTTTTTTTTTGTTGCAAATATCTTGAGATTCGAGATAGATCAACTGCTGAAATTTAGACACATGGGCGTGTTGACCTTCTGAATATTTCTAACGGCTTGGATCACGATTGTGGGCCCCATAAATAAAAAAAAAATGAAAAACGGGACTATCCTAGGAGGACGTCCATAACACTATAGCGCCTATGTCTACCCGCTTCAGACTGGTTTCTCTGACTGGATTCTGCCACTTTTTGGGACTTTATAAAACAGAGACAAATTGTCTTATTGTCATTTGAAATGGACACAGTAAAAGTCCAACCAAACATACTAAAATCGGTTCCAATCAGTTTTACGCCAATAAGAGGGGAATAATAGAGATGCCAAACTGA
Source organism: Persea americana (assembly GCA_029852735.1). Lineage (NCBI taxonomy): Eukaryota > Viridiplantae > Streptophyta > Magnoliopsida > Laurales > Lauraceae > Persea > Persea americana. Next base: position 41,961,747 of record CM056809.1, on the reverse strand, counting down.
GCCATAGTTTAAAAACAACTTATTAACTATATGATTATCAATGCAAAGAAAGTTGTGTGAAATTTCAAAATCCAATACATGTAATTTGTGAGTTTTGTTGAGTCCAAAACATAAGATAAATTGAAAGTGATTTTCTTGTAATGAAAAACAATAACCAAAGAATCAACTAAGTATATGAATCATATTACATTTGATTTCAAAGGTAATTACAAAGCATGATTAAATAAGATGTACCAATTTGAGTCCAACTTGATGTGAATCAAAGTAAAGCCTCCAAATAATAAATCAATTTACAATGATTTTATGTTAAGGATACAACAAATCATAGTTAACATTATACAATAGACTCACCAGTAATTTAAACAAAGCATGAAAATATATGATAAGAAAAACAAAGCTTACTAGAATGATTTAACTCATGATTCCAAGCTTTAGCTTCCCTTTAAACCATCTAGTCTTTCTTAGCTCCTTCCTGTTTGTTTGGCCTTAAAACACCTCAAGGAGTCTCTATTTGTTCCTTAATTTTGGCTTTGGTTTATATAGAAGAAGTAGTCCAATGGCTACTTGTCGATTAACCCCTTCACAGTTTGGTTAACCGAACTCCCCAACGTTCATATACAATGGCTAGTCTGATGTCCAATCAAAACCATCATTTTGAACTTCGGTTAGTGTCGGTTAACCAACTTCAGAGTTCAGTTAACCAAACTTGGACCGAAGAGTTCGCCGAACTCAGAATCTAAAAATTTATGCCATCCAATTGTTTTGATCCGGAGGTAACCCAAGTATATGTCGGTTAACCGAAAATCCCTAGTGTTTTTTACTTGAAATAATTTTCTAAGAGGGGATTTTTTGCCATGGAATTCATGCTTGGTCTCATGTTTAAATCAATCCAAAAAGATGTTTTCAAAATACGAACCTATCAACGCCTAAGATGATCTACCTATAAGACCATAGGCATGCTTGATCAAAAATAAATTTTCAATTACATATGCATCCAAGTTTAAAACTCCAAATCATGCATGGAAAACAAGATTCAAAAGTTATAAAACCATGCATTGGAAAATTCATGATTTCAAGATATTAAAAAATAATGCATATGTGAAAATCCAAATGATGCTAAAATGAACATGCATCCATTAAATTGAAAAACACAAAATCCCTAACAATCTTCCCCTTTGCAATTTGACGGCAACACACACAACACTTAATTTTCACTCTAAGTTTTCAGCTCCCCCTAAACTGGACAAGTCTTGAAATCTCTTGGATGCTTCTTTAACTTGGCTTGGGCTCTATGTCTTTTTCTTCACTCTTCTTGATGCTTGGAGCTTGAGCATTCTTCCTTTTCAGCTAACTCTCCCTTTTGGCCAAGCATCTTCTTTGTCTTCCAAGCTTTTTTCTCTTCTAACATATTTCCACACTTTTTTCTCTCCCTTTGACCATGCAATCTCTCCCCCTTTGGCAAGCTATACATTCTTTCTAGTTGGAATAGGGTTGAATAGCCTACATTTCTATTCTTAGTTTTGGTTTATTTTCTTGTTTGGAAAGTTGTAATTGTTAATTTTCAGTTATTAGGAATTTTCTTGTAATTTTTTTAGTTTCTTAATTATGTTAGATTTAGCTTCTATTTAGGACAGACTAAAGTTGAAAGGTTTCTTAAAAAACGTTGCAGGCTGTGGATTGACCTGGTCTCACGAGTTATCACTACAACTGCACCCTTGCACTTGGAGTCTGATCAAAGTTCGAAGTGGGATTGTGTATTTGGAACTTCAGCTCCCAAATCATATTGGGTCTCATTGGGATCTCCCACCTAACAGGGCTATAAAAGTTCCTCCTACAGTCATTGCTTTGCCTAATAGTTAGTGTATTACAATTGCCAAATGTTCGCCATGGATTGTAGGCATTTGTTGGACAAATTCTGGGGCATCCATCTCAGGCTGTTTCTTTAGATGAGAAATTGAGAATAATATTTCTCTTGCCGTGGAAGTGGTTGTGGAACTGGTGCCATGTTTTGTGGATAATTTTATATTTGAGTTAGATTTATTTTTTCTCAAAATGGCTAAATCTCCTTTGATTCAGATTGGGATCATCGGTTTCTTGCAGGAAATGTCCATAGGACACTTCAAAATGGGGCCTTCTTGGCGATTGCTTAAGCAAATCAAAGTACCTTCAACTTCCGCTAAGCACTTCCCATATCAAGAGCTGATGCATTTGTATGAATGTTGATTGTTTATGCCCAGTTTGTGGGTTTTTCATTTCCTGGCCTGGATTTTTTTAATGAGAATAGAAAGAATGCCTTATCTTTCAGAAAAAAAAAATAAAAAAAAGCATTATCAGAATTCACATGAAGATAGTGAATAGACCCAAGTATGAAATTCACAAACAGTGAGTAAATGCACGATAATAGCATATAATCCTAGATTTTGAGAAATACATGACATTGACTTTGCTCAAACAGTGAGCCAAGTCCAAGTCCTCGGCCGTTCCCCCTATCTCCACAGTCCTCCTTCCCAACCAATCCAACACTCCATTTCCACGACAAATCAGAGAAAAATGGTGGAGAAGAATGGGGGAAATACTTTCCGAGGGAAAAAAAAATGGAGAGAAGATATAACGTTCACACTCCTTCTTCACCAAAAGTAAAAAAAGAATTTGTAGGTTCACTTTGAGGGGAACCTTAGCCCTGGAATAACTTAATAAAAAGTTGCTAGAAGATAGATATCCTTTTCATTAATCTATGTCATCTTTAAATACAAGATACATGTACTTATAACTACCACAATTTGACCCACTCCCTATAACTAACATAACTTACCACAACTCCATCCATCATTTCTACAAATAACTGCACCCACTACTTACACTCATACAAATATGAAAACTACTCATACTTATAAGTAAACCAACTAACCCCCCATGACCCATTACTTTTCCCACGACTTAAGAACAAACTACCCACACCTCATGGTTAACTCTTCATGACTCTCCTACTGCCATATGACCCCCCCCCCCCCCCCCACATAGGAATGATCAATGCTTGTGTACTGCATGCATGGCCAGATCAGAAGAGGTTGGATTTGGATTTAGGCCTAAAACCCCATCTCAAAACCTCCATAAACAACAAACCCTCTAAAAAAACCTCCTCTCCAAAGCTCCATGTCGTCACCATAGAGGGAGACACACAAATAGAGAGAGAGGGATCCACATGTACTCTCTTCTCTCTTCTATTTCTGAAGAATATAAGGATTTATATCTATTTCTGAAAATTGGGATTAACCGACTTTACTTCTTACTAATTCAATCTAATCTCTCTCTCTCTCCTCTCTCTCTCTCTTTCTCTCTCTCTCTCCCTCTCTCTCCTGCCTAAAAATAATAGGGTAAATCAAAATACATGAAAATATTTAAAAATTTAGTTTGATTTTTCATTCATTTGAGTTTATTGCATCTTTTCTCCTTATGAATAAATTTTAATCTATAGAATTTAACAATGATCAATAATATATCTAAAACTTAAAACATCAACTTTTCCCTTTCTCCTTTGCCATTATGTTTTCTTCAATTTCTATATTTGATATATTACATCTCTGAAATTTATAAAGGTTTAAATAAATAGGAATTTTAATATATCTGAAAATTGGATTTAATCAACTTTATGAATATTTCATGCTTTTAGAAGTTCATTTGCTTAAATTCATTCTTGGTTTTCATTTAAGATCAAGCATATATTTTTTTTAATGTTAATTCTATGATGTCATGGAATACATTGACTAATAATTACAATCTTATTGCATTACTACAATTTAGAAGCTAAATCTCATCTTGGAAAATTCTCCTTCAGGTATTCATGTGCTACGACTATTTATTTACAAATCGGTCAAAATGACGCAAAAGTTCAAAAAAAAAAATCAAAATTTAAAGAGGGGTGGGAGGTCCTCTCCCATTGCTTTATTGGGTTTCAAGTGGATTTTCTCCCATAAAACCCTTAAATATTGTATTTAATTTTTTATTAATAATATCTCAAAGAAAATCTCAATTATATATATATATATATATATTATTGATTTGCCAGGGCGCTCCATTTCTCGACCTAGATAATTGATGCCACCAAACGGCACCTCATTACAAAGGACAGTTTATTTTATATGTTGATTTTTGTATCATCGCTCTTTCATCAGTACGTTTTATGCTACGAAACGAATACGCTCGCGACAGGAAATCGAAATCGAAATCGAAATCGACAGAAATAATCACTAGAGCGAGCGAGCGAGCGAGACAGAGAGATATGACGACAAGTGGATCGGGAGAGTGGCTGGAGCAAGCTCTCTTGGACCTTTGCAGTAAGATGGAGACGGGTTTGGGTTTGGGTTTGGATGGAGATGTCATCTCAGGCCTCGTCTCCTACTGCGAGATGGCTTCTCCACTTGATGCGCAGGAATATCTCACTGTAATCTTTCTTCCCTAATCTCATCTTCCTATTACTTTACTTTCTTTTCAAGCCATCCATGTTCCATCAATTCTCCCCTTCTGCTTCATTTATATTTTGTCCTTTCTTCGTTCATAGTTTGTTCTTTCATTCTATTATTCAAAAGTCCTCTCTTTTGATTCTTTTTAGATAGATAGATACGAATAGGAAGGGAAATTGTCGAGTGTTTAAAGCCGTTTTTGTTTTGTTTTGTTGAGAAACTAGAAATGAATGTTGGAATGGAATTCTGGGCTGGAGAAATAAATTTAGGGTTGGGTCGCAATCTAGTGTTAGTGAAGTCGAATTTGATTCCGATTGTTTTGGCAGAATGTACGGTGCATTTGGGTTTCCAACATCTCCAAATTCTCACTTTATTTTGGTTTCTATATTCATTTGTTAACATTACGGTGACTGTTAATTAGGTGTGAAGAACCAACCCACAAAGGAGTGAGAGATAGAATTTATGTTCTCTCTTAAATGTCGAATTTGAAATGTATTATGAAACAAATCGGAATGGGAATCTGAACACGATGTCAAGATTTAGGTGTGGTTTTGGCAAGTCTACTTTGCTTGTTTGTTTGACTTGAAACTGATTGAAACAGATGTTTAACTGCTTTAAGGCTGTTTTGGAAAACTTATGGTGGATGTTTGATTCAATCAGCCTGTAAGAACTTTTGCCTCTTTTTGAAAAAATAATAAAAAGCAGCCTTTTAAAATGGACATGAATGTCTAAAGCAATTATTCACTTTGTTATTTTATTTTATAATTTTGCACATATAATTTCTATAATATCACATGTGTGCTTGTACTACTTTATTTCAAATCTGCCCCCATACAAACTTTTATCATATGACAACATTGCCTGTATGACTACTACTGAATTACAAAATTGATTTTTCTAATTGAAATAGACACGCCAAAGAGTCCATTTGTTAGCAGGTCTAATTGAAACAGCCTATGATGCCAAGATGCGGACATGGATACGGACATTAATATGGGAATCAGGGATATGACTCATCACTTTTGAAAATCAAGGACACAGATATGGATACGGGTGTCCTAATTTTTTCTTAGATCAGTTTTGAATTAATGAATTATCATTGTTTTCATCCATTTCTAGCATTTTTATGGTGAAAAGTAAAAATACTAAAAGAATTGTATGAAATAAATGACTTTATAAGTAGGATACGTTAAATTTGTTCCCTAAAAGTATCGGTGCAGTATCAGGTGCCAATACAAGTGTCGTATTGGTCCGATACGGATACGTTGGGCTTGTACAAGTATTCAGGTATCATAGGAATTAACTCTATTTTATATATATCTATATGAAGCAGCTCTATTTCAATCTCAATAGGTTATGGGACATCCAAAGGTCTGGGTAGAGAGCTGAGGAAATGAAAGGGTTGTGAGAGAGTGTCAGTAAGGGATCATAGTTGTTGAATTTTGAGGTTTCAAAAACATTCGTATCTTATAGTATGAAGAGCAATGCTTTTTAGTATGATGTGAAACAGTGGAATCAATTAATTCAGGGTTGTGGTGATTTTGAGAAGACCTAATATCCCCTATTTTTGGGTATTCCTCTGCCTGATGAAACTCATGAACAGATATTGAAGGGTGATGCATTTTCCATGAATTTTCATTATGGAGATTAGATTCATGGACATAGGTTATTGATATTAGATTCATGGACATAGGTTCTAGGACCTTACCTTTGATTTATTTGGGTTCAGATTTTTGGGATTCCATTACATGTGTGGACAACAAACATTTTCATGATATTTGGAAGATCTCTAGGATGGTAGTGGAGATTAATTAAAGTTTCTGTGGATGGGGGAAAGTAAACTAGGTTTGGGTTACAATTTATTGCGATAAACCTATTGATTGCCATGGAAGTTGAAGCCTGAGTTGGAAAGGATCCTTTCTGACAGCGTAGTGGAGCTTGAATGAGATCTGGCCTACTTCTATGTGTATTCAACAGATGTGGAGGATTGTACAGATCGGCAAATGAAAATAGGCGGTGGTGGAAGAGGAAATGATACAATGATATTGTTGGGTTTTCAACATCCTTCAAAAGACTCTACGGGTTGTTGTTGGCTGACAAATATGGTTGGGGATGCTGAAGTGATATTTGACAAAGCTAAGGCGAAACCAATCTCTTAGGATTGGTGGTGTTTTTCCAAATCCTCACGCCTCTCACCATGATTTTTGAGATCCTTCGCTGGAAGTGTTGCAAATATCTGATTGACAATAGTAAGGATGCGCCGAAACAAACTTTGACAGGGGCATGGTAGCTGCCCGTCTTAAATGGTAGTGAAAGGAGTCGACAATATGTGTGGATATACAAAGATGCCATTATTGAAAAATCTGTGGCATGGCCCTGGACCCTTGATCGAAAAGACAGACGAATCTCCCTAGGGATTGATCGAATCCAACGATGGATTCCAACCCTAAGGCACACTCACAACCATGAAACACTATAACTGAAGAGAACTCAGAAAATCTTTAATTAACTGGAATTAGCATCCTCAATTACAATGAAGGATTCAACTATATATAGAGTATTATTTCTTAGCCACTAAGACTTCTAAATAAATTAGGGAAGCTTCTAATCCTAAGCAAATAATAAAATTAGAAATAGGTCCCTAATTGAACAAGCAAATAAAAATAGTATAAAAATAGAATGCCATAGTAGCTCTCAGTCAATTGGGCCTGTGGACTGAACCTAATGGATTGGGTTGACATCTAGGTCAATCATGTGGGCCCAATGGCTTTCTTGGGCCTGGTCTGTACTGCATCATAAAGTCTTAACTTTTTTTGAGATTGTTTTTAGATTTTTATTAGTCCCAGCGACTGGTGCTGTGAGACGAACAAGGTTAAGAAATTTGCGGATTTCTGCAGCACGGCAGATTAAACCCCTCTTCAATGTTTCGATCATAACTTAGTCATCTAAACTCAGAATTATGCAATCTTTGTCATTTTGGTAGCTGACTCGAAGACGAACAAAACTAGTGCAAGGACAACAAATTGCGAGCTTGTTTGCCTAGTCAAATTTAGGCCCGGAGCTGACTGATTACCCAGCCAATTCCGAATTTCACATGAATTTCTCTCAACATATTGTTAAATTGGCCCAAAGCCCATCCGAAAAGAGCCCATTGTTATATCTCACGTGGGATTGAATGGGAGACAGTAGGAGCCTTCTTTACTTAGAATACCAATTGCTGTAATTAGTTTCCTTCTTAACTTAGAACACTGATTGATGTAATTAGAGAGGTTTCCTTTCTTATAGCCTAGATTAAAGGCATGTAAATACCTATATAATGTTGTATAATCTCCATAGAAAGATAGACAGAATAATACATTCTCAAGAGCATTCCAAACTCTTTTCAATCGTGAGTTTGTCATGGTATCAGAGTAGAGTTCTAATCTTCAGTATTAGAATTCATTCAAGGAGTCAATCAGAGAGAAATCTTTCTCTCTTGAAGAAAATAAACAGATAGAGGATCTGTTTCAAGAGATTGGCATCCATCCTATTCCGGCGATAGGCTCAGATCAACTGTGGCCCACCTGTGATCATCACAGCACCATCAAGGATCCTTCCAGCCAAGATCGCCCAAGTCTTCTAAGTATTTTGGTGATTTTTTCAGAATTTTTTCGACACTGTAAGGTACATTTTTGATCATTCTCGTGATTTTTCAAAAACTTGCACAAGTTTTGATCAAGACCGTACAGAAATTTGGATCTTCAGCAGATTGAGTTCAAACCTCTTCCAGTCTGAGCGAATATTGTGTGCCTACATAGATCAGGAACCTGATTAGTGTCTAGGATCATCTGTGGGGCCCACGTAAGGGATTTAGAGATCAAATCAAGGACGTCAGGGGCCTTTTTTCCATTTTTTTGTTCTCTGTTTGGCCTGATTGGTTTGTTTTAGTGTTTGGATCTGTCTAGTACCTTCTCTAGCACTCACGAACTGTAGTTTAAATAATTTATTGCTGCGTTCATCACTTGTTGTTTCACTGTTTCACAATATACAGTTGAGATGGACAAATCTGATGTCACTTTGATCAAATTTACTGGAAAGAATTACCCTGCCTGGTCTTTCCAATTTCAAATATATCTAGAAGCAAAGGAATTATGGAGATTTGTTTCTGGCACGGACCCTAAACCCACTGAGGATGAGAAGATCTCCTCTTGGTATACTCAAGATGCCAAAATCAAATCCTGGATTTTGGGATCCGTTGAGCCTCATCTGATAATGAATCTCACGCCTTACCCCACTTCGAAAGCCATGTGGGGGTATTTGAAGAAAATATACCATCAAGATAACTCTGCCAGACAATTCCATCTTGAATGTGCAATTGCTGAATATACACAAGGGAATTTGTCCGTACAAGACTACTATTTAGGCTTCCGTACACTATGGTCAGAATACGATAGTATTAAGTATGCGGATGTGGCTGACAATGTGTTGACAGTTATGCAAAACCTTCAGGCCTCTAGTCAGCGAGATCAGTTTTTGATGAAACTGCGGAATGAATATGAAAGTGTCCGATCTGCTCTGATGAATCGGACGCCACTACCTTCATTAGATGTCTGCTTGAATGAGCTCTTACGAGAAGAGCAGCGCCTTACGACCTCGGCTCATATTGCTCAACAGAAGCCTGAAACCTATTCAGTCGCGTTCTCGGCCAATAAAACTCCTCAGCCTCCGCCTCGAGACTTGAGGAAAACCCAATGCTACAGTTGTCAGAAATTTGGGCACCTTGCATCTCCGTGCAAACAGAAAGTCTGCAGTTACTGTAAAAAGTCAGGACATATCATCTCTGAATGTCGTCGTCATCCACCACGTCCGTCAACACAGTACCAGACTCCACAATATCCGGCTCAGCAGTATCAGAATTCAGAGTCTCAGACTCCACACGCATATATGGCTTCCTCGATTATGCCTACTCCTCCATCTGCCTCACAGCTTGGGCCCTTATCCTCTCTCACTCCTGAATTGGTTCAACAAATGATTATCAATGCCCTTTCTGCCTTTGGTCTCTCAGGTAAGTCACCGTCATCTTCTACTTGGTTCATTGATTCTGGGGCATCTAATCATATGACAAATTCCCACACCCCTTTCTCCAATGTGACAAGTTACAATGGCCATCTTCAAATACAAATTGCTGACGGTGGACATGTTCCCATTACTACTGTTGGCGATATCCATGGTCCCATCCCTTTGAGAAATGTTTACCTTTGTCCTAATTTAACTTCCAACCTATTGTCAGTAGGACAACTTGTTAAAAATGATTGTCACATCTCTTTCTCTTTTTCTGGTTGTGTTGTGTAGGACCAGATGTCCGAGAAGGAGATCGCAAGGGGGCCTAAGTGTGGACGCTTGTTTCCGCTGGATTTTTCTAACATTTCTAGGAATCAATTTGACAATAATGTGGTTTGTTTTTCTCTTAGAGATAATCGCCGGTTGTGGTGTAATGGACTCGGACATCCTAATTCCAAGGTTTTGTCCCTTATGTTGAATTCTGGTTTATTAAATAAATCTCTTGGTTTATCTTCTTGTGTGCCTTTTGATTATGCTAACTTGTAAAATGGGGAAGAGCAAAACTCTTCTGTTTCCTCATTCCACTTCACACACCTCTAAGTGTTTTGATTTAGTTCATAGTGATGTATGGGGAATTGCTCCAGCTCTTTCCCACTCTCAGTATAAATATTGATGATTTCAGTCGGCTCACATGGGTCTATTTTCTGCATTCAAAATCTGATGTTTTTAATGTTTTTAAAATCTTTTTGGCTTATGTTGAAAATCAATTTTCCACTTGCATTAAAATCTTGCAATCTGATTCAGGCGGGGAATATATGTCATCTGATTTTCAACAGTTTTTGCAAAACAAAGGCATTATTTCTCAAATATCTTGTCCTTATACTCCCCAGCAGAATGGAATCGCTGAAAGGAAAAATCGACATCTCCTTGATGTCACTCGTTCCCTTCTTCTGGAATTATCGGTTCCTACTCGTTTTTGGGTTGAGGCACTGGCTACCGTAGCTCATCTTATCAATCGTATGCCATCAACCTCCATTGAGAATCAAAGTCCATATTACCGGTTGTACAAGACCTCTCCATCCTACGAGGATCTTCATGTTTTAGGCTCCACTTGTTTTGTGCACTTGCCTCCTTCTGAGAGGACAAAACTCACGGCACAATCAGGTCAGTGTGTGTTTTTAGGTTATGCACCATTCCAGAAAGGGTTCCTTTGTTATGATCCTCACATTCGTCGTTTCTGCACCTCTAGAAATGTCGTTTTCTTTGAACATCAGTATTTTTTTCAAAAACACATTGAGCCTCCTGACAACTCTTTTGTGTCCTTACCTGGTTTTTCTGACGACCCGTCAGTTATTCGCTTTAATCCTAACTTTGTGTATTACAAACGAAACAGGACAGCGCCTACCAGGGATCCCCCTCTTGATCTTCCTCCGGCATCCGGTCCAACACCGGCAGTTGATCCATCCGGACACCCTTCACTGCGTCGCTCCACTCGGATTTCGGTACCACCAGCCCGTTATGGGTTCTCCCATACTTCCTTAATGGCCACTTTATCTTCCTCTTCCATTCCCCAATCCTATTTTCAGGCTGTGCATAACCCATGTTGGAACAAGGCTATGCAAGATGAATTGGATGCGTTAGCGCAAAATCATACGTGGGATATTGTACCATCTCCTGTGGGTGTCAAACCTATTGGCTGTAAGTGGGTATTTTCGCTCAAGTTAAAATCTAATGGCTCTTTAGATCGATATAAGGCGCGTCTTGTCGCTCTTGGAAATCGACAGGAATATGACATTGATTATGATGAGACTTTTGCTCCGGTTGCCAAGATGACCACCGTCCGCACTATTCTTGCTGTTGTTTCATCTCAGTCTTGGCCTCTCTATCAAATGGATGTAAAAAATGCGTTTCTCCATGGTGATCTCAAAGAAGTTGTTTATATGCGACTACCTCAGTGTTGCTCATCCGAGACTGATATGGTTGCCAAACTTCGTCGCTCCCTCTATGGTCTGAAACAAGCTCCTCGCGCATGGTTTGAGAAATTTCAGACTGCTCTTCTCCGCTTGGATTTTCATTCAAGCCCGTATTATCCTTCTATGTTTTTACATTGTGCTCCATCCAGGATCACTGTACTCCTTGTCTATGTTGATGACATAGTCATTACTGGTCCTAATACAACCATGATTCAAAAGCTCCAAGCGTCTCTTCGAGAAACATTTCACATGAAGGATCTCGGCCCCCTACATTATTTCCTCGGTCTGGAAGTTCATCAATCGCCTCAAGGCATAGTTCTCAATCAGCACAAATACACTATTGATCTCATTGCCTTGGCTGGCCTTACTGCTTCAGCTCCTGTTGATACGCCGATTGAACTGAATGTCAAACTTGGTCGCGAGGAAGGTGATCTTCTCTCCGATCCTACTACTTATCGCCAGTTAGTTGGCAGCTTGATCTACCTCACGATCACTTGTCCTGATATCTTTTATGCGGTAAACCTGATGAGTCAGTTCATGACTGCTCCTCGTCACTTTCATCTAGCTGCTGTTTGCTGCATCATTCGGTACCTTATTCGTACACTGACTCGTGGGTTGTTTTTTTCATCCAACAACCCTCTATCTCTCAAAGCTTATTCCGATGCTGATTGGGCTGGTTATCCAGATACTCGCAGATCGACGACCGGCTGGTGCATGTTTTTAGGTCATAGTCTCATTTCTTGGAAATGCAAGAAACATGACAAAGTTTCAAAATCCTCTACCGAGGCCGAGTACTGCACCATGTCTGCTGCCTGCTCCGAAATTCTTTGGCTCCGTGGTTTTCTTTCTGACCTTGGTTTTCCAGCAGCGGGAGCTACCCCACTCTATGCGGATAATACAAGTGCAATTCGGATTACTGAAAATCCGATTTTTCATGAACGCACTAAACATATCGAGGTTGATTGTCACTTCATACGTGATGAGCTTAAATGTCATGTCATCAGTCTCCCACATGTCTCCACTGAACTTCAAATTGCTGATATTCTCACCAAAGGGCTTCCTCGACCACGCCATCAGTTCTTGGTTGACAAATTGATGCTTGTTGATTCCTCCGCATCAATTTGAGGGGGGGGTGTTAAATAGGCCCAAAGCCCATCAGTAATCAGGGGCCCAAAAGCCCATCCGAAAAGCACGTGGGATTGAATGGGAGACAGCAGAAGCCTTCTTTACTTAGAATACCAATTGCTGTAATTAGTTTCCTTCTTAACTTAGAACACTGATTGATGTAATTAGAGAGGTTTCCTTTCTTAGAGCCTAGATTAAAGGCATGTAAATACCTATATAATGTTGTATAATCTCCATAGAAAGATGGACAGAATAATACATTCTCAAGGGCATTCCAAACTCTTTTCAATCGTGAGTTTGTCACATATGGAAATCAATCAAACCCACATGGAATCAGAATGTCTCAAATCTGAATCAAACACAAATTAATGGACATATCTAAAGCAATTTGATAAAAAAAAAAAAATCATTGGAATACATCATATGCAAAAAGCAGTGTTAAAACCCAATGTGGAGATTCTTGGAAACACAGGAATATGGGTTTTTGTCAAAACCCATGTGGAACAATCATAAGAGCTCACCAATTCAGCTGAAGGAGACTCATACTGTGTGATTTGATGGGCTTCTCGTTCGGCTGTTTCCTTGGCATATGCAGATGTCTGCGAGGAGGTGTTGGAGTTGGTGCCAAAGCTTATTGTAAGCGGGGGATGGTTTGGCTAAAAGGGGTGTTGGGAGCGAGAATCTTTCAATCGAGATATGTCCTTCAGTTCACTGTTTTGTTTTTGGTGATTTGCTGTTTGCTTTCTTTTTCTTTGGCATCCTGTTGTAGCTTCTTAGTAATGTCTCTTATGCTGGTTGGCTATTGATAAAATTGCGTTGTCACTCAAAGGAAAGAACTCACCAATTCATGATCTAATACATGCAAATTATGTAGAGACCAATGGAACATTCAAGGGAATCAAACTACTGCCACAATTTAGGGTATGTTCTAATCTCGAAATTGGTTGGTGACTGTTGTAAGGTATCCTACAACCAATAACATACAATCGAACAGGGACCATAAGTCAAGAAAAGGTTTATGTTTAACCATGAAACTAGGAGGTGCAAGTTTGGAGGCATACTACAATCACAAGATTAGGAAACAGAAATATTACGAAAACCTACAACTAAGATCCCAGGGGTTTCATGACTCACAAGGAAGGAAGAGGAACAATAAAAAGGAAATGAAACACAAAATGCACTAGAAGTGCTTGACCACTTACATGTTGAATGATGCAGCTAGTCGAAGAAGATGATGAAGAAACCTAAATCCCAAACCTCTCTGTCTCTCTCATGCAAGTGAATGGTGAAGGGCTGGTTGTGTGACTTATTGCCTTTAAATAGGTTTTGGATTGCTTCTCTCCAAGTACAACTCACTGTCCTAATTGCATTAAAACCCCATTTCTACATTGGATGCTGCTAGATCCATATCTCCTTTTCTAAATTGGACACATGCTACCCATGCATATGCATGCAAGTATCTTTATTTTTAATTCTATTATTCCCATTGCTTTCCATAAAGGTAATCACTTGTATTAATTACAAGTGAGGCCTACTAACTCCCAATAAATGCAAAATTAATTGGGAATTACAATTAATTTCACATACAAAGGATAATTTACAAATTAATCCAATCCTATGCACATGTAATGCATGACATATTATAATGCATGGAAGTAATTTAATTACTTTCTAATCATGCAAAATGGGGCCTACTAACTCTAACCAATTGACATTCCATGGGTAATTATGATTAGGTTCAAGTTGTACAATACTACAATTTATCACTTAATTCAAGTTCATGAACATATGTAATGCAAGACATGTTAATGTGCATGAAGCAACTTAATTAATCATTAATCATGCAAATGGGGTCCACAAGATACTCATCTCATTATAATTGATACTAGCAAGACTGGCCCGCGCTAAGCCCGAGCCCAAAAATAAAACTATATCCAATTTGGGGATATTTTTTGAGAAATTAATTAATGAGAAAAAAATAAATTAAAATAAACAACTATTTCATTTATCATTTTTTAGATTCTGTATGTCAAAGTTTAGTTAAAAGGAGAATGTGTAGTAATAATCTCCAAATCAAATTTGAATTTATTAAATTTCATATATTTTGGTTTTTCTATGCTAAAAAATCAATGCAACTCATTTTCTTGCTAAATAAAATAAAAGCTAAGGTAGGAACGAATTTTCTTATATTTCTAAATTAATGGAGATAATGTAGGAAGGTAAGAGATTAATAGGAAGGTTTAAAAACCTTTGAGATAACTTGGGACCTTACAAATTGATCTTAATTAAAGGAAAACTATAAACAGATCTAAATTATCAAGTGTTCCACTTATAGATAATTGTTGAGAGATTTTGGACTCTAGATTAGCGTTGAGTGAATGAGATATTTTTGCTAAAATTGAGAATGTCGTTCAAAAGTAAAATATAGAGATTTGCAAAATTAGAAAACTGTGTATTTATTAGATAGACGATTGCCAAATCGGACTCTAGTTTTACAATCACTTGCAAAATTGGAGTCCAATATCGTCATATGAAAAAAACTTAGAAAGTTTAATGAGTAGGCCTATTGCATTTTCATATATTTTCTAGTTTTTCTTGATCTAGTTGTGCCTATCATGTTTTCATCTATATTTTCTAATGGAAACCAAAAATATCCAAAAATCAATTTGAAAATCAAAGCATTTTTATTAGGCCTTACAAAGGAGTGAGAATTGCTTTAAAATATTGGATATTTTCAGTTGGAATAATATTTGAAACAATGAAAACTATCAGTAGCTCCATTGTTAATTATTGAACTATGAGAATATTCCAAACTCCATAAATCATCAAAATCATGTATGAATTTGGAATTTCACATTTTTCAAAACCTTAGTCTTCCTTTCGAGGCCTCCAAATATAACCAAATGAAAAACAGAAGAATAAAATATAATATGCCCTTGTAGGAATAAAAAAAGGCATTAAACTCACAACTAATTTATCGTAGAAACCAAATTTTCATATATTTTCTATTTTTTCTTAATCTAGTTGTGTCTATCATGTTTTCATCTATATTTTCTAATGGAAACAAAAAAAATCCAAAAATCAATTTGAAAATAAAAGCATTTTTATTAGGCCTTACAAAGAGTGAGATTTGCTTTAAAATAATGCATATTTTTCATTTGGAATAATATTTGATACATTGAAAACTATCAGTAGCGCCATTGTTACTTATTGAACTATGAGAATATTCCGAACTCCATAAATCATCAAAATATTGTATGAATTTGGAATTTCACATTTTTCAGAACCTTAGTCTTCCTTTCATGGCCTCTAAATATAACCAAATGAAAAACAGAAGAATAAAATATAATCTGCCCTTGTAGGAATAAAAAAGGCATTAAACTCACAACTAATTTATCGTAGAAACCAAATATTCCTCCATCCGATCAGACTCGACAATAAGAATCTAATATCATGATTCTATGCTCTTTCATCATAAAAAGAGAAAAAAATATGAAATTAATAAAAAAGGATATTGAAAAAGTGACAGCAAAGTCAAAAATAAAAACCAACAAGATCAAACACCACGATAAGAATCGAAGATCATTATTTTTCTCTAATTTCACCATAAAAAAGAAATATGAAAAAACAGAGATTTAGTAAACCCAATAGATATTAAAAAATTATAGAAAATTAAAAAGATCTCTCAAGCCCTACTATAAAGAAAAAAAAGATCATGAACTACATATAATGCTGAAAAAAATAAGATAAGGAGAAAGGAGAAAAAGTAGAGAAACTATCAATTAACGAAAGACAAAAAGGAAAGTAACTGCAAATTACTTTGTATTCATACTTTGAGATGTCCGTTTTCTCCACAAGAATATTATTGGCTTCATTTTGATCTTCTTCTATGAAGAATAGAAGTGAATAAAAGTACTCATGATCATTAGTCTAAAATAATGATTCTCTCCAATTTCACCATAAAAAGGCAATTCTCATGCTCACCATAAAAAATATTTTGCCTTGATACTTGGAGCTAAGATGTCAACTTTCTCCACAAGAATATTGTGGGCTTCATTCTCATGTTCTTCCAAGAAGACTTCCTGTAAATAAAAGTCACAATCCTTAGGCTTAACTAATACTAATGAATGAATATATTACCAAAAGCCATTAGCAATATTGAAAAACGAGTAAACTCAACCGCCCAATAATTATCATACTCTAAACGACAAAACCCACATCTTGAATTTAAGTCAAAAAATGAAAAAGCATAATAATTCACAAAAAAATGTACAATACTAAATATAAATAAAACAAACTGACAGAATTTTGTTGCACTAACTGAAACTTACTTATTCATAATTAATATCTTAAGGTTATACTAATCATCGTATGAAGTTGTGCCATTAAAAAAAAAGAAGCTCTGCTTAACCCCATGGGACATTGCAGTAGAGGCCATGCAAAATTATTCAAGCGACAATTGCACCATTTTCACTGACATTTGTTAGAGACAATATCTCAAAGCCCTGATCTCTGAATTACTATGTTCCTGTTGTAGATCCCTTTTGCTTGAACCAATAACAACATAAGAGAATGATCAAGACTCCAAATAAATTCACAGAAAGCTTTGAACATAAAAGATAACAAAAGAAAATATAGTGAAACAAAAGGACCGCAGTCCATGTTTCACAAACACATTCAAAATCACACCCAAACACATGGATATAAGATCTAAGATTCAAGAAACATAAATCTTCACTACAAAATGAGAAACTAAAAAAAATAAAAATCAGATCATAATTTTTTTTTTGTGATGTGGGAATCTTTGAGGTTTTTGACCCATCAGCCAAGCAGCACCCTGCTAATCCCATACAAACGCCGTGCAAATTTAGGGTAGTTTCAAACGTAAGATGTGGGGAGCAAACCCACACCTCATGCCACTCTTCCAACTGTAAGGTGGGTGATCATAAAGATACAAAATAGATCATCTTACAAATGGAAAGAAGAATTTCTAAATCCAATCATAGAAAGCGAACAAGCACAAAATAAAAAATTCATCATAGTAAGCACCACAGCAAAAACGAAATTAAGCTTTCTAACTTATTGTAGAAATTCTACTTTAAAAAAGTACTGAATTGAAAAAAATAATGGGAGAAATATGAGAGTACCTTTTGAATTTTAAAAAGTGGCATTTGAAATTACTGCATACTCTTGACGAAGTTCTGTGTAGAAAATGGAGCAAGGGAAAAACTCTACATGCCGAATTAGCTTCTTGATGAAGTTCTACTGCATACTCTTGATGAAGTTCTATTTAACTTCTTGATGCCCTAATTAAATTGTAGGAGATGTCCTATTTAACTTCTTGATGCCCTAAATAAATTTTAGGAGATGTCCTTGTGATCAATGGTCAATGGAAAACCTAGACTCTCCTGGTCGATCCTCGCCTGTTGAAGTTGAGAAATAGAAGAAGAAAGAGAAAAGATAGGAAAGCAGTAATGGGAGAGAATTTAGGATCATCCATTCAATGTTAACAGGGATAACCATAAGATAAGGTAATTAGGGATAACCGAAACTAGAAAGATAAGTCAGCAAGAGGTAGAGAGAAGGAAATCCAAACTTGTAGGATAAAAAGAGAGACCGTAGTCTTCTTCCGAAATCCCAATTGGGCCCACTATAAGGTGGCATTTCGAATAATTTAAAAATCAAAATTACCGAGATCATGTAATGAGAATCGGTCAAGATAACTTCTTAACCTACTATTAAACTTCTTAATCAATTGCAATCAATAACTTTGCTGGATAGAGTTATTGAGTAAGGTGAAGTTCTTGCATCATCCGGACTCTTTAATCTCCTAACCATAATAGATATATTAAAATTTTAAATTCACCTAAAGAAGGTTAAAAAAGTGGACTCTCGACGTAGATTCGAAGCAAACTTATAATTTCTCTCTAATCAAAATTGAAATTAAAATTGGAGTTCCAATTTCCCAATTGAAATCTAAATTGAGCTCCAATTTCCCAATCAATTTCGAAATTGGACTCCAATTTCGAAATCGAATCCTATCCCTATAATACATAATAATAATTAAATTCTAGTCCTTGAATTAGGCCAAAATACACATCTACAATTTTTCATGTGTGTAGTTCATGACATGTCAAAATGCACAAGGTGGGGTCCACACGAGCACACCACATGGCATATTATCGAATTGTAACTAATTTAAACAACATAGTTTCATAGAATTAGATAAACTCATTTGAGATGGTTTGGGCATGTCCAACACAAGCGGGCAATGACTTTCGTAAGGAAAAGTTTGGCTATGCAGGTTAATGGCCCACCAAGGGAAATGGGTAAGCAGAAGAGGGCATCAATGGAGGTAGGAAAAATATATATGAAGAAGTGCAACTTATCTTAGGATTTGATCATGATAGATTAGAATGGAGAAAAAAAATTCATGTAGCTGAATTGGGACGAGGCTTTGATGATGATGATGATGATGATATTTACACAGAATTGCATATAATCAAGTCATTTTTTAAATTAATAATTTCAAGAGTAAATATGGGTTCTGGTCCTTACATTATAGATGTGGCGCCTCTAGCATGATTGTGAGGGTTAAACAAGCAAGGTGAAGACCAACGCCTGAGTCGAAGGCCCTCATTCTGCATAGAATGGGCGTGGTTTGCTAAAGTTTTTCATTAGCACGAGAGTGCATGCAACACAGATGAAAGCACTTGACAACATATGGTAGTTGTGGTTTGCTAGCCTCTAAAGTTGTACCATGTGGCCATTCAGAAGGTCATAGATTTCTTAGTTTTGTAACTTGTACTTCTGTGAAGTAAAAAGTTGTAGGCCACCCTTCAGCTTAGGGCTTACATGGACATTTTCAGATGATTGTTGCTCAATCTGATATCTACTTAATATTTTTGGACTTGTTTTTAATTGGTCCTAACATATATCTAGCATCCAGTTGAAAGATGCTTCTTTATGATGCTGGTTGGATTGGATCTTGCTATTTATGACACTATTTTGCTTTCTTACATGTATAAAGGTCAATGTTCTTATCACTAGAGAACTGTGGAGTTTGTTAGAAAGTTTTGAAGATTGAGCATGCAATTTTGCATGGTTTGAATTTCTAGTCATGTCACACCTTGTTTGATCAGTACAGACTGATCCTCAAATTTGTAAGTATTGGAATGATTAACATCAAATGGTTCAATTTTCTTTTCTGCAGAATATTATTGGTCAGGAAGCAGGTCAAAGTGTGATTGAGGAATACCTGCGAAGGAGAGGTTACACCGGTCTCAGCAGCAGCACCCTAAATGTGCAGATTTCCAAGTTTCAGGCCTACATGAAACCACCTTCAGATACAGGGCTGAATATTGGAACTAAAAGATCAATAAAAGCACCCAAAGAGAAAACGTTTTCCACCAAAAATCAGGATGCCAGAATTCAAATGGAAACCAAGGTGTCCAAAGATATTAACAAAGTAAATTCTAGTGTTGCCAAAAAGAAAAAAGCTGGCAAAGTCATTTCACTTGCAGAGGCTGCGAAAGGATCGGTTGTATTTCAGCAGGGGAAACCTTGCTCATGCCAAGCCCGACGCCATAAGCTCATTAGCAACTGTCTATCTTGTGGCAAGATAGTCTGTGAACAGGAAGGTGAAGGGCCATGTAGTTTTTGTGGTGCACTTGTGCTGAGGGAAGGCAGTACGTATGCTGGTCTAGATGAAACTTCCATCCCTCTATCTGAAGCTGAGGCAGCAGCTGAAGCATTTGCTAAGAAGCTCGTAGAGTATGACCGGAATTCTGCAGCTCGCACTTCTGTGATTGATGATCAAAGTGATTATTATGAAATTGAGGGGAACAGCTGGCTATCAACAGAGGTATTCAATTGCTTCTTGCATCCTGTATTAAAGAATTTTCCTACAAAGGTCCCTACATTTTCACACAAGCTCAGGAAGGCCCCTATATTTTTCATTTTTGTTAAAACCTCCCCTGACTGTCAAAACTGTACGGAAAGTTACCACACTCTCCTTTTTTTCCTCTCTCAAAATTTTATGGATTTAGCCTTGGGAAAAACTGAGTGTCAAATGAAGATTTGGCCAAAACGCTTCCTTTTGGCTTTCATATGGTGGGTACATTTAAGCAAGCCAACCCGTTCACAAGGCATCGGGACCCTTGTTTGGAACCGGTCCCATTTCACAATAGTTTGGACATTATTCTCTATTGGATTTTATTATAAGAAGTTTACTCAATGTAGTGATTAAAAAACTAAGGGTTAGGATCATCTGATTGGGCTTGGTATTACATATTTTCCTAACCCACATCCGAGCATTTTCATCTCCATGCCTTCCTTGGTTATCATGCATCCAGGTGGGCCTTATTTAACTTGAGTTGAGTCAATGGGATTTGCAAAGCCGATATGAAGGGCATTTTTGTCATTTGTCCATAAAACTATCATTCATTTGTTTCACCATCAGAGCAGGGAGGTTTTAGTTAAAAATCATAGTATGGGGGGATTTTTGAAGTTATCTGAAAATACAGTCCTTTTGTAAATTCCTCTAACCTTTAATCTTTTAAGGAAAAATTGATGAGAAGGATGGCCTTTTTTTCCTTGGTTTTTTCTCCTTTCTCTTATTTCTTTATTTGAGCACAGGTGGGGCATCTTTTGGTTAGGCCAAAACAGGTTGAGAATCACTTATTCCTAAACACAGTCATTTGTAAAAGTATTTGCTCTTAAGACTCCATTTTGTAGATGACATACCCTTCAGGAAAACATGTTGATTACTCATCAAGACGGCCATAGATGTACAGGAAAAATGGACCGATAGAAGAAAATTTCCAACAGTTCATATTAAATGTACATGATGCTGCTCTGATAGCCAAATAACCTATTTTTGGGCCAGGGCACACTCATGGAAGGGCCTGACTGATAAACGGTCCAGAATCACACACCTATAATTTTTGCACCTCGTTTGTGATCATACTGCATTCTTTCCAGTACATTCTTTGACAATTTTTTTGTACAGGAAGGTGAAGGGCCATGTAGTTTTCCCTCTGGAACTTGTCTTTGTACCTAATTTTTCCCTATGGAACTTGTCCTTGTACCTATCGAAAAGAAAAGAAGAGAGAGCCATCCTTATTATTTGGACTCAGTGGAACCATGTGTGGCTGCACATGGACATATTTATCTTTCTGTATATGACATATTTCCTCTAAACATCCTCAAATCCTTCAGTTTTGTCAGTTCCTATGTCTTGGTTATTATTGTTGACTTGGACATTCTTCCGTCACCTATTTTATTGTTTCTATGGGTGCCAAGATGGCATACTAATTCATATGATGCCATTTTGTTTCAGGAGAAGGAACTCTTGAGGAAGAAACAGCAAGAAATTGAAGAAGCTGAATGTGCTCGCCGGAGTAAAGTGGTTGTGACATTCGACTTGGTTGGTCGCAAGGTTGTATTTTGAGCCCTTACTTTAATTGTGTAATGGCTAGGTTTCATTGAAATGTGATCTTGCTGTAATCTACTTGACAGGTTGTCCTTATTTAGGGTGATCAGGTTTGTGTTATGTGCACACACACAACACATACATACATACATATTTATATATAATATTGTAACAACTTAGGGTTATGTGAGTTTCATTATAAAAAAAAAAGTTAGATGAGACTTGAGAGTATCTAATGAGAGCTTGAACCATGTACCTCTTATGATGAGATGCTAAACCAATGCAGCCAAGGTGTTTGCATTATGCGTAGATTATCATCATCGAAGCCTTGTCCCAACTATCTTGGGGTCCGGTACATGAATTCTATTTCGTCATTTCAGTCTATCCAGTCCAAATCCTTTGGCTGGTTGCACTTCTTCATATCTATCATTTCTACTTCCACCCATGGCTTCTTTGGCCTACCCGGAGGGACCATTGACTTGCGTTGAAAAACTTTTCCTTACTGATGCTATTGCTAGCTTGCATTTTTGTTGGAAGTGGGTGGACCTCTTTGATAGGTTTCAAAAACTTTTCACCAACTAGAAGTGATGAACACCTATCCAAAAGCCATCAAAACCCAATCTAGGATGTATGTCCTCAAACTCAGCCATCATGATCAGCAAACAAACCTATGAAGGAGAAAGAAACAACACTAAACATGCAACCGCGAAATTCCATAACATACAAGGAGTAGAAGATACCTATGGAGCTTGGTTGTGCTCTAATGGAGAACTTGATTCAACTCTTTGATGAAGAGTTCTTCTAAGATCAGAATCTCCAATGCCCAATCGTCTTCCACGGTATGACCCGCTTCAGATCTCTTTCCTTTAGAGAGATGGTGGAATCTCCAAGAGAAAGTCTCTTTAGAATCACTAAGGAAACTAGAAGGGAACTAGAAGAGAGAGAAGAAGAGAGTAGTGTAACTCTTGCACTTTGGGGGTGGGGGGGGGGCGGGGCGGGGGGTGTGGGGCGGGTGTGAATCCCTAGGAGGAATTGTGCATGGACGTCCAAGGGTGCTCCCTTCTCTTCCTTTTATAGCTTTTCAACCTTCTCTCTTAGTGTATTATTAGAAGTCCAACTTCCATTACACTTAGTAACCCTTTGCTCTACTATTACCACTATTAGAAGTCTCACTTCAAATAGAAATAGTAGCTTTCCTTTTTGAGTTCAAATAGAATTAGTAAAGATCTAATCTTGGGCTAGCGTGGAAACAATTAGGGATTCTATAGAAAGCTGGCTCCAACTGGGACACCGCGACCCTACATCTCATGTGCAATCCGGGCCCGCAGTTAATTGCAAATAACTCCACTAAATAAATGCAATTGAACTCCAGTCTTAGGAATAAATTACATGAAGACCCTAAACTTCCCAATGTCCACAAGTAGGCCCCTCCATCAATATCCATGGATCAATTGGACCTGTCTTCCAAACTTAGATCCATATCTTATTATCCTTGAGCCCCAATTAATTATAATGATCATTTGGTACCGATCCAATTAACTCTTAATTGGAATGGGTGCGCACTTACCAATGATAAATCCATTAATTGGCACAAGGGGATATTAAAGATAGATTCCATCTTGACCATCGAATGTTCCCACAGCTCTACTACCACGTACCCAAATCACCGAGGTGTTGACTTACAATTGTCCTCACTCATTGGTGACTCAAAGCAAATGAATAGATAGAAACTTGAGTTCATTAATGTTTCAGGATTAAGAGCCTATTGCTAGGGAATTATGAGAGCATGCCTTAAAGTAAAGACAGTGTTCATAGGGTGCTTCTCATGGTCCTTTAATACATCCAATGTACCAGCACTATGATCCAGAATCTTACATTCTGATGATCGAGACAAATCACACTATCTCATAGTAATCAAAGTACTGCAACCTTGTCAGATGAGATATCCAGTCTCATCACTGGTTGTGAAGATATTCAAGTATAAGATTTGCTATACATGTCTCATGTATGTGGATCTCATCCATACACATGTATTGCATCTAGTATACTTATGGACTCCGGTTCATCTCATGAACCATCATGTCATTCGTATTGGTTATGTGCATTTAAGTAATAAACACCATTTATCTCATGAAATGATAACATGAATATATTGATAAATAAAGAAATTAATCAATTTATTACATCAATCTTAATGGATTGAGACCATAAAACTAATAGTTTTCATTTCCAAATAAATTCAAACGAGTCTCTCTTAATTTATCACCTATTGGTGTAACCCCTAATACTCTTGAATGTGCTCATCTTTGATCCTATCTTTCCTAGTTTTACCACACATCCATTTTAATATTCTCATCTCTGCTGCACTTATTTTTTACATGCGTTTTTCTTGATTGGGAAATATTTTTCTCCATAAGTCATAGTTGGCCTAATCCGTCTTGTGGAATTTCTTATTTGAATCTTGTTGGGATGCACCGATTGCAAAGCACTTCAAAAGCAAGTTTCCACTTCAACCATCCAGCCTTATCGTGTGTTGGACATTCTCTCCATCCTTAAAATTAAAGAGCCAAGGTATCAGAAGGAATCCCTTCAATCATGTCGTGCTGGCATTGTACGTAGCATTAGACTCAAATTTGTGTGTACGTATATATATGGTCTTAGGGATGAATGGTCCTTGTGCTGCGCAGTCAGCATTTATGGGTGGATGAGATAGTTGGAAGCTTAGAGCATAGTAGTAAAATTTAGTTTATAGGATTTTAATATAATTTAGTAATTAGTATTGAATAATTAATATTAAAAATAAGCTTGATAAAAAGGGGATTAATGCTCCCATTTTTATGTTTGGATCATGTTGAAAACAAAATTTGCTTGATGGGATTTTAATTCAGGGTTATGTGGCCCCCAAGTGGACAAAGAAATGAAGAATAAAAGGAAAAGAAAAGAAATTAACTTAATGGAATGTTAAAGCCTCCATCAGAGGAGTACTCTGGAGGTTTCGAGTACCTTGGGGTCATACAAGAACACCAAGTTGCAGTAGTGACGAGTTTCTTCTCCTTAGAGTGCATTTAGCTTTCTCTTCTTCTTTCCTCTTTTTATTTCTCTCAGGGTTTTGACCAATTTCCCAAACCAACTTCCAACCCTTTTTTTAACTTGAGAGGGACTATTTATCGGCTTGGAAGGCTTAGAAACGTCTTAGCCACGTTCCCTCATGATTTCCCTCACTTTCTCCATTAAACAGATAGCTCTAGAAGATGGGGTTCACAGAGTCTGTCTGGAGGGTCGCAGGAACTGACTATTCTGCCTAGGGGGGTTGTGGAAGCTTTTCTGGCGACCCCATGATGTGGAACATAGTGTAAACAATCCTAAGTGATGGTTGAGGGTCTCAAATGGGTTGGGGAGAAGTGGTCTACGTAGGCGTCACGCATCATTTTTTTTTTTTTGACTTGTCATCTATTTTTGGCATTTTCATGGATCTGATTGGGTCAATTCCAAGCACCTAACGTGCCTTTTAATGCAAATAAACATTAGAGAATAATTAGAATTATTCTATTGGCATAATAAATTTTTTTAGAATTTACATGAGTTTATTTGTGATTAAATAATAGAAATTCGGAATTAAATAATAAATAAATATTATAAATATTATGGTAGGTGAGACCAACAGAATTAAAACTTCAATCATGATCATTAACCATTAATCACTGGGACTAATTGAATAATAGTGTGCAGGCATTTAGAACCTACTTTAAAACCCATTAGGTGCTTCGCGGTTACATGGGTCTGGGGGGTGGTACACATTGCACAGTCCTTTATTGCTTTATCTTGCGTAGCAAATGTTAGTAAGAAATGAGTCTCAAGTTATATTAAATTACTAAATGGAGTCCAACGCATATTGAAGTCATTGTTTAGAAACTACTCAACCCACATATCTATATATTTACATGAACCCATGAATGTTTCAGCTCTGCACACCATTGAACACCATCTTAGATGGAGAACCCTAGTTATGTTATAGTAAGAAGTGGGCAGCATGTGAACTAAAGAGACCTCATTCTATGAGAGGAGAGTTAGCAACCTTAGTCCTTTAAAAAATGAACCAGCCCACCTTATATAATGGAACACACTACTATGCATGAGCTTCTCTCTCAATCTCACTCTCACTCATCCCTCAGTCTCTCTCTCATGCCCATGGATGAAAATATCGGCCGTGGCGGCAGTGGCCGCCACTCTAAATCGGAAAAAGCGGGTGTCACACCCATAGCGGCTCATATTGGCCAATACATAGCCGTGGCGGCCGCTACAACCGCTACATTGCCGTGGCGGCTGGGCTAGGTTCATTTCATGGCAAAAAAGATAAAAGAAAAAAGGAGAAGAAGACTCATCTCAACAGCAACGAAAACAGAAGAAATAAATAAAGAAAAAAAAAAGAGCAACTGAAGAAGACATACTTGTGCAGCACCTCGCCGATACCACCACCGTCACCGTCACCGTCCAATAGCAGCACCAGGCACCAGCACCATCACATCATCACCAGCACCAGCAACCGTCGTTGTCCAGCACCAGCACCAGCAGCCATCGCCTTCTTCTTTCTTCTTCTTTTCTTTGTTTCTTTTCTTCTTCCTTTCCTCTTCTCTTCCTTTCCCTCTCTCTGCATTTCTCAACATTGGGCTCAAGAGGCGAAAATAGGGTTTCAACCATAGTTGTCAAGTTCGTTTCGGACGCCGTTTCGGTTTGGCTCCAGAATGAAACATCTCGGGTTATTCGGACATTTCGCTTTCCAATTCGGAAATTTATTTCGGAAAATATAAGAAAATTACATAAATATATGTAGATATATATTAAAAATATATAGAAAATTTCATTCTACCAAGCATCACAAATATAATTTGCAAAAGATAAGGTTCAAATACATCCCCTCAAATATCACAAAATAAAGCAAAAAGTCAACTAACTATGCACCACTGTAATAATGATCATCATCTTCATTTGCTCCCAAATCCTCTCCTATAGGGCCACCTATTTCATCACCCCCATCAAAATCAGTGATACCCTCTTGCACTTGGGTTGGTTGCTCCATAGCCGTCCAACTGTCGACATCCTCTATGGTCAAGAGAGGTGCTTCTTCAACTACCCAATCCGCCAAAATATTAATATTCTCCAAACTGATTGGGTCAGAAGCAGCATTCCCAGTCCTTTTAAGCATATCCCTACAACTTACGTAAGTTAATATTTTGCTATGGCATTTAATAATTTGCAAAAGAATCACATATGATTAACATTTGTTATACCTTTCACGAAGCTTCAAATTATAATGCACAAAAACTAGATCATTTAGCCTCTGATGTTCTAGCCTATTTCTCTTAGGAGAATGAATATGTTCGAAGATACTCCAATTTCTTTCACAACCACTAGCACTGATGCATTGACTCAAAATTTGAATTGCCAATTTTTTCAACTCATACCATTTCCAAAACCGATCCCACCATTTATCTGCAAAAAATTATATGAAATATTAAGTTAATATTTTATGAACTAGTGTCATATAATAAGTTAATGAAAAATAAAAAAACTTTCATTTACCTGGAGACATTTTCTCTCGATTTCGTATTGCTGCTGTAGAACCGAAGTCAAAACGGGAATCTTTATAGGCATCACATTGTTTGAAAATCATGTCCTGAGTATCAAAATCAGGAACTAATTTCTCCATGACATTATTCAAACCCCTTATGACTTCACTATGCTTAGAAAAAGTAGGACTAAAGAAAAATGCTGGATTCAAATAGTATGCTGCAGCGTATAGCGCACTGTGAAGTTGATTTTCACACCTGCGATCGATAATCTTCCAGTATAGCTGGTAGTCCTTCATATTTTTTAACCTCTTTTGAATCACCTCTTTTGCTTGGTCTATTGCCTCGTACACATAACCCATTGCAGGCTTCTCTTCACTGTCGGCTAGACGTAGAACTACCACCAAAGCTTCGTTAACCTTCAATATATGCTCAACATCCTTCCAAAAATTGTTATTGAGTATGATTTCAGTGATCTCAATGCCAATAGGGGTACTTGAAGCATTAGATTCAACCCAAGCGGTACTTGTAAACATTTGCCTAAGTTCTTTTCTGTATTTCAAAAGGCACTGCAAGCTAATAAAATTGGTAGCAAATCTTGTGATGGCTGGTCGGATTAATTCTCTCCCATTTGTATATTCTCTTCTCATTAAATTCAACACTGATAAATGATTGTAAATGAACTTTGTGATTTTCCTTGCCGCCTCAATTGTGGACGCATTAACTGGAAGCAAGTGGGGCTTTGCCATGTCCTCTAACATCAGATCTATGCAATGGGTGGCACAAGCTGTCCAATAAAAAGTCCCATATTTTTCAACCACTCTTTTTCCTGCTGCTTTGTAAGTGGCACATTGTCAGTAATAAATTGGACAATATTGTTAGGCCCAACAAGTAAGACAATTTCATCAAAAATTTTAAATAGTGCATTTGAATTTTTTATAATTGGACTTGTATCAGCCGACTTCAGGAACATTACTCCTTTTGGGCAATACACAAGAAAGTTAATCAATGTTCTTTGCCTTTCATCTGTCCACCCATCAGCCATGACAAAGCACTCAGTTTCACTCCAACATGATTTATAATGGTCCATGAAAGCATTAACTTCTAGTACAATTTTTCCCAAAATCTTTCCACGAAGGTCATGATATGATGGCATCTTGTAACCTGGCCCCACTGCAGCGATTCCATCAGCCATTGCTTGACAAAATTTTGATCTTGCTGCATTAAATGGGAGATTTGCATCAAACCAAAAACGGCCAACAGCCAAGTCAGCTGCATCCTTCAGTTCCTTTGATGCCAATGCTGATTTGATGCTTGGCTGAGATCCAGGACTTGTTCGTGGTGCAAAGAAATTCAACATTGGAGATTGGGAAGTATTTGACACACCCCTTCTTTTGTTTTGGGTAGATATTTCAGAGACCAGCTCTTTACCCTTTCTACTTGTTGAGGTGGGGGTAATTAGATTTGTAAATGGTCCTACTTCTTCTACCTCAACATCATTGTCATCTGCATTACCCCTTGGAGTTCCGTAAGGGTTTCCAATCTCCTCATTTAATTGCCTTTTCTTTGCTCTATCCGTTTTGCGTTCTAAAACAACTCTTTCCATTTGCCATTTGACATCACCTGACACATTTTTACAAGGTGCAATATCTCTTTTCACCCCGCCAAGGTGTTCTTTAAGTCTAGTGATTCTACCACCTTTTATGACTTTGTTACAAAATCGACAAATTACATGTTTGTTGATCTACAGGACCATAAGCCCATGCAGGATCATCAGATCTAATACTGGCAGCAGCAGATGATATGGGTGTATTATTACTCATTTTCAAACCAACGACTGAATCTCCCAAATCTGATACAATAGCAACACACAATGAGAAAAAAAATAAATTGTGGGCCTCAAGTTCTGTAACTCATAAAAAAAAAATTGTTTAATGGAATTGGGCCACATCGTCAGGTGAAAGATAAATAGTCAATTGGGCCTCACGTTATGTACCTCATCAAAAAATAATTATTTTATGGAATTTCTAATCAGTGGGCCTCAAGTTCTGTAACTCATCAAGTAGATATTGGTTAATGGAATATTTAATAAGCAACAGTCAATTGAGAGACATTTCAATGTTTATTGCAATAAATTGGGCCACATCGTCAGGTGAAAGATAAATAGTCAATTGGGCCTCATGTTCTGTACCTCATCAAAAAATAATTATTTTATGGAATTTCTAATCAGTGGGTCTCAAGTTCTGTAACTCATCAAAAAAAATTGTTTAATGGAATATTTAATAACATCAAATAAAGTGTAAAAAAATATTCAGAGTGAGGAGATGCACCAGCAACCAGGTATTTCACAAATAAATAGTCAATTGAGAGTTTGAGGCTTAATCATTATTGTAAAAAAAATCAGATTCCATATCATCAGTCAATTGAGATAAAAAGAAAATTGCAAAAAAAGTGGGCCCAGAAGAGTTGGATAGCAGCATGTCAGAACATGCTTTCAATCTAGTGAAGCCTCACGTTATTTGAGCCAAAACACAGAAGAAAATAAGACTCCAGTGGGCCTGACGTCGTGTGGCACCATCCTAGCCATCGCTTAAAGGCAGCATCATCATCAACGCCTATGTAAACCCTTTTCTCGAAACCATTTTCTCAGACGACATCAATGGTAAAAAAAAAAAAAAAATGAAGAAGAAAGGGAAAGAGAGGGAGAGATCGGACATACCTGTTCTCCGGCGAATTTGTAGACGATGGCAACGGCGGAAACCCTCTACAGCAACAGCAAGGGAGAAAGCAATCAAAGCATCCAATAATATCCAGCAACGGCAAGGGAGAAAGCAATCAACGGCGGAAACCCTCTGCATATTAAGGTCCAATTTATAGATCAATTGGGAGTTTCGAAGTTGCACGCCGTTGAAGAAGATGAAACGAGGCGTCACTGAGCACTGAGCAGTGTGAAGCTCCCTGTTCGGTGATAGATGAGAAGAGGTATGTCGAATAGTTTCATTTATTTCGAATGGTTTCATTTATTTCTCTATAGATTTCTCCGAATTCCCAAATTCCCAAAATTGATTAGAGATTTCAACAGTCATTTGGTTTCGTCCGAATCAAGGGTTTCGGACACTGTTCGCCCGAAATTAGGGGTTTTGAAACGAAACCCTGATATTCGGGCGAATTTAACCGAATCTTGAACCGAATATTTTCAAACAAGAGGTTCAATTCGTTTTTTGGTATGAAACGAGATAACTCGGACAATTCGTCCGAACCGAACCGAACTTGACAACTATGGTTTCGACCCTCTCAACGTTCTGGACGCTTCCATTATAAAGCACGTGGATGCATTGAGTGGCCCGAAAGACAGAGTCCAATATTAAATGCTTCATATTACTTATAAAATGTGTCCGTGGGGCCTATTGTTGATGATCCAAATCCTAACAAATTTATCATTTTTAATAATAAATCTATGAACACAATATTATAAATTATTAATCCTACCGTTAATTACTTAAATATAAAATAGGCTTAACAAAATTTCATTTTAATTGAAATTAATTAAATTTAATTAGGCTTAACTAAATTTCACTCTAATTGAAATTAAGGCCCTAGCTAAATTTGACTTAAATGGTTAGGGGCCCTTACCAAATCTTAAATTGACTCTAATTGGTAAGGGCCTAACCAAATTTTACTCTAATAGAAAATAGGGCCTAGCCAAAAAAACACTTTAATAGAAAATGAGATGTAGCCTAATGTCATTAAATGCAGGGTAGGGAGCATTACAATATTATTTTCTATTTATACAGCGATACAGGACCTCATATATTGAGGGCACCGCTACGCCCCATTTTCTTACTTACTTTTGCAAAAGGAGCACATTTTCTTTCATTTTACAATTTTCTAGATTTTTTGGAATTTTTCCAGATTTTTTGGGCGGGTTTTTCAAATCACACTGCTACGCCACTATGTAGCGCCCATAGTGGTTTGGCGGCGGGCGTAGCTATTTTCATCCTTGCACATGCCAACCTCTCCTTTTTCTCTTGCCTGAGTTCACTCACGCACTCTTACCCAAGTTAGACACACTCCGACTCTTCTCCATTGTTCAACAAACAGTGCTAGAAGGAAAACAATGTAGGAGGAGAATATAACCATGCATAACAACTAACAAGGAGATTTGCGAATCTGACATATCAAGAGCAAGTAAACAAACCCGATTAATTGAACATGCACGATTCCCTTTTTGTTTTTGATATGATTCAACTTTAGAAAACCCTAACCTAGGCCTAAACATGGAATCAACATAATATGTTGTAAGATGATATGTGCTTTTCTTGGTACCTTGAGCTATGGTGCCCAAGTTTTAGCACTGCACAAAGAGGAAAGCTGAGAAGATAAAATTTCAGATGGGAGATTGCACTGGGATTGTATTTTTTGCAGAAAACTCAATGAATGCCTTTTATAACTATCTTCTTTCATTAAATACACTCTACTAGCCTCCAACAGCTATATTACACGACTGCAACTTTATCCTAAGAAACTGCTCCACATTGCCAAGCAGTTCTAACAACTTACAAGGTGCAAAGACTCTTTGCTTATTCAAAACAACTCAGTCCAACAGTTCCTATTATATTGGACTTTCAAAACAGAGGATGACTTAAATAAACGTGACCCACACATGCATGTACCCTGTTAAGAAACTACTTGCATCATTCCACCCACCTTAAATTAACCTTTTCCACAAGGTTTACATCTGCCAATTTCTCAGGGACTCCCCTTCGAGAACCTTGTACTCGGAACAGTTCTCCACATAAACTGCCCTATGAGGGCATGAACAGAAGTGGATTGTGCTAAGTTATGCCTGATGGATGTGGCCCTTTGGCCGCATAGTTGACAGAAATGCAGGAGGTGCTGTAATGGAATCCAACATGCTGCTAAAATGCTTTGCATGGGACTTATCTTAAGTTGCTTCACATGGGGCATCTGATCCAAGTGTATTATTGGCTACCAAATCATCTCTACTTTTGTCTCTTGATCCAACAGCCTCTGTTTTTTGCAATGATGAAGATGATTGTTCCACAACAAGTACTTTCAAGGCCTGAGGGCACTCCACAGATGCTTGTAGAGTTCCTGCACTTACACCTGAGACAGGGACCAATGGGTTTGAATTGAAATCTAGCCTCTATGATAGATTGGAAGAAGAATCCAGTGGTTAGCTGATATTGATTGTCATTAGTGGCGTCAAAGTATGTGAGGAATTCATCAAGCACTTCAAATCCTGATGCACCACTATCATCACGGTTTGAGAGTTTATCCGTTTCTACGAATAATTCATCTTCAACTGGAGGTTAATTAGCACCTATTTATTTAGACCAAGCCCTTTACTAATGCCCCTCCTACTTCAAACACTAGGAGAAGAGTTAGTGCAATAGTGCTTCCACATGCCAATGTAGGACCGACCTTCCATCCATACATAAAAAGTGGGAAATGGCATGGAATGATCTGTCCAGCTACTCCAATCGGTTCATGCAGAGTCTGCACATGGTGTGGCACGTCAGCTGGGACAGTGAGATCATGAATCTTATCTGCCCAACCAGCAGAATACCGGATCAGATGGGTCAACATTGGAACCTCAATCAAGACATTGATTACTCAACTGTCATCCAATTTCCCTCTAAATTGTCTAAGAAATTTCTGGATTTTATCATCAAAATCAACACCATTAAAACCCCATATTCTATCCGAAATCAAAATGGCTTCATTGGAGTACTTACAAGAAGACAAATCGGGCGAACACGCCACGTCATAATCGACCAGAGTCTTATTCAAAAAGGCTGAATCTTTCATCAAAAATGACTCTAGCCGGCGATTCTCTCGATCTGAATGCACCCCATTTCCAGAATTGCAGAGATCTGGATCACCCAATCTGATCAAATCGTCTTGGGAGGAGACACTTCGACCACTTCCTCAAAATCTGATATGGGTACTTTTGAATGGGTATAAAGGGCAGATTGTAAGGGTTTTTGGTGAGATTGAGTTGAAGACGGTCTGCGATCTTGAGAATACCATCTTCGCCCAACGTCTGCTCATGCTGCTGGCTTCAGAAAGAAATTCTTTTGAAAGAGACGTCCCAGGGCCAACCATTTTCTCCA
The DNA here is from genome assembly GCA_029852735.1 of Persea americana. Taxonomy (NCBI): domain Eukaryota; kingdom Viridiplantae; phylum Streptophyta; class Magnoliopsida; order Laurales; family Lauraceae; genus Persea; species Persea americana. The sequence continues at coordinate 41,928,012 of CM056809.1, read as the reverse complement.
CAATCTTCAATGGAACCCTAAAGGCTCTCTTTTTCAATGACTTTTTAATAGCAAGATATGCAATAGTTTTCTCTTCTATACAGGGCTTGGATGTGTTATTGATCTCACCCTCAGTGTCCAAGTTGTCTTTGGATGCATCTGAGCTGTTCTGGGACTAGCGTCCATTGATACGTAAGGAGTTACAGTTGTTGAGTTCTCCAAAGTTGAATCATCCAGAGAGGGCCTATCAAACTTGAAAGGGGTTGCTCTTGCAGCACCATTGGTGCAGATGGAGTAGCACCAAAGCCCAGGCTCAACACTAGTGTGGTCTGCCTGAGATGTCTTCCTAGTTGAACTTTCTGTAGTCCGCAGATTGTGCAAGTGTTGCAATACTTCGATTAGCAACTTGACATGGCGTTCAGAGGTCACTTTCAGCTTTGCCTGAGAAGTTTGTAAACTGCAAATTTGTTCTTCAATCTGGGCTTCACGAGTACTGTCTGCCATTACATAATCAAATTGCTCTGATTCCAATTGATATGTGTTTTTCTGGCTACCTTGAGCTATGGTGCCCAAGTTACAGCACTGCTCAATAAGGGAAAGCTGATAGGATAAAAAATAGTAGTTTTTGCAGAAAATTCAATGAATATCTTCTATTACTATCTTCTTCCATTAAATACTGACTCTACTAGCCTCCAACAGCTATATTACACGACTGCAACTTTACCCTAGGAAACTGCTCCACATTGCCGAGCAGTTCTAATGACTTACAACGTGCAAAGACTCTTTGCTTATTCAAACCGACTCAGTCTAACAGTCCTTATTCCTTCCACAATTGTGCACTCAAGGCACAAAGGACTCTCGGCTCTCTCTCTCCCCCCCCACCCCACCCCCCCACCCCCCAAACCGTGAGATGTGATGGAGCCAGACATGAGACTTGTGGTATTTTATAACATGGGTTTTTCCTTCCCTATTCTTATTAGGACTTCCTTTCCTAATTTGACTCTATTTCTTAGTTAATGCAATTGGGCCCTTTTCTCTCTTTCTCCATTCTAGCTATGAGACTTGTAGCCTTGAGTTACATCACAACCAATTAAGCGTGCCCACACCAATACTAATTTGTCCATAGTCGACTCCCCTACATTCATGCCTTCATACTAGTTAAATTATTTTAAATACACTTGGCAATGTTATGTCTTAGGAGAACTATACGTGGGCCCCACCCATTAGTGCATGCTTTAATTATTTTACAAATAAGTCTTCCACCATAATTATCAATTGACTGCATAAAACATAGATATGAGATGTGCAGCATAATTCAGTGTATGAAACTAATTTACTTGCCCTAATTTTATCAATTTGGGACCAAAAATTAAGGAAACCCTAATTATTGAAACTTTGGCATAGGACGAACCAATGATCCATGGGTCTGTCAGCCCTTTGGGCCCAGCCCATCTATTTTCTTATTTTTATTTTTATTTAGAGTTGTTTATTCTCTAATTTAAGTTTAAAGTTGTTTTTATGTTAGATGTTTTAATCCTTATTGTTAATTTGTTTGGATGGTCAAGATTAGTTCCGGGGGATATATTTTTTACTGTGACCAAAGTGGTTCATTTTTTTAATTCATAGACTTTTCCTTTAGGGCATTCTCCTGCCTTGAAAGGTCTTCGTATCTTACTGGGGGTAAGGTTTGGTTATTAACAGCCTTTTCTACTATTTGCCATTCATTATTTCCGAATTTTGACCAGTTCATCTCTAGGATACTATCTCAGTGATAAAATGCTCTGGCTATTCGAAGGCTTAGGCAAACTTGGCCAAACCCAGAAAAAAATAGCCAACGATATACATCTAAAAATAGATTTAATCGACAATACACTGACAAGGATAGATGAACAAATCCCAGAAAACTTTGGAGAGGCCTTTGTATCCTTATATGGGATAACTCAAGAATCCAAAGAAACACAAGAGAAACTTATAGCAGAAATAATGAAAGTGTCTGCTGAAATAACAAAGTTCTCTGAGAAAATAGTAGCCATTGAAAAGGCTACAGGCGCAGACCTAAACAAACCATAATGTCTATTATGAACATAGTACCCTATGAACACCCAGAACCAGCACTAGAAGTATCTACTATTTTGCTGGAAGAATTCCTGCAAAGAATTAAAAATATTATCCTCAGAGGAGGACAAGAATTCCTAATAGAAAGTGAAGAATTACAAAAGGCTACTAGCCTTAGACTTACCCAGATTATAGGAAATTCTCAGAACTTCCTAGTTTCAGGATTAATTCAACTCTCAGAGAGGAATTAATATTTTGCGAAAAAGTTACTGGACAAAACCAGGAAATCCCCAGGAAAGTTTTAGAAAGATTTCACCTAATCTTCTCAGAATATCAATTCAACCTTATCAATGGTTTAAACACCCTCGCTACTCAAATCCACCAAACCAGAAGTTTGGGCGAATCCCATAAGGGAGAAGTCTATGTCCCAGAGATGGAAGATATGATAAAACATAGCCTCCACCAACTAAGTGCAAAAATAGAAGACCTTAAGACACAAATAAAAACCTCAGAGCAAACTTACCCCTACCAAGGGATAAAAGATGCTATAAATTCTAGTGAAAGAAAATTTGAAGACACACTAGAAAGGGTTAAGGAAGAAGTCTCAATTAGTTTTACAAAAAGCATAAAACTTATGGAAGATGCCTGCTTGGCTATAATAATAGCCATAGAACCCTTAAAACAAACCACTGATAACCTCAGAAGAGAAGCTCAGAGTATCCTCAGCATCCAGGTTACTATGATTAAAGAAATATATGAAAAAGTTGCTAATATACACATCAAAACTTATACCCTTTCCTAGCAATTAGAAGATAAGTCTAAAGCTATCTCAGAACTTGCTAAACTAATAAAAAGTAGTTTAGAAAGACCAAAAGATAAGAAAGTATTAGACATCCTATTAAAACCTCCTAATCCCCCATTAGGAAGAGCCAGCGTCGACATGATGATGAACTGGTCAAAATTTGGAAATAATGAATGGCAAATAGTAGAAAAGGCTGTTAATAATGAGACCTTACCCCCAGTAAGACACAAAGACCTTTTCAAGGCAGAAGAATGCCCTAAAGGAAAATTCTATGAATTAACAAAATGGACCAATTTGGTCATAGTAAAAAATATCTATGAAAAAATTGATGTCTTCAATGAAGTTTGGATAAACCAAAGAAAGAAACAAGGTTTCAAGTTCTAATCCCATGGTTTATTCCAATAGCCCAGATGCTAGAATCAGAATATGTACTATTCTGGTGGACCAAAGAATGTCCATCTTCAGAGATAGAATTGTTAGAATTGGCGAACTAAATCTCAAAGAAACTGTAGCCTATTTTAGTGTCATCCCAGGCTTTGTAATACCAATAGAGGCATCTAAATACATCAAACTGTTAATCCATACCCATGGTTATGAAAGATACATAATCACCGAAGGTTATGAAAGATACATAATCACCGAAGGTATCATCTCGATAGAATTCCAGAGCTATGTTATGTTCTCACATCACCCTCGGGATGGATTGATATCCAATATGCCAAATGGAAGGATAAATGAAGAAATCTTGGTAAGAACCACCAGAGACATGGAAGACTATACTTTCCAGAGAATCACTACTGCCCAGATGTTAGACTCCAATAATTTGGCAATGTGCTGGAAGTAGTCCCCATAAAACCAAAACACAATGTCTTAGACTTTGTCCACCAAGACGGATCCTTAGTATCCTTAATATTTGGATAACCAAGTATTGTCTATGATAACCCAGACCAAGATGAAGACTTTCACAACAATGCTGAAAGATTCTTCCCAACTCCTTATCAACCGATGAGAGCCAGACTGAGTTTTTCAGCTCAACGTGGTGAACAACCGCTTTTACAAAAGAAAAAACCCTTTGTACAGTTACAAAGGTCTGCCTCAGCCAAAGAAAATAGATAAATGGATTTTGCAAATGCAAAAAACTTCCAAGTGCTAGAAGCACTTATCCGAGGAGAACCTCTTCCCAAAATTAATAAAGAAGACACAATAGTTCGAGTAAATATGGCTAGAGTAAAGGATAACATAGCCATACCCCAGAACAATGAACCATAATATAAAACTCCAGTCTTTGCCCTAAAAGATGATAGATTCCAAAAGAAAAAATCTAGAAACTTTGAACGGAAAACATCCATGGCAGAAAAAGCCATAAATCCTATAGGGATCAAACTAAATATTGATGGAATTAGAGATATAAAAAGGGCCCTCAACCAATGGAGAGACCAAATGGAAATATGCTTTACCATAAATTCTACTTGGAACACAGAAAGCCGCCATAGCTATGCTGAACTTTCCTTAGAAGGAAATGTCAAAAGCTATATCAAGTTCCTTATGAAAGGAACAACCACAGAACATAAAGAACTCTTTGAAATATTCAGAAAAGAATGCTCAGACAAAAGAAATACAGACGGCTACATTTTTCTCATAGCAAAAGAGTTTATAGGACAAACAAAAGCTATAACTCTCAGTGAAGAACAGGAACAGGCTAAATATAAGCTTACCCAGCTAAAGCTATGTAAACTAAAATACATAGAAGAATATAGCAACAACTTTTAAAACTATATTCTACAAATGTGAAGATGATAATCTGAAAGACGAATACTTCAGAAAGATTCCCACTATTGGTGAATCTATCCTCCAAGCTAACAGAAGCTGGAGAGGAAAATATGATGGAATCGAATATATCAAAGATGATTCCTTTAGGAGAAAGAATCAACTTCACCCAAGACTATATTTCTCAGAGAAAGAAAAGTAACAAAGAACAAAAGCTAATTGATTTAGCCTTCTCAGAAATATCCTTTAGAGATGAAAGACATAGCAATCTCCCCATACAATGGGGATGCACAGAAGAAAAATGGAAAAGAAAAAAGAACAGAAAATTCAAAAATAGAGAAGACTCTGAATTCTATCCATTCAGAAGGTAAAGGTATAAATTTAGGAAGTCAAAAACCTTTAAAAACCCAGAAAAAAGATATGAGAAATATAAGGGAAGAAGATATTGGAAGAAAAATGATTCTACCAATAAAAAGGTTCCTAATTAATGAAAGTCTTAGAACACAGCCAATGAGGAGTGTTGGACGTGTGGAAAACCTGTACATTTTGCCCCAGAATGCCCGGAAAAAGAAAAGAAGAAAATGAGAGTTAACATGGTTGAAATCATGATAAGATATGCCGATAACTATGATCTAGACATAGTATATCCCTCAGAAACTCCAGAATTAGATGAAGAATCGATTTATTCTGCAATCACCGATAGCGAAGAAGAATCTTCAGAGTCAGAAACAGAATCTGATGAAAACCCCATATATATAATGGTCCTAATCAAGGAAGAAGGAGAAACTACTTGACCAAAAGATCCATAGAAAAAGTTTGAAGAACAAGAAGCAGTATTTTGGACTTTCAAGGAATGGAAGTTCAGAGAACCACTCCCTGATAAAATCCAAATACAATTCGAAGCAGTAGTCTCACAAGAACCACATCTCTGTGAGGATTGTGGATACTCGACCACCATAGGTCAAAAGGAAGAAGACATTTTTTGTCAGTAAAAAATATGGTCTCCATTTTCATAAAACATGTTTCCATGTCACATTAGATGAAAACAGAGGAAGAAAATCAAGGAACATAGCACTCCAAATGCTTGGAGATCACTGGAAAGAAATCGAAGAATATAGGATTCTTCAAACACAGAAAAGGATATTCTTAGCCAAACAGGCGAACCCAGTATCTACTCACGAACTCAAAGGTGAGTCTGAAGAAGAAGATGAAGAAATAAATCTTGCACAAGATGACTCAGTAGCAAACAAAAAACAAAAAGGTGTTGCGATAAACTCTACCTTTACAAAACTTAACTCCAGCATAAACTCCCACTATTTTGGTAAGCTACTTTTTACCAAGCTCAAAATAACTAACCTAGGAGGTAGAGAGATTGAAGCATTGGTAGACACAGGATGTTCGACCTCGCTCTTAACAAAAGGACTTCTTCCTGACTCCCACATGGAAACAGTTGAAGAACCTCTGGTAGGATTAGGAGCCAATGACAACCAATTCCAAATGAATAAAAAGACAAGGTCAGTACTAATCCAAACAAAAGACAACTTACACAAACTCCAGTTATGGGAATTAGAAAACTTTGGAGTAAGTGAAGCAATCCTAGGAATATATTTTCTACAAAGTTTTGATGAATGTAATATCACATTCAGCCCAGAAACCCAAACCAACGGTGCTCCCTCTATTTACAAGAAAACACAAATTAGAGTGAGACACTACGAATCGTGGTGACATCCCAGACACTGAACCAACTACAGACCTAAACCCTAAACCAAAAAATTGCTCCAGTAAGAAAAGGTGCTGTAACAATCAAGTGGATATATATCTACAAGATATTGAGATGCATAATGCACAACTCAGCCAAAAAAGGAAACAAGAGAAAGTTTGGCTAAACATAGCCAGACAATTGGATATAAAACAAACCCTACAAAAACTCACAGAACCTGTTCTAGGAACAAACCCTATTGCATGACGGGATAAAGATAAGTATGAATGCATAAAACATATCCGGCCAGTGCTCAAGAAATCAACGAGTTCTCTACCCAAATAAAAGAACTACTTGAGCAAAAACTAGTCCCCATTACGGTCCTGCATTTTTTGTATACAAACATGCAGAGCAGAAAAAAGGGAAGGCTAGAATGGTAATAGACTATAGAGCCTTCAACAATAATCTTGTCCCAGATTCTTATAAAATCCCAGATAAAAATAACCTTATCCAACTTATGGATAAGAGAACCTGGTTCAGCAAATTTGACTGCAAATCAGGATTTTGGCAGATACGAATGCATAAGGACTTAATTCCTTGGATAGCATTTAGTATTCCCAGAGGAAAATATGACTGGCTAGTAATGCCTTTTGGCCTAAGCATAACCCCGCAGGTCTTCCAAACAAGAATGGATGACATATTCAGAGATCATTTAGACTATTGCATGGTCTCTATTGACGACATACTAGTGGCCTTTCACTCTGAAAAGGATCATTTCAAACATGTCAAAGCTATCCTACAAGAATTCCAGAAGCATGGGATAGTAATATCAAAAACAAAGTATGCGCTCTGTAAAAGAGAAATAGATTTCTTAGGAGTACATATAAACCAAGGAAAGGTAGCTCTCCAAGAGCATATAGCAAAAAAAATCCTTGAATTCCCAAAAGAAATAACAAGTAGAAAACAACTACAGAGTTATTTAACAAGTAGAAAACAACTACAGAGTTATTTAGTGATACTAAACTGTGCTAATGACTTTATTAAAGACTTAGCAAAATACAGAAGTAGTCTGTCTGCTAAACTCAAGAAAACAGTACAGACAAATCCTTTCTCATGGACACAACGGGATAAGGAGATACTCTCAGAAATAAGGGAAATAGTGAAAACTATTCCGCCCTTAGAATTACCCAGCGCCGAAGGCTTCTTCATATTAAGAAGTGCGCCTCAGATAAACAATGGGGAGTAGTAAATATGACTACAGATCCAAAAGATAAAGAAAGAACGAGAAAAATATGCTGCTACAAATCAAGGACATTTAACACAGCCCAGTGTAACTGCCACGCCCATGAAAAGGAGTTACTAGCGGTAATAATGGGGATATAAAAATATCCCCTATACCTCAGACCAAAAAGATTTTTGGTAGAAACAGACTCAATATTCGTCCAACATTTTAGGGATGCATTGTTAGCCAAATTCTCCCAGAAAAGGCTAATTAATTGGCATCATTTTTTAAATGAATTTGATTGTGATGTAACACACATTCCAGGACAAAGAAATGAGCTGGAGAGCTGGCAGACATCCTATCCAGGGAAGAAATATTCTCCCAATACCACGAAGGTTCTGAATTAACTCAGTGTTTTGTGGCATAGATGTGCCAAAGAGGAAGAGGAAGAGGAAGATTTCCTTCTAGAGGAAGGGGAAGGACAGCCCAGGAAAGTTTGAGCTATGCCCAGTATTAGCAATTCATGAAATTCCAAAAAAAGAATAGCCTCAAGATTTCTGAAGAAAGTGAAGCAAGATCACGTGATCATGATCCCCCTCGGAAAGTGCTCAAAATAGAAGAAGCAGAAGGACCTGGATAAAAATAACAGGGAAGCTCCTAGAACAAAACCCCTAGAAAAGGAAAAATGTTCCAAATATTATAGATGATATAGACCAAGTTTTGTATCCCACAGTTTTACCAGAGAAGAATTCTCTCCCAGGAATCTAGTGGTCAAGGTGTTCCTAAGAAACTGCCACTATAAGGAACAATTTCAAATAGGAAACCTTAGAAAGGAGTTTACCAAAGAAGAGCTCCTAATCTCAGACAATCTATGGCAAGCCTGTACTCTAGCAACTAGAGTAGAGTTTAAACAATCCATAGTTTCAGCACTCAGAAATATGAGAAACGAAAGGATCCTCATATCCCAGGCAAACCAGGAGACAAAGCAATACGCCAAACTCATGGTAGATACCACTGGTATAATCTCCTATGCAGAGATTACTGGTGAACTCAAAACTCCAAAATATAGAAGCCTTAGGTTTACAGTTTGCTTTGTAATAGAAGCAGACTTGGATAAATCCCCATTTGACCTTGATGAACTCAGTGAAAATACAAGGGCAGCAGCCTAATGACTTAATTATTTGTAGATATACAAAGTATACCATTTCTGGGATTCATCTAGAAGTTCATAGATGATTGAATCTGAGTTATAGGCTCTTTGCCTAATGACTTCATTATTTGTGAAGTTCTCTATATGAGAGATGTCCTTGGAGCTTATCCAAGTTAGATTAGGAGTAGTCTCCAGATCCTGATGACCGAGAAATTTTCTGTGTATTCCGCAAGGGCTGACTATGAAAGTTTGCAATGTATATGGGTGTTCATTGATTACCCTTTTTAGAACTTTCTAGATTTCTTATGGGAATATGGAGAGATCTTGGTCCTTTTTTAATAACCACAGAGTGTACAAATCCATAATTTAGCATAATTCTTTTTTCTTTTAAGAGAAAGATTTCACTTGACCCTTGAGTGATTATTAATCCTAGGATATAGTCACATATTCCTGCAATTAGTTCTATCCCTTCCTTTTCTTCTCCTTGAGCCAACTGGGTTATAAGAGCTGCTGCCCTTGTATTTTCACTGAGTTCATCAAGGTCAGCTAGGGATTTATCCAAGTCTACTTCTATTATAAGCTAACTGTAAACCTAAGCCTCCTCTATTTTGGAGTTTTGAGTTCACCAGTAATCTCTGCATAGGAGATTACACCTGCGGTATCTACCAGGTGTTTGGCATATTGCTTTGTTTCCTGGTTTGCTTGGGATATGAGGATCCTTTGGTTTCTCATATGTCTGAGTGTTGAAACTATGGATTGTTTAAACTCTACTCTGGTTGCTAGAGTAAAGGCTCGCCATAGATTGTCTGAGATTGGTAGCTCTTCTTTGGTAAACTCCTTTTTGAGATTTCGATTTGAAATTGTTCCTTATAGTGGCAGTTTCTTAGGAACATCTTGCCCACTAGATTCATGGGAGAGAATTCTTCTCTGGTAAAATGGGGGATACAAAACTTGGTCTATATCATCTATAATATTTAGAACATTTTTTTTTTCTGGGGGTTTTGTTCTGGGGTATGGCTGTGTTATCCTTTACTCTAGCCATATTTACTCGAACTATTGTGTCTTCTTTATTAATTCTAGGAAGAGGTTCTCCTCTGATAAGTGCTTCTAGCTCTTAAAAGGTTTTTGCATTTGCAAAATCCATTTATCTATTTTCTTTGGCTGAGGCAGACCCTTGTAACTGTACAAAGGGTTTTTTCTTTTGTAAAAGTGGTTGTTCACCACGTTGAGTTGAAAAACTCTGTCTGGTCCTTATCGGTTGATAAGGAGTTGGGAAGAATCTTTCAGCATTTTTGCGAAAGTCTTCTTTTTGGTCTGGGTTATCATAGACAATACTTGGTTGTCTGAATTTTAAGGATACTGAAGATCCTTCTTGGCGAACAAAGTCTTAAGACATTGTATTTTGGTTTTATGGGGACTACTTCCGGGAAATTCCACATTGCTAGATTATTGGTCTCTAACATCTGGGCAGTTGTGATTCTCTGGAAAGTATAGTCTTCCATGTCTCTGGTGGTTCTTACTAGGATTTCTTCATTTATCCTTCCTTTTGGCATATTGGATATCAATCCATCCTGAGGGTGATGTGAGAACATACCATAGCTCTGGAATTCTACTGAGATGGTACCTTCGATGATTATGTATCTTTAATAACCATGGGTATTGATTAACAGTTTGGTGTTATTAGATGCCTCTATTGGTATTACAAAGCCTGGGATGGCACTAAAATAGGCTACATTTTCTTTGAGATTTAGTTCGCCTATTCCAACAATACTATCTCTGAAGACAGATATTCTTAGGTCCACCAGAATAGTACATATTCTGATTCTAGCATCTGGGCTATTGGAATAAACCATGGGATAGGAACTTGAAACCTTGTTTCTTTCTTTGGTTCATCCAGACTTGATTGAGGACATCAATTTTTTCATAGATATTTTTTACTATGACCAAATTGGTCCCATTTATTAATTCATAGACTATTCCTTTAGGACATTCTCCTGCCTTGAAAAGGTCTTTGTATCTTACTGAGGGTAAGGTCTGGTTATTTACAGCCTTTTCTACTATTTTCCATTCATTATTTCCAAATTTTTACCCATTCATCTGGGGTATTTCTTCAAGATATTTAGTCTTGAGATTTTTCCGAAGTTTTTTATTTGCATCATGTTGACGCTGGCTCTTCCTAATGGGGGATTAGGAGGTTTTAATTGGATGTTTAATCCTTTCTTATCTTTTGGTCTTTCTAAACTACTTTTTATTAGTTTAGCAAGTTCTAAGATAGCTTTAGAATTATATTCTAATTGCTGGGAAAGGGTATGAGTTCTTTTTGTTTGGACTTTAGCAATCTTTCTACTTGTCCAACATTGCCTTGTATATTAGCAACTTTTCCATATATTTCTTTAATCATAGTAACCTGGATAGCTTTAGAATTATCTTCTAATTGCTGGGAAAGGGTATGAGTTCTTTCTGTTTGGATTTTAGCAATCTTTTCTACTTGTCCAACATTGCTGTGTATATTAGCAACTTTGCCTATATAAAGGATTGTAATGCCTCTTATTGGGGGTTGATTAATGAATAAAGAAAATTTCTTCTTGAGATCTTTCCTGTGAATGGATCTGGTGTGATGCCACTAGTTGTGAAGCCTAAAACCTTCAGGTGTGATGCCTTGGCAAATTTATGTTGCCCCTACCGGCCTGCATCAAATTCCGTTCTGCATCAACCTTATCGCCCTAATTCATTGAATTGAGGCTGGATTTAATGGAATCCCCTGAATTTAATTGTATACTAAGCATTCTTAGGTTCAGGTCCTTACACATTCTCCCCTCCTTAAGAGCCAGTTTTCCAATTTACTATTAAAGTAAAAGTGATGTAACGCATTAAATCAAGAGAGAATAAAATATAAAGGGGTTATGATGGTATTTTGTCTTTAGTGGATTGCTAGGGAATCTTTTTAACTTTTTGTGTAAAAAGTGTGTTTTTTTTTTTTTGTCATTAAGTGGAGAAAGGAGGTTGCTTTTTGACTTTTTTTTTTTTTTAAATGAGGAAATTTTGAAGTTGTATACTTTTGATGTGACCCCTTGTCTGAAAAATGGAGGCTTTACATTACTTTTACTAACCTAGTAAATTGCGAAACGGGCCATAAGGAATTTTTTCCTCCAAAATTTTCTTTAGTAATGGGTTGTTACATATGGACATGTGAAAGAACCCAAAACCCTAGATTCGAAGTGATTATGAACCATGACGAAAGAATATGCAAGGGGAGTGGTTCCCCCACTTAGCTGTGGGCCATAGGAGGACGCACCATGGCCAACCATGTTTGGCCTTGGCCGAAGATGGTTTGACAATGAAACATGGTGGTCTCAGATCTCTTAGGGTTTTGCAAATTGAGGTTCCTTTTCACGTGCACTTAGGATTTTTACAGTTTTCAATGTTAGATGATGTTTCCATGTTTTTCATTTTTAGTTAATTAGGCTTTCAGATTTGTTACAACAATGGAAATTGTGTTAGGTTTGATTCATCGTTGTATATATGTGTACATGTGATAGATGCTGGAGGTTTTGCACGTGCACTTAGGATTTTTACATTTTTCAATTTTAGATGATGTTTCCGTGTTTTTCATTGTTAGTTAATTAGGCTTTCAGATTTGTTACAACAATGGAAATTGTGTTAGGTTTGATTCATCGTTGTATATATGTGTACATGTGAGAGATGCTGGAGGTTTTGCACGTGCACTTAGGATTTTTACATTTTTCAATTTTAGATGATGTTTCCGTGTTTTTCATTGTTAGTTAATTAGGCTTTCAGATTTGTTACAACAATGGAAATTGTTAGGTTTGATTCATCATTGTATATGTGTGCATGTGAGATGTGCTTGAAAATCAACTACTCATGATGTGTGGAACCCGAAATACTCAAAATATGTTAAGATTGGATGTGTTGGGCTTGGCTGTGGACCACCATGAGGGGATCCATGTTGGCCAAACCCTATGGGGAGGTGTTTTGGGGTCTTGTAAGTAGTAGCCCTAGGGCATCAAAGGAGTTTGATTTTTTTATGTTTGTTACATGTAAACATATTAGGGTTTGCTAATTTGAGAGATTTGACTGTGTATTTGGGTATTTGGACTTGATTAGGAATGTGTAAATCTGGTTCTAGCAGTAGGTGATCATTAGGGTTTTATATTCACCATGAATTATCGATTTTCATGTGTAGGATAATGTGGAACTGAAGGGTATGGCATCATCATGCTTCTAAACACCCAATAACTTCAGAAAGTGCCATATTAGATTGGCCAAGACCTAATTTGAAAACCCTTGTTGTCATTCGACATGTTATTGGGCAGTCATGTTGTGTTTTGGGTGTTATGATATCATAGGGTTTGTGTTAATCCTTGCATGCGAATGATAATCCTAAACCTAGAATTTTGTATGATTATATCCTATATGTGATTTGTAATTCGTGATGACATTTTCTTAGCCTACATGTGCACTATGTAGAAATTCTTGTCTTACAATTGTGAATTGGGTATCAAGTTCAAATCTGGAAATCATTCCATCCTTGAGTGGAGTACTTGTCCAACTCCTAGAAATTGTCTTGTAAACCCTAGTTTTTGCTTGGATTGTGATTCCATATGTATTTTAGGGCCTGTCTGTTTGCATTAGAATACATAAGAACTGAATGCATAAACATGAAGATCAAAGGCAAATTTTCAAAAATGAGCATCAAATAATGGAAATAGAATCAAAGGAAGATGAAAATTGAGTTACTAAGGGTTATGGCTGGATATTCATTTCCCATCTTCCTTTGATTATATTTCCATAAAAGGAAAGATTATTTTACCCTCATTTTTTAAAACTCTCCCTTGGTCTCCATTTTTACTACGTATGGCATAAATCCTATGTATTCATTTCCTATATATTTTAATGTAAACAAACAGGCCCTTATGGCTGGATATTCTTTTCCCATCTTCCTTTGAGAATTGAATTTCAAAGGGTTATGGCTGGATATTCATTTCCCATCTTCTTTTGATTATATTTCCATAAAAGGAAAGGTTATTTATCCTCATTTTTGAAAATTCTCCTTTGCTCTCCATTTTTAACACTTGTGGCATAAATTCTATATATTCAATTCCTCTGTATTTTAATGTAAACAAACAGGCCCTTATGGCTGGATATTCGTTTCCCATCTTCCTTTGATTCTATTTCCATAAGAGGAAGGATTATTTATCTTCATTTTTAACCACTTATGGCATAAATCCTATGTATTTAGTTCTTATGTATTCTAATGCAATCAGAGAGGCCCTTAGGGATAATTGGGTATTTGAAAGGGACAAATTAGGAATTGCCAGCAAAAGGCAGCAAGCATGTGGCCCACTTTTTGAGGCTCAAACGATGTCGGAATTTGGTGGTCTATGGTTCAATGAATTTGTCTTGTTGAGTAGTACGAGATCCATATATAGATAATCAAAATCGAACATCATATAAAAAAGTTATGAGTGATGCAAGGTTACCAATAAAAGATGTCTACTTCTGTAAATTCAGTATTTGGTCCCTGGTTTGCACACGTAACCTAAGGTTCTCAATTAATTCTAAGGTACTAGTTGGATCACAAGAGGTGAAATCTAGAAACCTTTCTTGCTTGTTTAGAAGTTTGATGATAAATATTTGTAGGGTTACTCAATTGATGTAACTTGTGGACGTTTGCTTGTGCCTGGAGCAGTTCCCTTAATTGTCATGTACTTGTCTGTTTTTATGTCCTGTTGGCACCACTGAGATGTTAACAACTTAGAATAGAAGGGACACTGTTGTGTGGAGGCTTCTTGCTTTTATTTACACCATCTGTAGTTTAGTCTTGATGAAGTGATTATGAATCACTTGGTACCAACCTGACTAGTGTTGATTGCCATAAATAAATTCCTACGAGAAATCTTGGGTACCGGTCTTGATCCCTCTATAAAAGAAATTAGGAGTGCTGTATAATATCCTTGGCACTTTTGCCAGTTTGGTAGTGGGGCTAGAAATACCACTTCTTTAGCAATGTGGATTGCCCTTTTGTTTAGATGTTTGTTAACTTGTTCTAACATGTTATGATGATTCTTGTTTATGATGTAATTTTTATCTTGCACTAACCCTGCATTGTATATCCTTGACTTCCTCATGCTATCATTACCTATCTTTAATTCTATTTCTGAATGTAATTTGTATGAGATATTTTGAAGGCTTGCTTACTTGCTAGGTTATGAATGTCTGATGTTTTGAAAAAAATTCTGTTGTAATTTGATTTGACATAATTTCACAAATGCAGAAAAATTAAATTCGCAACACGAAAGATGGACTTCTATTGAAATCCAGGTTTCGGGTAGTGACAGAATAATATTAAAGACAACAAGTTTCTAGGATAATAAAACAGTCTAGGAACTTTAAGACTCGCTGCAAGATTTGGGTAGGTTCTAGTTGGGTATTGTTAGTAAGGGATTAAGGCCTTTTGTGAATTCGGGTTTGAAACTGATTTTTCCCGCCGACTCTGTCTTATATTTAAATCTCAATTAAGGTTTAAGAAAAAATTGTTCTTTCACTTAAGTACGTTCTATTAAACACCAAATTATGTGTCCCATTTGTTCTCCCCAGTTTTCAGTGGATTTGGTGGACTAAATTCCTTTGAGTGGGGGAGAATGTAATGTCTTGGTACCTACTTAAGTTGAACATCTATCATATCAAGGGGGAAGGTGACTCTGCCTATGCTATTCAGTGGGCTTTGGGCCAGTCTAAGGCCCCTTGTCGCTTATCTGATATTGTGGATGAGCTGTTACACGAGACATCTAGGAGCTTCATTCTATCATGTCAAAAGCTGGAGGGCGTCTTGCAACTGAGTTCCATCTTTGATCCTCCTTGACATCTCCCTTTTACTTCTTTTTTTCTTCTGTTGCGTCTTTTTTTGGCTTCTTGTATGGCTGATTGGTATAGATATTTTGTACTCTTTCTTTCTTTTTTTTTTTTTTCATTTTAATACGAGTAACCGTTCCAAAAAAAAAAAAAGTGCTTGGATAACATTCTTCATAATTGGGAAGCATGTATGGTGTGTGGTCCTTCCAAGATGAAAAAAACGGAGATGTGGAGCCTCCATTTAGGAGGTTATCTTAAATTTAAACAATGGGCCAGCTAGGTGTAAGCTGGGCCCAGCAGGAGTAGGTGTTCTTTGTAATTTTAAAGGAGAGGTCTTGGTCATGTTCTCCAAGTTAATGGGTATCAAACATTCTAATGAGGCAGAGATCTTGACTATCCTTGAGGCTGAGGATTTCCCATCACTCTTTCCATGGAGAGCTCATTGTAAATGTGACTATAGTTTCTCAGACTGCTAACCTGGCTAAGGGTCCCTGAACGTTTGGTTATGTCCTTAATGAGATTAGTAACCATTCTTCTTAAACTGGTATTTCAGCCAGTCATATGGTTTGTGAATGAGCAAGTGTTGATAAGATTGAGCCTAGTTTTATTTTGTTGATGTAATTCTGGTTTTTTGTTGTTTGTTGCTTTGCCATGGTGCAAGTCTAAAATACCATGAGGGGAGGGGGTTTGGGGTTTCCTTTTGCAACAACAGGTGCTGCACGTCCAATAGGGTTTTAAGATGACTAGCCCTATGATATTATTTATAATAAGCATTAGTTTTAAAAGTTAATAACAAATCCACTGTTCTAGATATTTCCTGTAATCACAAATCAGTCCCTGCATTCTGAGAATTACATTAGTCCCTGCTTATCTCATAATAGATATGACAAAAAATACACTGTTATCCACTTGTGAGCTTCTCTGGAAAAGCATCATACCTCAGTCTAGTTTTACAGTATCATGTCACGTGTTGCAACTTGCAAGGCATGCCAATGTCCAAGACCTATTTGTTCATTCCCACCTTGACACATTTTCAAGCAATACTGTAGTAAGATACGGAACAATACCTCATTTATCTTGTCATATTTGGTTGCTTCTGCTCATGCTCATTTGTAATTTCTCTGAAGCGAGATATTTTCATTTATATTACCCAAAAAAAAAATGTTTTCTTTATTTATGGGTATTTGTTTTTATTTTTTAATTTTTTTATTATATATAAACGGATGTACACCAGCCATCGTGAGGCAACTGTGTCTGAAAGCACTCTCTTGTACAGACATGATTGTTTTGATTGCGTGGTAAACTCTTGGCTGTTACAAATATGGCTTAGAGATGATTTTCTATATATTCATAGGTTTTTTTAAGGCGGTGTCATGGGAAATTCCTTTTTTTTTTATTTCTTATTTGTGATAAATGTGATAGGATTTTCATTAACGGAACCACTTCTGAGTCTGCAGACTTGTAGTCGTTCATTGGTTCTACAATATGGACCTAGCATTGTTGGCAATTCCCATACTTATCTTTTCCATTTCTTAATGTCTCATGTTGTTTAGCTTGCTAATTGACTATTTACTACAGTGCTATGCTAGCTTTAAGTCCCTGTTTAAGCGTTGAAAGTCGATATGGTGAACTTTTTACAGATACTGATGAATGAGGATGACGCATCAGAATTGGAATTGGAGAACAGAATCTTGCGGCCACCTGAAGAAAGAGAAGAAAATCGAATAAAACCGAACCCTACAATCAAGAATCAACCTGTCTTTATGGACCCTGGGCCAGTGAGGAATCTGGCCAGGGAGAAACAGTATAAACAACTGCCCAAGGGTTTGCACTTGGAGATAACTGGGAGGGTGCAACATGATAGTAACGAACCTCACAGTTTGGTGGCTGATAAACTTCGTGAAACATCTTCCAGTGGCAGTTGTTGGCATGATCCTCCAGTGAGTAGCAATGTGTATGTAACAGATGATAACGAATGTTCTCTTGATTACAGTTGAGATACACGGTCCATTTAGACACAAATAGATTTTCGGCGTTACCCTATCTTCTTGGTGTAAATATACATACATATTGCTGTTCTATTTAGGCAGGCCATGGAAATAACCTTGCTTACCGAGAGAATGAGAAGGGTTATTGTGCATGATAGCTATTTCATCTCATGTCCTAATGTTGATGCGTTTCTGAAATGCATACAGTAATTGAATGTGGTCAGCAGATAAACCTTGCTGAAACTAACCATTGGATCATATTTCTAATATACAGCTGGGGCTTATACAATTTCTTCAGTGCTATGAGCCGCACGACCTTGCTAGATCCCTTGGCATGGGGTTCTCTCAACAAATCCAGGCTATTCAATTTAATAACCTAGTCATCTCAATGACTCGGTCCAGTTGTTTGAGTCTGCTCTCTGAGTTCAATACCAAGTCAAGAGAAGACCCAAAATATCAATAATAATATAAGAAGAAAGTGAAAACAAACGAAAGCATGTACAGAAGCTGTTGCTTGTATTACATTCCAATTGCAAGCAATTAATTCAATTTTCTTAGTACCATTTCTTCAGTTAGGAACTCCTTGAGCTCATATTTTACATGTCAATCGAGTTTGCCCGAGGGCTCTGGTGCAAGCATTCTTGCCTCTGGATCTGATTAGCTTAGTCTGGTTTTTTTCTTTTTTTGATAAGCATTAGCATAGTTTTATAGAGAGGGAAAATGCAATACTAATTAGTTATAAATGTTAAAAACATCTAACATGTGGAAACTGAGTATGTGAAATAAAAAAGAAAAGAGAAGTAAAGGTGATATGATTCTCATGAATTTTGAGATAGAAATAGAGCACAAAACATATTATTGATAAAAGAAAAGAAAAGAATGGGAACATTGATAGGAATTCAACAATCATACTGTTAATTAGTTAGTAAAAGTTAAAATGAAAAATATATTTGAAAGCCAATAAACAAGAAGTTATAACCAAAAAAAAATATTCAGATTCAGTCTTACTTTTATTTGATATGAATGAATATCAATTACGTCTTCATCCAAAATTTGATTTATCAACCTATTTTGAAGGAGCTATCTTACATCAAATAACCAATGCAGCAAAATTCCAGTTGACTTAAGAGTACTTTCAATGTATAAGCAATTTACTTCCCCAAATAAGACTAAAAATAGAAGAAAAGTAAAGGTTTCTATATATAGGAGGAATAGAAAAGAATCTTGCGACCAGACGATGCTATGTTCATGAACATTAACATGTGTGTCCTGCGCTTTTTCATGAAAAAAGCATAAAAATGGAAGCGGTTTTCTGCAATGCTGAAACTTTCATGTTTGGTAGGACAACTTTTCTACGAGGAAAAGTAGAAAAATGAACTAACTATAACTTCTTTGTGATTATGTGAAAAATCATTTACGAATGAAAGACTTGGTTATCTGCGGAATGCCAAAAAAGTTATTCGCAGAATTAGTTTTCCGCGGTGCCACATAAACATGCCCAAGTTATTTCCTTGCAGTTGTCAATGGGATACTAGAGGATTGTTCCTCTTCTCATCAAAGTGGGATTGCCTACCATAGCGAACTTGCGAGAGATCCTTTGGTCTTGTATTAAAGTGTAGGAAGAACAGAATTATGTGAGACTGGTATGCTAGTACCTATGGATCAGTGGGTCAGGCAGGCAGCGAGTTGGCCCATGTTGGGTCGATCCATTGCCAAGAATTCAGTGGATAATCATTGCTGAGTAGGCAACAAGATGAGGGAGTTGACAATTATCTTAATTCTAAATAAAGATGATTTGTTCGGTGACAATGGTAATAAGCAATTGTAGGCAATTAAGAATTTAGGATAAGCAATATTTATATCATTTTTTAAATAAGGAGGATTTGTTAGGTGATGAGGATAATGAGACATGAAAGGGATTGATTGTAGAAAATCCTACAATGAAGGGTTGAAATTATGGGATTTTGATAAGTGCTTAATTGTTTGCAGTTAGAGCCCTAATATTTGATTTATCTTGTGCTAGTCATAGTTATTTTATTTGATTTTACATAACTTTGTTAATTTTTGTACTTAGGTCAAAAGGAGCTAAAAAGAGAAGAATTCATGAACAAGTAGGCGTGAATCCCAAAGAAGGGCCAAGGTGGGTTCCATCCAAGCTGTTTCAGATTTCAAGACTACTTTCTAATTCTTTGGACAACTTACAATTCAAATCAAAGAAGGAAAGAATTGGAGAAAGAAAATTCTAATCAAAGAAGAAAAGAAGAAAGAAGAAAAAAAGAAGAAACCCAACCAAGGTGTTACATGCCCAAAAGGGGGCCCACAGCCATTGTAAAAGTAGAATTTCAGAATTTAGAAAGTCTTATTCAAGTTAAAGTAGAGCCCAAGAATGGAGAAGAAAAAGGAGAAAAATAAGGAAAGTTTAAAGGAAGATTCCAAGCTAAGTTAGAAGTTCAAGAAGGGGGTCCCACAATCATTGTACACAAATCATATGGGCCCACCTTTATTATAAAAGGTTCAGATTTAATCTCTTGCAATTAAATTTTAGATTTGTGGGACCATGTGAAGAATTTTCTAGAAGAAACAAGTAGGACCAGATTTAGAAAGTCTTACTAATCAAGCAAGAAGACTCCTATTTCATTCTAATTAAGAAGCCTAATTGCAAAGCAAGTTGGAGATCTAAACCTACAAGGAAACTATTCACTAAAGAGGGTTATTGCAATAATTATAAAAGGCATAGGAGGGTTGGACGTCCAGCATAATATTCACACACAAATCAGCAGAATTTCAGCCACCATCATCCCATATCTTCCAGCCACCATATAGCAGTTGTACAACCATCTTTGGGAAGCCATCTTAGAGCAATTTTGGAGAGCTTTTGGAGGAGGAAAATCCAAGCAATTGCTGGCTGAATTCTTTTTTCTTCTTCATTCTCAAAGTTCTTTCTATGACTTTATTTTTTATGTTATTTTTTCCATTAAAGGTATGTGTAGCTAATTTTTTTAGGGCTAGGGTGTAGTTGAAACTCTAGCCTAGTTCTATATAGTCCCTTTTGGCATCTTTTAATTTAGATTTCAGTTTTATTAGTTGAGATTCTAAACCATGTTTCTAATTAATGAGTTGAATATATGCCATGCCAACCATGCCATGTTCAATTAATTTTAAGAGTAGCTAACATAATCTTGATTGATCTTGATGGTTAAGCATTTAGGGTTTAGAACTATGAAAAATCTAAGTATATGCCATGCTTAGACTCTTGTATTTATCATTTCCATTGTTTTTATGCATTATCTGTGTTTTGACTTGGACATATGCCAAGCTTAGTTTTTACAACACGATAAGTAATTCATGTAGTATGCCACTCATGAATTAGGTTTAGGGGAATAGTAATCTAGATGCATATGCCATGGTTTAGGCTGATAGATATCACTAATAAAATCTGATTTTTTATTAAAGGGTAATAAAAGAAATACATAGGATTGGTTAGGGGAGTAAATGAAACCCTAGTTCATTCATTATTACTGTTTTTCAATTCTATACTAGTTGTGTGTTTTAGATTATATTCCATTTATCTTTTAATAGTTTAATTTACTGTTTTTAGTAGTTTAATTCAACTTTTCATCATTCAATTGTTTCCTTTAATATTCTGATTTTTAGTTGCTTTTGACATTATTTTATCACAAGTCTTCGTGGGATGGACCTCGTACTTACAATCATTATATTACATAGTGATCTTGTGCGCTTGTGAGTTTTAATTGTGTGCAAACCAGTAGCCTATTTCTAGGTTGCTTGGTGCATATCAAGTTTATGGTGTCGTTGCCGGGGACTTGTTTGTATAGAATAGTGTCAAAACTTGAATTTAGTGTAGTGTAATAGTCTAGTTTAGTCCTTAGTTCAGTTGCTTGAAGTTTTAAAGTGCTGTTATTTACTGTTTTATCATAGTATTCTTATAGTTCTGTTGTTTTATTTTCAGTTTTCTATCTTTTCTTACTTTTAGCGCATTGCTTATTGAGTAGGTGTTTTCCTGCAGCCATAAAGTCTGTATATGCAAGGTAGGTGATCTCAGGACCTGGCAATCATTGTCTACAATCTAGAAATTGAACAAACCTTTAAACAACGGCGAAGGCAAGCTGAGAGGGCAAGTCTAATACACAGCCTCATCTGACTCAGAACTTAAAAAAATAGTTGTTAACGAAAATCAAAGTCCTAATAGAAAGATGGCTGACAGAAAAGAAGAAGAAGTGGTAGTGAATAATCAAAAGAGACCAATGAAAGAGTCATACATTCCCTTGCACACCGAACAGCCGTCCACCATTCTTTATCCACCAAATACGGCTGGCAATTTCACCCTCACTGCGCAACTGCTGAATATAGTGCCACACTATCATGGGTTACCTAATGAGGATCCTTATCTTTATATTAAGGAATTCTTTGAGCTGTGCGCGAAAAAACAAATACAAAGAGTTACCCCAGAGGGGTCAAAAGTTTGGTTACTCAATTTATTCAGTCATCTCAAGCTAATTTCCAGCAGCATAGTCAAGCAATTACAAACACTCAACAAAGTTTGGCAAAGCTAGAAGCATAGGTGGGTCAGATAGCCAATGCCTTGAGCAAGAGGGAGGACAGTAAGTTCCCAAGCCAGACTGAAATAAACCCTAAAAATCAGGAGCATTTGAAAGCTATAACTATCCTCACCAAGGAGTCAGAGAAGGTCTACATGCGAATGAGGCAGCATGGTACAGTCATAGACACCAGCATGAATGGGCCGTATGAAAATCCTTAAAAATGTAGACATTGATCCACAAGACAGTGTAAGGCAAAGTGAGATTGATGTGAACCAGAAGAATGACAAGAAGAGCACAGACACTGCGGCTAATCCTATTCAGGTCACAACTTCTAAAGAACCAGAGAGACAAGAAAAGAAGAGTGGTAAAGAACGAACATGATGAGCTGATTCCTACTAGAGTTACCAGTGGATAGAGGGTATGTATAGATTACTGGAAGCTTAACACAGCCACCAGAAAGGATCACTTCCCACTACCATTCATTGACCGGATGTTAGAAAGGCTAGCTGGGCATTCACATTATTGTTTTTTAGATGGGTATAGTGGGTACAATCAGAATCCTATTGCTCCAGAGGACCAAGAGAATACCACTTTTACTTGTCCATTTGGGACATTTGCCTACAGGAGGATGCCTTTCAGACTATGCAATGCACCAACAACTTTCCAGCGATGCATGATGAGTATATTCTCCGATATGGTGGAGCGCTTTATTAAGGTATTCATGGACGACTTCTCTGTCTTTGGATCATCATTTGATAACTATTTGTATCATCTGGAGTTTGTGCTAAAGAGATGGGTGGAGTGTGATTTGGTGTTGAGTTGGGAAAAATGCCACTTCATGGTTTAACATGGCATTGTACTTGGACATGTGGTGATAAGCAAAAGGATAGAAATGGATAAGGCCAAGATAGACTTGATCGGCAAGCTTCCCCCACCTACATCAGTGAAAGGAGTACGGAGTTTCCTTTGGCATGTAGGATTTTATTGCAAATTTTATTAAGGACTTCGCCAAGATTGCACGCCCACTATATTCATTGTCATGGAAAGATGTGGACTTTGTCTTTGATGATGATTGCTTACGAGCATTTGAGATGCTAAAGAAGCTTTTGACATCAGCCCCTATTACCATGGTGTCCGATTGGAGTTTGCCATTTGAGCTCATGTTGATGCCAGTGACTATGCTCTAGGTGTTGTGCTTGGACAAAGAGTAGGAAAGCTTCCGCATGTGATTTACTACATCTAGGACTCTAAATGATGTACAGCTGAACTACTATACTCTTAAGAAGGAACTTTTTGCATTAATTTTTGCACTAGAAAAATCCAGATCTTACCTTGTTAGGTCTAAGATAATAATCTACACAAATTATGTAGCATTGAAGTATCTACTGAGTAAGAAGGATGCAAAGCCAAGGCTAATTAGATGAGTATTGTTACTACAAGAATTTGACCTTGAGATCATAGATAAGAAGGGCATCGAGGATGTAATGGCAGACCACTTATCCAGATTGCCGAATGAGGCAAGCAGGGGGGGGGGGGCGAAATCCCACTCAATGAATATTTTCCAGATGAGCAGTTATTTCAGATTACCAATCTTCCATGGTTTGCAGACTTGGTGAATTACAAGGTTTGTGGTGAGTTCCCAATGCATTTTACTAATCAAGACGAGAAGAGGTTGGTGCACATGGCACGTTTCTATTATTGGGATGACACATATTTGTTCAAGTATTGCTCAGATCAGATAATTAGAAGATGTGTACCAAAATACTAAATTCAAAGCATCTTAGCGCATTGCCACAGCAAGGCGTGTGAAGGACATTTTTGAGGGAAGACAACAGCTGCTAAGATACTTCAATCTGGTTTCTTTTGGCCCTCTGTATTTAAAGATGCACATGCCTTTTGTTTAAGTTGTGATAGGTGCTAGAGAATGGGAACCATTTCCCCAAGGAATCAGATGCCATTGAAAGGCATACAAGAGGTGGTGCTATTTGACGTGTGGGGGATTGATTTTATGGGACCATTCCCATCATCCTATGGTTATCTTTACATTTTTGTAGGAGTGAACTATGTATTCAAGTGGGTAGAGGCTACCTAAAGTAAGACAGATGACAACAAGGTGGTATTGGAATTTCTGAAGAACATGATATTTGCTAGATTTGGGACACCCAGTGTCACGTCCCCAAAATCCAACCAAGGGATAATGTGAAAAATAAAAATAAACATTCAATTTCCCGTGTTTAATGCAACACAAGCTCCCAAATATGGACCCACAATTTCGAAACACGGTGAGTCATAATAAAATATTTGTGCAAGCATTAAATCAATTGGTATCAATATTCAAAATCAAACCAACACATAACTCACTGAATATTCAAGGTTAAAGTTTCCAAATAAACTAAACAACAACTAATTATATTATGGAATTAAATAAACTAAAAGAGTCTAAGATGCCGATATCTCATGCGCAGATTCAAACGGCTCTGTAGCCATCTCCGGCTCTCCACTCAGGTTTGTCAACTAGCTCAAACGCTTGAAACGTTTGACCATCCTCCATCTCCCCGACAGGGTAAGGGTCGGTACTTATGCACTAAGAAGCAAGGTAAACAGCAAGCACGAAAGCATAATTTATAAATAAAACACAAGATCAATGAGAGTAATGACGGGTAAAGATCATAAGAGAATAACATTGTGTTAATGATGAAAAGAACGTATAACCTAAATCCAACCTACACAATAGAGCAATACAATAATCACACAGAAGCAATGCCATTGCTTTGGGTGGTCAACCCTAATGTAGCGGGAAAACCCATTCGAAAGGCCGACAGTCATAAACCGGTTCGTAATCAAAGGCCGGATAAACCGGTTCGAATTCAATTCGAATATTACAGTGTCCGCACACATCGGTGATCAGCCATCCAATTACAACTGCAGTTATTCGAATATGATCCAATCAATATACATATATATATACATATCATAGTAGAATAAACCTAGTGACTTGTAATGTTCTGACACAGAAACCTAAGTCGAAGTGAAGGGCTGGCTGCATAATAATCCACAATCGATACCAATGAATCATCCAAATAAACATCCATAATATCCCAATCAATTGCCAAGCCACATCACGGTCCATATCCAATCAATCATAGGGTATGCAACTAATAGACCAACATCAATCTCAATCGTGTATGCACACTCGAAGGTCAAGGAATAATCACAATCCAATCCTAAGGTCAAACATAAGGTCTCGTACCTAATAACCACATGAATCTCTAAATAGATAAAAGATCAAGGCATCCCTTCTCAATCAATGGTGCATAGACCCAATCAAGGGTTAATAGAGATGGGTTGAGCTCGAATTTACTGGGATTTCCCCGAGGTCATACGAAGCACTAAACCCCACATTAGTAAGATACCGTGTGCCCGAACGGTATTTTTCTCGGTCCAAAGATCTAATTAAAAGAGTTCAAAAATATAGTTTAACACATTAAAAACCCAAGATATCATTTAATATCTAATTTGCAAATAATAATAAAAATCTTAGTTTACACTTTTAGAAAACCCGTGGACCCCATCAAAATATTTTCCATATTCAAAATAAACCAAGGAATCTAATTTAGTTTTTTAAAACAGTCAAGGTCTTATTTCTAATTCTTGAAAACTAATGGGTCAAAGTAAATATTCTAATTAAAAGTAGCATGTTGATTCCCCTTATTCAAAACATGCCCAGGTCAAATGCTCCCATCCAAAACGTGTCCAATCAACACAAAAGTCTAATTGGGTTCTTTAAGGGCTAAGGGTCTTCTTTTCTAATTTCTAAAACTAATGGGGCAAGGTCTCAAAAGTTGTAAGTTGTGTTACGTCAACAACACAACTCATCTCACCCACCACGCCATCATTATTCTCTCTCTTATCCCCACACATCATACCCTTCTCTTCTTCACACACGTCATCACCCCCTTCTCCCACACAGAACAGATTTCTGTCATGGGTTCGGCGCCAACGATGGACATCATGCCTAGATCACTTGAAGTAACGGGCCACATGGATCGAGACCCAGATCAGTCTCATCTTCATGGTCGCTCATGCCTATACGGCCACATGAACAAACCTGATCTGTGATTAATACACCCAGTGGGTCCCACAACCACCTGATGCCCAAACTGATTTTTCCCCCTTAAACATGCCCTCTGTTGATCAGGCTACAAGATGACGGCCCAAACGGGGTCCGCTGCCTACTGATCCAACCTCTTTAAGGTCGCCTGTGGGTCCTCTTCTGGATCCACGGACCAGATCTATCATCAAGTGGCCCACCCTGGGTCCCACAGTCCAACACACGGAAGTCCCCTTCTTCCTCACTATTCAGGTCTATTTTTAATAGGTTTGCATTGAATCCAGACTCCAACCAGCATATCTCCCTTAACACATAATTTATAGAATCAAGATGATTAAAAATGGGCTTTGAAAACCAGATAGAGGTGGACTATGATCAACATAAAGATTAGAATATTCTTCCGTAACACGATCATAAAAAAGTCAATTGAATCGTCCCCCGATTTCTAATCTTACCACAAAAACATATTAAATCACATTAAAAACAAGGGCATCAAAGGGGTTTCTACATGCATCAATACACAAATCAAGGAAAAATACAAGTATTAAATCTACAAATTATGATTAGGTACTTACCTGATATTCGCAGTTGAGGGAGACGGCGTAGAATTCCTATGCCAAAGCCCTAGTGATATCCCAGAGAAAAGTTGGAAAAGTGTGTGTGGAAATAAAAGAGTGTGGTATTGTATAAATAGAGGATGGGAATAGGAGTTGTAATCTAACTTAAATTCTAAAAAACATAGAGTTTCTAAATAGATGAGAGCTTGGTTGGGAAGAGATAAAGAGTTTTAGTCAGAGAAGAACTCCACCTACTAAACTGGGCCCGGGTTAACTATGGGTCAAGACACCAACCCAATAAGCCTAACTCACCAAACCTAGGCCTAACGTGGTCCCCACTTAGACTAATCGCGTATTTAACTAAAATACAATCAATTACATATTAATAGTAAAATAAATAATTTATATAATTAAAATAATCAAAACGTCACACCCAGAGCAATCATTAGTGATGGTGGCAATTACTTCAAAAATAGGATGTCCTTTGAAGCATTAATGAAGAAATATAGGATCGCTCACAAGATAGGTATTCCGTACCACCCTCAGACAAGTGGCCAAGTTGAAGTGAGTAATAGAGAGACCAAACAAATATTAGAGAAGACCGTGCAACCCAACATGAAAGATTAGTATTTAAGGCTGAATGATGCACCTTGGGTATATAGGACAGCTTACAAAACTCCTATAGGCATATCTCCATATCGGTTGGTCTATGGGAAAGCATGTCATCTCCCAGTGGAATTGGAGCATAGGGCATTCTGAGTGATCAAGAAGTTTAATTTTGATATGAAAGAGGCAGGTGAGAAGAGGAAGTTACAGTTGAATGAGCTTGAGGAGCTACGATATGATGCATATAAGAATGCCAAGCTGTATAAAGAGAGGACTAAAGTGTTCCATGATAAGAAGCTAGTGAGGAAGACGTTTGAGGCGGGTCAGAAGGTACTACTCTTCGATTCAAGACTCAAATTATTTCCAGGAAAGCTAAAGTCTAGATGGTGTGGCCCCTTTGAGGTCGTTCAGGTATTTGAGCATGGGGCAATTGAGATCTATAATCCAAAGAATGGTAACAAGCTTAAAGTCAATGGACATCGGCTCAAGCCCTATTGGAAGCAGGATTTTGACAGGGATGTGGATGAAATTACATTCACAGATTCCCCTTCAGCTTGATAGAGAAGCACAGTCTGGTTGCAGACTATAAAGCAAGCACTACTAGGAGGTAGCCCAGATCTTTGCAAGGAAAAGTTGAAGATGGCGATTGAGAGCTGGCGATGTTCTCTATATCCAGCTGAGTTCTTTTACCCTTTTATTTGTCCTTATATTTACTATTCTGTTTATGTTTTTAGTATTTCCTTCCTGCTTTATTTTACAACATTAGGGACAATGTTTTATTTAAGTTTGGGGGAAGAGTCTTAGTTAAGATAGAGTCATTAATAGAATTGTTATAGTCCAAAAACACATTAAAAAAAATCGAAAATCACACAAAATATTTGTTTTTCTTTGAGTCATAGTTCCTTCCTACCACAATGATGAGAAATGATGATTTGTCTTGCATGGTTCATTGAACTTAATTATGCTGATTCTTTATATTATTCAATTGCTGTAAATCTTGTGTTAAGCATGTTTGATGCTATCACTTATGTGGATTACAATGCTGATATAGTTTAAGGTTGAAAGCTCTTGCATAATTGAATGATTAGATGCTTTTGGTGGAAACTTGTATAACCTAGGGAGACTTGAGCGTAAATGCTTATTCTTGAGAGAGTTATATGCGGAGTGATTTGATCTTTCATTTCTTGATGCAATTGATTTCAGTATCATTCTTTGATCACACGTTCTAAATTTTCTATGGAATAACATGCTAGAACTCTCATTTTTATCCAATCGAGGCATATTTCGACTACATGAACCATAGGAGATGATTTTAGGTCATGTTTGACTAGTTAGTTCTTTTTTTTCCATGCCCTTTATGTTTATCACTAGTTATTCATGTTGAGACTTAATTAAGCCATTTCTTGCATCCATACCAACCCCTAAGTTTAGAGGAGTTACCTTACCCTATGTATAGCCTTACCTTATCTAAGGAAGTATAAAGATAAATTCAAGGTTCACTACAAAATGTGTGCAAGGCTTGAGAAAAGAAAAAAAAAGGAAATTAAAAGAAAGGTTGTCGTTACCCGGCCAATCCATAGTTTCAGTTTTATTAAAAAAAAGGGAAAAAGAAAATAAGAAAAAAAGAATAAAGTAGGGTACATGTGTGACTCAACAAGGTGGAAATTCAAAATGCAAGCCTTAGCCGCCAAAATCAGAAGTGTATAAAGGAACAAGAAGTGTGATTCTATACAAAATCCTTAAATCTTGTTATCCATTTCATCTCATTCTTAACCCTTCAACCTAGCCCCATGATAACCCATGTGTAAAGTCCTAATTGATTCTAGGTGAAGTGTAGTCCCAGTGTGGAGATGAGATGGAATGGGTGCCTATGGTGTATGATTTCACTTCAAGCATGTGGTATCTTTTATGAGATCATTGTCTGTTCACTCTTAGACAATTCTTTAGTGTTTTATTGCGAGTATATCCATGGTGAGGATTGAAGTTAAACTAATATGCAAATGATTGTTTGGCTGTGTGAAAGCCTAAACTGAATGTTATGTTGGTATTGTTTTACACTTGACCCTTTGAGCATGTGGAAGTAAACTAACTTATTAATTGAGTAATCTTTAGAATTGGTTGAGACTCTTGCTTCTTTGAATCATTTATTGATTAGACATTTCTGAAACTAATGGTGGAAGGATAAATTCATATTTTAGTGTTTCGAATTTCATACTTGTTTAGTTTAATGTTTTGCTTGAGGACTAGCAAAACGGAAGTTTGCGGCAATTTGATAAGTGCTTAATTGTTTGCAATTAGACTCCTAATATTTGATTTATTTTGTGCTAGTCATATTTATTTTATTTAATTTTACATAGCTTTGTTAATTTTTATACTTAGGTCAAAAGGAGCTAAAAAGAGAAGAATTCATGAAAAAGTCGGCGTGAATCCTAAGAAGGGCCAAGGTGGGTCCCATCCAAGCTGTTTCAGATTTCAAGACTACTTTCTAATTCTTTGGAGAACTTGCAATTCAAATCAAAGAAGGAAAGAATTGGAGAAAGAAAATTCTAATCAAAGAAGAAAAGTGAAAGAAAGAAGAAAAAAAAGAAGAAACCCAACCAAGGTGTTACACGCCCAAAAGGGGGCCCACAGCCATTGTAAAAGTAGAATTTCAGAATTTAGAAAGTCCTATTCAAGTTAAAGTAGAGCCCAAGAATGGAGAAGAAAAGGGAGAAAAATAAGGAAAGTTTAAAGGAAGATTCCAAGCCAAGTTAGAAGTTCAAGAAGGGGGTCCCACAATCATTGTACACACATCATATGGCCCACCTTTATTATAAAGGTTCATATTTAATCTCTTGCAATTAATTATCATATTTGTGGGACCATGTGAATAATTTTTTAGAAGAAACAAGTAGGACCAGATTTAGAAAGTCCTGCAAATCAAGCAAGAAGACTCTTATTTCATTCTAATTAAGAAGCCTAATTGCAAAGCAAGTTGAAGATCTAAACCCACAAGGAAACTATTCACTAAAGAGGGCTGTTGCAATAATTATAAAAGGCATAAGAGGGTTGGATGTCCAGCATCATATTTACACACAAATTAGCAGAATTCCAGCTACCATCATCCCATATCTTCCAGCCACCATACAGCGGCCGTACAACCATCTTTGGGGAGCCATCTTGGAGTAATTTTGGAGAGCTTTTGGAGGAGGAAAATCCAAGCAATTGCTGGCTGAATTCTTTCTTCTTCTTCATTCTTTAGAGTTCTTTCTATGACTTTATTTTTTATGTTATTTTTCATTAAAAACATGAGTAGCTATTTTTTTTTTGGTCTAGGGTATAGTTGAAACGCTAGCCTTGTTCTATATAGTCCCTTTTGGCATCTTTTAATTCAGATTTCAGTTTTATTAGTTGAGATTCTAAACCATATTTTTAATTGATAAGTTGAGTATATGCCATGCCAACCATTCCATGTTCAATTAATTTTAAGAGTAGCCAACTTAATTTTGATTGATCATGATGATTAAGCATTTAGGTTTAGAACTATGAAAAATCTAAGTATATGCCATGCTTAGACTCTTGCATTTATCATTTCCATTGTTTTTATGCATTATCTGTGTTTTGACTTGGACATATGCCAAGCTTAGTTTTTACAACACGATAAGTAATTCATGTAGTATGCCACTCATGAATTGGGTTTAGGGGAATAGTAATCTAGATGCATATGCCATGCTTTAGGTTGATAGATATCACTAATAAAATCTGATTTTTTATTAAAGGGTAATAAAAGAAATACATAGGATTGGTTAGGGGAGTAAATGAAACCCTAGTTCATTCAGTATTACTGTTTTTCAATTCTAGTACTAGTTGTGTGTTTTAGATTATATTCCATTTATCTTTTAATAGTTTAATTTACTGTTTTTAGTAGTTTAATTCAACTTTTCATCATTCAATTGTTTCCTTTAATATTCTGATTTTTAGTTGCTTTTGACATTATTTTATCACAAGTCTTCGTGGGATGGACCTCGTACTTACAATCATTATATTACATAGTGATCTTGTGCGCTTGTGAGTTTTAATTGTGTGCAGACCAGTAGCCTATTTCTAGGTTGCTTGGTGCATATCGGATTTGGTCCATTTTTTTAATTTTATAAGTCGTAATTGATCTCTATTTAAAGAGAGTGAAAATTCAATATCAAATTTGGAGCTTGCACTTTGAGGGAGAGTCTCCTATTAGTAGTCTTATACCAAATTGGTATCGGAGCACCATTCTGGCTATGGTGAATAAACGTATGAAGGCAATGAACAATAAAGTTAATAAACTAGCAGACAACATGCAGCAATGCACGAGTCATTGTGCAAGGTTGAGGAGATCTTAGTAGCCTTGATTGCTAAACAAGATCATGTTATATCATTTGTTACAAAGGGGGAGGAATTGTAGGAAGGCTCTAATGGAAATGGGGGTCTAAGGAATAGGGCAATACAGCCACGTTTCACGAGACTAGATTTTCCAAAATATAACTAGAGAGGATCCAACTAATTGGGTCTATCGAGCCAACCAGTCTTTCTTTTCCTTCTTTTTTTTTTGTTTTTTTTGTTTTTTGTGCATAACAAAACCCACGGGAGGAGCAAAAGGTGCTGATTGCTTCATTTTATTTGGAAGGAGAAGCAATCCAATGGTTCCAATGGAATGAGCGCACACAACCGAACCTCACATGGGAGCTCTTGGTGAAGGCCCTTTGCATCCGATTTGGGCCCTCTTATTACAAAGACTTTGATGAGGTCATTTCACGGGTTCATCAAACTAGATTAGTGAGTGAATACCAAACACAGTTTGAAAGGCTGGCCAACCATGTCAACAGATGGAGTGAGAAGCCTTTGGTGGGGCGTTTCATCAGCGGGCTCAAGGAGGAGATCACCATTGATATTAAAATGTTCCTTCCCTAATATGTGTATAGTAGTGGAGTTAGCACGAATGCAAGAAGAAAAGCTCAAATGAGCCAAGAGGATCTCATTCTAGTCAATCCTGAGTCAGGTGCCTACTAGTCAACCGAACACCAATCCTACACTTGCAAATCGTGTTGGCACTTTAGATGTGAAGAAATTGGGCGAAGATGCAACCCGAAAGGAGAAGGGGCTTTGCTTTTTTTGTGATGAAAAGTTCTCTCCTGGCTACCAATATAGGAAACCCTAACTCTTTTTACTTGAAGTAGGACTGAGATTTTGATTCACGCTCTCTCGGGCATGGCTTCGCCACTGACCATGTGATTGGATGGATTGATCAAGCATTAGCCGGTGTTGATTTTGATCGACAGTGGAACATACACAACTTCATCAATCAGCACCTAGCCCAGCATCGACTAGGATGTAGGGTACAATATTCTACTGCTTTTGATGTGCTCGTAGCGGATGGCAATCATTTGGCTTGCATGGGATGCTACAATGGATTGGAATTCACTTTGGGCATTCAATGGTTGTAGGAACTCGGGCCGATACAATTTGACTTCAAAAACTTAACCATGAACTTCATGGCGGTTAACCGAAGCTACCATTTACAAGGAAGACGAGCATCTGAGATTCAACCTACTAGCACCATTCAATGGAGGAGGTAGCAGTAAAACTACACATCCTAATTTGCTATCATTAGTTGATTCATTCACTCACCTATTCGAGGAACCCAAAGGGTTATCAGTTACCACCAAATAAGATGCAAGACCATAGGATCAAGCTGCATCTTGGAGCTCTAACCAACGTGAGGCCTTATTGATACCATTATGTCCAAAAGAATGAGATTAAGAAGATTACCCTTTAGATACTTGAATCGGACATTGTAAGGTCCATTGTACCTCCTTTCTCTTCACTCATATCATTGGTGAAGACAAAAGACAGGGCATGGAGATTCTGCGTAGATTATCGGGCACTTAACTGGATTAAAAATGAAAGACCATTTTCCCATCCCAGTGATCGACGATTTGCTAGATGAGTTTCACGAGGCAAGCTTCTTTTTCAAGCTTGATCTACAATCATGCTATCATCAAATAAGGGTGCGGGAAGAGGATGCGCTGAAAAACAATATTTCGAACCCATGAAGGGCATTATGAATTCTTAGTAATGCCTTTCGGACTCATGAATGCACCATCTACATTCCAATGCCTATTGAACGACATATTTTGACCTTACCTTCAGCGATTTATTCTGATATTCTTTTGATGATATTCTCATTTATAGTCCGTTATGGGATGAATATTTGGAACACCTTTGTATTGCGCTATAAATGCTCTCTCAGAACCAATTGTTCATCAAGAGCTCCAAGTGCAGTTTCAAAGAACAGATTGATTATTTAGGGCACATAATTTCTAATGCTGGGGTATCAGCTGACCCTGCTATGGTGGCTCACATTATTGATTGGCCCATTCCATTAATGACACTTATTACTTCTGGGCTTTAACAGGCTACAACCGCAGAATTGTGAAAGATTACGGAAACTTTGCAACAGCCTTTAATAACATTGCTTAAAAAGGATGGGTTTGTATGGACAGATCAAGCTACCCATGTATTTCAAGCTCGTAAGAGGGCCATGACTACTACTCCTGTGTTGGACCTTTCTGGTTTTTCAAATACTTTTGTTTTAGAATATGATGCTTTTGGCGTAGGAAACAGAGCCGTATTAATGCAAAAGGGGAGACCCATTGCCTTCATTAGTAAGGTGCTATCCAATAAAGCCCTTGCCTTTTCAACATATGAAAAGAAAATGATGGCAATTATCTATGCCATCACCAAATGGCGACCATACTTGCTCAGGTGGCGATTTTAGATATAGTCAGGTCACAGAAGCCTGAAGTACTATCTAGAGCATTGGGCTTTGATATTTGCCCAACAAAAGTGGGTTACAATCATTGGAATATGAATATGAAATCACCTATATATTGGGGAAGGAGAATGTGGTAGCAGACACGTTATCAAGGAAATTAGATGGCGGCGAACTTATGACTATCTCATTACCCAGTTTCTCCTTCTTAGATAAGATGAGAAAGGAAAATGACTGCAATGAAGAGACTCAAAGCATCCAAAGCAAGCTACAGAATGGCCTCACAATGGTACCAAGTTATACAATGCATGGGAGTGGTAATGTTACAAAGGACACATTGTGCTTCTATCTAATTCACCATTCATGTTTTATTTTACTGTAGTTTTTTAGTTTTGAACTTTTTAGCATAGGTTTTTAGATTAGGACTATTTGTAATTGATTGTAAGACTGTAGTTAATTTAATTTCAGTTATTGCTAGTTATATAGGTTCATATTAGGGTTTTTTTTTAGATATTTAATTAGGGCGGGATCAAGTGCATTGCTACAACTTTTCCTGTGGATCGACCTCGGACTTCATCGAAGTTATTGCTATATCGTGACGACCCTAAACTTGGGATAGTGATCAAGTTTTTAGCGTCGTTGATGGGGAGTGTCTACGTTAGCAAAGCGGTTGAAGGTAACTTTCTAAACTTTCCTCTTGACGTTTAAAGTATTTTGGGTGTGTTTTTCTTTTCTAGCATTAACTTGCAACTTAGCGGAGAGTTCTGTGCATACGCTTCAGTGTATGTGTCTCATTTGCCATCCGCTAACTAAGTTGATCGATTTTTGAATAGGTGGTGCATGCATGGAATGTTGGAGCAACTCCTCACTTAGATTTGGAAAGTGCAAATCGAATTTTTTTTTAATCTGGATTTTTAGAAAGTTTCCATTTTAGTTTCCTTTTTATTATAGAAATCTGACTTTTTTAGTAGGTGGTGGTTTTAGGAAGTTTCTAATTAAATTCTGATTCTTTTTGTGGTAACTTGGATTAGTTTCTAATCTAAAAAGTTATCAATCTTAAAAACCTGGGTTTTTATTAGAATATGATATTTTAGGTAATTTTTAATTTAGGTCCTTTTCTAATTAGAAAAAATGGTCACCCTCCCCTCTTGACTCCATACTTGAAACGTGATCCAACGAAAGAAATTCCCAATCAAGAGGTCTCTTGAAATTCTTGAAAATCTAAATTCTTCTAGTTCATCTTGAAGGATGGCTAGGACCCTACATGATTATCTACAAGCAAATAGGAACGCAATTGTATTTGTCCAACCAAAAAGGCTCTTACGTGATTACCTATACCCCCACACAATCAACCATTTCTTCATATATGGATGTGCTCGCTACCGCATGACACTTTGAGATTGAACCCGCGATTGTGTGTGGAAATTGTGGATGCAATAGCTCTACAGATTGTCCAACAATGGATGAGTATATTGCTAGTGGTATGATAGAAGATGAGTCTGGCTTGCAATTGTACAAGCATGTGGCCCCTTTTCCACAATGGTTGAGCCAGTCCAAGCCAATGATTCAAAACTAGTATGGACACTCACAAAGAGGTTGATCTACATGAAACCCTCATCGAGGAGACCCTCTTAGATTTTGATTCCTACTCTTCAAAGCCTGTGGAATCATGCACTATTTATTTTCGTGAATCTGATGATTCAATGATGAGGGAGATAGGAAATGCATTTTATGAGCCCCCTAAGAAAGATTAAATTGAGAGTTTTGAGGAGAGTGGCTTTCTTCAAAGCTCCTAGTCTAAATGATGTGTGGCATCTTCCAAAAAATCAGATGATGATATTGCCATTACATTTTCTACACCCGTGCTGGAAGGAAATAGGAAATTAAATTCTAAGGAATTGCCGGCATGGGAACCACATGGACCACCCAATTTTGAACTGTCATTTCCTTGGAACGGGTTGCTGTAATTACCACTTCTCAAGGCGTGTGACGGTCTGGGAGAATACAAATAATAAAAAACTTCCCCTAAAGCCTCGTGTTTCCTGCAGGATTCTGTAATGTGAGCTCGTGTCGGGCTCCAAAGAACTGGCAAAACAAAAGTGGAAGCTTGTGTAAACATTTCAAACAAACATAAGTATATAAAAAAATGAGACAAATATCAAAGTTAAACACAACATTTCCAAGATATCATTAAACCATTAGGGTTAAGCATTTACATAAGCATATTAATTACAATCCCAAAGGCCATGCAAGTAATGGCCTTAATAAAAAGTACAAAAGAAAGAAACCCAAAAGATGTTGTGACGTCCCATCTTGCCAACTAGATGCCTCATTCGATATCATCAGCATTCCACTCTACAAACCCCTGCGATTTCTCTTGGATAGCCTCAATTTTCTTCTCAAAGAGAGCGGGATCATTACCTATAGTACCAAAGTGTAGTATTAGCCTACGAATAGACTAAGCAAGAAATCAATATAAATGACATCATTATGTTGCTTCAAAGTAGAGTACAAAGACAATAGATCAAAAGAAGGCATTAAAGACTCATCTAAGCATGGTTATACGTTAGTAACGGAAAACATACTGAATCATTTGATGGACAAAACCTTACATTTACTTCTAATCAAACTGGCAAGCCACACTACTAAAATCTCCAATGTTGTCTGGTTGCCCCAACATGACTGTAGCAAGGAGCAAAGCAAATAAAAGGGGGTACCAAGGTACTGAGGTGAGCTCTGGGACACTTCAAACATGATACAATGTTTCAACGGATAATGCAAATATATGCAATACATGATATACTACCTTTGGTGGTGCTGACTTGGGTTTCACGGACTACATGGTCCAACAGAAGGGAAACTGCCAAAATACTAAACAAAACCTTCAAACATGCCTTCAGACTGACATTCCGAATGGCAGCCCTTATAATACCTCAAAATCAGCTAAATGTAAAAAACAGACTAAACGAGCTTACGGTCGGTCAAAACGCATAACCAAATGCTGATATACGAATATCAGATAAGACTTTGCGATTATTACGCAAACTTGGCTTAGAAATCCTAAATTACTAATGCCAAAGTGTGGCCTGATTTGGGCAGCATTTCGATGCAAAATGAGTGTTCCTGGAATGAGTGAAAAAATAGTGTCGGATCCAATGTACGAGGATGGACGTGGTGTGTCAACGCACCCCATCCAAACCCCATAACATCCTACCCTAGGATCATGCCACATCTAGGGAATCAGATAACGGAAACTAGTGCGTGATATGTCTCGGGTGTGACTTGTGTGCATGCATATCAATCATGTGTGCTAAGATCATATCTGTAATAATTAGGTAATGGAAGCAAAATAATATAACTGGATGCACGCTTCGTGCATTCGAATAGACATGTGACAATGCAACACATTATTGATCTAGGCATTCAAGGAACATTTACAAATGGTCATCATATGCATTGGATTGCCATTAACATGCTATAACCATCTCATTTAACACTATGCACACTTACGGTTCGGATGCTGGATATTGTACATTCTTTTGTGCTCCTATGTTAATTGACTTCCAAAGGCCTTAACTACGTACTATTAACTCAAAATGGCGTTTCACATGTCTCCGAGAAAGACTGTAGGTGTGTGTCAGCTCAAACACCATCATCTCATGTTTTAAGTCCATGTGTTGAGTGTCATTGGGTTCCAAGTCAAATCTCATGTCCTAAGGTTCAAGGTTCAAGTCAAAGAACTATGGTTAAACAACACCTAATTGGTCAAATAGATGGGGACGATCAATGGCCCAAATGATGCTATACACATTCCCATATTGTTCCCCAAAGGAGTGGGAGAAGATGGACTTTAAAGTCCCTAACCCATGGCCCACAAATGCCCACAAAGAAATTTGGTCGGACATGGCGTATCCAGGCCATGTCTAATGACTGCCTGGTCGGACATGGCCTGGATAGGTCATGTTCGATCACACAGTTGGCCGAATCTAGGCCTTTTCCTTGTTTCTCCCATTCTTTTGGCCAACTTGTGGGGAACTGTTGTACACATGCATGGGCAGAATTAAACATCAATTTAGTCCACTACACACCATCTAGACATCATCCAAATTGCAAAAAAAAAAAAACTGAGCTTATACATGTGTGAAAAAGCAAAGACAGAGAGTAAAACATGGAATCATCAAAACCATGCATACAAACTGTTGAGATTTAGATTGATCACTTGCCTGAGGTTCTTCTAACTTCAAAAACAGTAAAGAAACACACCAACTCAACATGGGTCACTTGCATGCAGTCCAAGGACCAAAAGTCCTATTAAATGGTAAAAAAAATGGAAAAAAAATAGAAGGACTTGGAATTAGGTCATGAAAATTGGGATTCCTCCTCTACAACATGCTAAAAATTGAGAAAGAACCACATACCTCTAAGCTCCCTAAACACGCTGCCCTAGACGATGGAGGGGGGGACCCACCATAGATTTTGACGGAAATAGTTATAGATGTGTGCTTTGATGATACTAGTACTTCTACCTAGGGTTGCAAATGGAATGGTTTTGGGTCAGAACCATACTTGACCCGGACCCATTTCTAAATAACGGTTCTGGTTCTGGATTTTGAACCTAGTTCCATATCTGGTTCCGATAGAAATACCCGGATTTGGTTCTAGAACCGGATCCACCTAAAGAACTAGATCTAATTCAAAAATTGGTTCTAACTTTTCTTCATTTTTTTTCATATTTTCTTAAAATAAGTACATCATTCAACTTTAAACTGTGCATCAAGTATACTACCTCCAGCATTAAACATAAAAATGTCCAAAAAAAAGTTTAGTTTGAGGTAAAATTTGCAATATCCAACTCATATGTCGGGTCTTGAGTCCACGGGTCGGAACCTATATGGACCCGGAACCTAAATTAGGTTTCAGACCTGAACTTGTTTATGAATCAGAACCTAAAATAGGTTCCAGACTCGGCTTTTTTCGGGTTGGAGCTTTTGAGTAATTGGAGAATCGGATATTCATTTGCAACTCTACTTCTACTCGATTGAAATCGTGATTCGCCAACTCAACGAAGATGAGATCAAGGCTCTAAGGGGCTGTTTGAATTGTGACCGAGAGAGAAGAAAGAAAACAAAGAACTACTGGGATTTCTTGGTGCTTATATGCGCTACACTTCGTGGAATTCACTACTTTGCCCTCCATTGTGTGGACACGATGAATTTGGCCAGTTAAATAGGTTTCTAGCCATTGAAATGATTCAATTACGACATGAAAATTCCTTGAAATAATCTCCTCTTTCCAACAAACCCAAGCTTGATGAATCCCAAGGTCTTAGTAAAAAAGCCAACCCTTCCCAAAAGGGTACTTTGACCTTGACTTAAGAGAAAAGCAAACGACCCAAGCGAATGCTTTCTAGACATAGGAAGGACACATAGCCTTAACAAAAGTTTCTCCAAATTAAACTACATTTCCAATAGGACCAAAATCACAATTTTTGGAAACTCATAAGGAAAACTCCACAGTTCCCAAAAAGACGACTATAAACCTAGTCAAACAAAAAGACACGAAGCGAAGGGTTTTGGGACATTGAACGGCCACGAGCTGAACATGAAAGTTCTTCAGCATTACTAGAACTATCTAGTGAACTCCACCCGGTATTTTTCTGAAATACCCAAAATACCCTTGGTAGTGGCCAAATGTACTAAACTACCCTTTCTAAGTTGAAACTTGTTCAAAACAAAAACGATCGAACTCGGAGGTACTCAAATTCCAAAACTCACTTAAGTAATACTAAACACACTTAATTAACTTCTAACATTAGAAATTAGGATCGGGGTCTTACACGAACCGATACCTCTTCCCATGGGATTCAAAGTATCATTGTTAAGAGAGGAAGAGACTTTAATGGTGGTCCACTCTTTATTTTCAGACAAGGCAACATAGTTGATTGTGCATTTTCATATGATTCTTGTCCAATGTATAGAAGAGAATTTTGTTTGAGATCTAGGTGGATTCTACACTAGATATCTAGTACGGTAGGTTTTTTTTTTGTGTTTTGTCTAACCATGGACAAGTACGTGGGAAAGCTTCACATTCTTAGGTGCTATCTTCTACTATACCTTCCTTTTCTATAATTTATTGGTTTAGCACATGAAAAATTGGTTAGAAGTTCAATTTGTTTTTTAATTAACATATAGAAGTGTTTGTGAATTATTTGGCATATTTAGTACACTGATGATTTATTTTCTCTAGATATATTGCATGCTTAGAGTCAACGTAAATATGAGGAAAAGAATATTTGGTCCGTTGGGATGTTAAAATAATTACTTCTAGAATTAATTGGAAAAGGACATTGTTTTCTCTCTTTCTAGGGAATAGATTGACGACCTAATCACAGGAAAGAGGTCGCTATCTATTCGTACCTCTAATTATTAGGAAGAAAGAAAATCCTAATTCCTAGAAGCTTTTAATTAATTGGTTTTCTGCACCTTTTCAATTTTGAATTTTTATTTATTTTCAGCAATTGGTTGTTTTGATCATGTTTTTTCCTTGATTGCAGCTTTTTAGTTTATGACTTTTTAGCATAGGTTTCTAGATTAGGGTTATTTTTAAATGATTGTAGGACTGTAATTAATTTTATTTCAGAAGTTTTATTGCTGGTTGTGTAGGTTCATATTAGGATTTTTTTATATTTGTAATCAGGCAGAATCAAGTGCACTGCTATAACATTCACTACGGATCGACCTTGGACTTCATCGAGATTATTACTACATTGTGACAACCCTACATTTGGGGTAGCAATCACAAAACTCATGGAGACCTTGAGGAGACATCCTTTGGCTTTGTCAAAAGTAATGATGAGTGATCCCATGGTTGTTTTGCAAAACAGAACCAAGTGATTATCGGCTTCTGCCTATGACAAGAGAGCAGTTTAAGCAATTAAGCTCAATACTTAGTCCTTCGGTGACAAAGAGCCATAAAAATGGCCTAGAAAGAACACCTGTAAAATGATTTTCTAATAACTAGCATGGCCATCTCTTCGGTGAACCGAGATGGTTAGAATAAATAATGTCTTTAAACCAACATGGCTACCAAAGAGAAATGGTAAGTCGGAATTGTTGAATATGGCATGTCTCATTCTCTATATACCAACCCAATTATATTGAACGCTGACCCAAATCAGGCAGCATTTTGGTAC
Organism: Persea americana; assembly: GCA_029852735.1. NCBI lineage: Eukaryota > Viridiplantae > Streptophyta > Magnoliopsida > Laurales > Lauraceae > Persea > Persea americana. The sequence goes on along the minus strand of CM056809.1, from coordinate 41,886,662 downwards.
AAAAGGATTGTCCCCGAAATGGGAAAAAAAATGAGTTGGATCAGATCAAAGGAAAGAGTGCGTGGCATAGTTGCTAGCCACTCAGCCAAAAGAAAAATGAGTTGGGTCGAATCAAAGGAGAGAGTGCATGGCATAGTTGCTAGCCACTCCAACCAAATTTAACACAACTGGATCTTGTCAACTAAAAGCAGGAGGCATTGCAAATTAATGCAAGTCGTAACCTAAAAAGCTTAACTTGTTTATGTCAAATAGACCGGTATATGATGGACTTAAGAAATGGATTGATTCTGAAAAGAACCGAAGCCAAATGGCCATGAAAGTTTCTAAACCAAAGCCCTTGATCACGTAGTTTCAGGCTAGTCCAAGTTGAGGATATTTGAGAGCAAAGGATTCAAATGGTCAATTTTGAATCCAAAATTTTTAGAGATGGACCGTAGAGATGTTGCCAACATCTTCTTACAATCTTGAAAGGAGTTTTGAACTAGAAATTCATAAGAATTCCAGAGGAAAAATTCAAATTTGAATCTCAAGTTCCGATGTCCGACTGCATGTATCTGATAGAATAAAGGATTCTGTTACAGGAGTTATGTAATTTTAGTCAGTTTTGTAATCCAAATCTTGGTCAAATCAGAGCAATGACTTCCCATAGGCGGTGCCAATTTTTTGTTCTCTCATAAACAAAAAATATGAGAAAGAGCGTTTTCTTAATCATTTCTCAAACTTATTTTACATGGTTCAAACTATGGTCTTGTAGGTACAAGTTGTTCAAAAATATATTCTAAAACTTCCCCATTTCGCCTTAGATGACCTCAAAATAAACTTAAATACGTGAAAGATACAAAAACTACAGAACAACTAAATTTTGGTGTCAATGTCCGATCACTACACTGTGCTCCGACCCTACCTTACAAAACTTGTTTTCTTCCTTCTTTTCTTCTTGTTTCTTTCTAAATTGGTCCCCAAGGACTATGAATTTCCTCTACCACTGAATTAGGATGATTTTATCTAGTGGTTTGATAGATGGAGTTTGATATTGTTAACAATAATCTTTGAAACCCATCACTTGTTTATCAAGGGTTGTGTTTATATAACCCAAGGGAAGCCCGGGGGGGCGGGGCGGGGCGGGGGGGGTGTGGGGGTGGAGGATAAAGAGAACATGACTAACAAATAGCCGATCAGAAGAATGAGAGTCAAAATTCAGTCAACTTGGAACTAGAAAGCATGAATAAAAGCTCATCCACAAATAAAGACATGATCATGAAGATTCCCTCATAGTTTCAAGACAAGCGGAGTCCAAATCCAACTAAAAAAATACTAAAATACAGCTTCTGGCTTCAAACTGCCGAGTGAGCAGAAATATAGTCGGTCATCCGAACAGTCGAGCATACAATACAATACAATCAGTAATCCAAACTACCAACCGAGCAACTTCAAACTGCCAAGAGTAGTTTCGGTAGTTCTCAAACATTTTCTGTCAGTTTAAACATTTGACCAGTTAGTTTCTTCAATAGGCTATCCAGTGGAAAAAAAGTGACTTTTGGCGCCCATTCGAATTTAAATATTTTCCAACCACTGCAACCACTTTTGGAGGCTACAAATAGACCCCTTGAGTAGCATTATAGGCAACAGACTTCACTGATAGTCAAGCACTCTAGAGATACTTCTCTATTTTTTTAATCCTCCAAGCCTCCAGGGAACTGTATCTGAATCCCTTTTTAACTTCTTCAAACACCAATTCTAAGGTACTTAACCTTTGAAAATGCAATTAGAGGATTCAACTTGGTACCTAAACCATGCCAAATCCTTAAACACCCCCAAAAAACCCAAGTCTTTAAGACTTTCTTTGTCTTCTTCACCTACAGAGTTTTGGATGTCCTTGACTTCGTTGTGTACATCATTCTGGCTTACCACACATTGGCCCCAGAAAGACACTTGCACACTCCATTGGCACAAAAAACAAACAACTTCCTCGGGTTTTGCACTTTGCCCCAAGATAAGCAAGTGATAGTTTTCAAAGATGTTTAATTGACACCAAAAACCACCAACTTTCACACCCAGATTTAGCAAACTATATTCCAATGGTTTGCTCAAAGTCTTCCTAACTGAATTTGAGTGAAAATGAGGAAAAAATAACACTGTTAGAACTATCACTTAGAGTACGCAACAGATGATCATTTAGACAACAACAAGCTCAAAGATGGTCATTTAGACAATAACCAAGAAAAATAGCCCAACAAGAAGCTCATGTATGCAACAAAGGTCACAATGTCTTTCATGTTTAAACACAAGACTCCAATATCATCAACATCAAAGAATGGAGAGAGGATAAAAAAATCTCTAAGATAGATCAAATGTTCGATTAACATACTACAATCGGACAGTGGACTTATAGTCAATACTTGGTCAACTTCTAGAGGTCAAAGCCTAATAAAATTGCTCTCAGAATTCAAGGTTATGTTTCAGAAGTATTCCAAAAAGTTTCAAAAAAAAAATAAAAAATGGAATGCATTCATATTAAAATTCAGGCAAAATGAGGCCGATATATGATTAAACAGACTTTAATCGAACATTGGTCTCAAGATTAATTTTGGGTCAACTTCTAAAGCCCATAACTTAGGGAAAAGAGTTCTCAAAGTCAAAGAACACAATAGCCATTTTGAACCAAATCCAAATATAAAGGACGGAACAAAACAACTTTACAACCAGTGTCCGGCTGGTCGAACATTGTAGTCGGGTAGTGTCCAACCAGTCGGCATTGTTCCCCAAAAGCACATATGGTGCTCTTTTTTTAATTTGAATCTCCTCAAATTACCCCCCAAATACTTCGGAGGCCCATAAATATCCCCTTGGATGTGCATTTGAAGAACAAGAGAAAAACTGCAAAGAATTCTCATAGAAATCAAGAAGCCTCTACCCCAAGACCAGAGTCTCTCCCAATTCCCTGTAACTACCTACTAAAAAAGATGGAACTCTTGAGCTTGAATCTCCTGTATCTTGCTTTAATAACATCTAATTGCCTTGGGAATGAATATCTTTTGCCTTTTTCATGATATCTGATTGCATGGGAAGCTATATGTAAGATCCCGGTCCCACATATTTATTATTTTATTATATTTTAATTAGATATTATTATTATTTTAATTGAATGTATTTTAGTTATTTAAGTGGGTAGGATTAAGTGGGGCACACGTTAGATTAGATGCATAGATTGATGAGTTGGGTTAATGGGTAGATGGCCTGACCCGTAGTTTGACCCAATGACTTAAGCCCAGTAGTATTCTTTTTAACCTAATCCCTTTTTTAACGAAACCCTTCTTATCTCTCCCCACTAATCTCTGCAACTCCTCCCGGTTATCTTCATCTTCTTCCTCTTTCAACTTCCCAAGCCATACCAGCTTTAAAATCCAGCCATCAGAATCAAGATCAGAGGATACCAGCATTCTTCGTTCAATCTTCTTATCTCAGGTAACCCTCTCCTCAAATCATTAGGAGTAGATCTATATTCTTAGGTTATCTTCCTATTCTTTCCAATGTTAGGTTTTGGGTAGGAATACCATAGATCTGTTCATATGAGCATTCCTTTCTCATATTCTTTGTCAGATCGGTGATAGGATTATTATCAAGCGCTGTGGGAATCGCGGTTTAGGATCTGTGTATTTTTCTTCACCCCGGTAAAAGGCAAGTACCTAATCATGATTTATATATTTAATACTTGTTTTCTCGTTGATTGGCATGTCAATGCATGTAGAAACCCTTTGTTGCTTTTTTTTAATTGATTATGTGATGCAAATCTGTTTTTGTGGTGAAATTAGAAACTCAATTGATTTCTTCAAATTATATATTTACTGTGGTAATTTCGGTTTTTATGATGACCACCGCCCACCCCTGATTTCAAAACCCCTTTTCATCTTGTGTAAATTTGTGTTTAGGGATGTGAGACCACTATTCGAAGTGGTCTTGATGAGCAGGGGGAACCACATAGTTCAGGGAGTAGGGAGAATTGGATACTGTAACAAGGGAACACAGGTGGATGAGAGCTATACCGTGTTTTGGAAGTGGGACCCATGGTGGATCACCCAATGACCGATCTGATCCGTGGATCCGGAGGACCCACGGGCGACCTTAGGGATGTGGGACCCGTGTGAGGTGGACCATGTTTGGCCCACCATCTAATGGTTTTAGGAATTAGAGGCGTGACTTAATAATGAGGTGTTTTCTTTTGTTTGATTTGGTTGTGGGGCCTGGGGAGACTACTTGATGATTTATCTGGGGCATGGATCTGGTAGAGGGGCCCTGGGCGACCATGATGGGTGGGTCTGATCTTGAGGTTTGATCAGTGGGGCCCACCAGCCAGCCATTTAGTTGCTCCAGTTGTTCAACAACTCGTTCTGGGGAACACGTTCTGGTGTGGCTGTGTAACTGATATGCACAGGAGCATGAATAAAGTAGTGAGGGAATGGAGATGGATGATGACATGGTGCTGATGTAATCCATGTGACTTTTGAGTTTGGTTAAAGTATTGTCTAGCCCTTAGGTTTATGGAAATTAGGAAAAGACCCTTTACCTTTAAAGAACCCATTTAGACCCTTAAGAGTTATATTCTTGGAATTACACTAAGATGGGACCTTAAGTTTCTAAAATTACAAACTAAGATTTTTCCTTATTTATCATTATTATTTGTAAATTAGATATTAAATGATATCTTAGGTTTTAATGTGTTAAACCTATATTTTTTTTAACTCTATTAATTAGATCTTTGGACCGAGCAAAATACCGTCAGGGCACACGGTATCTTACTAACATGGGGTTTGGTGCTTCATATAACTTCGGGCAAATCCTAATGGATTCGAGCTCAACTCATCCCTATTGGAAAACCCTTAATTGGGTCTATGCACCATTAGCTTAGAAGAGATGCGTTGATCTTTTATCCATTAGAGATTCCTGTGGTTATTGGGTACGAGACCTTATGTTTGACTTAGGATTGGCTTGTGATTATCCTTTGACATTCGGATTTGCATATGTAAATGACTATTCGAATATGATATGAAATGTGGAATGGCAAATACTTTATTTTGACTTATATTTTTGTGTAGGAGCATTATCAATCAGGTCTATTATGAATATATGTTTATGTGTATATGTGGGTCATTTTATGGACGACTGCAGATCGATATATGGACGGTTGATCACCGATGTGACCAGATCACTTATAATCCGGTTTAATTATGGACAGGTTATCCTGATTTTGTTTTGATCGGTTTATGACCACCGACGTTATGGACGGGCTTTCCCGATTTATTTAGGGTTGACCACCCACAACGGGGACACTTGTCACCGTGTGATTTTATATTGCTCCTTTGTGCCATTTGGTTTTATGTCATACATTCGTTATCGTTATTATATTTGTCATTGTTTCATTATGATCGCACTTGTCTATATTTTTCTCGTTCTCGTATTAAGTTTTGAATTATGATTATGTTCTTGCTATTTACTTTGTAATATTTGGTGCATAGGTACCGAGCCCTACTTTACCCAGGAGACGGAGGAGGATCAAGCGTTTCAAACATTTGAGCCAACTGTTGAACCCGAGTGGGATGCCGGAGATGGCTTTGGAGCCGTCTGAACCAACACAAGAGAGAACGTCATCTTAGAATTTTTAGATGAACTTTCTTTTAGTATTGAGACCTCTTTTAGAAATTATATAATTCTGCAATTTAACTATTAATGTTTATTTGATTTTTGTGTTGGGTTTCATTTATGAACATTGATTACCAATTGAATAAAGCTTCCGTTGCATTTAATGAAATTTATTTAGACTCACCACATGTTGAGAAATTTTTTATGGGTCCACTTTTGGAAGCTTGTGTTGTATTAAACACAGGAATTTTGACTTTTATTTATTTTTCACGTTTTTTCCCTAATTCTCATTTTGGGGGACGTGACACTATATGTCGTTACTTCCAGTTTTGCAAATGAGTTTTTGACTTGGTGATTTTCTGTATGTCAACATTAAAGAGTCAAATGAGATGTTCAGTATTATGTGTTGGAATGTGAGGCATGTCAACGAAGTAAGTATGAAACAGTATCACCTGCAGGCCTTTTGCAACCACTGCCAATACCTTATTAGATTTGGGAGGATATCTCTCTCCATTTTATTGGTGGATTACCAAAGTTAAAAGCTAAGAGTACTATAATGGTGGTTTAAGTATAGACACTTTGTCCCATTGGCACACCTGCTCTACACTGCACGGTCAATAACGGAGGCATTTGTGAAAGAAGTATTCAAGCTGCATGGCATGGCACGATCCATGGTATGTGATCGAGACCCCATCTTTATAATTCAATTCTGGAAGGAGTTTTTTTCATTGAAAGGAACACAACTCAGAATGAGTACCGCAAATCACCCCCAAATTAACGATCAAACAAAGGTGCTTAACCGCTGATTGGAGACCTTTCTTCAATGTTTTGTCGGTGACCAACCAAAGTTATGGGTCAAGGGGCTATCATGGCCGAATGGTCTTATAATACGGCCTACCACTCGTCTACCCGCACCACCCCTTTTGAAGCAATATATGATCAGCCCCCTCCATCTGTGATTGCATGTGGCAGGGACCACTTGAGTGGCCCAAGTTGCGAGAACACAAAAGACATCTAGTGGAAGCTCAAAATTGAATAAAGGTACAACATGAAAAACACCGCACCGAACAAAGTTCCAATGTTGGGGATATGATTTTTCTTATAGGGAGGCGGTCCTGTAAGGACCGTCCTTACGGTTTACTGTGCAGACTGCCTATTGGAGCCCACCATGAGACCTCACTGGTCATGGGACAAGGGGCACTGAAAGATCCAAGTGGAGCCAACTTATATATCAAATTTGAAGTCAATCTAATACCTCTAACCCCTTCATCCATGGTCTACAAGTTTAATAGCTTTATATCAAAAAAGAAAAATTGACCCTCAATCCAACGGTCTAGTTCATCTGAATCCATGCAAACTCATGGGATTCAGTGCCTATAAGGGGGTTATGAATGAGGGGTCAATTTGGATGGGTCATCAAGTGAGCCACAGTGGGCATTCCAAACGGTGCAGACAGTAAGGATGGTCCTTACAGGATCGCCTCCGTTTCATATATTATAAACCTTATCGACGAGTTTTTGTGGCGACAGGCCGATAAGAAGCTATCACGTTGATACTTTGGGCCATTTAAGGTAATTCAATGAATAGGACTAGCGGCCTACGATTTGGATCTGCGTGAAAGGTCACGACTACACCCAACCTTCCATGTATCATTGTTAGAGAAATACATTGGAGCTCATATTAGTGCCATAGTCATATATGCACCACACTTAGGTTGTCAATACCGTGTCAAAGAGCCCAAGACCTTGCCTTTAAGCGTCTTTACAAGGAAGATCAAATTTGAAGGCATGGATACAAGTCTTGGAAGGCCCGGATCTCATCAAGGAAGAACTCAAACTGGTGCCAACCTATTCAGGTAATTTGGACTCTAAACAAGCCAAGAAATGGCCCTATGACCCTTGGATCAATTGGCTAAATCATAGGGGCCATTTCTTGGTTTGTTTAGGGTCCAAATGGTTTTAACTAGTAAAATTGAGCCTTGAAATAGCTCCTATACAGTGTAGGGGGTCGGCGAACCAAGGTCCCCGTGGTCAGCTCGCGGGCACAAGGCATTACCTTGAAATCCATTGTCGGTGTGCTTAAATCTAGCTTCACGGCTCGCTGTAAGTCTCCTATGGCTAGCCGTGAAGCTCGCCGCAAAGCAAAATGCTATTTTTTGACCTGAGTCAAAATGGCCATTGAGGCTTTGGTGGCTAAACGTAAAAAATTGAAGGCTAACTGCCAACTAGCCATTGGAGATCATTCTCTCTCTCTCTCTCTATATATATATATATATATATATACACACACACAGTAGCTCATTCTAATGGCCATAACTTTTTAGATTCTGAGACCTCTTTTCAGCACGTTGTGCCTACTTAGTAAAACCACATTAGAGCTTCCAAAATCTAATTCCACTCATAAATAGGCATACTTAAGAGCATTCAACGCTCTAATTAAGTTTGAATTGTGGAATCATCTTTCTATGAAAAACCTTGAGCTTTCAAAGTTAGATTTCCATAATCCTCAAACTTAGACTCCCTAATGCTCTTGTTTGTGCACAGAGCATCATCAATACCAAGGAGCAGTGTGAGTCATAGCTTGGAGCCTTGGATTCAAGCAATGAAGAGCACCCTCAAGACTTAGTCCAAGAGGCAAGTGTTCTTGTTTAAATTGTAGAATTGGGTTGTGAAGTGGATTATACCTTCGTAATCAAACCACTATAAAAAATAGGGTTAGTCTATTAGATCTATGTGATCAAACCACCGTATCAAAAAATCGGTTGTGAATGTGATTGGAGGTAGACCTATGTGGTGGCCTCAAAATAAGGAACCAAGAGTGGAAACTTTTGAAAGTGGATGTAGGTCTAGGACTGAACCATTATAAATGCTTGTATGCCTCCTCTCTCTTTATGCTTCATTTCCATTTATTTATACTTTGAGTTACATGTGCTAGATAGGTTTACAGTTCTTGTTTTGGCACACAACACACACACTTGTGCTAAATTAAATCGCACAAATTGGTATATGATAGATTGTTTAGCACACACTTCTTTGCATCATTTCACGTGAGTGTTTTTGCTATGTAGTCATACGTATATTGTTGTGAAAGTGAACTTCTAACAGTGTTTAATTGGCTTAATCAAGTTAGAAACATTAATTTTTTGCTATATAGTCATACATATATTGTTGGGAAATTTAAGTGAACTTGTAACAGTGTTTAATTGGATTAATTGGCTTAATCAAGTTAGAAATATTAATTAGTCCTATTCAATCTTGCCTGCACTTTCAGGTCATACGGAGGTAATGCCTAAGCATTGATAAGCAGGCAAGAAAATAAGGGAGTTGACAATTATCTTTTTTCTAAATAAAGATGATTTGTTAGGTGACAAGGATAATAAGCAATTATGGAGATGGTGTCACTTCTCGGATTCTGGGGGCCTATCAAATTCTAGGTCGTGACGTAAATATATACTAATCATATATTTCAAGAAAATGGGCCAATAAAAATTTGCATAAAAGATGTCAAAGCCAAGCATAATATATTAAAGTTGTATTAGTATAATTACTTCATGGTTTAAAAGCATTAACTAGTACAACCTCAGCCATGCTGGGCTGAATACAAAATATAAGAAAATAAATTGTTCCTGAATACCACAGCTCTCAACACGACAACAAGCTATGAACAGCGGGGCCCAAGTGTATCGCTCTTACTAATCACATGGTTCAAGCAACCGTTTACCAGCCACGCTAACAGAAGTACCTGCTACCAACAAGCACCGAGAGCAGTATCAGACAAAGTTTGACAAGCATCAATCATGAATTACATAACATGTAATATTAAATTACAAATACGGAAAATAAACAGGAAATGAACAAGTGAATGGATGCATACCAATGTTTACGACAAATGACGGTAAATGAAGTTAGTACAAGAAATTTACTATCATAACCATATATGTGAGCCCAATGGGTCGGGCAAGCATATACCGATGCTGCGTAAGATAAGACAAACCATGAACGAGCAAGTTCAATGTGTTTCCAAGGGCATATGGGTGTAACATGAGCAAGTACAATGTGTTTCCAAGGGCATAGGGTGCATATCATAAGCATTGTGCAAGCAAGATAATGCACAATAATCGCAAATGCTAGGCACGTGCGATAATAGTTAATAACAACACATTAGTGCAAAATATACCCCAAGTAACAGGTACTCTCAACGAAGAGCAACAACACGGGACGGACAGGGCGCGATGTGTGTCACCTACCTCTTGGCACCCGTCGACATCAAGGACGCGGCTTGAAAACGCCTACTCTCGGTATACCGGATACCTTCATACTATGTACATGAAGCTTGGTATCACCCAGATACCTACCAGGATAATATCTTAGTCCAAAATAGTATCTTGTGCAGGTGTTCAGGATGTGCATCAAGTGTAATGTATCCATGGTGTGAAGTGCAAGTGAACTGGGTATAGGAGTGTGGATGCCATACCCAACCAATGTTCATGTATGCAAGAAATGTGCTGTACCAGTGATTGCACATGATTAACCTAAGCAAAATTGTCCATTTTATTAAGTGGGTTCGGGCAAGCAAACTAACGGGTCAAGACTAACAAACCATGATAATATCATATGGGTCAGGGCAAGTTCAAGTCCAGGTATTGTCTAGGTTTGTTAGGGGACCTACTTATACCGGTGATTATGTGGTTATTACATTCGGTAGCTCTTACGACCCTCAATCATAGGTGAAGTGACAACTTTTTCATCATGAATGGGTTCTACATTTTGAGTATGAGTTCGAGTATAAGGGTCGGGTCATGGTGCAATTGGACAAGGCCAACAAGGTCCAAACGGGGTGAAACGAGGCATGGCAGTCTCAACTAGATTTAACTAAACTATCTCAATCATACCCAAACAGACAACATTCCTGTATGAAAGAGTGGACCCCAAAATGGGTAGAAAAGGGCATGTTAGATCCGGTCAATCTGGACAACAAAAGGGCAAAGAACGCGCATTAGCCAATCGAAAAGACCAATCTAGTGATCTGGTCAGTCTAAAGATTAGAAGCGGGCAACAAATGCACGTTAAGCTCTAGAGACTAACCCCATGGGTCAAACATGTACAAACTAGTCCATACTGCCAAATTATGGTCCTCGAGGCTCATGCTATGTTAAACAGGGATAAACAAGCAAGAACACCACCATTCCACTTTACGTGAATCCTTGAATTATGAGTTTCTTGGTGCTTCTGAAGGTCATTGACATTCAAGGTCCTTGGTTCACGTACCCATGTCCTACGGTTGCTTCGCACATACTTCTAGATATTCTGGGGTTAAGGGCAGCTCAAGGCATCACCCTGCATTAATCTTAAGTTCGAATAAGTGTTGGGTGAGGTTCAAGGTACAGGGATCCACCAATCTCTAAGTTTCCGGTCCCCCAGACTAAGGGTGACCAGTCATCATGGTTCGGTACCAGTTCAGAGGTTCAAAGGTTCCAAATTTAAGTCATCCGATGTCTCCGATAACTTGTCCCCAAAGTGCACAACCGATTGGAAGTTTCTATGGGGCACAAGTCGATGAGAAAGGGTTCGGAGAAATCTCCAATGAAAATGGGCCAAAATAGTCCCAAAAAGGAGGGTCGCCAAGTAAGCAGGGCAGACCACTGAGCAGTCATGGGGTCTCTTCTGCGGTCAACCATGGGAGCTGCCAACTACACAGTCATTGCAATCAGCGGTTCACTTTTGGGTTTCTTCCCACCATTTGGGATTTTCCAATTTCGAAGAGTTTCTTAACATTCTTAGGGGATTAATTAAAACTAATTAAACATGTTTAACATTAAGTTAGACTTAAAAAACAAGAAATCTATACCATGGTTAGGAGTTAAGGCTAGAAATAGGAAACTAGCACACAAGCCATGGAACTCAAGATTGATACTTGCATTTGTTTCCTCAAGCTCCAAATGCATTCTAGATCACTCCCAAGTCTATGAAATCACTCCTTCACAAGTTCCCCCAAATTTCCCTACACCAAACACACCGAAAATCACAAACTATGACGGGCATGGAATGGGAACTCGAATGTCTCGATTTGTGTCTAAATTGTACCCCAAAACCCAAATCTAGAAGATGGGAACAGGCTCCCACCTCCAAGTATTTGGACCAAGGAAAACCCACAAGTTAGAGGGCTGCTACGAGTTGAATCCGGCAATCGAGAGGGCTGTTGCAAAAGAGAATGGTAGGAGGTAGATAAGGAAGACGAGGTGGTGATTGTCGCAAAAAGGAGAATAAACGAGAAAGATCCACTAAACAGCCGATCACCTGCTCTCTGTGTTGTGCGCAAGAAGCCAGAGATGATGGGAAAGAGGAGGAGAGAAGTGTTAGTTTTATGGTCTCAATCCATTAAGATTGATGTAATAAATTGATTAATTTCTTTATTTATCAATATATTCATGTTATCATTTCATGAGATAAATGGTGTTTATTACTTAAATGCACATAACCAATACAAATGACATGATGGTTCATGAGATGAACCGGAGTCCATAAGTATACTAGATGCAATACATGTGTATGGATGAGATCCACATACATGAGACATGTATAGCAAATCTTATACTTGAATATCTTCACAACCAGTGATGAGACTGGACATCTCATCTGACAAGGTTGCAGTACTTTGATTACTATGAGATAGTGTGATTTGTCTCGATCATCAGAATGTAAGATTTTGGATCATAGTGCTGGTACATTGGATGTATTAAAGGATCATGAGAAGCACCTTATGAACACTGTCTTTACTTTAAGGTATGCTCTCATAATTCCCTAGCAATAGGCTCTTAATCCTGAAACATTAATGAACTCAAGTTTCTATCTATTCATTTGCTTTGAGTCACCAATGAGTGAGGACAATTGTAGGTCAACACCTCGGTGATTTGGGTACGTGGTAGTAGAGCTGTGGGAACATTCGATGGTCAAGATGGAATCTATCTTTAATATCCCCAAGATGGAATCTATCTTTAATATCCCGTTGTGCCAATTAATGGATTTATCATTAGTAAGTGCGCACCCATTCCAATTAAGAGTTAATTGGATCGGTACCAAATGATCATTATAATTAATTGGGGCACAAGGATAATAAGATATGGATCTAAGTTTGGAAGACTGGTCCAATTGATCCATGGATATTGATGGAGGGGCCTACTTGTGGACATTGGGAAGTTTAGGGTCTTTATGTAATTTATTCCTAAGACTGTAGTTCAACTGCATTTATTTAGTGGAGTTATTTGCAATTAACTATAGGCCCGAATTGCATATGAGATGTGGGGTCGCAGTGTCCCAGTTGGAGCCAGCTTTCTATGGAATCCCTAGTGGTCCCCACGCTAGCCCAAGATTGGATCTTTACTAATTCTATTTGAACTCAAAAAGGAAAAACTACTATTTCTATTTGAAGTAAGACTTCTAATAGTGGTAATAGTGGGGTTAATGAGCTACTAGTTATTATAGAAGTTGGACTTCTAATAATAAACAAAGAGGGGTTGCTTAAAGCTACAAATAGGAGAGGAGAGGAGGCCCTTAGACGTCCATGCACTATATCCCCCTAGGGATTCACGCCCAAGGCCCTTGTTGTGCAAGAGTTGCACATGCATCTTCTCCTCTTCCTCTTCTAGTTCTCTTCCGGTTTCCCTTGAGTTTCTAGTTGGTTTTTCTCTTGGAGATCCCACCATCTTCTTTGAGGAAAGAGATCTGATTCTGGTCATAGCGTGGAAGGCCAAGAGGTCTTGGAGATTCTGATTTGGTTTGTGAAAGTATTTCATCATCAAAGAAAGAAATCAACTCCTCCCTTAGAGCACAACCGAGCTCCATAGGTATGATTTACTTCCTTGTATGTTGTGGATTTCGTGGTTGCTTGTATGCTGCTATTTCTATCTTCTAAATAGAGTTTTCTACTGTACATGATCATGAGAAAGAGGACATGGATCCTGGATTGGGTTTTGTTGCCTTCTAGATAGTTGATCCCTGAGTCAAGTGGGTCAAAAGCTTTGAAAACCTATCCTAGAGGCCCACCTATTTCCAACAAGAAGGGGTGCAGGCTCTATACAGACAAAAGTCAAGGTGGGCCTCACAACTCAAGATAGCAGAATTTGCAAAAATAGAGGCAACCTCAGATGATTTTAGGCCAAGAACTAAAGTCTCTCGAAATTAAATTATCTTTCTAATGGATAATGGATGGGAATTTTTTGAGGTCCGAGCAAAAACTCAATTTTTATGAAAATGAAAATTATACCCCTAGCAAGAGTGTATTGATGAAATGCCAGGTTTCGGGACCTCAGATGGGTACGGGCTGAACACGAAAGTCGTTGGGAATGACGAGGTCCATCTTTTAAACCTAAAACGACGATTTTTATGGAGTTTCTAAAATGCCCCTGACTTTTCCCAAAATCGAACTAGACCCTTCCAAGTGTCGAAATTGGTTCGAAAGCTCATGGGGCTCTCCAAAACTCTTCCATACATTATTCTAACCTTATAATTCAAATAAACACCTTCAAAAGGAGCTCTCCAACTTTCCCCAGAACTTACAAATGGGGGGTCCTACTCCACCCCAAAGCTTGGCCAATCCGCATATTTGGTATATCAAATATTTACTTCTATCTCAATATACCAGTGACAGTCATTTTACCTCTCAACAAAGTAGTAATATTAAATTTTTATGGGTAAGACTTGAGAGTAATTTTCGTGGTGTGCCTGGGGAAGCTTCTAGTCCAGACATGTCCTTGGCAATATCAAAGAAAACCAAAAGATTTAGATGCAAGCAAAAATCCATTAACCTGGAATAATTGCCTCTACCTTTACTGGTGGAGCACACACTAGTTCCTGCCTGAGCTCATGGGCTTGCTCGCCATTGTAAATGTACTTGTGTGGACTGAAAATGAACTGATAGAATACACTCTTCATCATTCAAGAAGAGATTACATATCCACATTTTATGTAAAAACAAGCATACAACAGAGCTCTTCAACTGCACACATTGACAAAATTCCATGTTGTGCACACAGCCCAGATCCAGCAGTTTAAAGAGACAAAAGAAACACCACCTTCGAAAACCAAGGCATTAGCCATCATCAAAGCTTATCCATTTATGTGGGGTCGCCTGCTGGTCGTCTTGCTTTCTCCTCGATCTCCTTGTAGATATTGTCAAAAACTAGGGTTAGGGCTTTCTAATGGGGTGAGCAAAAGAATGAAAAAGGAGAGGTGATGGATGAGAGAACTAGGGCAACAAGTGGTCCATCAGATGGCTTACAAAAGTTGTGCGCCCATGAAGCTGACTTGGATAGGAAGTCATGCACAAGGCCTTTTCTTTTTCCGCACGAACCCTCCTTTTCTCCTTTTTATTATTTCCTAAAAATCATTGATCCCGTCTCTCCTGGTTCCATTACACTATATCCCATCAGTTGACAACTACGAGGGTCCTACCAAGAAGCATTTAAAACTAACCCTAAACCAATAATCTTCTTTAAAACAAATAACCAGAATTGTGGGCCCCCTCAAAGGTTCCTCCCCAAACTTGAAAAACATGGGACATGCTATTGGGTCCTACCAAAACCCCTTAAAGCTCTTTATTTCAAACTCAAAAGAATATCAAAGACAAAGGGTTCCACAAAGTTGCAATCCGAATCTATAAACTATTGGTCAGGCCACTGAGGTACCTAACCCATGGGTGGCACCCACTAAAATAAACCTTACATTAATTGTATAACTAGCTCCCTTGGCAATGTCCAATTCGGAACCAGACTATTAATAATAATACCAACAAATCAGATTAATAACACCAAGGATCAAAATAGTGGTTGCATTGGGCGTAGCGGTCTATGTCCAAAACGTTATGTAGTGGGCAATACATAGCGGTTGTGGAGATACGTTAAAAAAATTTAAAATCTTTTATAGCAGTCATTCTTATGTTTTAAGTGATTTAGAACCATGTAAGGGTAGAGACAACTTTATGAAAGGATATTAAGGAGAAGAAAAAGGAAAAACATCATTTTAAATTAAAACTACTTGGCTCTACTAGGTTCTAGACTGTAGTGCCGCTATTTTCAAAATAGCGTAGCGGCCTCCACCGCTACGGCCGTTTTGAACCATGAATAACACATTAGTTAGCAAGCCAAAAAATTAAATAAATAATTACAAAGTAACTGTTCCATATAAATTCGAGAAATTCAAAACAATTAATTAAATTCAAGGAAAGTAAATAAAATTCTATGACCCAGATTTTAAATTGTTGGATTCCTTTTGTGTGTGTGTGTGCACGCGCGCGTGGGGTATGCGTGGGGGGTGGGTGGGTGGGTATTACAAGGTGTGTGGTGGGGAAGAACAGTGGTTGAAGGGGCATACTCCTTTTGTTTCGCCCATTCTCCTCTCGCTTCAAAGGCATTCAGAGTGCCACCCCATGCTCCTCTCTCTTCTAAGGCATTCGGAGCACCAACACCCCCCACCCAAAAAAAAAAAAACCCCATACACAACTGGATGCATGCCTCTGAATGCTGACAATTGGCTGATTAACTCAATTTTGATAATGCAACCCTTCTAAAGAGGATCCAGAGTAGCACGTTCATATGCCATGTGTACCGTGGATGCATCATCATCAACACCACGATCTAACAATTAATATTTCAGCTTCGATTTAAGATGAGAAAAGTTACAGTTAGTTTCTGTTAGCTAAAAGATAACTAAACTGGTTGCATTTGCTCACCGTATTCCATAAGCATTGTATAACATAATTAAGTGCAGCATCTGCCTTGGACAGAAAAAGGTGCCCAATCAACTTTCCCAGTGTTGCCCAAGATCATATCTCCAATCATTTCAGCAGTCCCCAGAGCCTGAAAAATTTATGGAAGTAATAGTAAAGACACCTCTGGATAGGTTTCAACTTGTAGGAAGTCAAGGCGACGTTTGTTTGCACATGTTTGCATATGTAAATAAAACATATGGGTAATACACATGTGAATGTCTTTCAGAAATTTTTTTACAAGTGAATGATTCACATGGGAGGAAAACGTTAGGAAAATAAGGCCCTTCATCCACGATTTTTCACACATACCTCCAAGTAAAAAAAATTATGTGTAATGCCCACAAAATTGTTTGGCCACAAAAAGGGCCCTCACAATTTTCGCAAGACCTCTTGTATGGAGCTAAATTTTGGGTAACAATGAAAAAAGAAAAAGTAAAACATAGGTAGCAAAGAACTTCATGCTATGATGCCTTTTGGGATGTTAAAAGAAAGGATAGAATAGGAATGAGTACATAGAAGAAACCTCCACGCAGCTCCAACAGAAGTTAAAAAAATAAAAAATTAAAAAAAGGGGAGAAATGATGTTTGAGATTGTTTTGCCATGTTCACAAAAGGAGTTACTCTTGTATAATGTGTACCCTAGGCTTGTTTGGTAAATTTACTTGTATAGTAGGAGGAAGTTAAATATCACATCATTGGAAATTAGTTGTGCTTTGAAAGTAGAGTTGATTATTTGGTTAAATGAATAAAGTGTTTGGATGGTTGTAATGAAGATTCATTTCCTGTATGATATCGTACAAACCCAACCAATCATGTTCTCAGTCAAACGGTGGCCCTGTAGAAACCAGGCCCATCCAGAAAAGGCTCAAGATAGTGGAGAATAGGCCCATCAGGCCCATCAAACTATTACCCAAATAACTCAAGTGTGATAGCTATAGTCAAACTTGTTTATATTGTACATACTATTTTTGTAGGCTATTAAATCTGTACACCTCATGCTCACACTGTCATTAGATTTGATTGATTGTAATTTCAGCCCTGATTTGGGCCATTAGTAGCTATATAATACAAGGTCCATCCTGTCAAAAGATACGACCAATTTTCACAAATCTCTAGTTCATTCTGTTCTCTTCACTTTAACATGGTATCAGAGCTAGGGTATCTTCATCAAAGGTCTCAACTCGTAAAGAGACTGCTGTGATGATTGATCT
This sequence comes from Persea americana, assembly GCA_029852735.1. Lineage (NCBI taxonomy): Eukaryota > Viridiplantae > Streptophyta > Magnoliopsida > Laurales > Lauraceae > Persea > Persea americana. Next base: position 41,869,050 of record CM056809.1, on the reverse strand, counting down.
GATCAACAGCAAGGCCCATCTCCAGATTACAGTCTCACTTTGCATCAACAGAGATTCCTGCATCCTCTTTTTCTTCTGTTCAAGCATCAGAATCAATTTTTCTGAAAGAGGATCTCCATTTACGTAGTCATGTGATTGTTCTGTCAAGCTGATCAACAGTGGGCCCCATCTCTGATAAGCGATCACACCAGCAAGCTGCACCATCAGGGTTGCACATTTCTCCTTAGTTTTTTAAGCATTTTTTCAAGATTTATCAGCTTCATCAGGTCAGTGATCTACCCATTTTTCTGGATCAACAGTTTTTCAAGACAGTTTTCCTTTTTTCTTATCAGAATCACATCCAACCATTGGATTAGGCTGGTTCTTCTTCCAATAGGGTCGAAAATCCATCTGGATGATAACCTGGAAGACTGATTAGTGCATAAATCATTCTGTGAGAAGATCTGGTCATTCTAGCACAGAGTTTTTGGGCGCCCAGGCACTGTTTTTTATTCTGTTTTCTTTCTTAATTGAAAACAGTCATTCTACTTGAAGCATTTCTCACTACTAAGTTTTGTGCTAATCATGGACAAGGTGGACATTATCCCTGTTAAATTGGATGGAACAAATTACATGAGTTGGTCCTTCCATCTCAAAAAACTTTGTGACAGGAAAGGAATTGCTAGGATATTTAGATGGAACTACCCCAGCACCAAAAGCAGTGACTGCAACCGATGATTCTGGTGCCAAAACACTTGCAACCTGGAACCAGAACAACACGAAAGTTGTCACTTGGATCCTCAATTCTGTAGATCCATCTATCTCTTTGGCACTTCCAGCCTATACAACAACTTCTGACATGTGGGTGTATCTCAAGAATCTGTACCAACAGGTTAACAAAGCAAGACACTTTCATTTGGATACTGAATTGGCCAAATATTGTCAAAATGATAAAACTGTTCATCAATATTACAGTGGGTTCCTTGCCTTATGGACTGAGAGAGACCAAATGCTCCTACAGTCAGTTTCTACAGAATTTCTTCCCCAGGCTCTCAAACTACAAGAAGAATTACATGTAAGCCAATTCCTTATGAACTTACTGTAATATCTTTAGTTACTTGGGCCCCAGGATTAGTTTGGCCCCGGTAGAGCCCTTAGTTGTTTAAGGTAGAGCCCGCCCTTGTTTAACTTATAATTCAAATAGAAGTATCTCACGTGAATGGTTTTTGGAAAGGGAATGAGTTGTATAACAACTCTAATTAGTAATTAGAAAGAGGAAAGGAAGTATAAGAGAAGGATTAAGAATTAGGAAGTATACCTCATCCTTGTGTATATAAGTAACCAACGACCTCTTAGTTTGTTATTCTTTTCTCTTCTGAGAAGCTCTGAGAGAAGGTCTTGTGGGTTGCAATTTAGGAGAAGAAGAAGAAGGCAGTCACTAACGGATGTCCTATTCGCGTCCACACATTGCAAACGAAACGATCACGTACTGGAGGTGAGTGAATTTTCTTAATTACTCTCTAATGGTGCTCTAGACAATTGATAATGTTGAATTGGATACATAGCAGCATCTAAAATCTATTGATTAGAGTGAAATCTGTTTTGGAGGCAAAGAAAGCATGTTAAATGGCTACTAGAATGATGTAATTGATAATGGATTGCAAATCCAGGGGAATCCATCGAATAGGCATGGATTTGTGGAACTCAGAGGCATGTCGTTACTAGACATAATACTGTTTTTGGGATTGTGGGGCCCCCTGGCCCACTGTATGATGGATCTGAACCATGGAATGGAGAGCATACATCCACGTGACCAGGGTGGTGCTGGTCCTATAGGGATTGGACCCTGTTTGGGCCACCATCCATTCGATCATAATGTTACAATCGTGATTATGATGGAAATCTGGCTGAAGGTCGTCGGGGATTGTGGGACCCATCAGTGAACCTGATCAAAGATCAGAACCCCACATCTGAAAGGGGACCCATGGGCGACCCTTGTAGTGGTGGACCCTTAGAGAGTGGGCCCACTCTGACCGTACACTATGTGGCTTTTATAATAACAGGCGATGGTATGGCATAACAGAGGGTAGCCTCTGTTGTGATCTTTAGACCACCAGGAAGGGTTTGTTGATGAATCCAATCCAATAGGAATGAAGACCCTCCCTGGGAGATCATAGAAAACATGGACATCTGGGGTTTGGGAACAGTGGGACCCACTGTCCAGTAGATGCAATAACCCTAGGCGTGACTTGTTGTGTATATTTTAGGAATTTGTTATGGAGCTGTGGGCCCCAGAGAATGGTCTGATAATAAACCAGATCCATTGATATGATATTTCAGCCATGGGCAACTATAGAGATCAGGTCTAATTATGTATCATTCAAGTGGGACCCACTGGATGACACACAAATGTGTTCTGACGTGAAACACCAGGTTGTATGTGTTCTGTATGTGGAATTGAGGCCTGAGTGGACTTATAGATGGGAACCGCCCTATACTTGGTAGGTAATTATCCTATAAGCCTCCCATCTAAGTTATTAAGGTTTCTGTGAAAATATTATTAAATTTCATGGACTGTGATTAATTAGCTGTGACTTAATAGATGGACTAAGATTGATTATTGTTGGGTAAGGTTGTGTTATGAAATAGTGTGGGTCACCCCTATATCAATCAATACCAATTATGATGAGCAGGTGGGGCCATCTTTACACCGTTAACTACCAATTATATCTAAATGAAAGGGCAATAATGAATCTGGATGGCGTTAGGGTTCGGCCCACGTTGCCGTACATGTGTGTTCAATTATTTACTGTTCATATTATGGTTGCTATGTGATTATGAGATATTGTGCATTGGGTCCTAGACGTGGGATGTTGGACTTAATGTACGGGACCGTTATAGCGGCTGGTCCTTGTGGACGTGTCTGATGAGACAGGGTCATGGTGACCGGTATACATGTATACGATAAGCCTTGGAGGCGTGGTAATGTGCATAGGCACGAATATATTTATGGATGTACTTTTAATGGTAATTGATCCATGGATTCAGATTTGTTGTTTATGCGATATTATGTTTATGCTGTTTGTGTAATTAGGAAAATTCATTCACCAGTAATACTGATGTTGTGTTGCCCCCTTCAGGTAATCTTATTGCGGGTGGGCTAGAGTAGAATGACGTTCAGCACATAGATTTCGGAATGCGTGGCTGAAGAGAGGGAACGAGAACCATTCAAATAGTTGATAGGGGGATTAACCCTTGTTTAGGAAATTTTATTAAATGTTTTAGGTCATCTTTGACCTGAGTTAGAATATGGAGTTTTGATCACTCAGAGATTATTGATATTGTTTGACATTTATGATTTAATTAGAATTATATTTTTAACTAAATGCCTGATTCCTTGTGGAAGTCATTTGATGAATGTGTGATGAATATTTACTAAATAATCACGATCCAGAGTCTGACAGGGCCCCGGAATTTGGGTCGTGACATTTACGTCCGAAATTTGAGCATTTCCGCGCTGCTCTAATGAATCGCGAAATATCTCCAGACTTGAACACTTGTGTCCAGGAAGTTCTTAGAGAAGAAACCAGGCTTAGGTCTACACAGTCTATTACTAGTGAACCGAAAAAAAATTTCACTCGTCAAGAACCAGCACCAGTTGATGAAGCTGCTCTACTTACTGCTAAAGGACAGAGACCTCAATGTCATGAATGTAAGAAATATGGACATATAGCCCGCAATTGCCGCCAAAAATTATTTTGCAACTATTGAAAGTGGAATGGTCATGTCATCTCAGAATGTACTCGGTGACCTCAAAAGAAACTAGAACAACCTCCAAAGCATGGCCCCACTGCCCTTCAAGCTCAAAACATCAGCCAGCACACTGCTCGAACCTCTGACAATGAGCAAGTAACCATGACGAATGCTCAGATTCGAGAATTGATAAATTCTTCGGTCACCTCAGCATTTGCTTCTATGGGTATTAATGGTCTGTGTTTCTCTCCCAATGCTTTTCCTGCATTTCACTCTACTACTACACCTGTAAACTCATCAAGTTGGTTCATAGACTCAGGGGCATCCAACCATATGACATCTATAGAACAAAGTCTACAAGGCACCCAACCTTATGTCTGGAATGACACTATCACCACAGCAAATGGTCTACAATTGTCCATTTCCGGCATAGGTGTCATTCTCACAATTGCAAAATAAAAGAATGAAACGAGTTCTTGTAATACTGATTGTATTAATTTCTGTGTGTTCTCTTGGAGAACGAACACCAATATATAGGAATTTACATGCCTTAATCAAGGCTCTTTACAAAGGAAACTAGCTAATCACTATTCTAAGTTAGGAAAGCAATCAATTAAGATATGTACAGCTGTTGCAAGCATTGACCAAATCCACGTGATATGTAGCTTGTTGGAGTGATGGGCCTTGGGCCCCTTCATGGGTCGAGGGCCAACTTAACACCCCCCCCTCAAATTGATGCGGGAGAATCAACAAGCATCAATTTGCCAACCAAGAATTGATGGCCAGGTCGGGGAAGACCTTTAGTAAGAATATCAGCAATTTGAAGCTCAATGGAGACATGCGGAAGGCTAATGACATCACGCTTAAACTCATCACGTATGAAGTGACAATCAACCTCAATGTATTTAGTACGTTCATGACAAATCGGATTCTCAGTAATCCGAATGACACTTGTATTATCGGCATAGAGGGGGCTAGCTCCTGCTGGGGAAACCCAATGTCAGAGAGCAGACCGCGGAGCCAAAGTATTTCGGAGCAGGCAGCAAACATAGCTCGGTACTCAGCCTCGGTAGAAGATTTGGAAACTTTGTCATGTTTCTTGCATTTCCAGGAAATCAGGCTATCACCTAAGAACATGCACCATCCTGTGGTTGATCTGTGAGTATCCGGACAACCAGCCCAATCAGCATCTGAATAAGCTATGAGAGAAAGAGGATTGGCAAATGGAAAAAACAACCCGCGAGTCGGTGTGCGAATAAGGTACCGAATGATGCGACGAACAGCAGCCAAATGAAGGTAACGAGAAGTAGTCATGAACTGACTCATAAGGTTGACCGCAAATGAGATATCAGGACGGGTGATCGTGAGATAGATCAAGCTACCCACTAACTGGCGATATGCGGTAGGATCCGGAAGAAGGTCACCCTCATATTTACTAAGTTTGACATTTAGTTCGATCGGCGTATCGACAGGAGCAGAAGCAGTGAGGCCAACCAACTCAATGAGGTCAACCGTATATTTGTGCTGATTGAGAACTATACCTTTAGGCGATTGATGAACTTCAAGACCAAGGAAATAGTGTAAGGGGCCGAGATCCTTCATTTGAAATGTCTGATGAAGAGAAGCTTGGAGAGCCTGAATCATTTGGGCATTGGGACCAGTAATGACAATATCATCAACGTAGACCAGAAGTACAGTAATCCCGGATGAAGCATGATGTAGGAACATGGAAGGATCATATTGGCTAGGATGAAAATCTAAGCGGAGAAGGGCATCTTGAAATTTCTCAAACCATGCGCAAGGAGCTTGCTTCAGAACATAGAGGGAGCGACGGAGCTTAGCAACCATACCCTTCCCAGATGAGGACCCCGGAGGCAGACACATAAAAACGTCTTCTTTGAGATCACCATGAAGAAATGCATTTTTGACATCCATTTGATAGAGAGGCCAGGAATGAGATGCAGCAACAACAAGGATTATGCGTACGGTGGTCATCTTGGCGACAGGAGCAAAAGTTTCATCGTAGTCAATGCCATATTCCTGCCGATTGCCGAGGGCAACAAGGCGCACCTTATATCGAACGAGAGTGCCATCTGACTTTAACTTGAGAGAAAAGACCCACTTGCAGCCAATAGGTTTGACACCCTCAGGAGAGGGGACAATATCCCACGTATGATTTTTCTCTAAAGCATCCAATTCATCTTGCATAGCACGGTTCCAACATTCGTCCTGCACAACCTGAGAATAGGATTGGGGAATGGAAGAAGAGGATAAAGTGGCCATTAAGGAGGTATGGGAGAATCAATAGCGGTCGGGTGGTACCGAAATGCGAGTGGAGCGACGCAATGTAGGAAGTCCAGATGGACCAAGTGCCGGAGGTGGACCAGATGCTGGAGGAAGATCAGGAGGGGGGTCCCTGGGAGGCGCTTCTTTGTTCCGTCTCTGATACACAAAGTTAGGATTAAAACGAACAACTGATGTATTGTCAGAAAAACCAGGTAAAGACGCCAAGGAGGAGGCAGGAGAAGGATAAAGGTTTTTTTGAAAAAAATATTGTTCTTAAAAAAAAACATTTCGAGAGCTCCGGAAGCGACGAATGTGAGGATCGTAGCAGAGGAACCCTTTCTGGAAGGGCGCATAGCCTAAAAACACACACTGAGCAGATTGTGCGGTCAGTTTGGTTCGCTCAGAAGAGGCAAGTGCACAAAGCAAACAGAGCCGAAAACATGAAGATCAGCATAAGATGGAGGTCTTGTACAATCGGTAATATGGGCTCTGATTTTGAAGAGAGGTTGAAGGCAGACAATTTATAAGATGAGCTGTCGTAGCCAGTGCCTCAACCCAAAAACGGGTAGGAGCTGATGATTCAAGAAGAAGGGAACGACTGACATCAAGCAAATGTCTTTTTTTTTTTTCAGCGACTCCATTCTGCTGTGGAGTATAAGGACAAGTTCTCTGAGAAAGAATGCCTTTGGTTTGCAAAAATTTTTGAAAATCAGAAGACACATATTCCCCGCCCGAATCAGATCGCAAGATTTTGATGCAGGTGGAAAACTGATTCTCAACATAAGCTAAAAAAATTTTAAAAACTGTGAAAACATCAGATTTGGAATGCAGAAAGTAAACCCATGTGAACCGACTGAAATCATCAATAAAAGTCACAAAATATTTGTAGTGAGCATGAGAAAGAGTTGGAGCAATTTCCCATACATCGCTATGAACTAAATCAAAACACCGAGTGCTGTGGGAAGTGAAAATAGGAAAAGGAAGAGTTTTGCTCTTTCCCATTTTACAAGTAGCACAATCAAAAGGTGCACAAGAAGATAAGCCAATGGATTTATTTAATAAACCAGAATTTAACATAAGGGACAAAGCCTTGGAATTAGGGTGTCCGAGTTTTTTATGCCACAATTGGCAATTATCTCTAATAGAAAGACAAAACATATCATTGGCAACTCTAGTCCTAGAAAGTTTAGAAAAATCCAGCGGAAACAAGCATCCACACTTAGGTCCCCTCGCGATCTCCTTCCCGGCCATCTGGTCCTGCACAACACAACCAGAAGAGGAAAAAGATATGTTACAATTATTTTCAACAAGTTGCCCTACTGATAAGAGGTTTGAAGTCAAATTCGGACAAAGGAAAACATTTTTCAATAGGATAGGACCACGGATGTCCCCTAGGGCAGTAATGGGAACAGTGCCTCCATTAGCAGTTTGGATTTGAAGATTACCATTGTAGTGTGTCACATTGGAGAGAGGGTTACTGGAATATGTCATATGATTAGATGCCCCGGAATCAAGAAACCAAGTAGAAGATGGAGGCGAGGTACCTGAGAGACCAACAGCAGAAAGGGCATTGACAATCATTTGCTGGACCTGGACCAATTCCGGAGTTAAAGAAGATGAGGCCCTAGGCTGTGAGGGAGTAGAAGTAGGAGCAGGCATATCTGAAGAAGCAACATAAGCATGCGGAGTCTGAGACTGTGGAGGCTGATACTGTGGAGCCAAATGCTGGGAAGTCTGGTACTGTGGAGGCGGACGTTGTGAGCGGCGGCGACATTCAAAGATGATATGTCCCGACTTCTTACAGTAATTACAGACTTTCTGTTTGCATTGAGATGCAAGATGCCCAAATTTTTGACAACTGTAGCATTGTGTGTTGCTCAAGTCTCGAGGTGGAGGCTGAGAAGCCTTAGTGGCTGAAAACGCGACGGAATAGGTCTCAGTCTTTTGGTGAGCTATATGGGCTGAGGTGGAAATGCGTTGTTCCTCGCGTAAGAGTTCATTCAGACAGACATTTAAGGTAAAGGCGTCCGATTCATTAGCGCCAATCAGACGCTTTCATATTCAGGGCGTAATTTCATCAAAAATTGATCCCGCTGACTAGAGGCCTGAAGATCGCGAATCACGATCAGAACGTCAGCAGCCACATCTGCATACTTAATACTATCATATTCCGACCATATGGTTGAATCCTGAATAGTAGTCTTGGATTGACAAGGTCCCTTGTGCATATTTAGCAATTGCACATTCAAGGTGAAATTGACGTGCTGAGTTATCTTGATGGTACACTTGCTTCAAATATCCCTACATGTCTTTAGAGTAGGGATAAGGTTTTAGGTTCATTATCAGATGTACTTCGACTGAACCCAGTATCCATGATTTTATTTTTGTATCTTTAGTAGGCAAGGCGGATATCTTCTTCTCATCTTCCATGGGTTTAGAGTCAAATCCAGAAATATAGCCCCACAATTCCTTAGCCTCAAGGTAAATTTGGAACTGAAACGACCAGGCGGGTTAATTTTTTCCCGTGAATCGGATCAAGGTAACCTCAGATTTATCCCTCGTCAATCTTGTTTTGGCCAAAAAACTGAGTGAAACAGTGAAAACAACAAAAAATATCTAGTAACAGTGAAGCAATGAAGTCTAAATGTTGATAACAAAATGTGCTGTGTGTAGAAACCAAGATCCGATCAATCAGAGAAGAGGAAAAAATCAACACAAAACAGTAACTGCCAAAAATCACCCCAGACGACCTGAATATTGGCAGTTGATCCTCAACGTGGGCCCCACTGATAGATCTGGACAATGATCAGATCACGGATCTGAGGAATCTCAATAATTTGCCTTCTACTGGAAAAAGAATGATCTGATTCCACCACAGATCCAAGATTTCGGACGGTTCAGATGAAAACAGTATTAAAAATCTGGACAATGACGAGAATGTGTAAATCACCAACCCGGGAGTGCTGAAAAATTGTGAAGAAATCTCCAATATTCCTAGAAAATCCAGGCGACCATGTCTGGATAGATCTCTGATGGTGGTTTGATGATCAGAGGTGGGCCACCATGAAGATGAGATTCCCGCAGTGTCTGAACTCCTTGAAACAGATCCTTGATCTGTCGATCTTCACAAGAGAGATTGTTTTCTCTCTATCTTGAATGTCTTGATGCTATATAAGATCAAAAACAAGATTTTCTTGAGACTTGGCTCTGATACCATGTCATTCTCACAATTGCGAAATAAAAGAATGAAACGAGAGTTCTTGTAATACTGATTGTATTAATTTATGTGTGTTCTCTTGGAGAACGAACACCAATATATAGGAATTTACATGCCTTAATCAAGGCTCTTTACAAAGGAAACTAGCTAATCACTATTCTAAGTTAGGAAAGCAATCAATTAAGATATGTACAGCTGTTGCAAGCATTGACCAAATCCACGTGATATGTAGCTTGTTGGAGTGATGGGCCTTGGGCCCCTGCATGGGTCGAGGGCCAACTTAACAATAGGCTCCTTGGAATTTTCACCATCCTCTGATCACTCCCTTGTCCTTAATAATGATTACTTTGTTCCACACCTTTCTGCAAATTTGATTTCAGTTGGACAACTTGTTGATAGTGGCTACCTTGTTAACTTCTCTCCCACTGGCTGTGTGATTCAGGAACGACTAACTGGGAAAGGGATCGGGACGGGGAGTAAGCATGGCAGGCTGTTTCTTCTGGACATCGGACATAGCTCCTTTTTTGCTTCCTAATTAGTGCTTTAAATAATGTGTGGACCATTTGGCATAGACGCCTTGGTCATTTGAATAATGATCGGTTGATTTCTTTGTTTCGACTTGGATGTGTGGACAAATCCTTTAACAATAAACAATTCTCTACTTTTGCAAATTCTAAATGTGAATCATGTCGTTTGAGTAAAAGTCATGTGTTGCCATTCAGGGATGAAAATATCGGCCGCTACGTAGCGTAGCGGCCGATATATCGGCCGTGGCGGCAGCTGCCGCCACGCTACATTGATTTTATCGGGTAACGCACCCGTAGCGGCCGCTATGCAAGCGTGGCGGCCGCTACGGGCCGTAGCGGCCGCTACGTGGCGCTGGGGGGTAATAAAACCCCCCTGACGACTTTTCGTTCTACGTTTTCAACTTTTTTCATCTTCCTTCCTCTTTTTTCTATATTTTTACTGCTATGAACCCTTTGTGTGTCCCCCTAGTGGTCCCAACTCCATTTTGTCTTTGTTGCTACAAAATCAAGAGATTCAACTATTCTAAGAAATCTAAAGAAGATTCATCATCTAGGACTCATGGATTAAAATAGCGGGTGGCGGCCGATACATATCGGTAGTGTTAAACAAACCCCACCCCCCCCCCCCCCCCCCCCCACGACTTTTTCACTTTTTTTCTACTTTTGAGATTATCACTCTCTAACTACTATGAATCACAACTTTTAAGGAGGGGCACAGGTTCTGAAAGCAGAAATTCGATTTCGAAGGAAGAACTTCATAAAAAATTTCTAGTCCGAACTTCATAAGAACTTTTAATTCGATCGCCGCCGGGGGATACCCCCGGACCCCCTTTGCGAAACGCATGTTTTAAAGAAGTGGCAATCATGAAAACAAAAGGATCCTACTTGACCATGATAGCTAGGCCTTTTTTACTGGTTGTCTTTCTTTGTTGTGCTTGGATGTCTATTATTATCATTATTTGTTAATATATGATATTAAGCATGTTTTATTATATTTGGAATGTGTGTAGTAGTATAGATATGGTTACCTATTACTACTAAATTTTAAACTGGTCTTAATTTAACTGTTTTAAAAGAACCCTCATTGTTAAATAACTAAGTGGGAGAGGCCCGAGAGGGAACTTCTTAAGTTCCCATGGTCTCCATCATTGTTTTGTAGGAGATGTAATTGATTTATGTGTTGACCTTGCAGTCTTCCTCTTAATCGGATGTGTCATCTTCTGAGAGGACGAGTGTTGACCACTTCATTTCTAAATTAATGTTGAATGTTGAGTTGTTGAGTGTTGACCACTTTATTCACTTGATTGAATTTGAACCTTTAACCTTGAGGCTTAAAGTATTGACTATTGATTGTTCAATGTTCACTAATGACCTAACTCTTAAGTCTTATGCCTTTATTTCATGTTCTAGTTTTTTTTTTTTTTTTTAATGAGCTTTTCATTACTTTCTAAGTTAGCATGACTAAAGAACATGAATACATGTGAAAAAACTAATCATTACTATTATTTTCTATTTATATAGCGATACAGGACCTTATATATTGAGGGCACCGCTACACCCCCTTTTCTTACTTACTTTTGCAAAAGAACCACATTTTCTTTCATTTTACAATTTTCTGGATTTTCTGGAATTTTTTCAGATTTTTTTGGTGAGTATTTCAAATCACACCGCTACGCCGCTACGTATCCCCGCTACGCTACGTATCGCCCGCTTCATAGCGGTTTGGCGGCGGGCCGCTACGCCCGCCGCCACCGCTATTTTCATCCTTGTTGCCATTTCCAATTCATTATGCTCGTGCTACTAAGCCTTTTGATGTGATTCATTCAGATGTTTAGGGAATTGCTCCTCACTTGAGTCGGAATGGGTACAAATATTATGTCAGCTTTATAGATGATCACTGAAAGTATACATGGATTTATTTTCTTCACTCCAAAGCTGATGTCTGTTCAACCTTTATCAAATTTCATAATATGGTCACTACCCAATTCCAGACACAAATGAAGGCACTTCGCTCAGACTCTAGTAGTGAATACACCTCTTCAGCCTTCTCATCCTTTTTATCCGATAAAGGCATCCTTCACCAAAAATCTTGTCCACGCGCACCACAACAAAATGGGATCACTGAAAGGAAAAATAGGCATATTCTTGAGTCCGTTCGTGCATTACTAGTAGAAGCACTAGTGCCTCCACAATTTTGGTGCGAAGCAGCTCATACAACAATACATATCATAAATTGCTTACCTTCATCTGTCTTACCAAAAATATCCCCTTATGAGTGTCTCTTTGGTAAACCACCATCCTATGATTACTTAAGAGTTTTTGGTTGCCTTTGCTTTGTACATGTTCCCTCTATTGAAAGAAACAAGCTTTCCCCTCAATCTACGAAATGCATGTTTTTGGGATATAGCGATAACCATAAAGGATTCTTGTGCTATGATCCAAAAGAAAAGCGACTTCACATATCTCGCAATGTTGTGTTCTTAGAACACATTCCCTTCTACTCACTTCGCTCTTACAAACATCCAGTGCAGGTCTCATATCTTCCACAATTCCCAGAATCATCACTTCTTCCTCCACCCATCACACATGTCTATGAGCGTCGTCCAAAAATTACACAACCAGCTGCTCCTGCACCCGATCCAACTCCATTGCCGGTTCCTACATCCACAGGTACCAATGCTATCTTTTCTCCAAAATTATGACGTTCTAGTCGTTCATCAGTGCCACCTAACAGATATGGTTTTCCTGCTCTTCTCACCTCTTTAGATCCTATTTCAGTTCCCAATTTCGACTCACAGCCTCAAAAATACCCTACCGGTGCGATGCGATGAATGAGGAATTATTAGCTCTTGAATCTAATTCCACATGGGATCTTGTTCCCACTCCTCCGGATGCCTCCATCATTGGCAGTAAATGGGCTATTCTATCAAGGTTCGTTCTGATGGGAGTCTGGATCGGTACAAAGCACGACTTGTTGCATAGGGCTACAAGCAGGAATATGGAATTGAATGTGAGACCTTTGCACCAATGGCTAAAATGACAACTGTACGTTGTTTGCTAAGTGTTGCCTCTATCCGGAATTGGCCGATTTGGCAGATGGATGTCAAGAATGCTTTGTTACATGGGGATCTTCACAAAACAGTCTACATGAGACCACCACCAGGATATGCTTGTCCTCCAAAACATGTCTGTAAATTTAAGAAATCGCTATTTGGCCTTAAACAGGCTCCCCGCCCCGTGCATGGTTTGAAAAATTCAGGACCGCCATTCTTCAGGCTCACTTTTACCAAAGTCCTAATGACAGCTCTCTGTTCTTTAGACGTACCTCCCGTGGGTGTACTATTTTGTTGCTTTATGTCAATGACATGATTATCAATGGAAATGATGCAATTGGAATTTCTGAGCTCAACACCTATCTCATGCAACACTTTAAAATGAAAGACCTTGGATCCTTAACTTACTTTCTTGGCCTTGAAATTTCTCGATCAAAGGAGGGCATTCCATCTTTGCTGATGGAAGCCCTCTTGAAGATCCAACTATCTTTCACCGTCTAGTAGGCAATCTACTCTACCTGACCATGACTAGGCCAGACATCTCCAACGCAGTACAAATAGTCAGTCAATTCATCGGTAACCCTTATCAGCCACATCTTCATGTGGTCCATTGCATCCTACGGTACATCAAAGGCACCCTCCGTCATGGCCTGTTCTATCCTTCACAAAATTCTTTAATTACAGGCCTATTTGATGCAGATTGGGCTGGTTGCCCAGACACCCGTCACTCAACGACGGGTTGGTGCATGTTTCTTGGACATTCTCTCATTTCATGGAAATGCAAGAAACCGCCTACACTTTCTAAACCATCTGCAGAAGCGGAATATTGTTCAATGCATAGGTGAAAATATCGGCCATGGCGGCAAATGCCGCTATGCTATTTTGAAAAAAGTGCGATTCACGCCGTATCGGCCGCTACACTTGCGTAGCAGCCGATACAAGCTACCACACATCGTGGCGGCCACCACATAGTGGGAGGGTTTAAAACCCCTCCCAGCCGACCCATTTTCACTTTTTTTTTTTACTTTTCACCTCTCTCTTTCACTCATTCTTCTTGTTGTGACCTATGAAACCTCCCAAGAGTTGTAAATCAAGATTTTACCACGAGATGACAAGAATCCAGCACAACAAACTTACAAACATCAAAACAAGGAAATAACTACAAGATCCAAGCTTCCATTAAATCCATTTCATAGGTATGTTTTTTCTTTTAGATTTTTTGTAGTTAACTTTTGAGATCATCAATTCATCTCTCTTCTCTAACCACTATAAATGCTTCCTCATCATGTAATATTGTTAGATCTATGTTTTCCTTTGATGATGCACACATTTTTTGGACAACCCATGAAACCACTTGGAAATGCATCCTAAATGATAGATCTATGTTTCCCATAGATCAATCCATCACATTTTGAATGTTTATTGATTTTTCTCTATTTTTTATTTTCGGATTTATTTATTTTTTGGAAAAAAAAATGTGAATACTCATGGACAACCCATGAAACCACTTGGAAATGCATCCTAAATGATAGATCTATGTTTCCCATAGATCAATCCATCACATTTTGAATGTTTATTGATTTTTCTCTATTTTTTATTTTCGGATTTATTTAGTTTTTGGAAAAAAAAAATGTGAAAACTCATGGACAACCCATGAAAAAAAAAATTTTACTAATTTTTAATATTTGAATACCAATCAAATGTCTTGAAAATGGTTCCTAGATTTGAGATTTATGTTTTCCATAGATCATTCCAACATATATTGCTTGTTTTTTTACTTTTTTAATTTTTTTATTTCGGATTTTTGTTATTTTTTGGAAAAAAAATATTTTTAATAATGGAATGCCAATCAAATGTATTGAAAAATGCTCCTAAATGTTATATCTATGTTTGGCATAGATCAATCCAACATATCTTTGTCTTTTCCTAATTCTATTTTATTTTCTTATTTTCGGATTTTTAAAATTTTTGAAAAAAAATTATACTTTAAATAATGAAATACCACTTAAATGTCAAGAGAATGATTCATAAGCGTTAGATATATGTTTCCTCTAACATGTTTCTTTGTTTTTGTAATTTTTAACATACTACTTGTTCATATTTAATTATTTATAGCCAGGTATTCAGTCTTCTATTGATAACTTAAAACGCCTCGTGATATTGATCTCGCATGGAGCTTTGGTGAGGCAGTTGAGAATAATAGGTTGAAAATCAAATGTAAGTTTTGTGGGAAAGTAACCAATTGGGGCATTACAAGATTCAAGCACCACTTGGGCCACATTTCTGGCAATGTTGCTGGCTGTACTGAAGTACCAAGAGAAATCAGGGAACAAATGAAAGCTTTGGTTGGCCAAAACAAAGCTAGAAAAGTAAAGATAAAAGAAAAGAGGCAGCAAGATGTTGATACTGCCCGTTAAGAAGTATTAGGAGATGAATACTTTGATGAGGAAGATGCACAGATGGAGGCTGCACGCCGAGAATCCATGAGTCAACAAGAAGAACATGAACGTCGTGCATTAACTGCAAGTAAATATTATGATGCAGGGGGCTCATCTACTGTGCCAAGCAAGGGCATGGGCATTGCGGGGGCCATGCATAAGGCATTTAGCACCCGGGAACGGGATGTTGATGTAGAAATTATCTCTACTAGAAGAGCAGTTCCTCCCCCTGTTGATCCTCTAACACATAAAAAAGAGGGAGCTAAACGACCAAAAATATCGAGTGTTGTGAAAGGGGTGAAGGCTGCAAGAGATAGATTAGCCAAAGCTACAGCAAAATGGCTAATTCACAAGAACATAGCACCTACAGCAGTAGATTCCCCATATTTCCAAACTATTCTTGATGTTGTCGCCGAAGCTGGGCGGGGTATACAGGTGCCCTCCATATATAATGTGGGCACTAAATACCTTGAAGAAGAATATATAGAAATAAATGCTTAGGTGGAAAGGTTTAAGCCATTGTGGCAACAGAATGGTGTTACCATCATGTGTGACGGGTGGACCAGCGGCACCCAAACACAATTAATAAACTTTTTGGTGTATTCAGTCGCTGGGACCGTCTTTGTGAAGTCCGTTGATGCAACTGAATATAGACGGACAACCACATATATACACTCTTATGGATAAAGTTGTAGAGAGTGTGGGAGAGGAGTACATTGTACATATTGTTACAGACAATGGCGCAAATTTCAAGAAAGCAAGTCAGTTGTTAATGGACAAAATGACCCATTTATTCTGGACCCCATGTGCAGCACACTACATAGATCTCATCTTGGAAGAGATTGGAAGGAAGCCAAAAGTGGCTTCATTAATCAAGGCATGTAGAGGAATTACAAGATTTATATATGATCATTCATGAGTGTTAGGCTCGATGAAAAGATACACAAATAACCATGCCTTGGTGTGTCCAGGATTAACTAGGTTTGCAACCCATTTTCTGGCTATGGAAAGCCTTATAAGGTTTAGAACGGAGCTGATTCAGATGTTTGCATCAGAAGAATGGCTTACTTCGAAATGGGGCAATGCAACTAGTGGTCCGGGGTTTGAAGTCCCAAACCTGATGAGGGACAATAAATTTTGAAAGAAAGTGAGGAAGGTATTAAAGGTTTTTTAGCCTTTAATTAAAGTGTTGAGGCTTCTAGATGGTGATGACAAGCCGACAATGGGCTTTATATATGAGACAATGGATCGGGCAAAGCAAGCCATTATTAAAAATGTTAGATATCACGAGAAATATATAAACATTATTGATGCCCGTTGGAACGATTAGTTGCACCATCCAATGCATGCTGCAGGTAATTAATATATATCTTTGATACATTTTCGTTTTCCTAACTACTGTATTTATTATCTTGTTTGCTCACAGTACATTTTACATATTTTTAATGTAGGTTATTTTTTGAATCCCGAATTCTATTACCGCAATGCCGAACTCCACACCGAAGTAATAGATACGGACTTGCGGGTAAGATTACGGGAGGTATTAAAGAAATTGTTAAACCCAGATGATCAAATTGATGTCATACAAGAGGAGAGTGGGTGCCTGGGTGGTTACTTAAGAGAATTTAATTATGCTGCCAAGTGCCAATTGCCATACATGCAGTAGGGGTTTACTGATTTATTTCTAATTTTCACATTGTAGATATCTATATATACACAAAGGAGAGGAACCTTTGCTGACCCTCTTGTGCAACAATCGATTGGAAGGATGCCACCTGGTATGACTATGAACAAAAGACCCCACCCAATAGTCTTGATCTATTTATCTTAATTGATTAGAAGGACTTGAAGGTTACGAATATCTAATTTTCTTTATTTATTTTTTTCATTTCAGCTGATTAGTGGATGAATTATGGAGAGAGTGCTCTACATCTAAGGAAAGCGGCTATTCGCATCCTTAGTCAAACTACAACATCTTCCAACTGTGAGAGAAATTAGAGCGCTTTCTCCTTTATCCACACGAAGGCCAGGAATCGGCTTACCATGCACAAACTCAACAAGCTTGTATACTGTCATTACAATCTAAAGTTGAGAAACAGAACTAGGGAGAGAATGGTAAGGGATGATCCTGCTTATTGTCCTATTAATTTGAATCACATATTCGGAGATGACGATCCCTTACTCCCATGGCTAGCCGAGATAGAGGATCCACTGCTAAATTCAGATCCGGTTTTTCAGGGAACGGTTCAAGAGTTGATAGAAGAGGATATGGGTGAGGCACCTGCATAAGGTCAGCCACCTCAAGGAGAAGGTACCAGTAGAACTAGGAGGAGTGGGAAAGAACCTGCTCATATTGGATCTTCTGAGAAAGCTAGTTCCACCACCGTCTCTTCGAGTAGCCATGGTGGAACTGGAAGAGATGGAGGAGACAGTGGGACAGGTGGTACTAGTTGATACTATCAACATGATGAAGACGATGTCGTTCCTGTAGAGAAAGTACATGAGTTACCTCCATCTGGAAGATTTGATCCAAGCCGTGGTTATCAACGGCGCCGAAGAGACTCACCACTTGGGGCTGGAGGTAGTAGTGAGCAAGGAAATATGGGTGGAGAGGTTGGTGGACAACAAGTGGCATCATGGACTGATTCGTGGGACCCTAGGTACAGTGGACAAGGACTCTCACAATATTTTCCATATGGTCAAGTGCAACAAGGAGAAGAAGAGTCTTAGGGTCCTACTCATATGGATATGGTGACTGGTGAAATGCAAAGAAATCCACCTCCACCTCCGGTAAGTTCCTATGATGCGGCTACCTTGTTTGGATTTGTGGATCCCAATTCTCATCAATATCAAATTCAACATGGTGCCAACATAAATGATAACAATGATGGGGATGAGGATAACCATGGCACCTTGAATCTTGGTAGACATTCCTTTTGGTGGTAATTAAGGTATTCATATTTCCTTCACTAACTCTCTAGTCTCTACTCTTTGTCATTTCTAAATTGGTGTTGATTGTTGATCACTTCATAGTTCATTCACTTGATTGAATTTGCACCTTGAATGTTGAAGTATTGATATTTGATTGTTCAATGTTCACTAATGACCTAAACTCTTAAGTCTTATGCCTTTATTTCATGTTCTAATTTTTTTTTTACAAGCTTTGTGACGCCCCGAAGTCTCACATCAACTATAGAGAGGAAAGTGAATGGATTTATATGTAGAACTTACATCCTTACCTTGCATGAGGCCTTTTGATAGGTTCTGGCCCATCAGAAACAAAACTGTGAGGCTCGTGGGCCAAAGCGGATAATATCATGCATGGGTGTAGGGTGGGGTGTGACAAATGGTATCAAAGCCGACTCTTGACTAGTTCGAGTGTGGGTCCCTTGCCGTGGTCTAGTGTAAGTGGGCAGGTTTCCATGTGGGTGGGCCAAAAGGGCCGGCAAGCTACAAGGACTGGCAGGCTACTGCATAGGGACGTGCAGCCCTAAGGGAGGTGGATTGTGACGCCCCAGAGTCCCACATCGACTATAAAGAGGAAAGTGAATGGGTTTATATATAGAGCTTACACCCTTACCTTGCATGAGGCCTTTTGATGGGTTTTGACCCATTAGAAACAAAACCGTGAGGCCCGTGGGCCAAAGTGGACAATATCATGCATGGGTGTAGGTGGGGCGTGATAAGCTTTACATTACTTTCTAAGTTAGCATGACTAAGAAACATGAATATATGTGAAAAAATTAATCATTACTATTATTTTCTATTTATACAGCGATACATGACCTCATATATTGAGAGCACCGCTACGCCCCCTTTTCATACTTACTTTTGCAAAAGAACCACATTTTCTTTTATTTTACAATTTTCTGGATTTTCTGAAATTTTTTCAAATTTTTTGGGCGATTTTTTCAAATCGCACCGCTACGTCACTACGTATCCCCGCTACGCTACGTATCGCCCGCTTCATAGCGGTTTGGCGGCAAGCCGCTACGCCCGCCGCTACCGCTATTTTCATCCTTTATTCAATGTCATCAGCCAGTGGAGAAATTGTATGGCTTCGTCGATTACTCAGAGAATTTGGTGTATTTCCCTTGACCACTCCATGCAGACAACACAAGTGCCATCCGCATTGCAAAGAACACCGTCTACCATGAGCGGACTAAGCACAAGGAGATCAACTGTCACTTCATTCTTCGGCAACAGCTTGTTACTGATGTACTATCTTTGCCTTATGTTTCCTCTCATGAGCAGCTGGCAGACGTTTTCACGAAAGCACTTCCTCAAGATCGTCATATCTATCTATGTTCCAAATTGATGCTCTCTAACCCGCATCAATTTGAGGGTGAGTGTAGAAACCAGGCCCATCCAGAAAAGGCTCAAGATAGTGGAGAATAGGCCCACCAGGCCCATCAAACTATTGCCCAAATAACTCACATGTGATAGCTAGTCAAACTAGTTTATATTGTACATACTATTTTTGTAGGCTATTAAATCTGTACACCTCATACTCACACTGTCATTAGATTTGATTGATTGTAAGTCCAGCCCTGATTTGGGCGATTAGTAGCTATATAATACAAGGTCGACCCTGTCAAAAGATACAAGTATACGACCAATTTTCACAAATCTCTAGTTCATTATGTTCTCTTCACCTTAACAGGCCCCACTCCTAATGAAATGAAATTTTAGCATGCATCTATGGAGGGTATAAGATTCATTTTGACCAGTCCGGATTATCTCTAAGTGGTCCCAACAATGGAGTTCCAGGCCAGTTCACTCGTTCGTGCTATGTGGTTTATCAAATTTCCATCAGGTGCTCAATAAAATAGTGGGAACCCCGTCTACTAAAATGAAATTTTAGAATATATAATGGGAGCAAATCTTTGTTCAATTTTGGTAGGTTTGGATTATCATTATGTGGGCCCAAGATAGAGTCCCGAGCCGATTCCCTCATTCCTGACATGGATTTAAATCGCATTTCCATCATGCCTTCAATTGAACGGTGGGACCCACCACTATAGAAATGAAATTTTAGGGCCCATCATGGGAGGGGATGAGATTCATTTTTAACGGTTTAGATTATCATTATGTGGGCCCAAAGATGGAGTTTTGGAGACCGTCTAATAGTTGCAACAGAGGGTCAACACTCATCTACATCACCACCGATCCATATCCCAATTTTCCCATCACCTTCACATCTTCTCTCAACCGAACAGCCAAACCCTTCTTGTCTGTATCAACGCTCCCATCCATTACCTTTTGTAAGGCCCCATATCTTAATTGCATGAGTACTTGCTAATTAGTCGGGATCTAGTGGGTAATTAGCAAGTTTTCCGAGGGTTAGAATAGAGATTAGATGTTTTGGAAGAGTTAGGACCTAATTGGTGACCTAGGACCCTATTGTAAGTTTAGTTGTTTATAGTGGGGTTATTTGCAATATTAAGAATTTAGGTTCTTGTGGGTCATGGACTCCTTGGAGATGGGAAATTGTTTTAGGGCACCCTTACCTTGCATTAAGACCCTTCTTGATGAAACCAAATTCCTTGAAAGCCCTATTTGCTTGAAGTACTAGAGCCAAGGACAGATTTGTAAATACTAGATTTCCCCTAAACTATATTAACTTAACTCCCAAGTCGTTTCATTTCATTTCCCTCTCTCAACTACAACGAAGCTCTCTCTCTCTCTCTCTCTCTCTCTCTCTCTCTCTCTCTCTCCTTGGATTCAAGAAGATCAAGGACCTCATCAATCTAGGCTAGAGGCGGCCAATCCAAGCATCAATGGCCCTTATCATCATCTTCCTCATCAAGATCTCCTTTCCTTCTCAATTTTCTTGGTTACCAACCCCTTTCTTTCATCTAGATCTATGATCTCGTTGCTAGGATCTTTGCATGCATGCCCTTCTGGCCCCAATCCTTTTTTTTTTTTTTTTTTTCTGGTGTAGGAACTCTTGTTGGGGGTTAGATTTAGGTTTTCTTAGAGTTTTGCTAGAGATCTTGAGGGCATCTTGGAGGATCTTGGAGAATTCTACTTAGATCTAGCTTGAGGCAAGTAAACATCTATAATTCCATAACATGCATGCTTGTTTTCCTTGATTTGATGGTCAATCTACTTAAGAATTTTCTAATTCAAGCTCAATGGATGTTTTGACATTGATCTTATGATTATTGGTTGGTTAATGGCTAATTTGATAGAATTAGGTCATGCATAGATTTTAATCAATTCATGGTGTTCCAAGTTCCGGTAAATTGCCAAGAACCCCCCATTGTTTCCTACATTTACAAATAAATGTCATGTTGATCAATTTCGTGGATCTTAAGGTTATTGAGAGAGGTGGTATATAGTGTTCGTCCTAATGCGATTACTGGAGTTCATACCTTGTGATGGGAATGATCCCCAAAAATCCCAGCATTTTATGATGATTTGTATTCAATCAAGTGTGCTAGATTCAAATTGATGGTGAATTACGTTCGTGATAGATCTACGTGTTGGCATTTCCTTGACCCCCATTTGAGGCATCATCAATCAAGTGGCCAGCATGGGAGGTTATCCTTACCGTGACTGAGTCAGGTGCAGGAGATGTTCAAGAAGTCTCTTAGAGCCTTTATGCTAGACTGCAGCTAGCCCCGCCGTATTTCGTGCTATTTACTACTTACCTGGAGTAATTTGGGCAAGTGGTACTAGTACCAGATAAAAAGTGATTAGTGTTATCGTGGTGCAGGTTTATTCTACACATATTATATCGTGGTGCAGGTTTATCCTGTATATATTATATTGTGGTGTATTATATCGTGGTGCAGGTTCATCCTGTACATATTATATCGTGGAGAGATGTGCCTTTGTCAAGTATATTTATTAAACACTCACTAGTCATTTGCCATTGTAGTTTACTGTGAATTGCAATTTTATATGATTTATCATTTTTTTACTCTATCCTCACACATATGCTTTATACCATGTGTGTCTATTAGCATGTTCCTTAGGATTGTATATTCTAAAATGCCATATTCATATAGATTAGTACTTGATGTGACTAGGTTTTGTTTAATTATGCAGATTTCGAGGTAGGCTACCAATCGATCAGCTTCATAGAGGCAGTGGGAATAGAGAACTGAGCTATCGGATCACACTTTAGAGTCCATTACGTTTAGAGCTTGAATTTCTGTTATATATTGCAGTTGATGTCAGTTGAGAACTGATGTTATGTAGCTGAATATTATTCTTTTTAGTAAGACTTTGATTTAGTAACCTTTTATAGTGAAATGGCAATAAAAAATCTGAACTCTATCATTATATGGTGGTGAGTCAGCGAAAGATATTTCCGAAGTGATACCATTATCAGATTTGATCAAAATGTTACCTTCTTATCTTAAAGGTTAACCTTTGGTGTTATTGACATATTACTTGGCTTGATGATTCACGATCACGCCGTGGAGCTCGGACTTTCAGGTTCCAAGGTGTGGCAACTTGTTATTGTGCCTGCGGACATGTGCTTCGGCACATTCATGCAAGCCCTAACCCTAGGGCCTACATCAAGAGAATACTCTGTACATTCGCCGGTCAAGAATCATAGAAACTGGCCATGAAGCTTACATTAAGTGTAGTACTCACCACAAGCCTGACAAATTTGGAGCAGGTCAGGACCATAGGGGTGGCAAGGACCGTTGGATGAGCTGCGACTGTCATGATTACCCAATCATTGTGAGTTTACCACTCAATGTCGAAAGTAATGTTGCTTATTTTTTGCTCAACTTTTACTCAAGCAGCAATTTGCAAAGAGCATTAATCAGATGGTGAACATGTTTCCATCACCTAGATCTTTAAACAGCTCATCCACATTGTAACTCGCTTATCACCATACAAAATTGCCACTACACATTTCATGAAACATATAAATCATGGAGTTGTATTCCAGACATTAGATGGTGATCTAATTGGAAGCTTACCGTGCAAAGCCCCTCTCCTTCATGTCCCGTTGCAAGAAACACCTTCGGGATACCAGGAATAGGCCCAATGAGTGGCTTCCCGTCAATCACTGAAATTATTTGACATCATTATGTAATTGCATGATGGTGTTCTTTAAAAAGATTGCAATGAAATTCACAATGAGTATGAACGTAACACCCAGTATAAGTATGATCGTAACACCTTCCATCAAAATTTCAAATCACACATAACACCCAAAGAGCCCACTTACTGTAAGGACGCAGGCCCACTCTTATCTTTCTGCTTCTTACAAAATTCGGAAGAGACAGTTCTCGTAGGGTAGGGAAGAACACCCCGGCACGCTCCCATATGCGGTTTATGATGGATTCTTCTACATCCGTACTGAAACCTGTGAACTGGCGGCTACTACCTGAAAGGCAAAGTAGAAGTTTGGCACAAGCATGTAAAATATACAGAACTCTTACAGCTGACAAAAGATAGATTATACAGCATGTAGGGTACCGCACAAAAACCAATGATACTCAACTGTACAGAAGGTGGAGATATAATCAGTTTGCAAGTCAGTGGCCATTCAAAGAAGCAACTAAAAGATCCATATTTCAGAGCTTTTGTAGCGCCTCAAACTAGAAAAACAGTTATCAAATTGGGACCATGTAGACAGTTTGGATGGGCTCCAGCTCAAATTCAATAGAACATCGGCCGTTAATAATGGCAAGCTGCAAAGTAGAGTTTTCATTTCCCCCAAAGCACCTCGTGGGTATCAATGTTAAGACGTAGAAGAAATTCCTTTTATCTGTGTTCACTTCATGTTGAGATATGCCATTATATATACATGTAAAGGGCAGTCTATTTCTCCTAGTTTTCAAGATTATAATCTACTGCATACTGGATCTAAATTCTAAATCTGATGTGTTTCTAATGAGAAAACATCAATACAGTGCAGTGTGCGTCATCATGATAACATGCACCTCTGTGGAGTGAAGTACTCCGCAGGATAGTCACTCAAACATCATCAGTTTGTGAATAAGGAACCAATGTCTGTCTTTGAAATGGTCTTATTAAAGAGATCAAATAGTTGGAGATTTGATGAAATATACATGATAGCGATGCTCTTCTGTTCAAATTCATCCCTGATATAATGTCAATCAACTTCCATATGTTCTCTATGCCATGGATCAAAATATCAGCCAATAGTTATCACATCAGCCGATAAATTCGTTGTATCAGCAGAGACCGCAATGAGTGTGTTTAAATGTAAAGTATGCATCAGCCAATATGCTCCAATACGGCCAATATATCAGTTGATACACCTGATACAGCCAATATATTGTCTATAATGGTCATTACAAACCCCTTTAACAATCTACAAACCATATTGCTTGGTGGTTTTACCAAAACACACACACACACGGTCATTACAAACCCCTTCAACAATCTACAAACCATATTACTTGGTGGTTTTACCAAAACACACGCAACACTTGCGGAAAGAGTTTTTGGCATTTCAAAGCACAAGAAATTTAAAGAGAAGATCTTATGAAGAATCCAAGTTGATACACAACCCATTAGCTTGAATGTTATTTTTGAGGTAAGCAAAAATCCGAGAATGAGTGAAACATGAATTTTTTTTTATTTTTTTTTTATTCTAGGTTGGAATGAGTTCCTAATTGTACTACGTATTTAGAGCTTAAATTTACACCTACATGCATTATTTGGGAGATCACAGGTTTTTAAGGGACTTTGTAAACAGTAATTACCACACTAGTACATACTAAGTAGTAAATACTAATATATTGTTTCAATTGCTCATCAATTAACATTTTAATGGGTCTTAAATTCAAAGACCTGAATTGGTGAACATTAAAATAATCCAATGTCAACACATGACTTCTATGACAATGAAGGGTCCAATACAAACACTTATTTCATTTGCTGATGAAAATAAACATCAAATTCTAAAATTTTCTAATGTTCTAGAGTTTTTAATTTTCATGAATTGCTTTACATGATAAAACTCATGCAGATACCCAACATGTATCATGGCAATAGATACATATCACCTAATATGTGTTGTTTTAGGGTAGCCAATATGCCCTCTGCAACAACATTTTTATCCTTGCTCTACCGCATGGTACACTAGAGTTGAAGCAATCTAAAGCGTGCAAGTGTAATCCACATGGAGCTCACAGTAGCAGATATTGGCAAGAAGCCGAACTTAGAGAGAAAATCCCATGGCCAAGTACTTCAGAGCAAGCAAAGTGCGTGTGGAGAGAGAGAGAGAGAGAGAGAGAGAGAGAGAGAGAGATCCTACCTTTTTCATTAGGCAGATTAGAACTCATTTGTAATTCCAATAGTTTTACAAGTTTTTTATGTAATAAGGAGATTGATGAAGACCGGCGAATGCCAACTTTTCAGGACAACGAGTAGACCATCTATGACCTATGGAGCAGAACGTTGGCCAATCAAGAAGCAACATATGCACAAAATGATGTAGCAAGGATGAGAATGTCGAGGTGGATGTATGGTAAAAGTAGGAAGGCTAAAATTAGTAATGAGCACTTTCAAGAGCATTTAGGGGTAGCATCAATAGGGATAAAATTAGAGAAACCCATTTGAGATAGTTCGGGCATGTCCAACAAAGGCCGGCAACAATGCCAGTAAGGAAAAGTTTGTCTATGCAGGTTGATGGCCTACCAAAGGGAAGGGGTAAGCCAAAGAGGACGTGGATAGAGGTAGTTTAAATAGAACTGAAAAAGTGCAACTTATCTAAGGATTTGGCTCGATAGATTGGAATGGGGAAAAAAAAATCATGTAGCCGACCCCAACATAGTTGTAATAAGGCTTTGTGATGATGATGGTGGGGTTTTTTGTAATTAGTCAAAAGTTGGTTTTGAAATAACCCCCATTAGTTATATGAAAACTCTCCTTTTCTCATCCAATTTATTTCTTTCTTCTGTCCACTTCGGTTTTTCATACTCTATTAACCAAACCCTAGATAACCATAGATCTAAAAAAATCTATGGTTTCAACTTGGAATCAAAGCACATCAACTACCAGACGATCACCACACTAAGGCACCAAGTGGTGAAGTTTTGAAGGAAAGCCAAAGATCTGGAGTAGTTTGGTGCACAGGTTTGGCAAGGAGTTGTGCATAGTCGATAGGCTTGTGCGAGGGTAAGAGTTTCGACGCCTCCGCAGCCCCTATGCAGAATCAACAGCCCATGTGAGGGCCTATTATGTAGTCAACAGTGCCTTGGAGTTGGTCAACACTCAACAGTGTCTTGGATCCTGGTGGATGTTGACAATCCCTATACCAACACGGACACAATTGCATCTTTGTAGTAGTGGACCGGTTTTCAAATGTTCCACTTAATACTTGTATGAAGACCCATGATGCGTCTAACATGGCACAACTTAACTTTAAGGAGATTGTTAAGTTGCATGGTGTGCTAAAGAGCACTATTTCAAATAGGGATAGCAAGCTTGTCAACCATTTTTGGAGGGTCTTATAGAAGATGTTGGGCACCAACTTGAGTTTTAGCAGTGCTTACTGCTTATCATCCACCAACAGATGGACAAATCAAGGTTGTTAATATAAGTCTTGGCAATGTTCTACGAGCCTTGGTTAAAGATCAATTGAAGCAATGGGATAACAAGCTTTCACATGCACAGTTCACTCATAACTGATCCAAAAACAAGATAAAAAAGAGTCTGTTTGAGGTCGTTTATGGGATGAACCCCATTAATGTAGTTGACCTTATTCCAGTGCCTGATGCGGGACAAGTTAACGTTTGGGTAAATGAATTTGCTGCACATGTTCAAAACGTCCATGAGAAAGTGCCCAAACAAATACAGGAGAGCATGTGATCCACAAGGAGGATGCCGACCGACATCGTATTAGAGTTGTGTTCGATAAGGGAGACCCTATTTGGGTTTATTTGAGGAAGCAACGGTTTCCTATAAGTGTGCATCACAAACTGAAGCAAAGGAAGATTGGGTCATTCAAAGTAGGGAAGATTGATGACAATGTCTATTGCGCAGAGCTCCCTACTGACATGATAATTTCCAACGTCTTCAACGTAGCTGATTTCATTCCATATTATGAAAAGTCAAAACACATGCTGAAGAAGCTGAAATGGACGACAACATGAGGTTCAAGCGAGGGAGGATGATGTGGATTGGAATGAAGCACATGAAGATCAAATAGTGGACAAAGCTTTGACATATATGGAGGCTTCTAATCAAGCACATGGATGAATCAGTTCATCCATGCAAATTAGTCCTTCAAGACAATTGGCCATGTTATAAGGGCCTTTTTGGGCCTCTATAGTTGCCGCCACGCCTACTGGGTTTTCACCCCTTTTATTAAACTAATCAGGCCTTAGTGAAGGTCGCCTGACCCAAATGGGCCAGCCAACCAGCCCAAAAGTTCACACAATACGAATTGCAGAGGTCTTTTTTTCTTTTTGTTTGTGTTTGCTTTAGTTTAATAAAACTATTTGTAGGCTAAGATTATATTATCTCTGCAAAGGTTTAAGTTAGATGAAGGGTCAAGAATAGATGGATCTTAGGGTTACCTGAATGAGAACAATGAATAAAAGCAAGAGAATAAAGTCAGATGCTTAGGCATGACTGTGGATGTTTTTTTCCCCTAAGAGAGAAAAATGAATAAAAGCAAGAGAATACAATCGGCTGGTTAGGCTATGACCGTGGATGTTTTTTTTTTTTTCCCCAAGAGAAGACTTGTCTATTTGCTGTAAGCAATCCTTTGAGGGCTGGATTTAGTGGATTAATCTGAGTTATGGCATTCTAGCTTGAATATTTTCACTATGAGAGGTTAAGCCTGCTGTATTTTCTCTCCATTGCCTGTATTAGCATCATTTTCGAGGAAGCAAAGTTGTTGATCTGCTGCAAGCTGTGATACCAGAATACTTGTACAAGCCCAACGTTTCCGTATCGAACCACTATGACACTTGTATTGGTACCTGATATTGCACCGATACTTCTAGGGAACAAGTTTAACATATCCTACTTACAAAGTCTATTATTTCATATAGCACTTTTAATATTTTTACTTCTCACCACAAAAAAAAAAAAATGCTAGAAATGGACAAAAACAATGATAATTTCGTTGATTCAAAATTGATCTGAGGAAGAATTAGGACACATGTATCCGTATCTGTGTCCTAGATTTTTAAAAGTGAGGAGTCATATCCCTAATCTCCGTATCAGTGGCCGTATCCATATTTGTATATGGGCATCATAAGCTACAAGCACGGATACAATGTGACTGCATTGGGTCGAATTTATTAATATTGTGATATGTATTTATTCAAACACCCACAGTGAGGAAGATGCTATGGATAAGATGGGATTAAGGGACTATCAAGTCCAAGGACTGCAAGAAGCATGCAAGAGCTCCTTTTCCATCGTGCGTACAAGATGTCCAAGGACATACGTCAGTTATGTGTTTCCTTTATTTTGAGTTCTTTTAAATTAGTTCTGCCCTTAATTAGGACTTCCAAAGTTAGGTATTTGATTGTTTTGAGGTAATAATGAATGAATGAGATTTCTTTTAGGTTGTGAAGATACTTTGTAAGGCTTAAACATTATATGTATGCTTTGCAAGGGTCAACCAGCCCATCTTGGTTACTTTTCTTATATATTGGTTGAGCAACTCCCATTGGATCGAAGATTTCTACAGTGGATTTTTGGAATCATCATTAAGTACATCCTACTTCCTGCTTAACATGTGAATTTCTATTGATTGAAGATTGAGATTTTAGGTTTATAATCAATCAAGGAATTGGTCCCTTTGGCTGCGTCAGGTACGCACAAGATATCTGAGATTACTGAAAGTGGCCACACACACCTGATGGTGGCCACATATACCTATAAATAGAAGCATCTTGAAAGAGGAGGTTGACTATTACCAAGAACAAGGTTTCCCATACTATCAGTTGTGGCCGTCATGGAAATGGATGTCAACGTCTGCTCTTCTTCAGTCACTCCTGAAGCAGAAGAAGGAAGTGGCTTCACAATTTTATGATCAGCGTATCCTGCCTCCATCAAACCATGCTTCAGTTCAAATTGGTTGAAGTTCTCTAAGACAAGCAGGTGGCCCTGTGATAGAACCTCTCTCAGTCATGAAAGTGATTGATGAGAATAGATCATTGGTTGATGTGTTTTTAGGCAAGAAATCAAAGATACAAAAATCGCAACTGCAAACATTAAGTTGGATGCAGAAGATATTGCTAAAGAAACAGATGCAGGATACAATCATTTTACAAATTATTTATCAAAAAGTCCAAGGGAGCACAAAAGCAGATGAGAAGTGGGAAGCAAGAAATATAAGCTGTTACAAAGGGGAAAAAAATATTTCCAGAACCTATACTACAAACTTTCTAAAATCACCATTTGGAACTATCTTTAGCACAACAGCCGTACCTTTTGCCCCGTACTATAAGACCACTTACGTTGCTTAGATTCTAATTAATTAAGTGTAGAAGGTAATTAAATGTGTTTTAGTGTAATTGATTAGGTGTTAGATTAGTGGTTGATTAGTTTTGAGAGCTTGTAGACTAAGTTTAGTGCCTTGGAGTACCTATTTGTAATTTTGAGAAATGTTGAGGGGTTGTTCGAAATTTCAGAAGTAGGTCAATATTGGGCTCATTAGATAAAGGGAATTATTGAGAACCTTCTGTGAAGACTGCATACCCATTTGATGGCCAGAAAATCCCATGAATTCCTTAGACCATTTCTAGTTACTTTAGAAAGGGTGGCATTCTGATAAATATTCCAACTTCTAGCTATTCAAGCAAGAACCCCAGCCTCTCGTCTCTCTATCTTCTCCCTCTTGTTGCTGCATTTTTGCGCAATAAACAGCAGCCGACCGGCTACTGCTGCTGCCATCATCTTCTTCTTCCTTCTCCCTCACTCCTCTTAATAAAATCATGCCTTGGTCTCTATAAATTTTTTGGCCATATGTATGTTAATGGAAACCCTGAGCCCTGAATTTCCCTAAGGAATGGTTGTTTGCGTCACAGTTGGCACTGGCCAGCTGACTACTGAATGCACTAGCCGTAGACTGCTGAGTGCACAGTACAGCCAGCTGTTGGCCCTTAATAAATGAACTCTTGGGTTTCAAACCCTAGTCGGACGTCAGTAGATAGGCTTTTATGGTTCGGTCTCTATGCCTGTTTTGCAGACTCTTAGAAATGGTGCAAGTTACAGGTCACT
Organism: Persea americana; assembly: GCA_029852735.1. NCBI lineage: Eukaryota > Viridiplantae > Streptophyta > Magnoliopsida > Laurales > Lauraceae > Persea > Persea americana. The sequence continues at coordinate 41,838,611 of CM056809.1, read as the reverse complement.
TGGACTATTGGGCAACTGAGCCCTGTTTGGCCAGTGACTGGGGCACGCACAGCCCAGCTGGCTACTGGCCCCCCATACTAGGAAGCAGGCAACCCCTTTTCTTGCCATTTTGGCATCTTTGACTTTTGTCCCTACCCTATCCAATTTTCCCTGAAGCCATTCGGCTACTAGCCATAGGACTTGACTTTACACCTTCAAAACATTAAGGCCCCATCCTTTGGGACCAATAGGCTAGTGGGGGGTCACTAGCCGGCCGGCTGCTGGTCAAGGGAGCTCAATCCATTTGACTTTGACCCTTTGGTCTTGCCCCTTAGGCCCTTGTCCCCCTTGTCCTTAGACTTATGACCATTAGCCGAGCATAACCTTCGGTTAGCCAAGGATTTGTAGGTTCTCTTGTTCAAGGACCTCAAACTTAGGACTTACAGTAGTTTGGGACCTTTAGGCTTTGTTTAGTATCGATTAAGAGCAAGACCATAGTAGGTGGTGTTTGAGCTTGATATTCACCTATGAAGCATCGGGAAAACATCTGGGGGCAATGTTAAGTCAAGGGTATGCTAACATAGGATAGGACTTTGGGTGCACTAAGAGAACAACAATTACGGACACCTATTATCCCACGAATTACGGACACCTATTATCCCATGAATGCATAGAGTTGAATGGCATTGTCCTTACATGTGGATGATGATCCCTAGCCTAGGAACGGTATTTGTAAGCTTTTCTTGACTTGTGATCAATCACAAGGGTGTTCATAGGCCAAGCCGGGCTGAGGCATAATATCCAAGCCCGGACCGACTGTAGAAACATAGGCCCAGCCCAAGCCCAACACAGACCTAGTCAGGCCCAAGCCCGCCCATTTAATTAATTTGGTCAGGCTGAACCAGGCTTTCTACCAATGTATTGGATAAAACACACGTCACTTAATCCAAGCATGGCGCGATCACTAAATGGCATAGTTGTCAATTCCATTCCGTTCCGGCCGGAATTGGCCAAAACGTTCCGGAATTGGCCTTGGGCGGAACGGAATGGCCCCAAAAAGTTTCCAGTCCAAATTCTGGTTCCAATTCCGCCCCATTCCGGCCAAGGTTTCATACTTCCATTCATATGTAATGAGAACTAGAAAATGGTCATTTGTAGAGTGTACGTTAATTTAAGTAATGTAAGTATGCATTTTTAGTATTATTTTAGCATTCAACTATTTTTTCAATCTTAGGTATTCTTTTATATATATATATATATATATTTTTTTTTTTTTTCAATTATGTCTTTTCCAAAATGGAATGCCGAAACATTCCATACAAAGTTAAACTGGAAGAGCGGCTGGAATGAAATTGACAACTATGCTAAATGGGCCCAGATTATACACCCAAGCCGGACCCAAATCACGCTGGCCCGGCCCATGAGCACCCCTAATCACAAGTTGGATGTGCTTTTATTGTACTCTCTTATTCACATGATTTGCACATGTATCTTTCTTTGCATTGTGTCCTGCCATTTCTGTTATTTGTGGTGAAACTTTTGATAAAACTAAGGATGGAACCAAGCACCCCTATTGGTATTGTTATGCCTTGTCATTTGTGACAGATACGCATGTATGGAGAGAGAATAAGACGTTTGGAGGAAAAAAGTGTCCCCTTATGGTTGAGTCCCTCTTATTATATAAGGGTTGATTACCCTCTAATTAGTATCCTACTACAATACAAGTTCCTATAATTAGTATCTCAATACAATACAAGTTCCTTAAATAAAGCTATCTTAATAAAACAAGAGCCCTGCGCAAATGGGCTGGATTGACACCCCCCCTCAAATTGATGTGGGGGGAGTCATAAAGCATCAATTTGGAAACAAGAAACTGATGTCGAGGCTGATGTCGAGGCCAAGGAAGTCCTTTGGTGAAGATATCAGCAAACTAAAGGTCACTAGGGACATGAGGTAAAGAAATGACATCACGCTTCAATTCATCCCGAATAAAGTGGCAATCAACTTCAATATGCTTGGTACGTTCATTAAAGACAAGATTTTCAATGATCCTGATAGCCCCAGTATTGTCCGCATGTAAGGATGTAGGAGATGTTTGCGCAAAACCGAGTTCCGAAAGAAGTCCTCGTAGCCATAAGATTTCTGAGTAGGCAGAAGACATTGTCCTATATTCAGCCTTTGTGGAGGATCGAGAAACACGCTCTTATTTCTTGTATTTCCAGGAAATGAGAGAATTGCCAAGATACATGCACCAACCAGTAGTAGATCAACGAGTATCTTGACAGCCTACCCAGTCAGCGTCCGCATAAGCGGTCAAATGAAGCGGATTATCTGTGGGATAAAATTAACCACGAGTAACAGTTCCCAACAAATACTGGATAATGCGATTTACAACAGTCAAATGCAGATGTCGAGGAGATGTCATGAATTGGCTCACAAGATTGACAGCGTCTGATATGTATGGGCGAGTGATGGTGAGATAGACTAAGTTGCCTGCCAGGTGCCTGTATGTATGTGAATTAGGAAGAAGATCACCATCATCTTTACTCAATTTGAGGTTGACTTCTATAGGTGTATCAACAGGCGAAAAGTCATGTAAATCAGCAAGCTCAATACGATCGGATGTGTATTTATGTTGATTAAGAAATAGACCCTTGAGAGATTGGTGCACTTATAAGCCCAAAAAATAATGTAAAGGGCCCAAATCCTTCATATTGAAATAATCCCGGAGAGAAGCATGGATAGACTTGATCATACTATCATCAGTGCCTGTGATAATAATATCATCCACATACACAAGTAGAACAGTAATACCAGAAGATGTTGTGTGCATGAACACAGATGGATCGTAACGGCTCTGAGTAAAGCCACCCGTGCATAAACGCCCCCGAAAAGTTCCAAACCATGCCCAAGGAGCTTCCTTTAGACCATAAATAGATTTCCGGAGGCGACAAACATAATTTTTAGATGGAGAGGTGATGCCTTGCGATATCCACATATAGACCTCTTCTTTCAAATCCCCATGAAGAAAGGCATTTTTTACATCCATTTGATATAACGGCCAAGATTTTGAGGCAGCAATGGCAAGAAGTAACCGAACAGATGTCATTTTTGCCACAGGTGCAAACGTCTCCTTGTAATCAATGCCTTGCCTGTTGCCGAGTGCCACAAGTCGAGCTTTGTGTCTATCCAAGGAGCCATCATATTTTAGTTTGATGGAGAAGATCCATTTGCAACCGATTGGTTTAACTGTGGAAGGACAATCCACAATGTCCCGTGTGTGATTCTGATCTAAAGCATCTAATTCCGCCCTCATAGCATGGTTCCAAGTATCTAGTTGTACTGCCTGCAAATGAGAACTTGGTATAGAAACAAAGGAAAGGGTTGTCATCAAGGAAGTGTGGGTAAATCCATACCTCTCAAGTGGTCTAGAAGTTCTGGAGGAGCGAGGCAAGATATGAGGAGTTGTGGAACCAGTTCCGACAGAGGATCAGGAGGACTGGCATATGCGGTGGTTGGTAGGCTTTTCCCGACGACAATAAACAAAGTCAGGATTAAACCTAGTAACAGTTGTTTTATTTGAAAAACCCGGTAAGAGAGCAGGAGAAGAGGGATGAGGAGAATCCAAATGATTTTGAAAAAAATAATGGTTTTAAAAGAAAATAACATTACGAGAAACCCGAATGCAACGACCAATGGGGTCGTAGCACACAAAACATTTTTGATTGGTGGCATAACCCAAAAAAGCACACCTGTGAGATTGAGCAGTTAATTTTGTTCTTTCTTTGGAAGGTAAATGAACGAAGCATACACATCCAAAAGTTTATAGATGATCAAACACAGGATGATGACCAAACAGTTTAAAATGCGGTGTTAATTGAGCAATAGTAGGGCATTGGAAGACAACTTATTAAATGGGCTGCAGTGGTGAGAGCTTCTGTTCAAAAAGACGGAGGGACGGATGATTCAATCAATAGGGTTCGAGTAACATCAAGGAGAAGCCGGTTTTTCCATTCCGCGACTCCATTTTGTTGAGGAGTATATGGACAGGTACCTTGCGAAAGGATTCCTTTAGTTTTTAGAAAAGTTTGAAAATCAATGGAAACATACCCCCCCCCAGAATCTGAGCGCAAAGTTTTAATGCATTTTGAAAATTGGGTTTCAACATAGCTAAGAAAAAATTGAAAAGCTTTAAGAACATCAAACTTAGAATGCAATAAATAAACCCAAGTAAACCGGCTAAAATCAGCAATGAACGTAACAAAGTACTTGAAATGACCATGGGAACGATGAGGAGCAATGCCCCAAACATCGTTGTGAATTAATTCAAAACATTCAGTGCTCCGTGTTGTGGAGTGAGGAAAAGGTAAAGTTTTACTTTTTCCTAATTTACAAGCATCACATTCAAAGGAAGCAGAATCAAAAGTTTTATTTAATAATCCAGATTTGAATAAAGTAGACATCGTAGATGCATTCGGATGACCAAGTCTATTATGCCACAACCGAGAACTACTTTGAAGAAAAAAACAAAACAACTGTTCTAAAATTTGTTCCGAGTAAATGTAAAAACTGGAAGGGAAAATAGCCTACCATGCTTAGGCCCCCTCGCGATCACTTCCCCCGACTCCAGGTCCTGCACAACACAAGTAGAAGGAGAAAAGGAAACATTGTAATTATTCTAAACAAGTTGACCTACAGAAATAAGATTTGTAGCAAGATAAGGAGACACTAAAACATTGGTTAATGGTAAGGGGCCAGAGATATCACCAACAGATGTGATGGGAAGATGGTCTCCATTTGCAGTTTGAACAGTAAGGGTATCGGTGTATGGAACAACATTTTGCAAGTTGGTGGGTGAAGAGGTCATATGGTTACTTGCTCTAGAATCTAAGTACCATGTATGAGACATAGACGAATCCGTACTTGAGATGTTCATAGAGGCCAAGGCATTGAGTATCATTTGATTTACCATATCAGGACTGAGATGAACTGGAGATGCAAATTGTGATGAGAAACCAGGCTGTGAAGAAGAATCATACTGGAGGGAGCCATTGAAGTCAGACATTGCATATTGGTGAGAGGTCGCTGTGTAAGCACTATGAGCGGACTGTACCGTGGAAGTACTAGGAGCTGACGGTGTATAGTTACGGGTAGTAGAATTGCGACCCTTACATTCTTCAATAACATGACCAATGGCTTTACAATACCAACAGATCTTTGCTTTGCATTGGTTTGCAAAATGACCATATTTCTTACAATTATAGTACTGAACTTTACTAATGTCCCTGGGAGGTGGTCTGGTGGTAGTAGCATAGGCAAGTGAAGCCTCAGTAGATCTCAGTTGTTCCATAGAAGTTTTGGTAACCAGACGTTGTTCTTCCCTCAGAAGTTTCCCTCAGAAGTTTCTCAAGACAGTCATCTAAGCTGGGAAGAGAAGCCCGGCTCATCAAGTTTGATCTAACAGTCTCATACTCCAAACGAAGTTTCATGAGAAACTGGTCACAATGGCTATTTTGCTGTAGAGAAAGGAGTTCGGGTAGAAGTGCTTCAAACACAGTGGCAAACTTGATCTCATCATATTCAAACCATAGTCTTCGAAACCCGTTGTAATATTCTTGGATAGACAGGGTGCCTTGGGTAAACTGAGAGATGTCAAGTTCCAATTGAAATTGGCGAGCAGCATTATCTTTTCAAGGTAGTCCCACATCTCACGGGCAGTTTTGCAAGGTTTCAGGTTGAGGATAAAATGCGGTTCAACAGAGCCTAGTAACCAAGTTTTGATTTTAACATCCTTAGTTTTCTAGGCTGAAATCTTTTTGTCATCATCCTCCGGTTTACTTTCAGACCCATCAATATATCCCCACAGTTCATTTCCTTCTAAATAAATTTGAAATTGGAAGGCCCACGATGTGTAATTTTTCCCATCAAAACGGACTAGGGCAATGTCAAACTTTTCCATAATAGCAGACTAGCAAGGGATCAGGGATGCAGTATGTGGGACCTGCCAAGTGATAACAACCAGCAGTAGTGCACGTATTGAAAATAGCAGTAAGTAGTAATAAGACTTACTAAAAGAAGGGCCAAAGTCCACGCAGCAAGAAGCAACAGATGTTGTTCCCAGAACAATGTCTCAGAATAGAACAATTGCTGATACAGCAACTGTATGAGCCCTAAACAGGACTGACGACCCAAAAAATTGGGTTGGGTTTTGGACGTGGGCTCCACCAGAAGATCAGTTGGCAAACCAGATGATATGAATGAAAGCACAAAAGATTTATGCAACTTATGGAAGAAGATTCATCCAAAAAAAGTCCAGATCCAACTTTTTGGACGGCTGAGATGAAATCAGATTAATAAACTTGATTATTCACTGAATGCAATAGAAGACCTACCTGGGATTGGGAAAAAATTCCTAAAAAATCACCAAAATAACTAAGAATTCCAGTCGACCAACTTGGGCTGGTTCCGCAGAGGTGTTGAAGACGATCTCAGGTGGGCCACACCTGATCAGAGATGATCTGAGACGATCGGAGATGATCGAAGACACACCAAGGGCTTCCAGACGTGGAAGATGTCAGGGAGGATCTATAGATCCTTGTCACTTGAGGAAACTAGAACACTAGGGCATGAATCAGTAGCTCTGATACCATGACAAATATGCACGTATGAAGAGAGAATAAGAAGTTTGGAGGAAAAACGTGTCCCCTTGTGGTTGAGTCCCTCTTATTATATAAGGGTTGATTACCCTCTAATTAGTATCCTACTACAATACAAGTTCCTATAATTAGTATCTCAATACAATACAAGTTCCTAAAATAAAGCTATCTTAATAAAACAAGAGCCCTGCGCAGATGGGCTGGATTGACAATTTGTCATGTTTAGTCTATTTTGTGCAAGTTAAGAAGTTTTGAGATTTGAAAGGGCTACTCAATGGAAAATATGATTGTCAGATTTCGTTTGTACTTATAGTAGTTTATGTATTTGGTTACCATTCTCGACATAGAATCCAATTAGACTTGTCCATGAAATCTTGAGTTGGCACCACCCAGCTTCGATCCCACTCAGTCGGACCAGACTGTGTGAGGATTTTGACTTTATATAACTCCCTACAATGTACTTTTGTTTTGGAGGTGACGAGGAGCTTGCCTTGATTCCGTACCTGATATTCACGAGTCTTACGGTAGTAGTGTTACTATTTTTGCTCTCTGCAATGATCAAGCCACAACAATCGTGAAGTCGGGAGAATTTAGCCACATGGTTTGCCATTTTGCTTAGGGTTCGGTTTGATGTTTAAAATTTGTCTTAAATGATCCTTGGAGTTATCATATTCTTGCATAATATTGTCAAGTTGTAGACTCTATTGGAATAATTTCCTTATTTAAATTCTATATTGATGCAACATGTCTATGTGATTTGCACTCGCTCGCTAAGGTTTTTCGTAAACCTAATATTGCACTTGGCACCATAGATGATGGAACCCCTGCCCCTAAGCCAGAGATTGCAGCGGTTCAAGAGGAGTTGCAGCCTTGCAGGGCTACGCTAAGTGGAGCACCAATGATGTAGTTTGAGGCATCGTCCTGGCGGCGTCGCATCTTTTGGACACTTTTTGTTCTTTTAGTTTAGTGTTTTTTTTTTTTTTTTTTGGAATTGTAAAGAATACTTTTGTAGATGTCCAACCTCAATGTTTAATGCATCTTGGATTTTGTTGTGCTCCGTTATCTTGTGTCATGTGATGTTAAATGTTTGTTCCATGGCTACAAAAGCTTCCGCTAAAATTTTTTGAAATGTGATGAAATGTAACTTAGCCTTGTCAATCCAGCCCATGTATCATTAGTTAGCTATAATTTAGGAATTAGTAGTCATAATACATGTACACTTTCTATATTAAGTGGCTATAACTTAGGATCTTGATTGTATTAGGATACTAATAATAGGGCCATCAATCTTTGAAAATCAGTATTTTTTTCTAAACTCACTTGGATTGTCCTCATCCATCTTCTCTAGCTATCTTACAGGGTTTTTCAGATAAAACAACAGTTACCAGGTTTCATCATGACTTTGTTATTCATCGTCGAGCAAAACCTACCACTGCAGATGCCCGTCCACCTGATCCTCCGCCGGCAACTGGTTCCACAACTCCCCATCTCCTATGTCACTCCTCCATAACTTCTAGACTACCTGAGTGGTATGAATTCACCCACACTTCCTTGATGACAACCCTTCCATCTGTTTCCATACCAAGTTCTTATTTGCAAGTAGTACAAAATGAAACTCGGAATCAGGCTATGAAGGCTAAATTAGATGCATTAGATCATAATCATACATGGGACATTGTGGATTGTCCTTCAGCAGTTAAACCGATCGGTTGCAAATGGATTTTCTCCATCAAACTTAAATCTAATGGCTCCTTGGATAGACACAAAGTTAGACTTGTGGCACTTGGAAATAGGCAATAATATGGCATTGACTACGAGGACACGTTTGCACACGTGGCAAAAATGACATCTGTTTGGTTACTTCTCGCCATTGCTGTCTCTAAATCTTAGCCATTATACCAAATGGATGTCAAAAAAGCCTTTCTCCATCTGAAAGAAGAGGTCAATATGAGGATGCCGCAGGACGTCACCTCTCCATCTAAAAGATTTGTTTGTCACCTCCAAAAATCTCTTTATGGTCTAAAGCAAGCGCCTCGGGCACGGTTCGAAACTTTTCAGGGCGCTTGTGCACGAGTGGCTTTACTCAAAGCCCTTACGATCCATCTCTATTCATACACACTACATCGACTAGTGTAATTGTTCTCCTTATGTATGTTGACAATATTATTATCACTGGCGCTGATGATAGTATGATCAAGTCTATCCAAGCTTCTCTCCGAGATTATTTTCGTATGAAGGATTTGGGCCCTTTACATTATTTTTTGGGCTTAGAAGTGCATCTATCTCCCAAATGCTTGTTTCTTAATCAACACATACACATCAGATATTATTGAGCTTGCTGATCTACATGAACCTTCGCCAGTTGATACACCTATAGAGGTCAACCTAAAGTTGAGTAAAGATGATAGCAATCTTCTTCCTGATCCACATACCTACAGGCGCCTGGTGGGCAGCCTTGTCTATCTCACCATCACTCGACCAGACATATCCTATGCTGTCAATCTTGTGAGCCAATTCATGACATCTCCTAGAAACCTTCATCTGACTGCTGTCAAGCGCATTATCCGGTATTTGTTGGGCACTGTTACTCGTGGTTTATATTATCCCAAAGATAATCATCTTCAGTTGACTGCTTATGCAGACGCTGACTAGACAAGCTATTAGTATACTCGTCGGTCTACTACTGGTTGGTGCATGTACCTCGGCTATTCTCTAATTTCTTGGAAATGTAAGAAACAAGAGCGTGTTTCTAGATCTTCTACATAGGCTGAATATAGGGCAATGTCTTCCACCTGTTCTGAAATCTTATGGCTACGGAGACTTCTTTCGGAACTCAGATTTGCTCAAACATCTCATACTTCCTTGCATGCGGATAATACTGGGGCTATTGGGATCACTGAAAATCCTGTATTTCATGAACGCACAAAACATATTGAAGTGGACTGCCACTTTATTCGGGATGAATTGAAGCGTGATGTCATTTCTTTACGTCATGTCCCTACTGAACTTCAATTTGCTGATATCTTCACCAATGGACTTCCTCGGCCTCGACATCAACTTCTGGTTTCCAAATTGCTATTTTATGACTCCCCCGCATCAATTTGAGGGGCGGTGTCAATCTAGCCCATGTAGCATTAGTTAGCTATAATCTAGGAATTAGTATAGTCATAACACATGTACACTTTCTAAATTAAGTAGCTATAACTTAGGACCTTGATTGTATTAGGATACTAATAATAGGGTCATCAACCCTTATATAATGAGAATGAATGAACCCTAAGGGGGACACGTTTTCCACCAAATACTTCTTTCTTTCCATGCATCTATTATTGACAGGCCTCACATGGCAGAATCCTCTGAGACCAACCGCGGGGAAAAAAAATTTAAATTGGTCGCTCCCTCATCACCCGCGCCTTGAGACGCAGATCAGTTGTTAGGGGAGGCGTTACATGCCCCATTATGAGCAAAGAAAATGTTCGATCTATCACTAACTGGTGAATCTCATAAAGAAAGCTCATCCCCGGGGGCTTGTATTACAAGCCACACCAATACATTTTTAAAGCCATCATCCACATAGGGCTGACCAAATGGGCCAATCTGGCCTGCATTATGGAATGATTAGGACATCCTTTCAATGGAGTCCATTCAAAGTTCAGGTTTTCTCTCCAAGCTCAGCCATGAACAATGCAAGTAAAATCACCAGAATACATGGTTGAAAATTTCCCAGACCCACTCAAAGTTTGACCCTGCTTTTTTTAAGTAAGATATTGGAATGCAGAGGTGATACATGAAGCTTACTGTAGAAAGCCATGCTCCAATTAAATTTGTAAAATCAAACCTTTCGAGGCTTCACAGGGACATCCAATACAATGTCTGAATCTTTAACTAGGCTTTGCATCAAAGATCCACTCCAGGCACCTGCTGCAATTACGAGAGCACATTTACTATACAAGATTTTCTTGGATGTTTGAACACCTTCAACTTCTCCATTTTGAGCTGATCTGGAAATTATCAAAACACGACAATAGTTCAATTTAAAAAAGAAAATCAGACAATAGAGCTGTTTCTCTCTTCAATTTATTTTAAAAGAAAAAGGTAAATGGCAATATATGTTTTCCACAACTCTACTTTGTGGCTTCTAATTCTCCATCCAGGTGGTACACATTCCCTTAGGCCTTAGTCTTGACAGCCCAAGTTCTTTGGGCCCCTCTATGCATGGAGCAGCAACCAAAAATCATTCTGATTGGCCAATACTTTATCCAATTTCTGTTTGTAAAATAAACAATATAAAAAAAAAAAAGCCAGCTCCAAAATTCACTGCATGGAATTGACCATCAGGAACTACCTATCAGTCTCTGAGAGAGAGAGAGGAAAAGAAAATTGTGACCAAGCAACCCAACAAGGTCCTGGAGATACCAATCAGTGTGATTGTCAGGTTATTATCCATTCACAATGAGACCCATGACATGGATATCTGTACTACAGACACAAGTACATGAACAGTTGCAACCAATTTGCAAATTGTGGAGGGCTCCCGTGTCAATTTTTCATTGGAAAAAGCATGGTGTAGACAGATGATGGTACTACAAACCTTAATAAAGAAATGACTGGGTTGTGATAGAATTCTGCATATCTTCCATGCGAGGCAAAATATTTGTTACCCTACAGTCAGAGAAATCTGTGTGGATTAGACAGAGATATGCAGCAGGAAAGTAACATTTAAAGCACCTTCTCTATGAATTCAACAGTGCGGTGGGCATCTAACTGGCAGTCATCAGGTAGAAAGGCAGCTCCCCCTACATTCCCACCCTCAAGTGCAGGTTCCAATGAAAGCAAATCAGCCGCTGACAAGTACTCTGCTCTCAACCCAGCTTCTGACAGCTGCTTCACCCTATTTTCCAACATAGCTAATTCATCCGGGGTTCGACCAAGTAACAAGCTTCCTGTTAAAATTTTCAAGCCAGAGAATCATCTTTAAGAAGCAAAGAAATACAGCAAACAAATGGTTTGTTATGTAAATGATGGCAAAGCAATGTTTTTAGAAGCATTTGTGGTTCTACACCTAGTGGCGACACTTTCTAAAAACGTCTTGATGGGAGGGGTGATAAGTGCTTAATTATTTACAATCTAAGCCCTAATATTTGAATTATCTTATGCTAGTCATGTTTATTTTATTTGATTTTACATATTCTTTGTTAATTTGTATGCAAAGGTAAAAAGGAGCAAAAAGAGAAGATTTCATGAAGAGTGATGGGCATAAATCATCAAGTAGGGCCAAGGTGGGTCCCATCCAAGTTATTTCAGATTTCAAGACTACTTTCTAATTCTTTGGACAACTTACAATTCTAATCAAAGAAGAAAAGTAAAAGAAAGAAGAAACCCAATCAAGGGTTATACGCCAAAAAGGGGGCCCACAGCCATTGCAAAAGTGAAATTTCAGAAATTAGAAAGTCTTCTTCAAGTACAAGTGGAGCTCAAGAATGGAGAAGAAAAAGGAGAAAAATAAGGACAGTTTAAAGGAAGAGTCCAAGCCAAGTTAGAAGTTCAAGAAGGGGGTCCCACAATCATTGTACATGCATCATATGGGCCCACCTTTATTATAAAAGGTTCAGATTTAATCTCTTGCAATTAATCTCAGAATTGTGGGTCCATGTGAAGAACTTTCTATAAAATACAAGTAAGATCAGATTTAGAAAGTCTTGTTATTAAGAAAGAAGACTCTTATTTCATTCTAATTAAGAAGCCTACTTGTAAAGAAAGTTGGAGATCTATTTCCACAAGAGAACTACTTGCTAAAAGGGGCTGTTGCAAGACTTATAAAAGGACAAGAAGAGGTGGTCATCCGGCATATATATCCCATATAAAACCCTAGCCACGTCCATAAGAATACCAGCCACTATTTCAGCACCCTATCATCACAAAAACCATCCATCATCATCCCAAAACCCCTAGTTGCTGTACAGCCACCTTTGGAGCATTCTTTGGAGCATCTTGGAGAGCTTTTGGAGCGAAGGAAAAGGAGAAAAAGCTGCTGGACAACTTCTTCTTCTTCTTCAATATTCAGAGTTTTTCTTATGGCTCTATTTTGTATTTTGTTTTCAATTCTAGACATGAGTAGCTAAACTTTTTAGGGCTAGGGTGTAGTTGAAACCCTAGCCTAGTTCTATGTAGTCTCTTTTGGCATCTTTTAATTCAAATTTCAGTTTTATTAGTTGAGATTCTAAACCATGTTTTCAATTGATGAGTTGTGTATATGCCATGCCAACCATGCCATGTTCAATTAATTTTAAGAGTAGCTAACTTAATTTTGATTGATCTTGATGTTAAGCATCTAGGGTTTAGAACCATGAATAATCTAAGTATATGCCATGCTTAGACTCATGCATTTATCATTCCCATTGTTTTTATGCATTATGTGTGTTTTGACTAGTACATATGCCATGCTTAGTTTTTGCATCATAATGAACAATTCATGTAGTATGCCACTCATGAATTAGGTTTAGGGGAATAGTAATCTAGACGCATATGCCATGGTCTAGGTTGATAGATGTCACTAATAATTCTGATTTTTTATTAAAGGATAATAAGGGACATGCATAGGGTTGGTTAGGGGAGTAGATGAAACCCTAGTTCATTCATTATTACTATTTTTCATTTTTAATAGTAGTTGTGTGTTTTAGATTATTTTCCATTTAGCTTTTAATAGTTTAATTTACTGTTTTTAGTAGTTTAATTCAACTTGTCATCATTTAAATTGTTGTTTTAATATTCTGATTTTTAGCTGTTTTTGACATTATTTTATCACAAGTCTTCGTGGGATCGACCTCGTACTTACAATTCACTATACTACATAGTGATCTTGTGCGCTTGCGAGTTTTAATTGTGTGCATACTAGTAGCCTATTTCCAGGTTGCTTAGTGCATACCAAGGGGTGACAAGGTCCCCCTTGAGTCGAGTCGAGTCGACTCAGCCTAGTCGCATAGGAGTCGATTGAATCAGACCTAGTCATGCCCTAGAGCTCCAAAAGCCTCAAACTTTGTGAAGAATGAAAAATAAAATAAAATAAAATAAATGACTTCCTAAGAATCTAAAATTTTAGGATGTTTTTTAATTTTTAAAATAAATTTAGGTAGTAATAGATGTTCAAGTTTGTGTTTTACTGAGTTGGTGAATAATTCCTCCGATCTTCAAATACTTAAATCTTCAGTAAAAGGTGGTTTTCATCTTCCAGAATCAGTACAAATGGCCTTAGAAACCTCCCACACAAGATTTCAAACCATGGTGCTAGTTTCAGTTGAAGTTAGGGACCATGATGAGTCATTGAAGCCCATGCCACCCATTGCAGTCCTAAAAGATACAAAAGCAATTCAAAACAAAATAAGAAAATAAGGATATAATAGAAAAGGGCTAAAAATGTGTAAATATGATCATTTCAGTTATATCTTAAATCAATTATAAAGATGTCTAGTTTTTCTAAACATTAGTGTGATGCATCATTTCCCACATCCGATGGAGGGGTAATTTAATACAAAGAACATCACATTACTAATATAAATAAATTCTTTTATAACTTATCACTTGACAAATAACATTAAAATAACCACAAATCATAATATCAACTAAGGAATGCTGGTGTTGGGTCGAAGGGCGACCAATTCTTCAATATCGCATTGAGATTCAAACTACCTCAGGTTACTCCTCAGGGGACAATGAACCCAATAAATGGAAGACCTAAAAAAAAAAACACAGCCTACTCCAACTAGATAGTCATACTGATAATGCATTGGTCATAAATTTCATTCTGTTCACCACCATTCTAAATTGACTACATGCTCCATTATCCATTCTACTAAATATAATGATTTGGATTTAAGTACCATACTATTGTGAAGGAATATGTCCTCCTATTAGCTGTGGCTTTGAAAGCCAATGGAATAAATTCTAAAACCACTTGTCCATATACTCCTAAACACATTGGTGTTGCTACAAGAAGGAATGGTTCACAAGGTGACGTGCTCTCAGCTTGTTCGCATCCATGCTCCTAAATATTTAGCATCTGAAGTATTTCTTACAGCATGTTATTTAATTAATAGATTTTTCTCACAAGAATTTGATAGCAAATCTCTTGTTCACCATTTGTTTCCTATCGATCCAATTAGAGATGAAATATTGAGAGTATATGGATGTGTGTTATATTTAATTCTTGTAAAAGTAAGTTCACTAATCATGCTATTAAGTATTGAAGTTCAAGAGTGGATGAATTGTGAGATATAAAATCTTATGCCTGTAATACTGGATGACAATAAAGAATCATATCTGTACCTTCTGCCCCTGATTGCCAGTTGATAGACGTAACCTTTTCAATAGGATAGAGTGCTTCCGAGGGCAGAACCTCGACCCTGCCTGGAGAAGAAGTCCACCACAGCCTTCTCCCTCTTCGTCTCTAATCTTCCTCCAAAAATCTCTAAGACGGAGCTTCAAGTTATGTTCTGCAGGGCTTGTCCTCGAATAGCAGGAACAATCGCAGGCTTCTCCCAGACCTCCATCGACAAATTAGGGATTCTGTGCCAACAACCTCCCAATGCCTGGAAACGCCCTCCAGCGTGCATCCCTGACTCAAGTGCGGGGTGGATCGCCAAGGATGGCCAATCTCACTTCATCCGAGTGGCCCCTTGGATTGCTAAGCCGTAGATGAAGGTCCTCTGCCTCAACTTAATTGGCTTCCTCAAGCCAAACCTTAGTGTGGACGACGTAGCTCGCTGGCTTAATACTCATTGGGGCAAATCGACTGCCAGGCTAAGACTGTTGGAAGACGATGTCGTTCACATCCAACTTCTCTCAGATGAGGAAGTTCACCAAGTTATGAGCTATGCAGCAAATCCATCTTCCAACCCGTTCGTAGCCCTAGACAGATGGATGGAGGTCATTGGCTCACCCCTAATCACCAAATGGATTCGATTCCACAGTGTACCGCTACAAGCTTGGAACGAAGGTGTCTTCCGTCTCCTGGGCAATTTCATTGGCTCAACCATAGAGGTAGATCGCCTCACTTCGGAGAAGATAAACCTCATCAACAGGTGTGTGAAGGTTCAGACTAGCAGGCTCTATAAGCTTCCGCTACAAATCCTTCTATCTATCGGAGAACTTCTCATCTCAGTCAGGGCCGAAGAAGATCTCCCCATTCCCGTCGCGTCCGACAATGATGGAAACTCCATTCCAACAAGAAGTGCCCTGCAGCTTGAAGACGGTGATCTAGGGCTCCTAGAAGAAGTGGAGTTCTCAACTCTTGCCAAAGGAAGTCTCCAAAAACGCACTAGGGTTCGCAAGCAGGCCAGGTAAGGAAGATCCAGGGCCTCTAACTCAACCCAAGCTGAAGCATGGACTTGGCCCATTGCAAATTTAACCTCAGCAGGCCATGGGCTGACGAATGACAATACATTATGCTCCTTCCTCAAGGAACTGGGTCGGCCCAACTCATCAACCCCAACTTTCGCCCCTTTTAAACATCAAAAGGAAAGGATTCAAAGTCTGCTATCTCTGGAATACCTAGTGCGATCGATGCCTCAACCTCGCTTTCCTCTTCGGCCACATCGACTTCCTCCGTTGAAACGTCGAGCAAGATCTCCTTTGCCCCTTCCTCAGAGGATCCTCCGATCTTCCATCGACCCAAGGAAAGAAGTCAACCCCTGCCAGCCCCAGACGCCCCCACTTGCCAGGAGAAGGAGAAGATAGACGTCCTGTGGCTGCTTGCTAGGTCCTACATTTTGGACTCCGACTCATCCAAATCAGGTACCGTTACCTGTCCAACCCTCCCTTCCTCTCCTAGCTCTGTGCCGGCTACCATTCTCTCTGCCTTCGGGGATTCTGCCATTTCTCCCTCTTAGCAAAAATCAAATGAAGATTTCTCCATTTCTAAGATGACTAATTCTATCAGCTCTCACTGTCCCCATAGACAATGTGCCCCTACAGACAGAAGCTACTTGCCAGGATCTCCCAACTCGTGGTTACCTTAAAAAATCAGAGTGTGTGGTGAGGCAATAGGCATCCCAGTAGACAACGGCAAAGGAGGGTGGGAAAGCCTAATTGCTTTCGCAAAGGATAGAGATTCGGTCCTTGGAAGACATGCCACCTACAAAAAGAAGTCAAAAGCAAAGAGAAACAGAGAACTCCAGAACCTATCATTCTCCATCAACTATGAAAGTCGTACCCTCGTGAGCTCTTCCACTCTCCAACACTCCAACAGAATCAAAGATTCCAAGAAGTGTTGTCAATGAAGGCTATATCTTGGAATGTTCGAGGTTTAGGCAATACAGCGAAGCAGTCAGTTATAAAGGAGGTAATACACACTTCTAGAGCAAACCTTCTGCTCTCAGCTCGATGTCTCAATCAATTATCAGGGATCTATGGGGTAATCGTCAATGTCTGTGGGTCTCCCTTAACGCAGTTGGAACTTCTGGAGGTATTCTTCTATGCTGGAACAATAGGTTGTACATCATGAAAGATCATTTCATTGGTGCCTTCTCTGTCTTGGCAATGCTTGAATATAGGGCAAATGGTTCATCCTGGATCATCTCGTATGTGTATGGCCCTACTGACCGCAGACTTCATGGCAGTTTTTGGTGCGAGCTTGACTCCATTCGTAGCAGATGGGTTGGCCCTTGGTGCATCGGTGGTGACTGGAATATCACTAGATTCCCTTCAGACAAACCAGGGGCTGCAGAATTTTAGTTGATATCGAATTCTTCTCAGATTGGATTAGCTTCCACTACCTCATCGATCTTCAGTTGGGGGTGGGGGGGTGGGGTTGCAAAATTCACTTGGTCTAATCACCAAAGTCCTCCAACTTTGTCGCGTTTTAACAGATTCCTGGTCACCGGGGATTGGATTGATCTGTATCCTGAAGTTTGCCAAATTGCCCTCCCAAAGCCCACTTCCGATCACTGGCACATCCTCCTTAATTGCAAAAGTCTTAAGTGGGGACCCTCTCCCTTTTGCTTAGAGATAATGTGGCTGGAAGACAAAATTTTCATTGCTTTAATCAAGGAGTGGTGGAATAGCTATGATATCAACAGTTGGGCAGGTTTCAGACTCTTTGAGAAGCTCAAGCAGCTAAAGCTTAGCATTAAAGATTGGAGGACTACCAATTTTGTGCCAGTCGAAACTATCAACGCTAAACTTTTAGAAGAATTACAATCACTTGACTCTAAGGAAGAATCCCAAGGGCTATCCGAAGCGGATATCGCTAAGAGGTTAAATCTTAAATATCTTTTTTAGCGTAAAGTCCAAGAAGAAGAGATCAAATGGAAAGATAGATCTAGATGTCGTTGGCTAAAAGAAGGGGACAAGAATACCAAATTTTTCCAAAGTATGCCCACGACCAGAAAGAGGGGTAACAAGAACAATTACTTGCTGGCCAATGGCAATAGATTAGAGGACACGGATGGGATAACTAGCCAAATTCTCAGTTTCTTTCAAAAGCCTACAAAAAAGATGGTACTAGCAAGCCTTCCTTAGACAATCTCCATTTCTCCACCATCAGCGAGGAGAACGCTTATCGCTTGGAAGATGAGTTCCAGGAGGAAGAAGTCAACGGCGGTCTTTAATCTTGCTAGTGACAAAGCTCCAGGTCTAGATGGTTTCCCAATGTCATTCTTCCATAAGTTATGGGACCTCCTTCGAGTTGACATTATGGCCTTCATGAAGGAATTTCACTCTAAAGGCAGGCTTTCCAAATCGATCAGTGCCTCTTTCATCGCCCTTATCTCAAAGAAGACAGGGGCTGACAGTATTAAGGACTTCAGGCCAATAAGCCTCTTAGGCAGCATCTACAAAATCTTGGCTAAAGTGCTAGCTTATAGACTCCAAAAGATCCTTCCATCATCTCTACCTCTCATGGTGCCTTTGTTAAAGGCAGACAGATCTTAGATGGGGTTCTTGTTGCCAATGAATGCATACACTATAGATACAAGGACAAACTTCCCGACATGATTTGCAAACTTGATTTGGAAAAGGCCTTCGACATGGTGGACTGGGATATCCTCCTTTACTTGATGCGCACAATGGTCTTTGGATCAAATTGGAGGATTTGGATCAAAGAACGCATTTCATCTGCTACCTTCTCCATTCTAATCAATGGCTCCCCGAAGTGATTTTTTCCAGCTTAGGGGCTCACGCCAGGGGGATCCCTTGTCTGCGTTTCTATTCGTCATTATTGGAGAAGCCCTCAGTCAGATGCTTTCCAAAGCAGAAGACTGCAATCTGATCCACGGACTCAAGCCTTCTCATAATGCTCCTTTTGTCTCCCACCTCCAATTTGCAGATGACACCCTCCTTTTCTGCTGCCGATGAAGACCAAATCAAAAATATGGTTGCTATTCTCAGATGTTTTGAAGCTGTCTCAGGTCTTAGGATAAACTTCTAAAAGAGCTCCATCCTCGGAGTCTCAATCGAAGACATCTCCCTCCATCACTATGCTACCATTATGGGGCGCACAGCTGACTCCCTCCCATCCACCTACCTTGGTCTTCCCTTGTGCCTGGATAGAGTGCCTAAATCTGTATGGAATCTAGTGCTTGGAAGGATTGAGAACAAGCTATCTTCCTGGAAAGCAAAGTATTTATCCTTGGGAGGAAGAAATGCGTTGATCCAATCTGCACTTGCCAACCTTCCCATCTACTACATGTCCATCCTCAAGTGCCCCACTGCAATCATTGACTGCATTGAGAAGCTTCAAAGAGACTTCCTTTGGCAAGGCTGTGAGGAATCTAAAAAATCCCACCTAGTGTATTGTAAAATAGTCTGCTCCCCTAAAGACTCTGGCGGTCTTGGAATAAAACCTTTAAGGATCATGAATCAGGCTTTGTTGGGTAAATGGCTTTGAAGACTTGGAGAAGATTCAGAAGGCCTTTGGAAAAGCATCCTGGTAGCCAAATACAAAGTGAGAAGAAATGGCTGGGAAATCTCTCCTCCGCGAAGGTGCTCAAACTTCTGGAAAGGGATATACAGTTCCAAGGTTTCTTTTACCCAATCCATCTGCTACCCCATTGGCAATGGACAAAAAATTTCCTTCTGGCATGATGTATGGGCTGGCAAGAACCATTTAGCACTTCAGTTCCCTGACCTCTACAGATGTGCCAGAAACCGCAACGCTAAGATTAGAGATTATCTCGACATAAGCACAAACAATCAATTGTGGTGGCCTATTTTCATAAGGAATCTCTCCGAGGCGGAAGAAGCAAATCTCTTCAATCTTTTCGAGGTGCTTAATGGCATAGACGGCTCTAGAGAAAGGCAAGATAGCAGGCTATGGATCCCTTCTCGTGATGGTTCATTTTCGGTCTCCTCCTTCTCCGCCTTATCGATCACTTCAGTTGCTTCTCGAAGTTGGTCATCATTATGGAAGATCAAGGCCCCTCCCAGAGTCGTTGCTTTTGCTTCGCTTGCTCTTCAGAACAAAATTTTAACAATGGATAATCTTCGCCGCAGACATATACTCCTTGTCAATGCTTGCCCCCTCTACTTAGCAGACAAGGAATCAGTTGATCATCTTCTGCTCCATTGAAAGCAGACGAAAGCCCTTTGTTCAGCGATCCAGGAGGAGTTCAATTGTAGTTGGGTCATGCCGCAGTCCTTACCCGACATGTTCCATCAGTGAGCTAGCCCGATTACTACCTCCAAAGGGAAGATCATGTGGCGCCTCTCTTTTTTGGCTTGCATCTGGACGATTTGGTAAGAGAGAAACATAAGGCGTTTTGAAGGGATTGCTTCCTCCCAAGAAGGCTTAATCCTTAGAATGAAATTTTGCGTTGCCTCGTGGGTCTCCTATCTTCCAGATTTTTGGGACTTATCTATTGATGCCAGTATGTTCAATTGGAGGGAAGTCACATCAATTTGATTTGGATCTCTCTTTCCCCCTCCTTGTTTCTGTTTCCCCTCCTTTTGGGTGGTGGCTGTTTTTTTGGGGTTTCTGCCCGGCCACTTCTCAGTATAACTCTTTCTACTGTAAAGCTCTTTTGTAAAGCTCCTTTTTTCAATCCATACAAGTTACCATTTCAAAAAAAAAGTATTGAAGTTCAAGAGATACCACAAAGAGAGTCCTTCTGATACCTTGGTTCTATAATTAGTAAGGATGAGGAAATGGAGGATGTTGAACATAGGAAAAGAGCTAGATGGTTGAAATAGAAACCTGCTTTTGGCGTGCTTTGTAATTAGTGTATGACAACAAGATTGAAGGGAAAATTTTATAAGACAGCAATTAGACTAGCAATGAACTATGGAGCAGAATGTTGCCCAATAAAAAAACAACACAAGCAAAAAATGAGTGTAGTGGAGATGAGAATGTTAAGACAGATGCATCATAAAACTAAGAAAGACAAAATCAGAAATGAGTGCATTCAAGAGCATTTAGGGGTAGCATCAATAGGTGATAAATTAAGAGAGATTCATTTGAGATGGTGTGAACATGTCCGACACAAACACGCAGTGGCATTGGTGCAGAAAAGTCTCTCTATGCAGGTTGATGGCCCCTAGAGGAAAAGAGGTAGGCCGAGCAAGACATGGATAGAAATAGTAAGGATAAATCTGAAAAAGTGGAACTTGTCTGAGAATTTGGCCCAAATAGAGTAGAATGGAGAAAATCCCAACGAGCCCCTAAAGGTTTACAAGTGTTATGACCTTTAACAAGAAAACGTCATGTCTAATGGATGTTAGACTTTAGGAGATATCCCATATTTCTTCTCTACCGGTCAAACCCATGCTCATGTTGAAGGAGAATTTATCTTCTTCTCCTTTAGGCCGTCCTCTAGGATCTGATGAGAAAGGTGTTCTTATGTATGTCTGATATGGAAAATGCCGCAGAGAACTGTCTAGTTCACAAAATTAGCCCATTGATAAGTTGTTTCAGTTGTATAAGAGGATAGTCACATAACCCAGCCTTTCCTTAGACTGCAATTGATCATGCTACATTTGAGGCAAGTAATGATACCTTTTGTGACCCTCTGGCTTCTAGTAAATGGCTGCACTTGATGACAATCAAACATGAGAAACAATTAACCTTCCTGCAAGGAATCATCCAGCAGTATGAAGTCATCTAGATGGTCTTTTGCTCATCGAGATGTGGGAAAAATTACTTAGAAACTATTGATCCAATTGAAATGTTGAATCTAGTCAAAGTTATTATATCTATTGCAGCCAATTTGAGGTGGCATCCTCATCAAGTTAATGTGATTAATGCTTTCCTTTATGAAGAAATCAATAATATGCTACCTCATCGCAAGGGAAAGCAGAAGGTTTGTATGCTGAAAATGTTATTTATGGGCTGAAGCCGGCTCCAAGAGCTTGGTTTGAAAAGTTTAGTAGAGCTCTCTTAAGATTTTTTTTTTTTTTTTTTTTCTGGTGCAGCACAAATTAGCCAATATTTGTGAATTGGAGTTCACAAAGTACTATCATGTTGATGATATAATTGTCATAGGGAATGATTCTATAATGTCAGTAGAGTTCAAACACTATCTTGGTCAAGTAGTTGACATAAAGAATCTAGGGTCCATTGAAGTATTTTCTTGGTATTGGAGTCTCCAGATAGCATAGTGGTATCCTCTAATCTCAAAAGAAATATGCACTTGATCTATTGAAGCCCAAGGTAAATCTGGGTATTAAACCCATTGATACAACCATGGAAATTAAGAAAGTACAGTCAGATGATGGGGAGCCTTCGGAGAATCTCCGTATCTATTGAGCACTTGTTTTCAAGATAAGATCATTTATCTATATTGAGAGACCAGATTTGTCTCAAGCAGTTCGTGTATGAGTCAGTATATGGTCGCTTCTCATAATGCTCATCTAGAAGATTTCCATCATATTTTAAGATATATTAAAGTTTCACCAGGGAAAGGAGTTTTTTATACTTCTCATGGGACATTGATACAGGATATTCAGATTCCGATATGGCAGGATATTCAGATGATGATATTTACATGTTCTTCAAGTGCTATTCTAAACACTGTTTTGCAATTTGATAAAAAAAAAAAAAAAAAGTTCTTTGTATATTGTTGTGATTGGCGTCATTTTAAAGTTTTTATGTAAATATCATGTGAATACACGACTAGTATTTCCAAATCAGACTCCTTTCACAGATAACAGATCTGACACACCTGTACTTGTGCAACTCAAACAATGTGGATTCTGGATGGACCAGCATATTTTTTCGCGGATAAAAAAAGATGCCTGGGAACCCAAGATACATGACTGAATGCCCCATAACCCCAGTACCACACAGATGAAGATGTCTGAGAGCTACCAGAATATCCCATGGAGGAAAAGTAGCCTGAATGGAATCATCTTTTATTCTGTTAAACAGCTATAAGGGTAAGAGGAACAAGGAGAAAATGTGAAATGGAGGCACATTGTAGTAGAATGCAGTAAAGTACTAGAGGAGGAGAATGTAAAATGGAAGTAGCCAACATCATCATCTTCTTCTTCAGAGCCTTGTCCCAACTATGTTGGAGTCAGTTACATGAATCTGTTTTGCAATTCCATTCTATCATGGGCGAAAACCTCAGATAGCTTGCACTTCTTCAGATCTATCATTACTACTTCCATCCATATCCTCTTCAGCCTACGCCTATCCCTTGAGGGACCATCAACCGGAACAGAAAAAAAAAATTCCAATTGCCACGTTGTTGGCCAGCATTGGATATGTCCAAACAATCTCAAACAACTCTCTATTAATTTATCACCACCGATTGATGCCATCCATACATGCTCCCAAATGCTATCTTTCCTAGTTTTACCATACATCCATCTCAACATTTTCATCCTTGCTACACATTTTTTTGCATGTGTTGTTTCATGATTAGCCAACATTCGGGAGAAACATTCAAAAGTAGCCAACATAACATCCTGAAATCGTTTAACTGTCATCAGAAATTGTGTGATATGCTCATGAATTTTCATTTCAGGCTGCCTCTTGCACTCAGCGATCACATGTCATGAACCTTACAATAACAATAGGACATTCTTCAGGTGCAAGATAGCAAAATAAGCAAATTCCTAGAAGAGAAACATTGCATCCTTCTGAGATTTGGGTTTTCCTAAGTTCATTTACCATAAAGGCTACTTTCTAAAGGGTAAATGAGGGTCGTGACTCGTGATGTTTTAAAGCTGCTTGTAAGCTGCAGCATTGTTCTTCTTGTAATATTTCTTGGAGACAAACCTGTGGCACAGTGAGAAGGTGCTCATTGTCGCCACGAGGTTGCAGGCTTGAGTCATGTCACAATCAATAAAATTCTTTTGATATGGGATCTTAACTTGAAATGGGGACCCTATTCATCTGACAAGCCTTCATGCACTAGGAGTTCCAATGGAGTTTCATCAAGAACTGCTGCCACTGAGTTGGGTTTTTCTTTTTTTCTTTTTTTCTTTTTTTTTTTTTTTTTTTTTTTTTTTGCGACGCTGGGAGACACACACATGCAATGTTGATAGGAACTCGCACATATAAGGAGACACAACTCACACATATAAGGTTATAACAACTCATATATGCAAGGAAGCAGGGAGGTCCAGATTCGAAACTTGGACCTCCCAATGAGAACTGCCACTCCTTACCACCGGGGTAACGGGCCTTTCTCAGTTGTCTTGTTAATGTTGGAGCCACTAACACAGAAGTCTTTCCAAAGTGACATAAACCCAAATTAATAGTTGGTTTGGAATCTGGACTGTAATCATCCAAACACTTTTGCTAGTCCATATTTTTAGTTCCTTAACTTTTGATGATTGGGTTGTGTTTCAGTGCCATCACTTATCACTCCACAAAATCCTTTTTCTTGTAACAAAATTCAAAAAATAAAACACCCATAGAAAATGTCATTTTGCATCAAATCATATGGACAAAGTTTCTGATATGCCTAAAGCCATTGGATATAGGTCAATTAGTTAATGCTTCATAAAAATGAAATAGTGACCCATGAAGGGATAAAACCCCTGCAACCAACTCATCTGATGCAGAGAGCAGCCAATCTAGATGACAATCAATGTCCAATAAAAGGATATAACGTCCTTAATTCAACCAAACTGAACCATCAGTGTACCAAATGAGTAGACAATTAACAACCAGTAAAGGGCACCCTGCAATCAACTGAACTCGGGATGTTGTGGCCTAAATAAAAATATTCCATAAAACATAAACTCAGCAGCCCAAGAAGATTTAATCAACTAAATGAGCCGAACCACAGAAAACAAATAAATAAAATAAAATCACTTAAGAATCAAATGAATATGCTGAACAGAGTAATCACAACGGTCCAAGAAAATTCAGAAATAACCAACATGTAATTTGTGAGGGTCTAAATTGAGCCAATTCAATCTAGAAAACCCCCATAAAAGTTTCATGAACTGTCGATAAAAAAGAAAAAGAAAATTCATGGTGTCTCCATCAAAATAAGACCAAGGGGAACAAAGCACAGGTTAAATCTAGTTTTTTTTTTTTTTTTTTATTATTCCAGATCTAGTTTCATTCAAGGACTTTAACCAAAATTTAAACGTACTAGACAAAATTCAAGGTTCTTTCTCCAAGATTTCAAAATTATCCAATGTAAAGGTGAAATAGCCCTGATTTTCAACTAAAATGGAAAAAAAAAGAAAATCGGCAATGTCTGAGCGTCAAAAGACCCCTAAATACCTGTAAAACTCCTGAATAATGTTTCAGAGCCTGGTCAGCCTCAACTGAATGCTTCTGATCTATACAACCCCACATGACCATATAGTCGCAAGAGTCAGCAGTTTGATTCAGCAGAACACCCAACTTCTCATGATTTATGAGGAAATATGAAACAAATGCCAAAATTAATAAGTGAAACATGGGTATTTTTAAAGGGAAACGAATTTCCCTTTGATGTTGACCCATCCATATATTGCTATTTAAACAGCTATTTCTTGCTCAAATTTATTTTTTTTAGCATTTCAGACAAATATTGTAGTGTCTACATTTTCAAAAAAAAATATTGTAGTGTTTAAATATACTTGTACAGGAATACTAGTTTGTTGAGTTTTCCTAGTTTTTTTTTTTTTTTTTTTTCTTTTTGATTTTTCTTTTGGATTGATAAAATGACTTGAACCCACAACATCAAGGTTTCAAAAGTGGCTTATGGGGTTTTCTAAGTTCCCGTATTCAACACACTTAAACTGATACATTCAACCGTTTCCAATTTGTCATGTTAGATTTCAAATGAGGATTTACAAATTTCTACCTAAACATATCTGCAAGCTCCAATGCCAAGACAGTGTTTTAAGACAGCGACTGCATATTGCCCCTATTAACGTGAGTATCCATCTATCTGAAATGGGAAAGGAAGGGGAGGGGGGGCTTGGAGGGGCGTAATTCCCTCCTGTGGACATTCCCGCGTACAGACGGGTTGATGTTGTCGAAGTCAGAACCGTGAAATTCAAAGAGGACTCAGTTTATTGATGGGACAACCAGATTGGAACCTCCATCTGTAGGAGAAATTTTTACTTGGGAGGATAAAGTATCATTAATTTAAAAACCATACACATTGAATGAGAACATGCAGCGGACAGATGCTAAAGCACACAATGTTGTAAACCACAGCATCTACATGCTAAACTGATGCTAAAGCACAAGATAGAGAATCAAGAAATACCTGTTTTTTTCCAACCCAAAACTTGTGAGGGATCCATGCCCTGAGTTTGTATGCTGTCCGCCAACAAGCCCCATAATTGTTTGCTTCTCAGTGAAAGCTCCCATCGATCACTACCAGGTGTTTTGTGTGTCATCCAAATATAACCCTGCCCTGATATCAGTGGAATGGCCAACAAAAGCCAAGAGATGAACAAAGTACAAGAAAGGGAAGAATGCAATAAAATAGAAACAAAATAAGATAGATCAATAATAAAAGAACACACATTATAACATGTTCATCAACTGCTCGAAAGTTGAACACATAGTACATCCAATCTCTGAATGCTTCAATGTTCTGCAAAAATGTGGTTGTGATATACCAAAACCAGTGCAAAAGGATCTCAGAACCTCCATATCTTGTCACAACATGAAATTGGATATATATATATGTATATTAACTTTGCCCATTTTTAAAAGGAATCAGTTGCCGGGAGAGGGTGGGAAGATGGACAGGGAGTAGATGGACTCGGCTGATTGGAGGGTTGCAAGACAGGCCTTTTGCTACAGCTGAAACCCAAACAAAAGTAGGCAAAGGAACTCCTCCTACACACTAGCATTCTCCACCATAATGAGAGAAGTTTTAACCTATGATGAAAATACAGAAAGGTGTTAAAGAAAATGACATCCACAAAGAGAAAATGTGCCAATGTGATAGGAAGAAAGTTATTATATCCCTTTTGAATGGATGGATATCCAACGAATATGCACTTGACTGCTCCTGGACCTATTTTCTCTTTTTTGAGAACAAGACTTAACAATGCACATACAGCCAAACACTTTATGAAGAGCAATGAAAACAAAAATTGAAGGGTGAGTTTTAGATAATCGTTCCACAAGACTTTCACCCTAATGAACACGAGATGAGAGACTATTAAATGATATACAAGGCAGTCGCATCAAGCCAAAGATGTTTCGGAACATGCATACCAAGTAGAATCTCATTAGGAACCCCTATAAGATGTCAAATTTTTTTTCCTATTAAACCATTTTGCCATTCAATTCCCTTCTCAAGCATAAAACCTAGTAGCCAATGTGAAACATGCTCACCACTATATCAGATTTACTTTGAAACAAACACTAAATTGTCAAACAAGTTCACATAAATTTCAAATGTACCAACCATTTCATCCCTACCATTCATGAAATAAATGGTAGTCCTTTTATAACATTCATCAATAAAAATACAATAATATTTAAAACCAAAGATAAGAGTCATCAGTGAAAGGATGCCAAACATGAGGGTTAAAAATAGGATAAAGAACATGCTTTTATTATGACTAGTACAAACGGAGGTTCTAAAATGCTTAGAAAGTCAACACGTTTCACATTGTAACTTAAATTTTTGAATGACTTAAAAAGACGAAGGCAAATTATCCTAAGACTGGCGTTATCAAAAAAAATAATAATAATAATTATCCTAAGACTAGATATGGGGGGCATGACCAATCAGATATGCCCTGCCCAACATCTTCATTTAAAACTGAAGCAGAATGAGCAATTATAAACACAACCAAAGACAAGTCAAATAGGCAAAGCCTTCCATATTCACAAATGACAATCCTCCCTGTTACCAGTTCTTGGAAAACACAATACCATGTAAAGAAAGTCAAATTTCAGTTTGAACACTCAGTAGTGTTACTAATAGACAAATGATTAGAAGAAAAGATAGGAATATAAAGAACACAGCTCAAAGGAGGAAGAAATGGATACAGACAGTTCCTTTACTCTTAGTTAGAATAAGAAAACCATCAGCTATTGTCACTGACCCAAAGAATCATTTGTACAGAGGACAAAGAAGATGGGAATACCAATCATTGGGAGGGAGGGAAAGGAAGATTGTGAGAGAAGGAAGAAGAAGAAGGGGGGAGAGAGAGAGAGAGACAGATACAGAGAAGATCATAATGCATAGTAGCTCATATCTCTCTGACTGGTGCGTGGTCACATCATTTCCGTGGTATGTTTCTGCCGCATTTGAGCATGATAGGTGTCATCTAATAGATAAAACTTGAAAATTTTAATATAGCTCAAAACAGCAACACCGCTCTTAAAAAAGAAGTGATATAGAGTAAACGTTTACAAAGGGAACCTTTCCAATTACAATCCATGCAAAATCTTTGTGTTGGGGCCATCTAGGAGTTGGATCTCTAGATTTTTGTCTCTTCCAATTTTATTGAAGAAAAGCTGGAAAAAAATTTAGTAGACAAGATAAAGGAGAAGGAATTTTTAAAATGTAACAGAAGAATGAGTTAGAAAGGAAGAAATGGTCATACCACCTGGGGCTGGGTGACCATCATAATATATATTTATACTAATCACATTTTCTACGTTACAAAAGCCCCTTTGTAACTTGATAAAAATTCTATCTTACAACAGCCCCCCTCAAGCAGGTCCATATATATTTACTATGCCTAGCTTGGTCAAAACATCACTCAACTGTTTCTTTGTCACTGCATTTGCGAGCAAGTCATCTTTGTTGTTACAATCGAACCAATTTTCTTTTCTTGTGACCTTCTCTCTGGAGAAATGACAATCAACCTCATAAGTTGATGAGGATCGAGATGAAGATCGAGTAACAGAGCAAGCATTAGCATATATGGAGGCATATGATAGAGCACATGGGGTTTGGACCCATGTGTGAGGAGCTCCAGTGCAAACAGTCCAAAATTTTGCTTAAATTGAATTTCAGGGACTGTTGGGAGAATAATACAGATAATAGGGGCTTAGAAAAGTTAACATATTCTACAACTCCAAAAGGGGCTGGACGTGGCTATTTTTTTTAGCAGCAGATTAATTGGGCCAAAACTGACCCAGTTGAAGAGAATGCCCACCAGGATCGCCCACTAATGTGCCTCCAGATCGTGCAGTTTGTTTCAACAAGAGATGGGCCATGCAAAACTCAGCAATTCTTGCTACAGTCATCCCTGTTCACTGGGTTTTGAGTAAATGGCTATTTTCTTTAATTTTTTTTGAAATCTTTGATTGGTTTTTATTTGTGTTAGGAATCTAATCGTCTAATCAGTAAGAGATTTTCGGGTTTTTGGATGTTTTGAATTGCTATATATGAAGCGAAATAGTCAACTATGGGACTGCGTCATTTGGCAGTTTGTTTATTTTTAATAAAAGCATATTCTATTGCTTTATTTCTCCATTACTTGCTTCCCCATTCATTCTCCTTTTGATCTATGGTGTTTCATGCATCAGATCCAGTCATTACGTGGATCAGAACCCTCATTTTTCCTTGTCTTTTTCAAGTACAATATTCGACATTCCCTATATACTGTCTTAGACTGTACTATTATATTGACAGTACACATTGTTTTGGGGTTCCTTTGGAGTTTGTGACAACTTCATAAGCTTGATGCCTTCACAATACACAGGATTCTTAGAAATATAGAGTGTTGAAGTATTGTCCCAATGCATAGCCATTGGACCTTTGTGCTTAAATCTCAATGCCTATAACATTGTATTTAGCCATAACAATTCACAACTTCCATGAGCCATGGCTCGATATTTGGCTTGAGAACTTAATTGTTCCATGAAACCAAATTTCCACTAACAAGTGTGCAGTATCTTGTGGTTAATCTCCTATTTGTCTTGGAACCTGCCCAATCCAAATCAGTGTCTGTTCCATACTTATTCGATCAGGAAAGGTGTGCAAAATCCCTCATCTGGACACTCCTTTCAAATATCTCAAAATCAAATGAATTGCGGCTAGATTGGTACTCAGCATGCATAAACTGAATTGCAATCCTTACAGCAAATATTATATCTGACTAAGCTATATTCAGATAAACTAATATTCCAACCAATCTCTGATATACATGTTGAACATTTAACAACTCACTGCTTTTAGAATCCAAACCATTGCTCTGTTTAATTGGTGAGTCCACCGGCTTTGCACCCAACTTTCATATTTCTTCAAGTAGGTGCAATGTATGCTTTCATTGTGAAATCACAATCCCTTCTTTTATCTTATAGCTTTGGTTCCTAAAAAAATGTTTCAATCCTCCAAGATCTTTTATTTTAAACCCCTTTCCAAGATTTAGACTCCTAATTTTGGCTTCATCATTGCCAATGACTACAATATTATCTGCATAGATGAGAATGGAAACACAATTTTTAGTATTTTCCAAAAACACAATTAGGTCTGCATAACACCTCATATATCCTTATTTCACCATCGCTTTACTAAACACGTCAAACAAAGCACACGGTGATTCTTTTAATCCTTACAACACTTTCTTAGCCTTCAAACCTTTCTTTCCGACCCCTTTGATACAAATCCAGGTAGCAAATCCATATACATTTTTTCCTGTAAGTCATCATAAAGAAAAGGATTCTTTACATCCAATGATACAAAGGCAAAGAAAAATTAGCTTCTTTGAAAATAGCTTTTATAGAATTCAGCCTTGCTGCAGAGGAAGTCTCTGGACCGTCAATTTCATAAGCTTGTGTGAATCTTTTAGCCACTAGTCTAGCTTTGTACCTCGAAATAGTTCCATTTGGATTATGCTCAAGACTAAAGAGTAAAGACTCACTTACAACTAGGGCTGTCAATCTTGTCGTGTTAACAAATTTCGGTTACAGGTTAACGAATTCATGTCAAAATCACCTCAATCCGCACACGACCCGTTTACTTAACGGGTCTAAAAATCCAATGCGAACACGACCCATTAACTTAACGGGTTACACGACCCAACCCGTTAAGTAATTAAGTCATTTCGAAAATTAGAAGAAAATCCATACAAAAATATATAAGGAGAAAAATATATAAGCCACACGAAACTGGAAGTGAGGATCTCGAGTGGATCCCACCTAAAACCCCACTATAAAACAATAAATTTGAATTTCTTCTTTATGAATATAAATTAATTCTAGCTACACTTAGGGACTAAAAAAATTTTAACGGGTTAAGCGGGTTGTTAACGGTTTACTGGTTTAATTCGTACACGATCCGTTCACTCATCGTGTTAACGGGTTCGACCCATTAACGACCCGTACC
Source organism: Persea americana (assembly GCA_029852735.1). Lineage (NCBI taxonomy): Eukaryota > Viridiplantae > Streptophyta > Magnoliopsida > Laurales > Lauraceae > Persea > Persea americana. Next base: position 41,807,284 of record CM056809.1, on the reverse strand, counting down.
AATTAAGAGCCCATCCAAACCCGTTAATATCATTTGGGTTCATGTCATATTAATGGGTCATGTGGCATTTTGACAGCCCCACTCACCACCCATTGCACAGTCCCTGCTGGTATCTATTAGCTCCCATTTACCATTCTTTATAAGCACTTTCATCTCATCAATCATGCTTGCTTTCCACTTTGGGTCTTCTAATGCATCAGAAATCATGAAGGTACGAGTTCAATAAATAATTGCAACACATAGGATTGACACGTGGGTGATAAACAATGATATGACACAAAATTTTGAATAGAATGATAAGTAACACGTGAAGGTTTTTATTCAAAGAGGAACAGGGTAATCGATATCTTCGACAGGACTAGGAGACTCGCCTGGTGATGGAGTGCCAGTTTCTGAATCCAGAACTTCCATTGGAGAATCATAAACTGCAGCTTTCCTTCATGAATATACTTGAAGTGGTCACTTTTCTAGAGTCTTTTCTAAAGAATCATCAACTGCAGCTGGCTCATGAGAATAAGCAGGGATCGAATATTTTCTGCTAAAGAAGGAAGCTCCCCCAGATAACTTGAATCCTTTATCTCCTTATCTTCTGACAAGTATAAGGGAACCTTATCAAAGAAAGGGTCACATAAGCACTCCACTGGCTTGCTTCCACTATGTCGTTTGATCCCATTTGTTACATCCAACTCAAACCTTTTGTTTTGTTCAATAGTTTCCTCTAGGCATCAAAATATATCACACTACGACATTGGGTTAGTTTCAATTTTTACCAATTCATCTTCCCTACTCACAGATCACTAAACCAACACTGGATATGTATGTCCTTAATCTACTGATGTTCGCCTTAATTTGCTCAAAACCTTTTCTCCAAAGTTCTAGCTTATCATTACTTGCTTCCATATATGACAAATAAGTATCAAATCATCCACGGACAACATACACTAAGAAACTTCGCTTTTGATATCTGCAATTAATTCGTCCACAACAAAGGCCATCGAATTGGGAGTTGAAGCAGACCCTTGATGTAATCCAGCTCTAACTAGGAACAAGCGCCTCCATCGCACATGGTTCTACACTCATTAATGCCTCTTCATAAATTGGCAAGTGTTCAATGTCACAACAATGACGGTGTGGGTCCAAGTCAAGATACTACACAAAATAAATGAATAAACCTAAAAATCGGTTCCCCAGCCCAAAATATCTGATCTTGTCAAAATTATTACTATATTGCTTTATCCCAAATTTTCATTGTATGGCTCATAATTTTGACAGTAATAGTTTGCCCAGTTCTAAATCTTATCTGTTTTGGTAGAATGGGGCCACGATATTGTTTCTCCATTAGCTAAGCATTCTTATTGTACTCAAAATTTATCGGAGAGTTAAAATAATCGTTCAATTCCAGTTTTACCCTTCAAAGCCCATATTTTTATAGTTATATTATTTGATCCTAATGCTCTAATTGTATTCATCCTATCTATAGTTGGCTGTACTTCTGTTCTAAATATCTCTTCTATCATCCCTTCATTTTGGCTTCAAATGATCGTTTACTTCATTGGCATATTTTATATTTAATGAACCTTTCAAATGCACCTCCCCTCTTATCTTGAATCGACTCTTTTTTTACCAAGACCCTTACATTTCCATATTTAATGCGGGTCTCTAGTCCTCCTTTCTCTCTCTCCCCTTAGTTCCCAAATGAATACACAAAATTGGCATGGCATAAGCTTAGTACTTGTCTTTACTTACAGCTTTCTTAGCTTCAATCTTCCCTAATCATAACCTTTAAAAGTCTTCTAAACCTCTTCTTCTCTATTATCATTCCTTAAATAGCTTTTTTCTTTACTTTTCATCAAAACAATCTTCCACAGTTCTGTCATAAAAAAATAAGCTAAATAGCAATTTCATTTTCAGTGCAAATCAAGAAAGAAACAGAAACAATAGAAACTGAAAAGTTGTTAAAATCAAGATTAGAAACCCTGGCCCATATTACCAGCTCCAGTGGCACCATAACAAGGCATCTTCGCGTCGACGACCGCGACTGAGAGATCTGATCCGAGGAGCAGCTGTCTTGCAATCGTCAAACCGATGATTCCAGCTCCAACAACGACCACATCAAATGTCTCTCTATCCAAAGAAGCAGTTTTCGAGAGATTGCAGGAACAAGGGAAGGGTCTCCTCTGCTTTTTGACGCTATTCAAAGACAAATTAACATTGGAGAATCTGAAAGAGCGGCACGCGTTGGGAGACCTAGAATCGATGGGAAACCGCGAGAAGATGTAGTTACGACACGGGTTAATGTGTGGTTTGACTGGGTTTGAAGGAAAATTGGAGATCGCTTCCATTTCTCTCTCTTTCTTGCTTTCTCTTTGGGAACAAGGAAACCTTCGAATTTGTACACACGTGACAGCACACTCCCAGTAGCTGTGTGAATGCAACTTTTAACTGTAAGTGCGACTGTTATTATTATTCTCAATTTTCTTTACCAAAATAGTATTCCAAAACATGTATCAGCTCATTTAAAACAGAAATACACCAAAACACATATATTAGTGTTCGTACATGCATGTTGGACGCTTTTACCCCTCATTCTGCAAACGACATCGGCATGGAATTTCCCCTCCTTTTTATCCCTAATCAAATGAATCGTGGGAGTCAAGTTATTCTCTCCCGCCTTTTTCTCTCTTTCCCCTTCTCCCTGTCCTCCCTCTCTCTACATCCCTTCTCCGCTCCCTGCTCTCTCCTTTCCATCGCTTTGAATTACCTTCTCAGCTTCCTACTCTCTCCTTCCCTCTTCCTCTCCGGCTCCACCCAATCACCTGCATATTCAAACGTGTCATCTCACACCGATAGCCAGCGATGATCTCTCATCGACGAAGTTGACGGAGAAAATCTAGTATATGAAAGAGGATTTCTCTGGCCAAGAAGGGTACGAACTTGCATAAACTATCCATTTTTTGTTGTTGTAAGAGCATGGCAGTTTGTTTCTCTGGCCAAGTAGGTTTCCATGCATTGAATACTCTATTTATTTCAAACCCAATGCATTGAATGAATACTCTGTTTGTTTGAAATGTATTTCTAAAAAGGGATTTATGGCCATTTGAAATCCCAAAACTGGAGCTTTTGTAATGCTTGGCTTCTCCATCCTATAGTTGTTCTTTACTATTTAAATCTTGTTTGATTTACTTATTTGGAAATGGGCCTTGATTTCATCATCTTGACAGTTTTTGGGCTGTATCAACTTCCCATGCTCTGTTCCTTTAATATGATTGTATCGGTTTTGCAATGCATCTGCTCCTTTCTATGCGATAGTCATTTTTTTCTAAGATATATAGTAACATAATTTGCTAAAATACGCAATAGTAATTTTAGATTGCGTTGCTATTCACTATTTAAAAATTGACAAAGATATGGTTGCTATTTGAAACCGATTTTTATATTTGTTTTCTTTTTTGTTATGCTCTTTTTGGGAATGAGATTATGCATGAGAATGAGTATTTATGATTTGAGGGAATGATTGAGATAGATGAGTATAGTCTGTATTGTTTTTTAGCTGTTAAAATGTTAGTAAATTCCTACAATCTCAATGAGATTGTGTGATTTCTTCATTACTTTCTTGACATAAGTAGCAACTACCGTAAGAAAATACATTTAAATGATTTATGGATTTTTGCCTTGAGGTTTACCCTATAAGCTTTCGTCGATAATGTTAAGTAAGATTTAGATACTCGAAGAAAATCCATTACTTGAAAATTTGTATGTCCTTTAAGTTTGGAGAGGTAGATTTCGAAGATGTAGATTTCTATCTTCAATGAATGACAAGGGGAAAGAAGTTGATAGTTTTATGGATCAATCGAGCTTTAGAGATTCGATATCTGAATCAATAGTCTTTAAGGTCCCTTCCCCCCCCAAATCATTTTCTATCTCCTATTTCTTCCTTCCCCAATCCAGCTATTACCTTTTACCCTCCTTCTTCCCCATTGCCATCAAGGCTTTATATTCCTCAAAGTAATCACTTTGGTTATAGACAAGTAATCTCAATTGTCATTTACAGAGAATCTAACAATTTATTTTATATTACATTATCATATGTAGAACAACAAAGAAGTTGAACTACTCATGTTTCCATCCATTGAACAAGTTTGGTTAGCTAATTACTAGTGACCTTTTTGCCTAGTTTATACTATGAGATTCCAATATTTTGGACTAACATACAGGCTACATAAAGACCTTAAGAGTGCAGGATCAAACGAAAAATTTCAAATATCGCCTATAAATAATGGTAATGATCTTGTTGTTATAAAAATGATGTCGAAATCAAAATCTAGGTGAAGTCTATAAGTCTTTCCCATAGTTTATGTATGACATTATATAGTCATCATCGTTTTGTTGTAAGATGCAAAAAATTGTTGAATCTCCTATAAATTACTGAAATGATATCGTTATCAGAAAATTCCCAATAGTCATAATTGAGTTAAATCGCAAGTTATTCTAATTGTTTATGAATCTCAATATAAATTCACCATTATTTTGTTGTAGGACACCAAAATTGGATGAAGAAAATAAAAATTATGGTAACAATATCATTATCAAAGAATAATTTTCTTTTTAGAAAATAATAAAAATTGAGTTAAATCGCGAGTTCTTCTAATTGTTTATGCATCTCAATATAAAGTCACCATTATTCTGTTGTGGGACATCAAAATTGGATGGAAAAAATAAAAATTATGGTAACGATATCGTTATGAAAGAATAACTTCCTTTTTAGCAAATGATCAAAATTTAGTGAAATCGTGAGTCCTTCTTATTGTTTATGCCTCTAAAAAAAAAGTCACCATTATTTTGCTATTGAACAACAAAATTGGATGAAGAGAATAAAAATTATGGTAACGATATCGTTATCAAAGAACAACTAGCTATTTATCAATCTAAGTCATTTAAACATGTTCTAGTTTAAAATGCCCTCTTCAATTTCATTGTTCCTTCTATTTTTGTAGCTTTATGGGTAAATACAACAATGAAGTCTGCTTTGTAAATGATTTTGCATTGTTTAACATTTTTTTGATAGTCAAGAGCATTGGTTTTTGGTTTTTTTTTTTTTTTTAACTAACAGAATTCTATAGGTCTCCATCATTGTCTATGCATCTTAAATCATCAGTTACTGTGATGTGGATTTTGGCAGTAAATTATATTGATGCCCAAAGTAATGTATCAAATTTAGTTAGATTATCATTCTTATCATACACCTTACATGTGTATATTAATTTATTTAGATAGCTATATTAATCGTACATTGCTAGTGATATTCCATTCCGGTGGAGAACTTGTTTGGGATAATGGAAGTCCAATTTATAATAGAGGTTGCCCAAAGATGGCCTTCCTAAAAAGATCCATAACTTATTTACAATTGGTTCAAAGATTATGATCTCTCAAATTGGAACAATTTTGGACATATCCCAATTATACAATACCTTCATCAGAATGGGAAAGTATGCACTTTAGTCCGCATAACAAACGATGAAAATGTGGAGATTATGTTTAGAGCATATGCGGGGGATGCCAGTGCATTGTACTTGTACATCCAGACATGGGCGGTTAATGAAATAGATCGTCAAGGGAATGGACAAAGATATGCCATGATTGGACCTTTTTTTTCAACATCAATTTGGCATACTGATAAAGCATCTTTAATTTTATCTCCATGTAGAGTCGGATCAAGTAAAGGTGTTCAGCCTAGCAGTCTCTCTTCAATTCTTGGAAAAAGGTCAACACTAAGCAGGGATATAGCCATGTTAGCCCAAATGCTCTCAAGCAATATGCTTAACCATGCACTTCTTCTTTGGTCAGGAATCGGGACGCAGACGAACAGGGTGATTACCACTATCGAGAATTTAACACCAACATTCGTATCAACGAGGATGCGATTTTGAATAACACACTAGTATCTCCGAAGTATGGTATTTTCTATTTTATTCTGCTTATTGATCCATAATCATTTAGTTTCCATATTTCCATTTTCCTTTGTTCATTGTAATTTTGATTTACACAAGTTTTGGAAAAGTTTGGAACGTCATCCCTCTAAAGCATCTCTTTAATTTTTATATCCTCATTACAATTGATTTTTATCTTCTTTGTTATGGAAAAAAAATCTGCCAAGACTTTCTTCCAAAAGCAGTATTTGTAATGATCACGCCCACTTTTCATGTAGGGTTAACCCAATGAGGAAAGGATTTGACTTGGCACCAAAAAAATGCCGCGGTCGTCAAAGAACTATTTTTGCAACAGTTGTATCCATCTGTAGACCTTGGAGCTGATTTTGATTTGCCAGTTTCACGAGGAGGCTATGCCTACAGAGAGGAAGAAAATCCATTTGCAGAAAAGGATGTTAGGTTGGGGAATGACAACGACAATCTTATTTCTCTGCATGTGGATACAGAAGGTTGTAAAGAAGGAGGCTACACTTGCAGAGGAGAAGGACTTCCATTTGCTAAAACGGAAGTTGGGGTGGGGATTGACAATGACAATCTTGATTATCCGCATTTGGATACAAAAAGTTGTAAAGAATGTCCAACAGATTGTGGATTAGGGGTTTCCAGGCAGACTGAATGTTATCAAGAAAAAATACAAACTCGAAGCGCCGCTATCACATTCCTAGACATATCATCAAATAAATCTAAAGGTCATAATCTACATGTAGATGCCATTGACGGTGTTCCTAATCAGGTTGCCACAGATTTGTGCAAAGAAACAAAAATGATCGGCACCATGGAGGCAGCGGATGATTTTCTTTCCACGCCACCTCGGGAAGATTCGCCGCATGAGATGTGGAAGGGTACGGTATTCAATAGTCGTGATGTATTCAAAAGCACATTGGCCAAATTTGCGATGTATAAGAACTTCTGCCTGAAACCAATAAGGACCAATAGATTTGAAGCAACGGCAAGGTGTAGCCATTCTACATGTCCATGGCACATCCACACTTCTATGGTGGAGGCCGATCCCAATTTCAAGTCAGGATATACAATCCAGAACATAAATGTTCACAACCACTTAATGGAACAAAATATCCTCAGGCAACATCAGTTTTGATTGTGGAGTTTCTCAAAGAAAGACTTAGAGTTCATCAAGATTAGAGGCCAAAGGGGATTATGTCTAACTTTCAGAGAGAATTTGGCATTCAAATATCTTACAGGAAAGCCCACCTTGCAAGGGAAATAGTTATGAAACACATACGCGGTTCTTTTGAGGATTCATACAGGATCCCATCTGATTATCGTTTGGAGTTGAAAAGCACTAACCCGGGTGCAGTTGACAATTTGTGGACAGAAGATGATCACTCCTTTCAAATATATTATGTATGTTTCAGTGGATGTGCTCGGTCTTTCAAATCATCACTCAGGCTACTAATCGCCCTTGATGGAAAACACATCCGGGGTAAATACCTGAGAGCCTTACTCATAGTGGTTTGTCAAGACGATGACCATAGGCTTTCCCCCTTAGCTTTTGCCATTGTGGAGTCTGAGGGCTATGCGACTTGGTCATGGTTTCTAGCAAATTTAGATGAAACCTTGGAGCATGTTCACAATCTTACAATAGTGTCGGATCGAATGAAAGGACTAAGCAATGTCGTGAAGGATGTTCTTCCAAATGCAAAACACTGTTACTGCTGCTGTCACAATTCACGAAATATCCAATCAAAATTTAAAGATGATGGAATCATCATGAAGTTTTGGTGTCGTGCCCCGCACATTCAACCCGCGTCTGTGAGTACACGATAACTACATGCCAGAAATCAAATCCATTGATGTAGCGGCTCACAATTACATTAATGCGATCGACCGCTGACATTAGGCAAATGCATTCATTGAGGGTCAACTTTATGACATGCTTACTACGAATATTGCAAAGAGCACATATGACTTGTTGAAGAAGATCAGGGAGCTACCCATCACATAACAAATAGAGTCGACACGGGTAAAACTGATAGAATTCTACCAAAATCGGCATGAAAAAGGGCCGAAGATGAAGACAAGAGTCACCCCATATGTAGATAAGATCATTAACGGCGAGGTAGACTCCAATGTTGGCAGATGGGGGAATCAGAGTTTTAGGTATTGTCTCCAGAGTACACAGATGTTGTGCACCTCAATCGGAGATCATGCACATGCCGCAAATGGGACCTCCTTGACATTCCTTGTTCATATGGCCTTTGTGCGATTAAACTCAGATGTTATGATCCATATGACTCCTGTGAGAATTTGATTCTCTAGTTATTGCTATCGAGCAACTTATAATGATGTCATCCATGCCACGCGCCATGAAAAACAATAGGATCTTAGAAGTGACGAGCGTGTGTTGCCCTCGGTAGCTCGCAGACAGCCTAAAAGGCCAAAAAAAGTCGAATACGAACAAAAGACAGAATGAGAAAACATGTTACATGCTCCCATTGCAAGAAGCATGGTCATAATAGACAGACATGTAAAGACCCACCTCCAAGGGGACGACTCTTCCATTTCTCCCTTTTTTTTCTTCTTTTTTTGGATGAGATAGAACTTCATGGCGTTCACATCTTTGTTTAGATCTCTAGCTTGGTGTAAATACTTGTTTATGGTGGGGGAGTATATTTTTATTTGTATTTTGGATGTATCTCTTGATGAATATGGGAGAACATACTGTGTATATTTTGATGTATAGACGCAAACCAATATTGATGTTTGCATGTGATAAGTTGACAAATGAATTTTTGTATACTGGCAATGACAAATGAAGCTAATGCTATTGGGAACTGGGGTTCTACATTTATGTCATGTGTGCGTTTTAATCAATTTTCTTTTATCAGGGTTGAGCTTTTTTCCCCTACCAAGGAAGAGTTCTTACAACTCATTTTCTTTCATTGAATTTATCTTTGTATATCTTTCACTATAATTATGTTTCATCCTTGTATTGTACAAGCACAACTTTTTGTAAGGAGATATGGAATTGATCTAGAAAATATGAAAATGTAATAAGGATGGGAGCATTTCATATACAATCGCGATGATAACCAACAGGGTGTTACCCCGATCCAAGTAGTCTCAGCAAAGTTGGTTGATCTCAGCCTCAAGACAAACTATTGTTTTTGCTATTATCATCATAAATAAGAGGCTAATTCTTTGCTGCTAGTTTGATGCCTTTTATTAAGAAACCAAATCAATTTCCACTTGGCTTCCAAATGCAGATCATTTCTGTGCTGAGTGATTTCCTAACACTGCAAAGTTGGATAGCTCCAACACAGAGCTCATGACTTATTTCCGGATCATGCGGATAGCACGAGTTTCGGGTTGACCTATAAGGGAAGTTACGGAGATGTTAGAGGAGTACAAGTGCCTTACTAAGATCTGGAGCAAGATGAAGGGGGTCAAGATTTCGAAGATGGGTGAAATGAGCCCCTTGCCTTGAAATATGAATGCACAGCACATGAACAAAGTCCGTCCTCTACCAATGCTAAAGCAAATTGGAGGTATGGGTGAATTACAGAACCTGATGAAGCAAATGGGTTCTTCGAAAGATATGATGGCGATATTTGGAGGTGGGGACAGATAGTGTCTTTGATCATTTTGTAGACAACGAAGTATTTATACTTTGTGCATGATGGGAGGCTTCATCATACTGGGAACGGGTGATGAAAGTTTTGTTCCTCATGTCTAATATATTGTATTAGAAAGCCTACTTCAATAGTAGACTAGTGCTGCTCAATTGATGATCCGTTGTGATAGTTCAAAAACAAAAGAGATTTTTTATCATCAAATGTGGGATCTGATTTTTACCGGAAGAGACAACTTTATCATCCAAATGTTGTAGTGCAATGTTCATTGGGGAAAAGGGAGAATTTCTTTGATGTAGGTCAGGACTCAAATACTAAACTTTAGGAAAGATCTTCATGTCTAACTTGATCCCAAGTGTGTGCATTCAACTTTTGCCTAATAGTTTCCCGACTATTGCCAAGTTATAGGGTGTTATATAGTTTTTCATATCCTTTTTAAACGTAGTTTTCATTAAATTTTTACCATGTATATGGATTTTTAGCCTATTTTGAAAAGCTCTCTCAAGCAATAAAAGATTGATGAACTGCGTAAAAATTAACAAAGGTTACTTTAGACATTTTGACCTGTTTACCTACATTTCCATCCATTCCAATGATCGCTCCACAGTGTGTGCTTTCTATGCTAATATGTGTTTTCAGTCATCTAAAAAGGGTTGATATGAGGGCCGACCCGTTTTGGTTCAGGTAGAATCCATCAAAACTCAAACATGTTCAAAACTATTATAGCCATCTTGCCTTTTATACATGCCTTTAGAAGGCTAAATAAGTAAATTTTACATGGACAGTAATCCATACTCCCAAAGAGAAAACAAACAAAAGAATAACTAAGAGACCGTTGAGAAAAACAAATCAAGACCAACTTCTCTAAATCGCGAAGCATTAAACATACTCCTCGCAAAAATAGTTTAGACATGATAGTCAAAGGAGACAATAGGAACAATTAAACATGGACATGACTTAAAAATTTTGATAACATAGCTGTTCAGGTGCCGGAATAGGTTGGAAACTAGTAGAGTCATCATATAACAATAAACTCAATCCCACTGAGGCTGAGATGGCACCATCAAAGAACATAAAAAACTGGAGTAACTATCAATCGCGGCGCAAACGATCGAGCATCTTAGCAAAACTCTGCCGCGTCTCAGTGAATCCTTCATTCACTCTTACTTCAAAGCGCCCGAGACGCTCATTTAACACATGATTCGCCCCCCTCACCTAATTAATCATCTCCTGATAGTCCTGCATACGAATCTGCAGCTACAGAAGGGCCTACCCCTGAAGGAGCAGCTCCAGAGGGACCAATTGTATCTCCCTCATCATCATCATCATCCAACTCAACAGAAGGGATGTGGGACTTGGACATTTCAAGGGTGAAGCGATCAATCTTCTGCTTGAGAATTATAATGTCTTCATTGGGTTCAGCCAGCTTACCAATGTCAACTAGCAGTTTGGAGATGACCCCAAGGAAGGGAAGAGCCGCATTATGAGATGCAATGTGTACCTTGGCCATTCCACGAAACATCGCGAGAGGGGGGTCAACTTTCCTTTGAGTCCCGATGCAATAAAGGAGATACCCATCCTCCTTTGTGACTCTTTTGTTAACCTTGGGGCTGATGTTATGATGGATGAAAATATTCAACAAACGATAGGATTCGCTCAGCTTGTAGTGGGCCATGTCACCACCGATCCAAGCAACAAGCTTGCCGGTCAATTCTTTAGCTACCAGATTGCTATTAATCTGACGGTTGTCCACAATCGGGAAGTGTGCATCTTCAACGCGATCAATTTCTAGCACTTGACTTAGAAGATCAGGTGTAATTTCGAATTCCTATCCTCTAACAAATGTACTGAACGAACTATTTGAAACTTCGTGCATGTTAGAGTAGAACTCCCTGACCCAATTGACCACTATCTAGTAGCTAAGGTCATACAGTGTAAACCATCTTCTCTGATGCATCCACACACCAAAATTAGCTTCATGTAGCTCATTGTACATGACAATTCTTTCGGGCACAGTAGAACGATGCTGGAACTTGTTCAAAAAGAAATTTTGGCCGGCTTCATTTAAAACCGAGACCGATCAAAGGAATCTCATTCACAAGTTCGTTTATTTCAAGGAGCCATGTCAACTAGCAGAACCTGTAAGAAACATGATACTAGAATCGTCACAATGAGTGTGTGAAAAGAGAATATAGCAAAACATCACCTGTTGTTATGTCAAAAAGAACTTCAAGGAACACAAATACAAGTTCACAACCACTCCACCCGCCGTCCCCCAAAGAACAGCTCCTTCAACAAAATTTTCCCCACATAATCTTCCAACCGACAACATTTTTTAAGCACAATACCCTAGCTTCTATCCTAGCTTTATCTCTACAATTCCCAATCATCACTGTTGCTTCTCGAATTCTATATCATTCATGGATTTGCCTTCTTCAGAAACACCCCTTCCTTCTTTAGTCGAGGAAACGGTACAGAAGATATGCCGTGAGCAGCTTCTGCCCTCACCCGATCACATCGCTCGTTGCACCAAGCTAGCTTTGCCTGGCCAAGAGCGATCTTTGAAGCTGCTTAAAGAGATTTCAAGTAGGAAGGTTCATAATCTAAGTGCTCTTATTAAGTGCATTATATAATTTAGAGTTTTTATTTTTTTTTCCGGATTTGTGCTTCTTAAATTCGATTTCTCATGTCACCTTTCACGTGATATTAGGGATATTTAAAGATTACAATTTGTTCTATCTCTAATATGTCTGGCAGGGCAATCTATAAAAAGTTTTCTTGAAAAACGGTTGATTTAAGATGCATCAATCTGTTAGTTTTATTTTAATGATCAAATCATGCATGAAAACATTTTTGATACTTGTCATTTGCTTGAGGTGTTGTAGGTGTTGTAGCTTTTCGTATGAATAAAAGCTATCTTCATGGATTTTAAATGTGAAATGATGAATAAAGGTATCAATCCTCTAATCTTGTTTATAGCAATTGCACTTTATCTTCTAAGGCTACTGTGCCATTCATGACTCAAAATGAGGATTGATACCTTTTGACTTCGCTTTGACATGATGAGCAAAAGGTATCCCAAATCCACAAATTGAGACTACATTTAACATCCTCCGAAGCTATAAAATTGCCATTAAGAATCTTTAGTCATTTTTAGGATTTTTTGCCTTTTCAATTGGTATCAAATGGATCGGAGTGTGGCATTTTCAAGATGGATATATCAGTAAGCAATCTTACAGTAACCAAGAGCTTACAAAACTTGAAGAACGTCAGCATCTTAATTTATGTGTTTGAATTCCAATAGAGGTGCACTTTAGACTTTATAATCTCCCTGCAAATTAACTTTGTAATCAAAACCCATCGCTCACCCCATCATTCTTCTTGTCTTCAACAGTTTGGGATTTCCCATTATTATCAAAGTTGTAACAAGAACAGAAAATGGAGCAGAAAATAGAGAAATGGAACGAAGACGAGAAGGAGAACAAGTATTTAAGTGATAGAATTTGAAGGATAACATATGGGAAGAGACTTACTTTTGCAAAAAGGCGATAGTTTGCACCTTCGTTCTGTCTAGAAATTGGCCCAGAATGTGCAACGTTGAAGGTTCGAACTAGCAAATCGAGGGTTTGAACATTTGGCTTGTCTGGAAAATGGCCCAGAAAGTTCACATACGAATGTTCTAACTCTAAATGCGAGGGTTCAAACCTTTGGCCTATCAGGAAAATGGCTTAGGGAGTGCAAAACTTAAAGGTTCGAACCCTAAATGTGAGGGTTTGAACCTTTCGCCTGTCTGGAAAATGGCTTTGGGAGAGCAAAACTTAAAGGTTCGAACCCTACACGTAAGGGTTTGAACCTTTTGGCTATCTGGAAATTGGCCCAAAATGTGCAAAACTACAAGGTTCGAACTTTCAATGCGAGAGTTCAAACCTTTGTTGCTGTTTAGAAAATGGGCGCAGGTAGTTAACTGACTGATCAGGTTCAGACTCTCCTTTATGGGTAATTTCTGCCTTTGGCTACTCCTTGAATTGCTCGTTTGTGTCCAAACCAATGGAGCTCTAACTTGAATGATATCAATGGCATAAGTGAAGTGCATATGGCCCTTCCAAGTCACCCCATAGCCCCCCTCACCAATGAATTTTAGCTAATTTACTTTGTTAAATGCAGTCTAGTTGTGACCTATTTCAAAATGCATAATGTGAGGCCTAATGTAGCATGACTTGACTGCACTTGCTATGTGGTGCATTCCTATAGTGGTCTAATTGGACCCATCAAAAAACAATGTTGTCTGTCATATGCATCATTATGGATGTGATTTGGCTAAAATAGGGTCCTTGTATGATGATAGCTTTTGATTATAGATCTAGTAGTTCCAATAACTCAGCTTAAAAAACAGGCTAGTGTTTCCTTAAGCATATTTATATATCGACTTTCATTTTGCACGAACCGCAAAATCGATTTCCTTCCACTTTTCCTAATACCAAGAGAGATTGTACTTGACCGTAGACTTATAAATCTTTTTTCCTCCATATTTTTCTTGTAGCCGAGCGACGAGATTGAACCTGAATACAACATGAGACACGTAGACAACATCCAAATTATGGGGCGACAACATGTAAGTGACAAAAAAATTTTTGGGATAATGATATTGTTACAATCCTTTGTAGCTTTCCATTTCTTAATGTTGTCCGGCAAAGATAATGATCCTGACTATGTATTGAGATACAAATGCGATGGAAAAGGCTACCGAAGGTTGCAAAAAGTGTACAATTTGCTGCTCGAACAACAATGATATCATTACCAACTTTCATACTTTTCTTTCTCAATTTTTTTATCCAATAAGTTGACAACATCGTATTTTTAATTTGATCTTCAGTGAATAGTGCAACCACTTCATGTGTAGGTATACTAATGTAAACCAAGCAAACTACAATAGTTGTATCTTAACGTTGAATTCCGTAGGCATGAAAACTACGGAATGCTAGACACTGCGTGGGCCGACTTTGGAGAGGAACTCAACTGATCTCGGGAGAGGAACTCAACTGTCAGTTTGTGCCAAAAGATTCAATAAACATATAGAATGCGCTTTACTCAAGGCTTGGGATTTAGAAATGTACAAGCCAACCACTCATAGGATTCTGCTGCAACAATGAAAATTTAGGAAATAAATATGCTTTTCAGGTTGGGACACCAGCATCAAACTGGCAAGGTGGCTATATAAGGCTTACAAAACCCATCAAACTGGTTAGGACACTAGCATCAAACTGGCAGTGCAAAGAGGACAAAGTGCATAACATGGTTTGAGCCCTTTTGGACGCAGCTCTTGTTCAACCTTCTCATTTCTGTTCGTAACCCCTGCTTGAGCTTTGAACAATGCAATTTGCTGTTTATAGGCCACAACCACAATGATTTAGAGCATGATGATAATAACCTTTGATGTAATTTTTAGAAATAAGAAATTAAGACCAAAGAAAAAATGCAAGACTTCAAAGAGACTGAACAAAGGCTGTTATATAAACCATGACATATAGAAAACAAACAAAGCAATATATCCTATAGGCAAAATTTTAAGGGTGGGAAAAAGAAAGAAAAGCCTTCTCTAATGTACAAAGAGACTGAACAAAGGTTGTTATATAAACCATGACAATTAAACAAAAAGAATATTCATTTGCCATGATATCAATAGTCCATAAAAAGAAAGGAAAGCCTTCTCTGCTGCAAAAGAAGGTATTTCAAAGTTATGTATAATTTTAACCAAAAGTAACATTCACTAATAAACCACCACAGGAGAAATCACTCCAAGGCAAGAACAATGCTCGATTTTCAATCGCCTTTTCTTTTCTGCCACTTGTTTGGGTTCCTTTATGCAGTCTTCTTCATCAATGCCAATGTTGGCCAAGATATCCCCTGTTGTAGACGTTGCTGGTGCCGCCAGAAGAGCCATTTTCTTCTGGAACACTCAACTGGATGGAATAGAGCTTTGGGTCAGTTGACTAACTTTCATGGTTTAAAACAGAAGGACCCAGATAGTTAATGTAAATATGATGCAATGACACAACACCTAGATCAAGGAAACTAATAAAATGAAAAGAAATCACCCAATGTTCCATTAAATCAAGCTAAAATATGGAAGATGGTGATAACAGTGGAAGAAGGAAGAGCAAGAAAATGAGTTCAACTGAATCTTAAGATTCAACAAGAAACAAGAAACACACATCCACTAAAAAATAAACACAACAAAAACTTTTGAACAATGATCCTCAATTGAGAACTTTAATAATAAGAAGGCTAACCCAAATTGAAAAATACCCAATTGGGAAAGACACTTCCATCAATACACAATAAAACCTCAAAATCCACCAAATCAGATATGAGAGCTTTAAACAGAGAAAACCCTAATGAGAACAATACATACATGTAGAAGCAATGAAAAGAATGATAGAGAATTTACAAACCCAAATCAAAGTCCTCAATGGATTGAAAATGAGACAGGGAAAACACCAATGATTTGGTATGCATTTCATGGAGATCTCAAGGAAGAAAAATGTAAGTTTTCTACCATGTTTGTATGGATTCTAAAAATGAAAGACCCAAATGACCCAAATTCATAAATACTCTGATGAGAAAGATTTTGACATTAATGCACAATAAAACCATATGAAGTCACTACAACCATACGTGAGAGAGAGAGTAAAAAATAGAGAAAGCTCCGAAGAGTGGAGAGTCTCGGAGAGTGGAGAGAGAGGATACAATAGCATGAATGGAGATTTTTACGCCTATTTTGATGTATTTTCTAAAAGGAGGATTTCTAGTTTCGAGGCCTGTGGTTAATTAAAGGCAAAGCACATTTCAACAAAGATATAGATTTGCACAAACAAATACTAGCAGCAACTACAGATGAAGAGACGGAGAAATGCACTCAAGAAAGCAAGTAAAAGTAAGAAATTCCGAAAGATACTAGATAACCCCAATAGACCAAAACGAATGACATAAACTAATAATCAAGCACTAAATGAGTAGAAACGAGTCTAATAGAAAGAGTAAAGAGAATACCTGCAGATGGGCAGATAGAAATCAGATTGTAGCATCCGCAAATCCAATGTACTCAACCTCTTCATGACTTTAGCAATTCCACCACTAGAAAGAGGCCCAGTCCAAACTCAAATAATTAAGAAGCCTAGTAAATATTACACAGCAGATTGATCAGAAAGCGATTCATCTTGATCCTTTTGCTTCCAACGCGCATATTGGTCAATGTAAAGGTCATAAACGATCTTGGCATGGAAGTAGTACATAACGCTCTTCGTAAACTCCATTGGCAACCTCAATGCAATGTGCTAAGCATACGCCATGACGAAAATTTCATAATCGATGCTGTAAATACAAAAACTTCGAATTAGACTATGCAGGTAAGTTAACCGATGATTGTATGACATTTTCTGTAAACAGAATGCACTTAGAGTTGTTGTATTCAGCGAATTTAACTAGTTCGTCTGCATGGGGCACTCCATGTGCTGTTTTGTCCATATTGTTGGATCGCTCCACCCGAATTGCATGAAGCATTCCTTGATCCAGTTAATCTGTAGAACAGACGTACATCCCACCTCAAATACATGTTGAGAGAATACTATGGCTGAATTACACTTATTCTAAATAGGTAATCTTCATCGAGCTTCAAGCTATTATAGTACTCTCATTGCTGTCCACTAACCTGGCCAACCAGAAGGAAGAAGTGGTGGTTGTTCCATACTGGAAAGAACAAGAACTCATTCTCCGTCATGTTGTCAAGCATGGCTAGGCTGAAGGAGTTTTGAAAGAGAAAAGGATATGAAGCACCAGTCCCTATAAATTTAATGTCCTGATTTTTATAGCACTTACAGATAGAGCACATTCAAAAAAATATGACGATGCGGCCTGCTTCTTTAATATCTGAAACCAAGAGTGCATAATCTACGACAATAGAATGGAAAGCACTTAGGTGATGGAACAGACCTCGGTGCCTCGGCATTCTTACAGTCAAATGAAAAATTAGAAAGGGCCAAGAATCACTAACCCAATTGTCCATCCATGCTCTTCTAAGCAGCTCTTTCATGATTTCGGTAGTAACAGGTATACAAAACTCTTGAACTTTGCATTCCTGATAGTATGCAACGTACCGAGAAGTTAAGTAAAAACCTAAATACCAATAATGCATTTAAGGATGATAGAATGTTGGTTATACCCCTCTATATCAGCATATTCATTTCAAAATATGGTGAGGATATCATGCTCCTCCATTGTAAGCTTATACTTTAGATTTCTCCTCTATGCTCCAATCTTGTAGTCAGCCATCCATAGAGGGGGCTTCGACTCTCTAAAGCGTGCCTTGGCATTTAGAATCATTGAGGAGATCTAACTATATGGGGACACACTTATCCTAAATTTGGGTTGCATCGGATGTGGTGTACTGTCCATTTCGGGCACTGACCAGGGGCTGGAAGTGAAAGGACTCTTGGAGGAGGATTTAACATTGCTGCCATGGCTAACGACTTTTATAGGGGATTTTGGACTCTAATGGGTATGGATTAAGCTAGGAGATTTTCGGGGTGATAACGATATAGGACTTGAAGCCGCATGGGAAATGAAGGGCCCCTTTGGACTTGTGGGTTTGGGTACATCGGGTTGTTCTCTTAATTTTTTGATTAAGCGCTTAGATCTTTTGGAGGGTTTTAAAACCATTGGACTGCTGGGGTTGGATGGGGCGGAGGAAATGTCAATGAATTTGCCTGCACTCCTCTGTTTCTTGGGCCCTTTTCCTGCAGGTGCTTTTGCTTGCTCTCCTTTGCCATTCTATTGAAAAAGATGCAACAAAATTAGTACAGAATTTAATGGAAAATACGGAGCGCAAGCTTACTTATAGCATACCTTTAAGGATGGCTCTTTGAATCCCACATTGTCTACGTCATTTAAGTTAGCTGGCGCAAAATCAGCCAAACACGCATCTTTTAACATCAAAACATTGGCTCTCATGGCATCAATGAAGTTCGAGAAATCGCTGGATTTTCCTTCTAATAGAGCAGCATCGCCACATGATGTCAGGATTTTCTCGTTAAACTTCAGGATCTATATTAGTCAATATGAAGATAGTACAGGAGTTAGAATTAACTATAGAAAATGGAGGTTTGTACTTGTTTGAGGGGTTAGCTCAGTAAGATGGAGGAATTTACTTGAGATTGGAAGGAGTTCAGGTTGAGGCTGTTTCCGGATGTTGGACAACCGATGCGAAGCCGAGTGATGCTTCTATACCACTGGAAGTATGCATCTGTGTGGGGGCCAGCATCGCCCTCCTCTCTGTACGTTATTACTTCCATCCTTTTATTCCATACACTAGAATAAATGGCCCGTTGTTTTTCACGTTGATTGTCCCTTATTGGGACCACTTCATTCTGCGAAAATGGCTTTAGGAAATGGGGTGGCACAACCTGTTGTAAACCAAATTATTTCGTTACTCTTTCCAAACAGTGTCGCTCCACATTCCAAAAAGAAATCAAGGCCGTGTTGGACCGGAAGGGAGGAACATCCGCATCGTCGATGTAGTCCTGGATGTTTTCATAATCTCGATATGGAAACCAATTGAACTGCAAGAATATAAATTTATCAATAAACCCATAACTGTGTTAAAAAAAAGGAGCACAATAAAGTATGCTTGCACAAGAGGGTGCTGGCAATAGCACTACCGAAGCCTTACACCGATGTTTGATTGCTATGTCCTAATTTAATACTTACGGCATCGACTTCCATAATATCTAGATGTCTTCTGGCATCCTCAACTCTCGCCTGGAAATGATGGGAGCGCAATCTGTTGTACCATGTTAAAAGAAAAGGAAACTCAACATCTGTGTCCCAATCAGCTCTTCGACGGATAGGCTTGCAAATTGTTATACGTGAGTATGCCCAGACTTGACCAATTGCAGAAAAATGATAGTTACAAGTATAGAATAAGTAAAACCTTAAAAGGCCTAATTCACGCAGATCACGCACTAGGTTAATCACCTGCAGAAGTTTTAGAGGACCCGTTATTGTCTTCATAGCTTTTCCTTTCATTTGGCATAGAGAATACCTTGGCAAGGCCCCTATATAGATTTGCTAGGGATGTAGTTCCCCAAGAACGCCTTTCAAAACGTCTAAATAATTCCAAGATGTGGGCTGCAGCCTTAGTACCGGAAAAGGTCCAAAAAATCTGACCGGCAACGAGACAAAATAGAAAAGCACGTGTTTGCCGAACGTCTTGATCTCTAGGTCGGCTCTTAGGCATTTGACCAAAATTCTCTCTCAGCCAGGTGGAGTTCATGTTCGGAACCACCTCCAACAGTTCACCACACACTTTGACCATGGTCAAGGGGGAACAGAATGTGCGGCCGTTGATAGGGAGACCATCAATGGGGAGGCCATAAATGTAAGCTACATCCTCCAAAGTTATGGTGGCCTCCCCACTGTTAAGGTGGAAGGTGTTTGTCTCTGGCCTCCACTGCTCAACCTAGCCAGTTATTAGGCCATGATTGAGTTCGACTTTTTTTATCTTCGCTAATTGCTCTAGCCCGATCTGACGTATTAGCTCCCACATATGATCATTAATTTCCCAATATCATGATTTGGCATGGGAATACACCGTAGTGGGCCTACTTCCTGCAATTAATAAATGATGAGAAATCTATAAGCCGACAGTCATGTCATAGTTGTAAAGCCAGTATAGTAAAACAAGTGTATTTCAATATATACTCACCTTGCCGTGCCAGACTCGTTCTGAAATATGGTTCTCTTGGTCATATAAAATGGAGTTGTCCAAAGGACCGGGCTGTAGATTTTCCATCTATAATCGGTAGCAACTTTAAAGTTAGCACAATGTACACATATCAATTCATAGACCCCTAAAATGAGGTTTCTCATAGCAATGAATGAAACTATGAGGAAAAATATAATAGAGGTTCATTTCTGGCTGGTTAGAACTTGAGTTATGTGACTGCAATTATAATGATATCATTACCACCATTCATAGTTCCTCGTGCAATTTTGTTTTCTCAACTAGTAATTAATGATATACTTTATATTGATATGTATAAACATTGATAAAGATATAACGATCTCACTCATAATATATTTGTCAAGGTTTTACGATCGCGATATCGTTATGCTGATTTTTAGATTACTCGGCCCTTTTTTGTCTCCAACAACAAATTGGCAATAAGTTTATAATGAAATGCATAGACGATGTGTAAGACTTACGGGAATCTCCGAGGGTATTTTTTCAACATATATTTTATGTTTACAGTTTCATTACCGTTACTTGTAAGTTCTAAGATCATGTATGATTGGCTGCCAACAATTCCACTGACCATGCAACCTACACTTGGTGCCCCTACAGTCTACATCGTCCATTGACCCGTAACAACATATTTAAAAGAAGGCCTAATGCGGTAATTAATTACAAAGGATGCATAAACTTGTTAGGAAAACAATGCAAATCAAATAGGAAAACAAGTTGAGGGAGAGCAAAAGAAATTCAAGTCTAACGATGCATAACAATAAGTAACAGAGTACTATGTAAACATAGGGGCCGTTTGGTAACTCTAATTTGATGAATAAGAGCCTTGGCCCACACAACACATTAGTAAAATCCTCACCCCATATGCATAACAAAAAGGTAGAATGTAAAAAAAAATTTAAAACCAGGATCCTCTTTCAACCTTCCCTCTTCCGACCTATCCTCTTCCTTCGACGGATGGCCTTTCTGTACCCTTCTTCCTTTGAGTGCACGCAGCACGGATCTCTCGCACTAAAATCACCCTAACTTGACAATCATCTTACTAAATTATATCGTTAGATATAAAAATAAATAAATAGTCTACACAGTTGGATATAAAAATAAACAAGTAGATATTTTATAGAAAGGTTTTTTTTTTTTTTAGTTGGGTAATTGGTTACAGACATTTCTAAGAAGATTTCTCTTTATCTATAATTCAAGGCAATTCGCACGTAGTGCCTCTTTGGTATTTTAAATGATTTGTTTGATCGGAAGAATTCCTTAAAACGATTCTAAATGATGCTTTTGCCATCTATAGTTTGTTAAGATATAAAGCACATTTGGATTTTGGAATGCTGATTGGCCTTGGACATTCATGAATCCCACATAGGAGGATCACATTTAAAACTCTCCAAATACTCACAAATACACTCAAGAAAAAAAAAATCTGAAATGCCTGAAACCAAACAGGCTCTAAAGTGCCAACACCGCTCAACTAAGAGTGTGTTGGCATAAGGGTTGACATATATTGAGCGTCGGTTCATTAATTTCCCTTTTATAAGAACTATTGATGAGGCTCAATTACTAACATATTCATAATTTCATATGCAACAACCCCACCATGACTTGACACTTACCTCAATTTCGCACGCATTGGACAGAAATAAAGTCTTTTGAATTTCATTTTTTTTTAAATACCATATATTATAGTTTGTTACTAAGATTAGGATGGAGTTAACTAGGAATTGTAAGTCAAATAAGAAAAAAGTGTTAACATGTCCATAGAATTTCAGGGTCGAGCCATGTTCATACGATGGCTTAAAGTATCAAATTTAAATCCCTATCTAGGGTAATAACTTGACATTTACACGAAAAAAGAATTAGTTCAATTTTAATCATGTCATATTTTGAAAAAATTATTGCGAAAATTAAAAAAAAAAAAAAAACAAGACTATTATGATGCAATCTCCCTCTCCTTCAAATGATAGTCCACTTTGACTTGCCAGCAAGTGCATCCAAAGACGATTTCTTGTTGGTGGTCTGTTGGTTGGACACTTCACTAAGATGACAAAAAGCCCAACAAGTCTTAGGAATCCTAACATTCAAATGAGCCCCTACCTTATGCTTCCCACCCAAAATCAAGATTTATTGTTAATAAATAAAACTATCTGCAAAAGCTAACATGTGTACTCTTAAAAAATAAAAGATCATTCAATTAGAATAAGTGAGTTTATGAGTGTGTCCTAATAAACTCAAACACAACCATTGAGCAGTAATGTTGAAAAGAATGTAGTTAATAACCCACCATCCCTAACCCTTCAGCAGTTCACCATATCCATTTATGAAGTTCTCCCCTATGGTAGGACCCTTTTTTCAGACTTCTAACACACCCCTACCAATGGAAGGTGGTTTCTCTGGTTATGCTCCTTCCTCAAATGCCTGCCAATGGAGTGCTTCCTCAACTGCCTCCCATTGGACTCCTTCCTGAACAACCTCCCTATTTATATGATGATTTTGGGAGTTTTGGAGAGAACCCACCCAACATAATTATAAGGGGTTGGAAATAGAAGAGGTTGGAAATAAGAGTTTGTCAACAGTTATAGAAACTGTTGTAGAAATTGAAAATGATTTGAAGAAACCTCTTATAGTTGCAACCTCTTACCCCAAACAAGAGGCTGGAAATAAGAGATTTCTGCAAATACCCAAAATAGGATCCCCTCTCTAGAACAGCACAATTCCAACAGTTATAGAAACTAAAAATGAAAAGAAAACAAGAAAATAGACAATGTGGAAGAGAGAATAACAGAAAAATCACCTTGATTGAAATCTCAAATGGAAGATGACGTTGGAGGAGACGACGGGAGCTCCGCCAGAGGATCTGGCCGAAATTGCTTAGAGAGCAGGGAGCGGAGGGGAGAGCAGGAGTCGAGACGTCGGAGAGAAGGAAAGAGAGAGCAAGAGTGAAGAGAGAGAAGGAAATAGAGAGCAAGAACCGTAGCGACAGGGAGAGGGAATTAAGGAGAACACAGCGAGCAGAGAGGGAGAGGGAAAAAGAGAGCCGAAGCCATAGGCAAGATGAGGGAAAGAGAGAGGATAGAGAAAGGAGAAAGAGAGAAAAGGCGAGAAAGGAGAGAGTTGGGAAAGAGAAGGAGAACGAAATCGTTCGATTGAGGTGTTAGGATTATAATTCCATGACGATGTCGTTCGCAGAATGAGGGGTAAAAGCATCCAAAATGCATGTACGAACACCAATACGGGTGTTTTGGTGTATTTCTGTTTTAAATGGGCTAATACAAGTTTTGGAACACTTTTTTGGTAAAAACACCTAAATTTAAATTTGAGGAATTTACTAGAAAAAAAAAACACTTAAGATGTGCAATAGAAAAAAAAACACTTGAGATGTACAGTAAACGAAAACTTCACTTGGGCCCGTTTGGTAATTTTACTTGTAAAATAAAGTGTAGTAAAGCATCAAATCAAGAGAGAGTAAAATATAATGGGGTAATGATGGTATTTTGTTCTTAGTTGTCTGGTATGAAATCTTTTAGACTTTTTGTATAAACAAGTGGAGCTTTTTAGGGACCTCACACCAAATCGGCCTCCCCTATCGACCTTGCGCGTAGGCAAGCTAAACTGTTTCGCTTGTCTTCTTCCTCCTCGCTACCACAAACTCAACCCAAAGCAAATATACAAATGCAGTTCCATGACACCAGTCGCTCAAATCAATAAACTAATCTCCATACCTTGCGCAAGGCAATTGGAGATTTCAATGAAGGTATTTTAGGATGTGGTTTCCACAATCACATTTTAAAGAGATTTCCACAGTCACATCCCAAAATCACATCCCAAAATACCTTCATTGAAATTTTCAATTGCCTTGTGCAAGAGTCCCTCAAGATTTTGGTTGCAAGGATGGAGATTAGTTCATCGATCTGAGCATCTGTTGTGGCGTCAAACTGCATTTGGGTCTTCCCCTTTGGGTTGGGTTTGGGAAAGAGAGGAGGAAGAATACGAACGAAATTATTTTGCTTGTCTACAAGGTCATATCGACCCTGGAAAAGAAGGAAAAAAAAAAGATTTTGGGGGAGGGAAGGCTGATTCAGGGTGAGGTCCCCTAAAGCGACCTTTTTTGGTCTAGTATTTTCTTAGGAAGAGAGCTACTAAATTGACACCCGAAATTTCTTTTTCCACGCTTCTTTTCTTTACACACACCTAAATGACTACCAAAGTTTCTCTCTACACACCATGATTTTTCCCAAATTGCCTTATTATCTCTCCCTCACCTTCTCTCCACATTCCCCTTCTTCCCACTCACTCTCATCGTCCTTCTCTCCCTCTCTTTCTCCCTCTCCCTCTCCCTCTCCCAACCCGCCGCCGCCCTCTCTCCCTCTCCCTTTTCCTCTCCCCCTCCACCGGTGCTGCTGTTGGGGGCGATGGTTGCCTGGTTGGGGGGGGGGGGGGGGGGGGTGGTGTTCAGTGTTGAAAGAAATTGGGGGAGGTAGGAAACTATGAATGGTTTCCTTTTTGGTAACTTGACACACGGGTATATTGGTCTTAAAATAAGCAGTGTGGAAAAAGAAATTCTGGGTGTTGATTTAGTAGCTCTTCTTGGCAAATTCCTCCTTCAAAATCTTAAGAAATGACAAAAGTACCATTTAATTTTGAGACGTGTTTTTTGCCTTTTCTTAACCTCTTTCCTCCCTAAAACTGGCTATTTTGATTTTGATGATCATAACCATTTAATGAAGCATGATTTTTAATAATTTGGCATCCCTTTTTTTATAACCATCCATGCATAACGTTAGTTGAAGTGGTCCCCACTAGGTCATTTGGGCTAGAGTTGATCATTTCTCTTAAATGAAAATTATGAAAAATGATGTAAGGCTATTTTTGTCATTTCTCAACCTTTTTTTTATGGAGAGGACTTGATTGGAAAACTTTTGGGAAACTTAATATTTTATTTTTAAA
The DNA here is from genome assembly GCA_029852735.1 of Persea americana. Classification (NCBI taxonomy): domain Eukaryota; kingdom Viridiplantae; phylum Streptophyta; class Magnoliopsida; order Laurales; family Lauraceae; genus Persea; species Persea americana. The sequence continues at coordinate 41,781,959 of CM056809.1, read as the reverse complement.
TATTCAAATCTTCATGTATTTTTTAAAATGAGGCAAAAGTCTTACACCTTTTTGAAATCCTCCCTAATCTAATTAATATATGAGATATGTTCTTCATGGGTTAGTTTCAATAATAGCAATGGTACAGGGCAAATCCAATGTTGCTGTCAGTAGGCATGCAAGAACTCTATTATCAATCCAACCGCTTCACAACTACTATCACCCTCCACTCTAATGTCACGAGCCTATCAGATTTGACACTCATCTGAATGTTACTCACCGTTGGATTGAAATCCAAAAAAAAAAAATTACGGCTCGTAAATTTGTTAAACTGGAGGGCAAGGTGTCAGGACGGTTATTGGACTTGAAATTTCGCACACAAGTATGTGTCATCTGATCTTTTGATTCCCCACCTCTTCCATGATTGATATCGTCTTAGGTCGGCCATCCAAAGTTTGCCCAAAATTTAATCCACATGAGACCTTTCAATTCTACCACCATATTTCCTATGCATCCAAGTGAGATGCGCAAGGGTTTTTCGATGGTGTTTGCTCAAGAAATTAATCTAGAAACAAGGGAATCATCGGGTGTCGCTGCAAATAGCACACCCGCCTCCCACAACTCCATCCAAGGTTCAATCCCTGGAGTGGTAGCTTTCCTTCATAGTTCCTAGCCACTAGGCCAACCAAGAAAATAAAAACTAATTTGGGAAAAAAATTGAGAAGGTTGTTATTGAGACTAGAGCCCCGCACATGTCCTTACAAGAAAAAAAATATATAACCTGCTTCCATCAATTTTTTTATTTTTTTTATTTTTTTGCATTAAGTGGGAACTTCTTTAAAAGTTAAAGGATAGAAACAAAAGGGTAGGCCACCCAATTGCCGTGCTTACAAACATGACATAAAGGAAATATTGCGGTATGCGTGGATAGGCTACAAAACGTAACACAAACTCAGCTGCAAAACAAGATGCAGATCGGCCTGCGTGTATTGTACCAAAATATTGAGATCCAAGTTTTTGCAATGTTGTTTTGCTGGTAGCCCTTCAAAATGGTCCACTACTAACATTATGGAAGAGGGAGATTGGAGTTTGAACTTGACGCCTCGAGTGCAAAGCGAGAGGCACTGTCACCGTGCACAAGTGTTTTCTGAGCTATGGTACTGAATTATGACTCCGTGGCGTGGTAGAAAAAAGCTCGAGTATATGCCCCAGCGCTCTCCCGTTCCTCATCCACTATGCAATGAATGTGTGCTGGTAGCGCAGTCCTCGTGGCCGCATCTGGCAGAATCTCATGCTGGGAGAGCAAATCAGCGACGCAGTTGGCTGAACGTTTACAATAGTGAACCGTCTAGTGTGCAACGAAGGTTAACATGTGTATGGTACGACGCCACAGTAGAACCATGTCCCAGCTCAGATGTGAAGAGTTTTTTATGGAGGTGACCAAGACCAGACAGTCGCCTTCAATCTGTATTGCAGCTGGCAACATTGATTCAAGATGCAACAAGCCCTTTTGTAGGGCCATTAGCTCAGCTTCAAGGGGATGCGATGCTCGTATCTCGCATGTGTAGGCCAGCAAGGGGTTGCCATAGGGATTGTGTGCCACCCCACCAATACTCGCTTTACTTGTCTAATGGTCAAAGGCTACGACAAAATTTAGCTTAATCAAACCCAGAGGTGAAGGCAGCCACCAATCTGTTGTCATGCCCTGTCTGATACCTGGACCTGCATAAACATGAACAAGACTGCAATTAAAAATTGCATTAATCGTGTTTTCCTTGATCTGGTAAGGGTTGAGAGGGAAGGACTGGAAAATATATTGGCTTCTAGATTTCCAGATGTACCAAATTAATGTGGTCCCTAATCTCCTATTTTCAGTGTTTGCTTGGTGCCAGAACCACTGGAGGATAGACCCAGATGCAATCGGTTTCTAGACAGAGGACGGGGTCAAACTCCAAACCAGTTGGGCAAAGGAGCAGGTTGCAAATAGGTGGTCAACCGATTCCTTTGCTAGGCGACACATTGGACAGGTAGGGTTAATGGAGTTATCCCACTTGGCTGGCCTTCCTCTAGTTGGAAGTTTCCCTAAAAGAAGTCTCCAGCAAAACAGAAGAAATTTTGTAGGAAGTTTTGAGACGCTAGAGGATGCACCATGGAAATGTAGGGCCTATAAGTCGCAGCTGAAACTTTTTGTGGATAGCCTTAAAAGTACAAGTCCCTGCCGGTTCCTGTTACCAACATCTGATGTCCCGCAGGCCCATTGGGATGGATAGTATTTCTTGGACTACTGCTGCTGGAAATAATCGCGCAAACAGATGTACGTTCCAGCGGTTGGACCCATGTGATCCGTCGATAAGATCGGAGACCAGCATTGGGGTTGTAACTGCATTTTCATCAAGCATAGAATGACGCAGTAAACCCCTCCCAGGGACCCAAAGATCATCGAGTGCCCAGATGTTAGTGCCATCACCCATCACCCACCGTTGATTTTCAAGAACTACACTTTTGGCTTTCAGTATTGATTTCCAAACCTAGGAGTTTGTTTTATGGATCTCTGTTAATTCAAAAGCACTATTCTAGAGATATTTCTGTCGGAGGATTTTTGTCCACCAAGAGTCATTCTCAATTAGGAAACGCCATACGAGTTGGGCAACAACTGCTTGGTTCTGTACTTGCATGTCACGCACGCCTACGCCCCCATCAATTGTTGGTAGCATTACTGATTTCCACGCCACCAGGACCCAGCCCCTTAGAGAGTTGGTGCTCGTCCAAAGGAATTGGGACTGTGCAAACCTTATCTGTGCTGATTGATTATTTGGTAGCTGGGGCATCGCAGTGAGGACCAAGTTCAACAGAATCCAGCGCCTTGTCAGAGACATGCCCGACCCTCGCTAGTGATTTATTCGCTTATGGATTTTGGCTTTGAGCAGCACTCCCCTTTGTGTCCTTCGCCTGTCAATGCCGATGGAGGTGCCTAAGTATGTGAACAACTGGCTTGCGGATGAGAGCCCCATGACATGACGCACCGCTCTAGAGGTTTGATGGTCCGTCCCTTTGCTGAAGATAATACTCGATTTCCCCAAGTTTGGTAGCTGTCCCGCCTCTTGGCCATACAGCTGCAAGATGGATTGAACGGCTCTAGCAGTTGCCTTCTTAGCCCTAAAGAAAATCAGAGTGTCCTCCGCGTACTGGAGTATCGGGACGCGGTCACCCCTTGGAACCACCGTTGGGAAATAGGCCGGCTTTCTCGTTGATAAGTGGAAGAGAGTGGAGGCCAATGCTTCCCCACATAGAATATACAGATAGGGTGATAAAGGGTCACCCTGACGCAGTCCCCAGCATGGTTGAATGCTTTCTAAGGGTTAGCGATTTACCATCACCCAGTATGAGATGGATGACATACAGTGCATAATGCGAGAGGTGACTTGATCTAAGAAACCATGGCTCGTGAGGCACTGTCGAATGAACGACCAAGACAAGCTATCGTAAGCCTTGCGAATGTCAAGCTTAAGCACTAAGTATTTCTTTTTCCATGGTGCACTCATGTGGTGTAGAAGTTCTCTGGCAATGATGATGTTATCCGATGGCCATTTCCCAAGAATAAACGTGCCTTGTACTTTGGAAATGGTTTTTCCTAACATGGGTTGCAGTCGATTCACCAATATTTTAGAGATTATTTTGTATCGAACATTGTAGAGGCTAATTGGGCGATAATCATCCAGCTTCACCTCCGCAGTGATCTTGGGTGTTAATATGATGTTTGTGTCATTCATCCCTGGTTCGAAAGATCCATCGGTGAAAAAGGAGTGTACCATCCGCATCACATCCGTGCCGATCAGATGCCAATATGATTGGAAAATTTTTCCATTATAGCCATCCGGTCCCGGTGCTTTGTGTTAGACCCCAACCCAAACTAATCATAATTAAGACTAATTAATCCAAATTAGTGTTACTTAAGCATGATTAATTGTGTTAATTGTGGTTAATGAACAAAATGAGATGGGTTAATCTCAAATGATTGAATTAAGCATAATGAAGTGAATTTAAATGGGATTGAGTTGATTAAAATGAGTTTAAACTCAAACAAGGTAAACTAAGGACCTTTTTGTAAATACGGGTTTTCACGTATTTCGTCAAATGCGGAAATTCTTGATACCAGCGTGTGTATCTCGAAGAGTACATCAACTTTCATAATAAACTTGATTCCATTTGACCTAAGATTGATCAAATGGGCCTTCATTTGACCCAACATGTAACTAAGAGATGTGGAAGAGGGTTTAAGTCGAAAAGTCCATTTATATAAGCTAAGAGATGAGTTTATTCCCCATTTTAGCAAACCCTAGGCACTCTTTCTTCCTTTCTCTTCCATTTTCTACATCAAGTGTGGAGATTGGGAAGGATTTCAAGTGGTTTTGGATGGAGGATTCATCTACTTCATCTTCTCCATTGAACTTCCCCCATTGTTGAAGAGTTGGAGCTTGAAAGAGAACCCAAGCTTCCTTCCTTTAAACCACAAGTATGTAGTTAGTTTTGTTATAGGCTTTCGAAGTTCCATTTAGTATTTAGAAGTGATTACTAGCATGAATAGCTCATAAGAAGCCATTTGGCATGTTTTCATCTATTAGGGTTTGAGTTTAGGGAAGATTGTGTCAAACCAAGCCAAACAAAGAGGGCTTTTGTCTAAGAAGCTTCAATAGAGGTACGTATAAGCATTACTTGTGAATGGTGTTAGTTATGGTAAAAGTTAATGGAGATTTCATAAATTTGGATTTGTGTATATTTTCCATTGATTTTTAGAATGGGTTGTTTATGGATTGATGGAATGATTAGAAGTGTTGTTAATGTGTGAATGGTGTGAGCATTGAGGAGGGAACAGGAGGTTCCAATGCTATTGCAGGTTGTGGTAATGGAATGGTGAAAGGAGAGAAGAAGAGAGTTGCAGAATTTTGGAGTGAAACGGTCTGATCGATCCAGTTGGTTTTGGATTTTGTAGGGAACATGGATGCTTTTTGGACACTTATATGTCCTTTAAATTAGTTTTGTGACTAATTGTAATGCAAATAGAGATTGGTGGGAATTGTGGGCAATGAAAGAGAATTTTAAGACTTGAATCCTTGGATTAATAATGGGTTAAAGTGTCAATTGATTATGGACTAAACCTCCATAGGTGATAATTACGGGGATTCTAACGTATACATAATATACAAATGTGATGTCCATCGAGAATAACACGTACATTGGATAACCAACGGTTACACCTAAATGGTTGGTTGGAACTGAAATAGAAATGAGTAGAGTTGTGTAATTAGTAATTCTCTCATTGTATTGTATTCTGAATCGTATCACTGCGTTCCAATCTCATAAGATTGATGTTATTGTTTATTCCATTTCCATTGTTAAGAATGGAATCACCGTATAGAATTAAATCTAGAAACGGATTGATTAATGAAATGTATTGACTCTTGAGTCTGGCACTACCTAGCTATTGTATTAAGTTCCAAATGAATTAATAAATGAACAGATGATTCTTTTCATGAGGACGGGGTCATGAATGGTGCACCCTTCCGCCCTGAGCCAAATGACTATTTCTACTGCAGTAGATGGATTTGGGGCATTCCAGAGCTCCGTAGTGATGCTAGTGTCCCTGGCCCGGACACTAGTAAGTCCCACAAATTCCGATCATATTTATGAGTACTAATTAATGCCTTCTATTTGGAAGATGAATCATTCCTTTGAGGGAAGATGGTAAATAAAATGAAATGAAATGCAATGAAAAGAATTGAAATGAATGCTATGGTAGTTGCCATCTTATACATACCTATTAATTGATTTATTGTGCTCAACCATTGTCATTGTAGGAATTATCTAGACTTGTTTAGAATTGGAATTGTTTACTAAACTGATTACATGAGTTTAGTATATGTACTAACATATGCTATCATAAGTTCTGTTTATGCATTGTTGAATCGTCGTGTTCATTAGTATTGTTGATGGCATTACAGGCTCAATTGCCCATGCCGGTCCAGTGGCGGCCCCAGCGGCAGCGGAGGAGACCGTTGTAGTTCCTCCAGGAGGATTGATAGAATGGAACGGACGGGATAACCTTTGAACGGTTATCCGAATGCGTAGTGGATCGGAAATTCTTTTGAGAATTCTTTTTGAAATAGTTGAAATTCATTTTGGAATGTAATATTTTGAGAACTTGAATAGTCATCAATCTGCATAGTATTTGAATATGCAGTGATTGATGAAAGAAGCAAAGGAATGATAGAAGTGATACATGTATAAAGAACTTTATTTTATATACATGTACAATCTTAAATTGATTTTTGTCAATATATATTTCTGCAAATTGTACAATTGACAGGTATGAATGAATGTTATCCCTTGTGGACTCTGTTTTAACTCCGGTTAATTCAGAGTTCACGGGAGTAGTATGGATTGCAGCCCTGGATTATCGTAACTCGGGCCCGGGTCGTGACACTTTGTCCCCTCCGATGGAGAAAGCGGTTGCTCTGATTTCATCTTCTGAAGGCAGTTCAAGGAGTTGCTGGTTATCATCTGCGGTAATCAAGGGGCATATTGCACTTGATAAAATGGTCGGTGCTGTTGGGCTTTGGTGGGGAGCTGTGTAGATTTGAGTAAAGAAATCCCTAGAATGTTCAGTTAGTTCTGCTTGTGTAGTGAATGATGTGCCATCATGTGCAGTGAGGCTGTGAATCATATTCTTTCGACGATGCACCTTTACCACTCTATGGAAATTTTTCAAGTTCCGGTCTCCTCCTTTTAGCTATTGTATTCGAGAATGTTGCCTCCAGAAGACCTCGTTCTAGAGACGTTTAAGGGAATACTCCTTCTGCAGGTCCATTTCCAATTGGCGGAGGAAGATTGACGTCGGATAATGCAGGCGATTTTGTATTCCCATGATTCGTCTCTAGAGACGGCGAAGGTCCAGAGTCAATTGTCCAAACGTGTCGCGATTCTAGGCATGCAACTGAGTAGCTAGTGAGGCTAGCTTGTCAGATAGCACAGCATGAGTTCGCGAAGTTTCCTCCCAGACGAGTTGGACAAATTCATGGAAGCCAGGTTGCATTAGCCACATGTTTTCAAACCTGAATCGCCTACTTCCCAAAAAAGTAAGAGCAGTGTCTGTGAGGAGGATCGGGCAGTGGTTTGACCCTAACCTCGGAAGGCGATGAACTGTGTGGTCCCCAAAAACCCGTAGCCATGATTGATTCCCCCCACACCTATCTAGGCATTCTAGAATATTGTTTGGTGGTTTTCTATTATTAGACCACAAGTAGGGGCTTTTGACAAACCCCAGGTCAATCGTTTCAGTGTCATCTAGAAATGCATGGAAATCCCGAATATCAATTCTGTTGTTGTATGTTTGACCATCCTTTTTTTCACTGGGGTCTAAGATGCCATTAGATTCCCCTAACATTAGCCATGCATCGATGCCCTGTATAATGCTGTTTCTAAATTGGTGTAGTACAGTCCAAAGGTCCTGCTGATAGCAGACAGAAAGAAGGGTTTAGACGGCCGGACTAGAATTTGACCGTGGAAAGTAATATGCTGCGAGTTGCCGGTCACTTTGTGTAGGGATACCCGTGTCGGGTCCCAAAATACCCAGATTCCCCCCTAGAGAAACCATTTCCAAATTGTAGTTCACTCATTGGGTAAATTTTCTGTATCTTGGACAAGATGTGCGATGCTCTTGCATGTGTGGTTTTTTGCTTCAATCATAATCAAGATCTCCATATAATGGGCGGCACTGAGGTCCCGTAACAGTGGCATTATAGGTGGCCTACTAGCTACCTCTAACATTCCAATTGAGTACTATCATTATCAACAATACAGTTGAGGATAACAGCCATACCTGGTTCTCGAAACAGCTCCCTCTGGAGGTTTGCCAGCGATGATATTCTGAGGCCACAGATAACAACTGACACCTTTTGTTGTGGTTTCCTAGATTTGAACTGTGTCTCCATTATGGGCTGAAGTCGAAGGATGGGGCTTCTAGGAATCCTAGGTCCATCCATTCGTCCGCTAGAGGGAGTGGACAATTCCACCTATCGTCGGAACTTGTCTCTGAAATTGGGGTGAACTGCAGAGAATGCGCTACGGGGCCGGATCGCCTGACTGCCGAAGCTTGTTGTGTCCAATGTCCAAGGCAGGTAGCCCTGTCCATTGTCAGCCATGGATCCGGACTCATGCAGATAGTACATGTTTCAACAAATTGCTTCCATCATAATAACTCAACCGCCTCAACAATCAAATATCCTTACATGGTAAGTAAATTTAGCAGTAATGGGCATGTTTTCAAATACTTACAATTCAACTGCTTAGAAAATCTACTGGATACTTTTTCATCCAAATTCTAAAATAAGATTTTTAAAAAGTAAAAAAAAAAAAAGGAGTGAAAATAAGAAATGAATTCAAGAGAGGATGGAGAGAATATTTTGTTAGTGTTCTTTAGTTTGGGTTCAAGGCACAAGACAAGCGGTGAATTATTGTTTTAAAATTAGAATGTCCTATGCATCCCTTCTACAATGTTTAGGCATTGGAAAAGTTATAATTACAAGCTTAAACTTTTTTAGAGTTTGACGACCCTTTCTGAATTCTTTTCCTTCGGAGAGGAACAGAGATCGAGAAAGAGGGACGGGGAAAGCGGGGGTGGCGGGCAGGGAGAGGGAGAGAGGGTGGGGTGAAAGTGAGGGGAGAAGAAGGGTAGTGAACTAGGAAATTGAGGGTTGAGGGCTTTGGATATTTTGGGGAAAAATGGATGTGTAGAGAGAAATTTTGAAATTTTTTTGACTTATTTGGGGTGCATAGAGAGAAGGGGATGTGCTCAGAGAAGTTTGCATTGTAGCATTGGCAGCTCACAAAATGAGTGTTAAAAAGCATGGGAGCAGGCAGATGCATGGTTGCGGATACAAGGATAATACCCAAGCGCAAGCCCCTCTTTTAACTTTTCCTTCTTTCCTCATTTATTTTTTTCTTTTGCTTTTCTCTTTTACCCTTGCTTACTTTTTAAGCATTTTGTCCCCGGTTATTTCATTATGTTTTATTTATAGTAAATAAAGTAGGATAAAAGTAAATATCAACTTAATGGGAGAGATAATAGTGAGGTAAAGATAAAGTACACCTTCTTGCAAAGGAAAGATGCTTTTATTTTCATGAGGTTTAGCAAGGCAAAGTGAGATGAGAAATTAACAGGTAGTAAAGTAACTACTTTTTTGTCTTTTATGAGGTAAAAATTTATAGGGTCTTGTAAAGTACAAGTTAAACTTTTTTGTCGATGGAAATTTACTTTTCCTCTTATCTTGCCCGACCAAATACAGTTAAGTTAAACTTGTAGTGGCTTAGGGTACTTTACCACGAAATTTAATTTTACCACCTGCAAAACAAATGTTACCTTACACTTGTTGGAGCATAGATCTTCATTGTGTGGGGGATTTTCCAAACGTGGCTATGTTTAAACATTTGATCCCAATAAACCCTCCACAAAAGGTGTATCTGCCTAAATCTTTGATCCCCAATAAATAAATAGAAATTTGCATTCTCCCCCGACAGCAAGAGGGCTTCTATAACATTTACACCCTATGAGAAGGTTAAAGCTAGAAAGTTACCAACTGTTAGAGAAAATTGTGGAATTTTGGTGTGGATTTCACAATAGTCACATACAGAAAACATGAGAAAGAATAACTTACACAAACTATGGGTTTTCATTCATTTATCAAATTTATATTACATGGGTTCAATGTCTGGCCATGTAGGTGCAACTAATGACTCAAAATGGACTGAAATACATGAAGAAAATAAAAACTGACAAAGAAACCGAAACTAACTGCATTTTGGGTCTAATGTCCAATCAATGCATTGTGGTCAGACACTGCCTTAAATAAACTATTTTCTTCCTTCATTTCTTCTTGTTTTTCCCTTAATTGTTTGCCGATGGCTCTGAATTCCCTCAACTACTAAATTGGGAGGGTTTTATCAAGTGGTTTGATTCATTAAGTTTGATTTTGACGGACAGTCTTTAAAATCCATAATTTATTTATTTAAGGGTTGTGTTAGTATAACCTAAGGGACTTGTTGGTGTTTGTGCCAACAAATGTCCAAAGTTGTGTCACTCTTAGGCCAAATTATGGTAAACCAAAATGAACCCTAAGTGAGTGTGGACAACTGTAATAAGATAGTCATGGTCATCCCCACTCCTTTAAGTGAGAAAATCAAAGAAAATTCTGAAAAGTCATGGATTTTAAGTGTGCAATGGTTGATAAAATACCATAAGTGCTTGGTTTTACTATCTGGAGGAACACTCCAGAGTTCAGGCATCAATTTTAGAAGTTTTGAGAGAGTTTTGCACAGTTTTGATCGGACTTTCACCTTTTGGAGAAGGCAGCTATGGGAGGTTAAGAGACGTTTTGGTCATGGAATAGAAGCTTCTTGATTTTTGAGAATTTCCTTCAATTTCTTGGCTTGTCTCCCTCAAATGCACACCCCAAAGGACATATTTATAGGCCTCTGAAGTGGTTGAAGCAATTGGAGATGGTTAGAATTCAAAATGGGTGCCATATGTGCAATTCTGCTACAATGATCAGACACTGCATTTGCTACAATAATCATACACTGCAGCTGCTAAAAATCGAACATTGCACTTGCCACAGTAATTAATGTATGTATGCTTCTTGAAATCCATTTAGAAGATATTGTCCTTTCCTCATTGGTTATTTCAACCGAGAGAATCTTTGTTTCAACTTATCTATTTTCTTATATGGGTTATCCACTAAATGGTACTCATCAAGAAATTAAAAAAAATTATATGGGTAATTGCCCTTTCCCCCTTTTTTTTCCCACAAATGGGTGTTCAACAAACGACATTCGTGGTGTTCATGTGTTGGGTAGGCCAACTTACATATATCCAAGCCTGATCTGGATTTAGAAGCACAGCTCAAGCCTGGTCCACTCAATTCTAGCACTTACTACAAGCCCAGCCCAAATATTAAACATGCACAAATTTTACATCAAGGCCAATATAAGGCCCAAAACGGGCTGTGCCCAGGCAGGTCCCGAGTTGGTTGGCCCGTGAGCACCCCTAAATGAGATTGAATAACTAATTGTTGACAAGTTAGGCAAACTGCCAATGGGTTATAGTTTTTTTCTTCTTCCATCTTTACAATTAGAAAAGGCTTCTATCATAATCATATTGTACTTTCAAGTCGGTAATTTAAAAACATGTATTGTTTTCATAATGAATAAATAATAAATAACTTTTTACATACTTGTTGAATAACTATTTCATTCCTGCTGCATATACTGACACTAACATCCCAGCATAGTATGAACTTTTATGCTGGTGTTCATGCTAAACATGTAGATTTGGTTGCCCTCAAAATAGTATTATTGTCGATTGAATGGTTTATGTGTTTTGCACATAGATAGGTATCACAGGGTAACGTTTTAATTTCGAAAGTATGCCCCCAATGCTGTGTGTGTGTGTGCGTGTGTGTGTGTGTGAGAGAGAGAGAGAGAGAGAGAGAGAGAGAGAGAGATCAATAGTTCGGACAAATGAATAAGAATTTGATCAAATACTGAACATGCAGAAAAGGAAAGCAAGAAGAAGAAGAAAATAAGCATTTTGCTACTAACGTAGTGCAGTGGCCCTTCCTGAGTGATTTTTAAAACAATAGAGAGACCAAGATCAGGATAATCCAAAAACCACGTTTCATTGTTTCTTCTCTCTTTCCAATTTAGAAAGAGGGCTTCGAAGACAACCTGAGAAAATAAGAAGCTTTACCAGCTGCAGCAATTGCATCTGATCCACTTCCTCTGCTGCTGCATCGATCCCTTCCCACGGAAAAGTTTGTACTTTCTATGATATGAGGCGGATCACGATCAACCGCATATTGGGCCACCAACTGTGATTGGGACAACATAGCGTAAGTTCATCATCGTATTTTCAGTGCTATACAAACATCTCATAAGAGTTCCAATAATCTACTGACCAAAGTATATTTTTCCACATGATAATTTCTAATATTCTCCTTAACCAAAATCAATAATATATATACACACATTTCATATAGGGTAATTTTCAAGTGGGCTCGTGTGTACATAGCTTGAAGCATACAGCCCACCTAAAAATTTTCCTTATGACCCATCTGAATGGGATACACACTAACACCCACCCCCCTTCCCCTGCAAATGTCACTGATCCCATTTTTTTTTCACCAATCTGAATGGGATTGACCATTGGATTGGAAAAGAAAAAAGAAAAAAAAAAAAAGAATCAGTAATAAAAAAGGGTTAAACTTGAGTGCCACATATTAAAGAGTTGGGATGATCTGGTAAACATGAAATTTTGCCACATAGGTCAGTCACAGCCAGATCTTTTGATCCCTACCTGCCCGGGAATTGATGTGGCCCCGGGTGGGCCCCACAAGGCTGGGTGCAAAATGCTTAAATAAGCATGTGTGCACTTAAAAGGGACTCGAGTGTGTGTAAGGGACTAGAGTGTGTGTGTGTCCCATAAAAAATTATGTATTTTCATCAAGCTGATCAGGGACCAACAAACTGCCATGGCAATGAGCTTTGAATATTCCAGTTGGGGAAAACAGAAGTCAGCGACTGTGAAGTTTCATTGGTTTTCGTAGGCAAATAGTTTGACTAACCTTTTTTGTGTTCATAGAAAAGATGGTGACATTTTTGACATTTTTGCACTACCTAAATATGGAAAGTTCGTCCAGTCCAGAATATGAAATAGTACAAAGACACAATCATGCAAATCTCAGATCCCATACCGCACTGTCATGGAAAAGGTGCTTACCACGCTAATAAAGCAATGCAGATTGCATAGTATCCGGCATTTGAAGATGTTCTAAAATTGGTGTCAACTTCAATCCAATGATTTTCACGAGAGGATTAGAGTGGCCATTCACAAATTTGTCTGTGACCTGTCAAGAACAAGATTTTCAGCTCCATGTTTAAGCAATTTATGTCTTAACATAAGCTTCAAAGTTCTCCCAGTGATTAAAACGCCTGATTTTGTTCGCTCAGAAAAAAAGGAAGTCCGGTGACTACATCTTATGTTTGATGCATGAATCCAGTAGGAAATAGCTCACAATTGATTTCCCCAAACCCTGCTTTAAAAAAGACAAAAATAGAACCACAATAGTGAAAATAGAGGGCTTTTTTTTTTTTTTTTTTGCAAATCAGTATGTATCAGTTCCTTCAGCATGTGTTTTTATTCTCCAACTCAGCTCTATGTATCATACTGCATAGTGCTGCTGCCTGATACACGTTGGCTGCTTTTTTCTTTTTCATTTTGATGCTATGGTGTAGACCATAGTTACATGATATGCAGTTCAGTCAAATTGTACTCGAGTTGGTAGTTCATAAATCGGTACTTAATCAAATTCGAAAATTCGTTGGGGATAGGCTCATTTGATTCAATTTTTGGTTCAATTAATTAGTAGTTTGAGTTCTAAAAATTCAATGCACTAATTTGACTATATAATTAATTATAGTTGGCAATGATTATAATAATTCGATATATATGCACACATACATATAATTTACGAAAGTTCTTAGATGCTGCAAATAGTTTACATAAATGACATTTCTAGAAAAAAAAAGTGTAGGGAATTGTTAAATAAATTTAAATTAAAAAAAATTTCCCATCCAATTAGCGTGGTCTATTGAAAACAATCTTTGAAAAATTCATAGTTATTAAAGGGGTTGATTATCAATAATATTAACCCGTATTTTTTATAAAATGGTTATAAAAATAAAAAAAAATCTTCACCATGAAAATCACAAATTTTTGGACACCATCAATCAGAGGGGGACAATGATTACTTGAATTTTCAAAAAGGGCAATTGGTAATTTTAATTACTTTTTTTTCTAGAAGGTGATTTTACTTGATTAGGCTCTAGGAATTATTGCCTTTGCAGAACCCAGACTACAAGGGCGGTATTGTCTAAACAAGGCGGTATTGGGTCCTTGCCAAAAAAAGAGGCACTATTCATAACCTTTTCCCATCGGTATTCCATTCCCTCTCTCCATCTGTCCCTTTTCTTCAATTGCAGAAGGGAGATCTACGGAACGAAAGAATCAAGAATTAGATTATGCGGTGTTCTTCAATCGAAGAAGGAAATCTAGAAAAAAAAAATTTAATGGTAACTTGTATTAATCAAAGGCTAAATAGTACAAAAGAGATACATTGGAAAGCAATGAAGAATACCACAACAAACAATGACAAAAAAACAGCACTACAAACCAAGCCTAACAAGACAACACTACAAACCAAGCCTAACAAGGAGAGCAAAACCACGCAAAAAATTAAGAAATCACCTCCCTCCAATTACGAATGATAGTGTCTATAAGCAGTCCCCAAAACTCCCGAAGAATAGACACCCAAGAAGCAGCCATAAGTCCGGACTTGGAAATAACAACGGGTGGTGTAGAAGATTTTCCTTGGAAACATCTTGGGTTCCTTCTTTTCAAATAGCCCACATGGTTGCAAAAAAAAAAAAAAAGCGCGCCATAGCAGTCTCCTTTTGTGGGAACCAAACACAAACGTCCATGCTCCGAAGAGGTCAAGAATGGAAGAAGGGAGAACCCAAGACAGATCAAAAGACTGGAAGAGTGAATTCCAAATTTCATTCGCCATTGGGTAGCATAGAAGAAGGTGATTGAATTATTCTTCAGTTGACAAACAAAGGGGGCAGGCATTGACCACTATCACTTTACGATGACAGAGATTATTGAAGGTAAGGATACTACCTCGAAGCACTAGCCAAGCAAAAGCCAAAACTCTTGTGGGTACCGTTGATTTCCAAGAAAGTCATAGTGGCTGTGAGTGGTAGAAGCAGCGGTCATGGCCGAAAAGAAGGATGAGACTGAGAAAATCCCTTCTTTGGAGGGAACCCAGATCCTACAATCGGGCCCCTCTTCTGGAACCAAAACCTGATTCAAATCCCCAAGGAGTCGCGTAAGCTCTCTCTTCTCGTCTTCTCGTAAGTGTCTTCTGAAAATTGGAGTCCAAACAGTAGTCATTTATCTTTTCCATGTAATCTCTGACTTTGGCTAATTTGTTAGAGGCGCATCTGAAGAGATAATTGAACTCCTTCGCAAGAGGTCTGTCTCCCACCCAGACACCCAGCCAAAAAGTGACATCTTCCCCTAAGGCAATCTTGTATTTAACATTAGCTGTAAATAAGTCCCTAACTGAGCTAATGCCTCTCCAAATACCAGAGAATCGGTATGACGGCCCCGAGACCTCCCAGCCATTTCTCTTCACTGTGTATTTGGCCATGACAAGCTGCCTCCAAAGACTGTTAGAATGCTCCCCTATATTCCACAACCATTTCCCCAAGAGGGCTCTATTCATTTGGACCAGTGGCCTAAAACCCAGACCACCCTCCCTTTTAGGCTTGCAAACAAAATTCCAATTGACCACGTGGTACTTCTTGTAGTTACTTTTTCCATGCCACAAGAAATCCCGCCGCAGTTTCTCTAAGCATTTGATAACTGAAGCTGGATATTTGAAGATGATGGTTTAAAAACCCAGACTCGGGACCCAACTCACCCAGGGCCGAGTCCGAGTCGACTCAGGTGGGACTCGGCTGAGTCAGGTCTAGTCCATTTTTTTATTAAAATTTAAAGAAAAAATATATATAAGTAGTCTCTTATAATTCACTTCCAAGCCCCAGCCAATTTAGGAGAAAAAAAAAAAAAAAAACAACATAAAGAGAAGAAGATTAGAAAATGGAGGGGGAGATGATGGGTGAGTCCAAGAAAAAGAAGAAAAAGAGGAAAGTACACACTACACAACAACCACCGGCCCAGCTCAGCAACAATCCACAACAACAAGCAACAATGCTACACAACACAACTAGAGCAATAGCACATCTACAGCAACAACACAGCTACAGTAGTAAGCAGCACAGCTACAGGTATACTTTTGAGAGCTATAACACCTTTTGGCATACTTTTGACAGCTACAGCCTACAACCTTTTGGCAAACACGACACTTTTGGCAGACTGACCAGGTATGCTTTTTCGTTTTTGTTTTTTTTATAAGGGATGCCCCTCTCTCTCTCCATTTTCTCTTTTTTTTCTTTCAATGTTTCAAGCTGAGCCAACCAACTCGGGCGAGTCCCTTGGGACTCACCCGAGTCCCACTTCTCTGATACCGAGTCAGGCCGAGTCGACTCGGACTCAGCCGATTTTTTAAACAATGTTAAAGATAGACAAGAAGTACAGGGGCAGGTTGGCTAAGGCCGCCTTGATTAGCGTAATTCTACCCCCAAAAAATAGATATTTCACTTTCCAAGAGGCTAGTTTTTGTTCCAGCCTTTCCAGAACTAGGTTCCATATTGATTTAGATACACTTCCAAGGCAAAGAGGCAAGCCCAGATAAGATGAAGGAAGTGAAGCGATGCACCCCAGAATACTAACAAGACCCTTAAGCGTGCGATCCTCCACACACAAAAAAATTCAATGCAATAGGAGAATCCTATGGAGAATCATTCCCTTTTCCATTCTTTAGTCAATTTGGAAATAGCAAAATGGTAGAATTTTTAATAGAAAAGAATCGACATGGTTAGATCAGGATATGCTATCAGTGGCACAAGGATCGCTAAATGGGCATGTGCTAGAAAGGAATTTTCAAATTTGAAAATAGATAATTTTATGCAAGGTTGGGGAGCTTGTTTGAAGAAGAGTATATTGAAGAAGAAAAGAAAACTATCTTGGTGTGTCCCATCGACCGGAGTTTTGAAGTTCAATGTGGATGGAGATGCAAGGGGGAAACCGAGGTTGGCTGGCATTGGAGGTGTTTTAAGGAATCACAAAGGGGAAGTTATGTATATGTTTTCTAAACACGTAGGGGTCAAAGACTCTATTGAAGCGGAAGTTCTAGCCATTTTGGAAGCTTTCCGTATATACCACATTTTATTATCATTATCTTATTGTGGAGAGTGACTTTGCTAATGCTATTTCGTAGGTGAAATCACTGAAAGGGCCTTGGAAAATGCAATTCTTATTCAATGAAATTAGTCTTCTAGTTTATGAGTTGCCAAGTCTTGTTTCAGCATGTCAGTAGATCTACGAACGGTATGGCAAACTGTTTAGGTAAGATGGGGGTGGATCAATTATGTAATCTAAGTGGTTTTATAATGTAGTTTCGCTTGGTGGTGGGTACATGTCTATTGTACCGGTTCACCTTTCAAGGATGCTCCTTCGTTGTTGTAATAGGTTCTGTAATCGATCTTTTTTTTAATAAAATTTTCTGCTACTGATAAAAAAGAAGGGAATCTAGAAAGAGCAGAATTGTAAAGACATTTCGCAGAGATTTTCTACAAAATGAGATTGCCGAAGGAGCTCTACAGAAGGAGCACTGAAGCCAAGAAGAAGAAGCGAGATACTATAAGACCCCTTACCTTAATTAGGAGGATTAGTGTAAGTGATTAGCATTAAGGTTAGTTAATCGAGCTAAGTAACCTAACAAGCTAGTTTTAGCGTTAATATTGGCTTCGATGAGTTTTGGGGTGAATGGAATGCATTTGAGGGTGGTAGGGGGTGTTTCGTAATTTGGGAAAACTAGGAGGGGTTAGATGCGATTTCAGAAACTTAGTGTAGTCGGGTACACTTGGTAGTTCACGTCATGCACGTCACTTTTCATGTTGGGCTCATTGCGATCCAGCGGCCTGAAACCCATCTAAAACCCATTTTTCATTTAGGTCCCTAGAGCCCCTATTTTTAATTTCATAAAACCCTCACTACAAAAGACTTAGGCCTCTTCCTTTCTCCCATCACCTCACTTCACTGTCCGTCTCCAATCTTCTCCACTCTCTACTTCCTCTCCACTCTTCCCTCTTGTAGCTCAACTCCTCAAGGATTTTCAAGCCAAGACAAGCATCCCAAGCCCTCAAGCACATCTTCACCATCTCCCCCAACCCTTCTTCATTTCCACTTACTAGGTAAGCACATCTTCCCGAAAACACCATGTAGTTCATGCCTTTCAAGCTAGGATCATGCATTCATGGCTTATGAGTTTCTTTCAAGGATTTTCAAGCCAAGACAAGCATCCCAAGCCCTCAGGCACATCTTCACCATCTCCCTCAACCCTTCTTCATTTCCACTTACTAGGTAAGCACATCTTCCCCCAAACACCATGTAGTTCATCCCTTTCATGGTAGGGTCATGCATTCATGGCTTAGGAGTGTCTTTCTTCTTTGGCATGAAGGTAGGTGCTTTTGGACTTGGATTGGTGTGGGGTGTGGTGTAGAGCAAGAGACTTAGAAACCCTGAGCACCAAAAAGAGGGTTTTGTGCAAATCAACTAAAGGTAAGTAAATAGATGTTTGTAACATGATATTCATGCTTTGATTGTTTGATTCCATATGTTATTCATGCTAGCTACCCATTTATAAGCTCATTTATGTTGGTATGCTTGGCAGATATGGTTTTATTAATGTGCATTAATGGTGTTTGGTGTAATGGCCCTTAAAATTGAGATTTGGTGTGTTGGATAGGTGCCTTGGACTGCCCTTAGGATGTGTTAGAAACCCCATTGGATGAGGGGAAGAAGGCTCCCTCGAAATGCACCCTAAAGCCCCTCCAGGTTCAGGTTTCTAATTGGAGCCACGGCGAGCCATAAGCTCCAGTAGATAGCCAACCGTAGTTGTACTACGCTTACCTCTCGGGGGTCACGGCCTCTCTGTTTAGGGTTACTGTAGATCTCAAAACCATGCCTGATAGGGCCAAAGCCACGGCCACAGCGAGCCGTGTTTCAGTTCTGTCTCAGGGTTACTATTTATCCCGAGAGCAGTGACTGACAGACCCATACTTACGGCTAGCCTTGAAGCTAGCTGTAGAGACCCCCCGGCTAGGCGTAGGAAGGCTTACGTCTAACCATCAGTTATTTTCTTAGGATTCTTGATTTTGGGGAAATAGGAACGCTTACCCCTAGAACCACGACCCTTCGCCTAGGTAATTAATAAATATGAATTGGACCAATGGTACGGGGATGTGTTAGCTTGGAATCTCCTTTATGGGCTGTCCTGTGGTGCATGTGGGGCCTGTATTGCACCGAGTGAGAAGTGAAGCCGACCTTGGGATACCTGTAACCTTCAAAAGCACCAAATTCAGTACTTAGATTATCCTGGGACAGCCTAGCTACTGTGCTAGATAGTATGGATCCTACATGTGCAAGGCAACCCCTAACCCTAAGTTGGTCAGTGGACACCCCTTTGACTAGTGAATCTTGGTTTACCGGTTAGGTTGGTGTTTTCGTATTTTACATGACATGTACATGTATCCACTCCTCTCGTCAGTCCTTTATTGCTTAATCTATGTGCAATAGACTTAATATGGATTCGAATGGATCTACGTACTTTGGGGCCCAATTCTTATTAGCATCTCAAGGCAAATGGTGTCGTAGTGAGTGATCCGTTAGGAGGTGTCCCGGGCTAGTGGATCGGTATCAGGTGTAAGACCCTGACCCTTTTTAATCCTGATTAGTGCCTAATTAATGATGATTGGGTGCTATGCGTATTGTTTTGCATGTTTATTTGAGGTTGGTTAGGCAAATTAGAGGGGTTTTGAACCAAACTGAGTAGTTCGGGGACTTTTTTGTAATATTGGGTTTATGGGAAGCGTTGAATGTAATTTCAGAATTAGCGCAAATTTGGGTTCACTGGGTAGAGCATTTTGTCCCGACCAACTTCCGTGTTTTGACCTAACTCACTTGAGCCCATTGGGACCCATTTCCAGCCCAAAAGACCCAAACTGATAATTCCTATAAGAATCTGGACTTTCCTGCAAATTCCAGAAACTTCATACTAAAACCCATCCCCAAACCCCCGGTCAGTGCAAAAAAAAAAAAAAAGCTTCTTACTAAAACCCATCCCCAAACCCCCGAGCTTCATACAACAATGGTTCCCATATTGCATACTGACCTGAGTGCACCCAAACAGTTTAAGTAACCTCAGTGACAAGCACTTGTCCACTATTAAGCCTAGCGCCTCATCCCCCAAGTTGTCGCACCATGATAGATCCAAAATTGACAATGTTTTTGAACAGCGGGCTGCAAGTGCTATTGCAGTGTTGTTGGCAACCTACAGCAACAAAAGAGAATGAAATTAATCTTTGAAAGAACAATATCCAGAGCTTAACGGGTGCCTGGGATAAAGATACGCACCTCAAGAACAAAATGCCAAAAGTTGATACAAAAGAAATAATTATTCATAGGCCTATAAGGATAAGCATTAGGCTCTGTGTACATTTTTGGACTAGGGACACAGTGATCCACAAATTGATCTGATGGGCCCCACCTGAAATAATCCATAAAACTACAGAACCAGATAGGAAGATTCAGGTGATCCATTCAGCAATTTCTCATTTGCAAATTGTTTCCATATTTACTTCTTAACAATCTATCTGCAAGATGTGGACTGTCAGACATACGATTGTTCCATCAAAGAGGTTTGTGGGTAATTGTCCATCAATCGAGGTAGGATACTGCACATCCTTGGGTTGCGGATCAAATAATTCCTTGTTAAATATCATACCTTTTTTATGTTATTGAGTGACAGTTCATTTAAGGACTCCCCAGATGCTCCCAGAAATTCTGCAATTCCCTGATCACTGTCAATTAAAAAGTCAATAACGTTTAGTTTGTCACCACGAAAGTAAGTGGGAATCAAAGTGAAAATGGTTAGCATGAACTTCACGAACAATTTGCAGCCAACTGTGCTACTAGTTTGCTAACCATACATAAACAACACAATAGACATGGCACAGTCAAATATAGTACGTAAGTGCATAGCATAAAAATCCAACATCAATCAAAGTGATCAGCAGTAGGAGAAAGAAAAGCAAACTAAATTCACAATTGGAAAATGGCAAAACATAATATTTACATTTACAGAAATTCATACAAATAGATTTTCTTAGCATGAAACAGAATGATTTAATATTGAAATATTGTAGCATTTCTGCTGTTTGATAATTTCTGAAGAACAACATACCATAAGCCAAGGCCTCTCAGGTAAGCTACGTTTTTAGAGAACCAACGAAAGTAAGAAAAAAAGGGAAGCAGGCTGAGAAGTTGAGGATTTTTTGTCCAATCTATCTCGACAGCGTCAGTTATAAAGGAAGCAAAATCTCATGGGGTGAAGGAAGTGAACTTGCATTGTGAAGGAAAGCTGACAGCCGGGGAATCACTGTGATTATCTTGAATTTACCAGACGGTATTTTCCGACAAGTGTAACAGCTGTTAACTCAAATGGACATTCAACTTACAAATCTTGAGCGCAACCATACGGACCACAACCATGATGAAAGATGAAGACATTAATTTCAGAAATCAATGTAACCCAGGCCCTCAAAACTTAGGTAGAGATTTAGGCATCAAAATTGTTCTTCCTGAATATGACGGCAGGATGCAACCAAAAGACTTCATGGATTGGCTAGTGTGTAGAGAATGTGTATGCTCACAAACCCATGATGGAGGGGCACAAGGTTACAGCAGTGGCTACCAGGTTTTGTGGAATGCTGTTGTTTAATGGACAGAGTTGCAATGTCGATGGAGATGCCAAATTCCAAAATATGGATCCAGTGGAAACATGGTCAGATATACAGCATGTGACGAAATAGAAATCCCTTCCAATCAAATTACCAAAGGGATTTGTTCTCCATTCTACATAATTTGAAGAGGTTAACAAATTAGTGGTTGATAATACAGAGGAATTTAACCTAGCACAAGGAAGGTGTGACTTAGATGAATCAGAAGATATTACAGGCCTAAAGTTGGACATTCGACATCTCCTAGCATTACAAAACTTCGAGATAGTAGATGAGGTGGTGCAGCAAGCAATTAAAGCCGAAGAGAGCACCAACAAAGCTCAAAAGTTCAATTCATTTAAAGGGATCAGCCAATTGCCTTTATTGCCACCTATAGGTACTCCAATCCAATCAAGCCAACCTACGAGATCAAGTTCCAAAAATAATAACATGTAAAGAAAGGAAAGGATAAATTGCACATGCTATCATTATCGTGAAAGAGGTCATTTGTCATTACAATGTCCACAACCTATGAAAGCTTCCGTCAATGTGAAAGAAAAGCAAGAAGTAGGAGAACAGGTTGAGCCAGAACAAACTATTGACTATGAAAACAAATTGAGCAAACAACATGTGACGCCTCGGAGTCCCACATCAACCTATTCGTGGGCCAAAGCGGACAATATCATGCATTGGTGTAGGGTGGGGCATAACAAATGGTATCAGAGCCAGGTTCTCGATTAGTTTGAGTGTGGGTCCCTGCCGTGGCCTGGTGCAAGTGGGCGGGTTTCCATGTGGGCGAGCTAAGAGAGCTGGCAGGCTACAGAGACTAGCAGGCTACTGCACAGGGATGTGCAGCCCTAAGGAGGGCGGATTGTGACACCCCAGAGTCCCACATCAACTATCGAGAGGAAAGTGAATAGAATTATATGCAGAGCATACACCCTTACCTTGCATAAGGCCTTTTGGTGGGTTGAGGCCTACCAAAACCAAAACCGTAAGGCCTGTGTGCCAAAGCGGACAATATCATGCATGCGTGTAGGGTGGGGCATTACACATCATAGAGCAAGTTGATGAATACTGCAACACCAAAGGTGAAGTCCTATGGAATCAAAGGGTAGTAAGTACTAAAGGGATCCCCGTCCAACTGCTGAGAAAACTAGTTGTGGAATAAAATCTTTCGTTCAACAGGAATTATAAATGCGCAAACTTACCCTATTGTGATTGGGGGGGGGGGGGGGGGGGGGGGGGGGTGTGTGGGGTTTAACAATGTCATATCACAAGCTCTTGTGAAATGGTTGGAGCTAAAACTAAAAAAGCACTATCCCCCATATTTTGTCCGTTGGTTAATGCCAAGCGAGAAGTGTTAAGTACAACATGTGTCAAGTTACTTTTATTATTGGTTAAGACCATAAGGACATAGTGGTATGATGTAGTACCGATGGATAGTAGAGAACTTTTGCTTGGCGATAAGAATGGAACCCATCGAATGCGGGACACCACATACATGTTTATTCACAATGGTAGCCCGTCACACCGCATCCTCTGAGATTGGAGCCACCAAAGAAAAGATCAAGGGCAGAAGTCACAAAAGGACTTCAAGTACAACACATCTATAGAGATAATGCAAATAGAACTTGAGGTCGAGGTTGACACAAACATGGGTAGGAAAAGAGTAGCCAAAAGATACCCTCCAAGCCAAAGCTTGGGGATCAAAGATCCAAACTACCTTGGTCTCACACCAAAGACATAACCTAGAGAAGATTCACAGAAGAAAATTTTATTTATCAATCAACTGATCCCTAAGGAGGGATTACAATCCTTTATATAGGCCACTAGTTCCCTAATCCTACTCTTGAAACAATTCTAATCAGAATCAGATTCTAAATTTAATAAGATTTCCTAAGATAAAATCAAATTTCTATCCCTAACATTTAGCTACTACTTAAAAAGAAACTATCTTAGGCTGGAACAATCTAAAGATTCTCTCTGTATGGGCTTTAGTGGGCTTGGGCCCAATTGACTTGGTCAAAACATAGATCATGGGTCTGGCCTGCATCATAGGTCAAACTCTTTTGCAGCCCAGGGAGAATGATGCAAAGCCTAAGAACTGTTGCAGCCAGGCCCATGGCCCACATATGGGACCCAAGCAAGTCTAAGGTTGTTTCAAGAAAGTCTTGAGGATTTTATTTTTATTTTATAAGTTGTCATTAGCTTTCTAAAACTATTTACTTTCGTTAATGGGTTGTAATTAGGTTAGCGTTCTAATTTTGTTTGATTTTCTAGTTTGATTAGAGTTTCCTACAAGTATTTTAAAGATTATAAGACAGTTCAAAAGATAAGAAGATATTTTTCCCCTGTGAAATTCTTTGAGGTTTGTCCTCTAGTGTGAATGTCTCTTTGGAGACCTTGTTTCTATACTGCAACACTTCAATCCAAACCGAAACCCTAAAGTTTGCATCACCTTCATCATTTGCAATGCAAGAATTATCTAGGATAACCAAAAACTCACCTTCAACAAGGGCCCAATTCACCTGGGTGGTGTTTGACAAGTCTAATTATTGGGTCTATTTCTCTTAAAAGTGGTTTCAAAAAGTAATTCAAACATATTAGACAGATTGGATTATACAAGTAATATGTCTATTTGAACCAAACATTAGACATTTTTAATCTATTTGAGAAGGACCTAGAATTTCTGCTTTGAGGGAACAAACATAAATGTCTAAAGTGGGTAGGCACGCTGCTACAGTGTTTTTTACAAGTTTCACGCCCTGTCCATTTTATTTTATTTTATTTTTAATTGTGGGAAATGTCAATCCGAACTGTTGGATGTCTTTAAAAGCCCAAGCACAGCCACCATGTCAAATGTGAGAAAAACCATGAACCCTTAGATCTGCATCAATGGACTTCTGTAGGCCCCTAGATCAAGATCCAAACCATTGATCCTGTTTGGAAAGCAAGAAACAGCTCTGTGGTCAAATTTCAGCCATTGATTCTTCATGGATCTCAAGAAATCAAAGAGAAACCTTGAACCATATGATGTATTCAAAGTAAAATGGCTGGGTTTTCATGTCATTCAACCCAATCCCTTTTTTCTTTTTCTTTTTTTTAATTGTGGGACACAAAAAATGAATACAATTCGTTGGATATCTGGAGAAACCAAAACACAGCCAGGTATCAAATTTGAGCCGTTGATTCTTCACGGATATGAAGATATTTGTGTAGAAGGCAGACACTTAGATCCACATTTTTTTACTTCTGTGGGCCCCTATACCAAGATCCGAACCATTGATCCTCTTTGGCAAGCATAAACATAAATGGAGTCAAATTTGAACAACCAATGACTCTTGGTGAATCTCGAGAAATCAAAGAAAAAATGTGAACCATATGATGTATTCAAAGTAAATTTCATGTAATTCAACCCAGTCCGTTTTTTCTTCTTTTTTTAATTGTGGGACCCAAAAAGTCAATCAGAACTATTGGCTATCATTAGAAGCTCAAACAAGGAGGGTAATAATATCAAATTTCATGCCTTGATCCATCGTGGATCTTGAGAAATTTGTGAAAACTATAAACGGTAGGATTCATAAAAATCTATTTCAAACAGTATATTTATCTTATCAAACTAGTCTAATGACCAAAAATCTGCATCTATATCAAGGTTAGATAGATTTCTAGTTGACAATGAAGGGGCAGATTGCTTCCCTCAGGCATCCGTCCATGCCCTTCCTAGGCCAATTTCAAATCATTGCCCGATCTTGGTGCAGTTAAAGGAAAAAAATCCAGAACCAATCCCTTTTAGGGTTGAGATTGCATGGCTTCAAAAGGTTTATTGGAGATGGTGAGTTCCTGGTGGAAGGATATAGTTGTAAAGGAATGGGCAGGTCACAATTGATAGAAGTAGTGAAGAGACTCAGGTGCAAGATCAAGGAATAGGCGGCTCACCATTATGGCACCATAGAATCTATAAAACAAATAATCTTAGCAGAGACGGGCTCAATACTAGAGAATATGAGAAATAGCACACGCGTGGTCTTCTGCATTTGTTTTTTGTGTTCTCCTTCGATATTCATAGCTTGAAGTTTGTTAGTTATCAATATGTCATTTTCATATAACAATCTTAATAGGCAACAGATAAAGAAACAAAATTACAATGTATGATAAAATTTACAATCTTTGAAAGCATTGATCATGAATTTAGCATCATAAATGCATCTAACTAGATAGAAGTCATATACCCATGGTACAGAAAATCTAACTATAAGTCCGTACAAAAAGTTATGAAAAAAAACCTGAATTCATTGCGGCAAAGTTTAAGCACTTGAAGTGACCTACAACCATTGGCAAGGTGTCGCAATGCTGAATCAGTAAGGTTCTTCAAGTTAACAAGATCAAGGGCACGCAATCCAGAACAATTCTCGGCTATAGCTTTCAACGAAGTATCTGTCAGTTTCCTACATCCAAAAGGAAATCAGAAAGGGTGGTGGGAAAAAAAACTAAGATCAAATTGGTACTCTGTGAAATACAATTGACTGAAGGATTCTTCTCAACGAAAGAGATATTCCTAATCTATTTGAATTATGTAATAGTAAAACTGACATCCTGCAGAAATAAAATAAATCAAAAGCGATAGATATGAGGGATATTTGCCTCTAAATGCATATTAACCATAACGATAAATTAAAACAGAAGTCTTCCTTTTTTATACATGGAACATGTCAGACATCTCAATAAATAAATATAAAGGTAAAGTAAAACAATCCACTCACCCACAATTAGAGAAAACAAGCTCTTTCATATTTGGACCGCATAGAGGAATAAGTGCACAAACGAATTTATCACAAACATTTCGAATGTCAGCCACAGATAATATTTCCAAATGTTTAAGCTTCATCAGTGCAGGGAGAATCGACAGTGCGTCTACATTCTGGCAATCATCTATATACAATTCTTTCAGCACCGATGCCAAATTTTCAGCTAAAATGTTGATTCCAGTTGATGTAAGAAGGGAACATGCACCCAAATTTATAGATTTCAGTGAAGGCGCAGAAGACACCAGTGCATGTAGCCCATCATCTGAAAGACGATATGCACCCCTTAGGGATACAGTAGTTAAAGAAGACAAACTATTTGGCGAACGAGCCAAGGTCTGCCGCAATATATAATCAGCCGTACAGCGCCCAGACAGGTCAAGCTGTAGAACCTGATTGCACATAAAAGTAAAAACATTCAGCTCAAATAGAACATTAAAACAACAAAAGAACAAGAAGCTATCATATCAAATACCATAAAAGAAGCTATCATGTCAAGAACCGGTGACGCAAAGGCGCCCACTAATGCAACTTGAGGTTATGGGTTTGTGTCTGTGCGTTGAGAGAGAGAGAGAGAGAGAGAGAGACCATTTGTTGAAACAAACACACAGTTGTAGTATCTAAACAGTTTGCATGCAGGGAGATAAGAGGCTGTGACTTGGGGCCTGTTTCTTTGCAGGAATTTATGGAATTCATGTAATGGTAGAGTGCTGGGTTTTCGGAATGTTGTTGAATTAGTCATTCCTAAACCCCTCATTTCATTCAAGCTGGAATTCCAGGTTGAGAATTTCAAGCATTCTAAATTCCATAAATTCCATGTTTCATAGGTAAGAATTTCATGCTGGAATTACATGTGTATGCATTGTTTATACACTGATTCAAATGTAAAGTGCTCATCAATGTATAGATACTAAACTATGGCAATGTCCGGCTAATGAGGCCCACTTAAGATGCCCTTTTATTCTTAGTGGGGAGGTACATGGAAAGGTCTCCTTGCAGATAAAGATAAGAGCCAACAAAAAAAAATCAGCCTAGGAATATAATCCTAGCCCTTGCTTTAAAAGCCATGAACTTAAATTTTCTTTTAACGATAGATTTCTTTGTGATTCAATCCAACAGTGGATAAAGATTTGATGATAAGTGGACCTGGGCCTGGTACCAAAACATGAGGGGATGAGAGTGTGAAAGGGTTTGCACTTTGCACCAATCCAAGGTGGGCCCCACAGAGCTAGGCTGCATATGCAGTAGCTCGTGGGAGAACATTTCTCACTACACTATACATATATGGGTCCAATTCAGTGTTGAGAAATTCATTTCAGACACCATTTCGGTTTGGTGAAATATTTTTGGCCGATTCTGGATTTCAGCGAAACATTTCAGATTTATGTTTCAGAAAAATATATAATACAAAGAAAAATTTAGAGGAGTTTACGGGAAAAATCACCTTGGATGTCACTTGCACCAAAAAGGCCCCCTCTTGGTTTCCCTGGCATAGTAAAGGCCTTCATGCCAATTTTCTCTTTTGTTTGAGCAACTATATCTCTTTTGTTCCTCTTCTCCACCCTCTTTCTCCAACTCCGTACTCTAACACCCCGACCCTTCTTAATCACGATTAGCGACTAATTAATGATGATTAGATGCTAAATGTGTTGTTTTGTATGTTTATGATGGTGATTAAGTAGATTAGAGGGGTTTTGAACCAAACTACGTAGTTTGAAGACCTTTTCGTGATTTTGGGCTTCTGTGGGGTTGTTTGTAATTTCAAAAATAGGGCGAATTCGGGTTCGTTGGGTACAGCAATTTATCGTGAGCAACTTCTGTGTTTCGACTGAGCCCATTTGAAGTCTTTAAAACCCATTTCCAACCCATATGACCCAAAATGACAATTCCACCTTAAGCTTGGACTTGCTTGTACTATTGGAAATTTCACTCTAAGAACCCAAACTCAACTCATTTCCCTCATTCCTTCTCTTCCTCAATCAAAACTCAGCTGGGACTCTCTTTTCCTTTCAAGCTCCAATCAATCAAGGGACCATTGCATGTAGGATTTTCCAACTTCAAGGTCATCTTCTTCCTCAACATCATCATCTTCAAGCTCTCATTTCTTCCATTTCATCCCCATTTGTTTCTTTGGCAAGTAAATCACTCCCAAACACTCCCCTTTGCTTGAAATCAGTGAATAGAACCCAAATTCATTGCATGCAAGCTCTCTTAAGTCTATTCTACTCATTCACCACTGTAGGAACCTTCAGGAGCTAGAGATTTGGGGATTTTCGTTTTGTTTGAGTGGAGATCAGCTTGGAAACAGTTGTTAATGTGTAGAGCACCTTTCTAAGGCAAGTAAACACATATAATAACTTGCATTGATGCCTATTTGATGATTCATCACATGATTCATATGTTAGAACCCCAATTACAAGCTCCATGAACGGTTTTAGTTGATTTTGTTGCATGGAAATGTGAATCTTTTAAAAATTTGTAGTTTAAATGAGCTTGAGAAGCTCCATTTGTGTCCCAATAACAGATATCTGAAGCTTGGAATGGAGTGGGAAACAAACCCACCTGAAAAACACCATTTCAGGTTCGAGACTCAGAAATTCTGAAGCCCAAGTCCCCACAGCTAACTGTGGAGCTCATTTGGGTCTCACGGTTACAATTCTAGAAACTTGTTTTCAGTGAATTTTGGATGAAGGTTAATTCACAGCTAACCATAAGCTAACCTTACAGGTACCGTGGATTCCAACCTAAGAGTTGTATTTTCAGGGTATAATAGTACGGCTAGCCATCAGTGGCCCACGGCTGACCATGGACCCCTTCACGGCAAACCGTGGGCTCACCGTGGAACCTAGGATTTTTAGGGACTTTCAGACATAGTTTGGGACACTAGCATTGGAACCCATGGACCCTAAACAAGCCCTAATGGATATGGGCAATGTTTGAGCTGACATATGCTCACATTGATGCCCGGGATTCGGTAATCGATTGTACTAAGCCAAAGGTGTTGACCTAGGGCATTTTGATTCCATAAATTCAAGTAACGCCAGGGTTAAGGTAGTCAGAGACATCAAATGCCTACACATAGTTGGATAGTGATGCCAACGGGCAATCAGGACCATAGGATGGGATTGTAATTCATATCATTACTCGACACCAATCTATTATGCATGCATTTGTTACGATTTCAATATTCGCGTGATTCAATCATGCCTCCTATGTTGCTTACATTTTATTTTCATGTATTTCGATTATGCATCTCTTCTTGTATATTGCTGATTTAAGTCTATCCTGCTTATGTATGTTCATCCAGATTTTGAGTACTCAATAATCTATGTTTATGGTCTGTTATGCTTGTTAGAGTATTCCCTTACGTGTACGTTTTATGTTAACGTTATCCAATACGGTTACATCATTCTGGCATCGGCACACTCAATTTCGATCCTATCACAGTCGGACGCGGCCATGTGGGTTTAGATCATTTGTTACGGTATCTGTAGCTGAGCATATGTTATGGGGGTGTATGATACATACCCATTTACATAATAAAATAAAAATAAAACAGAAAATTAGAATGAGAAAGGAGTCCACTTCAAGGGGGGCAGACCTCCTAAGGTTCAATTCGAGGAGAACCACAACTCCTAAGACAAGAGCAAAGCCTTGAATCGTTCTTCATTCATATATTCAACCATATGGCATCTACAAATATTTATACATATTCCATAACTGTTAAAACTACTCTACCACTAATCCACTACTTCACTAACCACTACTCCACTAACCCAGTATCTCTCTACTCTTCCACATACATAAAGCATATTTACATACAATCAGGACAATACAATTAAGAATCCTAATTCCTAAATAAAGCATTCTAATCAAATATAAAATAATGAAATTAAATAATAGGTACGTATCAGTGTATCTGTGCTCCAATGCCATATTGGAGATTTGTTATGTTGGACAAGCTGTACTCCTTGTGGTACCATCCGGATTATCTGTTATGTTTCATGCTCTCATCTTTGGTCATGTCGTATGCAAGAACCGTGGGAGAATATAGCACATGTGGAATGCCACCGTGCTAGGACACACTGTTAGACACCGTCACACATGATTCGTTGTGTTACATTCTTACTCATCACTATTATGCCTGGTTAAACTTCATTGACATCATAGGATCACATGTCTTTATACTCCTTTGATGCTACTTGTATATGCTTATTACATTTGTTTTACTTAAGGGTCATTGCTTTGGTGCAATGGTAAAAGTCTCGGGTGCCATGCGTGATAATGCAGGTTCGAAACTTGCGAGCAGCCACTTTGTGCACATTGCCAAAGGTTAGGTCTGTCTCTAGTCTGGACCCTCCCAGAACCTTGCTTTGGCGGGACCACACAAAGTGATGAATTTTTTTTTTTTTTATTTGTTTTACTTGCTAGATTGTCAAATTTAACAATGCTACACTTGGCGTTACAGGTGACAACGCCGAGACCCTTGCCCCGGAGACTGAAGAGGTCACGAGGACACCTCAGGGGATAGTGGAGTGGTCACCAAACGACGACATCTAAACATCCATGCTGTGCAACTGCACGTAATCACAAACTTACCCTCCTTGTGGACCTTTATGCTAAGCCTAGGTGGCCATTGGGATGTTTTAAAACTTTATCTTATATTTGTAAATTTAGCTTACTGCTTCCACTACTCTAAAAATTCTTTAGTTTAACTCTAACTTCAACTTTAAGTTACCCATGGACATGTTTATGCTCTATGATTTCTTATTCAAATATGCCATGGTATGGATACCCTATTTTAATGATGTTAAGCGGAATATATGAGTTACACAGGCTTCATCAAAAAGAAATTTTAGCTGTGATGGTCTATTCAAGGATCAAAATAGCGGTTGCGGCGGGAATGGCGGCCAATGGCCAGAACGCTACGTAGCGGGCGATACGTAGCGCTTGCGGCGATAATAGCAGTATAGCGGAGTAAATTTAAGTGGAAAAATAAATATGAATATTGCATAAAGACCAATCCTGTGCTTTTTTAGTGAGTTGAAACCAAGTAAGGGTAGAGACAGTAAAATGTCATATATCAACCCAAAAGATTAAGCTGATAGGTGTAATGCCCATACAGGTATATTACGACATGTCGAGCCTATTACTTAGGCGATGTGGGATGTGGGGCTTCCAAACACTCCCCCTCACGTGCAGGCCAGACAGATTTCATGGGCGGGCTTGTCGTGTGGGCCACACAAGAACGACAGGATCGGAACTCGCTCTAATACCATGTAAAATGCCATACATCAACCCAAATGCTTAAGCTGATAGGTGGAAGGCCCATACATGTCAAGCCTATTACTTACGCGATGTGGGATGTGGAACTTCCCAACAGAGATAACTTTAGGAAAGGCTATTGAGCAGAAAAAAATAGGAAAAACAATATTTAAAATTAAAATTGATGGGCTCTACTAGATTTTAGACTGTAGCGCCGTTATTTTCAAAATAGCGTAGCGACCTCGACCGCTACGGCCGATTATGCGGCCGCTACGATATTTTGAACCATGGGTTTATTTATGATGTCTCACATGTGAAAACCTATAGGAGTGCATGCTTAAGGAATGACTACACATTGAGTTGGGTGACTCGAATCCCCATGTGGGTCACACCTCATGGGCCATGTCCGTTTACTTGGGACCTGAGCTGGGGGTGTTACACCTACTCCATTTCTCGCCCAACCCAACACCCTCAACACCTCCATCATCCTCATTACCTCCATCCAACCACCCCATTCCTATTTTTTCCTTCTCATACCATCCATCTTCATCTTCACCTTGCATAAAACCCATTCGAACCCATCTCTGCAACTCGCCACCTAGTACATTTGAACCCATCCGCATTCCCCTCCAAGGCTGAGGAATGGAACGAAGAGGGGAATGAGGAGGCTGGTGGCACTTACACATCCCCAAGTTTTTCCATTTGGAAGCTTGGGCTTGCAAAACTCCTTTGATGCTTTTCCATTCAATCGACAAATAATTCATCAATCAATGGTAACTATAAAAACCAACAATTAAGAACAAATATCACCAATGTCTTAAGAGAAAAAAAGAGAGAAGAATTGAGAAACGGGTTACTATGGGTATGTGTTTGTTCATCAATGCCATATTGGTGGAAGAGAGGAAGCATCCTAGCCATAGATTCCAAATAGACATAGATATATATATAAAGGATGATGGAGGTGTTGAGGGTAGTGGGTTGGGCGAGAAACAGAGTGAGGAGATGGAAAAAGATGGGGGAGAAGAGGAAGAAGGCACGAGCAACGATATCGTCATTCAAACAAAAGAGAAAATAAGCTTGAGTGCCTTTACTGTTACAGAAAAACTATGAGGGCCTTTTTGGTGCACTAAGACATCTAAGTTCTTATATGAGGATTTGGCCCAAGATAGATCGGAATGGAGAAACAGAATTGGTGTAGCCGACCCCAACAAAGTTAGGACAAGGCTTTGATGATGATGAGACATCTAAGGTGATTTTTCCAGTAATTTACTCTAAAATCAAAGATTTATATTAAATTTTAAAAATATGGTTTCATACATTCAGTTTATTCTTCAAATAGAAGCAATGGAAAAAATGAAAAAAAAAAAAATTAGCAGTTCTAAAAAACAAGGGTAGATAAAAATAAAAATAAAGTAGCAATGGGTGTCAACTTCAACCAGCTCTGGAAGACAAAAGGAACAAGTGGGAAAAAAGTCGAAGAAGAAGCAGCAGTCAACTTCAACTAGCTCCGGAAGACAAAAGGAAAAGGTGGAAAAAGTCGAAGAAGAAGCAGCAGTAACTAGTTTGAGCGGCAGCAGCAGGCGGTTCGAGTGTTAAAAGCAAGGTCGAACGGCGGCAGGTGCTTCTTCCTTTTCTTCGTCTTTTTTCTTTTTGTCGTCTTCTTTTTTTTATCTTAACTCTTCTTAGTCAGAAGAAATGAGCAGCAGCAGATTCAGCTGCTGCCTCTTCTTCTTTCTACTTCTTCTTCTTCTTCTCTTGCTGAATGAAAGAGCACATAAAAGGGGTTCCATTTATGGTTTTTTACTTTTTCCTTTGAAGATAAAATAAAATTACAACCAGCCCACTCATATTTCATTTTTTTCTATTTTAAAGGCTATTTACTCAAATCGGCCAAATTGTGGAATTTCAGCCAATTTGCACAAAATCCTACAAATCAGACCAAAATTCCAAAATTCAGATGAACTGGAATAAAATTTGAAACGAATAATTTTCAAGGGGCTGTATGGTTCGGCAAAGGGACTGAACCAAAATTATTCAGAAAATTCAGGCGAAACAAACCAAATTTCGTAACACTAGTCCCATTTGATCACAAAATCAAACACTCAAGTATATGGCCCACCTTTAGAAATAAAGAAAAGAATTGTGTCACACAGAGTTCCTAAATAACAAAATGTCAAAAAAACTATATAATTAAAATTTTATAAATTCCAACGTACGGAATCTAAATCACTTTTAAGTAGGAAGAATAGTCATATTACAATACATAACTGTAATTGGCCTGAAATCCAAATCTGAGATAAGTCTTGAGAATGCCAGAGCTCCACGGCAAAGCCTCCGTCCTGTTTTTTGAAAATCCCAAATGCTATTCCTTTGCTATGATATGGAGACGCTGGGCTTGGGCATTTAAGTTACTGGGCAATTTAGATTACTGGGTTCCAAGGGCTGTATTCCATCATTTTTCCTCAATGAAACAAGCCGCACTAAACACTGCTGGGGCGAACAAAGTGGAAAGAAAGTTTCTGCTTCCGCAGAAAAAACATGTCCTTATAGGGCACGTTTGTGTAACCCATTTCCCTAGAAAAGGTAACGGTTTTCCGCGGAAAAATACTTTTTCATGTGTTTGGTGTAGCAGAAGTCTGCAGAAATCCTTTTCCACCACATCAGCATTTTCCTTGATGAGCCTAGAAATGGAGTTCCTAATGGGGGGTGTCGGACTCCATTTCCACAAAAAAGTCGGGCCCCTTTTATAAGTCGTGTTTCCTCAAGGAGGTGAATAGAGAAGGGTGTTGAAACCCTAGCACATAGAGAGGTGAATGAACTCCAGAGAAGTGAAGACAATGATGTTGATGGTGGAGGATCTCTCTCTCTATATATATATATATTTTCCTCTCCTCTCTCTCTCTAGGTTGGATGGACGGATTTGGGCGGCAATCATGGAGGATAGGTGTTGTAGTAGATTTGAGGATGGGTGCTATAGTGGGTCGATGGTGTACATTGCGTGTAGGGTGGTGATGGTGGAGGCATTGTACAAGACGATGGTGGTGGAGGATTTAGGTCGATGGTGATGATGGCAGTATAGATGATCAAGGATTGATCGGGCCCATCTCAAATGATGATGGATTTCACGATGCGTTGTGTAGTGGGCATCTATGATGATGATGATGGTGGTGGCCAATAATTGATGCGAACAAGGAGAAGATTATGGAATTGAGGCTGAGCACTGTAGTGGGCATCCATGATGATATGCTAATGATGATGGCCAATAATTGATGTGAACAAGGAAAAGATTATGGATTTGAGATCAGTACTGTAGTGGGCATCTATGATGATGATGATGGCCCATAATTGATGAGAATGAGAAGGAGATGATGGATTGGAGGATGGGGCATTGTAGTGGAACTGTTAGACCGTGGCTGGGCAGAGATGTGGTCCAATCCACGGAATCCACAGCATCAAACATAATTAGGACCAATTCATTAGGGAAAAGAAAACCTGCACTGAACATAAACTTTTAACTTCCATTGAAACCATTTTCCATGGTAATCATTTACCAAAGAATTTGTTGACGTGGCAAGTTTCTCATTCCATGGAAAAGGGTTGTACACAAACGTGCCCTAAGAAAAAAGGAATTCCTAACCAGAATTCCGGTTAAGAATCTGGTGCAGGCCCAAGGGTAGGGCTTGCGTGGAGTGCCGAGGCACGTGTCCATAGACACTTCGAATAGTCTTCACGAAGACTTCAAGATACAAGGAAGCACCTCTCTAGGGACAAACCCACAATTTTATTCAATAATCAAAGTCTGAGAAATAACTCAGTACAAAACCATATAAATAATAGAGCAAACTTAAAGCCTAAGAAAACCCCAATCTAATAAGGGAAAGCTTCCTAATACTAATATAATTAAAAATCTACTAATAAAAGACTAGAATCATAATCTAACTTAGAAGGGGACCAATTGTGGGGGCCCATACTGCATCATTCCCCCCAGGTTGAAAGAAGAGTTCGTCCTTGAACTCGAGGTGTCTTCAGATTGCCTTTATAAATGTGATGAACATGAAGGACCTCTTTGGCAGCGGTGCGAGAATTCCGTTTTGGTGGTTCTTGCTTTTCAGGATGAAGAGTAACTTGTTGTCCACCATGCATGAATGTATGTGTTGTCGCGCATTCCATTAGTTCCATTTTTGTCATACATCCAAGGACGACCCAATAAGATATCACCACTATCCATAGGAAGCACATCACACCAGACTGTATCCTCATAATCTGTACCAATGGCAAAAGTAACTTTGCAAGTATGTCGAACATGTGCTTGATCACCTTTCATCAGCCATTTAACAAAACAAGGGACTGAGAGATGAGATTTTCGCAACTTCTACTATCAAGAACAACTATGCAATGCTGCCCATGAACGGTACCCGTGGAACGGAAAATATTTTTTCGCAACCATTTCTTCTCAACAGTGGATATAGACTCTTGTTGCACCAAGAGAAGTGTACCATCTGTGTCAGCTGCTATTTCCTCCACTTCATCGGATTCGTCACTTTTAGGATCATTTGCTGTTTCCGGTTCTTCTTGTGTACCTTCTATTAAAGTTATTATTTTGTTTGGACATTCAAACGCACGATGACCCTTTTGCTTACAAGGAAAACATGTGAACTTGTTATGATCTTCAGACTTTGAGGAAAACTTTTCTGAGGAATCGGCACTTGGATTGAAGTCTGGCTTTGTGGGGGTCTTTTGTACAGGCCATTTAGACACACTAAACTTTCGTGCTTGATAATTAGCAATGTCTTCAGCTTTAATGGCATGTTGGATGATCTCGTCGACATTATCAAAATTCTTAAAGGTAAGGATATGTTGTATGTCAATGCGCAGCCCATGAAAATATCGATCAACCAACACATCATCATCCTCATTCAAGCCACAACGAGCTTGCATGGTTAGGAACTCCTCAGAATATTCAATAACAGTTTTGGAACCTTGTTTCAAATCTTGAAAACTTGAACGAAGATCTCTGGAATAATTCACAGGGAGAAATTTTGCTTCAACAAATTCTTCATCTCGATCCATGTGTCAACGGGGTCAATGTTTTGATTTCTTCTTTTCTTTTGCAACTCGGCCCACCATATCGCAGCATAATTGCGAAATCGAGTTGCCACCAGTGTAATCTTATGACCATCCGTCATTGGCTTGTGCGCAAAAATATTTTCAACGCACACTAACAAATCCATGAATTCATCTAGCTTCAATTTCCCATCATTCTCGGGAATCACAAGTTTAATACCCAAATCACAATCAACATTGACGGTATGTGGATCTCGGTGATTCCGATTATCTCCTCCATCATCTCTATGGTTATCCTCAAGCCGATTATTTTCCAAATTGGTTAATCGGGTTTCAATCCGTGCAAGAGTCTCTTGCATTTGAACCATCATTACAGATACTTGATTAGCAATTCCCGATAATTCTGTAACGGTACCCCTCAAATCATCATCATTATTGGAGGAAGACTCCACTTCTACATGCTTCTTGGGAGGCATTTTTTTTAATGCAAATTCAAAATTTCGGACTGACCTGAAGTGTAGATCTGCTCTCAACGATCACGCTGACGAGAACGGATCAGAAATCTACTGTTGGATGAGGCTGATATCGCGAAAAGAAGATCCGACCGTTGATTTGAAATCTGCTTATGGGCTTCTTCAATGGGTCGGATCCACCTGAACTGGCCCGAACTAGAAATCAGGCCCAAATGTCGTCTGAACTCGTGTCACATATGTCTCTCTCGGCCTGTACGTCGAATGAAAGAAGAAAAGGGTTTTGAAAACCCCTTTTGCTGTATATTCTTCAACGAAGAGGAAGCAATGAAGAGATGGCGACGGCAGAACACGAGCGCTGGCAAGCAGAACTCGAGGAGGCAGCGACGACTCAATGATGCTCAGGCGAGGCGGATGATGGCGATAGAGGAATGGTGCAACGGCTGCTGCTCGCTTGGTGAACGGTACGCCTCTACTTTCCTCTTCTCTTCTTCTTCGTCTTTGCTTTTTATTTTTTGCTGCTCGGGTGGGGTTTCTGTTGGCTGCTGGGTTTGGAGGGGAAGGCGATGGGATTGGGACTGACGGAATTGGAGGAGGCGGCGATGTGGATGGGTTCGGCGGCTTTTTTTTTTTTTTTCTTTTCTTTTGTTTTGCACAGGGGGTTCGTCAAGGGAAGGGACTGTGCTGAGGCGTTGATGGACTGAGGTTTTCTGGCAGTGGGGATGGGGAATGGGCTAGTGAATGAAAGGAAGGATGGCGGTAGGGTTTGGTGCTAGACTGGTTTTGGACGGATAGGCTCCGATCTGTGATCAAAGGGTGATCAGAGCGTTGTGGATCTTTGCTCTGATACCAAACTGGTGCAGGCCCAAGGGTAGGGCTTGCGTGGAGTGCCGAGGCATGTGTCCGTAGACAATTTGAATAGTCTTCACGAAGACTACAAGATACAAGAAAGCACCCCTAGGGACAAACCCACAATTTTATTCAATAATCAAAGTTTGAGCAATAACTCAGTACAAAGCCATATAAATAATAGAGCAAACTTAAAGCCTAAGAAAACCCCAATCTAATAATGGAAAGCTTCCTAATACTAATATAATTAGAAATCTACTAATAAAATACTAGAATCATAATCTAACTTAGAAGGGGACCAATTGTGGGGGGCTGCGGGCCCATACTGCATCAAAATCCTAGTAAAGAGAGAGGCCCTTAGGGCATGTTTGTTTTCAAGAGGGAAGGAGTAAAAGAGTAGGGGTCACATCGTGCATAGAGTTAAAGAGTGGGTTAAATGAACAAGATGGGTGAGTTACATTGTGTGTGTTTGGTTCGTAGAAGTAAATCTTCTTCTTCTTCTTTCATCTCGTTGGGAATCCTCCAAAAGAACCCAAATTACAAACCCAAATCTCAAACTCACACATCTTAAGTCAACCTCCTCCTAACAAATTCAGGAACCAAAAGCATCCCAACAACAGACAACCTCCTCCTTCTGGCCCATTTCCAATACTTCAACTGGAACACACAGATAAAGACCAAAAAAAGAAAACCATCATTCCAAATCCCATCCTCGTACAAATTTCAACTCATCCTCATAAAGATATCGTCAACTTAAAATCTCGAGCCAAACTCCAAAAGCCCAAATCACAAGACCAACCCCTCTTCCCGGTGAATTCTATCTCCTGGCATCGGAACCCAACAAAATCCACCAAACCAAACAAAACCCACATCTCAGAAATGCTCAAACCACTCTCTACCAACCAAGTCAAACCTCAAGGTACTGTAAAAAAAAACAAAGCCCTCTCCATCTTCGAGAAATCTATGATCGTACATTCGCCGACAGCATTGCTATTGCCTTCTCTTACCCATGCTGTCACCCACTCGACAGCATCAAGACCAAGCTAATGGCAGAGATGGAGAGGCTAGCGTCGTCAAAGCACAGATGCTTACAGAAAATTTTGATAAAGGCGGGTAGGCGTGAATAGTTTATTTGGGTTTTGGAGAGTAACAAGTGGGAGGGCAAAGTGAGCTGAAAGTAACTGCCAGCTCAGCAAGATGCTTCACTTTACTTGTCTCTGGAAATGGCCCCAAACAAGTTGAGGGTAAAAGTACAGCCGTGTCACACATTTCAACCCTCTTCTACTTCACTTCGTGGCAAACAAACGGGCCTTTAGGGCACGTTTGGCAACGGTCCTTGCCCAGGATTCCGCTACCTTTATCCCCCCAATCACAGAATATCCATGTTTTGGTAAGGCTATCTTCAACAAGCAGCTGACCGATAATATTGGTGAAAGAAAGGAAAGAATACGTCAAACCCTCCCGTCAGACTCTGCAAATCATCACGCTTATTGATTTGCGGAGGGAGCTACAGTGAATAAGATAGTCGTGTGCAAGGGACGGTCGTTTTCAAATTTTTTGATATTGTGGGTCCACAAATGATGATCTGAACCACTGATCATCTTCACAATACTAAAAAGGGCTATGGAAACCAATATGAGCCATTGATTAATCACAGATCTGGAGATATCTTCAAAAACATCTAGACCAATTGATGGCGATATTTAAACTTTTGTAGGACCCTTTGCATAATCCAAACCATTCAGCCTCTTCAAAAGGCTAAAAACAGCTAAATGCTAAAATTTAGGTCCTAATTCCTCATGGATCATGAAATAATTGCGAAAAATTTAGAACCATCCATATGCCATTGTTCCAAAAACGAGATATCAGGGCAGGCCGTTTTTTCCAATTTTTTGCTTCATGTGGGCCCTATAAATATGATCTGAACCATTCAGAATCTCCGAAATGCCAAATGCAGCCATGAGGTGAAATTAGATTCTTCATGGATTTTGAGATATTTGCGAAAAAGTCCAGACCATAAAAAGTGATTTATTTATTTTATAGGCCCCATTTGCATGATCCGAACGGTTTTGAATCTCTAGAATAACAAAAGTGACCAAGGGATGAAATCTTAGGGCTTAATTTATCACAGATAGTGAGAAATTAGTGAAAAGCACGTGACCATTGGTGTAGTTTAGTGTTGTCGGTAGAAATCCTAACTGTTTACCAAACGTGGAATGAAATGATTCCTCCCATTAAAAATCCACAGTGTTGATAGCATGGTTCCAGAGGATCAAAGGAATCATCTAGACAGAGGATTCCTCTCCCTAGCGTGGACCATTGCCAATCATGCCCTTAAGGGCAAGGAAAACTCTAGCTCAGCAATTCAATAACTTGCCCTCGCTAAATCAAAGACGACAATTACATTTTCAAAATGACCAGAATATTTGCTTATATGGAAAGGAAAACAATGCTATTTCAGCATAGATTAACATCAAGAAAGTAAATAAATTGAATGGAACACAATCCTAATGGATGTGAACATCTACACAAAGATCTTTCATCATTTTTGGTTCCATAAGTAGTAAAAGCACATAAGAGTCCCAAGTAAGGGCTTGTTTGGAAAATCTTATCCATATGAAACAGATAGGTATGAAATAGATCTATTTCAAATGGACCTGTCTGAAAAGGATGTTCTAGAAATAAGTTCGTTAAGTAACACGAAAAAACTGATTGAAATAGATTTTTTTAAGTCAACGCTTGAAAGTTTTTCACAGATTCTTTGAGATCCACAAGGAATTAAGCATTGATATTTGACCTCATAGTTGTGTTTAGCCTTACAAAAAGAATTAACAGTTCAGATCCTACATTTGGGGCCCACAAACTTCAAAAAAATAGATATAACAGTTTGGAGTATTTTGTAAATATCTCAAAATATATAATGATCCAACTGCTGAAATTTGGACTCATAACAGTACTTGACCTCCTAAATATATCCAGCGGTCTGAATTGTAATTTATGGCCCCAGAATTTCAAAAAATATGAAAAAACCAAACTGCTGATGGAGACATCCAAAACCCAGCTAGCAAAACAGGGTGCATCAACGGTCCACCATTTTTAGAAGATTTTTTGAGTTCCACAAGGAGTAAGAGTCTAATTTTTTAGCCCATAGCCATTTTTGGCCATCTAAAGAAGATTAACGGCCTGGATCAGGATTATGGGCCCCATGAAGTCCAAAAATATACATCAAATGGTTCACATTGTTTTGCAAATATCTCGAGATACAGACATGATCAACGGCTGAAATTTGACCCACTAGCCACGTTTGGCCTTTTTAACACTTCAAACAGTTTGGATCATCATTTAGGGTCTCGAAAGTTTTTAAAAAAATGAGACGCACAGTGATTATGTTCACGCCTCAAATACTGTAGTTGGGCACCTCTATGCGCATTAGATCCTGGGATCTATTTCGATTCTCCTAGATTTTGGGCGACATTAAATGTCTTTTTGAGATTTGAATTGGAGACTCCTAACCTCCTTACCAAACATTCTATTTGCGTTTTCAACCCGCGTTAAGATAATAAGAGCCTTGACAAAGACTTTTCAAACAAGCACTAAGCTTCTATTATGAAATCATGGAAATGGGAATGGTCTCATAAAATACATTTAAACACATCATCATCATCATCATCACTAAAGCCATGTCCCAACTATGTTAGGGTCGGCCACATGAATCATGTTTCTCCATTTCTATCCATCTTGAGCCAAATCCTCAAATAAGTTGCACTTCTTCAAATCCATTTTTACTACCTCCATCAATGTCCTATTCGGCCTACCCCTTCCCCTTGGTGGGCCATCTACCAGCATAACCAAACTTTCCTTACCAGCACCATTGCCGGCCTGCGTTGGACATGACCAAACCATCTCAAACGGGTTTCTCTAATTTTATCCCCCACTGATGCTACCCCTAAATGCTCTCGAAAGCATTCATTTTTAATTTTATCTTTCCTAGTTTAAAATGCTCTTGAAAGTGCCCGTTCCTAGTTTTAAATGCAAAGATATACATGTAATATTTTAAATGCAAAGGGTTGATCAGCCATAAAATGTACATCTTTATTCTGTGATTTTATTAAAAGATCAAAAGGACTCCACCAAGACAATGACAGGCACACTCAAGTCACATTAAACGCACACGCACGCAAAGAGAGCCAGAGAATAGAGCCCCTTAGTAAATGCTTGGTCCCCACTACAATCAGCAAAACACTTGACTGAATTAAAAGGATACTTCATCTACAATCACATACTTGGCAAATCAAAATATTCACTGTGATAACTGTATATGAAATGATACAAAGGTGTGTGTAAATAACTATAGCAGAATATATTGCTTTAAAAACTAATGTGGATCATGAAAGGCGAGCAAAATGTGCACCAACCTATGGGGTCCAGCTGGATGCATGCCAATCATGAGGGTATAGGGATTATACGATCCCCATGTGAATTAAAGATTGGGGAAAAACTCAGTCCCTATGGATAATCAAAACCATGGTTTGAGGGCTCAAACATTTTAATTGTATCAAGGTATGCAAGATTCTAGTGACTCAATTTATTGGTGACACCACCAATCAGGAAAGTGAAGAGGCAGCAAAATAATAAACATGTAACTTGGTTGGATTCACAACAGGTTGCCCAATTGTGGAAGGTGCACCGCGAAAATGTTTTTCCATGAATTGCCATCTCCCGGTCTTATCATGTTTGGAGCTGCACTTACTGTTGAACTGAGACACTATTTTTCCATCATTACATTCTCGGTCCCTAAAATCATTGTTGTCAAAATCCTACGATTCATATCCCAAATCCTACAATTGTATGGAATCCTTAAGGAAAAAAAAATACAAATGCATACAAGAATCCCGTTTACAAGTGAATCTTATGATTCAATAGTTGTTTTTATCAAATCTCACCATTCAAGTGATTTCTCTTGGAGGGAATAGCCATAGCTAAGAAGAGGTTAAGGTCTTTTTTTTTATGTTCTTTCTTTACTTTTTGTTAGCATATCTATTTTCAAAGGTTATATAGTGATTACCAAAACCTCTTGAGAACTTTTGCAATTTGGGGGAGGTTTAGAGATTAATAAGGAACATGCTTGTGACTAGAGTGTTCAACTATTTGTATGAGATTTTGTCTTGCATTTATTTTTTAATCTTTTTTTTTTTTTGGTGTTTTTTCTTCACCAAACACTTTTTTAACTTAAGGAAACATCCTAAACATGCAAGGTTGATTATTTAGATTTCATTGTTATTTAAAAAGAATGAAAAAAAAATGCAACATGCTTACTTTTCCTAGTAATTTGGATATCTTAAAAGTCATGGATTTCTTCATATGATTGCATCCTAGTTTTATTTGTCATTGTATTTATGCTGCTAGAGATGGAAAATAGATGGATTATGAATAATGGTGTCTTTTTTCAATTTGTTATTATTTTTTCACTTTTATAAGAAGAGTAAAAAAAATCCTACAATTCATTACAAATTCATGATACAATTTGATTCGACCCCTTAAATAATTTGCGATACAATTTTGATTTTCAGAATAATGCCTACAATATCCATATAATAGAAAATTTGTTCAATATCAATGACTTTAGGCCTGTCAGATGAACAGTGAATTGAAGTAAAGTGAGGTGACATTTTCAAAAAAAAAGTAAAGTGAGGTGAAGCATCAGATCAATAGAGAATAAAATATAAGGGGATTATGATGATCTTTTGTTTTTAGTTGCTTCAAAAGGGAATCTTTTTGTACTTTTTGTGTAAAAAGAGGATTTTTTTTGTCATTTAGTGGAGAAAGGAAGTTGCTTTTTTAATTCTTTTTTTTTAAAGGAGGGAATTTTAGATTTGTGTACTTTTGATATAATAGGTGGTCTTTTCTTGTCTGGATAATGGAGGCTCTAACTCACTTTACTTCAATTCACCATCCATCCAAACACGCCATAAGGTTTTTTTTAGCATCAAAGTTTCTAGATCAAATAAGGGCATTTTTCCCTTTTGGAGGAAATATGCTCTTGACTTGTTGCAAGCTATAGAAAGCCAAGAACTAAATCATTTCACACTCCACTTGAGGTTAATCACAAGCTTTGTGCCAATGAATATGAGTTGCTAGAATATCCAAGGGTGTTTCACAAGTAGAAGGTAAGCTGGTTTACCTTATCACTAGACCGGATCTCTATCACAGCGTCAATGTAATCAATCAATACATGCAATCTCCAAGAACTTTTTAAACGGAAGTGGTAAAGTGTATTCTAAGATACACCAAAGGGTCGCCTAGCAAAGCTCTCTATAGTCACCATGGGCTCCAAAGCATCACTGGTTATTCAGATGATGATTGGGCTGGTACTCCAGATGATCGTAACTCCACATCCAGCTATTGTTCAATTTTAGTTATTTGGAAGATGAACAGTCTGCAATTGCACACTCAAGCGTCAAATGAGAATATTGATTGACAGCCATTGCCACTTGTGACTTGCAGTGGTTAAAACAGTTGATGAAGAAACTGGGGAGTTGGGTATCTAGTCTTGGCGCTGATTTCGATTTATTGTGTGATAAGAAAACTGCTATCCACATTGCATCAAACACAGTATTTTAGAAAAGAACCAAGCACACAGAATCAAACTGTCATTTCAATGGTGAGAAAATTATAGCTGGTATCATGTGTTCGCAATTCCAAAGTCTAGAAATCAATTGGCAGATGAAATCACACACTTCAATGGAATCAAATGAGGAGCATGACTTTCAACTTGGGAATCATAAATTTCTATGTGAGGGCTTGAGGGGATTTGTAATTTTGCTTTTATTGCAATTTCTTCTTTTGTTTTTTTTTTTCATTCTCGAACCCATCTCTCTAATTATGCATTACGTAATTTGGGAATCATAAATATTTATGTGACGTCTTGAGGGGATTTATAATTTTGCTCTTATTGCAAT
The DNA here is from genome assembly GCA_029852735.1 of Persea americana. NCBI lineage: Eukaryota > Viridiplantae > Streptophyta > Magnoliopsida > Laurales > Lauraceae > Persea > Persea americana. Next base: position 41,736,992 of record CM056809.1, on the reverse strand, counting down.
TTCTTCTTTTGTTATTTTTTTCATACTTGAGCCCATCTCTCTAATTATGTAATTATGCATTACGTAAGGGGCTGATTGTAATTTTTTACTATATCAACTTAGTAATTAAAGATGACCAAGGCACCTTTGTAAGCCATGTGCTCTGAGACTTGTGTTTCTCCGCTCCAGTAACTACTGTTTGGTCCCTTTTTGCCCCAATGAAAACCCCAATTCCCCCGAACCTACCATAACCAGTAATGCTTTAGTTGCAGTTTGCACATGTCCTGAAATCGCTTGATTCAGCTCCTCTTACATCATATCAACACCAGATCTTACCTCAATCTAGCCCCATTTGATCACCATAAAAACCTAAAATCCGCCCTTGATTTCAGCCTCTACTCGACCCCATCAAACCCTTCAAGAACCACTGCATCCATGTGCCCAAAGGCTTCAAGGGTAAAGTGAGCCCAAAATGCCTACCCGTACCACACAAATGTTCCTATACTAAAACATGATCGAAAATCCAAATAGAAAGCACACATGGTTTATTATACCATCCTCAAATCAGCTGTTTTAGTCCAAAGCCATAAACTGCAACATTCTTAATTATCAAAACTGGGCATTGTACAGTTCTAACAGTAAAAAAGATGCCTAGACAACGTATGGAACTTGCACAAGAAATTAAGAGATTGAATGCATCAACTCCAACAAGAAACCGAATTATTGGTTAAAATAATATCAATATCATCAAATATGAAATGATAAGACTAAAGAGAAAGTAATGTACCCTCAGGTGTTCAGTGTTACACCCTTGAAATATTTCTTGAAACTGCTCCTCTGTTATACATGAACAATCCTTTATGCATATTTGGGATGGAGACCCACTGACAATGAGACTCAGGATTTGATGGTTCATTTTCCGGGAATCACATAGACGGTGACTGAGTTGGCTCCTCTGAGCATCTGGAATTCCATCAAGTGAAGTAATTGCTTCAGCATTCTTACAGAGAACGCTGAAACATATATCATACAAGGAAGGAACTGACAGCCTCGACCTTTTGAAATCGCAATCTTGTGAAGGCACCCATTCTATTACAGGTCCATCTTTCTTTGGGTCAGATCTGGAACTTCCCCGTGGAGCACTCAACTTTGCAGCCCGCTCCTCCAAAATCTTGACAGCAGTTGAGAATGGTCCAGGCCAATCTTCATCTTCTGGAGCAGCTTCTACCATTGGGATTTCAGCATCTGGCAAAGGATCATCCTCCTCCTCACTGCGTTCAAAATGAGCGAATCTCGAAGCAAAATGTTTGGCTGTCGCTAGGAACCTTTCCTTATTCCTTTTTACAACACCAACTCTCTCCTGCACATTCTGTTTCACTTCTTCCTTGGCAATGTTTGACTCATCAATTTTCTTCACCCTAATCGAATCAAAAGCTGCTTGCATTATTTTCTCCTCATTGAATTCACCACCATTTGCGCCTGCCACCAGTTTCTCTTCTCTACCACTGATTGACAACCAGCTGTTTTCAATAAATTTCCCCTTCCCTTTTTCTTCCTTGCTGTATCTTTTCTTCCTGTTAGTGCTAAAAACACCATTGCTTTGGGCCCCCTCAGCATTCATTTTATTTGCATCAGTACCAATTGATAGCCAATCTTCCTCAATCACTAGCGCTTTTCCCTTTCCCTTTTCTTCTTTCCCGTATCGATTATCACCATGAGCAGCAGTATCACCATCATCTATAACTGGACAGTTCATCTCTGGTTCTCCAGCAAAAAAATCCTCCACACTTTCACCATCACCTTTGTTTTCTTCAACTGTATTCAAATCAACATTGGCCAGTTTGATTCTCTTTCCAGAACTGGAATCCGATTTGCCCTTTTTCACTACCTGCTTCTCATCAGTCCCCTCCTTTTCTGCATCCTTCTCCATTGGAACGCCATGAAAATCATATCCAGCTTCCTCCATGCTCTTCGTTTCCATTTCATCTTCAGGAACAGAGTTGAGATCGAACATAAGAGAAACACCTGTTTCCATTTTACCTTTACCCGCAAGCCTTGAACTTTTTCGTCTTGAACTTAAACTTCCCCGACCAGAACCTGAACCCTTCCTCTTCTTCTCCTCCTGAACACCTGCCTCTTCTCCATCCTTCACTACCTGATCACCATCCAAACCCAACTCAACACCCTTCAACGCCTTCCGATTCTCAGTCTCCTCATTCTCCTTGCTCACACACTTGTTCCTCTTCACATTTCCAGATTCTGAATCCGAAACATCTAAAACCCTAGCTTTCTTCGCAGGCGTAGAATTGCGTTCCTTCCTCTTATTCTTCACCTCCGGGCTTTCAGATTCTGAATCAGAGCCTTTGGTTTTGCCGTCAGCGTCAATCGACAAATCTCCATGGTGGCACTGGGACGACTTGGAAGCGAGACGGAGGCTGCGTCTGCGGGCGGGTTGGGGAGTGGGAGAAAACTCTAACCCCGGAGAGTCTTCGAACCCCGATTTTAGGGTTTCGGGGAGAATTGTGCGAGAGCGTAATACCGTCATGGAAAAGAAATCGAGGGATATAGTGGGGTAGTGAACGACCAGACAGCCATTATAGCAAGGGATATAGAAGGGGTATATAAAGAAAGCGAGAGAGGGGCAACTGTGGCAGTGAGCGAGAAGGTTCCTTGGAAGCGCCGCGTTGTACCGAGTGGTTGGGTTTCCCGCGCAAAAATAGAGGTTTATCATTTGTGTATTATTATTTTTAATCCAAATTAAAAGAATAATTAATATTAATAATCAGTTAACATTATACCATTAATTTATGTTGAGACTAAGAGTGTAAAGAAAATCGAAAAACCGTCTGATGATTGAACCGAATCGACGATTAATAACCGTGTTTCATGGTTTAGGTCACGATTATTAAAATCGAAAAATCGGGCTTTATGGTTAGGTTTCAACTTTCAGTCTCGACTCACGGTTATTAACCAAAGCGAACCGCAAAATACGATTCAGTTAACTGTTTTTCCAAAACAAACGGTTAACAGAACATTACATCCTAATTTAAAAGGAAAAAAAAAAAAGAAGAAATGGGGTATGGTGTAATTTTATAACTTAAATAACCCCTTTTAACTTTTGAATCGTAATCATTGGAACAAAAAATGAAAGAGGAAAAAGTGAAGGATCATGGATGTGTGTTGTGAGGCCCCACCCCTTGTGGGCCCTTAGCTTGAATTAAATAATTATTAATATGTTAGTTCCTATGTTAATATGCTAATTATTATGAATTAGTAGTATAGTTTTTAATATTCCTAAGTCTTAGAATGTAGCTTTTATTTAATTTTTAATAGATTTTGATTAGATTAGGAATTGGCTATCATTAGAACTAATAAGAGGGCTAATAAGGGTTAGAACATTCTAGAATCCCACCTAATTACCCAAATACCCATGGCCCCATTTCTTTTTCATTTACAACCAAATTGCCCTTTTGGTAATTAGCCTAAACCCTAAGCTATATAATCAAACTATTGTAAACATTAGCCTAAAACCCTAATTCACTCTCCTCTCTCAATTACCCTATCTTCTCCCCCAAGCAACCCTAATTCCCCAAAATCCCGACACAAGGAGGCTAGGAGACCACCCCAATTTGCAACTACAACCCTATTGGATCTCTTCTCTCACTCTAATTTCTCTTTTCTACTACACAAAAGCAAGTACCTTATGCAATTTCACTAGATGCATGCTTTCTTTCCTTGTTTTTGTAATTTCAATTCAATTAGATGTTTATGCATGATTAGATCTTCTTTTGAGCTTGTTTTCATGGAAATGATCATTTGATGGATGGGTTTACCCATTTGGAAGATCAATGGCCCGGTTAGATGGTGGATGGAGATTATTGGAGTGTTTTTGTGTTTATTCTTGTTTATGTGATAAATGGAGGAGATTTTGGATGAATTGAATGAGAATTGGATTGAAAATGGAAAATCCCAGAAATAAGGAATTTAGCTATCTGTGTGTACCCGGTCGACTGGACCCTGTCTCAGTCGACCAGGCACACAGGAACCTGCAGGAAATAGCTGAGATATGGATTTTTCAGACAAAGCAGAAACTCTGTGTACCCGATTGACATCACGACCATGATGTCGACCGGATACACAGTGCTTCATGCAGAAACCCCTAGCTACTTGACACCAGGTTCTAGTGGACCCGGTCGACATCACGACCATAATGTCGACCGGGGACACTACAGGACATCCAGTTCACCCGGTCGACATCCCAAGGTATGATGTCGACCGGGCAAGCTGTGAACAGTGAGATTTTCCAAGCTTCTGTGACTTTGATGTTTGATCATTTGTGGGGTCCATTGACCATCCAAATAGGCTTCCATCAAGTGTGCCATACACGAATCAATGGCATGACTCAGCCTTGATTCGTGGGGTCCACCAATTGAGGTTTTGGGATTCGAATCGTCAATGATTCGACCCTTAATTGTAGTCCATGGTATACACAACTTCAGGAGCACCAAATTTATTACCTCTGACACCTGAGACTACTGTTAATAATCCAATCACGTGATGAGGCCTGAACCAAGAGTGGACCATTACCTAGGATTGGTCCTTTGTCTATTTCCACTTGATTCCATGTTTTGAGGATTTCTTGTGTTGATCTTCTCTCTTATCCTTATTGTTGTCAAAAACCTGTTAATTAATGGAAATTGGAGGACCTGAACCTAGGAATACTTAGTGGTGACCATATGTTGTGTTTGGAGATAAATGACCCGTGTCTGTGGCTAGGCGGGCCCTCATACGGCATAAGGTTGGGAATGTGAAACCATAGCATGAAGAGGTTAGGTTAAATGGTTGGTTAGCTCATTGTGTATGAGCCTGGGATGATTACTTGTGGAATGGACATGGTATGGTACTTGTGTTGCCTCAGGCCACAGTTGTGAGCCTTGGAGTGGATCCCATGATGTTGGACTTGGACTTGGACTTGGATATTGGACTGTGTTCCATGTCGTTGTACCTTAACCTCTTAGAGACTTGGTTAAGACATTGCTCACGCAAGATAAGCCTAGACAGACACAGACCTGAATTTGGTTCCTGAGTTGGCACTAAACATTCACTCAGTTGTTCTAAGCTCAGCCAGTTGACTGATCATCGCTGGTAGGGACTATATTGGTTACTTAGAGCTATCATGATGAGCTGTAATTAGACAGATGGTGTGATACCACGTCCGAGTTAATCTGATAAAAGGGTGTGATCGGTGCGATAAAAGGGTGTGATTGGTGTTATATATTGTATATTATTATTATCAGGGCTATTATCCCTTGCATGGTTATTACCTTTTCCCCACTGCAAACTGTTTATGGTATGGGAAGTTTATAGTACGGGAGGGCCGCGGCATAATATCTTGCGGTATATTTAACTTGTGTGAATGTGCCCTTTGTTGTCTGATTAGATTAGATACTTTACTTTCTGATTCTAAATTGTTTATTACTGCTCAATTGCCTAGATCATGTACTTTGTTATTCTTATGATTACGTACATGTCATTACTCTCTTTTGTTGTATAAATCTTGTGTTATCTGTATGTGGTGCCTTGCCAGATCCTTGGATCTGACCCATCTTTGGTGCTTAGGTCCTGACCATGATCCCGCGGACGACGCAATCTATGAGATGCCTATAGTAGGTGACTACGGGTGGGGGCCGGCTGACCAAGTGGTCGAGTCGGAAGAAGGAGCACCTGCACAGGGGGACTGAGTGCAGTTTGTTTTGGGATTTGAGAGGATTTTTGTAGTGAGATGGGTAGATAGTATAGTTTTGTATAAACACTTTGATAATTACACTTGAGATTTATATTAGACTTCTGCATTGTTACATCTGATTTATTTATATGAGACTATTGCTTCCGCTATCTTTTCATACGCTTCCGCAATATAACTGTTGATTATGTTACTATTCAAAAAGTTTTAAACTTTGACCTCTTTGCGGACTATGATCTTGGAAGTTCTCAGATTTTCCGAGAAGTAGCACGCCAATTTTGGGTACCTTAGCGTTATCTTCGGTATTCGGAATTAGGGCGTTACATGTGTTGTTGGAAAATACACTTTATTATTTCATTTATCTATGTGAACATTTTAATGCTACTTTAAGGGGTGTTTGGATAAGTGCATAATATAATATCAACAAATTTAAACATTGTAAGATTTCATTATCATAGAATAAATTAGTGTCGTATTTGTTATACTGCGTCACTTATAGTGTTTGACAATCTTCACAAATTTTAATATACCTTTGGAGCGTTTGACAATTTATAAAAATAAAAAACTCACAAGATGATGTACCAACTAAGAAATTGAGAGAATGTAATCAATTAACCCAACATAGGAACCACTAATTAGTAATCACAAGTGTTAATAAACATGGTACGACCCATCTATTGTAAAAATATATATATATAAGAGTAAATTTAAATCATGAGACCCAAGCAATGTTGTTTAATTAAGGCGGGTCCACCAAATGTTGGTAACTATACTATAATGCATCTAATGGTGATTATCACAAATGGCCCTACTAGCTTTTTTATAAGAATCATCGTGGGACCTATTTGATGTCGGTAGTCATATTAATACTATGAGAGCTATCAAATAGTGGGAGTCATTTGCTGATGACAAATTGATAATTACAATCACACAATTCAATTTTGGTAATCATGGGACCTGGCTAATTTTGGTAGTACGAGACTCACCTAATGTTGGTAATCACAATGAAAGCCTTGAGCGTGATATTTGCAGGACCCATCCAATATTGAAAATTAACAAGGACTATATAGTCATGATATGGCTATAGAGCCCCACATTAAATTTGTAAGCACTGTGGGGCCAATCTAATAGTGAGACTCATAAATGTTAAAACTTATAGTGGGCCATTGTAATTAATGGTTGCTCATGAAATCTCCAATGGCTTTTACTCAAATTCTCCATTCGTATTTAGAAAATATTTTTTAAAGATTAATTTTTACATCATATCATTGAATAATGTAATATGAAGGTTTTTGGAAGAAAGTGAGATATTGTAAGATACTTGAAATAGATTACATTTTAAACTAGTAGAAAATATAGCAAAATCTCTTGAAATATCTTGTTTCCAAACACTTTAGTATTTTGGAATTATGCAATTTGTTATCTAGGATAATTGGTTTTGACTCTTGACATGTATTTTGTATTCTGACAAAAAAATATATGTATTTTAAGTGACAATTAACTGTAGCTGAACCGTCTAATACAGTTAACCACGGTTCGGTTTTTAAATGTTTTTTAGAGTACAGTTACAGTTACGATTACGGTTTTTAAATATTGAAAACCATAAAATACGGTTCGGTTTCACGGTTAACCGAACCGATACACCCCTAGTTAAGACGATGAGTCAAGATTGGCATGAAATGTCCTACCCCAATTTTAGAGCCCATGAAAACTTTTTCATATGAATATTAAAATATCTAAGAATTAGGGTCTTATGTTATAATTCAACAAATCCATGTAATTTACAATTGTGCTATGTGTACTCCATTAGATGTAGAAACAATCACATATTAAATAGTAAAACAACATAATTTATCCTCATGCGATGCAGAGGTTTGTGACAATATAACATGAAATAGAAGCACGCTTGGATGTCTTTAACTCCTTGCTTATGTTCGCTGGATGCCATTCGATATGATGCTCCAATTTATTCAACCACAATTTGAAAAGAAAAGAATGTTTTTTGTATTTTCAATACACACATGCTCCATATGCATTAAAAGTGATCTTATTAATATGAAAGTAAAGAACTTATCATCAAAAGTGCACACAGATCATCACGCTAGAATGAAAAAACTTATCATCAAATGAATACACAGTTGATGATCCTCACAAAAATGCAAACTGAGAAGACCCAATTTCTGAAAAAACTGGATCAAGTGCCATTCTTATGTACTTTAGTATAAAAAAAATGTTGCATTACATTTGGTTAGGCTTCTTATTTCACAATCAATTTATACTGTCCAGTTTTGCTTTTAAACCATGGAACTTAGACTATTGATTTGTACCCTCTAGCCCCAATCTCCTAACTGCCTATTTGATGACTAAAAATGGATGGCTTAGATTGTCTGGATTTGAAATGGGCTCCACACAGTTAAGGCAGGATTGATTGATGTCAGTATACGCCATATGTATCGTTTGCTTCTTGATGCATACAAATGGATGTATTGATGCATTGGGATTTTGGAAAGCCAATGTTTTCTTGGATTTTTCATTTTTCTCCTTTTATTTTTTCTATGTTTTTTTTGGCACATTGTCGGGGTAACAACATGCGTTGACGAGGTAGGAGAGAGTTTTCATCTAAATCTCATTATTTTCATTTGCCATATCCTATGTCAATTGATTGACATGTCAATTTTACTCATGCTTTTACCAATCGTTTCAAGAAAAAAGATTTAAATCTCACATATCTTCGTAGTTGATTTACTACTTGTTGATATCAGAGATCGTAAGCAAGACCAACTATTTGAAAGACAAGTGCCTATGATAAAGATGCCAAATATTTGAGGCACAGAGAGGGCAATAGAGATTAGAAAGGGAGAGAAAGAAAGAGGCGGGATAGAGAGAGGAAGAGCGGGTTAAAGGGAAAGAAAGTAGAGAGACCGGCTTTGGAGTCATGAAGAGGGATAAATGAATGAGTCGGTTCAATGAATCGTTTCAATTAGATGAAGTAGTTTTTGTTTTTTTTTTTCTAATTTCAAACTTCAAAGGTTTTAACTAGGTCCCACTCCCATATGCTGATATGGCTTATGGTAGATCGATTTAAACTAAAAAAATGGATCTCAACTTTACCAACCGTTTCCTAGCTTTCAAGAGAAAGAATTAAGGGCATTCGAAAACTGCTAGATTTGGTGGATTATTGGATGTTTTAAAATTTACTAATAGAAGAAGCACAAACCCAACTCGGGTATAAATTATAAATTATATATATTAAAGCATCAAGTGAGTCTCGAGGAAAACGACACGTGGCAACATGGGAATGCCTTAGAGAGCGACGCGTGGTGCATCCTCAAACTTTTTGCAATATCACATTCCGGAATTGCCCTTCTCATCTAATCCCATCACCTAAAACATCTCAATGTAAATCTAAGATATTCTTCAAATAAGATACTTATTCCTTCCCTAAAACATTGTATACAATAATAACTTCTCTTTACTTACCTTCAATGGGCCTCGCGTATTATTAAACTAACAAAAAAAAAAAAAAAATAAAGGCTCTTTGGCTATGATTTTAGTGATCGGTGAACATATATGTATTAAATGTTGTTGCATATCAATTTGTGAGACCCTTATGTCAGATCAAAGTTTTAGAGATTTGGGGTACTTTTGTAGATAGTATTTTGCTACTTTTTTTCCTATTTTTTCTTTCAGTATTTGGTACGGTTAATCCATGGGGACAATTGTGGAAACCAGTTAATTTCAAAATCCACATTTAATATATTATCATTTATATTTACTAATTTAACCAAATAAATTCTCTCTCATGAGTCTCCATCTTTATCAAGATTTTTTTATTAACATTTATATTTACTAATTTAACCAAATAAATGTATGAGTCCCATTATGAAATCCAAGTCTTCTTTATTCCTAAACTCACAATTTACGGGGGACACTTTTTTTTTATACCAACACACGAAGAACTTTTTTGATACAAGAGCGGGGGCTACTTTTATAGTCTGTATTCTGCTACTTTTTTCTCCTTATTTTCCTTTCAATATTGAGTAAGATTAATCCATGGGGCCCATTATGGACATTTTTCTCCTTATTTTTCTTTGGATATTTGGTAGGATTAATTAATCTCTGGGGCCCATTGTGGAAGCCAATTAATTCCAAAATTCACATTTAATTCTGAAATGCTACTCAATTTATGGCGACGCACATATATAATCAAATCAAGGTCCTAAAATACTTACTATTTACTTAATCTTTTCCTAAATATTTTCAGCTACCTAAAATTTCTCTAATGAGTTTCCATCTTTATTATAAATTATTTATTAATATTTTATAACTTATTTAAATATTTAAAAATGTTTCTAATTAAAGATTTTAATGATTTTGTAATTATGGCCTATGTTGTGTGCAGGCCTATTGCACTAGTGATATATATTAAAGCAGCAGCCCTCTTTGCAAGAGAACGACACATGGCGCTCTCTTTTGAGCTTTTACAATTAGGCTTTCACAATGACATATGGCAAACCCAATTTTTATAGATAGCGTGTAAATCTTTTTTGGACTACCTATTTTAGAGTACTACCTATTTTAGGGTATGTAAATCTGTAAATCCTTATCTCACACCTCAAAAGAAAGTATGTTTCCAAAACTGAAAATCAATCTCAATATATATCTTCCATGCCCATCAAGATTCTATCTAGAAAAAAAATCAAAAATTGCAAAGAATGAAAATTGTGATCCCCAATCTATATTGCCAATCATGTGAGCCCCACTTCCTATTATTATTATTATTATTATTATTATTATTATTATTATTATTATTATTATAACTTGGGTTAGAGCACTTTATCATTATGGGCACACCTAATTAGTCCAAATATTTTTATCTTTCCCATAGTCCTCCCTCATATTGCTTTCTATACATATCTTTTTTATTTATATTTTAATATTTTCTATTTATGTTTTCTTTGATATGCACAAATATAATTTTTATATTCGAATATATGGTTTTTTCTTTTCTTGGCCCGTGTTGGGCATGGGCCACTCACACTAGTTATATATATTAAAGCAGCAGCCTCTTCACAGGAGAGCTGTAAGGTCCCCGACCTTAATAGAGTGTTTAATTTCCTAATATTGGCAATTAGCCTAATTAATTGTGATTCTAGCTAATTAGGTGGGTTTAGTGGCTAAGCGAGTTTCTTTATCACTACAAAGATGTTCTCGAAGTTTAGTTTGATTCCAAGTGCGATTAGTCTTAATAGGGGATTAGGTTGTGATTAATAGGAAAAATCGGGTACTTTTCCAGAAAATTCTGTTTTCGCCGAATTTGGGTTCGTTGGAAAGATCTTGTCACGCTCGTCACTTTTCGTTCTTGATTCGTCCGACTCGATGCCTCGGAACCCCTCAAATAATCACATTTCCTTCATTTCACTTAAGGAGGGCAATTGAGTCATTTCCTTTCCATCTTCATTTTTAAACTCCATTCTAGCTCTTTCATTTGTTCCTTCCTCCATTGCAACTGCTAGAACTCCTTCTTCTCTCCCTCCCCTTCTTCTCTCTTCTTGCATGTGGAGCTTAGAGGCCCTTCCAAGTGGAACTAACTACACCATCTCCTTCATCTCTTAGACCCATTTTGGTAAGTTTCTCTCAACTCCTTCTTCCCTAATTTCTCTTCTTGTGATTGTAAATGGATTGCATGTTGATAGATTTCTTTTCATCTGCTTCCTCAGTATTCTTTGGGTGTAGGAGAAGGGTTTTGGAAGTGTCTTTGGCTACGACGTGAGTGGAGAGCTCTCGTCCTCAATCTCTCTCTCAAATTTTCACCTCTTTCACACTCTTTGGTGAAGGCAAGTAAATTAGCTTTATTTATTGTTCATGCATGTATGTTTATCTTCACTCTTGGCAATGCAATTGTTAAAAATCCCTAATTCCAAGCTTGTTTATGTTTATGTTGGGTTTCACATATTAATTAGGTAAATTTTGTTATTGGACTTCAAATGGAATGGGATGGGTATTCTTGGAAAATGAAATGAATTGTTTGCAAGTATGGAAGGTGGGGATTCTGAAGCTATCGTGTGTACTTCGAAATTTGAATGAAAAGCTTCAGAAATTCCACTTTCTGTATGCGTGGTCACCCCGCGGCTAATCGCCTGATCAGAACAGAACCTGGTAAGGTTCTGTCTCGCACGCGGTCACCCTGCGGTTGGCCGACTTGACGAAATAATTTTCGAGTAGTGTCTTTACTACGCACGTGACTAGTCGGTCACCACTCGGCGACCAGGCGGTTAGCCGCCTAGACCAAATCATGATTTTAAAAATGGGACTTCTTCCTTAGGTTTTGACTTTATACATGGGACCCCTTAACCCTACCCTTACATTACCAATTGGGGAAAATGAAAACTGAGCATGATTGGCTTGGTGTGCTTCGTCGGTTGTCCGGGATTTTCCGTATATTGATGTAATTTGGCTGAATGCATATAGAATTGAGTTAATTGGTGCCCAATAACTTCCGTACACCATGGGCCCGCCAAATTATGACACCATTGACTCATTCTCCATATGTACTCCGTTGGGGATACAATTGGTACACAAAGGACAACTCTTGACCAAGGATTGGCTTGTTCTCCACTCTTGACTCCTGAATCTTGTATCCGTAGCTTGTCATACATTGTACACTCTATCTTGTATAATTGTATAATTTGTAACTCAACTTATAGAATTAGGATAGGATCGGACTAGAGTGTATCATCGGGTACCTTTGTCTTGTATTGATGGACATGTGTGAATAGACTTGAAAGATGACTACTCATAGAACTTGGAACTTCACTTGTATTTTGGCTTGACTTGGAGTAGCCCTCGGCTTGTACCTGTCCTTATTCTCTTTTGAAACATGTTATGAATAATGTATTTTGCTTATCTTCTTGTCAAAATATCGTTGATCCTTTATTCCATGGTATGTAGAGGACAACTACTACTATTACGTCGACCCATATCCCGAGGCAACCCAAAAGGATCCTGAATCAGGGGAGGAGGACGAGATATAAAAGTGGGGTGCCGATGACGTAGCTTAGCGTCATCACTCCTGGCACTAGTGTGCGTTATATGGGGATATCTTATCATGCCCTTCATCTCATCTTTTGGGGAATTTATGCACTTTTGGACTTATTATACTTTTGTGTATCTTTTGTACCAGGACCTAGGTTTTCGGGATGGTCCTGATATTTATAAACTTTATATGTTTTATCTTTCGAAGCTTGAATATATATAATGGAATGAAATCCATACTTGCTTTGATATTCCTATAAGTCCCATTGATCATTTGTTAATGAGGCTCAACTACACAATCGTCACAGTAGACTTTGATCCTTGGGCATTAAGGGCAAAATTTTTAAATTAGTCCTAAATTTCACACCCCGGATCCGGTTTATTCTTTAATCTGGTTCAAGGTCGTGACAAGAGCGACACGTGACGTGCAAGAAAATCTCTCTTGAGTTGACATGTCATTAAGAGTCAATCAAAATATAAAATCCCCTATAATCTCTTTCTTGATTTTTCTTGACTCTTCTAAGTTTATCTCATCAAGAAGCTTCCATTTTAAATATGGATCTTGCCTCCATAGCGGTCATTCTTCAAGCATGGAATCGTGTCATATATAATCCAATGATGCATGTTGGTCACTTACTATCAAACTAAGATCATTGCAAATTCATAAAGACAGGTAACTGCATGAGAAGGTTTGGACTTCTAATTGATTACAAGTGGGCCCTACTATATGGAGCTTTCTATATATATTCGTGATTTGATAATAAGAGATTACTACCAAACTAAAATTTTTGGCAACTCCATTTGTGACAAATTTGATCCTTATCAAACTTTGTTATTAATTTCTTACAATTCATTTATTTTTTTAAAAAACAATGATAATTTTTATGGCCTGTGTTCGGCATGGGCCCTCTTTTGCTATTTGATTAGAACATAGATAAGTTGAATATGATTAGGGATTTTTTGTTATTATTTGTTTCTCTTTCCTTTAACTATTTTTATTTCTTACACATGTTGTAGAATCTACTGTTATAAGATATGTATCTTGGGTGGATGCCCACTTGAGATGAGTTAGGGTTAGAATTAGGGTTCCTCTCTTGTGTGGTTTCTTTGTCTATAAATAGGCCCCTCCCCTTTGTATTTGGACACATATAATAAGATAATAGAAAAGCTCTCCCTTCTCCCTCTAATCTTCTTTCTCCTCTTAGTCTCTCTTTTTTATAACATGTTATCAGCAAGAGCAAACAACGTCGGTTTTTCAAAAGCAGTAAGGAGTCACCGCTTTTCTCCTCTCGGTCTGCATGCACAATCCAAACGCTTTTCTTTTCAAACACCAATCCTTGATTTACGTGTATAATCCAAAAATTTTGCTTGCTTTGGTTCATATGCAACCATTTTTTTTACTCCTTTTGGTTCTTTTATGGTTTTCAATTTGCGTTCAAGGCACAGTTTCAAGGCGTTTTTTTTTCTTTCTATTAATCGTTTCGTTTGGCATGCATCTTCAACAAACATATTTTGTTTATCAAGACTAACAAAGTCTCAAAGCATATTCTATTTTTCAAAGCATCGGTTTCCGTGCAACACAAGACTAAGTCTTGTTTCACGTGCAATTTCCTCACTACCTCACGTGCAACACAACACTTTCCTCTCAGTCTCACTTAAAACACAAGACTTTCCTCTCTACCTCATGTGGGTCCAATCTCGGGACGCGTGCAAAAGAAATCCATCTTATTATCAGGTCCGTCCATAACTTCTTCATTCGACCTCCGATCGACGAAGGATTTGGTTCTACAAATTCGCGGCCACAATCATTACTTAATAGACGTAACAGATCAACATTTCAACGGTCAAAAGTCTTTTCTTAGGCTGCGATCATGGTAAGTGGTATCCAAATCACAGTCCAAATCCAATCTTTTAGAATGATAAAATTAGTTTGTGATACTCATTTACTGTAGTTATAGTGCATTATTATTGTTCATTGTCTTGCATGATTTTTTTTTAATTTATTAATACTATGAATGGATCACAAAATATAACCATAAGTTTTAAATCTGAACCTGAAGTTCACCTATTTATGGACTAGCAGTCAAAGAAGTTGGAATACTGATATGAACCTGTAGATTCATATCCATAAATCAAAACCTGGAGTTTTTTTTTTTATTTCAAATGAATTATACGGCCATGAAATTAAACATGAAAATCTTGACAGAACCAGAAGTTTTGATAATTTGTTAGAACCCAAAGTTCTACTTCAAACGTGAAGATTTAACAGAACCTGTAGTTCTAATTTCATGTGTTTTGAACCTAAAGTTCTAAATCAAGCCTAAAGTCGTGACAGAACTAGCAGTTCTGATTCTCAAAGTTGAGAATCTGATGTTCTAACTTTTCATTGGCCAACTTATTTGTCATGTTTACATTCACTTCTTAAATTACTTCTCATGTTAAGTTTTCATTTTTTTCCTTTTTTACTTTATTGACCATTTGCATACGATTGATTATATATATATTTCTTATTACAGTTCTTGCATGATGAAAAATATGGCTAAACTTGACTTTAAAACACTTAACATAAATGAGGACAAATACTTATCCTGACAATTGGATGCTAAAATCCACTTGCAATCCAAGAAACTGGGAGAGACCATAAAGGAAGGTAACATGCCCCAAAGAAGAAGGTGTTAGCTCTCATCTCATTGCGCCATCACATACATAACGACCTAAAAAATGAATACCTTATTGAGGAAGACCCAACAAACCTATAAAAATCCCTGAAGGATAGATATGATCACCAGAAGATGGTCATACTACCGGTTGCTCATAATGAATGGTTAAACCTTAGGTTACAGGATTATAAAATAGTATCTGAATACAACTCTGCCATTTTCAATATTGTTTCCAGATTAAGATTATGTGGTGAAAAGGTTTCGAAAGAGCAGATGTTAGAAAAAATGTTATCCACTTTTCACGCCTTTAATGTGCTTTTGCAGTAGTAGTATTGAAAGCGACGTTTCTCCAATTATTCAGAACTTATCTTATGTCTCCTAGTCGCTAAACAAAATTCCATAATATTGATGAAAAATCATAACTCCAAACCAACTGGATCTTAAGCAGTTTTTTAATCAAATGCTATTATTAACTCCAACAGAGGAAGAGGTAGGAGGAATGAAAGACATAAATCCTCCTGTAGAGGTGGAAGAAATAACTCCTCCATGCGAGGTGGTTTTAAAGGTCCTCCACCAAAAATTCAAAAATCACCATAAGCGGTCTGCCCCTCAGCATAAGAACAACCGGAATCCACCGGTTAATTCTATCCACCGTCTTGATGACATGTGCCACAGATGTGGAAGAAGGGGGCGTTAGTCACGCACTCGCCGTGCACCAAAGGAAGTGGTGGAACAATATAAAGCATACAAAGCCTCTGTTAATTTAGCAGAGACAAATGATCTGGAAGGCTGGAATTTGGATATAATGACACCAGAAAGACCTCCAGTTGATATTACAAACTTGGAGAGTCGTTACTTATTTGAGGATGAAGACAACAAACATATGGAAAATGAGCCATTTAACAATCTTTTAGGGGCACCCCCTGGCATGGTCTAGAAGACCCATAATTCTTTGAACATCACAAACTTAATTGTTTTTTAGTTCAGTTGAGATGCTTGTTTCTTAAACTTTTCCGTTTTGATGGGGAACTTCATTTTCATT
The DNA here is from genome assembly GCA_029852735.1 of Persea americana. NCBI lineage: Eukaryota > Viridiplantae > Streptophyta > Magnoliopsida > Laurales > Lauraceae > Persea > Persea americana. Next base: position 41,720,533 of record CM056809.1, on the reverse strand, counting down.
AATGTCCTAATTTATAGCGAATGATTTAATTATTTTAGTTTTAATCATGTGATTGCATAGTTATATTGATTTATTATTTTTTGTTTAAGGTAAAGATCATGGGACTGAGAACAATCTCTGTTTGGTAGATAATGCAACAACACACACTATTCTGAAAAATAAATTTTTTTTCTCATAATTGATATTCATTCGATGAATGGTATTCACCATAGCTGGACCTATACAGATAATTGAAGGCTCCGGAAGAGCCCATATGATGTTACATAATGGTACCCATCTATTCATTAAAGATTCATTGTTGTCAAGAAGGTCCCGATGAAATTTAGTTTTGAAGACATTAGAATAAATGGGTACCACATTGAGACTGTAAGTGAAGGTAACAATGAATACTTATACATCGTTTCTAGTATTGAAAGCCAAAAGCAAATACTAGAAAAACTAAGTGCACTCTCCTCAGGGTTAAATTACACGACAATCTCCCATGTTGAGTCACATTCGGTTATGAATCACATTCGGTTATGAACAAAACAATAAAGTCAAGCCCGAAGCTTAGTGATCCTAAGACTTTACGGCTTTGGCATGATAGGTTAGGTTACCCTGGGGCTACTATGTTGAGAAGAATCGTAGATAACTTATTTGGGCATTCCTTAGAGAACCATCAATTGACCATACATAGTGGGTACTTTTGTATCCCATGTTCACAAGAAAAATTGATCACCTGACCTTCTTTTATTAAGGTTGCATATGAACCCTCATCCTTTCTACAAAGAATACAATGTGACATTTGTGGACCCATCAATCCCCCTAGTGGACCTTTTAAGTATTTTATTGTTTCCACCCATTGGTCGGATGTTTGTTTACTTTCAATTAGGAATGTAGCCTTTGCTCTCCTATTAACTCAAATAATTAAACTGAGGGCCCACTTCCCTGATTATCCCATTAAGTCTATAAGACTTGATAATGCAGGTGAATATATATCACATGTTTTTAATATTTTTGTTCATCTCTAGGAATTGTGGTCGAACATTCTGTCCCCCATGTCCACACCCAGAATAGCTTCACTGAATCCATGATTAAGTGCATCCAACTAATTTCTAAGACTTTGCTGATGCAGTCCAAATTACCCGTTAGTACTTGGGGTCATGCCGTGTTATATGTAGCAATGTTAATTCGACTTCGACCCACGGCCTATTATCAATATTCTCCTGCACAACTTATATCAGGACATCAACCCAATATTTCTCACTTGCGCAAGTTTGGTTGTAAAGTTCAAGTCCCAATACCACCTCCTAAGCGTACTAAGATGGGACAACAACCTATTCCTAAAGAACGATGAGAATTAACATGGAATACTTCCACTCTATCTCATCTAGATCCACAAACTTCACAATGTGAAAATGAAGTAAGGAGAATTTTGCACTTATAAGAAATTACAAACAAATTACCTAATGCATTTAATGATACAACAAAGGTGACGAAGTCACATGTGCCAGCTATGAATGCACCTACTAGGATTATTGTATCTATAGGACGAAGTCAAAATACAGCAGCAAAAGAATCTGCGATACGCCATAAGCGTGGCAGACCTACATGCTCAAAGGACTCAGCTTCTCGGGAAATGAGAAATGAGCAATCATCATCATATCATCTTAAAGAGGCATGTAACACTCTTAAAGAGGTTCCTGCCGAAGAGGCACATAACACTCCTGAAGAGGTTACGGTAAAATCTATTATCTCTAGAATAATAGAAGTCCCTGGTGAGACTTTGGAAGCCTTTGAAGAGGCACCGGTATCGGATAATGAAGAGATCTCTATACTTTAAAAATTATTCAAGAGATAGATGGAATAGAAATGAGATTATCATCGATGACGCATTTGCATATGCGGTAGCTACACGAATATCAAAGGAAAATGATGATGATGATTGGGACACAAAACCATGTTCTATAAATGAATGTCGACAAAAAAAAGATTAGCCAAAATGGGAAAGTGTCATCAAAGTAGTGTTAGAGTCTATCAACAAACGTGGTGTGTTCGGACTAATAGTACAAACCCTAAAAGATGTTAATCCTGTAGGTTACAAGTGGGTGTTTATAAGAAAAAACAATGAAATGAATGAAATTACCAGACTGCTTACTTGTTTGGGGACTTAGACACAAAAATTCACATGAAAATCCTAGAAGGATTTCCTTTACCTAAAGCAAAGCCAAGGAGTATATATTCAATCCAATTAAGTCGATCATTGTACAGCCTGAAGCAATTCGGAAGAATGTGGTACAATTGTCTTAGTGAATACTTGTCTAAAGGGGGTATGAAAACGATCCTATTTGCCCGTGTCTATTTATAAAGAAATTCTTGAATATATTTACAATATTAGCAGTTTATATGGATAATATAAATTTGATAGGAACTTTAGAAGGGTTCTAAGAAACTGCTGATTATTTGAAGAAAGAATTTGAAATGAAAGACCTTAGAAAAACGAAATTCTGTCTCGTATTACAAATCGAGAGAAATTCTAATGGAATGTTGGTCCATCAATCTAACTGTACTGAGAAGGTTTTAAAATAATTTGGTATGGACAAGGCACATCCATTAAACACCCTATGGTCGTCAGGTCTCTAGATATAAAGAAAGATCCATACGGTCCCATCGAGGAAAATGAAAAGGTATTAGGTCCCGAAGTACCATACTTAAGTGTTATTTGAGCCCTGATGTACTTGGCACAATGCACTAGACTGAACATTGCATTTTCTGTGAATATATAGGAAGTTGGCTCGAGCTAACTAAGTTCTGTGAGGGTTCGCTCGAGCAAACTGCTTGAGAAACTCTCCGTTTCAGCAGTCTAGGCCTTATCCTCCCTTCTCTTCCAAACCTCATTTAAGCCAACACTTAACACAATATTTATGGTCCTCTTTCCACCTACTTCAACCACATTCAAGTCCTCCAACAACCATCCATTTAAACCCAAAATCACATCAATTCTTCTTTCAAATCTCATTCAATGCACAACCACCAATAATGAGAGTCCATACATATCAAAATACAACTTTAATGTACAAAATTTAAGAGAACATTTAAAAGAGGAAGAAACTCATGATTATGTACATTTCTAACAATCAACTTGGATTATAAAACACATGCAAGATGAATAGTGAAAAATACATAACTCCATTAAAACATGAAATCATTCAAAGAAAGCCTATTCATCCACTTGCCTTGGCTCTAAATAGTTAATCAAGCTCTAAGCACACTTTTCAAGGTCAAAATCCACAAACGACACAAAAACCCCCAAAATACTGATCAACACAAACCCTAACATATCAAAACCAAGAAATAAAAAGAGATAACTTTCAATAATAAAGGTGAAGCATCTCCATGACTAGGAGAGCACAAATCTAAGAGATGAGAGGAAGAGCTTACATTGAAGGTCCTCAAATACACTAAGCTTGCTCAACAAGGGCTATGGAGTGGGTGGTTTCTTTAAAAAATGGCATCAATAAAGAGCCTTCATGGAGGGGAAGAAGATAGCAACCTCCATTTTTCCTTTAGCAATGGCTTGATAAGAACTTGGAGATGCAGAAGCAAGGAAAAGGGCAAGGAAACCCTAGGATGGAACTTTCTTCTCTTCTAATGAAAATTGCAAGGAAAGGGGAAAAGTGAAGGAGGCTCCGCTTTTTATAGAAAGTGGGGATGAGTCCCACCACTAAAGAATCTTGTGGGGCTTAATACATCGACTTCCGGGCCTCGGATGAATTCGACGAAGAAAGAGGAATTGTTCACCAAATTTTCTAGTTTCCAAAAGGTATATATTTCACGGGTTTCGAAGATATTGAAATTAGTGTCCAGATTTTTGTGCAAAAGACTGTTTTACCCTTATCATTAGCAACGTAGGGTCCAGAGGTCTCGAACGGAAACGGGGCAAATACGAAAGTTGTCGGGAATAATAAAATAAATTAAACGGGGCAAAAATACAGATTTTTCCGAGTATCAAATAAATTCCAAAATCACGCAAAGCACGATAAAGGAACTCCCAAAGGGTCCCACTAAATCAAAAGAGTTCCCAAAATAAACTAAAGCTATAAAAGAGCTATTCTAATCTACACTTAACTAAAATTCACTAATCTCACTTATAACTAAAGCAAGTCTTAATTAGCACTAATCAGAAACTCTCGGGGCGGGGTCTTACAGTTATCATCATGAACGGGCTCAAATAGTATTGATCTCTATCAGAGTTGTCGAAATTAGGTCACTTGTCAACATACAATCTTTGACGTAAATAACTTGGAAGTTTAACACTTCTTCATATGCTAAGTTGACTCAATCAAATGTTTGGACGGTCATCTGGATACTTCACCAATCTCCATCCACTCGTTGAAATCACAAGGTTCACAACTCTGTAGGTTGTATCTCTATCTCAGGTTCATCATCCTTAAGTCATGTACGCGTGTCATTCTTTTCTAGATCTTACAACTGGCCTTGTCCATAGGTTATGAATCTCTAGTCTGCATATGCATAGTGTCCAAACTAATATTCCAAAAGTCAGTAAAGTCCGCAAAATCTCCTCTATCATATGACCAGGCAACCATCCATTTTGTATACAACTCTTTATACCACAGCCGAAAGCTTACTTCCTATGATTTTAATAACACACTGATGCCTCTTGTTGAGTCGACTTCACCTTCATTATGGAATTGTTGAGAATCCTCTAACACTTTTCTGACAAAAGTTCATCAAATTTGAGAAATTTCTAACTGTTGGCATCCACTTAAAGCTCTATCAACTGAAAATCACCTTAAACTTCAAGAAATCCACCATTTCGCTGGATTCTGGAGTCTTTTGACATAGGAAAATACTCCAAGTATATCAAAAAATCCACACTTATTTGCCTGACGCACTATCTGACGATACACAATCAACTGTAATTGGGACTCGATATGCTGTTCACATTCATTTCTGACTTAATAACTGCTCACAAATTCCTTCGCTAACTCCACATGTGACATCGAAAAGCTGGAAATTCTGCCAAGGTCCTTCGAGATCCACATGCTAAGTCCACAAAACTTTGACTCTCTAGTGCGAAAACAAGAAAAGGCACTAAATGTGGGTGTGAAGACATTGAATTCTCCCCCACTAGAAAGGAATTTAGTCCCCCAAATTCCCTAAAAATAAGGACAAGAAGGCGAGACAAAGGTAGTCTACACCACTAGAAGAAAACAAACCCGAACTCACAGAAGCGACGGCTGGCCAAAAGAAAACACACACAGTCTAACGAGTCCTCACCACATGTCTTAAGGTTCCTAGAGTGTTTTATTTCCTAGAAATCTGCCGGCTCTGATACCAGTCTGTCACAACCCCGAACCCGGACTCTCCAACGGCCCGACCTCGGGTAGCGTGAATGAGAGATTAAGTACAATTATATTTCTCCCAGGATCCGTGTGTGTGAGGATGACAAATTCCAACACACTCTGAATATTTTGCAAAAGCTTACGTGGCATTGCGACTCGGATCCTGTGGCCATTGGATTATGCGTCGCACTCAACCGCTAGCATATGGTTATCCTATCAAGGATCATATCAGACTGAAACAAACCATTACAATAAAATGTAGAGCTGACAGTAACAGGGTATTTCATTACCACATATGTTCAAGTTACAAATATCAATGTGTATTAATTAAATCCCAAATAAAAGGCTAATAAAAGCCATACAAATTGCAAACTAAATAAGTACTACCCCAAATGTGACGTAACTCTAATGTCAAGCTAAATGTCTACATGACATAGCCAACGCAACAATCTACAACTCATGGTTCCACAACCAACACATGCACTCAGTTCCGGGCGAAGAAGTCTGAACCTAAGTACCAAAAGAGTGGGCCAGACAAGACGGTCTAGAAAGTGGGTGAAAAGATATAAACAATATTCTAAATAATAAAACATATGATAAATCATGGTATTTGATCAAAATTGCATAGATTTAAAACTTGTGTAAGACGTTTATATCGAACCAAAACATGTATTCATTTGGAACAAGTATAAAACATAGATATCTGGTAAAACATGTATTCATTTGGAACAAGTGTAAAACATGGATACCTGGTAAAGCATGTATTCCTCACATTGCAAACCCAGTCCATAGGCGGACCCTGCAAATTGCCCTTCTTTAGGGGAGCCACAATCGTGGGGAACAGATTGGCAACCACACCAAGTTAAATCTTCCATCACTAGTGTGACGATAGCACATTCAGGCGTTGGTCTCTGACACGCGAAGTGACGAGAACCAATATTAAATATACATATACATATAGCTAGACAAGGCCACGGCCGCGGAACCGGGTAACGAGACAGACATGATTCAAGTTACAATTAGTGGGAGCACGAAGGGGAGGCCCAAGTCAGTTGATCAGATTGACAAGGACGTTCAAGCTTAGTGGTGCCGACTCATAGGTCACATGAGAAATCAAAACATATACATAACTATATTGGTGTAAAACACCTAGGCTTAACTATATTGGTGTAAAACACCTAAGCAGGCGGAACATGTTGCTTTTAGGCACACATTTCACATTAATATATTTTCATGCGTGTATGGGGCTGGCAGAACATGTCTGATGCATAAATCCATAGTTTGAGACAAAACTGGTGATATCGGGTGAAATCGGGTTAGGATAAGTAAAATCCGAGTAAAACAGTACAATGAATCCTTATACAATTGTGGACTATATATTGAGGCTTCCGTATTCAAACAATATGTATAAAGATCTTGTATGTCTATTATTGCTCTTGGCATGGTACTCGAATGATAGATGACATTCCAAGTTTCCTTATACAAATTGATAAATCCAAAATTCCCAATACATTTCCGGAATGGGGTTTCTTTCTAAGTCGATCTCCTTATGTCATCCCCTGGGTCTTTCCAAGGTAGTAGGGCATCAAAATAACTCATCCAAACCTTAAAATACCATATCTGAAAACAATATGAAGGACCCAGGAATTCTGCACAGTTCGCTCGAGCGGACTGGTTCAAGTCAGGAGTGCTCGAGCGAAGAAGGAGGGAGGCTCGAGCGACCAAGGTTCTGTGAGGGGTTTGTTCAAGTGAAGGTGAGTTCACCTGAGCGAATTGCTCCTAGTCAGGAGGGCTCAAGCGAAGTTGAGTTCGCTCGAGCGGATTGCTCCAGAAACTTGCAGAACCTGCAGTCCGAGTCCTCTTCTTCTTTCACTTCTCAACACTTTTGAGGCCAACACTTAGCACAATATTTATGGCCCTTTTTCTACCTACTTCAACCACATTCAAGTCCTCCAACAACCATCCATTTAAAACCAAAATCACATCAATTCTTCCTTCCAATCTCATTAAATGCACAGCCACTAATAATGAAACTCCATATGTATCAAAATACGACTTTAATGTACAAAATTTAAGAGAACATTTAAAAGAGAAAGAAGCTCATGATTATGTACACTTCCAACAATCAATTTAGATTATATAACACATGCAAGATGAATAGTGAAAAATCCACAATTCCATAAAAACATGAAATCATTCAAAGAAAACCCATTCATCCACTTGCCTTGGCTCCAAGAAAAGCTAATCGAGCTTTAATCACACTCTCAAGCTCAATTTCCACGATCTACACAAAAACCCCCAAAACAAATCCATTTTAGAACCCTAAAATGGCAAGCCAAAGAACAAGAAGAAGAGAGCTCCCAATAGTGGAGGTAGAGACTCTCTAAAGCTAGGAAAACACAAATCTAGGAGATTGGAATGATTGCTTACTTGGAAGTGCTTCAAATGAACAAGACTAGCTCAATGAGAACCTCAATGTGGTTGGATTTCTCTTCTAATGACATCAATAGAGAGCTTGAGATGAGGGGAAGAAGAAGATTGGCACAAATCTCTCATTTAGGTAAGCTTAAAGGTGGGTTTTGTGAGAAAACAAGAAGAAGAAGAGAAAAGGGGGAAAACCCTAAGGAGTTGAAGCTCCTCTTCCTCTCATTCTGCTGGAACAAATGGGGAAGAAGGAAGGGCTTGTCCTTTTATAAAAGGGTGGGTGTGGGTCCCACAATAACTTAAACTTGTCAAGATTAAAACATCAATTTCTGGGCCCCGGATGCGATCGACGAAGAAGAGAAAAATGTTTCTCATAAAATCTACTTTTCAAAAAGTGCAATTTTGGCATGGTTCTGAGATCTCGAAATTTGGGTCTAGATTCAATGTGAAAAGACCGTTTTACCCCTAGGGCTGGAAAAACTGATTTTCGGAACTTCGAATGGGTACGGAGTGAACACGAAAGTTGTAGGGAATGACAAGACTAGTCAAATGAAGCTGAAATGGGAATTTTCGGAAATCACAAGGAACCTCCCCATGCTAGCCACACAAAACAAATAGGACCATACGGTCACTAACTGGGTTCACTGGCTCTCAAAACCTCCCAAAGCTAATGAAATGTCTTTCTAACCCATAAACTCAACCAAACAACCCCTAATCTCACTTAGAAAAGTAAACCACAATAAATCAACACTAATCCCGGAAATTAGGGGTTGGGGTCTCACACCAACCAGAAGAAGTCCTAGGGAACAAAGCTTCATGAAGCTCTCTGGGCTTATCGGACCACAGGCAGAGGTCCAACTAAATCAACTCCATTTTCTCTTGTCTGTGGGTGCAAAGCTGTCGTGCCTTTAGAAGCTCAATTACATTCACTCGGAGTGGCAGTCACAGAAAAGATCACAAATTATCAAAATGCCAAGTTGAGGCGTCAAGAGTTAGAAAGTCTTGACAAAAGAAGACTCGCAGCCAGACAAAGTATCGAAATTTTCCAAGCTAGGATGGTAGGTTCATTCAATAAAAAGGTGCGAGAAAGGGTTTTAAAAAAAGGAGATTTAGTTCTTGCAGTCCGAAGACCTATGATCCTCACCCTTAAATCCAAAGGAAAGTTCGAACCCAAGTGGGAAGGACCTTACGTCATCAACAAAGTCTATTCCAATTGTGCATATGCAGCTCTCGCCCTTGAAGGCGAAAGATGTATGATACTCGTCAATGGAAAGTTTCTCAAGCGTTACTATTCCTAAATGATTTTCAGATTCACTCAACTCGATTAAAGGCAGTATCCCAAACCTCCCTAACCAAATCCTCAAATCTCATTTGACATCCCAAAATTTCCTTCATCTAATTCTGAAGAATCAAGATCGAACCCCAACTAATGCCCCTACAAGGCCCTGGCTAATATTCATTTTTACTTGATTAACTTCAAAATAAACTTGCCAAATTAAGACCCCAGCTAATGTCCCTACAAGACCCTGGCTAATGTCTATCTCCAACCCATTTCTCCATGATTTATTATTCTTTTCACTTAAGAACTATTGAGTGATTGAATCTGAAAACCAAAATCATACATTCATCCCATACCAAAAGGCCATGAAAGTATATGCACAAAATTATCACTTTTATTGATAATATTCTCAAAAGAAATCACATGTACACATCCAGTTACATCAATGGGTGACCAAAAAAAAAAAGAGAAGACAATCTAGTTATTATAAGAAGCTCGACACTTGGCATCAAAATCCTTCATATGACTCTTTGAAGCTTCTTTTATTGCTGCAATGTATCGCTGTGCTCGGAGTTGATGGCACGCATTCTCCATCTGGGGAGGATTCTAGCCTATTGATAGCAACGGTGGCGACCTCAACGAATTGGCCAGAGATCACCAAATATGTTGGCTTGGTTTGTGCACAAACTCATCGTGAAGCATGATCAATGAGCTTCTTCTTTCTTTTCGAAAGGCAATTGAGCACGAACCTCAGCATATCATATTTTATGGAGGCATATTAGCCAAAAGCAATGCAAGTTTGCAGGGCATCTGTGCAGGCATACAAGGAACTAGTTGACCCGCACATTATCATGTCATGTGGGATGAAAACAGATTTCCAGCATATGCATTACAAATTTTGACTAATAATTTGTGCTACACATATGACAAGTGCACTCGGTCTGTTTCTGGAATTCCGTCTACACTTCAAGAGCACTTGTTCACTGCCATCCCCAATTGATGCAGTAAGCCTGAGAGTCGAAGTGCAAGAACCTTATCTACGGACATAACCGGCTGGAACCGTGGAAGCATCTCCACTAACATCAACAAATAAGGAAACGACGCATTCAACCAGCAAGCACCCTCCATAGTCAGGCCTCCTCAAGGGCCACTAACATCTATCGGCTTTGAATCTGTCGTTCCTAGCTTCAGCTACTAGAAATTGTGAAGCTTCAGCGGTTGGCTACTTGCCCTTAACAGCTACAGCAGCATCAACAGTGGTAGAAGACGAAGAAGTAACATTCTTATCTATCAATGAAAAGGAAAAGAGAAGAAAACAAAAGCTGTTAAAATCTACAAGAAATTTGGCAGCATCTCCTCTATTTTAAAGACAGGCAGAAAACCTAGATGAAAGAATAAACTTGATCATCAACCTCGATAGGGAACCAAGTACGCACTCAAAGGTTTTCGAACCAAGGTCTCCGGTCAAGCAAGGCAACTAAGTGCGCGCTAAAGACCATAAGGAGACATGCAGAAGATAAATGAATGCAACAGGGAAACATACTTAACAAATCTTCGCATCAGCAACTACAGCCTTCTCATTTTTGCACTTGGCAGCTACTTCAAGGGCGACTATCAGCTAAAGTTCTATCCTAATGGCCGTTGTCTTATTACTTTGATGTACAGTGGCTAAGAGCCAAAACCCCTCAGACGCTTGATAGCCAAAGCAGAATCCTCCTTCACTTAACGACTAGGCTCTTCAATGAAAAGAATTCAGCGCACCTGATTAAAGGAACGAAATTCCTATGTAGATGGCCACTCATTTACAATAAAATCCCCAAAGTTCCTGCGGCTAAGGGTTTCTAGTTGTCAGGATTAGCTGGCTGATATTTGAACGGCCGACATCATCTACAGCGTCCAGCGGCTAAGCTGAATTCATTGGCGGGTCAGCTACAAAACCTCGGATTTACAACCTGACGGAAGATACATATCTGGCAGATTAAGTTCAAATCCGTCCTCAAGCGGCTGAAATTCAGCAATGGCTATTGCTTGTCCGTCAAATTCCCAAGGTTTCCAAAACGATCAAAAACCCTTATTTTCTAGGGTTTATAACGGCAATGCCAAAAAAGGGGCAATCATGGTTTCTAAAAGTTCAACGGCTACCACCTAAAATTATTGGCCGCCAACTAAGTTTCATTCATGGTTCTACTTTGTGAGATTTAGAGAAACTCTGAAACTCTAGCCACCTCCTCTACGAATTCTGCCCAAAATTCTAGGCGCAGCAAATCCTTAACGGGAAAAGTCTTTGTCTCCATCCAAAAAAAAAAGAAGAGGAAGGATGAGAAATCCTTTTAAATGATTCATGGTCGAGACCAAAGTCACTCTGGCAAGCATTGATAAGAGAGCAAGAAAACATCGTTAAAAGAGAAGGGAAGAAGCGAATTGAAACACACAAATGACACATGCATTCAAAGTGATCTAGAAAAAATAGTTTGCCAGCCATTATTTCTGAAAAGGAAGAGACTGCAAGAGAAGGCTTGGAGAAGAAGAAGAAGAAAACAAAGAAGGCTTGGGCTCAAAGAACTGTTGAAAGCTCTGGGTGTGAATAAAATAAGAAAGAAAGAGATGATCAAGCCTTTTATAATGCATAGAGTGCCTTGGTTTTTTCAAGGGACGTTTGCCGCAAGTCATCTGACGCCTTGATTCCCATAAAAGGCACAGGCGGCGGAGTTAAATGCTCATCAGCCATTTCGGACATAGAACGAGGCCCATCGGCTACTATTACAATGAAAAGATGCCCAACGGCCATTCAGAAACTACTTCAGCGGCCAAAGCCTAAAGCCGGCAAAACAAAAACTAGCCGGTCAGCGCACAATTCAAGGAGGTGCCGTTTGGATTTTCAATTGCTCCTCGAAATCCACGAAACTGCCAAAATTCAAGAAGTGACGACATCATAATGATCGATTTGAAAAGATCTTTGAATAAATTGGTTATATATCCAATTTGAAGTCAATTTGCCTACCAAATTACCCAAATTTCATCAAAAACACAAATCAATGCCATAAAATCCCAAACTTTGACAAAATTAACCTACCTTTTCACCTTAAATAGAAATTTTTCGAACAAAGGGTTGCTTTATACCTTAGGTATCCTTTCTTGGGCCTATTCCCATAATTCCCGTGGAGATGCAAAAAAAAAAAAATGATATCTGCGAAAAGCAGGGCATGAGCAGCCTTCAAAACAAAATTTCTACACCTTTGCATTGTAAATTCTGATTTGTGAAATTCCTGAGGCATAATGATTAACATAACGAGTTCCAATCATTGCACCTCAAGGGGGGGCATTTGTTGGCACATAAAAAATCCATTTGCCCATGCATAACATTTTTTCAAGGCAATATGTACTCTTTTCAAAAAAAGTATGATGACAACTTGGTGACCACTGGAATCTGGCCGGTTACGACAGGAATTATCCAACTGGCCACTACAGTCTTCAAAACACAAACAGCTTAGCACAAGGATTGGTCACTAGGCGACTTCGCCCAACAATGCAAGAGTGGCCGCTGGACACTACACGGCTCCAAACATTGGCTGCCGAGCTCTTTCTTCCCAGGCAACATGTCGCCCATAACTCATGGTCGGTTATTTCTTCCAATGGCCGCTGGACTTGCAAAGGAGGAACGGTTATACGCCTATCAATAGCAGTTTCAAAACTACATTCACTACTCCATGATCTCCTGCAGTTATGGCCCCGTAGAGGCTATAAAACGATGACTCAGAAGACCAAGGAGAAGATCGGCAAAAACTACCTTTAGCACAAAAGGCTACTGTCTCTAGGGTCCTGAAGTTCAGAAACTCTGTCACTGCGAAAACTCTCTCCTTCATCCATTAGGTGAGAATCAAGCAGTGCTAGCACTCCTCTTCTGGCCCTTGGGCGATAGCCTCTGAAGGTCGACCTTTGTTTTTCTCATCAGGGAGGAAAGATAGAGATGACCTTTGCTGTTCTGAAGCGGGTTTCTCTATTTTAATCCTCATCACCCATTAATGGTGACGAATTACAAAGATTGGTTGAAGAAGCTTAATTGTAGACTTCTCCGATCCTGCCGATCCTGCCGCCAGTAAATCCTCGAGGACAGCAACTTTCTCCTCCTTCCTTTAATCCAAGTTTTTATCTTGATCTCCTAAGCCTGATAAAGGGGTTGTAAATATGTATATATATTGTAAACAACCTTCACTCAAATGGTGAAACAGTGAAGAACCCATGTAAAAATAAAAGTGGGGATGACTTTTTTTATGTTGTAATTGAGTTGTCTCCATGTCTTTTTGAATGTTCGAAAGATGAAATGAGAAATGAAGCTTCTACAAAAACTCTTTCACCTCTCAGCCATGCATATCATCATCACGGCAGATTTTCATTTTTCGAACGAAACAACCATGAGGACAGTGCACTTAGTTTTTCTAGTATTTGCTTCTGGTTTCCAATACTAGTAACGGTGCATAAGTATTCTTTTTTGCCTTCACTTACAGTCTTAATGTGGCATTCATTCATTCTGATGTCTTTGAAACTAATCAAGTTTTTTAAGGAATTACTTAAGAAAAATGCATCTTTAATGAATAGATGAGTATAATTAGGCAACGTCATATAGGCTTTTTCAGAGCCTTCAATTATTTGTACAGGTCCAGCTATGGTAGATACCTTTCGTGGATTGAATACCAATTCTGAGAAAAACTTCTTGTTTTTCATAATGGTGTCGTGGTATTGTCTACCAGATATAGATTGTCCTTAGTTTCATGATCCATACCTTAAACAAAATAATAAATTAATATAACTATGCAATCACATGATTAAGACCAAACCATTCACCATAAAATAGAACATCAATAGAATAAAGACCCCAACATAAAACATAAGTCTAAGCATATCAAAGAAACTCAAAATTAAGTTTGTGAAGTTCAAAGAATTATTAGTCTTCTAAACCATTTTAAGGGTTGCTCCCAATTGAGCATCAAACACCTCATTACTCAGAGGTTGGCTATCCTCATCTTCAAAGAAGTTTCGATTCTCCGAGTTTGTAATGTCAAATGGAGGCCCCTTTGGTGCCATTATATTCAAACCCTAGTCTTCCAGATCATTTGTCTCTGATGAATGAACAGAGGCCTTGTATGCTTTTTATTGTTCCACTACTTCCTTTGGTGCACAACAAATGCGTGGCCAATGCCCACTCCTTCCACATCTGTGGCACGTGTCATCAGGACGGTGAGTAGCATTAGCTAGTGGATTTTGATTTTGATTGTTCCTTTGTTGAGGAGCATACCACTTTTGGTAATTCTTGGGGGGACATCTAAAGCCACATCGCCTGAAGGAGTTATTTCTTCCATATCTACCAGAGAAATTATGTCTTCCACGCCCCCTTCCTCTGCCTCTGTTTGAACTGAAATTGGCATTTGCTTCGAAAATTGCTGAAGATCTAGTTGGTCTGGAGTTATGGTTTTTCATCAACACTTTGTAATTTTGTTTAACAACTAAGAGATAAAACTTAATGTCTGAATTTTGGAGAAACACCGCTCTCAATACTGCTGCTGCAGGAGTACATTCGCGGCTTAGCAGCGGTATCTCATTTGACGCTTGAAAAGTAGATAATGTTTTCTCCAACATCTGATCTTCCATAACCTTTTCAGCATACAATCTTAGTAAGGGAAAAATACTGAAGAGGGGGGAGATATATTTATATACTGTTTTGTAATCCTGGAATCTCAAGTTTAGCCATTCACTCTAAGCAGCTAGTAATATGACCATCTTCTAGTGGTAATACTTATTCTTTAGGGATTTTCAAAGACCTGTTGTGTCGCAACCCCGGACCGAGATCCGGGCCCGCGAGCGATAATAATAATAAATATACATAGTGTTGATGTGTGGTTACAACAATGAACATATAAATAGTTCCGCGGTGAGGATATCGCACACACTCACAAAACATTTACATTGGTGCGGAAGCGTGTGGCAAACCAAATTTGTAATCTATTCTATATTTCCAAGACTGATAACACATAGATGATTAATCTAAAGTCAGAGTGAGTAATGATCTCATTGGCATTCCCAAAATATAAAGTTAGAAGTTTAAACACAAATGTAAGTTGATTTAAACATCTCCAAAATAATGGCCAACAAAGGCCAGTACAGCCAATGAACCAAAAGTAAACAATAATCCCCCAAAAGATGTTTCGCAACTCAAAGCTAAACCAAATGTCTAAATGACATTGTCAGCTTGCCATTCAACTAAGTGTTGCGGTTCACCGACCGCCTCTTCTGACTCCTCCTCAAAGGCAATAACGGGGACTGGACCTGAGTACCGCAAAAAAGGGTCAGACACGACGGTCTGGCAGGTGGGTGAATAGATAATACAATAAGAGAAATCAAATCATATCTTAAAACATAATGAAGTCTTATTAAAACAATAATTGTCATAAAACAAGATGCATTGTTTTATTTAAAATACAAATACAATATAAATCATGAAGGGTAACAAGGAACAAGAACTGACAAGATGGCAACCACACTTAAGCTAAATCCTCCATTACTAATGTGATGAGAGCACACTAAAGGCGTTAGTCTCGGAGCACACGAGGTGGCGAGAAACAACTATATACATATATAAATATACTGAGCAAAACTACGGCCGCGGAACCGGGTGACAAAATAAAACAGAATTCAGACTGTAGCTGATAGAAGCTAAAGGGGGACCCCAAGTCGGTGGATCAAACCGACAAGATTGTCTAAGCTTTGTGGTACCGACTCATTGGTCAAAACGCATTCAAAATATATACATATCAACAGGAGTGTATAACACCCAAAACAGACTGAACTGAAAGCTCGTAAGCGCATTTAATACAATAATGTCTTATCCAAATGCATAAGGCTGATCAAATATTCAACTTACATATTTCAGTGGTTTTGAAATGCCACTTGTACTAATACACGAAAACTGTCGAAAACGTAAGAAATCTGATAAAAGCGAACACCATGGACCCCAGCATATTTCCGGACCATTCATTGAGGTTTCAGGATTTAAACAATAGATATAAGGGTCTCGTATGTCGGTTAAAGGTTATGGCTTGGTATTCCGGAAGGTTTGAGACATCCCGAATTCCCTATACAAATTGATAAGCCCATTATCCTCAATAAATCTCCGGAATTGGGGTTCCTTTTTTTTTTTTTTTTTAAATCAATTTCCATATAACACCTCTTATTCCTCCACATCATATTGGGGGTCCAAACCAACCTCACTGGACCTTAAAATAACATTTTGGTCATGTGTTGGAAACAGCCTAGTAATTCTGTATAGTTTGTTCGAGCGAACTGGAGGGTTCGTTCGAGCGAATAACATTCTGGGAGGGTTCGCTCAAGCGAACTGGTTCGAGTCAGGAGGGGTCGAGCGAACTGGGAGGATGGCTCAAGCGGACAAGTCTTGGAAGGGGTTCGCTCGAGCGAATTGGAGTTCGCTCACTCGAACCAACTTCTGGGAGGGGTTGGCTCGAGCTAACCACGTTCTGTGAGAGTTTGCTCGAGCGAAGGTAGGTTCGCTCGAGCGAACTGCTTCAGAAACACTCTGTTTCAGCAGTCTGACCTCATCTTCTCTTCTCTTCAAAATCCCATTTGAGCCATTCCCTTGGCAAGACATTTATGGCTTTTCCATCTACCCAAATCACCATTTAAGATCCTCCAACAACCTTCCATTCAAAACTATTAAAATCATAATAATTTCCAACCTCATTCAATGCAAAGAACAATCACCATAAATGAAGAGCCATAAATGACAAAAACACGAATTCTAATACACAAACCTCAAGAAGATAAAAGTTCATACATATGCACATTTTTAAAGCATTAAAAACCATATGAAGACATAACAGAGAAATAAATCATAAAACCCATGTTTTTCCACAAAATAAGAAAGCATTTAAATCAACCCATTCATCCACTTGCCTTGGTCTCCAAATAAGCTAATAAGCTCATAATCACCATTCTTTAGCCAAAATACCAAGCTACACAAAAACCGCCAAAATACACTCATTACCAACCCTAAGATGGTCAAACTATGAAATAGAATGAAAGGGCTCCTAATAATGAAGATGGGGATTCTCTAGAACTGGAATAACACATATCTAAAAGATGAAAGGCAAAGCTTACATGGAGGGTTCTTAAATAGCTAAAGCTTGCACAAAGAGTGCTCTAGAGTTTGTGGATTTCTCTACATGTTGCATTAGTGGAGAGCTTTCAATGAGGGGAAGAAAATGGTAATCTTCATTCTCCTTTTAGCAATAGTTGGGAGTGAGTTTGGAGATGAAGAAGCAGTAAGAAGAACAAGGAAACCCTAGGGTAGTTGGAACTTTTCTCTCCTTCATAATAAAGTAGCTAGAAGAAGAAGAAGAATGAGAAGGCTCTCCTTATATAGAAAACATGGATGGGTCACACAACTTAACCAACTAATTGAGCTTAAAACACCATCTTCCGGGCCTCTGATGGATTCGACGAAAAAGGAAGAATTGTTCATCGAAATTTCTAGTTTCCAAAAAGTATATATTTCGCGGGTTTCGGAGACATTGAAAATAGTGTTCAGGTTTTGTGCAAAAATACTATTTCACCCCTATCATTAGCTAAGGGGGGGGGGGGGGGGGGGGGGTATAGAGGTCTCAAATAGAAACGGGGTAAACACGAAAGTTGTCGGGAATAATAAAATAAATCAAACGGGGCAAAATACAGATTTTTTCGAGTATCAAATAAATCTCAAAATCACACAAAACACGATAAAGAAACCCCCAAAGGGTCCCACTAAATCAAAAGAGTTCCCAAAATAATCCAAAACTATATAAAAGCTATTCTAATTCAAACTAACCAAAATCCACTAATCTCACTTAAAACTAAAACATGACTTAATTAGCACTAATCGGAAACTCTCGGAGCGGGGTCTTACATATTGGGTATTCTTCAATTAGATATTTATTTTTTTGAGGTCGTCATGTATGTGATGGCGTAAGAAGGTGAGGGCTAATGCCTTGTCCGGACATCTTATTACCCTTTTTTATGGCCTCTCCAAGCTTCTTGGATTGCAAATGTATTTTTGCATCCACTTGCCGGGACAAGTAACTGTCCCCATTAATTTTAAGTGCTTTAAAATCAAGTTTTGCCAAGTCTGACATCATGCACGAATTACTGCAATAAAAGATATATAAAACCAATGGTATGTAGATAATTAACAAAATAAAACAAACGAAACCTCAACATCCAAAATGAAATAAGGAAGGAATTAATCATGACAAATAAGTTACCCAATGAAAATTGGAATATATGGTTCCCAACTTTAAGAACCAGAACTTTTGATTCTGTCAAGACTTTAAGCTTGATTTAGAACTTCAAGTTCATGACATGAATTAGAACCGCAGGTTCTGTAGAAGTTTTTGGTTTGAGGCAGAACTTTCGGTTCTGTCAAATTTTAAAGTTTGAAGTAGAACTTCTGGTTCGAATAATGTTTTAAGCATAGATCAGAACTTTTGGTTCTGTCAGATCTTCGTGCTTAATTTCATAGACTTATCACAAGATATAGTTTATTTGAATTTGAATAAAAAAAAAACTTTAAGTTTGATTTATGGATATGAATTTATTGGTTCATATCAGTATTCAGACTTCTAGGATGGTTGGTCTATATATTAGTGAACTTTGGGTTAAAATTTAGAACTTCTAGTTATTTTTTGTGATCCATTCACATTAATAGTATTGATAAATTCAATTCAATAGAAATAACAGATACCGCTTACTGTATTTGAAGGAAAAATACCACGATTTTATGAACCGTTGGATTGACCTTTTGTTGCTGTCCGCGTAGATCTGCTCGCAAGGACTCTGTAGGCGCAAACGGATCGTCGATCAGAGCCTGAATGATCGAGATTTCGCAATTTAAAGTTTTGACAATGATCAACATAGGAAAACAGCGCAGAGACAGTGCATGGAATTTGCATTGGAAATCCACGTAAAGAATCCGTGTAGAGAAGGAATACTGCATAGGGAATCCACGTAGGATCGGCTGTTTCCTCTCTTTAGGTTTCATGTAGAATAAAAAGAATATGGTTCTCTTTGTTCTCTTAGAGCTCCGTGTTGAAAATATGTTGCAAAAAAAAGCACCAAGAGAGGAAAATAAATCGGGAGGAAGAGTGATTCTTTTGTTATCTCAAATATATACAAATATAAAGAAGAATGCCTATTTATAGATAAAGTAATCTCTTCATTGAGAGAATCCTAACTACAATAGAGTTCTAATTGTAACTCATCTCATGTGGGCCATCACCCATTATACAAATCTTATAACAAATTATTAATTTTCTTTAACAAAATTCGTGTGGCCGCTGCGTTGCGGCGTTTTAGAGCCCGTAGAGACACTAAAACGGACTACAACTTGCAAATGACGCGACCGACTCGCCTAAAAGGACACACGTGTATATCTCCGTCTCTTTTCATTCCGCGCGTGAGTTGAAGGCAAGATGGTAAAGAGCCGAGAAATGCCCTTTTTGCTGCTGAAGTAAAACGCGGACGACGAAAATCCCTAGAAAAACCCCTTGAGACTCTCTCCTCCTTCTTCATCTTTTACTTGTAGACCTAGGGTTTTCTCTATTACTGTGATCGATGTTTTCGTCTTCTCCTCCCCCTCCTCCTACTTAGGGGTTTCGTTTCAATCCCCCTCTCTCGCTTCTGCCATGTCACTTGGGGTGACCGCATCTCCCAATCCAGCGCCCACAATCGATTCTCTCCTCCATCTCGATCGCATCTCTCTCAAGCGCAAACTCGACGACTGCGTTGAAGATTCCGATCTAATCTCCGTCCGCATGAAGACGGACGCCGACGACCTCGCCGTCAATTCTTACTCTTTGGATGAATCCCTTCCATCTACTAGTTCCGACAGCTCTGATGATCCCATCTCAACTGTTCACTTTTTTGTCCGCATGATTTCCGGAGGGCGAACCGTCGTGATCCATGCGAACCCGGAGGACTCCATCCAGTCCGTACACGAGCAAATCCGGCGGCTGACAGGCATCCCAACCGACGAGCAGCGTCTGATCTACGGCGGCCGGCAGCTCCGGCCGGACTGCTCCCTTTCTGAGTGCTCGGTGGTAAACGACGCCGGGCTCCACCTGGTCGGGCGCATGCGGAGCACCCTCCATCCCCGTGCCTGGCGGCTGGCGAATGGTGCGGTGGCTGCCGCCTGCCGCATTGCTCGTGGTGACAGGGGCACCTTGCCCTATGACGTACGGGACCACGTGGAACAATTCCTTACCATCTGCCCCAGGGACGGTACCGACGGCAACCTCTCGTATGTGCATCTTCAGGTGTTCCGGCAAGCTGGCGTGCCATCAGCTCTGGTAATGTTATTCCTGTCCCCCATCAAAGAGCACCGTGAGTGCGCGGACGAGGCAATTCGCCTTTTTCTTACTCCCAATGTAGATTTCTTGCCTAAGATTGCACAGACGCAGTGTGCTTCTATAGTGTTAGAATTCTGTCAATTACTTTCGAGAACGGCACGAGATGACCCTCTGTACATGGCCTGTCGCAACACCCTTGGATCGATGCTGGAATCGATTGGAACAGCTCATGAGACGGAGCTGTTTGACCGCAAGAAGGAGATTGCTGTGATTCGTGACTTGTTCCCATTTGTGACTGAGCTTGCTGAGCGGGTTTCTATTGGACTGCGGCTGATGATGAGCACTACGCCGTGCACTCCAATGCCTTCGAGTGACTTGCGTGACTTTGCCAATGTGCTGCTGCCCCTGCGCCGTGCCATCATGGACAGGGTGCGGGGGTGGGGCGCCTTCCCCATATCACTGAATGAGTGCGGGAGTAAGCGGCCTAGTTGCGAAGATGAGATTCAGTCACTTCATACACTCTTCCTGGACTTGCTAGAGAATATTGATGAGTGCTTGAAGAACGTGGGTGAGCATTTGGTGGCCAAGGGGACAGTGGAGAGCGAGAGGCACCGTGCTGAGTGGTCTCAGTATCTCGCTGTTCTGAAAGAATTGAATTCTATTTCCAAGTTGTATGAGGGTGCAGAGGAGAAATTCCGGGCAGTTCTGAAGGTGCGGAAGTTTGCGTTGAATGCTCTTATCAGGTATGCAAAGAGGATCGAAGATCATCTTTGGGTGCTTGACCATAAGGATGTGACAGATTTTGAGTCGAGGCGGCATTTGGTGATGTTGTTGTTCCCTGATGTAAAGGACGAGTATGAGGAGCTGCATGAGATGCTTATAGACAGGTCACAACTGCTTGCGGAGTCATTTGAATATATTGGTCGTGCGGAAGCCTCTGCATTGCATGGTGGGCTTTTCATGGAATTCAAAAATGAAGAAGCCACCGGTCCTGGTGTCTTGCGTGAGTGGTTTTGTTTGGTATGCAAAGCAATCTTTGATCCTCAAAATGCTCTTTTCCTGCCTTGCCCAATCGATCGGAGAAGGTTCTACCCAAATCCTGGTATGTTTTTAACATTTAGTGTGCATGGTTTTGTACTGTATAGAATTATTTTACTTATATTATGCTCTTTTCATATGTAGCCTTGCGGAGTATGTGTAAGTGATCTTTTTTATCTCAGGGATTGAGCTACCCCATATGACTTAAAATCCTTAGAGCTTCTGTAACTGCCACACCTTAGCCTTATTGGATTTTCCCCCATTAGCACAGAAAAGGCAATTAGAATTTTTGTGGCATTTTGTAGAACACCACCAATGCCCAACAGTCTGGGTTTCCTTTTTGCAGCTTCATCTACATTGAATTTTAAGGTTGCTGGAGGAGGCTTCCAAGATACATTGATCTTCTGTTTTTGCCAGCTGCACACGATATAAACTTCCCAATTAATTATAACATTGTTGAGGGAGATATTGTTTTTTTTTTTTTTCCATTCTAATTGAGGCTCATTTGCCAACCCTAAGTTCCACAATGTTCATCATGTCATCCAAGCTTACTTCCTTTTCCATTGAGATAGGCGATATTTTTCCATGAATGATTGTCTCCACATAATTTGCCACACCTTGAAAGAGGACAAGCATATCGTGCCTCTATTGCACTTTTGAGAGAATAAGGATCACACCATCTTTAGCTGCGCAAGCTGATGAAGTAACTCCAAATTTGTTTTTTGTCGTCCATGTAGTGGAAGTAGATGATCAATCGTCTCTCCTTCCACTTTACAAAATGAGCATCTATCCAAGAAATTGTTTGAATCATCTCCACAAAGTATCAACCTTTAATACTCTACTCTCAATTGGTAGCCAATAGAGAGCCTCTACTCTGGATGGAGCAAGGCCTTTTCACATGAGAGAACAAGGTGGTCCCAAGGCAGATTAGGGAACAGTGGCCTATACAAAAGATTTAGAGGACAACAACTTTTTGGAAGGTCAATGTTATGAATCCACACATCATAATCATCCTTGCAAATGTAAACATTTGTTAGTAGAGTAAGCATGCACATCCCCTTTGGACTTGATACAAATTTTCTTAGAAAAGCTCACCCAACCTCATGTAACACTTGTTAATGAGACACTTCTTCTTAGAAGCAACTTAGAATAATCTGGGGACAAGACTCTTTATTTTAAAGGACCCCACACTTCTTAGGTGAAGCCTTATAGACAGATTTAGAGGAGAACTTTTCAGGAGGACAATGTTTTGAATCCATACATCAGAGTCCTCCTTTCAAATGCAAACATTTGTTTGTAGAGTAAGCATGCACATCCACTCACCTTTGGACTCGTTACAAATTTCTTCCAAACCTCACCCCTACACCTCCTTCCCACCCAACCTCTTGCAACACTTGTTAATGAGAGACACTTCTTCTCATGTGCAACCTTGAATGGTTTAATAAGGGGGACAAGACTCTTAAAGGACCCCACACTGCAACCAACCCCTCGACCCACTGATCTTCAAGAAGCTTAACTTAATCTCCAACCCTCAAGACCACCCTTTTGTGAAAGATGCCTGCGGCTCGTAGTAGTTAATTCCATTCCATTCTGGCCAGAACGTGCTGGATTTAGCTCTAGGCGGAACGGAACAAGTCCTATAAAAATTCCTGTCAAAATTATGGCCGGTTCTGGCTGGAACTAATGCATTCCATTGTTCCGGCCGAAAATGGTATGTGAAAGAAAATAAAAGAAGAAAGAAAAATAGAAGGTGAAGAAGAGAAGTAGGCCAACATATCTGTAGAGTCCAAGCAGCCGCAACGATCGAGCGCACTAGTACAGTCCAGAGCTCCATCTCTCACGGTCTCGCCTTCTCTTTCTGTGTCTGCTGACTGCCAAAAGGCATAGGCCATTTTTTTCTTGCGTCGCCGAGAGATAGAAAGCTCTGCTTTCTGCTGGAACAAAAACCTGTCAAAAGCTCCATCTCCCGCCTTTCTTTTTTCTTTTTTTTTTCTTTTCATTAATGCTGACTGCCAAAAGGCAGAAACTTTTCTGTCATATTTGACATGTTGTTGACTACTTTTTTATTTTTTAGTGGTTCTTTGTCCTGCAGCTGTCCTAAGACTCCTAACACAGCAGTCTTTTCTACTGTTTTTTCTTTGCTGCTGCTGCTTTTCTATCTCTCTGCCAAGAGCTCCAGCTGGCTCCAGTGAATCTGTCTTCACCAACAGCTGTCTTTTCTTTATTATTATTTTTTTCTATTCTGCTGCTTGCTTTCTCTCTACCAAGAGCTCTAGCTGCCCTCCGGTAACTTATTTTATTATATTTTTTTCTATGCTGCCATATTTCTCCAGTAAAGCGCTGTTTCTCTCTCTATAGATATGCCCATAGCTCCGAGCATTCAACTGTCTAGTGTCCTTTTTGCCCCTTGAGCAGCACATGTTCATGTGTTTCACAATTTAAAATTGTTTCTCGTTTAACATTTAACAATTTGTTGAGTAATTTTAATATTTTATATGTTTTATTTTGACTTTTCCATATCTTGTAATGAGTTTTAATGTGTTGCAATTCAGATATGTTTTTATATTTTTTTCATTTTTTAAGAGCGCCTTTTCTGGAACGGAACATTGGAATTGACTGGAATGCCGGAACGTTCCACTACAAGTTCAAACCGGAATGGCAGTCGGAACGGAATTGACAACTATGCCGCGGCTTTACTCGACTCATTCCCTAAAAGATAAAATTGGAAAAGAACAGTTGTTTTAGAAAGAAAGGTTTCTTCCCCATCCTCTTAGAGCATCTCTCCAATAGAGATGCCAAATTTCTTTTGGTGGCTGATGTGGCAATTTGACATCTCCAAAAGTGGCAACTCCACCCCATATGCCAAATGTAATATTTTATTATTTTTTTGGATTTTACATTAAACCCAACCCATCTCCAATGGTCCATTTTGGAATAAAAAAGCCTAAATGTGATTTGGCATCTCTCTTTTCCATATGCCAAATTTGGTATTTCACTCCCATATGCCAAATGCCATGTCATTTTTTGCATGGCTATTGGAGTGAAAATCCGTGCCAAAAATCCAATGTGGCATGTCCACCTTGGATTTGGCATCTTGATGTAAGCCAGACAATAGGTTGGCCAATCCATTTGGTCCAGTCTATAGGCCCAACGAGACATTTATTTCCTAATATCTGATTAATGCCTAAAAAAGGAAACTAACTAATATTAATCATAAACAAACCAAATTACTAAATAATACTCCTAACTAAATAGATGTCTCGTTGGGCCTATAGATTGTACCCAATGGGTTGGCCGACCTATTGTCTGGCCTACATCACATCTCTATTGGAGATGCTCTTAGGCTTCAAAACTTCATTCTGCTTAAGTAGGTGCATCCTTTTCTTCTACTCAAATTCCTCGCAGAGAAAAAATTCCATTCAATAAACATTTTTTTTTTTTTTTTTGCCTCAAAGCCATCTGAAAAGAACCTTTGTGCCTTTGAAATTGTGATCTTAAAGGGAAACAAGCTAGCCAAACAAGCTTTGATTATACTAATTTCGCCACCCAACGAGACATGTTGTTTCTTTCATGAGGACAATTTCTCCTCAAATTTTGTCACCACTATGTCCATATCAACTTCAATGAGAACTCGCCCCATTTAGGCACACCAAGATAAAGTGAAGGGACCGAACCAGCATTGCAATGAACCTTCCCTACCAACAAGTTCATGCTACCTTTGAGCAGCCGACACCAACCATCTCACTCTTAAACTTATTTACTTCAAGCCAATAAACGGCCTTGAAGTGCTTTTTAAAAAATAAACTGCCTTGAAGTGGCTATAGGTAAGCTAGGGCAGGCTTGAATTGGTGGAGTGCTTCGAAACTATAAGGGGGAGGTGTTGCTAATGTTCTCCAAGCATGTTGGGATCAGGGACTCTAATGAGGTTGAGGTAATGGCGGTGTCAGAAGTGCTTCACTTAATTTAGGGCTCCTTTCAAGGGAAATTGATTGTTGAAAGTGATTCGTCTAATGTAGTGATGTGGGTTTTGCATGCTGGGACTGAGCCTTGGAGGTTCCAATTTCATTTGAACAAGATTAGAGAGTTATCTTCTTGTATGGGGGGTGGTGTTTCATCATGAGGTTAGATCGATGGACAATATGGCGGATTCTCTAGCTAAACAGGGAGGTGATAGAGTTTCTCCTTGGGAGGCATGTGTTTTGTAATTTTAGTGGGGTATATCACTCTTATACCCCTTATTTCATTTCTTTTTTAGTAGTGTTTGTTGTTTGCTCTTCATTGATAAAGCTTTTTCCAGTTACCAATTAAAAAAAAGACCTGCCTTAAAGCATCTTAGATCCTCTAAAGAGTCTTTACCTCTTGAGGGTTGAACTTATGAGGATTCTGCCATCAACAAAATGAAGGTGATTGGTTGCTAAGCATGGCTGAAAACCATGGTTACGGTGGGTGATGGCTGTTGTTGACAGGTGTTGTTGACACAAGATGGACCCACGATCCGTGGGTCGACCCAACCAGCCATTGGGACCAACCCATCTATTTTTTTTATTTAGATTTTTTAAATTTATGTTTTAAGTTGTTTCTATGTTTGATGTTTTAATCTTGACTGTCAATGTGTTTGGATGGACAAGATTAGTTCTAGGGTTATTACTTTGCCTATATAATGATGTAATGCCTCCCTTTAGGGATAGACAAGCAGTGACAGGGACCTCCTTCTCAGCTGTTGCAAACAATTCTGGGAATAACAGAGTGGAATCTGACAGTCTCATCTGATCCACTAAGCTTCTAGATGACAATTGAAAGGATAATGGCTTGACAAGTGTATCGCGGAACACCAAACTTACCTTCTTTGGGCTTTTTAGTTAGAGCATCCGAATGATAATCTCTTCCCTAGCCTTCTGGGTAATGAGCAATATTGTCTCTTCCTTATCATGGTTAGCATTGTTGTCTGTTGTTTCCTTACATCTCCTACTAAACTATAAAGACTGAGAACACCAATATTACCTTCTTTGTCTTTTTTTTCCTTTGCTAAAACCTTCTGTGTCTTTTTAATCAGATCATCCAAATGATGATCTCTTCCCTAGCCTTCTGGGCGGTGAGCAACATTCTCTCTTCCCCTATCATGGTTGGCATTGCTGTCCATTGTTTCCTTACATCTCCTATTAGACTGTAAAAGACTGATTCTCCTTCACTAGTCATGAACAAGTTCCCTTGGGTTGCAGACATTACCGGAACTTCCTTTCTCTTTCTAGTTCTGTTCCCAGCCATACAAATCTCATTTTGCGGTCGATGTCCTCCCTTTCAGGGGGCTTCTGTTAAGGGCGGCAATGTCCTTTTCTGCCATATTATTCTCCTCGAACCTGACTCTGGAAATATGCCCTCCCTTTCCACCTAGCAGGAGAAATAAATGCATCTTAAACTTTACTGACCCAAGAAAATGCAGACCACACTAAGGATACCCAGGTGACCACAGGAAGGTTACCAACAAAAAGTGTGATCAGGTCGTCTACATGTTGTTGACACACAGCATGCGGTCATTTCCCGTAACGCACAGCATGCGGTCATTTCCCGTAACGCCGGCGTTTTTTTAGGAGGCATGACCTTGTTAACAATACGTGCCCCATATGTATGTATAGGGCTGTCCCTGTGGAGCCCACCTGGAGCCACAACAATGATGGGGGAGGTGGGGGATCAAAACATTGGGATGTGACCTGCCTGCTTGTAAAATTTCTAGTCTTATTCATCCCAATTCATCCATGGCCCTCAAGTTCAATGGTTTTAGAAGGTATCATATTTTTAGTATTTAGTATTTCAATCCAAAGTTGAGTCACATTCAATGGGTGTCAAATGTGGGGCTTTTGACATGCTGTCGGTTCTTTTTTTCCTTTTTCTTTTCTTTTTTTTTTTTTGTGTGTGTGCGTGCGTGTTTTTTTTTTTTTTTTGTGTGGGGGGGGGGGGGTGGGGGGGGTTTGTTTGTAGGGTGTGATCATAGGTGGTACCACTTCCACATCCCTAGAAAAGGGCATCCACATGGTTGCTCCCATGGAAGAATAAATGGTGTGGCATAATTTTATGTGGGGTCCCACTTGGATGTGTGCCAACTATGAAGGGCAAAGATTGAAAGTTTTTTTTATATGAGTGAGGTATGTGCAAAAAATCAATCCTATCCTATTTCGTTTGATATGTGAAATGAGGTATTTTATTTTTGCTGGTTGCAAATGTGAATTGTTAAGGTGAAGGGGCTAGGATGATTGGATGGAGTTGATTTTTTGAACATACCTAGCTTCTATCAATATCTTTCAATCTCACTTGCCTTTCATGGTTGGCACGCATCTAGGTGGGCCCTATAAAATTTGCTCACATACACCATCGTCTCATTAGGCTCTTTTTATATACATATACATATATACAGGCATGCATACATATATCAGGTGCACACTGGTGCATGGTGCGCAACCCCGGCTGTGGGGCCCACTGTTGGTCCTTTTAAATGGACCAAAAACAGGGACCCCCCAAAATACATTGGATCCATGGGTTTAACACCCATGCAAATGGACTAGGCCAACAGAAAAACTGCACATTGACTAGAATGGGCTGTGGAGCCATTAAACTTGTGCCAGGATGAAGGTGATAGGATGATCAAATGGGCCCCAAACTTCGTAGGCCCTCCCCTCCCCTCCCCTCAAAAATAAAATAAAATCATTTGATATGCGAAATGAGGTATTTTATTTCTACTGGTTGCAAATGTGGACTGTCAAGATGAAGGGGCTTGGATGATTGGATGGGGTTGATTTTTCTAACATACCTAGCTTCTATCATTATCTTCCAATCTCTCTTGCCTTTCATGGTTGGCACACATCCAGGTGGGCCCTATAAAATTTGCTCACATTCCTTATCATCTCATTAGGCTGTTTATACACACACACACACACACACACACACACACACACATATGTATGTATATAGGTCAATTATTAGGTGCATACTTGGCGCATGGTGTGCACCACAGTTGATGGTCGAATTGGTGTAAAATTAGAAAGAATGCCAATTCATAGGGGTGGGTGAATGTGAAATTGTTCCTATAAAAATTTGATATTTTTATAATCTACTGCTGAGAGAAAAAATTGTGAAGCTCTCAATGGGGTCCATCTATGAAAGACTCAAACCAATAGATATAAATTACTCAACATCTTTGTAAATAACTTGATATTTTGATATTCTCGCAACTGGAATCCAGTAAGACAATCTTAAGTGGCATTTTAAATTTAAACGTCTGTTATACTTGTTACACAATTGGAATGCCATGAAACTTGCATGGAATTAAATATAGGCAGTATTAGTTGGCACTTGGCATACTTTTGTTGTATGCAAAGAGGGGGCAAAAACGCCCCCTTTCGTGTGGGGCATTTTTTAGAATTCCTCATATATATATATATATATTTATAAGTAATTATGTCACGTGATGTGAGCTAATGTTCATTCTCTTTCTCTCTCTCCATCTTTTTTTATTTTTATTTATTTATTTATTATTATTATTATTCTTTTGAAATGGTAACTTGTATTGATAGAAAAAAGGAGCTTTACGGTGTAAAAGATTTATACTGAGAAGCGACCGGGCATAAACCCTAAAAAAACAGCCACCACCCAAAAGGAGGGGAAACAAAAACAAGGAGGGGGAAAGAGAGCTCCAAATCAAATTGATGTGACTTCCCTCCAATTGAACATAATTGCATCAATAGGTAAGCCCCAAAAATCTGGAAGATAGGAAACCCACAAGGCAACGCAGAATTTCGTTCTAAGGATTAAGTCATCTTAGGAGGAAGCAATCCCTTCAAAACACCTTTTGTTTCTCTCTTTCCAAATCGTCCAGATGCAAGCCAAAAAAGAGAGGCGCCACATGATCTTCTTTTTGGAGGTAGTAATCGGGCTAGCCCACTGAAGGAACAGGTTGGATAAGGACCGCGGCATGACCCAACTACAATTGAGCTCCTCCGGGATCGCTGACCGAAGGGCTTTCGTCTGCTTGCAATGGAGCAGAAGATGATCAATCGATTCCTCGTCCGCTAAGCAGAGGGGGCAAGCGTTGACAAGGAGTATATGTCTGCGGTGAAGATTATCCATTGTTAAAATTTTGTTCCGAAGGGCAAGCCAAGCAAAAGCAATGACTCTGTGAGGGGCCTTGATCTTCAATAATGATGACAACTTAGTGAAGAAACTGAAGTGATTGATAAGGTGGAGAAGGAGGAGGAGACGGAAAATGAACCATCACGAGAAGGGATCCATTGCCCGCTATCTTGCCCTTCTCTAGAGCCGTCTATGCCATTAAGCACCTCAAAAAGATTCTTTCTGAAAATAGGCCACCACAATTGATTGTTTGTGCTTATGTCGAGATAGTCTCTAATCTTAGCGTTGCGGTTTCTGGCACATTTGTAGAGGTCAGGGAACTGAAGCGCTAAAGGGGTCTTGCCAGCCCATACATCATGCCAGAAGGAAATTTTCTCTCCATTGCCAACTCGGTAGCGGATGGATTGGGTAAAAGAAACCTTGGAACTGTATATCCCTTTCCTGAAGTTTGAGCACCTTCGTGGAAGAGGAGAGATTTCCCAGCCATTTCTTCTCACTTTGTATTTGGCTACCAAGATGCTTTTCCAAAGGCCTTTTGAATCTTCTCCAAGTCTCCAAAGCCATGTACCCGACAAAGTCTGATTCATGAACCTTAAAGGTCTTATTCCAAGATCGCCAGAGTCTTTAGGGGAGCAGACTGTTTTCCAATTGACCAGGTGGAAGCTTTTAGATTCCTTACGGCCTTGCCAAAGGAAGTCTCTTTGAAGCTTCTCAAAGAGAAGCTTTTTCTCAATCCTTTCAATTACTGGATTCCTTATAGATTTAGGCACTCTATCCAGGCACAAGGGAAGACCTAGGTAGGTGGATGGGAAGGAGTCAGCTCTGCACCTCATGATGGTAGCATAGTGATGGAGGGAGATGTCTTCGATTGAGACTCCAAGGATGGAGCTCTTTGATAAGTTTATCCTAAGACCCAAGATAGCTTCAAAACATCTGAGAATAGCGACCATATTTTTTATTTGGTCCTCATTGGCATCGCAAAAAAAGGAGGGCGTCGTCTGCATATTGGAGGTGGGAAACATAAGGAGCATTATGAGAAGGCTTGAATCCGTGGATTAGATTGCAGTCTTATGCTTTGGAAAGCATCCGATTGAGGGCTTCTCCAATAATGACGAATAGAAATGCAAACAAGGGATCCCCTTGGCGTGAGCCCCTCTCAGCTAGAAAAAATCCCTTTGGGGAGCCATTGATTAGAATGGAGAAGGTAGCAGATGAAATGCATTCTTTGATCCAAATCCTCTAATTTGATCCAAAGCCCATCCTACGCATCAAGTAAAGGAGGAAATCCCAGTCCACCATGTCGAAGGCCTTTTCCAAATCAAGTTTGTAAATGATGCCGAGAAGTTTGTCCTTGTATCTAGAGTGGATGCATTCATTGGCAACAAGAACCCCATCTAAGATCTGTTTGCCTTGAACAAAGGCACCTTGATAGGGAGAGATGATGGAAGGAAGGATCTGTTGGAGTCTAGAAGCTAGCACCAGTGTTTTTAAAAGCGTGAGGCGCATCAAGGTGCTAAGGTCTCCTGAGGCCTTGGCGCGAGGCGAGGCGGGGGCTTCATTGAAGTGAGGCGCATATTGTAGATAAAAAATATATATTTTGGTGTAGGCAAATAATTCACAAATTAGAACAAAAATGCAAGGAATATTAGAAGAATTCTAAACGTCATAAAGCATCCATCACTCTAATTGTTAAACATTCAACAAAAGTACCAAAACTATCTGCAGATTCTGCACCATAATTTGTGTGGGCTGACGTGGGCCACACATGTGGTGGCCCTTAAAACAGAGGAGAACAAAAGGACCACACTTACAAACAAAAAGGAAAGGAAAAAAATAAAAAAAAAGCAGGCAGACACTTTTTGTGGTGAAATCCAGTGGGTCCCACTTGTCTGACCTGAGATCAGACCTCAAGTTCACGGTCACTCAGGGGTAAACCCTTAAATTGCTGGATTTGATCCATCATCAGACCACTCTCCATGGCCCACAAATCAGGACAACTGCTTGACAAATTTCTGCAATGACTCGAGCCTGGGATTCTTTGAGTCTATTGGACAGCGGGTCCCACTGGTCCAAAACTTAGATGCCTTGATCCCTTTGGTCGCCCAGGGGTCCCACACCTGATGACCAGTTCTGATCTCCAATTAGGCAGCTAGGTGGGTCCCAGAAGGGCTTGACGACATGAAGCAACCAATCCTGCTGCTGTCACTGAAACTTCTTCTGTTTTTTTGTTTCGATGGAAACAATTAGGGCAGTGCTTTGATGCCCTTTTAAAGAGTAAAAAATTACATTTGGCTCCCTCCTCAATTTCTTTTCTAATTTTAAGCCATAAAAAATTATGTTTAGCCCCTTAAATTTTTTTTTTTTTTTTGAATTTTCATCCAACTAGATGACTGACAGTAAAGAAGCTTGCACTTCTTGCGCAAGGGCGCGCGCTTCGCTGAATGCGCCTCGCTTCGAGTTGCTTGAAGCCCAATAGGTGCGCCTCGCGCCTAGGCGCACCTTTCATAAACCTGGCTAGCAATTTGGCCAAGATTTTGTAGATGTCACCTAAGAGGCTTAGTGGCCTGAAGTCCCTAATACTGTCAGCCCCTGTCTTCTTTGGGATAAGGGCGATGAAAGAGGCACCGATCGATTTGGAAAGCCTGCCTCTAGAGTGAAATTCCTTCATGAAGGCCATAATGTCAACTCGAAGGAGGTCCCATAATTTATGGAAGAATGACATTGGGAAACCATCTAGACTTGGAGCTTTGTCGCTAGCAAGATTAAAGACCGCCGCTTTGACTTCTTCCTCCTGGAACTCATCCTCCAACCAATTAGCGTTCTTCTCGCTGATGGTGGAGAAATGGAGATTGTCTAAGGAAGGCTTGCTAGTACCATCTTTTTTTATACATGCTTTGAAAGAAACTGAGAATGTGGCTAGTTATCCCATCCCTATCCTCTAATCTATTGCCATTGGCTAGCAAGTAATTGATCTTGTTACCCTTCTTTTTGGTTGTGGCCATACTGTGGAAAAATTTGGTATTCTTGTCCCCTTCCTTTAGCCAACGACATCTAGATCTCTGTTTCCATTTGATCTCTTCTTCTTGGACTTTACGCTAAAAAAAATCTTTAAGATTTAACCTGTTAGCGATATTCGATTCGGATAACCCTTGCGATTCTTCCTTAGAGTCAAGTGATTGTAATTCTTCTAAAAGTTTAGCCTTGATAGTTTCGACAGGCACAAAATTGGTAGTCCTCCAATCTTTAATACTAAGCTTCAGCTGCTTGAGCTTCTCAGAGAGTTTGAAACCTGCCCAACCGTTGATATCATAGCTATTCCGCCACTCCTTGATTAAAGCAATGAAATTTTTGTCTTCCAACCACGTTATCTCTAAGCGAAAGGGAGAGGGTCCCTACTTAAGACTTTTGAAATCAAGGAGGATGGGGCACTGATTGGAAGTGGGCTTTGGGAGGGCAATTTGGCAAACTTTAGGATACAGATCAATCCAATCCCTGGTGACCAGGAATCTGTCAAGACGCGATAAAGTTGGAGGACTTTGGTGATTAGACCAAGTGACTTTTGCCCCCCCTAACTGAAGATCGACGAGGTAGTGGGAGTTAATCCAATCTAAGAAGGATTCCATATCAGTTGAAATTTTGCCATACCCTGATTTGTCTGAAGGGAATCTAGTGATATTCCAGTCACCACCAATGCACCAAGGGCCAACCCATCTGCTACGAATGGAGTCAAGCTCGCACCAAAAACTGCCACGTAGTCTGCGGTCAGTAGGGCCATACACAGAGGAGATGATCCAGGATGAACCATTTGCCCTATCTTCAAGCACTGCCGTGACAGAGAAGACACCAATGAAATGTTCTTTCATGATGTACAACCTACTGGCCTAGCATAGAAGAATACCTCCAGAAGTCCTTACTGCGTCAAGGGAGACCCACAAACATTGACGATTACCCATAGATCCCTGATAATTGATTGAGACATCGAGCTAAGCTTGGTTTCTTGAAGGAGTAGAAGGTCTGCTCTAATAGTGTGTATTACCTCCTTTATAATTGCCCGCTTCACTGTATTCCCTAAACCTCAAACATTCCAAGATATAGCCTTCATTGACAACACTTCCTGGAATTTCTGACTCTGTTGGCATGTTGGAGAGAGGAAGAGCGCACAAGGGGACGGCTTTCATAGTTGATGGAGCATGATAGGTTCTGGAGTTCTCTGTTTCCCTTTCCTGACTTCTTTTTGTAGGTGGCAGGTCTTCCAAGGACTGAATCTCTATCCTTTGCGAAAGCAATTAGGCTTTCCCACCCTCCTTTGCTGTTGTCTACTGAGATGCCTATTGCCTCACCACAGTCTCTCTGATTTTTTGAGGTAACCACGAGTTTGGAGATCCTGCAAGTAGCTTCTTATACTTCACATCTAACCCGTTCCACTTCAACTTGGCAACAGGGTGCAAGATCTAATCTTCCTTGCACCACTCATTTGCTTCTCGCCAACTAGGGCTGTTGTTAGCAGACACATTGGATGTATCAAGTAGATACATAACATTCTCTATTAGATTTGTCTGGGTCTATGTCATTCTTTGGTAATATTTTTTTTTTTTTAAGAGATTTGTTGAAGTGTTCCTGGGAGCAATCTCCTCCAAAAACCTAGGGTGGTTGATATTGTGTGTTTTTGGTTTTTGATGACACAATTAGAGGCTTTTATTTTTTAGGTTGTGTCAATGCTTCCTCTACTACCATTTAATCTATCAATACATGTGATTTGGATGATTAGTGTAGGGATCTAGTGAGTTTCATATCAAATTTGTTTAAAGATACTGCCATTTGGATGAGGGCATGGTGCTGACTGTGTTTTATTTCATTAGAGTTGCTATGTGCAGTAGTAGTTTATTTCCTGTTAATATATTCTGGTATGACAAGAAATTCTGGTGCCAGATTGTCAGATAGGGATGCCTGTGCTGATCTTCAAAATTTACAAGAAAGTCCTAATGTCAGGGAAAATGGAAAAATAATGGGAAAAGCTAAAAATGTGTACATATGATTATTATTATTATTATTTTTTTGAAAAGAGTGACTATATTCAAAGGAAAGCTATACAGTATAGGAGATGTATATTGTAACAAAAGAAGCATGAAGACAAGACCCAAACATAATTTAGGGTCTAGCCCCATCACAAAAGAATACAAAACAAGACAAGAAAGGAAAAGACCATAGGCGATACACAATAACCCTCAAGACAGTACGAGATGCCCCTTCCTTGGATAGTCGATCGGCTTCTGAGTTAGCACTTTGACCTATATGGGAAAATGATACTTGAATACTATTAACAAGATGAAAAATCTCCCTAACCACACCTGCCACCTTCCAAAGGGCTTTGGCAGCTCCCGAGGTCCACTGAATTGCACAAAAGGATCCCCCTTCAATGATCAAATTATGTAGGTTCAGGCGCTTTGCTTCTCTAAGGCCAGTCCTAATAGCCATTAATTCTGCCACATTTGCCGAGGAGAATCCAACAGGTCCCGAGTAGGAAAGAATAGGCGTACCCACATCATTTTGAATAATGCCTCCCACCCTAGCCATGCCAGGGCTACCACCAGCACTACCATCTAAGTTTAGTTTCAATCTACTTGCTAGGGTGTGTGTCCATCTGTGGATAACTTCGAACACTGCCGGAGAGGAGCAAGACACTTCTTTTCAATTTCTCGGAATCGCATCCACCGGGAGGCAGTGTTACGAAATTCGTTTCGTTTCGGACGAATTTTCCGAATAATTTCGGTTTGGTCCTTCTACCAAACCAAACAATCCCCCTACAAAAATTCGTTCCAGAATTCGGATCAATTCGGACGAATTTCAGTTATTCGCCCGAATTGGGGGAAATCTAGACTCTAGAGTTTTGCCCGAATCATGTATAGTGGCTTAAAATTAGAAAAAACGAAACCTGAGGGTGTTAAATATAATTTTTTAAATTAAAACTGAAAGTAAAAAAACTAAAGGGCTAAAACATAATTTGTTTTAACTTACCCTATTCCCTTTTCATTCAATGAAATAAAAACGAAGGAGGGGCTGCCTTCAGGTCTGTTGAATCAAAGAAGAAGAAGAAGTGGCAGCAGCCGAATCTTCTGCTACTGCTCAGCACCTTTGACAGAAGAAAAAAAAAAACGAGAAGAAGAAGAAGAAGAGTACCTGATCTGGACATTCGCTCCACCCATTCCGGTTGTTCTCTCCACCCATCTGGTCATTTGCTCACTCATGGCTCAACCCCACTGCTGCCATGTACTGCTTCTCAACCCAGCTGCTGTCTTTTTTCTTTTTCTTCAACTTCGACCCAGTCTGGTCGTTTGCTCACTGCCACTGGACCTGACCCCCCTCCTCTTCTGCTTTCCTCTTCAGCCTTTTCAGTTCCAATTTATTCACCAGGGTAGCTGCATTTTCTCTATCTCTGCTTTTTTTCTCTGCTGTGGTGAGTGAAGTGCTGCTGTTTTCTCTTTGTGGTGACACTTTCAACACGTGCCTCCTTTTATCTGCTGGCTGGGCTGGGCTGGGCCAGCTCAGCTGCTATTTTGTTGCTGGCTGGGCTGGGCTGGGACAGCTCAGCTGCTGTTTTGTTGCTGGCTGGGCTGGGTCAGTATAGCTTTTATTTTTTTGCTAAGTTTGCAGTTAGCTGCCTTTTTTTTTATAAGTTTGCTGGCCCTTTTTTTTTCAACTGTTATCTGCTGGGCCTTTTCTTTACAACTGCTGGGCCATATCATACATGTCCCATATTATGAGTTGATTTAAAAGAATAAACTATATATATGAAGCCATATTTTTTATTTTTAATATTACTCATTTTTTTCTATATGTATATATATATATATTTTAATTTTTATATTTTTCCGAAATATAAATCCGAAACGATTCGCTGAAATCCCGAATCGGCCGAATTATTTCAATTTGGGGGCCAAACCGAAATGAATTTCTCAACACTGTCGGGAGGCTCTGAAAGGAGTCAAATGGGGAGACCCAGTAAGCTACAAGATGTTTGATCTTATCCCTGAGAAGAGCCACATTGGTAACTTGATAACACCTATTGTTTCTCTCCTTCCAGATAACCCTTAGTGTAGCCACAAAGGAAGACTCCCACATTGTGCATCCTCTACAAGAACCAGCTCCCATATTCCATGCTTCGAAGAGATGAACCAGACTGAATGGAAGAACCCCGCTAACATCAAACCAACTAAAAACAGACTTCCAAAGGAACCAAGCAACCCTACAATTTAGGAAAAGGTGGTCCACTTTTTTTCATCAGCTAAGCACATGGGGCAAGCATTTACAATACATATTTTTCGGCATCGGAGGTTATCAATGGTCAACGTACTTCCAAGTAAAGCTATCCAAGAAAAAGCAAGGACCCTTGGAAGAGCTTTGAACTGCCACAACAAGTCAATATTAGAAGCACAGGGATCAACCCTACCGAAGGCATCAAAACAAGAGGCATCGGAAAAACATCCGTCCGTAGAACAAGACCATATCCTCAGGTCTCTACCATCCAGCGGGAAGTGTGTACATATGATGATTTAGTTATATCTTGAGTCAAATAAATTTTTTCCTTTTTATTTTAATAACACAGCCACAATTTTCGTTACTTCATGTGGCTAACTAACGTAAGGATCATTTAAAGAGGACCAAATTACCAATTTATCATAATCAGTATTACTTGAGGGGTGGCGGCAACCAATTCATCAATGCCACATCAAGCCAGCTTAAACCTAACTTCATCACTTCATCATCATTACCATAATCTCTTCTCCTTTTGGATAATTTGGGGCACCCAACAGATTGAAATGTCAAATTATACGACAATATTTGACAAGAGCTTGTAGCATAGTGGAAGGTGCTCATTGTAGCAGCCACAAGATTATGTGTTCAAGTTGTCTAACCAGTCAAAAGAAGGTGCTTATTGTTGAAATCACAAGATTGTAGGTTCAAGTTGTCTCACGAATAAAATAAAATAAAATAAAGAAACGAAAAAGAAAAAAGAACCCAGGGATATCTATGGCTCCATTTTCATATTGATAATTTATATGTGCTTGGCGACCACCATCATATTGATGATACTGCCTCTAGTCTTATTTCCATATTAATGAGTCCCCATATCCATACTGATGAGTGTTAAGGATTTTGATTTGGGTTGAGCATGGTCAGGCTGATCATTAACTTCTCTTTTATAAACCACTGAATGTGAATCTTCATCTTTAAAAAGTAGCATAATTTCTTTCCTAATGTCAGGGTGGTGATGATTGACCACCATGATGACCGCCACCTTGGTCTCAATAGTCATGGACACCACCATCACCACCATCACTTATAAGTCATTGTAGAGTTGCTTGCTGTAAGAAAAGAATATCTATCTCACAAAGAATAACTTTCTACATCTCTTGAAAGAGCTAACTAAAATGGGGTCTAAACCAGTTAAGACACCCATGTTAGTTGATCATTGCCTTAAAGGCATAATAGGGGACCTTCTAGACAATCAGGGTATGTATCGGCAATTGGTTGGAAAGCTGGTTCATTTGACCATTACTGGGTCAGAAATTGCCTATGCAGTTGCTAACCTTTGCTGGTTTGACTGCGCCTCGCCATCTGGATGAAATTTATTGGATCTTGAGGCATCTTAAGCCTTATCTTCGAAAAGGGTTTTTTCTTGGTAAAACATGATCACTTAAATATAGAAGTATTCACTAATCATATTGGATGGTAGTCAGACAGACAGGAGGCTAGATACTTGTTTGTGCACACTTGAAAGGGCTAATTCAATAACTTGGAAGAGTAACAAACAGAGCCCATAGCACAGCAAGGTGCTGATTGCCTTTACTGTGGGGTTGTGGATTCAAGTCATGCTTCTAGGGCTAATTCAATAACTTGGAAGAGTAACAACAGAGCCCATAGGACAGCAAGGTGCTGATTGCCACTACTGTGAGGTTGTGGATTCAAGTCATGCTACTGTTCAAAAAAAAAAGGGAAGAAACATGTAGTTGCTTCATCGGGTGGAGAGACTGAGAAAAAGTGACGGCCCAGGTTACCATGAAATCATGTTTGCATCAAGGATTGTTAATTAATTTGCGATTTCAAATTAAGTTTCCTGTGCAATTGTGTTGTGATAATCAAGCTGCAGTTACATATTGCAAAAGTTTTCTTAATGAGTGGACAAAGAATATTGAGGCTAATTGGCATTTCATTGAGAAGAAGGGGAGAATGTGCTTTCACATGTTATAATGCTTTATATTTTAGTCTAACGACTAGTTGGTTGTACATATTTACCAAGGCCATTGGAAAGAGACATTTTTAAGTATTTATTATTGGGCTAGGCATGATGAATATGTATGCTCCATCCTGAGGGAGTTGTTGCAAGACAAATTAAAAGCCACTAAGCTACTAGATGATCTTCTCCTCATCGATTGTGAGAGAGAGAGAGAGAGAGAAACAAAATCAAAGAGTAACAAAATCAAAGATGTTGATAGTATGCACACCAATCAATCAAAAAAAGGAAGGGGAACAGAATGGGAAGTAGCTGACTGAGTCTAAGTGCAGGACTAAAGAGGAGAACAATTGTTGAGGGGAAAAACTTGAGGATAGGACATATGTTCTATGAAACCAGAATGAAAGAGAGCAAAAAACTCATAAATTGAGGGAGAAATGAGGAAAGAAGAATGGCTGAATACATGTATTCAGACTGAAGAAAGTTGGAGGGAACAAAACTTTTTTATATTTGAACAACTTTAGTGGAGCCTGAGCAGTCTTTGGTGGACAGCCTTGATGTGTTCATCCGTGGAGAAAAAACAAGCATGCAAAAGAGCATTTTATGTGTGGGAAAATCATACTACTTCCATTTACTATTTTAGCAGACGGAAGATGATATGTTAAAGAAAAAGCACATTTCCAAAGAAAGTGAAGCTGAATTAGTGAAACACTAAAGACCAAAATAGTTGCCGAGGAGAAAAGGTTGTGGGTGGAATCAGTGTTTTGAGAAACCGAAGTTCCCTAAATAATATATAAAAAAAAGGCAAAAAAGAGGGTGCATTTATCAATCATGCACCTCGAGTCTAAGAAAGTTGAAATGAAAGAAACACTTCTCCTTTTAATGATCTCAGAGGAGTATGATCAGTCTTTGGAGGAAACCTGAGATATGTTATTCATTGGTGGTTAAAAGAGATGCATTTGAAAGAGCCTTTTTTTTGTGTGAAACGCTTGCTACATCCATTTACTATGAACATTTCCCCTGAGGGGGAGGAGGGTATGCTGGAAAAAAAAAAAAAAAAACGCACATTTCCTAAGAAAATGGTGCTGGTATGAAATTTTTTTTTTTTTATAAAAAATAGTGCTGGTATTGAAGCCTAGCAAATATGTAATGACCATAAATGGAATTGTTTGTTTTGACTGCCTAGGGAAAAAATGCCAAATGTGTGTAAGATTGATTAAGTCCCTCTTCATGCACTTTTAAATCACTGGATTACCATCTGCATGTGCTGAACATGAAAACCTTAGTAGGGGAAAGCATGACCTAGATCAACTATCTTGCTAGCTAGTCTTTAAATATTATTCATCTTCAATTTTGTTTGAAATTCTTGAACTGTGTAATTTTTTAACTGGTAATGGTGTGTAGGTCATGCACCCTTCCTCCATCATAAAAAATTCTTCTGGAACGTCCACATATTGATAGCGCATCCCAAATCCCCATAGACTAGGTAGGGTGCATAATGAGTCTTATATTTGTTTATATCCAAAATGCACTTGCAATTTCTTCCATCTGACTCACTTCCATCGTCCCATTGATTCGAGTAGTGTCTTTGTTGGACATTGAAATGCCAAGAGCTCTAATTCTTGGCACTTATTTTGTGGAGCATTATTCCAATCTTTCATGTTTTCCATGTCAGGCATTAGGTTAATTGTGTAGACTTCCTAGTGGATTCCTTTTACAATCAGGGTGGATATTGAAGCCCTTTAATACTAGCAGCAGGGGAGATGACATGGTTTCAATGGATATCAGGGCTGGATCTGACAAGAGTCATCGCCGGAAACTAATACTGTAGTTGACACTTGACGGGGATCTGCAAGAGCCTTCCCATAAAGTTGTCTCAACTGCTGGATGACCAACTTCTCTCTCTGAGCATATTCAAAACTCTTTGGATGTGTAAATGGGTGTTTGAAGATTAATTTCTATTTCATATAATGTATTCATTTTCTTACTATTTCTGCATGTGTGATGTATGGTCGATCTATCATGGGCTCTATAGAGGATATTCAGCAGTAATCATGGTTCAAAATTGCGGCTGCTACGTAGTGTAGTGCCTGCATTATTGTCCATAGCGTTTGAGGCCACTACGCTATTTTGCAAATAGCGGCGCTATGGTCGAAACCCTAGTAGAGCCAAGCATTTTTTATTTTAAATACTATTTTTCTTATTTATTCTCCTCAATAGCCTTTCCTAAAGATGTATCTACCCTTACATGGTTCCAAATCAGTAAAAAATATTCAAGATTGGCTGTTACATAAGATTCAAAATATTGTGATTACTTAAAAAATTCACACTGCTATGCTGCTATGTATCACCCGCTACGTAGCTTTTTGGTTATTGGCTACTACGTCCAATGCAACCACTATTTTGATCCTTGGCAGTAATACAACTCCATGTGAAACTATTCTATCGGCACACGTGGTAACCATTTGGGTCCCCTTCAGAGGAGGCCAGCTGCCCAAAGTGGAAGGCTTAAATAACAGAAATGCCTTACCTTCTATCATATCTGAAAGTCAGGACGTTCGAAATTCCATTCCATGTGTACAGTTGGCTTTGGCTGTTGTGGGCCCTGTTAATGTGTATGATCTTTTTTTATTTATTTATTTATTTTTATTTTTATTACTCACGCACCCACACACATACTCACCCAAGTTCCTCATCATCAGCAATTCAGCATTACAGCTTGGGATCGATCCCTGGTTTTTGTGGAAGGGAGGTGCCTCACCATCTGTGCTACACCATTTCTTATGCAAGTGGTAGGGTGAGAGGCTATGACTGTCTGATTGGGTCATCGCTGGTGGGTTTCAATAGTGGTTTCTTTATGGGTGTTTGTTCAGGTATTCTTTGTGGTTTCGGGGGTTTCTCTCTGTGTGTGTTCTCTACGGGTGAAATCAAGTTTCCATCATTATCATCAATGCCTTGCCCTGATTATTTACACAGCTATATGAATTCTTTTTTGCAATTCTAGTTTATCCTGTGCCAAATCCACAGAAATCAAGTTTCCAGTTAGAGAGAGAGAGAGAGAGAGTACAAGTAATTGCTCGAGATGCTTCAGTTTTACTTTGGACTGTTTGAGGACCATGATACCTGGATACTTAAGAATAGGCAGTGTATTGTATTATATCCGATACTTTTTTTTTTTTTTGTGTGCATGCGTAAAATTTGTGCCCCTGCTTTGTGTGTCCTTGTATTCATCCTGTATCCCATAGTTTGGGATACTAGCCAAATGTCAGCATGTAGGAAATATACCTTTTCTACCCTGAAAACCGTTTAATATGAATATCCACAATTTCTTCTACCTTCAATGATTTTTTGACGAGCTTCCTTTTGGTGCTTTTGAAATCTTGAAAGCAGCGGGGGTACGGCCAAACCTGTGTAGGCTTGCGCTTGTAGTCTTGTTCTCCCTGTAGGACTAATAGGATTCCCCATTGCTACTAAGGAGGCAGATTTATGTTCCAAAAAAGGAGGCGGAGTTGCATCATATCTCTTTATAATTCAAATATCTTTGAACGGCAATCTTTCTTCTTTCTTCCTACTGAGCTCATTTCCTTAACGGTGCAATGAGTCATCTGGCAACTGATCTGATGGTTAAAAGTGGTTGGGCACCACTAGACCTATTGGGTGAAATTCGTTATTTAAAATTTTAGCGACTTTTCAAGACCCAAAGGGAGTTAAAATGTTACAAATGGCAAAACTAGTTCAAGTAGACAGCTTATCAAGTTGTCCATTTGACGACCCCATTCTTGTTTGGAGGAGTTATGGCCTAAATACAAATAAGGAGAGCTCTCTCTCTCTCTCTCTCTCTCTCTCTCTCTCTCTAACTCAGCAAAATAGCTGGCTACAATTATTAGTAATGGATGGTTTAGATCATATTAGGTGTCATTAACTCATAGACTACTAACTTAAAAATTGTAAAAAGCCCTTTATGATTTGTGAATAGTTCAAGAACCCTGTTTGGGTTATTTATATACATTTCTCTTCTTTTTGGTATCTTGGGGTGGTGGTTCTTCCATTTGGTGTTGGAAGTACAAAAGTAATTGTAGAGGATAAAAGAATCAGAATTTGTAGTTAAAAGGTTCTTCACCTTATTGTCATGTTGACAAATAGCTTGTGTCCTGTCTATTGCACATTGATGCATGCATGTTGCAATTTCTCATTGTGTTTCCATGCAGATATTTTCCCTTAAGGTCTCTGACAGTTGCCTTTTACTTATATAAGTCCTTTGAAGAAAGAAATGCTTGAAGATTGATTAGCATTTAGCTTGAACAGCTCAATATTCTGCAATCAAATTGTGGTTTTTTTTTTCTCTAATAGGTTTTCAAAATGTGGTATTGCTGCCTTAAATGTGTTTCCTCTTTGTAAAAAAGGATTTTCAGTTTCCTTTTTCTGTTTCTAATTGCAGCATCTAGCATGGACCCCTTACACCTTGATTATTTTGGCTTTTGTGGTCGGGTGATTGCGTTAGCCCTGATGCATAAAGTACAAGTAGGTATCGTATTTGATCGTGTGTTTTTCCAGCAATTAGCTGGGAATTCTGTGACATTGGAAGATATTAGGGATGCAGATCCATTATTGTATATGAGCTGCAAGCAGGTTTTGGAGATGGATGCTAATTTCTTGGATTCGGATGCACTAGCACTCACATTTGTCAGAGAAATTGAAGAAATGGGATCTCGCAGGGTTGTGGAGCTCTGCCATGGAGGAAAGGACATTGCTGTGAATAGCAGGAATAGGGAGGAATATGTAAACCTTCTTATTCAGCATCGCTTTGTCACGTCTATTTCTGACCAGGTTGCACATTTTGCTCGAGGATTTGCTGATATTGTCTGTGATTCTAAGCTTCAGCAGTTCTTTTTTCATAGTTTGGAACTAGAGGATCTTGATCGTATGCTACATGGAAGCGAGAGTGCTATTTGTGTGAATGACTGGAAAAAACATACTGAGTACAACGGCTATAAAGAAACAGATCGCCAAATATGCTGGTTTTGGAAGGTATGCACTCATGATCTATGTTTTTTTATTTCTAAATGGTTCGTTCTGTTACAGTTCTCATTTGATGCACGCTCAATTACTCTTCCTGCATTCTCCTTACTGCATGACCTGCTGTTATGCATGGGAGCTCATCTGTTGATACGTTTAACATCGCTACTCATAATGGAGTAATGTCATTCTGATTGTCTAATCCTTAAACTTAAGCTTCTTATTGGTTTGTGTTTTCGTTTTGAAGATCTTATGCTGAAAGCTGTGATGTAGTGATATGGTAGTACATGTGTTGTTGAGCCAGGTATTTTAATTGCTGATC
Source organism: Persea americana (assembly GCA_029852735.1). NCBI lineage: Eukaryota > Viridiplantae > Streptophyta > Magnoliopsida > Laurales > Lauraceae > Persea > Persea americana. The sequence goes on along the minus strand of CM056809.1, from coordinate 41,676,369 downwards.
ATTAATCTGATTTTGTGCATGTTTCCACTCATTGTGAGATTATGTTATTGGACGTGTTAGACAGAAGTATCAGTTGATCTTAAGGTCCTTGGGGCCAGCCTGTTTATGGCAGTTGCCTGCTTGTTCAAAGAAACCAGATAGCGATCAATTTATGGGGGCAGGAAGATGGTAGTGGTAATATTAATGAGCACTGCCCTTTTAAAGACTTAAGATTCATGTTTTGAATAATTGAAGCAGGTTGCTGTTGACTGTCAGTGAGTGTAGATCTCATTGCTGAATCTAATATAGTTAGCACGGTGGGACTTGCACATGATGGTAACAATGTTGATTGGATGAGTGGAAATAGCACTTGGGATGTATTATAAACTTGTATATGCTTATAGTAACTATTTCTCCAATTTCTATATTGATTTCGCTTTAAGTTATGGGCAGCAGTGTAGTAGTGCCGTGGTGTTTAGGATTCACAATTGTCAATCAATGTCATTTTCATGGTAACAATGTGTTGGATGTGATGCCCCATGGATCAATGTAGTGGCCGCTACATGGGGCATAGCGGTAAATGGTATTTACCGCCGCTCTCACCCGTAGTGGCTGCTACAGGATGCTACAGCTGCTATGGACCACTACGAGGTTGCTATGGAGTGAGATTGACATACTTTTCAAAGTTTTTTAAAATACATAGTAAGGGTTATTTTTTCCTTCTCTCCTAACAACATTTTTATGCAATGCTACTACCCTTCTATGCTTAAAAGAACAAAAAAAAAAAAAAAAAAAAAAAAAGAAACCCACAAGATCTCGCCGAATTGAAGCTGATAACCGAAAGTTACTCTCAAGAGCTCTTTTCTAGGCATATCCTAGTAGACACCTCCTCTCGTAGAGGTATTCTTTTCTCTATTCTCAACAAAAACACATTGTTTGCTTGGATGAAAGTTCATTTGTTATTTGGTTTGAACTTCAAACTTTATATTTAAGCATTACTTTTGTAATTCATATATCCTTTGTTTTGTATAGTTGTGCTAAATTGCTTATTTGAATTATGAATTTAGAAATTCATAATAGATTCTTACTTAGTATATCTAACCAATATGAATACATGGGAAAAATTAGATCAATACTGTAATTTTATAATAATTCAGTGGTACAAAATTTCTATGCACCGAAGGGACCATTACACCACCTATCTTAGTTATTATAGGAAAAAAGCATCAAATTCATACATTCCCCAATATTTTGGATTTTTTAATTTTTTTTTCAAAAGTTTTTGACAACCTTTTCGATTCACACCATTACGCCGCTATATATCGCTTCTACCGCTACGTATTGATTGCTATGTAGCGTTTTGGCCACAGCCAACTATGCCTGCCATAATTGCTATTTTGATCTTTGGTGATGCCCATATACGTATAGTTTCTCACAAGTTTTTGAAGATGCAGTCATATCCCAAATCTTTTATCTGTTTGTATCAACATGTATATTAAGAAAGTGCGATAGGACTTTATGCAACTAAATGACCGTCACGGGTTGGTTATCCTATTCTGTTTGGGTTGCATGACTGCGAAAGCAAAGAATATGTGGTCGTCTATTCACCCAGGCAATTCAATGTCTTTAAGTGGGTGGGATATGACAGATCTAGAACTTTAAGATGAAGAGAATAAGCTTTGGAATATTGGATGATCCATTTGATCAGTCCTTGCTTTACTTATAGAATATTGGCCTTAATCAACGCAAATTACAATCTTTGGATGAGGAAAGAATATAAAGAATATGTGATACAATCTTGTGTACATTGAAAGAGAATAAAAATAGATTGGTCAGTCAACTAATCCCTAATCCCACGTGATGTATGAGAATGGGCCTGTGGGCCTATTGTACATGGTTGTTGGGTCAACTATTTTTAATACCCCCCCTCAAATTGATGCTGGTAAAAAAGGAGCAATTTGCAAATCAGGAACTCATTACGTGACCGAGGCCGTCCTTTGGTGAAGATGTTTGCAAGTTGGAGTTCACTTGAAACATGTGGAAGACTAATGACCTTGCGATCGTATTCATCTCTAATGAAGTGATAATCCACCTCGATATGTTTTGTATGTTCATGAAAAACTGGATTCTCAGTGATACAGATGGAACTAGTATTGTCTGCATGAAGTGGGATAGCGGAGGTCTGTGGAAAACCAAGATCTGTAAGTAAGCCATGAAGCCAAAGGATTTCGGAACAGGCAGCGGACATTGCATGATATTCAGATTCAGTGGAAGATCGGGAGACTCTTTCCTGCTTTTTGCATTTCCAAGAAATGAGTGATTCACCCAAATACATACACCAGCCCATGGTGGATCTGCGAGTATCTGGGCATCCTCCCAGTCAGCATCAGAATAAGCAGCAAGTGTCAGAGGGGTGCCGGCCGGAAAAAACAATCATCATGTCGGCGAACCAAGAATGTAGTGAATGATCCATTTGACTGCAACCATATGGTGATGTCGTGGTGCGGTCATGAATTGACTAACAACATTCACAGCATATGAGATGTCTAGTCTAGTAATGGTCAAGTAGACCAGAGTTCCGACCAAGCATCTATAGAATGTGGGATCGGATAGGAGATCTCCATCATCTTTGCTGAGCTTCACATTGACTTCTAATGGAGTGTCCACGGGGGTGGCATCAGTTAGGCCAGCAAGGTCATGGAGGTCAGTAGCATACTTATTTTGATGTAAAAACAGTCCCTTCCTAGACTGTTGAACCTCAAGTCCCAAGAAGTATGTTAATAGACTCAGATCTTTCATATGGAATGCAGCTTGAAGTGAGGATTGAAGACTATGAATCATGTTACTGTTAGTGCCTGTGATGATGATATCATCCACATATACGAGAAGTATAGTGGTAGCTTGAGAAGTTTTATTCAAGAATAATGAAGGATCATAGAGACTTTGAGTAAATCCAAGGTTCATTAGAGTAGAACGAAAATTTTCAAACCAAGCTTTGGGTGCTTGTTTGAGGCCATACAACGAGCGACGGAGCCGCGCCACCTCATTTCTAGACGGAGACTCATGTCCTTGAGGAAGATGCATGTAGACTTCCTCTTTAAGATCCCTGTGGAGGAATGCATTCTTCACATCCATCTAATACAGGGGCCATGAGAGTGATGCTGCAATGGCAAGAATAGTACGCACAGTTGTCATCTTGGCGACCGGAGCGAATGTTTCATCATAGTCAATACCATACTCCTGATGGTTGCCAAGTGCCACTAATTGAGCCTTATAACGTGCCAGAGTACCATCAGGATGTAGCTTGATAGAGTAAACCCACCTACAACCAATGAGTTTAATGGACGAAGGACATTGAACAACATCCCATGTGTGATTAACTTGGAGTGCGTCAAGTTCTTACATGGCCTGCCACCAACACTCATGTTGCACTGCTTGGGAAAAATGATTAGGTATATGAACAGAAGACAAGATAACAAGTAAGGATGTATGGGTAAAGCCAAACCGATTAGGGGGGCGGGAAAGCCGAGATGATCGACGAAGAGGAACGGACTGGGAGATGTCTGGAGCAGGAGCTGGATCAAGTGCCGAGGAAGTTGATAAATCCGGAGGCTCAAGTGCAACCGTGTATTCCCGTCTACGCCTTTCATATACAAGAATATGCTTGATATTTTCCGTAGGTGGATCAGGAGGATCATCAGAGTCAGGAACAATTGAACACACAGGAGACGGAGCATGATCTAGATGATGATGGAAAAAATATTGGTTTTCAAAAAACACAACATTACGAGAAATCCAGATACGTTTTGCCTTAGGATCATAACAAAGAAATCCTTTTTGGTCATTTGCATAACCTAAAAAAACACACTTCGAAGATTGAGCCGATAGTTTTGTTCATTCAAACGGGGGAAGAAGAACAAAACATACACACCCAAAAACATGGAGATGAGAATAAATAGGATGCTTATGAAATAAGGTGTTTCATGATTTATGTGCGGTGAGGGTAGCCGATTTATAACATGAACTGCTATGGACAGAGCTTCAGGTCAAAATTTTGGTGGAACAGATGATTCTAAGAGGAGTGACCGAACAATGTCCAAAAGATGTATGTTTTTCCTCTCAGACACCCCTATTTTGTTGGGGTGTATAAGGACATGATTTTTGAGAAATTATCCCTTTGTTTTGCAAAAAGGTCTGAAACTCATTAGAAACATATTCACCACCTGAAGTGTTTTAATAGATGTGGAGAAGCGATTTTCCACATAGGCTAAGAAAATTTTAAATGTGGCAAACACCTCAGATTTTGAATGCAAGAAGTAGATCCATTTAAAGCGACTATAGTCATCAATGAATGTAACAAAATATTTAAAATGAGAATGGGATATGACAGGTGCTATACCCCATACATCACTATGCACAAGATCAAAACATTTCAACGATAAAGAAGTACTGTTGGGAAAAGGAAGAATCTTGCTCTTGCTCATTTTACAACTAGAACAATTAAAAGAAACATCCTTAATAGAAATTTTATTATCATGTAGCAACCTAGATTTAAACAAAGATAACGAAGTACGAGAATGAGGATGGCCTAATCTATTGTGCCATAATTGGCTCTTATTTGAACTAGAAGCAGAAAACTAGGCGGAGGCAACCAAATTCCTATCCTGTGTAGATAGTTGTAGCGGAAAAAGACGGCCCCTTCGCTATCACCTTCCCCGATGCTTGATCCTGTACAACACAACCAGAACAAGAAAAAGAGACAGAACAATGATTATCAACTAGTTGTCCAACAGATAATAAATTTGTAAATATCTGAGGAGAAAGAAAAACATGACTCAAGGGTAAGGGATGTGAGATCTCACCGATGGCAGTAATGGGTATACTGCCACCATCTGCTGTATTGATTCGGAGACTTTCATCATAAGGCTTTAATTGAGATAGATTTTCAGAAGAGTGGGTCGTATGATTAGAAGCCCCTGAATCCATATACCAAGTAGAGTTTGACTGTTTGGATTTACCTGCGAGGCCAAGAGCAAAAAAAGCGTTTACGATCATCTGTTGAACCATTTCAGGGGTGAGAGAGGATGAAGAAGCAAGCGGAGCAGGCATCATTGTATTGACAGCAGGACTCAATGCAGAAGGAGACGCATCCAGAGTTGCTAGATTGGCTTTTTGAGACGAGGTCTTAGCACAGCGCCGACATTCAGGAAGAACATGGCCCTTGCGTTTGCAGTAAGAGCAGTATTTTTTATTGCATTGAGTTGCAACATGTCCATATTTCTGACAACTATAACACTGCACTTTGGACATATCTCTATTCTGCTGGTGGGAACGTGCAACGTAGGCCTCAGTTAGTGGACCGGTGGAAACTGCTTGTTGAAGAGTAGCCTGGGTTGTTGGACGTTATTCCTCATGAAGAAGCTCGCCAAAGCAAGAATCAGTAGATGGGGAGGGCACTCTGCTCATCAGATTTGAACGTATTTGTTCAAATTCAGGTCTAAGTTTCATTAAGAATTGATCCCTCTGACTAGTGGAATGAATGTTTTGAACCACCGCAATCGAGGCATCAGGGAGGCTAGAGTAAATAATCTTAGTATAGTCCGTCCATAAGCGAATAAAATGAGAGTAATATTCTTGAACGGTCAGTGTTCCCTGAGTAAACTAAGAAAGCTCATGTTCCAAGTGGAACCGCCGTGCAGAGTTATCCTATTGATATACCTGTTTGAGGTAGTCCCACATGCCTTTTGTTGTTTTGTACGGTCTGAGATTCAAGATGTATTGGGGATCGACAGACCCCATAAGCCAAGTCATGATTTATGCATCTTTGGTGTCCCATTTTGAGACTGCCTTTACATCCTCTAATGGTTTGGGATCAGTCCCATCTATATAACCCCATAATTCTTTTCCTTTAAGGTATATCTTAAATTGGAAGGCCCAGGATGTATAATTGGTCCCATTAAACTTAATCAGTGAATGTTCACTTTTGTCCATGATTATCACTGTAGGAGTTGGCTCAAGTTACAGCAAAATTTCAAACCAGATATGCTAGATTGATTTCTTTCTCAAATCAGGAATTGATTTAGGATATTGCCAAGCACAAAAAATGGATCTCTAGTGGTCTGGGAATGATCGGAACCCAGAACGCAGGTCTGTCGACCTGTTTCTACCAAAAAATAGGTCAGACGACCTTGTTTTTGTGTTCTAAGAGAGGAGGTGGGGCCCAGTAGATGATCTGATGATCAATCAGATCTGTTGGATATCCAGAACTCCTATTTTCCGTCTAGGCAAGCCAAGTTTCACTCCAAACAGTTACAGATCCATGATGTTGTGTGCATTTGATGAAAACTTATGCACCAAAAGAAGAAACCACAAATTCGATTAGAAATCCTACCTCTGATGGTCGACCAAGATGGTATGGTCTGTTGATGCTGCTGTGTTGATCTGAGGTAGGCCCTTGATGAGTTGCTCCAAACGGCTGACAAGATTGGTTCCTAGAACCCAAAATAATACTCAGTGTTCTCTGCTGAGTCAATACAGAGGTCCACAAGTCTCTGATTAACTGTCGATCAAGATGTAATGATGTCTTTGATGAACTTGGCCTGATCGGAGGTGGGCCACCAATGATTAGACGTCAAGATGTTGATGAAGCACTATGCTAACTTGCACGAACAGTCACAAGCAGAGTGCTATGACTGTTATATCACCAAGATTCAACAAGAAGGTCGAAGGAAGACCTAGCTCTGATACCACGACAGATCTAGAACTTTAAGATGAAGAGAAGAAGCTTTGGAATATTGGATGATCCATTCGATCAGTCCTTGCTTTACTTATAGAATATTGGCCTTAATCAAGGCAAATTACAATCTCTGTATGAGGACAGAATATAAAGAATATGTGATACAATCTTGTGTACATGGAAAGAGAATAAAAATAGATTGGTTAGTCAACTAATCCCTAATCCCATGTGATGTATGAGAATGGGCCTGTGGGCCTATTGTACATGGGTCTTGGGTCAGCTATTGTTAACAGGATACAGGTGGGAGCCACACCTAATACTCAGAGAGGAGATTGACAAACTATTACTTAATAAACTTATTTTCTATCTTCCAAAGTGCCCACTTTAAGGGAATAAATTTGTTAGTTCTTTATTTGATTAATATATTTACCATTAGAAAAAAGGGGACCAGTGAAGTTATGGCGATAGCTTTAAGCAGAGAATAAGCTTCAAAGCATACATGTCTGACTGGGTGTTAAATGTGCCATCTAAGATCTTCTGTATGGATGTAAAGCATAGTTTTCCAACATGGAGGGAATTAAAGACTTATTAACTTCTGTTTTATTTTATTTAGTCTACCCAGAGTGCCACCTTTGAGGTGTGTAGGGTCTTAGATTTTGTTTATCTAATTCAATTATTTTTATATCATTGTTAAGATCTTGCTCTGTGAATGAAGTGTATATGCAGCTATTTAGCATTTAAACTTTATATCTTGTTCTTTTGATGAATATGGAAATACATTGAAGTAGGGAACCTTCCCAAGCATCCAGAGGATACACATGCCTCACAGGCTGTTATTAAGTGGGTTGCCTTAGGTCTACTCTTTGTGTTTTAACTCTAAAGATCTTAATTTTTGCAATTTGCACTGTGTCAGTAAATGTAATTTTTGAAGAGAATAATACTAGTATCGTACAATATATGAGACAAGAGTGTAAATATTTTCACAAACCACTTTGGGTTTATGCTAGGTAGATCTACAACATCATTGGTTGGCCATTGAACTTGAGAGTTGAGACAACTTATGGAAATATTTAAATATGAGGAAAGATTTGCATGTGTTTCTTATGATTTAGAGAAGGTATACGACAAGCCATTCATTTTGCATGTAGTCTGAGAAAGATTGTTCTGTTTGCCATTTGTTATCAGAGGTTGGTTTATAGGAACTGTCAATTTCGCCGTTGATTTAATAAAAAGCTTCAACATCCAAATCTTAATTAAGTTGGGCTTGCTTTATAGTTTCTTTTCTTTTTTGTCCTCTGCTTCACCGGTCAACTCCTTTTGCTTTTGTCCTTCACTGTTCTTCTAAACCTTTTTTACTTCAAGAACACCAAAGCCCATAAAGAAAACCATTGATGAAACCCAGTAGTTAAAATTTTGTAGCCCTACAAAAAACTTGAAATTACACCAGTCCAATCCCAAACCAAAAGGTGGGGAAGAGAGAGAACCGTTATAAACACTAAACTGTTATTATGAAAAATCACCAAGTCATACTCCAATTTAAGTCCAAATTTACCCAAGTTGACCCCATTCTCTCCGTACCAATTGCAGTCCCCTGATCTGTATAACTTCCCAAACCAAAACCTACCAAAAATAGAACTATGAAACGCATCAAAATAGCACCAAAACCTATCCCTAGACCAAATCCAAGAATCCATCCCATACAGTCCCATTGTAACCTTATTCCCATAATTCCAACCCTGACAGTCCTAATTGGACTCTACTGCACCATCTCATCCCATTTTTCCAGTGTTCCTTCCCAAAAATCCATCCTTTACTGAACCCAGTTTGAGTTCCAGAACTGACCGCCATCTGATGTAAACCCTTACTGTAGCCACTTGTCCTCTTTCTAAGCAGTCCCAAATCTGTCCTTCAAAATATCCCGTTGTTGCATCCATTCACCCTCTATCTCATTACCCCATTGGGCAGCATGCACCCTCTGAAACCCCAAACAGCACGCATAGTTGCTTTCCAGTCCTGAACCAACCCCAAAAACAGGCCTTATTCAGTCCCCTACTGTACCCAATTATTCCCAAGAATCTCCCATGCGATGACTATAGTAAGTGGAAAGTTTTACTTGGGGAAGATTGTTTGAAAGACAGTTGGAAGAACTATTAGTTGAGTTGATGCTTAAGCTGGCTAGAAGTAGAATGCACCACTGGCTAGAAGTAGAACGCACCATCTGTAGCAATTAGTATTGCAAACGTGTATCTGATCTGAGTATCTGAAGTCTCCAATTATCTGAGTATCTGATTCCGAATAAAGTGGGTATGGAACCTATTTTTGGATCCCGGAAAAATTCAGATCCGGAACATTTGGATCTAGAGCCAGATCCTAGCATATAGGATCCGAAATGTTCAGATCCGGAGGTGGATCCATGTATTTTCTGGCTCAATGATCCAGGACGATTGCATTCACATATTAAAAACATACATTTGTTTTAAGAGCCCACATAGCTTGGTAAGATTCATATTTGGGAGCCTACTTAGCTAGCTTTAATCATATTTTGTTTAATAGCCCCAGTTGTATACTTTTTTTTTTTTTGGGGGGGGTTAACTCCTTTTGAAAAATTATTTTGAATGTTTTTTTTATCTAATTATGCTACTGCTCTCCACATCTTCTCTCGGATCTGGATCCCTTTTTTTTTGAAATGATGTTGGATCCGGATACATCACACGATCCGTCAGATCCGATTTGCATCTGGATCCACTAGACTCCAACCCAGATATGACCTGTTTGCATCCATATTAGCAATGTAATCCAGCAAGAAGGGGAAAAGGGGTACAGCAATGACCATCCAAAGATTCCACAACAGAATGGAGATTCAAATAGGTAGCAGGACAGAACATTTGTACATGTGTGGTACAAAGTTTGCATTGTGATCATCAACACAGAAAATGGATGGAATTTTGCAAGAGGTTATTGGTAAACTAAAGCTCAGGTCTAGATATATCCCACTCAGTATCATTTTGCATGGGTGGACAATACAAAAAGTTCTTTAAGATGGCTAGTTGGCAATAAATAAAGAGCTAGAAATTATATGGTGTGATGTACTTCTGAAGAATGTCAACGTTATCCTCAGGAAACAATGGATTAAAGAGCACGAGGCAGAACACAGGGTGACTCCTTTCAAATTCCAAGGTTGTAGATATTCTATATATGAGCTAGAAATTATATGGTGTGACGTACTTCTGAAGAATGTTAACCTTATCCTCAGGAAACAATGGATTAAAGAGCAGGAAGCAGAACACAGGGTGACTCCTTTCAATTCCAAGGTTGTAGATATTCTGTTTATGCCCAATCAAAAAGTAGTTATTCTATATATGCTATGCCATCAATGATAGCTTCATGAGAAGAATCAGAGTCAGAAGCAAAACAATGCATTTAATTGAAGCTCCACATACAACAAAAGATGAAATACAAGAGATGGAAGTGGAGTCGCCCCAAGAAGATCCAATTGTCAAAACAGAAGAAGAATTGCCTACAGAGGAGCATAAGAAATAGCAATTGAATAGTGAAGAGATTAAAGTTAGGCAGATGTATGTTGTGTCCCACAAAGAGTTAGGTGGAGATGTAGTGTCCTGTATTAGGTAGGAAGACCTATGTTGTGTCCATTTATTGTAGAGCAAGTGTGCTACTAGCCCATAGGTCAAGACTCAAGCACAGAGAGTCAAGAGTCAAGATTCATAGAATGAAGGGGGGACAATGTTGAGAACTAGATAGTTGTTGGCATCTCTCATGTGGGATGTCAAAATGTGGTTTAGTGGGTCTTGGACCCTCTGTGAGGAATCTTCCAGTTTCAGTAACCAACATGGATATACAAATAGTTTTACTGAGGGAGTTCCAATCTTTGATGTTTGAATTCTATTTGATAGGTCTACCAAGAGGACACAAGTTCAGTTGTCAAAGTATGGAATAGAAAATAGTTTGAAGGGAGAAACTTTAATAACGGGAGAAATTTTGTTCGATATTTTGAAGTACCTTTTCATTAAGGCAGATCTTATATTTTGAAGTACTTTGCCAGGGAAGGATATTTAAACAGTGAGCAGCATAAAAAAGATACCCCAAGAAAACATTTGGATAGAGCAAAGAGGACACCGAGAAGCTATGATGCCCAGATATGGCACAATTATGGCAGGGACATGCCATAGACACGGCAAGGACACGGATTTTACATGTAAAAAGTGAAGTATTGGATATGATACAACATGATATGTTGCCCATTTTGAAGTATCCGTGCATCATAGCCGAGAAGTGGTGAAATTAGCTAGAGGTTTTTAGTCATCTTTGAAAGCAGAAGTGGTGAATAGGTTTGTTGGAACCCCTTGCTACTATTGAGATTAATAAAGAAGATTCTAGAAAATGGCTAGAGCATCAATTTGGATTTAACTTTGAAGTTAAAAGAATCAGCCTGACAAAAATATGGATAGTCTCTTCTTCAGTAAATGACGGTGGAAGTTTTGGGGCCAATAATTCGTCCAATGTGGGTGAAAATGTTGGGCATCCTTTAGGGCAAGTTTGTATAATGTGGAAAAGCGGGACATTTTTCCATGGAGAAGTTTTTCTAACATTTTTCCGTGGAGAAATTTTTCTATCATTCGGTGGGAACGCTTTTTCTCGCAGAAAAGCACCAGAAGCAGTGGTGCACTTTTCTGTGATTATGTGGCAGGTTTCATTCTTGGCTCTATTTAGGTTTATCTAGGAAGAGAGGAATTTGCGATGCTTTGATGAAACTTTTTTGTTGATTCTTTGGGTTTCCATCCTTGCTCCCATAACCTAGCAATATCAACAATTATCAAAAGTTGGTTTGAGGTTGCTTTTTCCTCATTGTCTAAGCATTAAAACCAGCTGAGATGGTATCCCCGGCCACTGGGCTTCTTCAAGCTTATCCTATCCTTCTCAGGTTCGGCAGGCTTTTGTTTGTTAACAAGGCCGAAATGCTAGTTATGAGAACTGGCATTTGCGAAGCTCTTCTCTAAATCTTTGATTGATTTTGGTGGAAGGTGGCTCTATGTGCCATCAGATGGGCCTTCGAGTATTTGTAGGGGCTCAGTGGGGTCTTCCAGATGAAATGGAATAGGTAGTTGATTTAGCTAAAGCTCTTGATGCATCTTTTATGCATGTTATGAGGAGTGCTTACTCGGTGGTGGACCAACAAGCAAAAGGAAGGGGTCAGGCAGCGAAGTTATGATTGTTTGATAAGAGCCCATGGCACAATGAAAGGTGCTCACTTTCAAAACCTTGGGGTTGCAGGTTCAAGTCATGTTACCAATAAAAAAAAGATTGTGATTATTCATAGCTTTTATGATTTTTAGCTTTCTTTCGGACTTTTTTTTATAGCTGTGGCTTTTAGATTAGTAGCTTTTTAGTATATGGCTCTTGTACTATTTTCAATAGTTAGTTACTAAAAAAAAAAAAAACAGGTTTATGTGCTTCTCACATTCTATTCTGCTAATACTTGACGAGTCTTCCATCTTTCTTCCTTGGTGGTAAGCTGAGCTTTTGACCTCTTGATTGCTTTGCCAGCTTTGAAATACACATCTGCGCTTGCCTTGACATATATCTGCAGCATGGTTTTAAACTCGGCCAAAGTCCAACTTGACTCAGTTGTGTTGTATTGGATTTGGTACCTGCCAAAGTTGCTTGGACTTGGATGAGTCTCATGCATGTGGAGTCATGGTGGAACTTGGTGTAGTCATAATGAAATTGGTGGTGACCTAGTCAATGAACAAAACTTGACTTTTAAAACTATGTTATACTTCATAATATCCCATTCACGTCCAACCTGAAAACTTGGGGGACTGTTTGATGTATCTCAAATCATGAGTGTTTTGAACATGTGGCAGAATAGATGGCCATCTATCTGATATTTATATTTCATGGCAGAGAGATCAGAAATAGCAACTGTTATCTTGATCTCTCTTTTCCACCATAAAAGATTGCTTGCGTTCATTTGGGATGGAAAATATCCCAAATGAGAGGACATACAATCCTTGTTATTTTCAATATTCTCGCCACCCCATATACATAATGTGGTCTTGGGCCATCGATGCTCCCATAAAGTCCAACTGCTCCATGTTGGTAGCAATGTGCAGACATTTTACTGTGGTGAAAGCCCAAGAACATCTTAGAAATTTGCCATGAATGGATTATATAGAACATTATCACATTTGTTTGTATTCAACATATCGCAGTTAATGGTTTCTCAATTTGTTCTGCAGGTTGTTGAGAGTATGTCTGCTGACCAGCAAAGGGTGCTCCTCTTCTTCTGGACCTCTGTGAATTACTTGCCTGTTGAAGGTTTTGGCGGCTTGGCCTCAAAGCTGTATATTTTCAAGGCCTCTGACTCACATGACCGCCTACCATCCTCCCATACTTGCTTCTATCGTTTGTGCCTCCCTCCTTACCCATCTCTACCTGTCATGCGTGACCGTCTCAATATCATCACCCGAGAACATGTGAGCAGTAGCTTTGGTATGTGGTAGGCTAAATCTACAAAACAGGACATGGTTTCTGTTCCTCGTATCCGGTTTGGTACATAGAGGACAATTTGTACAGTTGGTGTTGGTGCATTTTAGGGTATGCATGTGCTAGCACCTGTGATTTGTCAAGTCACTTATTTTGAAAAACAAACTTCATGTTGATTCGCAGCTCTTTCAATCCCTCATGTTAATATATCTGGTACATACTGGAGAAGGAACCATCAGGTTATTTAAGAAATCTTAGCTGCCCTGTGATGCCATAAGGGTGCTGCATCCTTTTTTTCTTTCTTCTTTTTTTTTTTCTCTGATAATAATAATATTCAAATGTATCAAAAAGAAAGAAATGGAAAAGATTTCTGCATTACCGTTGACAGTGTTTCAGGCCTGGCCTTGTTAAATTGTCACTTTTCTGGTTAGATGTTAAATGATTGATAGCATTGCTTTTAGGATAAAAAAGGGTAATTGCATCAGGTAGGTTGACAGTCAGTGTAAAGCTCGACATAACTAGAACATGAATGTTAAAATGAAACAGAATTCTACCGATAAAAAAAATAAATAAAAATGAAACAGAATTTGTGTAGCCAAGTCTAATATAGTTAGGATAAGGCTTTGATCATGAATGTGTTGTCATTTTTCTTATATCCTCCATGAAGCATTTAGATTACTTGGTGTTACCTGCAATAAATTGCAGCTCATCAGATTTGTCGCGTAAAATGAGGTGGATGATTCTTGATCAAAGATCTTTAAAGAGTACACTTACGCGGTTAGAGAGTTCCACTGTATGTGAAATTCCATTTCCAACAACATTCAATTATGGGTCCAAAAGCTAGAGAAAAATTATAAATTACATGATTTTAGCATATTTACTTGTGAACACGCGTTTATAGTTTAAAAAATTAAATTAAATTATTTTACTGAACATCATAATATGGGTTTGATGTTGACAAGAGGTCTTGATTTGTAGCCCATTGTTTAAAGCTCAAATCCTTCTATTACTTTAACAATAATGTTAAGGTTGTTGGAACCTTTGGGCATGTAATTAGTGTAGAGAACTTTTAAGCACCTTTATATATTGGCATATGAAATCTCTTACCTGAGAATTAGATTTAATCTGATCGAATTCAGAATTTGAATTAAAAATTTAAAAACTCAGATTTTGATATTTGAATTCTAATATTAATAAAGGGCAAAGAAAAAGAAAAGAAAAGAAAGAACATCAAGCACCATAGGTGCCTTCATTGAGTAATAAGGTCAAAGAGAAGGAAAGGAATGTAATTTAGGGTGTCGTCTATTGGATAGAAGTAAAAGATGAAAATTTCCTCGTGTTTTTTGAAAGTTTTATATTTTTACTAAGAGGGGGAAAAATATTTTAAGTGGCAAAAAAGAAAAAAAAAAATATATTGAGAAGGGGCAAAGGACCCAAATGGCCCTAACATTTTCAAATATTTTCTTATATTTTAAAGGAGGTAAACAGTCCAGTGGGGGCAATTGCCCCTCCCACTGGTTGTTGCAACTGGGGACCCTCAAGATAGAGGGGGACTTAGACGATTGTTTTCGTGTTGATTTTTACGCATGCCTAGTTCTCATTAAGACCTTTTTAATAAATCCCCCATGAAAAATAAATCCCTCATGCTTTTCATGGTTAACACAAATCCAAATGAGTTTAATAAAGTTAGCTCATATACCACACCTCTTAGTAGACCATTTCTCATAATAACTTTTTTTTTTTTTGGGTCTAATTTTGCATGAATTATTGATGAGATATGACCATAAGTGTTTTGATTTACTTATGTGGGGCCATCTTAATATGACCCAATTAATCTCATTACATCATAAAGTCCCTCTCCTGATGAGAAATTGGTCAAGTTCACTTTGCTGTTGCCAAATGGGATAAAAACAGATCTAACCATTATGCATTCCGGTGCAAGGTAGGTTATACAAAGTCACTGTGAATATTCTATCCCTTATATAAATATAAGTAATCCCAAGTAGTCACAACTATTTTGGAAGTCTACTGTTCCTAGAATCTCTCATTGGCTAATGGGGAGATAAGCCATAATAAGTTAGATACCAATCCAGAACTCTTTAACAAGAGTTTGATCCCAATCCGAATACTCTTTATGGCCACGGATTAAGACTTAATCAGTTTTAATAATGTTCAACAAATCTTGAAAACATCATATAATTTCCACTTTTAGACTATATTATATATAATTATGTTTTTTTTTTTTTAAATCTTGTGGTGATATTGTCAAACGTCCTAATAAATATTTAAATTATATATTAGAGAAGTACATTTAAACCCAAGGCTGGGTCTGGGCCCTTAATGGTTAAAGGCGTAGTCTAGCCCAACTGATTATTAATAAACATAAAAAAGACATGTTCTGCAAATGGGATAGACCTAGTTTAGCTTTCAGGTGCACGTGTTAGAAATGGGCCTAACTGCCACGCCCACTCACAAACAGGTTGGGGCTGCACAGTCTATCACACAACTCGGCACCTTGATGAGAATGAATTTGTAAGGTTTATTTGAGTGTCAGCTAATTTATTGGGTAATGGACAAAACCAGGAATTCAATGTATAATGTATTTTATAGATGGACTGTCCAGATTGAAGATTAAAGAAGAAAAATCAAGAAAACAGAAGTTACACTGGGTGCTCGAGCGCATGCTCCACCCCCGCTCGAGCGGACCCAACAGAATGTTAAGCGCTCAAGCGGACCCATCTTGTGCTCGACCCTGATACGCGAGGAGCAAGTTTTCAGGAGACAGAACCTCATTCGCTCAAGCGGTTCCTACGCTCGAGCGGACCATGCGCGAAATTAGAATTTGATCTGGAAACACTTCCTAATTTCTGTCATAATACTTATTTGACTCCTACTTGCTCTACAGGTATTGAGGCATGAATCAAAGGCTATATATAACCTTCCCCTCTCAATTCTAGAGCACCTCTCTCCCATCCGAAACCTAAAGATCAATTGAGAGATCGTTTCTTCTCCAGAGCTTCATCAGGTTTCTGTGCTGAAGTCTTTGGAGTTCTTTTTGCTACTCATTTCAAAGCGGCATCCCCATCAAGAAAATATAAGAATTAAAATACATTAAAGAGTCAATATTATTGCCATCGTAAATAGAAAAATGTAAATTTTAATATAATACTCTATCACAAACTTTTTAATTTTTAGTTATATTTACTAATTTAACTGAGTATTGAATACGTAGAATCAAAGAAACAAGAAAATGCGGCAAATCAAAAAGTTGGACCAAGTTGATGGAGTCTTCCAAGTATGAATAGCCTTTTATAGATTATAATTCACTCTTCGTTCCTTGAACAATTCAAATTGACTGTTCTTTTATACGTTTTCTTCTTCATCATATGTTATATTATTCATAATTACTCTTAGACTTTTCCATTTTTTTGGCCTGTTATTTTATGTAATTGGATCATTCTTCCAATACCACGTACTTGATAATTAAATTGAACGCATCATTTTACTTATTTAATTTTCTTTAAATCTTGTTTTTGAAGTTCAACTTCAATTGTGTTTTTATTATGAATTATATGTTAATATTCATTGATAGTTCATTTAAATTTTGTTACCTAAAAAGCTAATTATTTTTACGCGGACTTATTGCACCAGTAGTTTTTTTAAACCTCTTTATGAGCCAAAGGTAATCTATGGGAGAGTCCAATATACTTTATGCCCAGATATGACTCCCTTCCAGGTTATAAAATGGGGCCCATCGTATTAGTATTAAACTTATCATGATACACATGTCGGCCAGTCGGGCCCACTTGTAAGTTTTAGACCTTTCATGATAATTGTCAAGCCAAGTTAATCACATTAAAGTATCTAATTAATTAAAGATCTAGATCCATTTAGCTATGATACTTGGTACAAAACCTGAACAAGGATCACTATTCAAATCTCCCAGCACGAGTTGTAATAAGATATGGGTAATTAAATTCTTAGTAGAAAGAAACAAGAAGATTTTACAGAAAAAACCCCCTTATATGGCCCTTTTTCATGTATATTGTAGGTTGGGTTAGTAGTTGTGTGCTTTTCTCGGATTTGAGCTTTTGACCATTGGTTTTCTACTAGTTTTCCTCTATTTTGGAGTGCACTCACCAAAGGCAAGTGGATATCTATATTATGATATGATATGTTGCCCCTCTTATGATTCTAGCATCTAATTTCAATTCTAGACACCCTTGTGCTCATTGTATGTTAATTTGGAAATTAATTTGCTAGGTTAGGTTATATTTGGAATGGGATTAACATGGTTGGATTGGAGACTGTCTAATGTATTGATGGAGAGGGTGTGGCCCATTTGTTATTTTGATTGTCCAATGTATGGATGGAGGGCGTGGCCCATTTGATATGTTGTTTATCAGGTGCTGGGCGAGGGAGGATTTTCCCCTATTACACAATTGAACAAAACCCAGGTCACGTTTTGTGAGGCCTCAAGCTAATCATGAGTATGAATGGAAGAGGGCTTTTGGTTGGAAAAAATCTTAAAGAAATCAAAAGCACGCTTTTATTAACTCTTTATGCACCCATTTGATAAATTTTCATATATAAACATTTGTCTATTCGTTAGTGTGTCAATTGTTTGTACATACTCATGCTTACTGTGGTTGCATTTTTATACTTATGTGTCAATATATAAACATTTGTCTATTCGTTAGTGTGTTAGTTCTCTGTACATACTCATTTTGGACATAACTGTGGCTGCATTTTAATATTGCGGATACTTTAGGACTTGTGGACTTAGGGGGGACCTTGGCTACCTCTTTATGACTCATTTGACTATGCATGAGAATGTTTTGAGCTGACGTTTTCTGTCACGCCTCCGAACCCGATTAGTAATTAAAGCGGATCCGGGGTGTGAAATTTAGAGCTAATTAAAATTTTTGCCCTTAATGCCAAAGAATCGAAGTCCGCTGTGAGGATTGTATAGTTGCCTCATTATCAGTTTAATCAACAGGGCATGTCCGGTAAACGCATTCATCAGACCTGTAGAAATATCGAAGCAAGTATGGATTTCATTCCATTATATTTTCAAGTTTCAAAATAAAAACATATAAAGTTTATAAACATCAGGACCATCCCAAAAACTTAGGCCCTGGTACAAAAGATATACAAAAGTATGGTGGTTACAAAATGTTTAAACCAAAAGATGAAACGAAGTGGCACGATGACAAATATCCCCGTTTTGCACGCACTAGTGCCGGAAGTGATGACGCTAAGCTACGTCATCGGCACCCCACTCTCGTACCTCGTCCTCCTCCCCCGGTTGAGGATCCTCTGGGATTGCCTCGGCATCCGGGTTGGCGTAAGGGTAGTAATAGGTGTCCTCTGCACACCATGGGATAAAGGTCAACAACATGTTGGCAAGAAGATAAGCAATATACATTATTCATAACATGCTTCAAAGGAGAGTAAAGATAAATACATGATCATAAGATAACAAGGTACAAGCTAGGCAATAAGCATGAATAATATAAGAATCAAGTAATAAGATAAAGCCTAGCAAGATAAATAAGAATAACCATCCATGAAATGCAATGCAAGCAAGAGGAGACTCCGAGGATGTCCAATGCCATCTCCCGGGGGTATAAGTGGCGTTCGAGCCGACTACAAATACCAAAAGTCCGGCTCTAGGGGGATCCTAGCTCCCGGTCCTAGGAATAGCAGCATGGTCCTAGCCCACTCCCAGCTATTCACGCCATGGACGCCGTCCAAAGCCGACTGCCCACCCTAGTGTCCGGTATCCGGCCCACTCAAGAATCATCAGACTGCAGCTGGTATGAATGTAAGATGATGGTGATGGTTTGTATACGACACTAGTTCCAAGACAAATACACGCGGATAAGTTTTCAAGTACAAGATAATAAGCCGAGGGCTACTCCAAGTCAAGCCAAGATACAAGTCGAGTTCCAAGTTCCATGAGTAGTCAACTTTCAAGTCTATCCACACGTGTCCGTCAATACAAGGCAAGGTACCTACGGATACACTCTAAGTCCGGTCCAACCCTAATTCTACAAGTTAAATTACAGTAATACAAGTATTCAAGATAGAGTGTACAAGATACGACGTGCTACGGATACGAGGTTCAAGAGTCAAGAATGAAGAACAAGCCAAACCTAGGTCAAGGGCTGTCAACCGTGTACTAAACGTATCCCCAACGGAGGACGTATGGAGAATGAGTCATTGGTGTCCTAATTTGGCGGGCCCATAGTGTACGGAAGTTATTGGGCACCAATTAACTCAATACCACACGCATTCGGCCAAGTAACGTCAATATACGGAATCCCGGACAACCAACGAAGCACACCAAGCCAATCGTGCCCCGTTTCCATTTTTATCCAATTAGTCATGTAAGGATAGGGTCAAGGGGTCCCACATATAAAGTCAAAACCTAGGGCAGAAGTCTCATTTTCAAGGACAATTTTCTGAGCAAGCGGCTAACTGCCTGGGGTGGGCGGCTGACCGCTAGGTCGCCGAGTGGTGACCGACAGGTCATCGCGTGTAGTGCAGATACTACTCGGTTGGGATTTCGTCAGGTCGGCCAGCCGCTCGGGGACCGCTGGGTCACCACGTGCAAGACAGAACCTGGAGAGGTTTTGTTCTGATTAGGCGGTCAGCAGAGAGCTGACCGCGGGGGTAACCGCGTGAACAACTGCCTCTAGTTTCTGGGTAAGCGGTCAGCCGCTGGCTGACCGCGTGGTGACCACCAGTGCAGAACATGGAGTTTCTGAAGCCTTTCAATCATATTTCGAGATATACATTACTAGCTTCAGAAACCTCACATTCCATACCTGTAAACCATCCATATCATGCAACAAAAGCACCCATCCATTCCATCTAAGTCCATTAACATTATTTACTTAATTAACATGTGAAATCTAATGAAACATTTAACAAGCTTGGAATTTACGGGACTTCTATCAATTACATTGCCAAGAATGAAGTAAATATATATGCATGAACAATACATAGAGCTAATCAACTTGCCTTCACCAAAGGGGATGGAAAAGATGGAGATTAGAGAGAGAAACTTGAGGAGGAGAGCTCCCTACACACTCTAGCCAAACCCACCTTCCAAAACTCTTCTCCTACACCCAATGAACACCAAGGAAGAAGAAAAGAGGGAAGCCATGAACATGCTACCCATTTACAGCCATGAAAAACGAAATGGGGAGGGAAGGAGAAGGGGAAAACTCACCAAATTTAGATCAAGAGGTAGAGGAAGAAGAGAGGAAGAAGATGATGTGCTTGGTCTCTCTTGGAATGCTTTCAATCCACACTTGCAAGAAGAGAAATGGAAAAAGGAGGAAGAAGAAGAAGCTCCAGCAGCTGCAATGAAGAAAGGAACGAATGGTAGGGCTGGGTTTAGGGTTTAAAATGAGGGTTGGAGGGGAAAAGTCCAAAATGCTCCTTTGAGTAAAATGAGAGAAAACCAATTATTTGAGGGACTTCGGGGCGTCAAATCGTGACGAGCCAAGAACGAAAGATGACGAGCGCGACGAGATCTTTCCAACGAGCCCAAATTCGGCAAAAATGAAACTTTTTGGAAAAATACCCAATTTTCCTATTAATCACAACCAAACCCCCTATTAAGACTAATCGCACTCGGAATCGAATGAAACTTCGGGAACATCTTTCTAATGATAAAAGAAACTCGCTTAGCCACTAAACCCGCCTAATTAGCTAAAATCACAATTAATTAGGCCAATTTCCAATATTAAGAAATTAAACACCCTATTAAGGTCGGGGCGCTTACATTTTCTCATAGTTGTTTCGGTTGTATCTGGATAGCTCAATCATGAACTGTATGGGACAATGGGATACCCTCCTTTGTATCTATGCACGAAGAGGATTTGTTTGGGTATCACGAACCTTAATTCCCTCCGTTGACTAAGTAGGGATGTATAAAGCTTCGGGAATAACATTGTACTTAGGTTTGGATTTTTTATCGCTTTTCATTCTAAACTGTACCGTCTGGTACTTGTCTACATGTAACAAACATAATCATTAGTTTTGTTTTAGTTTGCTTTGTTTGGGATCAGATGAAGAACTTAGACGGTGGATTTAGGATCCCTTTGATGTTTTGTTTGTTCTGATGTTTGATCAAGGTGTTGAGGTTAGGTGGCTTTGATCGTAAAAGCTTGATGATAACTACCTATGGGCATTGGCGATTTGGAATTTGTATTGTTTGATTGGTTTTTACATGATGAGGTAAAGTAGTCTCTCTTTCGTTTGAGGAATCTTGTTCACGCAAGATAAGCCTAGCCCTTCATTGTCAAACGATTAAGATTATTTGTGTCAGACACTACTCAGCTGTTAGCGTTCGACGCAGCTGGGGCGCCACCTGTGTTAGGGCTTTGAACTTTTGGTCATCTGCAGTACGGATTTTGATAGATGGATGTACTCCATCGGATACCATAAGTTGAAGGGGGTTTGACGTTTGATTATGTGTATCCTGGTATTGATTTTGATTGGCCGGGCTATTATCCTGTATTGATATATCTCTACCACAACTCAATCAGAGTAGCGAGGGCAATGATACTATCTCGTGGTGATTAGAATATGTGGACCTCGTATCTTGTTTAAATGTTCATTTTAGTTTTGTTTATGACTCGAATGCTATGCATCTCTTATGATCTTGCCGATTCATTTACTCTGTTTAGTACTGCATATCTATTGATGATATATATATCTGCCTGCCGATCGTCGTGTCTGATAATGTTACTCTTGATGCATAGGTACTGAGGCCACCTATCTCAAGGAAGAGGAGACGGAGGAAACTCATGTGGATTATGTTGGGGAAATTACTTACGAAGAATGTGCAATCATAAAATCAAATAAACAGTTAGTATAAATAATTAGTGTATAAAGTAAATGATTGTGAATGTGAGAAATTAATCTAAGAAAGCAATAAAAATGGGCAAGGCACACCAATTAAGATGCTTTCTTAAAGACATCAATTTCCCACATGCAGGTGGTTTAGATGAAATTATGTCCCCAGGATACAATGCCCAACTCTGATTCGAAGTTTGCACACTAGAATCAGAAATATGGAATTGCCCTTAAAATCAAAGTAAAAATAAAAGAGAATAAAATACTCTTAGACAATATTCTTCTGAAAATACTGCATTATGCTCATTTCTTATCTTCTTCAATTCCTATGGGAAACTTGAAATCACCTCAATTTATAATGTTTGGAAGCAACCTTTGAAATTGGGTCACATCCACTCAAATAGACCCAAAAGACACATCTCATCCAAAGGGCACAACACACTTGATTTTGAAAAGACACATTCAAATGTCTCTTGGAAATTATGTTTTTAAAATAATTGGGTTTTAGAAAATATCCAACAGATTAGCCTGATGACCTCCTAGATTATTATATGGGCCGCATTGTATAACTGTATTGATCCCGCACCGAGAGCCTTCACGCTTATACTTGATTTAGATTCATCTTTTGGTTTGTTTTGGTATTTTGGTTTGGCCTGAGTTTTTATGTGGCCTTTTGTGTAAATAATACTTTGTTTAAATTGTTTCAAACTTAAACTTCAGTTAATATTTCAGCATTATCTCTTAACTACACATTGTGAGACACCACTTGTTTTAATGAAGCTCCCGCTATACGTTTTATGTATTCGAGGAATTATTCACACCTCACAGCGGACTTCGATCCAAGTTGAGACACAATTGGGGCTATGTGTTTTTAAATTGGAAAATTTTTAATTGGCCCTAATCTCATGCATAATTCATGTTTTAAAGAATGGGGGTGTGACAGGTTTCTAGATCAGTTGGTTTTGAGGAATCATAGTTTTAAGAAAACCAACTATATGTCTCTTTCCTTTTTTGCCCTAATTCTTATTTATTATTCCATTAACTAATAACACTATATCTCACCCCAAATCTCCTTTGATGCCTACATATTATTTTCATTGATTATTATCAATTGTTCCTAACAATTGTTTGATGATTTACACTATCAAATGTACCCACATAATGTTTGATGTAATGGTTGAATGAGTAGCGCTCTTGCTTTGGTGTTTTTTTTAACAATCATTTTATCTTTAATGCACAAAAATAGGATTTTGAAAATTAATATTATCTTACCAAACAACGTTTTGTCCTTGTATAAACCAAACAACATCTCTATTCATTCACTGCCTATAGGGTAGTCTGTCATTGCTATTGATGGCATTTTCAAATTGCAAAGATTACCCAATATTGAAAAAAATTTATCTCTTAAAACCCTCCTCTCTCTCTTTCATCCATTTTGAGAGAGAAAAAAAATCTTCCTATGTTTCAGTGTTGTAGTTCCTATCTCTATCACATTTGGCCCTTATTCCCACCTTTTCAAGGTGTCATGCATGTTTCAATCTTGTGAAGTCCTTTCATAAAATAGTTTGTTTTATAAATTTAAGACATTAGATAGAAAATTGATGTACTAACTACTAGATTATGTGGATTTATTTACTTTTAGTCATTTTGTTTGCTTTTAATTCTCTCTCTCTCTCTCTCTCTCTCTCTCTCTCTCTCTCTCGTATTCATATTTCTGATGTAAAAGCATTGTTCTCCTTCTTCTTGTTGTTAATGATGATGGTGGTGATAATTGTAAGACCCTAACCCCTAATTCTCGTGATTAGCTTGATTTTAGTTTTAAGTATAGCTTTTTAAGTGGGATTAGGGGTGTTTGATTAAGTTTGTGAGTTTGATTAGAACTTCCATAGCTTTGGGGAATTTTGAGAGCCTTTGAGCCTAGTCTAACACGCTCAAGGAGTGTTTTTGTTTCTCGTGTCAGTGTGATGGATTAGTAATGATTTTGAAAATTTTGCATTTTTACTCCTTTTGATAGTTCAAACTAGCCCCTACAATTTTCGTGTTCATTCCATCCTCATTCGAAGCCTAGAAACCCAGTTTTTCAACCAAAAAGGGCAAAACAAAATTTTCACATCAAAATATGTGCATGAATTTCAACTGTTTTCAAATCATGCGAAAAATACACTTTTTGGAAACTCAATTTTGTGAGGATCGTTTCTTTCTTTATCGTAGAGTCCACCCGAGGCCCATAAAGCCCATCTCCAAGCCCATCAAATTTAACTAGTGGTGGGGCCCACAACCCACTAAATATTTATAGGCCAGCCCATCTCTCTCCTTCATTTCCAACAGCCATATTCTCCATTTTCTTCTACATGCATGTTCTCCCAAATCAAGCCCTACCTATTTCATCGTTGGGTTCCTCACATTCTCTCCTCTCCAACAAGCCTATTTTTCCTACAATTTCAGCTAGGCAACCCTTTCCTTGAGCAAATTCTCCCTAATTGGAGCTCTTACATGTTAAATCTTCCTCCCATCTTCTAGATTTGGCTATAGCAGCCCCTAAGGAGCTCTCTTTTCATGCATGTAAAGCCCCATTCCAATTTCTTCTTGTTTTCTCATTTTTAGGTTTTCTGAGGGTTGTTTTAGGGTCTTGCTTGATAGGATTTCTTCAACCTAATTGAGGTGTTTAGAGGACAATTGGGAGTCCTAGAGGCCAAGGCAAGTGAATGATTGAATAGTTATGCATGCAATTTGAATTCTGTATTTTCTTTAAAATTCTGGATTTAACTTCTAGTAATTTTAGGCTATGTTTGTCAAGGGGTGTTTGATTTCTAGTAATGTATTTGATTTCCTTACTTATGTTAGATTTCTCTGTATGATCTTAGTTTTTAATAGTAGCCTTTTCCAGCCTACTGTACTTGTAAGATTAGCTTTTGAATTCCTAAAATTCGATGTTTAAGATCTGGTTTTTTGTATTTAAATTCATGTATGGAAGTGTTGGAAGTTTGGGCATAGAGTGTATCTCCAATTTTGATGAAAAATGGTTGTTTGAATGGTGGATTTGGGAGCTTTTTAGGCTCATCTTTGGCAGGAAAAATGTCTTTGGAAGGGGAGTATTGTATTGGGTAGGAAACCAGCCATTTTGGAGTTTAGATTTGAATTTTTGTGGCTAGGTCGGTCAGCTATCGATTCACCAACGTGAGGTTTGGTTTGAATTTTAGAACGCATAAAAACTTAGGAAAACATGTGTTGGTCAACAGAGGTTGGAGTTCGGTTAACCGAGACTTGACCGACAGGTCACCAAAATGTTTTCGGTCAGCATAATCGAAGACGCAGATTTTGTCAGTCTTACCCTTGGTTAGCTGTCAGCTAACAGACCTTGATTAACCGACAGTCAACCGAGAGCTGACCGAGTTTCCTGATTTTTTAAGGAATGGATGGGAGTTGGAGGGACATTGTCCAAGGACACGTTAGGACCTCACTAAGTTAGTGTTGTACACTTAGAAGCCTCGAATGTCGTAAAACTTTGGAGCACCGATTATTATGAGAACTTGACATTTGGGCGTTAAGTATGTATCGAGCCGATGGGATATTTTTTAAGTCAAACATCGTTGAATTCGATAGTCTCACCACAAAGGTTTTGACCTGTAAGGGCATTGGTTTGCAAAGGTTTGGGTTTGTAAAGGTTTGACTTGAAAAAGTATTGTTTACAAAGGTGGTTTACAAGGGCGGTTTACAAGGGCTTTGACTAAGTGTCAAGAGTGGTTTTCGTGTGGTTCGCCACGTGGTGTGTGTGTGCATCTTGATAGGGCTACTCGTCCTGTGTGCTTTTGTGTAAGGTTATATTCAGTGTACAGAGTAATGCCTTGTCACTTCAAAAATACGATTGTGATTTGTAAAGTTTCATATGGATTCTTGTGTCGGCATCGGTTAGCTCGGACTACCTTGTTGGTTTGATCATCTGGTTTGAGTCCTTAAATTACTTGTGCCTTCTGCAGATTGAATTTCGTGTGACTTTGCCCGTTCTGCGGTGATAGGGGTGTACAAAAAATCCGTCAATCCGATCCGATCCGATCCTCTGATTTTGATCCGATCCGAAGGCCAACGGATTGGTGACGGATTGGAAATTGTGTAATCCGTTAGCAACGGGTCGGTGGCGAATTTCACCCTTAATCCGCGGATTCAATCCGATCCGATCCGTTGTCATTAAATATAAATAAATATATATAATAAGATACAAAAATGTAAGGAGTCACTAACCTTATGAAGAGAATAGGCATATAACTCTCAACTCATGCCCCTTTAATTCAATGGCTTCAAAATTCATAGGTTTTTTCTTCTTTATTTTTTCATGTAATGTACCGGAACGGATTGAACGGATTAATCCGATCCGATCCGATCCGTTCCTCCACGGATTGGATCGGATCGGATTTGAATAGTAACGGATTTGTGACGGATTACAAATCCGTCAATCCGTAGGCAACGGATTGGTGACGGATTTGGCCCAATCCGCACCAATCCGATCCGTGTACACCCCTATGCGGTGAGACTTTCGTGTGATGCCCAGCTATACTAGGTTATTATAATTGTAAGCTCGTGTGCTCTTGTTACTTCATGTGACGGAGAAATTATCATGTGTACTCTTGTCAGTTTGATGATGGAGAATGTAGCTTTGTGTGGTTGCCATCCATTTAGTCAGTTTTACCATCATGATTTCTATCTAGTATAGAGGGATTTCAGTGTTTTTACCTAGCAATCAAAGCATGATATCTCTCGGATTTTTAAAGGTGCTTTAGTATTGAAAAAAATGGATTATTGTATGTTATCACCATGTTATTATCTGTACCATTCACCTGCCAGACCTTCGTGTTTGATATACTACTTTTGGTATCATAGATAGTAGGTCCTCTGTCCCTGTTCGGAGTGCGTGTAGTGGGCCATGGTCCTATGGAGCCTTGTTTTTTGGTAAGTTTGTTGTGCTGATGTCATTTAGGTATCGTGCTTGGCACCAGAGCTAATCACATAATTAGGTTAGTGTTTTGTTTAGTTAGTTATTTTGTATGGCTTTTATTAGCCTGTTTTCTTTGGGACTATAATTAATGTACCTTTGTAAATTGTAACTTGAACATAAATGGGAAATGAATCGTCCTGTTACTGTCAACTCTATATCTTATGGTTCAATTTGTTCATGTCTGATTATAGGCTTTGATTTGATGACTTTATGTTAGCGGCTGAGTGCTACACGGAATCTAATTGCGACGGGCTCTGAGTCGCAGCACCACATAAGCTTTCGCGAAATATTCAGGTTGTGCTAGAATTCTGTCATCCTCACACGCGGATCCTGGGAGAATATAAAATTTTTAATTAATCCCAAATCACGCCCTCTGAGATTGGACAGCTGCAGAAATCCGATTTTGGGGCGTGATAATAATTTTCTTGTTTTTGCCTTGTGGGTTTAGTTTTTTAACTATTACTTGCAGTAGCTTTAGATCTTCTCAATTGAAAGGTTCTGTTTGAAATTAGGGTAGGGTTTTTCTTTGTAGATTAAACCTGAAAAAGGATAATTTTAATGCTATCACGACTCTACTCTTTGAAAGCTTGTAGTATTTGTTGTAGTTTCGGATTGAGATTATCGATTTTCTGTTGGCTATATGTATTATGTACTTCTGTACAATTTAGTGAATTTGTTGTTTGGTGGGTCATACCATGTATTAGTTGTATAATTGTAGTTGTCTGATTCATTGATGAGTAAAATAAGAAATAGAAAAATCATGTCCATTTCTTCATTTAAAATCTGAAGCAATATTTGAATCTTAAAGAAAGTAAATGGCCAGCAATGTTTTATCATGAAATAAAGGGATTTTTAAGAAGAAAATTATGCTTAAACTCTGATTAAACATATATGGGTACAAAAACATAAAAATGACGGGTTAGGGTGTTGTACAGGTTTTTGGACATAATTACCCCACACAATCACCCCTCTAGCATCATGTTATCCCTCTAACGATATCATCACTCATTTCACCATTTTTGCCGAAACCTGCAACTCTAGTCTCTTACTTTCTTCATCTGGATTGTAGTGAGTGGAGAGATGGAGAGATAGATGGTTGTGGTGAGGGTGATGGGATGGGTTTGGTGGGTTAGATCAATAGGGAAGAAGAAGAAGAAGAAGAAGAAGAAGAGAGTGAGACGGTGATGGTGGATGAAAGATGAGACTATGGGTGGTGAGTTGCAGGTGTTTGGTTAGAGAAATTAAACATATGAATGATGCCAAACAAGACCTAAAACGTCAAAAGTAGAATAAGCAAATGGGGAGAAGAAGAACGACTGCAAAGTAAAGAAAGAAAGTGCAGAATAAATCAAACCCAAAAATCAGACTGACCAACTCATTCAAACCCACCACACCCAACCTATTTGAGCACACCATCACCATTCATCAACCGATCCACCAATAGCCAATGCACAACAGCAACCCCACCTCCATCATCACAACATATCATCACCCTAGCCACCCACTCTACTAGTTTCTCTACCTTTTCTCATGATCCACACCCTCACCAAACAACCAAAATGAGGAGAGATTGAAGGGGAAGTTGCAGGTTTCGACAAAAATGATAAAGGGATGTTGATATCGTCGTAGGGGTAATGATATCATTAAAGGTGTAAAAATGTGCGACACCCTAATCCATCATTTTTTTATGTTTTTATATTCTTATCCATTTATTAGGGTATAAGCATAATTTTTTCGTAAAATCCCTAAATAAATGTAGCATTGTAATTTTAAAGTAAAACTTTGGTTCCAAAAAAATATATATTATAAAAAAGTCCAAAAATAGTAAACAATTGTACTATTCTAGTCCTAAATATGCATTATAACTTCGTCAAACAACATTTACAGATACCAATCCTAATGACTGCAAGGCTTTTTTTTTTTCTTAATTTAAAATTAAATAAACTAACCATGTGAATCCTAACCCAACATGTACCTGTCAGGGGGCGGTGTGGTATCACATGTCCTAAACCTATCGACAGGTCAGGTCGGGTATGGAGCAGATCATATGTTGTCGGGTTGGTCAACCTAAACCCAAACCCAACTTACCTGACCTATTGCCATCCATAATGACCAAAGAAGCAAAAAAGAAGAGTTTGCATATCAAGTTCCGGATAGCAATTTCTATTCCTACCCTTTGGCATTTTCAATCATTCTATCCAGTTTTTCTCTTTTTTAAAGGAAAGGTCATTTTATTACCTAAATCTAGCCTGCTTTTTCCCCCTAATTTCCTTCATTTTGTTTACTAGACCTCTCTCAACTTGCATCAATCAACTACGATTTACTTAGCAAGGGTTGGAAAGATGAACTGCCAACTAAGCTTGATCTGTAGCAGTCTACTCCTGTTGAGGACCAGAGGGCAAGTTTCAATCAACAAAGGAACGGTGACGTTCTGATTATTATATATATAAATTATTTATTTTATTACTAATATGTAATTGATTGTATTTTAGTTAAATACGCGATTAGTCTAAGTGGGGACCACGTGAGGCTTAGATTTGGTGAGTTAGGCTTGTTGGGTTGGTGTCTTGACCCATAGTTAACCCAGGCCCAGTCTAGTTGGTGTAGTTCTCTTCCAACCAAAACCCTCGTTCTCTTCCAACCCAAACTCTTATCTATTTAGAAACTTTATTCCTTTTAGTATTTAAGTTAGATTACCACTCCCATTCCCATCCTCTATTTATACAACACCACACTCTTTTATTTTTACACACAACTCTCTCTTCAAACTTTTCTCTGGGACATCACTTGGGCTTTGGCATAGAAATTCTACACCGTCTCCCTCAACCACGAATATCAGGCAAGTACTTAACCATAATTTGTAGATTTAATACTCATATTCTTTCTTGATTTGCGTGTTAATGCATGTAGAAGCCCATCGATGCCCTTGTTTTGATATTTAATGCTTTAATAATAGAGATCGGAAATTGTGTAGGGTTACTGTCGACCCGCTGAATTAACCCAAAGAGGACCGGACTTGACCTGTCACAAGTTCCTGGACGCAAACCGTGCTTCGTATGGTTCGTGATACCCATACGAAGCACTAAACCCCATGTTAGTAAAATACCGTGTGCCCATACGGTATTTACTCAAGTCCAATGATCCAATTAATAAATTATAAAAATACAATTTTAGCCCATTAAAATCGAAGAAACCATTCCAATCTAATTTACAAATGATAATGATAAATAACTATCTTATTTTATGAATTTAGAAAACCTGAGAATTCCACTTATAATATTTTCCAAATTCAACTCTTTTATAAAATAGACCCAAAGGTCTAATTGGGTTTATAACATAATCAGGGCCCTAATCCCAAATTCCAGAATGCTAACAACTTTCTAACAAAACTCAATGTTCTGTCATAAACACATGGGCTCCCTCATCGCACATGAGCCCAGGTCAACTATTCCCTCACTTCTTTATTCTCATGCATATACATGTGAGGTCATCAAGCCATCATCAGGTTATCCCACTCTCACTCCTCCATTCATATTCTTATCAGGTAAGTACTAACATCACATGGGATGACATCATCAGACATCTCCCTTCTCTTATTTTATTTCAAAACCCATCCAACCAAGTCAAACCGTACCTGGTCTCTCTCTCTTTCCTCTCTTTTTTTCCAACTCATGTTCTGTGAAAACGCCCAACATAGAACCCATTTTGCCGACGCAAACCCTAGGACACTCGGATAGTGGGGCCCCTTGATCATGACCCAAGATCAGACCCATCAAATAAGGTCGCCCAGGCCCCCTCTTCAGGATGTAGGGACCTGATCAAAATCAATGGCCCACATGGGTCCCACAGCCCCAAAAACGAAAATACCCTCTTTTTTTTCTCACTACCGCTGCCCCTTTTTTTGGCTGCTTGATGGTGGACCAAACAGGGCCCACCTCACACGGGCCCACATCTCTGAGGTCGCCCCGCTGTGTCCGGCCCTATGAACGGACCAGATTCGTGATCTGATCATCATGCGGGCCCCACCTCAGATACACTCCCTCACGGTTTGCGTCCGGGAACTTGTGACAGGTCAGGTCCGGTCCTCTTTGGGTTAATTTAGCGGGTCGACAGTAAGCCTACACAATCTTCGATCTCTATTATTAAAGCATTAAACATCAAAACAAGGGCATCGATAGGCTTCTACATGCATTAACACGCAAATCAAGAAAGAATACGAGTATTAAATTTACAAATTATGGTTAAGTACTTGCCTGATATTCGCGGTTGAGGGAGACGGTGTAGAATTCTTATGCCAAAGCCCAAGTGATTTCCCAGAGAAAAGTTGGAAGAGAGAGTTGTGTGTGAAAATAAAAGAGTATGGTGTTGTATAAATAGAGGATGTGAATAGGAGTTGTAATCTAACTT
The DNA here is from genome assembly GCA_029852735.1 of Persea americana. Classification (NCBI taxonomy): domain Eukaryota; kingdom Viridiplantae; phylum Streptophyta; class Magnoliopsida; order Laurales; family Lauraceae; genus Persea; species Persea americana. Next base: position 41,644,879 of record CM056809.1, on the reverse strand, counting down.
AAATACTATAAGGAATAAAGTTTCTAAATAGATAAGAGTTTGGGTTGGAAGAGAACGAGGGTTTTGGTTGGAAGAGAACTACACCTACTAGACTGGGCCTAGGTTAACTATGGGTTAAGACACCAACCCAACAAGCCTAACTCACCAAATCTAAGCCTCAAGTGGTCCCCACTTAGACTAATCGCGTATTTAACTAAAATACAATCAATTACATATTAGTAATAAAATAAATAATTTATATATATATAATAATCAGAACGTCACATTCTCTCCCCCTTAGGACATTTGGTCCTCCAAATGACTAACATAACTCTGAAAGGAGATGCGGGTGCTGCTTCTTCATTGAGATTAGAACGGTACCTTCCACAACGCTCGCCGAAGCATTTGCATCCTCTTGGGTAAATGCATACACCCTGCCCTGCTGGGGTTGGTTCTGTTGTCCTTGTGCTGGCCCAAGTGTCCTCTGTTGACCCCCTTGTTGCTGCCTCTGCGGACCCTAAACTTGCCTTTGCTGTGGAACTTGTCCCTAAACTGTTGATTCTGAGGAGCCCTAAATTGTTGTTGCTGCTGCTGCGGCGCCCGAGGAACCTACAGACTTGTCTGTTGTGGTCCTTGTTGAGGTGATGTCCTCCACTGCTGCTGTGAAGGCGTATGAGACCCTGCTGCCTGAGATGTTGATAACTGACTGCCCCCATTAGGACAATCCTTCATCCGATGTCCAACCTGCTTACAGTGGAAACATGGTCTAGTTTCTCGATAACACTGCTCTGTTGTGTGATTCCTCCTACCACATCGCTCACACTGTTGATTCTGACTAGCTGGGGGTTGAGTCTGAGATTTCTGCCTCTTCAAGTTATGCTGATTGTCCTGACTTGTAAACTGCCTTAACTGATTTTGCTGCATTTTAGCTTGTCGTTCCACAACTCTCTTCTTTAGCGCACCCTCCGCCTAATATGCACTCTTAACAACATCTTGAAATAGTGGGCGCTGATTATCCTCGATCATCATGTAAATATCAGCTGAAAGGCCATCGAGAAAACGCCTGATCTTTTCTTCTGCTGGGGTAATGAGCGTAGGAGCATATTTAGCCAACCTGATAAACTGTTGTTCATACTGTTGCACTGACATAACACCTTGTTTCAGATTTTGGAAATCCTTCTTCCATTGATCTTTAATGTATTTAGGAATGAACTTATCCATAAATTCTTCAGTGAACATCTTCCATGCATTTTCTTCAGTCACGGTGTCTGCTTGAATTACTGCTTTAACCAAATTACACCACTGGAGGGCTATTCCTCGAAACATGTAAGCTGACAGACTAACTTTCTGCTTCTGTGTGCATCTAAAAACTGCAAATATCTGTTCGAGCTGTTCTATGAAATCGTCCGCTACCATGGGGTCTTCTGAACCATGAAATTCTGGAGGAAACCTCTTCCTACATTTTTCATAAAGGTCATTTGGATCCACTTCTTTAGGAGGCATAACTACTTGCACTGGCTGAGCTGTCCGTTTTGTCAATTCCAGAATTTGGGCTTGAAACCCTGCCCGATCTAAATCAGCCTGTGCCCTTTCTGCATCTCGTTCTTCTTTTTCCCGCTGCCTCTCCGCAGCTCGCTCTGCTTCAACCTGCTTTTGCTGCTCGATCTGATTATTTTGTGACTGAATAAAGGCTTCCATGAGTCGGTTGAAGCGATTGTCATTAGAGTTCGACCCGCTTCCATTATTATCTTGCGATGGAGTTTCTTAGTGTGTCATTTCCTGCAAGAGGGTGTTAGCAGTTGATTCCTAAAAATAATATAACAAACAACACTATAGACTTTACCGTTAGCACGTAAAGCCTATCTAACGAGAACGACATCCTCACCAAGTCCTAATTGTTTCTATCCAGTTTTAAGTTCTGAGAAACGTGCTGGCTCTGATACCAACTGTCACGTCCCAAAAAATACAACCAGGGGATAACTTGAAAAATAAAGATAAACATTTGATTTCCTATGTTTAATGCAACAAAAGCTCCCAAATATGCACCCACAAAATTTCGAAACATGGTGAGTCATAATAAAACATTTGCGGAAGCATTAAATCAATTGGTATCAATATTCAAAATCAAACCAACACATAACTCACTGAATATTCAAGGTTAAAGTTTCCAAATAAACTAAACAGCAACTAAATATCTTATGGAATTAAATAAACTAAAAGAGTCTAAGATGCCGATATCTCATGCGCAGATTCAAATGGCTCTGTAGCCATCTTCGGCTCTCCACTCAGGTTCGTTAACTGGCTCAAACGCTTGAAACGTTTGACCATCCTCCGTCTCTCCGACAGGGTAAGGGTTGGTACCTATGCACCAATAAACAAGGTAAACAGCAAGCACGAAAGCATAATTTATAAATAAAACACAAGATCAATGAGAGTAATGACGGGTAATGATCATACGAGAATAACACTGTGACAATAATGAAAAGAACCTATAACCTAAATCCAACCTAAACAATAGAGCAATACAATAATCACATAGCAACAATGCCACTGCTTTGGGTGGTCAACCCTAATATAGTGGGAAAACCCGTTCGAATGGCCGGCAGTCATAAACCGGTTTGTAATCAAAAGCCGGATAAACCAGTTCGAATTGAATTTGGATATTACAGTGTCCGCACACATCGGTGATCAGCCTTCCAATTACAACTGCAGTTGTTCGAATATAACCCAATCAATATACATATATATACATATCATAATAGAATAAACCTAGTGACTTGTAATGCTCTGACACAGAAACCTAAGTCGAAGTGAAGGACTGGCTGCACAATAATCCACAATCAGTACCAATGAAACATTCAAATAAACATGCACAATATCCCAATCAATTGCCAAGCCACATCACGGCCCATATCCAATCAATCATAGGGTATGCAGCTAATAGACCAACATCAATCTCAATCATGTATGCACACCCGAAGGTCAAGGAATAATCACAAGCCAATCCTAAGGTCAAACATAAGGTCTCGTACCCAATAACCACTGGAATCTCTAAAGATAGAAGATCAACACATCCCTTCTCAATCAATGGTGCATAGACCCAATTAAGAGTTTTCCAATAGAGATGGGTTGAGCTCGAATCCACTAGGATTTTCCCGATGTCATACGAAGCACTAAACCCCATGTTAGTAAAATACCGTGTGCCCATACGGTATTTACTCAAGTCCAGTGATCCAATTAATAAATTATAAAAATACAATTTTAGCCCATTAAAATCGAAGAAACCATTCCAATCTAATTTACAAATGATAATGATAAATAACTATCTTATTTTATGAATTTAGAAAACCTGAGAATTCCACTTATAATATTTTCCAAATTCAACTCTTTTATAAAATAGACCCAAAGGTCTAATTGGGTTTATAACATAATCAGGGCCCTAATCCCAAATTCCAGAATGCTAACAACTTTCTAACAAAACTCAATGTTCTGTCATAAACACATGGGCTCCCTCATCGCACATGAGCCCAGGTCAACTATTCCCTCACTTCTTTATTCTCATGCATATACATGTGAGGTCATCAAGCCATCATCAGGTTATCCCACTCTCACTCCTCCATTCATATTCTTATCAGGTAAGTACTAACATCACATGGGATGACATCATCAGACATCTCCCTTCTCTTATTTTATTTCAAAACCCATCCAACCAAGTCAAACCGTACCTGGTCTCTCTCTCTTTCCTCTCTTTCTTTCCAGCTCATGTTCTGGAGCCATTTGAATATGCGCATGAGTTATCGGCATCTTAGACTCTTTTAGTTTATTTAATTCCATAAGATATTTAGTTGCTGTTTAGTTTATTTGGAAACTTTAACCTTGAATATTCAATGAGTTATGTGTTGGTTTGATTTTGAATATTGATACCAATTGATTTAATGCTTCCGCAAATGTTTTATTATGACTCACCATGTTTCGAGATTTTGTGGGTCCATATTTGGGAGCTTGTGTTGTATTAAACGCAGGAAATCAAATGTTTATCTTTATTTTTTTACGTTATCCCTTGGTTGTATTTTTGGGGACGTGGCACGAACCGCATTGCTTTTGATGCTTCTTTGTACAACCTGCAACTAAGATTTGGGTCGTGCAGTTTCATCAAGCCACTTACTTGTGTTTTAGATCTTTCCTTTTTTGCAGAGATAGAAGACCTCCAAGTGAAAATTTCAGGACCTACCCTTTTTTACTGTATGTGGGGTGGATCCAATTCTAGGCATGGGTTATTTCAAGAGCATACATTTAAGCCCCAGGGCAGGTTCACAACCATCCCATCTTGAGTTAAAAGAACAGAGAAATGTTACTTACATTTCAAATGTTTCCCAAAAAGTTCATATCCAACGGCAATTTGAGGTAGTACAGTGAATGAGTATTTTCGCTTGGATTAAGTTTTTCTCTAATTAGAGAGTAACAGTGGAAAGCACACATGAAAGGAAATGATCCTGTACTGCTGAACATGGAAGTTTCCCTGCAATCAGCTTCAGTTGACCCAGTCGGGAGCCAGGATCTTTTGTCAAACCAATCTTTCTGGACCCATGTTGATTTATTTTTCATCTTTCGTTGATTTGTTCGTAACCGCTCATTGGCCTTATAAATGTTGGGGGATTTGCAACACTTAGAAGTGGGGTCCACTTTTAAGGAAAGAAAAAAATGTTCTAAATTTTAATAAATGAAATCTACTCCAATCCAATACAAATGCATCTATCTATACATGGGCTCCACATAGCCATAAAATGCAACATCCGGCAGGGTTACTTCCACCTCAAAGGAGTGAAAATCAAGGCCATGAAAGGGTCCAAGCCTTGACTAGGTCGAGGGTGTACTTGGACTTGGATCATTTATCTGATTATTACAAAAAGTACTTTTGGCTACATTGTTATACCATGCACAATTTTATGTACATAAATAGGTATGTAAAATAAGGATGTGCTCCTATAAGAGGCACTTTCACCAACTTAATGAGAAATGGGTGAGGGCTCTCACATTTAAGTTGGAGGTCCTTGCATTTAAGTTGGTGAGAGTGAATATGAAAGTGAGGGCCTCCACCCATCTCTCACCAAGTTGGTGAGAGTGCCTCTCATAGGAGTACCTCCCTGTAAAATATATATATATATATAGCCCCTATACGGGCAAGACTCTTCTAAGCTAAAGCATATGAATAAAATCCTATAAGCTTATGTTTGTGGGGCCTACCCTTGGTCCATCCAAATGGACCAAATACACGACCCTCCTGAATTGCACATGTCTACCAACTTTCGGTCAGATCCAAATTTACTGGACTATTGGATAGAATGTATACTGATCTGAATAAATTGTTAACCATTAAACTTTTGGGACCCAGATGGAAATGATAGAAACCACATTTGGAACTGATTTTTTTACACAAAGGAGGGTCCGAGGGAGTCCTTGAAATCATCCCCTTCCACCACCCCCATGTGGAACCCAACACACAGAGTTCCCCATGAATGATCCTCTTATGTCCTTGCCCTAAATGGGGTATGTGTGTGTGTGTGCATATATATATATATATATATATATAATACTAACAAATCATTGGCTATTAGATAGGCACATAAACTCCCCTGGGGGGGTGGGTTTTAAGAATTTCCCATAAATATAAATATATATCAATGTGGGGCCCACATGGGACTAGGACCTAAGAGGATCGAAAGATCTCCCATAGCCCTTAATCTCTACAAAAAAAAAAAAAAGCATCTATAGTGTAGAGTCTATTTAGATGGATGTATAGTCAATCTAATGGTCCAATCCACTTGAATGGGTGCAAAACCCAAGGACATGTTTATTGTACGTGACAAGATTTAGCCAAATCCTAGATCTAAAACACATAATATTCAATATATATATATATGGGAGATATTCCTATGTATGGTGAGGGACAAATTTAATGGGACCCACTTAGGGACCCACTGAACATGAGTTGAGAGATGAAAAAAGGCATCTTGTATGAGACCAAATATCAAATTTTGGATCAATCTTATACCTCTAACCCCTTTAGCCGTGGTCCACAAATTTAGTAACTTTATATTAAAGGAAAAAATTTGACCCTTGATCCAATGGTCCAATCCATTTCGATAGGTGAAAATTCAATAGGTCTAGTGCATTTAAAGGGGGTCCATGTGTAGATGGTTCAGATGTGTTATAAAGTCAACCCTACTATATTGTCCCCCACCATAACATGGTGAGAGATGAATGCACATGAAATATATTTATATTTTGAATGGTTGTATTCAATATATTTTCAAATTAGGAAATATCAGAATTGCATATTTTAGTTGGAATTGGACAATTAAATGTTTGATGTCAATGTGCATTATCCAGAAGGACCTTATACTAGTTTTTGGCAAATAAAATATGACCAAAATTAATAAAGACTGCAAAATAACACTTAGACCAGGTGATTCTTGTCAATTCCACATATTCACTTGAAGGGTGGTGCCGCCTTCATTATAACCAAAAATTAAAATAATCTGCAAAATGACAGTACATTGCCCCCTTCTTTTTTTTGGTTATTACCACCATGAAAGGTTGCTCTCTGCTCTTTCTAATCTCAACGATGTTCTGAAGATCATTTTCCACCACAAAAGAGTTCACGCTTCATACAATCAAAGCATGATCTTTCACGAGTTGAAAGAGTACCAAAACTATGTGTTGATTGAGAACTTATGCCTGCATTTTGGGCACTCATAGAAAACAGTCTGCCCTTCGTCTGCTGATCTTAACTGCAGTACAAAAACAAGGAAATAGAAAGATGAGAAAACCATGTACAAAGAACAAAATTGAAGGGTTGGGTTTTCACCTGTTTGGTGTAATATTCAAGTTGAGGATGTCTGCACTGAGGACACGCTTCATTCACCTTGTTAAACATCATTAGACATTGCAGAGAGTGAGCAATTTAATAACACCACAGTAAACAAGCAAATTAGTCGGTATAGTGCAGCTTGAACAATTTTCACATACCACTGCTCTTTGCACGCCTGCTTCCTCAATGGAGCTTTTGTCGAGTTGCACGAATGGCTCAAGATTCAACTCTCTTCTAATATCCTGCCATTAAAGAAACTTGTGCAGAATTTAGTGAAATGAAGAAAGAATTGTCCATTTCAGAAATATGAATAAACAGCAGAAATACCAACTTGAATTATCAATTGTTTTCTGGAGCAACCAACTCTTTTAGGGGCTAAAAATATATAATTCAGAATGCACATCCAAAGCTATGTACAAGAAGTAAAGAGCCTTCTGCATCCATGTTTGCCAAAGGTCTGTTACTCGCACTCTTGAATATCCATTCCTGATCTTTAGAGCCCTCTCTTTAGTGCACTTCCTAAAATTCTCCAGAGTCCGAAGAATTTTCTCATATCCCAAAAACTGCCAGCAGCGAACTGCAGTCTTGCTTGGAGATTTTTTATTTTTCTCTTTTTTTTTTTGTTGGAAATCTTTCCTCAATAAGCTGTTTCTAGAGTAACATAAAATGCCAATTAACTAATCCTACCGGTCCCTGATCAGGACTAATTAATTCCATAATGCAGGTGGGGCATTAGCATTGAAACTCAGTCCTCCACATGGATCTCATGGCATCCCAGGGCAGAGAGGAATTCACAAATAACTACAAGAGGAAACAACACAAGCTTCATTGGAAATTAATCTGAAAATTGTCTTAGCACTGGTTATATCATGCTCATATAAAGAATGCTGGAGGTATAAAGAAACTTCAAGTCCTATACAAAGTTTCTTAGCCACGTTAAGACCTTCCTATTTCAAAACAAATGCAAAACTCCTTAATAACCAATTCCATCTCTCCAATCAAATCAAGACACTTCCACTCCCTAACAACCTTAACGCTTGCCGCGTAGGACTTTTAAGTTTTAACCACGGTTTTAAAAATCACCCAAGTCTGAGTCGACTCGCACTCGGCACTTACTGAGTCGGGTCCCATGGGACTCAGACTCAGCCTTCATCATTGATTAAAAACAGAAAAAAAAAGGGAGGGATACTGCTGCTTGCTGTGTACTGTGCTGCCTGCTGCTGCTCAGCTGGTCCTGGTAGTACACCCTTTTTGCAACAGCTGGTCGGGTACCCACTTTTTTTCTCCTTTTTTTATTTTTTCTACTTAAGCAGTGCCTGCTTCTTCTCCTTCTTTTTTCTTCCGCTTTTTTTCTGTTTTCAGCACTGAATGGGGATTGACCCGACTTGGCCAAGTCCCACTCGATTCGCCTGAGCCGCCCGAGTCGTCTACTCGGACTCAGCCCTGGGCGAGTCGGTTCCCGAGCATGGGCTTTCAAACCTTGCTTTTAACTCAATAACTTGGACTTTATTCATGACTGCCATATATGACAAAACCAATACAGACAAAGGAAATATTTGACTAGGGAAGATGTGCACACAGAATGAACTCAATATGGGTTTTGCTTGAGGCAAAGTGGGACCCATTTGGACCATCAGCCTCTTTTACAGTCTTGCAAATCTGGATGTCACCACCCAAGCTCACACATGAGTGCAAACAAATACTCAATCAGGAATGCTACCCGGTTAACTCAAAGACTCACCTAATCTCGGTCAAGCCATGTAGTCTCCCTATAAAAATCAGCCTCGACCCAACTATGTTGGATTCAACTACATGAATTCTGTTATGCCATTCCAGTCTATCTTGGCCAAATCCTAGAATAGTCACGGAATACCAATTTTCATGAATCTCACTGTAAAAATAAAAAACATAAATGCTTTTTAATTTTTTTCACTAGTCTTTATGAGTTTTAACCGAGTCCATCCCAAGACAACTGTCTTGACCAACAAGCAAGTCTTGACAAATTCAACAGACTCTCGACTGGGTTGTGATAGTCTTCACTCTTGAGTTTTCATCAGTCTTCCGACATTTCATTAAGTTTTGAGTCCAGTGGGCCAAGTCTAGAACAAATTCTTAAAAAAACTGTTCAGGTAACAAATGAGAAAGTGATAAACCCCTTGGTTTATTGAAAGTTAAAATAAATAATTGATGGGTTTCTTCCGTGGAAATCCTCATGAAAGGTAATCACTTGCTCCAACAAAATAGGTACGAACATCAGCTTACTAGTTAACACGGGTGTAAGTTGGAAAGACACGAGATAATGCTTGCAGTTAGACTTCAACTCAACAAAAGCTGAAGCAACTCAACTCTCTTCAGATCAAGATTTTGAATTTCTAAAGCATGCTTAGAATGATATAAAACAAATAAGGAGTTGGATGCGTAGAGAGACCTGGGCATTTGCAGTACTAAATAGACTGAAACTTTGATTCTATAAGAACCAGACTACCATGATGGGGACTCAAATGGTCATTAAGAGTGTGAGGGCAGGGGGTACAAGATCTCCATTTCCACAAACAATTCTCCAGGATTTTGAACTCTAGATTAGAATTAGTTCAACTTTAAAATATATCATTGGTTACAAAAGCCCAAAATGTGTAGGTTGATGGGCTTATATTTAAATAGTTATACCTATAAATCATATTGTATTTAGGGGCAGCATCAAAAGGGGATAAACTTAAAGAAACCCGTTTGAGATGGTTTGGGCATGTCCAACGCACGTCAGCAATAGCGTCGGTAAGGAAAAGTTTGACTATACAGATTGATGGCCCACCAAGAGGAAGGGGTAGGACGAAGAGGATGTGAATGAAGGTAGTAAAAATAGATCAAAAGAAGTGTCACTTATCTAGTAATTTGGCTCAAGATAAATCAGAATGGAGAATCACTGAATCAGAATTCATGTAGCCGACCCCAACATAGTTGGTACAAGACTTTGATGATGATAATGATGCCCAATAAATTGTAAGCAAGCCTTTCCATATCAATATCCTGGGAATTAGGGTTTTGGAGGATTACAATCTTCTTGATGACCAAACACGTACTCAGATGACACAAGGAAGAGGGAACAGAGACAAGGTGTCAGGTGCAGACATGACCTGAACAAAATAACGCAAGTTAACTACTTGCAAGGAAATGAGTTTAACAATTAATTTTGAATCTTTAGTGTCATAACATTATCTGTCTAAAACAAAATATTGCTAGGACACTGCTTTTCTCTGCTCATATCTTTGGTCATAATGCTAGTCACTTGATATTCTGTATGTTACTAACTGCTCCAAAAATCTTAGAATAACTTATTAAGGTTCTAGTGTTTGGAAATTCCATGGATGAACATGGTAATGCAACAAAAATATGAAAATGCACCAACAAAAGCATACCTCTGCAGTGACAGTATAGGATGTCGCTTTCCCTGCTATTTCTGGGAAAAAAAAATCAATAATGTATGGAAATAAGGAAATGGCAGGTATCATTACAAATTTTGGTAAAACAATGATAAGCAGGTATGGATGAAACATACAGGACAAAGATGCCGCAACAGAACACCATTATAATAAAATTACAATATTTAGAGGTTAAACATTTGTTTGAGCTAGATCAGTGCAATTTGTCAAAGTTCAAGAAAAGAAAGATGTTTCAATGGGGAGGGGAAAAGGCACCATTGCAGAGCGGAAAAAAGTACCATTAGAGAGAGAGAGAGAGAGATTTAGGAATTTATTTTTAAGTCATTAGTTTCTTTAAATATTCTAATTAGGATTAGATTTCCAATATTATTTAGTTTCCTAGCTTAATTAGGGTTATTAGGGCTTAAGTCTTCTTTTTCTATTTATATGGCATTGCAAACAATTATTTTCCAAGGAGTTAGATTAATGAAATTGGTTTTCTCATTGAGGTGCGTCCTTGTTTATTATCTTTGCAGAGATTTATTGTGTCTTCGGACATGTGCTTCGGCACCCATTGTGCTTTTAGCACTTCCCACGCAAGCCCTAACCCTAGCGCCTGCATCACTTGGAATAGTGAATTGTTAAAGCTGTAACAAGCATAGATTGCCTTTACAAAGATGAAACTAAGTGTTGCTCTCTAGGTCTCTCCCTTTCCTGAGCTCTGGGCTATATCTGCAGACTCCATTGTTCGTAATTGGAGGAAGGTGGCCACCTTATAGCCTGGGGTGTTTCTTTTCCAAGCCTTCTTTTTGGCCGTCTCAAAGGCGGTTAGCTTTTCCTTTTTTGTGTGGTGTTTGTAGTTTTTTGGGGGTCTTTCCCTCTTGCTTTCAGTATAATCCTTTTGTACTGTTTACACTTTCTCTCAATACAAATTACCATTAAAAAAAAAAGAAGAAGGCGTGGGTTGCGGTTTAAAGGACTCACTTTTATAAATGCATTCTACAAAGCTAAAATGAATTACACAAAGCCAGTTGACAAACTGGATTACCTCGCAAATGGAAAATGCCTCTCTTTTTTGTACGAAAAAAAAAAGTTACATTTTCCATTTAAAAAAAAAAAAAAAGAAACAAAAGAGGCATTAACAATCTAACTACTTTGTGATCGTCTCATACCATAAGACCATTTGAAAACTAAATCGCAAGTTAAGAAACATAAATAGTTTAACTGGAAAAACTGATTGGCCAATAACAATTCTTACCTTTCACATTCCGCTTGAGTTTGCATCTAGGGCACTTAGTGTGCTTGGGGGAATTCAATGAAAGCATTGTTCCACATATATCACAGAACAAAAAGTCATATCCATGAGAAGATGCCATGTATGTTGTGCCCTCCTTGAACACAAGTCACTTTCAATGTGTCTTTGCTGTTCGCTATTTCATGCAACCTGCATATGATATTGAAAGAACAGAGAATTTAGGTTGTTCTTCCCCTACTTGATTGTGAACACAAACTGCACCAAGTGCAGGACTACATACATCTGTCTCAGGAAATAACATGGTAGTTTGCTCACCAGAACTAGGACAAGCTGGTCACCCGTTGGAGCCAACTAAGCACCTGACTGGTTAAATAATTAAACCTTGAATACTTCTATTACATCTTAACCAAATCATCCCTGCCCATGGATTTAGGGGCCCTAGACCATAGTTACCTGATTCACAATTTGATTAATTCTAGTCCGCGGTTCGCAATTCACAACTTAGGATAGGTTCAGTAACCAACTCCACCGAACCTACGATTCTGAGATTTTCAAATCGAAGCGAATCAAATCACAAATCATTCGAATGATTTAAATAGTTAGTGATTCGGAGCCTCCCCTCTGAGAACGAATTCGGTAACTATGCCTTAGACAAAGTGCACTTCTCACTTTTTTTTTTTTTTTTCAAGCCCGATGAGGCAAGTGCAAGTGTGCCAATAAACTGGAGTATGCGTATAAAATGTTGGGAAAGCCACACAGATGTCCCTTTCTTTGTGCAAATCAATGGAGAATAAAGAGCAACACAAAACAATCTACAAGCGACAGACGAAAGTAAATAAGAGAGCAAGAGCGCACACCAATTTTTTTGATGTGGAAAGCCCTACAATGTGAAGGGAAAACCACGGGACCAAGTCCAAATCTTCAACTGTAGAAAATGGGTTTGCAATGCCTTGTCTAAACACAACTAGAAGATCTCAGAACAACAATCTTCCTTCGACAATCTCAATGGCGGGTTACAACAAGAAAGAGGCAAGAGAGAATAAATACCTCAAATGGGAATAAACAACTCCTCCAAACCAAATAATGGAATAAGCAAACCGATTGTATGAGTGGGTTATATCTTCACTCACCTTCAACCTTGAGCTTTTCTCCACTTCTAACCCTAGCTTGGGAGAGAGCCAAAAATACTTTTTTGTTTTTTATCTTTCTTTATCCCATTTTTCTCAAAGAACACAATTAAAAAGTGGCTTTTTCACTTCCATGGATAACTCGCTTGGCAAGCAAGCCCACCCATTAACACAACTAATGGGCCAACTCTTTTGAAGATATAAAGCCCAACAAGAGCTTTTCAGGCTCCTCCAAACCTCATGAGGGGTAAAACTCAATAAACAAGTGATTGGATTTATAAGTAGGTAAGCTACTAAAAGCTATCGTCTCCCACGGCCCGTTTGGTTTGCATGGAACTGAATTCTTTGGAGTTCTCCATGTTGCGAACAAAGGATTGTTTAAGAGGTGAGGGTGAAAAACATAAGGTGGAAATGTAGACGAACCATGACTTTCCAAGGATTTGATTTTACCAGGGTGATGCATTCATTTTCCCTTCTCCTGTTAACTCATTTTCAAAGAGACTATTACATGACCATTTATGGATCGACACCTTTGTGTCTTCAATTTTAACTACTTTTACTTTTACAAATACATTTCTTAGAACTATTAGGAATACCTCTGTCCCAACTTAGTAAAAACACAAAAAAGGCAATATTATACCACAAAATCATAAAATTTAAGCACATCCATGTGTGGAGTGGAACCCCAAATACACTACTTAGAGTATCAGTGGCGGACCTAGGCTTTTCATTTGGGTGGGGCGGACGATGTTCGATGGAAAATGTCAATCATTATTTATAATTGAAATTGTCAACCGAATCAAATAGGAAATATAAGTTGTTTATGAGAAAAATGAAATATAAAGAAAAAAAATCCAAGTATATGGTCCTGGTGTGTTCATACAAAGCAGGACTAACCAGAAAGCCATCAGTGTCTGCGTCAAGTTTGACACTTAAAAACTCACTAAATGACCTAACAATCAGTTGATTCAAGTATCCAGCCAGGCGCCTATTCATTAATATAAGGCAAAAAGGTATTAATTAGCATTTCAATTGATTTTTTTTTTTTTTTTTTTTTGCAAATACGCAAGTTTTCATTGATTTTATGAACCAAACGAGAAAATCAAAACATTGATCTATGAGTTGGCCTGATTTTCTGAACAAAGCTAAAATGATGGAACAAAAATCTGCTTCTTAGAAGTGTGAATAACATATTATCCATCAAAAGGCCCAAAGGCATGGATCATTATTATCTTTCCATTCTTTTTTAAATTTATTTTCTGAATTCAAGTGAGAATAATCCAAAAATTAAGGTTATTTCAAATTTCAAAATGCCAAACATAATCACAAATCCCAAACCATATTTTCCGACCACCCCACTAATTCTATGGTCAGACATTCCCCTTTTTAGGGAGAGAGGACCTTGGAATAAAGAAAAGAATGGGTGTACTAGATTTTGACCATCTTTAATAGTTATCATAATCAATCTAGCAATTTTGAGATTTTCTTAGAAAATCATGATCACACAAATTATTACATGAACTGAAACAAATGAAAATGAAGAAAGCTGCACAATCAAAACTAAGAGGTACCTAAGAATTCCCAGCTGCAGATCATGAGTAGATCAAATAAATAAGTGAATCAACTCAAAATCCAAAATTAAAAAAGAACAGCAAACAGGAAAAAAACCAACAATGCTTTTAGGTGTCTCCCAATCACATGTTCCAACCAATTATAATATCCACTACCTAATCTAATCGTTGGTCCCCAAGTGCAAGGCCATCAATATTGTAGTTTTATCCGATGAGTTGGGATCGTATCCACAAAGAGTTGTTTATTTGAACATGTTCTATTAAAAACTAAAACTAGCCTAAATAGAACCTACACATCGACTGAACCACTGAAATAAAAGTCTGAAAATAAATTAATTACATCCCATAAAAATAATTACAACTTTGATAAAAAAAAAAGACCTAATCTAAAAATAACCTAGACTATTCTTATACTAAAAACTGCAAAAGAATAGATCCATTAGACCATCAATATCATCAAAAGGATATAAAAAAATCAAAATGAATAAAAATAAAATAAAAGAAGATATGGATTAAGATTTCCAATTTCCAACTCTCAAACTCCATGCTTAGAGTCAAGAAATTAAATTAGAACCACAACATCAAGCATAATCTATCACTTTGTACAAACGTTGTGTTGATCCATTAACAATCATTAATGTGACTCATAAATCTAACTTATTCCATGAGCATCTCTAAGAATACATGAACAAGAGTTTGAAAATCAGAAAATAAAAATGGACTCACTTATTAATTTAGTTACATGAAACACCAAGTCAAGGGAGCATCCGACATGGAATACATCATCTCTTGAAATCTTGACCAACACCAACTGGCCCTAGGTGGGGGAAGAGAGAGAGAGAGAGAGAGAGAGAGAGAGAGAGAGAGATGGAATGGTGAAGAGAGGTGGGATATGGGACGTCTCCCCTTGGGGATGGAGTAGGCATCCGTGTCCACATAGGGGTTACTCCCCTTAAATAGTTTCTTGACACAAAGTCCTTCTTGATCCTTTCTCTTGCTTGAAATTATCTTTAACAAAGGATAATCCGTTGGTCTCCAAGTTTAGATGAGATAAGATGAGAGAGTTCCAATCTACTAATCTACTTTTGTGGTATCTAATTGTAATCCCGAGTAGAAAATTCACAACCAACTTCCTAAGGTTATAACTTGGTCAATTCAGCTTTGATTTTCTTGATCTTGGGCTCTATGGATGGCTACTCTAAATAAGTTATCCAATGGTGGGTAGATTTCACTGATCTGACGGTTAGATTGAGAGTTATAGCCATCATAAGTTGCTTCCCATGGGAAAATAAAGGAATAATTGTGCAAATAGGGAAGTTTTATGCGTGTGGACATCCAAGGCATGTGGGCCCTATCTTGGACATCCAAAAGAGCCTTGAATCTTTTTCGTGCTCATCTTTCTCTCTTGGTCTACATCTCTTAGTTGGCTTAGGTTTCATCTTCTCACAATTCAAATTATCTTCAAACTCCTCTTGGTCTTTCTCTCCTAATCAAACACATCTCCTTCTTGAATTTAAATATGAATCTCGATAATGTAGAGAGTCTCAAAACTTTCTTACACAAGAAGAGAGAGATTTCTTCGAATAAGTAAGACAAGTGGGAAGTGCGGCCCCTCCTTGGGCGTGCATAAGGATTCACGCCCAAGGATGGGATGGTCGCTGCTTCTTTTTATGTTTCTTTTTTCCTTTCTCTTCTTCTCTATGTTCTCTGCTTTGCTTATGCGGATCGGAGAGGGGAGAAGACGACCTTGCCTCCACACTCCTCTCTCCATACTTCTCTGTGCATCTAATATAAACTGTGGGCTCCATCTAGTCATGAGGGAAGACTTTGATGGCAATGACTTCCTTAAACGAGGACTATAATCTGAAAGCTATGTTTGTTTCCATCCTTCCACATCTTTCCTGTGTGAGCAAAGGACTAAAACATGAAATATGGTCCATTTGGGTATCAGTAGCTTAAATACAGGTAATCCGGTGCACATTCAAAGAAATTACAGGTGACCCAGTGCACATGGAAATAATGTATTATAATGCATGTGGATTAGTTACCAAAAAGGCATGGACAACAGGTAAGAGTGGAATTTTTTTTCTCTCTCCTTTGTTTACTCTTGCAAAAGAGGAGGCAAGCAGAGAACATGTTACAGAGATTGGCTATTGCCTCGGTTTGTGTGCGAAGAGAGAGAGAGAAAGGGGCATCACTGTCATGTCCCCTAAAATAAGAATTGGGAAAAACGTGAGAAAATAAATATAATTCAAATTTCCTATGTTTAATACAACAGAAGCTTCAAAAAGTGGACCCATACAAAATTTCAACCCATGGTGAGTCAAAATAAATTTCATTAAATTCAGCGGAATCTTTATTCAATTGGTGTTCAAGGTTCATAAATGTGACCCAGCACATAATCAGATAAATATTAATGATTAAAAGTTAGGAATAAATTAAGAAAATTCTAAAAGAAGTCTCATCATTAAAGGAAAGCTCGTCTAAGGATTTCTAAGATGACGTTCACTCTTGTGTTGACTCAGACAGCTCCAAAGCCATCTTCGACACCTCGTTTGGGTTCGTCAGTTGGCTCAAGCATTTGAAACGCTTATGTTCTGTTCGAAAAATAAAAATTTGTTGTGATAATGATATGCATGGCTGAGAGGTGAAAGAATCTTTGTAGAAGTTTCATTTCTCATTTCATCTTTCGAACATTACAAAAAGACATGGAGACAACTCAAATACAATAAAAGGGTCATCCCCACTTTTTATTTTTATATGGGTTCTTCACTGTTTCACCTTTTTAGTGCAGGTTGTTTACACTTTTTTTTTTTTACAACCCTCTCATCAGGCTTAGGAGATCAAGATAAAAGAAAAGGCTTGGGTAGAAGGAAGGGAGGAGAAAGTTACTCTCTTTGAGGATTTCCTAGATGCAGGATCGGAGAAGTCTGCAATTAAGCTTCTTCAAGCAATCTTTGTAATTCATCACCATTAATGGGGGATAATGATTAAAACGGAGAGACCCACTTCAGAACAGCAGAGGTCATCTCTGTCTCTCCTCTCTAGTGAGAAGAACAAAGGTCGACCTTCAGAGGCTATCGCCTAGTGGCTAGAATAGGGGTGTCTATCACTACTTGATTCTCACCTAATGGATGAAGGAGAGAGTTTTCGCAATGACAGAGTTTCTGAGCTTTAGGATCCGAGAGACAGTAGCCTTTTTGTGCCAAAGGTCATTTTTGCCGACCCCTTCCTTGGTCTTCTGAGTCTTCATTTTATAGCCTCTATGGAACCATAACAGCAAGAGATCATGGAGGAGTGGAGGTGGTTTTGAAACTGCTATTGATAGGCATGCAACTGTTCTTTTTTGGCATGTCCAGCGGTTGTTGAAGAAGTAACTGACCATAAGTCGTGGGCGACGTGTGGCCTGGGAAAAAGGAGCTTGGCGGCCAATGTGTGGAGCCGTGCAGCGTCCAATGGCCACTCTTGCATCGTTGAATGACGTCGTCTAGTGGCCAGTCCTTGAACGAGAGTTGGCGACCACTCCCTTGTACTGGGCGGTCTATATTTTGAAGATTGCAGCGGCCGGTGACATTTTACAATCAGTAGCCGTTGGATAATTTCTATTGTAACTAGTCAGGTTCTAGCGGTCACCAAGATGTCCTCATATTTTTATGAAAAGAGTACATTTTACCCTGAAAAATGTTATGCATGGGCAGATGGATTTCTTATTTGTTGCCCATGGATTTCTTATGTGCCAACAAAAGCAACCCAACCCCCCCCCCCCCCCCCCCCCCCCCCCGAGGTACAATGATTGGAATCCATTATGGTAATGATTGTGCCTCGAGAATTTCACAAATCAGGGTTTACAATGGAAAGGTGTAGAAAAATTATTTTAAGGGCTGCTCATGCCCTGCTTTTTGCATTTATCAATTATTTGCATCTCCGCAGGGATTATGGAAATAGGCCCAAGGAAGGATCCTTGAGGCATAGAACAACCCTTTTGTTTGAAAAATTTCTTTTGGAGGTGAAAAGGTAGGCTGATTTTGTCAGAGTTAGGGATTTTATGGCATTGATTTGTGTTTTTTATGAAATTTGGGTAATTTGGTAGGCAAATTGATTTCAAATTGGATAAGTAACCAATCTATTCGAAGATATTCTCGAATGGATCGATCGTTATGATGACATCACTTTTTAGATTTTAGCGGTTCCGTGGATTTCGAGGAGCAGTTGAAAATCCAAACGGCACCTCCTTGAATTACACGCTGACCTGCCAGTTTTTGTTTTGCTGGCTTTAAGCTTTGGCTGCTAAAGTAGTTTCTGAATGGCCTTTGGTCGTCTTTTCATTTTCATAGTAGCTGTTGGGCGTCGTTCTATTTTCGAAATAGCCGATGAGCATTTAACTCCGCCGCCTGTGCCTTTTGCGGGAATCGAGGTGTCAGATAACTTGCGGAGGACGTCCCTTCCGAAAACCAAGGTGCCCTATGCTTTATAAAAGGCCTGATCATCTTTATTTCTTATTTACTTTATTTTCTTCACATTCCAGACCTTTCAAGAGTTCTTTGAGCCTAAGCCTTCTCTGTTTTCTCCTTCTTCTTCTCCAAGCCTTCTTTTGCGGTTTCTTCCTTTTCGGAAACAATGGCTGGTAAACTCTTTTTTTGGATCATTTTGAACGCATAGTATTGCTTGTGTGTTTCAATCGGCTTCTTCCTTTCTCCTTTCTCTATTTGCCGTGTTTTATTGTTTTCTTGTCAATTCTTGCCAAAGTGACTTTGGCCTCAACCATGAATTATTCAAAAGGGTTTCTCATCTTTCCTCTTATTTTTCTATTTCTTTTTTTAATGGGGACGAAGACTTTCCTGTTTAGGGTTTACTATGCCTGGAATTTTGGGATCAATCTGTAGAGGAGGTGGCTAGAGTTTCAGGGTTTCTCTAAATTTCACAAAGTAAAACCATGAATGAAATTTATTTGGCGGCCAATGATTTTAGGTGATGGCCGTTGAACTTCTAAAAAACATGATTGCCCCTTTTTGGACATTGGCCCTTATAAACCCTAGAAAGTAAAGGCTTTTGACTGTTTTGGAAACCTTGAGAATTTGATGGACATGCACTAGCCATTGCCGAATTTCAGCCGCTAGATATGCATCTTCCGTCAGGCCGTAGATCCAAGGTTTTGTAGCTGACCGCCAATGAATTTAACTTAGTTGCTGGATGCTGTAGGTGATGTCGGCCGTTCAGATATCGGCCAGCTAGTCCTAACAACTAAACCCTTAGCTGCGGGAACTTTAGGGCTTTTACTGTCACAAGACTCTGTTCTAGCCGCAGGGTACTGAAGATGAGCGGCCATCTAGTATAGAAATTTTGTTCCTTCAATCAGGTGCGCTAAATTATGTTCATTGAGGAGCCTAGCTGCTGAGTGAAGGAGGATTCTGCTTTGGTTGTCAAGCATGTGAAGGGTTTTGGCTCTTAGCCGCTGAACATCAAAGAAATAATACAACGGTCGTTAGGGCAGAACTTTAGCCGTTAGCCACCCGTAAAATAACCGTTAAGCGTAAAAATGAGAAGGCTATAGATGCGAAGATTTGTTAAGTATGCTTCCATGTTGCATTCATTCATCTTTTGCATGTCTCCTTATGGTCTTTAGCGCACGTAGCTGCCATGCTTGAACAAAGACCTTGGTTTGAAAACCTCTAAGCGCACACTAGTTGCCCTACTAAGGTTGAGGATCAAGTTTGTTCTTTCATCTTGGTTTTCTGCCCGTCTTTAAAGCAGGGGAGATGCTGCCAAATTTTTGTGTAGATTCTAATAGCCTTTCTTTTCTTCTCTTTCTCTTTTCTTTGATAGACAAGAATGTTACTTATTTATCTTCTGCTACTGCAGCTGCTAAGGGTAAGCAGCCGGCCGCGAAGTTTCACAATCTCCAGCAACCGAAGTTAGGAAGGAGAGAATCAAGGTCGATAGATGCCAGTGGCCCTTGAAGAGGATTGACTATGGAGGGTGCTTGCTGATTGAATGCGATGTTTCCTTGTTTACTGATGTTAGTGGAGATGCTACCACAATTCCCACCAGTTTAGCCTGTAGAGAAGGTTCTTCCACTTCGACTTTCAGGTTAACTGCATCAGTTGGGAATGACAGTGAACAAGTGCTCTTGAAGAGCAGACAGAATCACAAAAATAGACCGAGTGCACTTGGCATATACATCTGCGGGAAATTTGTTTCATCCCACAGGACATGATAGTGTGTGGGCCGACTAGTTCCCTATATGCCTACACGGATGTCTTATAGACTCGCAGTGCTTTTGGCTAATACACCTCCCTTAGATATGATACACTGAGGTTCGTGCTCAGTCGCCTTTCGGAGAGAAAGAAGAAGCTCATTGATCATACTTCACGATGAGTTTGTACACAAACCAAGCCAACATATTTGGTGGTCTTCGGCTGATCCATTGAGGCCACCACTGCTGCTATTGATGGGCTGGAATCCTCCCCAGGCGGAGGATGTGTGTCATCAACTCCGAGCACAGAGATATATTGTAGCAATAAAAGAAGCTTCGAAGAGGCATGTGAGGGATTTTGAAGCCAAGTGTCAAGCTTCTTGCAGCAACTATATTGTTTTCTCTCTTCTTTTTCTTCTTTTTTTTTTGTCACCCATTGATGTAACTAGATGTGTACATGTAATTTCTTTTGAGAATACTATCAATAAAAGTGACAATTTTGTACACACTTTTGTGGCTTTTTGGTATGGAATGAATGTATAATTTTGGTTTTCAGATTCGATAACTTACTAATCTTTAATTGAAAAGGATAGTAAATCATGGAGATATGGGTTGGAAATAGACATTTGCCGGGGTCTTATAGGGACATTAGTCGGGGTCTTAATTTGGTAGGTTTATTCTGAAGTTAATCAAATAGAATGAACATTAGCCGGGGCCTTGTAGGGGCATTAGCCAGGGTTCGGCATTGACTCTTCAGAATTAGATGAAGGAAATTTTGGGATGTCAAATGAGATCTGAGGATTTGGTTAGGGAGGTTTGGGATACCGCCTTTAGTCGAGTAGAGTGAATCCGAAAATCATTTAGGAATAGCAACGCTTGAGAAACCTTCCATTCACGAGCATCATACATCTTTCACCTTCAAAGGTGAGAACTACATATACACCATCT
This sequence comes from Persea americana, assembly GCA_029852735.1. Lineage (NCBI taxonomy): Eukaryota > Viridiplantae > Streptophyta > Magnoliopsida > Laurales > Lauraceae > Persea > Persea americana. Next base: position 41,623,519 of record CM056809.1, on the reverse strand, counting down.
GAATAGACTTTGTCGATGGCGTAAGGTCCTTCCCACTTGAGTTCGAACTTTCCTTTGGATTTATGGGTGAGGATCATAGGTCTTCAGACTACAAGTACTAAGTCTCCTTTTCTAAAAACCCTTTCTCACACCTTTTTATCGAATGCACCCACTTTCCTGGCTTGGTAAACTTTAATACTTTGTCTAGCTGCGAGTCTTCTTTCGTCGAAACTTTCTAATTCTTGAAGCCTTAAACTCGGCATTTTGATCATCTGTGATCTTTTTTGCAACCGTTACCCTGAGTGAAGGTAATTGTATTTCTAAAAGCACGACGGCTTCACACCCGTAGACAAGAGAGAATGGAGTTGATTTAGTCGGAGCTCTAGTTGTGGTCCAATCAGCCCAAAGAGCTTCATCAAGCTTTGTTCCCCATGACTTCTTGTTGTTAGACACCATTTCCTTCAGGCTTTTGCAAATAGTTTTGTTAAAAGCCTTCGCCAATCCATTTGTTGCTGGATTATATGCGGTGGAAGGACAACGTGGATGCCATACTTGTCGCGAAATGTGTGGAATTTGTCATTGTTGAACTGGGGTCCATTGTCGTGGTATAGGTGCTTGGGCACAGCAAAACGACAAATAATGTGATTTTTGATAAAGTTAATCACGATATCAACTTTCACTTCAGCTAGTGGAACCGCTTTGGACCATTTAGAGAAGTAATCTGTCGCTGCCAATATGAAATGGTGACTTTTGTCCGATAGAGGATAAGTCTTCTCGATGATGTCCATACCCCAAGCTTCGAATGGCTAAGATATAGTTATAGGATGCAAATAAGTTGGTGGTTGATGTATATAGTCACCATGGATTTGGTACTCTCTGCATTTTTTTTTGCAAATTGCACGGCGTCTGCAATCATTGTAGGCCAGTAATATCCCAGCCTTCGTATCTGGTCATGTAATTTTGGTCCAACTTAATGAGCGCCACATAGACCTGCATGGACCTCTTTTATCGTATCTTTTGTTTCCTTTTGAGATAGGTACCGCAGCAAAATTTCATTGAATGATATTCGGTAAAGTGTTTTGGATGGAAGATCATAATAGAATCTGGGCGCATACCTCTGAATGATCTAGTGCCCTGGTATACAGGATGAGTGGTTTGTTTGGAGCTGCGAGTACAGGAGGATTCGTCGGGTACCTTTTAATGTCTTTGAAGGCTTCATCGTATTCTTTATCCCAGACAAAATCAACTCATTTTTTCATCAGGCGAGAGAAAGGTCTGCACTTTCCGGATAGGTTAGAGATGAATCTCCTGATGTAGGCCAATCTGCCCTATATACCTCTGAGTTCTTTAAGAGTTCTTGGTGGAGGCATCTCTAATATCGTTGTTAACACCAAAAATATCACTTTACCTCTTCATACGCTCTCGACATCAAGAAGCTACATGAAGTCACATCCAACCACAAACAGGTAATGCTGCTTCAAATATCAAATCTTGTCAGAATCAAACAAAAACTGTAAGATCCTTCAAAATAGCCATAAGAAGAGTACATATGAAGTTTCGGGCCATTTCGATATTATTTGGCCTAACTTCACTCTTCCAGTGGCTGAACAGGAGCTCCCGACGGCAGTGACACCATAGACCATGATCTAAAAAATAGAGCTCACAGTTGGGCTCAAAATGTCATTAGAAGGCTTTACATCAAGTTTTAGGCCATTCCAACATCGTTTGGCCCAAAAATGAAACAGCCATAGGAAAGTTAACTCTCCCGGCGGAGACGGCACCAAAGACATCAGGTCTTCGATCAGAGCCTATGGATAGTCTCAAAATACTTTCAAAAGGCTCTATGTCAATTTTTAGGTCGAACAGAGAACGTTTGACCCCCCCTCCCCCCAACCCTCAAACAGCAAAATCAAGCCTCTCACTGGTAGGAACCATCAAGGCCATCACTCATTAAATAGAACGCATGGGTGATTTCAAGATACTTCAAAAGGGTTACTCGTCAAGTTTCAGGTCATTTCGATAACATTTGACCCAACTTTGACTCCCGCAAGCTAAATCAAGCCTCCCAATGGCGGAGCCCCATGGGATCATGATTTCCAAATCGGAGTTAATGAATCATCTTAAAATGAATCCAATAGGTTCCCTGTCAGATTTTAGATCAATCGAACATCGGTTAACCGTAAATCAAAGCGCAGCATCTTCCTCGCAATAAAATCAAGTCTACTAGTGAAGAGACTCCACACGGCTTCAAAACTCAAAAAAGCTTATGGCTGGTCTTATTTACTGCTTAGGAAGCTTTACCTCAAATTTCAAGTCATTCCGACATCGTTTGACCTAGTTTTGGCTCTTGACGGCAAATCGGCAACTCCATGCGATAAAGTCTTCGGCTTTCTCGGAAAATTGGAAACTTTACGCTTTGATATGCAAGGCTTCTCGACAAGTTTTCTTTAAGGAAATCAGGTCAATAAATGTGTAAAAATGTCAAGAAAAATACCGGAGAAAAAAGAATCATAAAAAATCGGAAATCGGCTGAAAACCGGCTACCAAAAGGGACAAAAAGTCCCCATGGTCGCCGGTGACCCTGAAAATCTAGGTCGCCAGATTTTTGCCGAGAGACCATTTTCCGATCCCTTTTCGCGTTTCGAGCTATTTGGCCTCTTTGAATTTCCAAAAATCTGATTTTTCGAGCATGAAATCCGTCAATCTTCGTCAACATCACGAATCCACCGCCGAAATCATGGGATCGTCATCGGACGCTTCGAAATCGCCAACCGGCCGACCAAGAAAGCACAATTTTTGCCCGATTGATCAAAAAATCGATGAGATAGATGGTATCGGCCCACTTGTAGCAATTAATGTCTGAAGCTGCATGGTCATCTGACATCGATCAACATGAAGATCCATCGACAATCATCGCAAGAAGAATTCCAAAAGACGCGGCGCGACCCGCAACTCTTCATATGCCTCGATGACTACTTAATATAGTTAAATGACACATTTTATAAGAAGTTAATGCAGTCATTAACTCATTATTTTGGACGGCCCAATCAAAAGCAAGGAAAAGGAGTTACAAGTCAAAGTAATCATTGCATTAAACCATGTAACTCCTCCCATCATGGAGCTTAAAGGCAATTAAATGCCCATCATTCTCCATCGACCAATGAAAAGCCAAGAAAAAAGAGTTACAAAAACACAAATTTAAAACTTTTAACTCCTCACCCACCTTATGGCCACCAAAAGTGTCACGTCCCCCGAATCCGATTAGAGAATAAACCGAATTCGGGGAGTGAAATTTAGGGCTAATTAAAATTCTTGCCCTTTAGGACCAAGGATCATAAGTCCGATTTTTAGGATATCGCATTTCAAACCTCAAGTAATATAAAACTGCGGAATTCATACAATTCAAGGCATATTAAATATCAAAACAATGAATAACAAATCTCATTTAATAATTTAAAGTTGCAAAGAAATAATTAAACTAAAAGAGAAGTTAATTTAATTACAATGGCCATCCCAATAACTAAGGCCATTAAACAAAATGAAGTCAACGAAAGAAAGGTTCAACGAGGAAATGATCCATAAAGAATAAATAAAATTTAAGAATGTTCCCATGTGAATCACTTTCATGCCGGAAGTGATGAAACTACTCTACGTCATTGACACGCCACTCTCGCTCCTCCTCAGCTAGTTGGAGATCCTCTGGGATCTCCTCACCTGTCTGCTCCTCATAGTAGTACTCACATGAGGTGTCTGTACACTAAGGAACAGAGTCAACAACATGTTGAGCAATATATAAACAAGATATAAATGAACATAACATGCATCAAGTATCAGAATAATGACAGGTAAAATAATCATGAGAATACAAGGAATCAAAGCTAGGCATAAAACATGAATAAATAACCATCAGAAACAATAATAGGAATCCCAGCAACACTAACAATCACCACTATCCATGCAATGCAATGCAAGTATCAAGAGGGAGACTCCGAGGATGTCCTAGCCACCTCCCGGGGTACCAATAACAATCCAATCCGGGCTACTGATACCAAAGTTCAGCTCCAGGGAGATCCTAGCTTCCGGTCCTGGGAATAGTAACACAGTCCAAGCCCGCTCCCAACTATTCAACGCCATGGACGCCGTCCAAAGCTGACTGCCCATCCCGATGTCCGAGTAACTAGCCCATCAATAAAACCCCAAACTGCAGTTGACCATGATATGCAAATAATAATAAAGTGGTATTAACACAAGAAAAACCAAGACAAGCACGTCTGGCTAATTCAACAAACAAGACATGTTTTTAGGGATTATCTTTTTCAAGACAATACAAGACAAGTTAACCACATGATAATCCTTTACATGCTAGCCAGTCATGTTTATCAATACATGACAGAGGATCCTAAGATACACTCTAACTCAGGTCCAAATCCTAAATCTACAAGAATTTATATTTCATAATTAATTAGATGTATTATGTCAAGAGAGTGTACAAGGAGCAATAACAATGAATACAATTTAACAAGTCAAGGAGGATTTACAATCCAATCTTAGGCAAGTGGTGTCATCCTTGTATCCTACATGTTCTAACGGAGTACGTGTGGAATTGGATCAACGATGCTTCTGAGAAAATCTTTTGGTGTACAATCATGTCAAACATCTGTTAATTCAGTTCCATACGCATTCGGTTACCCCTTGTTTAATACACGAATACCTAGATAACCCATCGAAGCATACCAAGCCACGTGCTTCAATTTCAACCCCATTAATGCTCATGTGAGAGTAGGTTCATGGTTTCCAATATCTAAGGCCCAAACTTAGGTTACCGGTCTTATCTTAAATAAAACATGAGTTGGATCAGTAATCTCAGCATTTACATCACTTCTCGATCTCTGATCGTAACGAAACTTGCGGCATTAGAATCTACGTCTCAAGGGTTTTCCAACGATATATTACACGGAGAATTTCAATGGGTGGATCAAAAGTTACGAAGATTCAAGTTATCATGTCCAGCGAACCCACAACCTCCGATCGATCGGACAGAAGGTCCGATCGATCGGCACTGAACACCTCCCAGTTAGTGCACAGTGCGATCAATCAGACTGTGCGTTCGATCAATCAGACTGTAACGTCCCTTAGTTAGCTGGGGTTGTTCACTGTCCGATCAACCGCGCAGTACGACTGATCGATCGGACAGTGAATAGTAACCCAAAATTGGGCTTTCTGCTCTCTTTTTCTTCAAGCCCTTCCATGGCTAACCTGCAGAAAATGAACCTCCATGCTCCCCATTCATCACATTCAACATTTCCATCCAATCCATTCTATCCATTAAACCATTAAACTAACATATAACAATTATTCCAACCCAACATTCCCAAGACCTAATCTATCATATAAATCCCAAATCAAACTAGAACAAAACTTGGAATTAGGGTATTCTAACAAGTAACCATTGCAATCAATAGAAAACCATATATACATGTTTAAATATAAAATACATATTTACTTGCCTCAACCAAGAAGAAGATGAATTTGGGGAAAATTCGAAGAGAAGCCTTCTACCAAGAAATCCTCCAATCCAACCCAACCAAACGTAACAGAAAACGCAAAGGAGAAGAAAAGAGAGGAAATGATCGAGATCAATCCTAAATCTAACCAAAAGAGAAGATGATGGAAAGATGAGGGTGAGAGAAATCTTACCAAACTAGGACCAATGGAAAGAGGAGGTCGCGAGGAAGAAGATGTGCGGTTCGAATCTTCAAGATGATCTCTCCCAAGAGTTCTGGGCTTGAGAAGATGAAGAGGAAGAAGAAGAAGGCTGCTGTAGTTTCGTTGTAGAGAATGAAATGATAAGATTAGGGTTAAGACTAGGGTTAAGGAAGAAGAGAATGATAAAAAGACAAGTTTGCCCTTAAGTGGGTCCGGCGAAAGAATGGACCACTTGGAAGGGTTTCTGATCATTGGATAGCAACAAGCCAAGAGACAAAAAATGACCAACGCGACGAGACCTTTCCAACGAACCCAAAATCACGGCGATTGGAATTTTTCGGAAAAACACTCAATTTTCCTTAAATTGCAAACTACCCCCTGCTAGAGTCAAACGGACTCGAAATCACACGAAACTTCGCAGACACTATTCTAGCACTAAAAGAAACTCGCTTATAATCTAAACTCACCTAATTATCTAACAATGCCATTAATTATAATAATAACAAAATAACGGGTCAGTGGGCTTGCAGTTGGGCCCAACTAACCCAGTAAGGTCGTGGACCTTACAAAAAGCCTATAAAAGGAGGCCAACCACCACAAGGTGACCAAAGTTTCTTTTGCGCACCCCCCCCCCCACCCCCGCCGCCCCCCAAAAGGCCCTTTCCTTCTGTCTACATGGCTTAGACGTGGCTTTTCAGCCCGTCTCCTTAGTTTTTTAATAGATATAGGACATCCTCTTGGTCTTTATTTTCTAAAAATCTAAGGTTCAAGCCAAGTGAAGCCAATCAAAAGCGTTCTCTATTCTCATCTGAAGGATGATGGGGAAGTCCACACATCACTTGCGACCGCCAATCTAAAAAATCACCTTTCACGGCAAACAAATAAAAATCACCTTTCATAGCAAACCATGTCTCTTTTCTTAAATATATATGCAATGAAAACTAGAAAAAAGTTGATTTCCTTTTCTACGTGTGAAGGTGGATCTACGGTCCACCACTTCTTAATTCCAAGTAGAGTAGAAAATCTGGCATATCCTTACAAAAACTGTTGATGCTAGCTTCGTCCTCTGGTCACGAAAGGGCTGGGCCCCACGGACTCTCACATCCGCCGACCCTGGTAGTCCCGAGACCGAAAAGCGAGTCCATCAATCGCCTAGACTTTGACTGGATCAAGCTCGATCCCTCCTTTGCGTACTACAAATCCAAGGAATTTTCCCGAAGATAACCCGAAAGAAGCATTTGAGGGGATTCATACGCAACTTAAACTTCAGCAATCGCTCAAAGACTTTTCGAAGATCATCAAGATGAGTGTTTTTCTTTTTGCTTTTGATAGCTAGGTCATCCACATAACATTCAACCGTCTTATGTTGGATGTCTTGAAAGATTTTCATCATGGCTCTTTGATACGTTGCTCCTGCATTCTTAAGACCGAAAGGCATGAATGTGTAACAGTATACCCCGAATGTGGTCCTGAAGGAGGTGTGCTTCTCGTCTTCTGAGAACATCTTGATCTGATTGTACCTTGAGAATCCGTCCATGAATGACATCCTCTCATACCCAAATGTGTTGTCAATCATGATCTTGGGGATGGGCAACGGAAAATCATCCTTAGGGCAAGCTTTATTCAGATATCAGAAGTTGATGCATATCCTGATTTGTCCATTCTTTTTTGTGACAGGGACAATGTTGGCTAACCAGTCAAGGTGTTGTTCCTTTCTGATAAATTGAAAATCTCGAAGCTTTTGCACTTCCTTTTCAATATTTTACATGATCTTTGGCTTTGTGTGCCGCTAATCTTGCTTTACTGGCTTAACATCTTTTGAGATGTTTAATTTATGTACAGTCATTTCTGGGTCTAACCCTGGCATTTCTGCATAAGTCCATGCAAAGCAACCCACAAACTCTCGCAAAAAGTACACAAAATCCTTGAGTTCCCTTCCTTTAATATGGGCATTTACAAAGGTAGGACGAGGATGGTCCGGGGTTCCCAAATTTACTTCTTGTACTTAGTCTTAAGTTGGAGGGTTGGGAGGAAGCTCTTCCACATTATTTTTGGAAGCTTCCAAGTCCACAAATCCCTCTGGAGCATCATTTAGAGATTTAAACTAAGGCCTAATCCCTTTCCAAGGATTCGATTTTGAAGGCTCATTGGTTATATATTTAGAACCAAATGGTCCCAAGAACTTGACTCGTATGAATTTTGATTTTCATCGAGCTCCGGTTGCTAGTGATCAGTAGCTTGAGATGATGTACCATCATCATCACTTGCTCTTTCCAGGTGCTGAAAGGTGACCCAGTTTGCTGGATCTTGCATATCTGTTTCCAAAGAATCGTCGGAATCGTACTTGGTGGTGTATGCCACTATTTTTGCTTTGAAGTTTTTTGTAACCCGAGGTATACTTTGGTGTGGAGTGTATCCGAGGCACGACCGTGATTCCTCTAACCGATGATTCCAATAGAACTCATTTGTTCATTTCTTTGTCATACCAATGTAAGGCACCAATATTCCTTCGGTCATCCCTAACCCGGTAGGCTCCTTGAGATTGTAGCACATGTTCTTTATCATATTATGAGATTGCCAACTGTAGGGTTTGAAGTTTGGTTTGCCTTCACTAATAAAATTCTGTCACGACCTGGGCCCAAGATTATGATTACTACGAACAAACCCCGAGCCGCGACACATACTTACTCCCGTAAACTCCGAATTAACCGAAGTTAAAATGAAATTCACAAGGAATACTTACTTTTCATCTATCATACGTATAATTTGCGGAAGTAATATACATATGATACCATAAACATTCTTTATAAAGTTACATGTACAGTCCTATCATTTACTTACTTTTGTCCATCATCTGCATATTCATATACAATGCAAGGTGATGACTATATTAAAAAATAATTCAAAATAATTCAAACTCATTTCGCACTTGGATATCAATGCCACATGATATCCCGACCATTCCCTTCGGCTAAGCATCCTAAAGGAACCCCGTAACGGCTTCCTACGCCGGCGCTGGGCCTGCTGCAGTACACACATCGATAATTAGGCCTGTAATGCCATCAATAACAAGGGTGAATATGACGATTCAACAATGTATATACAGACCTAATGATAGTACATGCTATCTTTGTTTGTTCAATCAACCAATTAAACAGTTATTGCATTCAATCTCCATTTCTAGACAATTCTAGGCAATTCTAGACAACTCATGCATTTAGGGTCAATAACGAACATACAAATTGGCAACTACAATATAGCATTTCATTTCAGTTCAGTTCATTTCATTTCTCATCTTCCAAAAGGAAGAATTCAGTCAGTATGGTCTCCCCAAAAGGGAGAAATCATTCAGTATGATATTATCCTCTTAGGCTCAGGGTGGAAATGCGCACCATTCATAACCGAAGCCTAAGAAATGAGTCGTTCAGTATCTCATCTTCCAAAAGGAATGAATCAGTCAGTATCCATTGATACAATCAATCAGTATCTATTGATACAATCAGTAATGTGGAGTCTACCAGTGTCCGGGCCAAAGACAACTAGCATCACCACGGAGCTCCGGAACGCTCCCAAGTCCATCTACTGCAGTAGGATTAATCAGTCATTCAATTTAAGCTCCATATGAGCAATTCATTAATTAATTCATTGCAGCTCCATATGAGCCTTAATAAACAGCTATGTAGTGCCAGACTCAAGAGTCAACATAATACAGTCTTTAATCCATTTAGGATTCAATTCAATTAAGTGATTCCATTCATAACAATGGAAATGAATAAACAGCAATACTAATCGCATTAGATCTGAGTTTAGCAATACAATTACAATTCAATGAGAGAACTAGGATAATTAATAGTCTACTTATTTCTATCTCAATTACAAACAACCATTTAGGTGAAACCATTGGTTCTCTAATGTACTTACTATTTTCAATGGACATCACATTTATGTTTAATGTGTACATTAGGGTCCTCGTAATTATCACCTATGGAAGTTTAGTCCATAACCAATTGACTATTAGAACAATACAGTCTCGAATTACCCCATAATTAGTCTTAAAACTAATTTAGGGATAAGAAATATTCCTAACCCAAACAAAAACCCAAAATCTCGCTCCTGTTAAGTTCGGTCAGCTGTTCGGTTAACACTCGATTAACCGAACTCTATCGATCAGCTTCTCGATTAACCCTTGGTTAACCAAACTCTGTCGGTTAACCATTTGATCACCTGTCGGTTCGTAATCGAGAAGCTTCAGATTTTCTGACACTTCTGCAACTGTACTCGGTCACTTGTCGGTCGACCAAACACTCATTTGTCAGTTAACCGAACCTAAATTCGGTCACCTATCGGTTCACAATCCAGAGAGCCCATTTTCATAGAAAATAGCTCCAGATAAGTTCGGTCACCAGTTCGGTCACCTATCGATTAACCGAACTGCGACTTCAATTAACCGAACTACTACTTCGGTTGACCGAACCAAGTTCGATCAGCTTTCCAGTAACTTCATTTTCTTTTGCAAATGAGTGTAGAAACATTCAGTCACTAGTTCGGTCACTCTTCGGTTGACCAAGCAGTGCCCAAGTGCACAGAAAATTCAGAATCTGGATTTTTCTGAAATTGAACTCCCTGACTTCCTACATGATCTCTAGCATCCTGAATCACAAGATATGCATATACTTGCCTCTTTTGAAGATCAATTGACAAAAAGCCCGTTGCTTTGCTTGAGTTTGAGATGAAGTCCCCAAATTGAAACATTCTTTCAACCTAAAATCGAAACTAATCCATAAATAAAGCTCATATGAGCTATTTGTGCTAGAAAAATACTTCAAATCACTCAATAGAACTACAAGGTTCTATAAGGAGTATAGACACTTACATGTGGCTCAAAGGAAAGAAATCTTGAGGTCTTTCTCAAGCTTTAGCTCTAAGAAAACCAGTGGAAAGATGAAGAAGACGAAGTGGATGAACACTTCTCAACTCACTTGAATCTCTTCCAAATCTTGACAACGGATGAAGAAGAATGGAAGAAAAAGAAAAAAGAGTCTAGGGCTGCCTCTTTGATGAGATTGAGTTGAATGAACTCATTGAGCACATCTCTTAGCTTATATAAGAGAATATTTTCTACTTAGCCCCTCTAACACTTTCTCTAATTACAATTCAAGTAAAATGAAAGCTCATTTGACCCGTTTCACATCAAATGAAATCACGTCAATTATGAAAGTTAATGTACTCCTTGAGATACACGTGTTGGTATCAAGAGTTACCGTATTCGACGAAATACGCGAAAATCCGTATTTACGGAAAAGTCCTTACATCAAATTGTTCAAGTCTAAAATCAATGCAAATCATTCAATCTCACTCATTATCATTTCATTAAGTTCAAATCAATCATTTGAGACTAATTTACTTTGATTTGGTCATAAACCACAATTAGCTTAATTAAGCATGGTAATTAGCATTAATCTCAATCAATTAGAGTTAATCTTGATTAACTTGGGACGGGGTGTAACAAATTCCCAGGTGGAGATAAGGTGGAATCATCTTCTGCACGATGGAATATCGTGTCACGTTCCCAATGCTTCTTTGCATGTATAGGGAAATGTGAACTGTCAACTTTAAATATCGGATATGGGTCCGAGTACAAGTGAAGAAGGGGTTCATATCCTGCTGTCGGGGGTGGGTTTGTGAACACACTGTTAACTTCCTCTAAATTTGACTCTGAGTTGGAGTTTCGAATCACTGATACTACATTTGTCGGGTGCGTTCTTCTTGTCATGTTTCTTAGGGGAAAAAGAACGCGGCTTTCAATAGTTTCCATGAACATAATCAGCTCTTCGAAGTTTCTGAAGTCTTCTCCGATGGCGATCATTTTGAAGTCATAATGCAAACCATGAAGCCATAATCTGATCCACATACCTCGAATAGGCGAATCTTCACACCTATGGGCCATTTCCAACCATCGATTTATGTAACCGTCAACGGATTCACCAGGTCCTTAGCTTGTGAGAGCCAATTATCGTAGAGTAATTCTTTCTTCATTTGCTGAATGATATGCTTCTAAGATACGCATAAGGTCTAATGCACACCTTAAAGCATCTTGTCGCATTGGACTGCAAGTTTCACTCCCCAATCACCTGAATTATGCTTCCCATCGACTCCTTCAATTATGAGATGAAGCCATCAAAGCAGGATAGACTTAACGGTAGTTCTCTATCTTGCCCATCATTAGCCCATATATTCTTTGAGATGCTAGACTGTAGATTTTACTTTCATGATATCCAATCCCGCTACAATCTCGGGGCACTTGGCCATTTGCAGTGAGAGCCCAAGATAGGTCAGACCAACGAACTCCTTGATGTAGACAATCTTCTGGGGAGGCCACATTGACTGATTTAGAAGATTTGGTGGAGATGATCAAGGGTTTGTTTTTCTCCATGACGGGTTTCACTTTAACTTTGAAAGGTTTAGGCTTGTCTGTGAGCCGAACCGCCAGTTTCTCCTTTTGCCATTGACTTATAGCTTTAAATGATTCAGCTGTGTTTGTTTCCATTGTAGGTTTCTTTACACCAGACCTCCTTTTTTCATACATGGCTGCATCGGGGAAGTAAACTTCCTTTCCTTTAAAAGGCTTTGCATCTGCGAAAACACGATGCACATTTCCATCATCATCAATATATTTGAAACATTGATGAAGAGTGGACAGCACAATAGCGTAGTCATGCAGCCATCTTCTTCCGAGCAAGATATTATAACATGCTCGAGTTTTGACGACGTGCAAAGTAGCCTTAAAAGTCATACTCCCAAGCTGGAATTTATCCAAATTTTTCCGATAGGATTTTGAACTTCACCCTCATATCCTTGAATCGCAGTGTTGGTGCTGGTGAGCTTATTTGGTGGCACTCCAAGTTCTTGCAATGCTGTGATGGTGATATGGTTAAGAGCTGATCCCGGATCAACTTGTGCCCTTGTGATTTTCCAAAAATCTGATTTTCGATGCACGAAATCCATCGATCTTTGTTAACATCACGGATTCGTTGTTGAAATCATGATTCGTCATCGGACGCTTTGAAATCACCGACCAGTCGACCAAGAAAGCACACTTTATACCCAAGTGATCGAGAAACCGACAGGACATATGGTACTGGCCCACTGGTAGCAATTAATGTCTGAAATTACATGATCATCGGACAACAATTGGCATTAAATTCCATCGGCGATCAAGGCTTCTTACATCGCGGTTAGAATTTCAAAAGACGCGGCGCAGCCCGCGACTCATCAAATGCTTTGGTGGCCACTTAATGAAGTGAATGATCCATTTTATGATAGATTAATGTGGTCAATTACTCATTATTATTGACAGTCCAATCAGAAGCTAAGAAATGAGAGTTATAAGTCAAGCACAATCATGGCATTAAACTATATAACTCCTCCCATCATCGAGTCTAAACGCAATTAAAAGCATTTAATCTCTAACGGCCAATCAAAAGCCAAGAAGAAAGAGTTACAAAAATACAAATTTAAAAACTTGAAACTCCTTCCATCATGGAGCATTAATGCAATTAATGCATTTAAATCCCATAAACTCCCCTCATAGCCACCAAATGCCTATAAAATAAGGTCATTTCCACCATTTTGATAGAGACACATACATAAGAGACAAGGCACACGGAAAAACTCTGCAAAGTTGCTACAACGACCCCTCCTCCATTGAAGAAGTTTTACAGCGACCACTACTACAAGGTGACCAAAGTCGCTTGGGGGGCCACCCCCTAAGGGCTTCTCCTTCTGCCTTCATGACTTAGACATGGCTTTTCAGCCCGTATACTTAGATTTTCATTGGATATAGGACATCCTCTTTGTCTTTATCCTCGAAAAATATGAGGTTTAAGTCAAGCCAAGCGAATCAAAAGCATCCACTGTTCTCATTCGAAGAATGACGGCGAAGTCCAAACATGATTTGCAACTGTCAATCTGAACGAGTCCCTGCAATCTCCTAAGAAGTTAGATCTCATTTTCTTACTTTTCATTGTAGTCTGCATTTTTTAAAGAGATATAAAAAAACCATAACTCTTGTCTTCTCTTTTTGACAAGAATTGTAAATCGTATTTCACGACAAAAAAATTGCCTTTCGCGACAAACAAATGAAAATCGCCTTTGACGGAATTCAAATCAAATCATCTCTTTTCTTAACAAATGTGCAATAAAAGTTAGAAAAAAGTTAATTTTCTTTTCTATTTGTGAAGGTGGATCTACGGACTACCACTTGTCAATTCCAAGTAGAGTAGAAAATTTGGCATACCCATACAAAAAAGTTGATGTTCGCTTTGTCTCCTGTCACGAAAGGGTTGGACCCAATGGACTCTCACGTCCGCTGACCCCGGTAGTCCTGCAAACAAATAAGCGAGCCGATCATCAATGTTGTGCAGGTTGTCCTTGTGTCTTCTTGTACTATGTAAAATTTGAAATAAAATGCTCGCCTTTTTCCGATTTCAGCAAGTACATCTTTAAGGTGAAAATTTATGTAGGATGGATTGGATCCATAGCAAATTGCACTTGACTTGAACTTGTTGGTAGTGATAAGTCCACAAAATTAGAACATAAAGTCATCATTTTATGTACATTAATGGACTTAATTAGGTCAATTCACATTCAATTGCATAAAATCTCATGATTTCATGCATTTGTGCATGAAACTGAGAATAGGTCAAAATGAGTCAAAATTATTTCAATTGCAGGGTTTTCATGAAATTAAGGTTTGGGGCCACTAGATCACTCCACCAATTAGACTTTTTATTTTTATTTTTAGAAATTCATTAATCTCTTGCATCATGATTTAATTGGGTGCACCGAAAAATTAGATAGGTCCCATGCATGATTGTCAAAAGTCTCACATAATTAATTAATTGTGTTATTTTCATTGTTTTGTAGGAGACTATCACCAGGGGCCCACACTTTTAAAGAAAATTTCTCGATAGGTTCTGCAACATCGTTCCCCCATTTGAATTTTGAAACTTGATCTATTTCCTCCCATTTCAATTTCGAAACTTGATCTAAAATTAGGAAATAAAATTCGTTAGAGGGGCAAATTAGTCATGAAATATAATATTCAAGAGCTTAAAACTAGGGATTGAATTCATGATATAACTTCAGACGGTTAGAAGGGCAAATCAGTCATGCAAATGTATGATCTGGCATCTTTATGGACCTCTCGCTAATTTTCCCTTAATAAAGCATTACACGAGTGGTGAGGAATTGTTGGAGGGGGGCGACATTCTTTTATGGCAAAATTGATGGGATGGACGAGTGAATGATGTATGAATAGTTATTGCTCCATGACCTATTTTTAAGTAAATTTCAGATAATAAAGCCCATCAATATCAGAGGGTGGCCCACTGGTATTGACCATCGGGACCAAGGGCCTAGGATGTGCTCTTTTATTATGGCTTTGGGGTACTGTTGTGCTTCATCCAAGGAAATGTGCCCCCAACAAGCATATTAGTTGGGTAGACACTGGTCGTACAGTACATGCTACATTAATGAGACTCTTAATGGGGGCAAATGTCCTAGATCCACTTGGGCGGATAGTAAAGATGGGGACCCACATGTCTCAAGTTTGGCCCCATTATTATATATTATAGGGATACAATTCAATTGGGAAATTGAGCTCTGATTTCGTAATTGATTGCAAAATTGGCCCAAATTGAGCAACTGATTGAGAAATTGGCCATGGTTTGTGTTGGATTTTTATGTTATTTCTTTTATCTTCTTTTAACTTTTCCATTCAAATTGTCACGAGTAGGTATTAGCTTGGTGTTGTTAGATTAAAGGGATTTTTTTTTGTTAAGAATTCATCTATTGTTTTGAAGGTCAGACGTTTCTTTCCTTTGGGTATTCTTAATATTCTTTCTAGAGAGTTGGATACACAAGCACATATCTTTTTTTGTCTCTGCCTTTGTTTTTGTTACCTTCATTCTTCTATCCTTGCTATTTACTACGACTTCGGTTCCATCTATTAACTATACTGCGTACATATACAAGTTAGCAACCCTATCAAAGTTTATTGTATGTATGTATGTTTGTATTATTATATCTCTTAAGACTACAGCGTGGGAAAGAGGGTCAATCCTAAAAGAATGGTTACGCAAGAGCGGCTAGGGCTTCAGAAAAATGAAGGCCCGTGGATAAATAGAAAGAGGTATACGTCCTCGAGAAAATCGAGGCTTGAACTCTCTCCATGGACCCATGATCCTAACACCACTTTTGAATCTTCATAAAGACCGCTTGGTTACTCCCCTCTCTCCCTGTATATATAACACATGCAGTAATTATTAAACACTCGCATCAAGACCTTCTTGAATGGGTGGAAGCTGGCGGCAGGGCTTGCTTAACCGGACACATGGAATTGGGATCTCTCTTGCATGCAAATATTTCTATCGGGAAACCCTCAAAACTTCTATTATTGTTGGTAGGAGTGGCGGGATGATGATGAGTATATTTTCTAATTCTGTCTGTGACTCACTAGAGACTTAGGAAACCAAGAAAAGATGTGTACGCACGATATATCAAGCAACAAGAAGAATGAGTTAGCATAGAATGAAGGGGATGTCCCTAATGTTGTGTTGGCAAAGCCAGACAAAAAACGTGAGCTCCTCACACGACACGACTTTTTGGCCTACTCTTACGGGGTTGAGGGCAGAGAAAAGTGGATGTGGGGACTCGGGTCGGGGGGCATCGTGACTAAGAGTGCCATTCCATTTAGGGCAAGGCAGAATGGGCGGGCACGAGCAGTTTGGTGTCCAAGTCGATTGGTCAGACGACGACTGCTTTACTTATTAGATTAGTATTAGCCGCCTATCTTGGAATGGGATGGGATGGAATAGAAAGAACGTGAAGCGCTAGCGCTATAGGGTTGCTAGCAAACCCCAGTCCTTCCCTTCCCGTCGTACTAATAACCCGGTCCTTTTCGAGATCAGTTCAATCAGCAGCTAAGTCCGCTTAAGTACTCACTTCCGCTCCACGATAAACATGCGAGTCAATTAGCCCCTTGACCACTTATGTCTCTGAACTCACTTTTTAAGTCTTACCCTTTCTCTGAGATCGGTTCATCACTCGCAAACTGGCCAGTCAACGGTTTAATCAACGAAAAGCAATTACAATACAAGTATGAAAGGAGCTAACCAACCAAGCTCGGAAAGACTACCTAAAGATTCCTCCGCTTGTACGATGCTTGTGCTTTCCATTTATTATTCATTCGAAGTTTTGGTCGCATTTCTTTTTAATTCATGGAATCTTGAGCTTCTTTTTTTTTTTTTCTTTGGTTTTATTGTACGGAATTTTTTATTTGAGTATTTTTTATATTTTCTTTTTTCCTTTCTCTTACTATTTACTACTACTTTCATGTCCATCTTATAGAATTGGTTGATTTGAATTTATAATGAAGGTACAAAAGATTCACTTCACTAGAGAGCGCCTTGAAAATAAGCCATTTGCAAAGAGATGAAGGTGCACTTTTTTTAATTTTATATTTTTATTTATTTCACATTATTGAAGTGATTACGGTACGTCTATTTATTTTTTCAATTATACTTTTGTTGAATTGGATTTCAATTAGGCGGAAGACAATTTTCTCTCTTTTTTCATTGTACGTGCTTAGCGCGGACCCATTTTGCTAGTCCTTAATTAAGGTCAAGATTGTTCTTGATTGACTGATCGTAATGCAATACTTTGGATTCTTGGTTAATTATCAAATAATGGGCCCATCTTAAACTCAAATGTTGAAATTCTTCTCCAATAACCAAAAACCTAAAAAAGATGAGCCCTAACCTCACCTTGAATTACTTGGGATTGACGGCAGTTTAAACATTGGGGATTGCAAACCCCCCCCCAACTTACTTCAAAGTTTGTAGGGGAGGGGCTTGGGTACTAATGAGCTCGGATCACCTATCATAGTTGTTATACCTTCACCATGAGTGGACTAATAACAGTCTGTCACGCCATCCAAAGATTTAGGTTATTTTTTTCATCTTATTTAAACTTTTTTAAACTTCAAAATCACCTAAATCTTTGGATGACCTGGCGGACTGCTGGTAGTCCACTTACAGTGAATGTATAACAACTGGGATATGTGATATGGACTCCTAACTATAGCGTAGCAACCTGCTTACCCCAATGGTCGCGTGCCACATCAGCCTTCCGAAAGTAATTTGAAAGGGCCCCCTAAAATCTTTCTCCCAAAGCAACCGTATTTATCAAACTATATTCACTTCCAATAATACCCTTCACAATCTCTTTTCAAATTATCCTTACAAGCTTCTTTCCAAATCCACTTTTTTTTATAATTTAGGCCAAATACCATTGTGCTTGGGTGGGGCATATCATCAGGTTTGCTGTATTAAGAGATTAATAAAAGGGTTTATGTTTTAAATGACTAATTGAGAGACTCAATAATAAAAATATTTAGCACATTTTAAATAATAACTAAGAGATTAAATGATAAAAGCATTTTTCATATTTTATATTTTTATTATAATCTTATGATAAAAAGCATGATCGATCTACCAGTTAGAGACACTCCACTCTGCTTTGAGTTGGGCCCACTATCAGGTTTGATGTAATTAGGTGATTCAAAAAGTGATTAGATAATTAAAAAATGATAAAAAGTACACTTCATATTTTATTTTTCATATTTTTATCTTATGTTAAAAAAAAATGATCATTCTAATGGTCAGGGATGCTCCAAGTCTCCAATTAGACTTTTTAGTGGGACAAGTTAGTTTGATCAAATTGTTATTATCCACTCATTTGTGAGATTGTTAGATGGTAGCTATTATCAATTTAGATTTTATTTCTTTATCATCCTCGAGAAAAAATCCACTCAATGATTATTCAAACGACTTGTGCCACATATACAATAGATTTTTTTTTAATTCACACATAATGGAAGAAAAATCTTATGTAGTGTAATCAAGAGTAAAAATAGAAGTTGACTACTATTTCTCTTAATTAAATATTCTATTAAGAAAGCAAAATCTATCAATCTCATGGCTGAGCATTCTATAGTTTGAGTTTCCATTTAAACAAATTAGTTTGATCAATGCCTAGGTTCAGATTCAACACTAGTTCTAGATCTTAGGTTTAAGACTTCCCAATAAGAAATATAATAGATTTAAGCCCTCACCTAAATACCTGATTTTGAAGAAAGCTTAAGTCCATGCCATATCTTTTATCATTTAATTACTTAATTAATTATTTAAAATCTACAATAAATTCTTTATCATTTAATTGCTTATCACTAATCCACATGTTTTAAAATATTTAATTGCTTAATTATTTATTTGAAATATACAATATTTTTTGTTACTAAATTAGTTCTATGTTTAATACATTAATCTAATGGTGGGGCTAACTTCAAGTGGAGTGAAGTTTGGCTAATGATAATAAATATAATGGTGATTTTAAGTGTTTTAGCTCTAAATGTGGACCCATTGATGGACTTCACAAGGCAATGAGAGATGAGATTCTAAAATTTGAAAAAAGATCATGAAGGGTATTAATGGAAGTGATAATAGTTTAATTCTTTCTCTTTAAAACTGGAAAACAGTTGGAAAAAAGTATAGGGGCATTCGGTGACTGGTCTTGAACATTTCACTTTATGGCCTTAAATTCACAATCTTTTTTCATAGTGTTATAGGTCATTTTTCCAAATTTGAAGACCTAAAATGTCTAATTTACCCTTTCTTCAAAATCATATCCATTGATTAGTGGAATATGCCATTAATATTGGGCAACTACCATTTAATTGGCCACAATTAATGAAATTTCATTAATTAGATTTTCAAATAAATTCTAAAAAAACTTAAACAAATTTCAAATAATACAAATATATTCAAAAGAACACAAATAAATTTAAAAAAATGCAATAATTTCAAAATAAAGAAGAGAAATTTAGAAAGACACAAATAAATTTCAAAAGATCCAAATAAATTTCAAACAACGTAAATAAATTTCAAATGATGCAAATCAATTTCAAAAGATCTAAATAAATTTCAGAAAATGTAAAGAAATCTCAAAAGACGCAAATAAATTTCAAAAGATGTAAAAAAATTAAAAAATAAAAATAAATTTAAAAAAACGCAGATACATTTGCCAAAACAAAGATAAACCAATTTTCCAAATTTCAGAAAAAATTTCCAAAAAACTCAAGTATTTTTGCCAAAACTTAGTTAAATTTATTTAAAAAAATGAAAATAAATTTCAAAAGACACAAATAAAGTTCAAAAACACAAATAGATCTAAAAAAAATGCAAAACAATTTGCAAAAAACACAGAAAGATTCGTTCAAAAACTCAGTTAAAATTTTCAAAATGGATATAAATTTGTTAGAAACTCAGCTATATTTTTCAAAAACTCAAATAAATTTGCCAAAAACTTAGATAGATTTGTCCAGAAGTCTGATAAATTTTTGCAAAACTCAAATAAATTTGACAAAAAATAGAAAACTTAGATAAATATGACAGAAACTCATATAAATTTGTCAAAAACTCTGATAAATCTAACAAAGACTTAGATAAATTTCGCAAAAACTTAGATAAATTTCGCAAAAACTAAGATAGATTTGCAAAAAACGGTATAACAGCCCTACTGCCTTCCTTCTCTGGCGATGGCGCAGCAACTTCTATGTAGAACAGCAAGAAGCTCCTTCTCCGACACGCCGGTCGATCTATGCAACTGAGGATCTTCCCTAGTAAGTGCAAGGAAATCTAGGAATCCTCTGCTTCGCGATGGTTTCAGTTTCTGCAGAGATTCTAGGTTCTACAAGCCTCTTTAAACAACAACAGAACGCAGACGTCCAGATTCTCATGCTTCTTCTTCCTCTCCAGCCAAGGCAAGGTGGCGCGGAGCAATGGCGAAGGGCGCGGTTGTAGATTCCAGTGGCAACCCTCTTTCGTTTCTGTAACAGAGTCCAGCCCAACCTCTGTAGCAGTTATCCTCTCCTCCGGGCAACGGGTGGAGCAGTCAGGATCTCCTTCGGTTGGTAACCTCGGCAACAATACGAACCAGAAGTCCGATTTTTGCTCCGTGTAGCCCACATAGATCAAATCAAAATCCTCTGACTTTATCTCCAAATTAGAACCTGTGCGAAGTCTTCTCAGCACCAACTAGACGATCTTTGAAAGAGGGGGAACGAAAGATTTGAAATCTTAAAAATTTAAAATTTTATGCCTAATTAGTTGAAAGGGCAAATCAATCATGGAAATGTCTGATGTGGACCTCTCGTCAAAATATGTCAAGCTGTATGGATTATAGGCCTTAGAGAAAAAGTTGTTGGACTGGAGGCCTTACATGATTGTTTTGAGGGACCTTTCGCTAATTTACTAAAAAATATACCCATTCTGTAATATCCAAATGCCACGTCAGCACTCAGATTGAACCCCAAAAATTGAAACGACAGGATCCCTCATAAACTGAAATGTGTCTCTCTCCTTTCATTCCTTTTTAAGGCACGTTTGTTTACACATTCTTTTCACGGAAAGGGGAAATTGCCACGTCAGTAAATTCCATAGAAATAAAAACTTCAGAAAAGGATTTCCGCAAAATTTAAAAATTCATATTTGGTGCAATTTTTTTTCCTCAGTGAATTGGTGTTAATATTGTTTGGTGCGGCTGTGGATTCCTTATAAAAAATTCATATTTTCTTGTTTGGCGAAACAATTTATTTAAAGAAATAAAAAATGAAAGAGCTGTAGGGTTTTGGGTTGAAATGGAAGAGAGTGTGGAAAAGAGGGAGAAGTTTTCAGAGGAAATCCATTTCCCATACCACCCCCCCCAGTTCCCTCATAGGAAACTCATTTCCAACATTAGCATGCAAAATGCTGATGAGGCAAGAAAGCGTTTCCGTGGAATTGTTCTGCATCAAACGCTTGAAAAATGGGTTCTCCGCTGAAAACTGTCCACTTTTTTATGGAAAAGTATTACACAATTATGCCCTAAATGATGACCTCCTTGAATCCTCTTTCAACAACTATCTGCTACAATGAAAAGACTGAATAGCAAAAAAAAAAAAATAAAAAAAAATAAAGAAAAAAAAGTATGAAACTTGAAAATTGAAATGATAAGATCCTTAAACCACACACCATGACTCTATAAAAACTACCTGCAACAGTGATTCCTTCCTAGCAATCCCTTCCCTTTTCTAAAAAGGAAGCATCCTTTCTTTCTTTGAAAAAGAAACAGCATATTTCTGGCTTCTGGTTTGGGATGGCTGATGTGGAAGCGAAAGAACAGAGCAGTTAGACGTGAAGAGAGCATATATGCTCTCTCATGTAACAGGTCTGTTACTTTCCTCATAAACATTTTTGTCTTTCCTTTGCAGGATATTTGTTCATGTCCAAGATAATAAAGAAATATACAAGAAAGGAAAACAAAACGAAGAACATCACTTGCTTTTGATTTCTATGACTCTTAATATATTGTGTCGCCCACTACCCTCTGTCAAATATGATGGAAAGGATCCTTTGCATTGGTGGGCGTTGGAGATGATGATATTATATTGCAAAATCCAAAAAATAAAAATAAAAATAAAAATTAGATCTTGGACACTTAGTAACAAAATTATGGAATATATATATATATAAAATGAAACTTACAAAATGAAATACTCCTAGGAAAAAATCAAAAGATTGAAAAAAATGACAAAACGCCAAAAAAATAAAAATAAATCTTCATATCTCACAAAAATAAAAATAAAAACAAAGAAATCAAAACCCACTAAACCGTAAGAAATCATACTTTACTAGATATAAAAAAACCAAAAATTAAGATCTTGGTCTCTTAGGAAAATATGGATTGAAACAAACAATAAGACCCACAAAATCACACAAACGTTATCCCTTTTATACGTTGATAATTAATTTAGATCTTAATTAAATATTTACTTTGCATGGTATTTAACCTCTGCATCGCATGGGATTTCTTGCTGGTAGACATGGTTGCTTTGGGAGAGAAATTTTAGGGCTTGTCTGGCACTTTACTAAATTAGTAAAAGTCAAGTAAAACCTTTATTTTTCAGACAATGGGTCACATCAATAGCATTTCAATCCAAAATTTCCTCTATCCTTTTTGAAAAAAAAGTAAAAAATCAACATCTTTTTTCCACTAAAAGATAAAAAAGCTCTACTTTTTTATACAAAAAGTCAAAAGGATTTCATACTAAATAACTAAAAATAAAATATCATTATAATTTAATTATATTTTATTCTTTCTTAATTTAATGCTTTACTGAAATTTATTTTACACTTCGGAAGGCTGATGTGGCATACGGCCGTTGGGTTAACTCTCTCCCACTTTGCAGATCATAACAAGAGTCAATCAGGGATAGAAAAAGAAAAACCCCTCTTCACTTGTCCTCCAAAAATTTCAGCGTCCCCGCCCTTTTCAATACCCCCATTCACCTCCAACGATTGACTACAGTTAAAAAAAAAAAAATAAAAAAAAAATGGCTGCCATGACGAGCAACGAATCCCGATCGTTGGTTCTTCTCTCCCGAACTCCCGATCACCCTCCATTTGGACAGGTACAACAACACTCATTTTCCCCATTCTCTCCTCCTCATCCTCTCTCACATCTAACCGTTGATTTTTCTCCAATCAGATGGTTAGCGAGGCGATCACAGCCCTTGACGAAGAAGCCGGATCGAGCGAATCGTCCATCTCGAAATACATAGTATCGAACCACCGCGATCTACCCCCGGCACACGATAGTCTTCTCCACTACCACCTGTCCAAACTCACCCGACTCGGAGAAATACTCCAACTCAGCCCTGGCCTTTATACCCTTCCCTATTTCCAAAACCCTAACCCTCTGCACGGGCGGTCTTCCAAGCTCCCGCGGAGCACCGAACCGTCTGAAAAGAAACATCGGACGGTCGATAGCGATCCGGGTTTTGATGGGGAAGAGAGAGGCAGCGCACCTGTGAGGAAGCGCAGGGGTCGACCACCGAAGGCGAAGCCCGCGGGACATGAGAAGAATGGTGGTCCTGCGCTGGACGCCGGGGGTGGTGAAGTTCGGCTGCTTCCGCCGGAAGGGGCCTTGGAGGGTGGAGATGGGCTGATTCGCCGGCGGCGTGGGCGGCCTCCGAAGGCTAAGATCAGAAAGGATGGAGATGGAGTGCTGCGTTTGGAGGTATGTGACGAAATTGCCCCTCCTGAATGTTGATTTTTACTTTCGTATCTAGGGGTAATTTGGAGAGGCTTGTGGGATGGTGGAATGTAATTGCTGGGTGTGTTGAGTTGACTCGGCTTAGTCGTTTGCGATGTTAAATTATTTGTTGATCTACAGTAGTGGGGTCCAATTTTTTTTATATAGTGAGTTGTGATGGCTTCATTTTGAAAAGAAATGAAAAAATGGAAAATTTTCGGGACCCCCTGAATTTCACATTAAGGTAGGTGCTCTTTTTTCTGTTTTCCTTTTATTGGCTACAAGAGATCATTATCCCCACGAAAATTAAACAATCAAGCTATCTAACCCTTGTTTAGCTAAACCCACCAACATGACAAATAAGAGATAGGGTAGGTGCCATGTGATGGATATGTTGTAAAAACCCAATTAGTTAAACTTTTTTATTTTTTTGGAAGGATAAGTGTGTGTGTGTGTATATCTATATACATTAAAAAAGAATGAATATTGTACCTTGTTCAAAATCCGGGTCCTTATTGCGTCACATCACGGTTCGCGGTCCATCACAGCGCTAATTTTTATTTTACCCCAAAAAAATCCGAAAAACTATCCAAAAAATCCAAAATATTCTAAAATGCTACAAAACAATATCTTTCTCCATTAGTAAACACTTTAAAGAAAAATATCGGTCCCCCCTAAGTCATTACATCGTGTATCGCTGTCTTATCTGATACTTATAAAGACTACTATGAATTGAATAGGCTTACATGCATAAATTAAAATAAGTCCAAATATCATAAATTTTACGGTATGCATTGCAACCATAATTTTTTACTAATCAGTAGTGTTGAACACTTAAAGTCAAGAAACTAGTACTAGTGGTATAGATGTACAATACTCAATTATTCAATAACCAAGTAAATTGTACCTAAATTTCAACTTTCAAGTAACATTTACTACTACATCAAGATTAATTAATTAATTAATTAAAACATCGGAGTATGAACATATGGGTATTGTGGTTGCGAAGGGAAGAAACTATTATATGAGAATCCACAAAATCTTGTAAATCACTTGAGTTTTGGTGAAAAAATAAGCTTAGGAAGCTCAAACATAGTCTTAAGAAGCCCCACAAATGGTTTGGGAAAGAAAGATATGAAAAAGAAGAGAGAAAGTTTAAAATAAAAAAAAATCATCGTCGACTGATATTTTGACCGTTATTTTCAAAATATCGGCCGTTATGGACCGTTATTTTCACTGTTTTTTGACACCGTGACCGTTATAATGTAAATATCGTAACGGTTTTAAACTATGATAATGTATAAAGAAATTAGGTGAAGGCTCACCCTCACTTGCTCTCTCCTGAAGAGAAAAGCCCGTGGTGAGAGATGCAACCAAAGATTATTATCAAACCTACGAAACCAAAGATTATTAGCAAACCTACTTCTAAATGAGATTATAACATTTTCAGTAGGGATGTAAATGGGTTGGTTCCGGTTCAAATCCATAGTAGAACCGGAACAGGTTTGTAAAAGATGGATTCGGAACAGGAACCGCCTTGGAACCTATTTCTTGGTTTCGGAACCGGTTTCAGTCAAAGGGCGGGGATCTAGTTTCGATTGTGTGATGCAAATTTTATGAAAAAAAAATAAAAATACTGCTCCCATTTAAGTTTCCAAAAGATTTATCTCCTTTCCTCAGTCAAGCCCTTACAATCCCCCATCCGCCATTGATCTCCACCACCCATTGCATATTCTTCAGAGAAGAGGATATGGAGATTAGAGAGAGAGAGGGGGGAGGGGGGGGGGGGGGGGGGTGTTGCGCGCTGCAGAAACCCACTAAGATATTGAGTGGCGTGGCGAGGAAAGGATATGAGAAATGAAATGACTTTTTTTTTTTGGTAAGTAAGAAACAAAACGACTTGAAAACCTTTCCATGGTGTGTACACGTGTCTGGTGAGATTTAAAGAGTACCATGCATGTGTAAGCATCATACCCACTTAACAGTTTTGCTACTTTTAAGAGGAAATATCAACGAAAAAGGATGAAAGCGCTAGGCAGTCCGGGTCCCGGGTTTGCAGGTCAGAACCACTAAGGTCATGGTTCTGGACCCGATTAGCATCCGGGTCCAACATCATGTTTCGGAACCAGAACTGTTATTAATCGGGAGCAAATTGAGGTTCCAAACCCGGTTTAAAACGGGTCAAAACCACGGGGTAGTTGGAGAATTAGGGACCCATATATAGCCCTAATTTTCAGTGATATTCCTTTTGGACGTTTATTATCCTGGGAAAACATTTGGGATTGTTTTAGTTTTGAGGTTTTTGTAAGATATTATTGGGAAAATGTTATAGGTAATGAATTAATATTTAAATAAAAGTTGCAATTAAGAATGATTTTTATAGTGATATTTTGAAAAATATTATTACGAAAATACATTTATAGGTAATTATTGAATATTCTTTTTTCATTTGAATGTTGAATATTTTTAAAATATCTCTGACATTTGTTACAATGCTAAAGTTGTTGATATATATGATCTTTGAAGACTAAAATTACAGCGTGCTTCTATAACCTTCTGTTCTCTCTTTATTTTGTAAATCTAAACCCTAGACTACCATGCGCTTTTTTGAATGAACACTCATATATTTGAAATTACGTTGCCAAGATTCATATTCTGGATTGATCTATATTGCCAATATTCACATTTTGGATTGATCTAAGTACAAAAGTATAGTCTAGATGCAGTTTTACAAAAGGTGGACCTGTCTTTAAACATGAAAAGGCTAGCAAGGGTCAAATTTCTAGTTAGAAAAAAAAAAAAAAAAAGATTAGTGAAATGGATTAGGTCAATGAAGTACCTGTCTTTCACCTATTACAAAGGGTTGGGAATTTTCCACCATTTGTGTGACACATCTGGTCGATGTTATGTATGGCCACAAATCTGATTTCATTTTGCCCTGGCACAATGCCCATATGTGCCAGATTGTGCCGGTCTCCTTGTGTAATTTTTGTGTTGTGGGGGGGGGGGGGGGGGGGGGGTGTTGGGCGGTGGGCGCGCAATGCCTTTGTGTGCTCCATTTGTATCCAAACAAGGTCCATGGGAGATAGGATGCTGTAAATTATGATGTTTGTGCATGCTCCATGAGTTGGATATTATGCTCTCTTTGCGTGCTTTGTTAAATAGAATACTATGCTGTATTGTCACTTGTGTTCTCCATTTCTACATGCACAAGGCTCAGAGGAGTTAGAGTACTGCGGTGGTTTTTTTGTGTGTGTCTGTGGATGTGCCTTCTGGTCAGTACAGAAGCTATTGTATCCATTGTTCTTTTCTGTTTTGGGTTTGGTGCAGAAATTTGAGAATTTTGATACATTGTGTTGTGCTTTAGTGTTTGATCATATCTCCGTTGGATGTACCCCAAGTGGAAATTGTTTACACTTTGTTCCGTCCTTGGGTGGAAATTGTTTACACTTTGTTCCGTCCTTGGGTTCTACACAATCTTAAATCTATCAGTACCATCCGTTCTCTGGGTTCTTACTTGTGATTCTCTGAAGTGCAGGACATTTTGATGGGTGCAGATCCTCGTCTTGGGTTAAATTTCTCTTCTCACAGTAGAGATTTTCTTTATTGCACTTTTGGTGGAATTGACACTGATATTACAAAGTCAAAACAAAGTGAACTACAAGTACATAAATCTGAGTATGTTTTCATAAATGTGATCATCATTAGCCTGTCACTAATACTGCCTGGTGATGCAGCGTAGACCTCATGGCCACGTGCAGGGCCGAAGTAGATTTAGAAGTTTTCCTATTTATTTAATTGTTATTAGTTAATAGTTTTATTAGATGAGTTGTACTTAGGATTAACTTTCCTATTTATCTGGTTTCCTATTTTAATTAGGTTTCTTAGGGCTCAAGTTTTCTTTTACTATTTATATGGCATTGTAGAAGATTATTTTAGAGAGAGTTGATTAATGAAATTGGGTTTTCCCATTAAGGTGCGTCCTCGTTTATTGTCTCTTCGGAGATTTATTGTGTCTTTGGACACGTGCTTTGCCACCCATTGTGCTTTTAGCACTTCCCGCGCAAGCCCTAACTCTAGGGCCTGCATCGCCTGGGCTGAACTTATAAGTTCTATGGATTAGTGGAAAAGATAACCCACTCAAACCTGCCGTGCATCGGATACATTTTGTCATGATACTCTCTGCCTATTTTCAAGTACGTCTGAGTATGGAAGACTCATAGCCTATGATACCTAGATAAGGCATGGATCTAGCAGGGACATGTCATGTATATCACAGGGATAAGGCTTTCACACATAAAAGCTTAAGTATTGGATACGATATTATACGATACCTTGCTTATTGAAGTATCCAGATATCACAACTCATTGTCACTTGGCTGGCATATAACTCGATCAACTAATCCATAGTCTTTTTTTTTTATGATCGGGGATGTCCAAGGCCTCTTTGAGCACGTGACTAATCCCCCGGGGTGGTGGCCTCCCCCTGTTTCCACTCAACGAGTACGTCGGGCTATATAATAATAGCCTGGGGTCCCAACGCATTGGCGGGCTTCGATGCTGAGACCTCCGGGTAACCAATGATGAAAATAGCGGCTACGCCCACCTCCAAACCGTTACGAAGCGGGCGATATGTAGCGGCGTAGCGGTGCGATTTGAAAAAATCGCCCAAAAAATTTGAAAAAATTCTAGAAAATCCAGAAAATTGTAAAATGAAATAAAATGTGGTTCTTTTGCAAAAGTAAGTAAGAAAAGGGGGCGTAGCGGTGCTCTCCATCTATGAGGTCCTGTATCATTGTTTAAATAGAAAATAATAGTAATGATTAGTTTTTTCAAATGTATTCATGTTTCTTAGTCATGCTAACTTAGAAAGTAATGGAAAGCTCGTAAAAACAAAAAAAAAAGAATATGAAATAAAGGCGTAAGACTTAAGAGTTAGGTCATTAGTGAACATTGAGCAATCAAATATCAATACTTCAACATTCAAGGTTTAAATTCAATCAAGTGAATAAACTATGAAGTGATCAACAATCAACATTCAACAATCAACACCAATTTAGAAATGACAAAGAGTAGAGAGTTAGTGAAGGAAATAGGAATACCGTAATCACCACCAAAAGGAATGTCTACCAAGATTCAAGGCGCCATGGTTATCCTCATCCCCATCATTGTTATCATTTCTATCGGCACCATATTGAATTTGATATTGATGAGAATTGGGATCCACAAATCCAAACAAGGCAGCCGCATCATAGGAACTTGGAGGAGGTGGAGGTGGATATCGTTGCATTTCACCATAGTCACCATATCCATATGGGTAGGACCCTGAAGCTGAAGACTCTTCTTCTCCTTGTTGCACTTGACCATATGGAAAATATTGTGAGAGTCCTTCTCCACTGTACCTAGGGTCCCACGAATCAGTCCATGATGCCACTTGTTGTCCACCAACCTCTCCACCACCCATATTTCCTTGCTCACTACTACCTCCAGCCCTAGGTGGTGAGTCTCTTCGGCGTCGTTGATAACCACGGCTTGGATCAAATCTTCCAGATGGAGGTAACTCATGTACTTCCTCTACAGGAACGACATCGTCTTCATCATGTTGATAGTTTCACTAGTACCACCTGTCCCACTGTCTCCTCCTCCAGTTCCACCATGGCTACTCGAAGAGATGGTGGTGGAACTAGCTTTCTTAGAAGATCCAATGTGAGCAGGTTCTTTCCCACTCCTCCTAGTCCTATTGGTACCTTCTCCTTGAGGTTGCTGACCTTCTGCAGGTGCCTCACCCATATCCTCATCTATCAACTCTTGAACCGTTCCCTGAAAAACCGGATCTGAATCTAGCAGTGGGTCCTCTATCTCGGCTAGCCATGGGAGTAAGGGATCATCATCTCTGAATATGTGATCCAAATTAATGGGACAATAAGCAGGATCATCCCTTGTCCTTCTCTCCCTAGTTCTGTTTCTCAACTTAAGATTGTAATGACAGTATACAAGCTTGTTGAGTTTGTGCATGGGAAGCCGATTCCTGGCCTTCGTGTGGAGAAAGTGCTCCAATTTCTTTCACAGTTGGAAGATGTTGTAGTTTGACTAAGGATGCGAACAACCGCTTTCCTTAGATGTGGAGCACTCTCTCCATAATTTATCCACCAATCAGCTGAAATGCAAAAAATAAATAAAGAAAATTAGATATTCGTAACCCTTAAGTCCTTCTAATCAATTAAGATATATAGATCAAGACTATTGGGTGGGGTCTTTTGTTCATAGCAAGGTTTAAAAAACCGGACTCGGGACCCGACTCGTTCAGGGCCGAGTCCGAGTCGACTCGCCGAGTCGCATGGGACTCGGCCGAGTCGCATGGGACTCAACTGAGTGGCATTGCGACTCGGCCGAGTCCCTTGCGACTCGGCCGAGTCGCATGATTTGAGTCCAAGTCGCATGCGACTCGGCTCGGTATGTGCCGAGTCCGAGTCGACTCGGACTCGGTCGATTTTTTAAACCATGGTTCATAGTCATACCAGGTGGCATCCTTCCAATCGATCGTTGCACAAGAGGGTTAGCAAAGGTTCCTCTCCTTTGTGTATATATAGATATTTACGATGTGAAAATTAGAAATAAATCAGTAAACCCCTACTGCATGTATGGCAATTGGCACTTGGCAGCATAATTAAATTCTCTTTAGTAACCACCCACTCACCTCTTGTATGGCATCAATTTGATCATCTGGGTTTAACAATCTCTTCAATACCTCCCAGACTCTTTACAACTTTATCCATAAGAGTGTATATATGTGGTTGTTCGTCTATGTTCAGTTGCATCAACGGACTTCACAAAGACGGTCCCAGCAACTGAATACACCAAAAAGTTTATTAATTGTGTTTGGGTGCCGCTGGTCCATCCGTCACACATGATGGTAACACCATTTTGTTGCCACATGGGCTTAAACTGTTCCACCCAAGCCTTTATTTCCATATATTCTTCTTCAAGGTATTTAGTGCCCACATCATGTACGGAGGGCGCCTGTATACCTCGCCCAGCTTCGGCGGTAACATCAAGAATAGTCTGGAAATATGGGGAATCTACTGCTGTAGGTGGTATGTTCTTGTGAATTAGCCATTTTGCTGTAACTTTGGCTAACCTATCGCTTGCAGCCTTCATTATCCCTTTCACAACATTGGATATTTTTGGTTGTTAATCTCCCTATTTTCTATGTGCTAGAGGATCAATAGGGGGAGGAACTGCTCTTCTAGTAGAGATAATTTCTACATTAACATCCCGTTCCCGGGTGCTAAATGCCCTACACAAGGCCCCCGCAATGCCCTTGCCCTTGCTTGGCTACCTTGGCACAGTAGATGAGCCCCCTGCATCATAATATTTGCTTGCAGCAAATGCACGACTTTCTCGTTCTTCTTGTTGACTCATGATGGACTCTCGGCGTGCAGCCTCCATCTGTGCATCTTCCTCATCAAAGTATTCATCCCCAAATACTTTATAACGGGCAGCATCAACATCTTGCCGCCTTTTTTCTTTTATATCTACTTTTCTAGCTTTGTTTTGGCCAACCAAAGCTTTCATTTGTTCCTTGACTTCCCTTGGTACTTCAGTACAGCCAGCAACATTGCCAAAAATGTGGCCCAAGTGGTGCTTGAATCTTGTAATGCCCCCATTGGTCACTTTCCCACAAAACTTGCATTTGATTTTCAAACTGTTATTCTCAATTGCCTCACCAAAGCTCCATGCGGGATTAATATCACGAAGCATTTTAAGTTATCAATAGAAGACTGAATACCTGGCTATAAATAATTAAATATGAACAAGTAGTATGTTAAAAATAAAAAAAACAAAGAAACATGTTAGAGGAAACATATATCTAATGCTTAGGAATCATTCTCTTGACATTTAAGTGGTATTTCATTACTTAAATTATAATTTTTTTTCAAAAATTTTAAAAATCTGAAATAAGAAAATAAAATAGAATTAGGAAATGACAAAGATATGTTGGATTGATCTATGCCAAACATAGATATAACATTTAGGAGCATTTTTCAATACATTTGATTGGCATTCCATTATTAAAAATATTTTTTTTTCCAAAAAATAACAAAAATCCGGAATTAAAAAATAGATAAAAATCAATAAACATTCAAAATGTGATGAATTGATCTATGAGAAATATAGATCTATCATTTAGAATGCATTTCCAAGTGGTTTCATGGGTTGTCCATGAGTATTCACATTTTTTTTTTCCAAAAAATAAAAAAATCCGAAAATAAAAAAAGGAAAAAAAAAAATTAAAAAACAACCAATATATGTTGGAATTATCTATGGAAAACATAGATTTAACAATTAGAAGCTATTTTCAAGATGGTTCACGAGTTTTCCAAATTTCCATTATGTTTTTTTTTAAATAACATAAATCCGAAAATAAAAAAAAGGAAAAAAAATAAAAAAACAACCAATATATGTTGGAATGATCTATTGAAAACATAGATCTAACAATTAGAAGCTATTTTCAAGATGTTTAATGAGTTTTCCATAAGTAATAATGTATTTTCTTTTTAAATAACAAAAAATCCGAAAATAATAAAAGGAAAAAAATTAAAAAACAACCAATATATATTGGAATGATCTATGGAAAACATAGATCTAACAATTAGAAGCTATTTTCAAGATGTTTCATGAGTTTTCCAAATTTCCATAATTTTTTTTTTAATAACATAAATCCGAAAATAAAATTAAAAATAAATATAAAAAAAACAAAAGATATGCATGCAAGATCAAAAGGAAGCATGGATCTACAATAAAACAAGACAATGATGCCATTATGTTGTGATTCATTGTAGTTAGAGAGTGATATTCTCAAAAGTTGAAAAAAAATCACAAAGAAATGCATACCTAGATGATGAATCTTCTTTAGATTCCTTAGAATAGTTGAATCTCTTGATTTGGTAGCAACAAATCTTGACAAAATGGAGTGGGACCACTAGGGGGACACATAGAAGCTTCACAGCAGTGAAAATGGAGAAAAAATAGAAGGAAGATGAAAAAAGTAGAAAAAGTAGAAGGAAAAGTCGTCAGGGGGGTTTTATTACCCCCCAGCGCCATGTATCGGCTGTAGCGGCCCGTAAAATATCGGCCGCTACGCTACATAGGCCGTGGTGGCACTAGCCGCCACGCTACAAAAAAATTAGCGGGCTACGCACCTGTAGCGGCCCAATCGTGGCGGCCGCTACGGGCCTCTACAGGTGCGTAGCCCCGCTAATTTGTTTGTAGCGTGGCGGCAGCCGATGTAGCGTAGCGGCCGATATTTACTTCCATGTGGGTAACTAATCCATAGTCTTAATAGTCCATGCCTGAAAAATGGAACAGGCTCCTAATATTGTGAACTGTAGCAAGTCACATACTGACCAGATTAAGGGCTTGTTTGGCGTCACTTATCTATATAAAACAGATCTGTATAAAATAGATCTCTTTCAAATGGCCCTGTTTGAAGTAGATGGTGTAGAAATTAGTTTGTTTGGTTACACAGAAAAAATGATTGAAATAAACATTTTTAAAACAATGGTTGAAAGTTTTTTATAAATATCTCAAGATCCATGAGGATTCAAGTATTGAAATTTGACGTCATAGTTGTGTTTAGCCTTACAAAGAGAATTAATGGTTTGGATCTTACATTTGTGGGCCATGGTTTAAAAAAAAAGATATATAAATGTCTGTCTTTTTGGTAAATATTTCAAAATCTATGATGATTCAACGGCTAAAATTTGGACCCATAGTCGTGAATGATCTTTTGAATATATCCAATGGCTTGGATCATGATTTATGGCGCTCGAATTTACAAAAAAAACTAAAAAACCACACTGCCTGTGTCAATTTCAAACTCCAGTCAGTAGGGCATGGGACATCAACGGTCAAAAATGTTTTTGTAAATATCTCAAGATCTACTTTGAATTAGAGGCTCATTTTTAATCTGTAGCCGTTTTTGGCCCTCCAAAGAGAACCAACGGATCAGATCATGATTATGGGGCCCATAATGTCCAAAATATTAGATCTAATGGCTCACGTTTTTTGCAAATATCTCGAGATCCGAGATAGATCAACGGTTGAAAATTTGACACGTGGCTGTGTTTGACCTTCTTCATATATCTAGCGGTCCGGATCATGATTTTGGATCCCATAAATAAAAAAAAAAATGAAAAAACGGACTGTCCCATGAGGACGTCCGTTTCACTGTAACCCAGCATCTCTTTCCGCTTCAGACAGTTCCCACTGATTCAATAATGCCCATTTTGCTGGCTTCTTGAAATGGAGGCAAATCATCTTAACTCCATTTGAAATGGACTTCACAATATGAATTCCCAAACAATCTAAAAACTGTTTCAAACAGTTTTAAGACAAATAGAGGCAATATTAAGAGATGCCAAACGCCACCTAAATTATCCATTCAGCAGATGATTACATACAATTTACAGGTCTTCATAGTTGAGGTGTAGTTCAGAGCAAAAGTGTGACCAACTGCCATTACTAATCAGACTGACCATTTGCACATGAGAATGGAACATTGATCAGTTTCACTGCTGATGGGTAAATTAGTCATCTATGTACCTATGCCAGAAAAGGCAGTCATGCATGGTATGGATGACAAACCAACAGGAAGGGATGGGATGCATGCATAGCAATTGTTGTAGAAACATGATACTTGAATATACAAATCACACACCTGTGTTTTTTATCCCCAAAAATTAATTATATTGTCTCATGCATGTTTTCTGTATTGAACTTGACCTCTATTGAATACATCAATACCTTTTTGAAAAATAGTAAAAATAAAATAATCTCATACAACCAATTTGAACTGACTTGGACGTCAACCCTGATGGCCAAATTCAAGGGAAGGTGGGGAAACCTTAATAAAAAAATATCTTTTTTTATATATTGGGCCCCTCCATATATGGCCGAATCATTCCTATTAAAATGAAAATCTTAAAGAAGAAAACGCCTAAAAATTCCTTGTTTTGGTTTTGCTTCAAACTAAAATGTTTCGGTCGATTTGGAGTTTTGGTGATCCTTAGAGTTCTTTTTTTTTTTTTTAAATATAAGAAAAATATAAAAATACTGAAAAAATAGAAAATTAAAATTTTAAAAATAGCATAAATTATCTGCACTTTACTCATTCTACGAAATAAAAAATATAACATGTCATTTCTACATGCCAAATGAATACTTTATGTGTGTGCGACATGTGAAATTATACATGCATTGTCTTCTTTTTTCTTGGATGGTAAGTGGTAACACAAAATCTCAACCCATGAGGCATGTAGTTTATTAATCATACTACAATACTGTCAAAATGGACCGAAATTCAAAACTAATTCATTTTAAACTTTTTTTTTTTGTTCAACCAGTGGTTCAAACCAAATTGTCCTGCCATTTCAGACGAATCAAATTGAAATTGACAACTATGGACAGCTTTCATGCAGCCGCTACTCATTTATGTAATTTCGGTCCCAGGTTGCGCATCTGGCTCCAAGACTGAGTGACTTGAGTTATGCATGGGCTTCAGATTCTTGGCCCCGAGTGTGAACAAACCCAACACAAATTGC
This sequence comes from Persea americana, assembly GCA_029852735.1. Lineage (NCBI taxonomy): Eukaryota > Viridiplantae > Streptophyta > Magnoliopsida > Laurales > Lauraceae > Persea > Persea americana. Next base: position 41,588,039 of record CM056809.1, on the reverse strand, counting down.
ATTTCATGCAGGTCGGGATATGCAGGCTAGGGGTTGGCCTTGCCAAAGTTGCATCCATAGTATGTTTAGAATTAATGAGATGTGGATACAATTTTCTTTTCTTGTGTACACTACTAATGATATTGTGGCTTGCCCATAATTCAGTTGAGGTACGACACTTCCAGTAAAATTTCAATTCTTTGGGCTGTTGCTTTCGAATCCTCCCTTATTTTTCCTGTATATGGAGTGAATGCACATTGTATGCTCAAAGAGGGAAAGTCAAGGCTATCCCATAATGTTGAGTATCCATTCTGGATTCAGCTATGGGTTTTTTTTTTTTATATATATTTTATTTTATGGTATTGATTAAGTTTACCATTTTGGTCATCAGCATTCATGATTTTTGGTGCTGATTATACAATTTATGTCTATTTTGATACTTTTCCCCTTTGGCTATTTCCAATTGATAATACATGAACATCCACTGACATACAAAAAAAAATGAAATGGGAGTGAAAACTTACTTTCTACTACAATCATAACAGCAGCTTTTATAATTACTACTGTTGCTGCTGTTACTACTGCTATTATTATTACATGTCTCAGGCTGTCATTGTTGAATTCAGGTGATGATCGGGTCCTGAATCATTTGCAGAATCTGCCTTTTCTTGTAGATTTTGTTAGTTAAACTTACTGGTTCCATGTTATGATCTTATAGCAAAGTTTAAACGTCATTATCTCGAGTTCATCTTTTTCTGTTTTCTATTGAATGTTTTCATGACCCATTTACTTTGTGTTTGATCACGTGTACTTCGATCTAGTTAGTACTTGTATCCCGTCACTTTGCATCCTGATGGAGTGGAAAAGAACCTGAAAGCAATATCCTTCTTGCTTATAGAGACTATGCTGCATCTTGTTCAATTTTACGGCTGTTCAGAGAGAAAATAGTAGAAGTCCAGATCCTTGTATTCAAAATAAATTAGAGCCTCCATTGTTTGTTATAACTTTGTCGCACAGTTGAATAGATACTGATTAACAGGACAAAAAGCTTGCAGATCTAAAGCAGTAAGAAGGTTAGATATCAACTTAAGGACTAATGATAAAAACTGTGGGGAACCTGTGAAGTAACAATTGCTGTTATAGAAGATCTTGAACAGAATTTTTGTAAAGCAGCTGTCACCCCATGATGGTAGTGCTATAATGGAAAGGCAGAGGAGATCAATGGAGGCCTCACGCCCAAAGCTTCTTTGAGAAACTCGGAGATTCCTTCATGCAATTAGGGGCACCAATTTATACAGGTTTCAAAATGAAATAAATATCCCAAAAGGCTACCAAGGCTGATTCGCCCTTTGGCAACTCTACTAATAGAGTCAAGTGAAGTAAAGTTGGTTTTGAAGAAAGAATCAAATATAAGTGGGTTATGATGGTATTTTGTTTTTAGTTGTTTGTTATGGAATCTTTTTGACTTTTTGTATGGAAAAATGAAGTTTTTTTGTATTTTAGTGGATAAAGGTGGTTGCTTTTGACTTTTTTTTAACAAAGATGGAAGGAGTTTTGAATTAAATTGCTTTTGATGTGACATCTTGTCTGAAAAATGGAGGCTTTACTTGACTTTTACTATGCTAGTAAAGTGCCAAACTAGCCCTAAAGCAATAAAATCCTAAATCTAATCCGAATCATTCATTTGCTGAAAGTAAATCTCGACTGATAAAGACAAACACCTATTACGGATTCTAATAAAGCTAAACGAAGGAAAGATTCCATGTCGCTAACTAAGAGGGTGTTTGGATAAATGTACAACATAATATAAAAAAGTTTAAATATTGTAAGATTTCATTATCATAGAATAAATAGTGTCATATTATTATATCGTGTCACTTATGGCGTTCAACAATTTCCACAAATTCCAATATACAACTTATAAATAACTCACAAGATAATATACCGAATTAGAAATTGAATCAAAGTAATCAATTGACCCAATGTAGGACCCGCAAATTAGTAATCACATGTGTTAATAATCATGATAGGACTCATCTATTGTTAAAAAACCATAAGATTAAATGTTTAAACCATGAGATCCAAGCAATGCTGTTTAATTAAGGTAGGTCCACCAAATGTTGATAACCATGATGATTATCACAAATGACCGTCTTTTTTTTTTTTTTTTTGGTAAAACCTTATCTAATGTCAGACATCATTGATGAGTCCATCTATGAGAAGTCATTGTGGGGCCCATTTGATGTTGGTAGTCATATTAACACATGGGAGCTATCAAATAGTGGGACCCATTTAATGATGGGAAACTAATACTTGCAATCGCACAACTCAATTTCGGTACTTAATATGGAACTTAGCTAATTTTGGTAGTATGGGACCCACCTAATGTTGGTAATCACGATGAAAGCCCCTTAGTGTGACATTAGTAAGATCCACCTAATATTGATAATTAACAAGGACTACGTAATTCTGATACGGTTCTAGGACCCCACATTAAATTTGTAGGCACTGTGGGCCAATCTAATATTGGGAGTCATAGTTTCACTCCTATAAGGATCATTGATGTTAAAACCTATAGTGGGCCACTAGATAAGATTATTTTATACAACATATCCTTAAATAATCAAATATGAAGATTTTTGAAAGAAAGTGAGATATTGTTAGATACTTTCTAAGATATCCAAACACCTCCTTTTTGGGTGAATAGATTATATTCTAAACTAGTAGAGAATATAGCAAAATCGCTTAAAATATTTTGTTTCGAAACACCCCGTCATAGTGAATGAAGGTGCCTCGAGGAGGGATGTGCAACTTTGGTTTTGCACAAACCCCCATAGAATTTACTCCATGCATGCTTTTGGTGGGTCCCATGTGGGCCCCCTATTATGTGCTTGTGTCATTCTCCTGGAGTTGGGGAGAGTATAAACATCGAGTCTGTGAAATTCTTCAATCCTTTGCATTAATGTCAACATTGAGGTTGTAGAAGACTTCAGTCCGAACATCAGATCGGATGTCTCAGAACTCAGAAGCACAATTAAATGCAAGGCTACAACCAAGGAGATCAGCCAAATGCAGGATTACAATCAAGGATTTGACCCAATCCTTTACAAGGCTACAATCAAGGAACTGACCCAATCCTTATGAGATGTTTTTGAGAAATTAGATATGCAAATTTTCCATATTACTGTGCGGAATTACCCTGTATTATTATGTAGTTACTTGTACCTTTTGATCTCTTCATATCTTCATTATAGTCAATCTTGTGTTGACACTATATAATACTTGTGGGGTAATTGTATTAGGTTTCGAAGAGAGATTTTTAATTGTATTAGAACCCATAGCTCTTTTTAATATAAATAAAGAGGGGTTGCAAGTGTCATTCCTTCCAGTTTGTACGGTCCCGGAAGCAGACGGTCCCGGAAGCAGCTTTCTCACCATCTTGCCTAGTTAGAGTGCCATTCCCAATAGATCCCAGTGCAGATCGAGCCCATCAGTATGGTGGTTGACTGCCCCAATTGACCAATTTCATATCCTTATGTTGCTTTCCTAGCAACCACATTGGTTTTTCTTTCTAAAGAGGTTTTTTGAGTCAGTGAGAATGAGACTGCTATTTAGCTAAGAACTTTTGAATGAGTGAGAATGAGACCTCTATTTAGCCAGCGTGGCGTAGGGAATACAATTGTGAAATTGAAGCATGCCGATTCAGTTTAGGATTTCTCCAAGGTGATTTGAGCATCCAAGATTACTATTCTCGGTTTATGGGACTTCTGTTTGGTATGGATTGTTTGGTTTGTGCAATAGCTTTGGAAGATCCCAAAAGGGTTCACAAAAAACCCTAGTGCAAAACCCCCTGTGACCACAATTATTTCCTTTGTCATAAATGTGGATTTAGTTGTGCTTTATTAAGAACCTTGTTGCTGTTGTTGTTGGTGGTGGTGATGTTTCTGCTGTTATTCTATGGGAAGGACTCAAACTCACACTCTCATGCCCCTAACCAGTTGAGCGATAGCTGTTGGGGACTATTTAGAACCTTGTTAACTAGTTGTTTCAAGGGTTGAGATCTAATTGTTATGGATGGCTCGTGGAATAAAATTTAGGGTGTCAGTTGATCTCATGGGCAAGATTTCCCATGGGTTTCATGCATGAGAGCCTAGTGAGTTGTATTAGGACTCTTATTATAGGGATTGGGTAATTAGGATTTTTAATCATAGCAGGAATATTAGGCTAGTTATAATTTTAATATTTTACTTTGCATATAAGAGTTTATTCACTGAACTGAGATAACTGGAGAGATTTTTGTGTACATTTTTTTTTTTTTTTTTTAATTTCATTTTCTTTTTGTGGATGCTTTCTTTCTTTTGTTTTGTCTTGGCAGGAATGGATATGGACATGAATATATGGAGAGAATATGGACATGGTTACTAATACGACTATCCTATATATTACATGCAATTCGCTGGTGCTCCTGTGCAGATGTCTCAGTACGGTGCAGGACAACTAATGGGGCTTACCCAGTGCCCTGCATTATTAAAATTTTATGTAGCGGGTGGTCCCATCTGGATTTTTTAACCCTCCATCTTGGCCATGATTGGCCCCTAGGTAGGCTCTATTGCTTGTCTCACGCGGTCTCCTGTGTGAAACATCCGCATAGGAGCACCGCCACCTCCCCATTAAATTTCATATTTTACTTTGGGATTTTCATAGAAAAGTACTAATTTTGTTTGTCAGAAACATTTCTAAATTAATGATCTCATTATTTACTTTCTTCTAAAGGAAAGTAAACATTGAGATAATTAATTTAGAATAGCCATTAAAAAAAAAGTGATTAATTTAGAAATATTTATAACAAACAAAATAGATCTAAAGAAGTGTAACTTATCTGAGGATTTTGTTCAAGATAGATCAAAATGGAGAAAACGAATTCATGAGAGCATCCATCTGATATAGGTGCATTAAGAGTATACAAGTATCCTGGGATCATAGGATGGACCTGATATTGTGTGGAAGATTCAAACTAAACATCCTTGCAAAAGTCAACAAGTAATTTCCAGGCCTGACCTTTCCACTATGAACTATGCAAAACATTTCTTCCTTTGGCATTTTCAAGCAGTCTTCCTCAATCTTCTGCTAGAGCCATAAACAAGAAAAGTGAGAGGCAGTCGCTTGTGTTTTTTTTTTAGAGCTTTTCAACGTTCAAGATGAAGATCCATTTACTGGAACCAAGAAAAATGAATTGGAAGTGTGCATTCTTTTACTGATGAACTTGAAGTGGTACCAAATCCCATGCCAGTCAGCATATATTTTACCACATTCAATTACTTGTAGATGTAAATTTGTCCCCTTTTTTTTTTTTTGAATAAAAAAAAAGAATTCAAATAAGAACTGTTGGCTTTATTTTCCACCTTACTTGAATGAACTCAGTGATACCCTTGTTTGGGTGACATTCTCCGTGAGATGCTTCCATTGGAAAATGAGCTTTCAGTATAGGATACAATAATCAAGGATGCCTGTACCATATTACCAATAATCATGGTAGAACTCATATGCTGATGTGTTTGAGAAGGATGTAGGGATAATGCTTTTTTCCTGAAGTTTTTTTTTAGCAAATTATTACAAATGAAGGCTAGGGTGAGCTGATTTTAAATAATTGCACTAGAAAGTAACTGCTTATGAATATAGTTAGTTCTTTTGTATTATCATGCTTTTCTAGTGGGCTTATTCGTTATGCTCCCTGCAAAACTTACATATTCGAACTAAATCTTCATCTGTTTAAAGAAATGCTTATTCATCATTGAAGGATTTCGAAGGTAGAAATTCAGTTGGTGACAAGGTTGTGCAAGACGGTGATGTTGCTGGACAAGCAAATGCTGCCATGCAGATTTCTACATCATTAGATAGCAGGGACGAAGCCAAAGGGAATGCATTGGAGTTGTCAAAGCGGGTGACCAGTGATGAGGACAAGTCATTGTTGCCTCAAAAGAAGTCAAAGAAAGAAGCAACAGAAGGCATCTCAAGTCCAACTGCATTCCAGGAGGTGACATCTGGTGGTGAAACCCTTAGGGAGGTAGATTCTGATTTTGCCTCTCAATTCATTTGGTTGTAGACATGAACTACTCTAATTCTTTCTCGATGAATGAATACTTTGCTCAGATGTTGAGTCAATATCAAAGTAGTGATTCGCCTAACACCCAAGTACGATTGCGAGGGAAGATGCTCGCCCATAGAAGAAATCCCTCTTTAATTAATTCGGTAAGCCTTATAACTTAACCCTTTTGCATGATAATGTTATTTCAACCAGTTTTCTTACTGGGAAGTTTCTGTTTCCTGTAGAGGACAAAGCAATGGCAAGCCATAACTGAAGGTGGGTTGTCATTTTCTCCATTTATTGGCTGTTATTTTCTGTTGCTAAAATTTACTCTTCACAACAATCTATAGGAATTAAGCATAAGGCATTGTCTGGTGGAATGGGTGAAGTTGTTTAATAGATTGCCTGATGAACGAAGGTGAAATGCATGTAGAAAGGGTTTCATGGTGCTCTTCATCGGTTGTGGATAGAATGACCATGTTCAATGATTTGGCAATACATCTAAGGTGAGGTTCCTAATCATTGGTGTTTTTGCAGGTGACCTGAAGGTTCACAAAAACCACGAGGTTAGAAAGCCCAAGGAACAGCTAGGCAATGTGGGGGATGAGCAGTTGAATGAAGAACTTCATGCGCCACAAACTGAGCCAGTCACTCCAGTAGGTTTATGGGATAAGGATTTGCAAACCCAAGAGATGACCTCTGTCATCAGGTCGGAGGAAATTTCCAATGAAGCTACTCAGAATAAAGGAGATGAGATTATACATGAGGAGCAGCAGAAGAGTCCTCATCAATCATCCCACGACAAGGTTACAATGCCTGAGGAACAGCTAGGCAATGTGGGGGATGAGCAGTTGAATGAAAAGCTTCATGCGCCACAAACCGAGCCAGTCACTCCAATAGCTTTATGGGATAAGGATTTGCAAGCCCAAGAGAGGACCTCTGTCACCAGGTTGGAGGAAATTTCCAATGAAGCTGCTGAGAATAAAGGAGATGAGATCATACATGAGGAGAAGCAGAAGAGTCCTCATCAATCATCCAGGGATTACGATGAACAAAGAAAAGTGAAAAAGGCAAATGCTGTTAATCCTTCCTCTAAGGAACTTTCACCGTTGCCTTTTGTCAAGATCTCTCCCATGTGGAAAATGATGGAGTCTAATGTATTATTCAATACAATTCCACAATGCCCACATTTCCAACCACTCGAGCAGTGCTCTGAGGTGTTTCGCGAAGGAATGGCTATTGGACACATGCTTTCTTTTGCTAATGTGGCAGGTGCCATATGCAAATTGCACCTTGGTGATCATAGGAGTGCTTTTGAAAATATGCTCAAGGACCTTGCTGAATTGGAACGGCAAGGTTTCGATGGTCAGCTTCTACGAGTTCGCTTTGAGCAACTGTTATGGTTAAAAGATAGCTTTCTGCAATCTGAGGACAAGTTGGTTGAAACAGAATTGCATATGCGCGGGCAACGACATCAAAAAGATAACCTGAACACAGAAATTGACACTCTCAACAGGGACATTGCGATATTACAAGAAAAAAGGATGTCCGTTATAGAGACGAGGAAGAAGACTGAAGAAAACATTGAGCAGCTGCAGCAGGAGGTGCAAAACGCAAAGGAAGCTTCTTGTCTTGCCCAAGAGGACTTTAAAAAGGCAGCCGCAGCTCCTTGGAGTGCTTAAGAATACCTGTTACCTCTTCTCTTTTGCTGATGGCATCATGTGTACCGTGGAGCCTCCTCTACTTACCTAGTATCTGGGGTAAATGTATCAACCATGATCTCCACACAGTAGTCTAGTTCTAGCATAGCTCCCATTGTTGGGATCCACTCTAGAAAGGTATGTACATATTTAGATTACATATGGTATATTACCCATGATTTCATATAGATGGTTGGTCCGAGTAGTTGGTTATTTGATGGTTTTGATCATCAGATTAATGTGTTGCTCGAACTGGCTGCAAATCATGGACTTTCAAGTACTTTCTTGGTGTTGTAGGTATTACCACCATTGCCCTTGCGGAGGAGCTTGCGGAGGTGGCTTAAAAGCCGTAGTACGTAGGCGAGTGGTGTGCTAATGATGTCATCTAGACATTGGGTCCTACACTCAAGGGGTCGATCACTTTTTGGGGAGTATATGGTGTTTATTTTGGGTTTTATGATGTATTGGCCTTTGTTGGCCTCTCTTTGGGATTATGTAATTAGAACTGTCTTTTGTGCAAATGTTCTACTCTAGCTTTTTAATGGGAATGCCACTTATGTTACTGCGTCACTCTGAGATTTGTCATTCATTCTATTGTTATGATGATCAGTATGATGATTTACTACAAGTTTCAGCTAAATATACATCACTTTGAAATTTGTGAGGCATGTGTGAGGTCCTCGTTGCGGGAACCTTTGGGAAATCATGCACGCAGGCAATAGCTTTTTATCCCACCCTGTGTGCACCGCCGCGATCCCATTTTACGGACTGTAGTTAGTGCTAACCCGATCTGGGGTCGCAACAGAAGCCCACTCTTAGTTGAGAAAAAAGAAAAAGAGGAGGCCTCCTACAAAAAAATTATGGCCTTTTGCAAAATTTAACTAGGGCCTAGTTGCATGAACTTGATCCCAAAATGAAGAGGCATGAGACAAATTGCAGGGGGCTCGAGTTCAACGAAGCATAGGATAATATAGACAATCATGCTAACACAACCATACGCGAAACATGGAAAATTTGATGACGGCTAATGAAATAGTTGGGCTTGAACCAAACTAAGCATGTTGTAACGTTTGTTGGGCTTAAGCCCATCAAAATTATACGATATCATGCGCATGGCACGTGACTAATGGGAATTAACGGCGGCAAAACATGGGTCTGAGAGGGGGCCCAGTGGCTAAGTGGGTTTATGCCTATCTACTCATGAGCAGGTCAAATGGATTGCTAGACTCGGCTCGATTGAATCTTGGAGTCCATAGAATCTTGGTGGTTTTTTTTAGGTTCCCACAATTAAACCAATGATCATAACCATAAGATCCCTAGAGTAGCTTGGCACCATCTTTGTTTCATACCTTATGCAATTGAAATGATGTAAGAGTGGAGTCCACAGTCCGGGCATGTACATAATGTACGAGATTTTCTTCCAATAATGTGGGTTGAAGGCTATATAACAGCCAAATATGTTGACGCATATATAGGAGCAAACTACCATATAACAGTCGTTTATAAGTAACTCTGTCTTGTGGCCTATTTGCATGAGAAAAATTGGGCGGAGAAGAACTTCTCTAAGGCAAACCTCTTTTTCCTATTCAGGTTTTCGTTTATAAGTAACTCTGTCTTGTGGCCTATTTGCATGAGAAAAATTGAGCGGAGAAGAACTTCTCTAAGGCAAACCTCTTTTTCCTATTCAGGTTTTCGTTTATAAGTAACTCTGTCTTGTGGCCTATTTGCATGAGAAAACTTGGGCGGAGAAGAACTTCTCTAAGGCAAACCTCTTTTTCCTATTCAGGTTTTCTTCGTTCTTTCAAATAGAAGTAAGTCTTCTCTTAATATTTGCTAATACTAGGACAAATTTTTTTCTTCCTTGAAAGAGAGAACACCCACTTTCCTCTGAGGGCTCGTTTGCCTTTTTAGGCATGGAGTATGAAAATGGGTTTTTTATATAAAAGGTTCATATGTAAGTTTTATACGTGAGCGTAAAGTTTGAAACCACAATTTTCACATGTGTAAATAAGAATGTTGGATAGTTTTAGTGTTAGTTTTATGGTCTCAATCCATTAAGATTGATGTAATAAATTGATTAATTTCTTTATTTATCAATATATTCATGTTTTCCTTTCATGAGATAAATGGTGTTTTATTACTTAAATGCACATAACCAATACAAATGACATACTGGCTCATAAGATGAACCGGAGTCCACAAGTGTATTAGATGTAACACATGTGTGTGGATGAGATCCACATACATGAGACATGTGTCACAAATCTTATACTTAAATTGATTCACAACCAGTGATGAAATTAGGCATCTCATCTGACAAGGTTGCAATATTATGATCACTATGAAATAGTGTGATCTGTCTCGATCACAGGAATGTAAGATTCTAGATCATTATACTAGTACATTGGATGTATTGAAGGACCATGAGAAGCACCTCAAGAACACTATCTTTACTTTAAGGTCTGCTCTCATAATTCCCTAGCAATAAACTCTCAACCCTGAGACATTGATGAACTCAAGTTTCTATCTATTCATTTGTTTTGAGTCACCAATGAGTGATGCCAACTGTAGGTCAACACCTCGGGGTCTTTGATACGTGGTAGTAGGATTGTGGGAACATTTAATGGTTAATATGGAATCTATCTTTTCCCCTTATGCCAATTAATGGATTTATCATTGATAAGCGTACACCCATCTCAATTAAGAGTTAATTGGATGGTACTAATGATTGCTATAATTAATTGGGTCTTAAGGATAATAAGATATGGATTTAAATTGGTGGGACAGTCTGTCCAATTGATCCATGGATAATGATAGAGGGGCCTACTTGTAGTGATAGGGAAGTTTAGGGTCTTCATATAATTTATCCTAAGACTGGAGTTCAATTGCATTTATGTAGTGGAGTTATTTGCAATTAACTGCGGGCCCGGATTGCATATGAGATGTGGGGTCGTGGTGTCCCAGTTAGAGCCAGCTTTCTATGGAATCCCTAATGGTCCCCACGTTAGCCCAAGATTGGATCTTTACTAATTCTATTTGAACTAAAAAAGGAAAGCTACTAATTTTATTGGAAGTAAGACTTCTAATAATGGTAATAGTGGGAATAAGGGGTTACTAATTATTATGGAAGTTGGACTTCTAAAAATAAACAAAGAGAGAAGTTGCAAAAACTATAAATAGGAGAAGAGAGGAGGCCCTTGGACGTCCATGCTCTAATCCCCTTGGAGATTCACGCCCACCTCCCCTTGTGTGCAAGTGTTGCACTTCCTCATCTTCCTCTCTCTCTCTCTCTTCTAGTTCCCTTCTAGTTTCCTTAGAGATTCTAGTTAGTCTTTATCTTGGAGATTCCACCATCTCTTTTGAGAAAAGAGATCTGAAGCGGGACATAGCGTGGAAGACAATTGGGCATTGGAGATTCTGATTTGCTTTGAGAAAGAGCTCTTTATCAAAGAGTTTAATCAAATTCTCCATTAGAGCACAACCGACCTCCATAGGTATTTTCTACTCCTTGTATGTTGTAGAATTTGGTTGGTGCTTGTTAGGTGCTGTTTTTATCTTCTTGATAGGTTTATTTGCTGACCATGATGGCTGAGATTGAGGACATGCATCCTGGATTGGGGTTTGTTGCCTTTTGGATAGATGATCACTACTTCTAGTTGGTCAAAAGTTTTTTAAACCTATCCTAGAGGCCCACCCACTTCCAATAATTAGATGTTCAGCCGCATGTTTCTCAAAAATCTATGAAGAATTCTTGTATAAAACTAGTTTTAGATGTTCCGTCGCATGTTTCTCAAAAATCTATGAAGATTTCTTATATAAAACTAAATGTTTTGATGCTCATCAGTTAGATGAGAATATTAAATGATTGGGATCTTGAATTAGGGACCCAAAAAAGTGCAGAAAATCAAATCTACATGTTGGGGATTTTCTGACTGTTTCACATATTTCTCAAAATGAGATTGGAGATACCAAACAAAATGTCTAGGGGTTTCTTAGTTTCATAAAAAAAAGATAAATGACTTAGATCAAGAAATTGGGGCCCATAGTATAGAATTTTAAGAATAATTTCTTTCCATAAATTTCACCGTAACATTCAATTGAGAATTGATCTCAATTTATACAATGAAGAGCAACTCTAATTAATAATTATTTAAAATTCAAACTACTTAAAATCTTTAACAACCAAATTAATCCTTATCTAAAATACTAATCTCTAACATTCCCACTCAATCACATGATCCTTGTATGGAAAAAGTTTGCGATTGTTCACATTAAAAATAGAAATCCTAGATCTCAAAATAAAAGATAAATTCTAAATATTTCGCAAAAACGATTATATCTTCTTCTTGGGGATCACCATCTGTCTGTGAATCAATTACTGTCACAACCCACACCCGTTGAGTTTGTCGGTGCCGGTGGTCTACTAGATCATATTTGACATATTCTCTTCGAGAAGTTTTGATCGTGCAAATTGAGATGGAGAAGATCGTAAGGCTTGAGTTGATGGTTAGATGGGAGAAGATGCTGATTTTCTTTATTGAAATAAAAAAAGATTGACGATGATAATTGTGGAAACAGGATCGTACCCAGCTTGATCATAAGATCATCGCTGGGCCTACTCTGATACCATATAAACTTAGGCTATTGTCACTTTGCAGAGTTTCAAGATAAGATTAGTTAGTATTTGCTTATAAATGTAGGTATTTTCATTTAATGAAAGTTATGGTAGAATTATAGGAGTGTTTGGATTCTTGAAAGTTTATATGGTATTAGAGAGTGGGCCTAGCGATGATCTTGCAATCAAGCTAGGTACGATCCTGTTTCCACAATTATCACCGTCAGTTTTTTTTATTTCAATAAAGAGAATTAGTATCTTCTCTCCTCTAACCATCAACTCAAGCCTTACGATCTTCTCCATCTCAATTTGCACGATCAAAACTTCTGGAAGAGATTATGTCAAATCTAATCTAGTGGACCACCAGCACCAATAGACTCAACGGGAGCGGGTTGCGACTTTGATGGATCTATTAAAATGAAAACATCTACACTTATAAGTAAATATAAACTAATCTTATCATGAAGATAAATATTATCTCCTAAAATCAGAACATTACGAACATTCTAACAAACCCATCATAATCTCTAACGTCCCCCCTCAATCACATGGTACTTTCAGAAAAATTATATGTGATTGTGAAAATAAAAAATAACAACCCTTGAATCTAAATTATATAATACGATCTTCATGTCTTCTTGGTGATCACTGTCCACCCATGGATCCATCAGTATCGCAACCCACTCACTTCTTAGTCTCTTTTTGATGAAGATGGTGAGATTGTAGGGCTTAGATGGATACATATGAGAGGATGGTCAATTTTCTGATTTTTGAAATTGAAAATTGAAGGTGATTATCGCAGTAGCAAAATCATACTCGGCTAGATCGCAGGATCATCGCCGGGCCTAAGCTTTGATACCATCTAGAATTTCAAGAATCACTGTCTTCCCATAATTTCACGGTAAGTTTTATTAAAATGAAAACATCTACATTATAAGTAAATATAAACTAACCTTCTCCTAAAGATAAGGAGATTATCTCCTAAGATCCTAACATTACTAACATTTTAACAAACCCGTCATAATCTATATGATCAAGCTAGGTACGACCCTGTTTTCGCAATTATCACCGTCACTTGGACCCCATCCTATCTATCCATCAACTCAAGTCTTACGATCTCGTCAACCTCATCGAATTGCACGATCGAAGCTTTTGGAAAAAATCACAACAGATCTGATCTAGTGAGCCACCGGCACCAACAAACTCAAAAAGAGCGGGTTGTAACAGTGATGGATCTACGGATGGACGGTAATCACCAAGAAGACGTAAAGATCATTTAAAAAAATTAAGTGATTTATTTTTCAGAGATCAAAGGGTTTTATTTTGATGTTACCAATCACAGATCGTTTTTTCCCAAAACAACTGGCCATGATCTTGCGATCAAGCCAAGTACAATCTTGCTTCCACAATCAACACCGTCATTTTTTTTTTCTTTTTCTATAAAAAAAACTAAGCATCCTCTCCTATCCATCTGTCTAAGGCCTATAAAAAAAAAATTGAGCATCCTCTCCTATCCATCCATCTAAGGCCCTATGATCTCACCATCTTCATCAAAATTATATGATCGAAGTTTCTAGAAGAAATCGCAACAAATCTGATCTAGTGAGCCAGTGGCACCGACAGACTCAGAAAGGAGCGGGTTGCGATAGTGATGAATCCACGGACATACGACGATCACCAAGAAGACATGAAGATCGTATTATATAATTTAGATCAAAGGGTTCTTTTTCATGCTCACAATCACATATACTTTCTCTGAAAGAACCAGTTCTTTCCCATAATTTCACCTTAACTTTCATTAAATGAAAATACCTACATTTATAAGCAAATACTAACTAATCTTATTCCGAGGATAAGGATAACCTATTGATATCACTAACATCCTAACAAACTCTGCAAATTGATAATCTCCAACATTTCCCCTCAATGACATGGTCCTTTCAAAGGAAGTATATGTGATTGTAAACATGAAAAATAAAATCCATAAAAATAGATGATAAAATATTTTAATAGAAACGATCTTCATGACTTTTTAGTGATCGTCGTCTGTATGTGGATCCATTACTGTCGCAACCTGCTCCTTTATGAGTCTGTCAGTGCCGGTGGCCCACTAGATCAGATCTGTCACGATTTCTTCCAGAAGCTTCAATCGTGTAGTTTTGATGAAGATAGTAGGGCTTAAATGGATAGATAACAGAAGATGCTCAATTTTTTTTATTGAAATAAAAATATTTGACGGTGATAATTATAGAAGTGGGATCATACTCGGCTTGATCGCAAGATTATTGCCGAGCACAAGCTTTGATACCATATAAACTTTCAAGAATCAAAACACTCCCATCATGCTACCATGAGTTTCATTAAGTGAAAAGATTACTTATAAAATATCAACAAACCATATATAGCGGATAAGGATAATCCTAACAACACTAACATCCTAACAAGTTCTTTAACTGATTGATCATAATCTCTAACAATTTTCATCTCATGACTACTGGTTTACGTTGACGATGTAACTCTCACAGGAAGCACATCCAATTTATTGGACACATTTATATCTAAATTGGGCACTCAGTTCTCCGTAAAAGACCTTGGTCCAATGAACTGTTTTTTTGGTATACAGGTTTAGCCATTTAGTGGTGGCATCTTCCTATTTCAATCCAAAGATATGATTGATTTACTACAAAGCACAAACATGGCTGAATGTAAACCCATTGCTACTCCTATGGCAACAAAACAAGCCATTCTTGCCAATGGAGATGCTCCCTTTCCTGATGCATACCAGAGGATTGTTGGCACTCTTCAGTATCTAACCCTCACTCGACCCAACCTATGTTTCGCGGTTAATACTGTTTGTCAACACATGCATGCTCCCACAAATACACACTTCTAGATGGTTAAAAAGAATTCTCAGGTATGTAAAAGGCACACTTCCCATAGGTCTTCGCATTCTTAAACACAGCAGCATACACTTATATGCATTCTCTGATGTCAATTGTGCTGGCTGCCCAGCTACAAGACGTTCGTCGATTGTGCTGGCTGCCCAGCTACAAGATGTTCCACCACTGATTACTGCACCTTCTTAGGCGCCAATCGCATCTCTTGGAACGCTAAATAGCAGCCTATTGTCTCCAGATTAAGTGCTGAAGCCGTCTGTTTGTGGATCCATCATTGTCGCAATCCACTCCTTTCTAAGTCTGTTGGTGCCGGTGGCTCACTAGATCAGATCTGTCATGATTTCTTTTGAAAGCTTTGATCTTGCAATTTTGATAAAGATCATGAGATCATAGGGCTTAAATGGATAGATAAGAGAGGATGCTCAATTTTTCTATTGAAATAAAAAGATTTGATGGTGATAATCACGGAAGTAGGATCATACCCGGCTTGATCGCAAGATCATTGCTGAGCCCAAGCTCTAATACCATAAAGAATTTCAAGAATTAGTTCTTTCCCTTAATTTCATCGTAACTTTCATTAAATGAAAATACCTACATTTATAAGCAAATCTGTTAGCATAGAATAGGTCATATATAGATGACAGAGTTCCCATCTTCTTGTAAGTAATTTGTTTATACAGATGGCAAGAGATCCCATCCTCCTGTAACAACCACGGTCAATGTATATACTTTAAAATCTCTAATGAAAAGTTGTCAAGAGATTTACAGAGTCAATCAAATCTCAGTTATCTTTATGGTATCAGAGCTTATAAGTCTGATCGACTGAGATCATGGACCTGACCAAACGTCCTCACACTGCGCCTTGCTACAACGTCCATCCTTTCCAATCCAAAGAATCCAGTCTTTCGTCTCTACCATCTCTTCCAAAATATCCATATCCTGCAAACCTCAATGTAGCCAATTTCGTATCTCTGAAACTCGCATCTTCCAACTAGCTCCTGTGGGAAACACAAGTACTATCTTTGATTGAAAGTCAAGATCTACTCGGTTTCATCACAGGACACACCACCACCTGAAGGTGAGATTGATGATGTCAATAACCAAGATCTGGCGGCATGGTCAAGCACATATAGGCTAGTTAAAGCCTGGATTACGGTTACTATTTCAGAAGAAGCTCTCGGCACTGTTGTTGGCCTTACCACTTCGTTTGATGTTTAGAAGGCTCTATCCGATGCATATTCACAAGATTCTCAGGCTCGTGAATTTGAATTACTACTCAAGATTCAAGAGAAGAAAAAGGAGTCTACTTCACTCAATGACTACATAAGGAAATTCAAATCAATTTATGATCAACTCAATGCCATTGGCAAACCCATACCTGATCAGAAAAAGGTATTTTGGCTTTTGAATGCTCTAGGACCACGGTATGATTCATTTTCCACAACTATGCTTAAGCCTCCTGTTCCTTCTTACAATGATTTGATTCCATTACTGCATAGTCATGAATTACGTAACAAGACCCAATTGTCCGAAAATGCAAATCCCACACTTGCATTCGTTGGGCAGCATTCAACTTCACGCCATCACCAGAAACGCCGACATAATCCCTCTTTTACCTCAAGAGGATGTGGTTTCACTCAAGCTAGCTCACAACCTCCGTACACCCAACGCAATCCTCAATCAAACATGACACCAAAACACCTTTCAAAGTCTGGACAAAACACATCCACTCCTCTTCAATGCTAGATTTGCAAAAAGAGACGTCATGATGTTCTTAAATGTTGGCATCGGTTCAATAACAGCTATCAGGATGACCAAGTTCCTCAGGCACTAGCTGCACTTCATCTCAATACACCCAATGAAGGTGAACGGCTCCCAGACACTGGTGCAACAAGCCCACATTACTGATGATCCAGGTACTCTCTCCAATTTAAAGCCCTATACCGGATTTGACTATGTTATGGTGGGCAATGGTGAAAAATTACCCATCACTCATATTGGTCAAGCTCAAGTTTTTCATAGTTGTCTCTAAATAATGTGCTTGTTGTTCCCAATAAAAAGAAGAATCTCGTCTCTGTCTCTCAGCTTACAGGTGACTACCCATGTTATGTTACATTT
This sequence comes from Persea americana, assembly GCA_029852735.1. NCBI lineage: Eukaryota > Viridiplantae > Streptophyta > Magnoliopsida > Laurales > Lauraceae > Persea > Persea americana. Next base: position 41,570,645 of record CM056809.1, on the reverse strand, counting down.
AATGATCATGGTTTTCTTATTAAGGATCAAGCGACACACCAGGTGATGGCATCGGGGAGTAAGAAAGCTGGACTATATGTCCTAGAGAATGCTCCGGTCAAAGCTCTCTTCTCAAATAGATTTTGTGTAGTAGATGCAAATACTTGGCATGGATGGCTAGGACATCCCCAACGTAGGGTTCTGAGTTTTTTGCAGCACAATAAATTTTGTCTCAGTTACTAAAAAGACTTTTGCTTTATGTAAGAGTTGTGCTCTAAGCAAAAGCTCAAATCTTCCCTTTTTTGCTTCCAATAACAGGGCTTGTGCACCAATTGCCAAGATACATTGCGACCTATGGGGTCCAGCACCTCTTTTATCTAATCAAGGCTTTCACTACTATGCGATATTTGTGGATGATTTTTCTTGCTTTTCATGGAATTATCCTCTAAAAAATAAATAAGACTTTTACAGGGTATTTCTCACATTTCAAGCTATGGTTGAGAAACAATTTCAGAAAGAGATACAAGTTTTCCATTCAGATTGGTGGGGTGGGTGGGTGTGGCGTGGGTGGTGGTGGGGTGTGTGTTGGGTGGCGTGGGGGGTGGGGGTTGGTGTGTGTGTTGGGTGGCGCATTTTCAAAGCAGGAATTTCTTTATCACCTCCTTCGCAGAGGTATCATTCATTAGTTGCCTTGTTCAGGTACCCCAAAACAAAATACTGTTGCTGGAAAGAAGCATTGCCATGTGGTTGAGTTAGGGTTGGCCAAAATGCTCCATCCGGCTATGCCTAAGAAATTTTGGACGGAGGCCTTCCTCACCTCTACATTCCTCATAAACCGATTACCCTCACCCTCTCTTGGCATGAACTCACCCTAATATCTCTTTCATAATAATCAACCTGCTTATGATTTCCTTCGAACATTCATGTCGACACAAAAAATGTCTCTTTGCCTCTTCATACACTCTCGACACCAAGAAACTACATGAAGTCGCATCCTACCACAAACAAGCAATGCTACTTCAAACATCAAATCTTGTTAGAATCAAACAAAAACAACAAAATTCTTTAGAACAACCATAAGAAGGGTACACATGAAGTTTCAAGCCATTTCGACATTATTTGGCCTAACTTCACTCTTCTAGCGGCTGAATAGGAGCTCCCGGCAGTGGTGAAGCCAAAGACCCTGATTTAGAAAATAGAGCTCACAGCTGGACTCAAAATGCCACTAGAAGGCTCTACATCAAGCTTTATGCCATTCCGATATCGGTTGGCCTAAAAGGGAAACAACTGCAGCAAAGTCAGCTCTCCCGGCGGCAACGGCACCAAAGACATCAGGTCTCAGATCAGAGCCTATGGATAGTCTCAAAATACTTCCAAAAGGCTTCACGTCAAATTTCAGGTCGGACCAACAACATTTGACCCCCCAAACAGCAAAATCAAGCCTCTCGGTGGCAGGAACCACCGAGGCCATCACTCATTAAGTAGAGCACATGGGTGGTTTCAAGATACTTTCAAAAGGCTACTCGTCAAGTTTCAGGTCATTTTGACAACATTTGACCTGACTTTGACTCTTGGAAGCTAAATCAAGCCTCCCGGAGGTGGAGCTCCCCGGGACCATGATTTCTAAATCAGAGTTAATGGATTGTCTTAAAATGACTCCAATAGGCTCCTTGTCGAATTTTAGGTCAATCGGACATCGGTTGACCGTACATCAAAGTACGACATCTTCTTCGCGACAAAATCAAGTCTAGTGGCGACAAGACCCCACACGGCTTCAAAACTCAAACAAAAGCCTATGGCTGGTCTTATTTATTGCTCATAAGACTTCACCTTAAATTCCAGGTCATTCCGACATCGTTTGACCTCGTTTTGGCTTCTGATGACAAATCAGCGACTCCACGCAACAAAGTTTTCGGCTTTCCCAGAAAATTAGAAACTTTGCCCTCCGATTTGCATGGATTCTCGTCAAGGTTTTTCCTAGGGGAATCAGGCCAATGCATGTGAAAAAATGTCAAGAAAACACCAGAAAAAAAAGAATCAGAAAAACCCAAGAAACGACAAAAAATCGGTGACCAAAAAGGGATAAAAATCCCCATGGTCGCCGGCGGCCCTGGGAATTCGGGTCGTCGGATTTTTGCCAAAAACTCATTTTTTGGGTCCTTTTTCGTGTTTCAAGATGTTTGGCCCTGTGGTTTTTCAAAAATCTAATTCTCAGGGCACGAAATCCGTCGATTCTCGTCAACATCACGGATTTGCCGCAGAAATCATTGGATCATCATCGGACGCTTTGAAATAGCCAACCGGCCAACCAAGAAAGCACACTTTCTTCCCGACCGTTTGAGAAATCGACAGGACAAATATTATCGGCCCATTAGTAGCAATTAATGCTTGAAGTTACATGATCATCCGACATCAATCGGCATGAAGATCAATTGACGATCAAGCCTCTTATATCGCAAGAAGAATTCCAAAAGACGCAGCATGGCCTATGACTCTTCAAATGCCCTGGCGGCCACTTAATGCAGTTAATGACCTGTTTCATGACAACTTAATGCGATCATTTAACTCATTATTTTGGACGGCCCAATCAGAAACCAAGAAATGGGAGTTACAAATCAAGAGCAATTATGGAATTAAACCATGTAATTCCTCCCATCATGGAGTTTAAAGGCAATTAAAAGCTCATTATTCTCCATCGACCAATCAGAAGCTAAGAAAAAGGAGTTACAAAATACAGAATTTAAAACTTGTAACTCCTCCCATCATGAAGCATTAATGCAATAAATGCTCATACACCTACCTTATGGCCACCGAAAGCCTATAACAGGAGGCCATTTCCACCGTTTTAGAGGTCCAGAAATCAGATCTTGAAAAATCTCCAAAAAGCTCAGAAAAATCCTAGAAAGAAAAGCTCTACAAAAGTTGCCTTTCCTCCATCGAAGAGATTCTGCAACAACCACCACTACAAGGTGATTGAAGTCCCTTGGGAGAGCTTCCTCCCCCCAAGGCCCTTTTCTTATGTCTACATGGCTCAGACGTAGCTTTTCAGCCGGTCTACTTAGCTTTTCATTGGATATAGGACTTTCTCTTGGTCCTTATCCTTTAAAAATCTGAGGCTCAAGCCAAGCCAAGCAAATCAAAAGCGTCATCTGTTCTCATCTGAATGATGATGGCGAAGTCTACACATGACTTGCGACCGTCAATCTGAACGAGTCTCCGCAATCTCCTGAGAAGTCAAATCTCCTTTTCTTACTTTTCATTTTATCATTCGTATTTTTTGAAGAGACAAAAAAAAAAAAAAAAAAACCACAACTCTTGTCTTTCCTTTTGAAAAGAATTGTAAATCGCCTTTCACGGCAAAAAATCGCCTTTCACGACAAATAAATGAAAATCGCCTTTCACGGAAAACCATGTCTCTTTCCTTAAATAAATGTGCAATGAAAATTAGAAAAAAGTTGATTTCCTTTTCTACTTGTGAAGGTGGATCTATGGACCACCACTTCTCAATTTGAAGTAGAGTAGAAAATCTGGCATACCCGTATACAAAAAAAATGTTGATGCTCGCTTTGTCATTCGGTCATGAAAGGGTTGGGCCCCAAAGACTCTCACGTCCGCCGACCTCGGTAGTCCTGGGACCAAAAAGCGAGTCCATCAATTCGGTTGCCCATACTATCCATTCCTTTAGTCATACACAAAAGACAAACTTGAGTATCAATCTCTTCCCTGTGTTTTCATAGGCTACAGCTATAAGCACAAAGGATACCGTTTGTCCACCTTCACCACCAATTTCTAACCCTATTAACAACACCACTCTTACTGATGTTCGACAGCCCTAAGTGCAAGGCCACAATTGTAGTAATAATTGGTAAAACCGGTGTAGACACCTCATTTGGCCCCCTATGATAGTCTTAAATACCTATCATATATAGTGGTGCCCCCATTTCACCCATAATTGAATGATTAATGGCATAACTCAGATTAATTAATGACAATGAAGATGCTTGTTGATAATTTTAGACTTAGTTCGACGATCTCTAGAAATTTGTGAGAGAAAGAGGCGAATTGCATTGAGACTCCGAGTTGAACCCACTACTCACTAAGGTACATGGACCAATGAGTTCTAAGTCCCAAGATCTTTCCAACGATAGGTAGAACGTATGAATCCGACCACCGGATCAAAAGATATGACTACCCTAGCGGCCCTCGCTAGGAACGCACCTGGGTGCCACCATGGGTGCGCCCATGTCCCAGCCTGTGTGCGCCCAGGTTTCCAGTCACCTTAGAAATGCACTTGGGTGCACAGGTATGTCTTGCTCTACCTTTCGCAGTTCCGACCCGACATCAGCCTAAAAACAACCCGAACCTAAACCTTGCATCCATTATGCCCTAAAATTAAACCTGGGCGCCACACAACTCATGGGACCCACTTGGGCGCCACCATATGTGTGTCCAAGTCCAAAAAAATCCTAAATCCACCTTGGAGTGTGTGAAGCTGCTAGAAACTCGTACAAACAGCAACCCTAACCCCTTTTGTATGCCCAAAATCTTATACAAGGATCTCTTATCCCCATTTGCAAGAGAGGGCTACCAAAAAGAGAGAAAAATAAAAGTAAAGGGAGAAAAAGAGAGTAGTCACCATAGAGAGAGCTCTAGATCTAGAAGAAGAAAGAAGAGAGAGCATTCTGGTTTTCCAAGATCATCAATGGAGAAAGCTTCCAGAGGCCATGGATTTGCGCTAGAGCTTCGATCTAGGATTTGAAAGATGTAATCCAAACCGGTATTTCTAGATCTAGTTTTCTTAGTAAATATCTACCATCATCAGTAGTTAGAAACATGCTTAGGATCATGCATGCACTGTAGATCTACATTAATAGTAGTATTCTTGTAGCAAATCTGGTATTTAGCAATCATTCATCATTAGTAACATGCTTAGGATCATTTGTAGTTTATAGGTCTGCATCACTTTCATCATCCTAATTTGAAAGAGGAAAGGTACAGAAAAGCACTTGGGCGCCACTGTGTGTGTGCCCAAGCCTCTGGAATAGGGTTTCTACCCCAGTTTTCGTCTCGCCTGTATTTTGTCTCTCAAATTCGGATTTCTTTTCATATAAGTTGGTATCAGGACTCTCGGATCCGTAACTTTGCAATCTGAATTGCGAAAAAATCATCGAAGGAATACGTAAATACCTTACTAGAAGGAGAAGAAAAGGAAAAAACAAAGGATAGTGCACTTGGGCGCCACAGTGGGTGAGCCCAAGTCCCTGCCAAAGGGATTCACCCCTTGAATCTCAATCCTCGCATCATCACTTTCAAACCCGAAAGTTCTGACATCAACAATTCACATTAGGACCCTGCTTTTGGTCACAAAGTGTCGGAAATCGAGTCAGAATATAGCTGGAAATTGCAAGTGCATCGCAACCCGCAGGGGAGACACTTGGGCACCATTGTGTGTGCACCCAAGTAGTGTAGAGGCACTTGGGAGCCCCTGTGTGTGTGCCTAAGTCCCCGATTAGCCTTCCGGCCTGCATTTTCCACATTTTGCATTTCATTTAACTTGTTGCTTCATTTCTATGATGACTATGATTGATTGCTGAACTTCTGGACTTCGAACTATTGAATCATCACACTTTAGATTAGGTTGCATTGATATCGCATAAAATACCAAAAACATCATAAAATCATAAAACACTTCTCCTCTCGTCTTGCTCTTTAGTAATTGGAGAAGGGAACAAAAGAAAAAAAAAAGGAGATTAAAAGAAATAGAAAAATCCACAAAAAAAAGAGAGAGAGTAGACATTAAGTAGAGGATCCTAGGTTATTCTATTCGTGCCTAAGTAAATTAATAAACTTAATCAACCTTAATCTAAAACACATAATTTAAAACACCTAATTAAAACATCTAATTCAACCCCTAATTAAAACTATAATTGGAACCTTAATTCAAACCTTAATTAAAATCCTTAATTCCAACCTTTAATTGAAACATTTAGGCAAGACGCTAAGTTGAACCCTAATCAATGGAGTCTACTTAACGACCCCAAGTTCAAACCTTAAAACCCTAATAATACCCTAATCAAACTCTAATCAAACCCTAATTAAGATCCTAATCAAAGCCTAATTAAAATGATAGACAAATGACATCCAGAGAATAAAAAGCATCCCTCAATCAAGACCCGAGTTAGAATACCCGAAACCGACTTAGAAAGACCCCAGAAACCATCGAACTCGTAGTCCCCTAGTAGATTGACACTTGGGTGCCACTATAGGTGTGCCTAAGTCACCCAACACTCTAGAAACCATTGAACTCATAGCCCCCTAGTAGATTGACACTTGGGAGCCAACACAAGTGCGCCCAAGTCATCCAACACACCTAGGCACCCACGCAGGTGCGCCCAACTCCCTGGTTGTCAGACCTCGACTCAGGTTTAGTAATTTTAATCACTGTTTTAGCTGTGTTTAGTTTGTAAGTGGGGTTAGAGGACGATTAACTTGGATTTCTAGCTAGACTAGCATTTTGAATAGCTTTGGGGAATTTTGAGGGCGTTGAGTTAGGTGTGACTGGGCCCGGGGTGGCCCGTGCGTCGCGTGCTCATGTGGGAATTCGATTTTTTATTTTGAAAAATATCGATTTTGATCTTCTTGGATTTGTATTTTGATTTCAACAACCTTGATAATTGCTCTGTGTGTGATTAGACCCCAGAAACTATGTTTTTCAGCAAAAAGGGCAAAACGGTCTTTTCAACTCAAAATCTGTGCATGAATTTCGATGTTTGCAAAATCATGTGAAAATTATATTTTTGGAATCTAGACATTTTGACGATCATTTTTTCCTCTTTCGTTGGTCTCATCTGGGACCCACAAGAGGGAGTTTTAAACCCTTGAAGCTATATGGGCTGGTGGGGCCCACACCCCACCCAACTTATAAGAGAAAACCCACGTGTGTTGTTGTTGTTCTTCTTCATTCGTTCAAACCAGCTGAGAACCAAATAGAGACCAGCCCTTTTTCACAACTTCTTTCCTCTTGCATGTTGGACTTCCTTTGATCAAACTGAAGTTTTGAGTACATCATACCCTTCCCCATCTCTCAAGCTTCCCATTGGTACCTTTTTCAAAGGATTTCCGCTGGGCTCATGTTCTCTTTGAAATTCTTCTCCATTGTTAGAGCTTCAAAGGGTAAATAATGACTTCCTTCTTCCAACCATGGTTTCATTGAGCCCATTAGAGCTCAATCTTCATGCATGCAAGGCTTCCTAAAGAGGAATCCTTTCCTTTTTCAAATTTCTTGGATTTTTGAACTCTTTTGATGGGGCTTCTTGTAGATTGGAGTTCAGCTAGAGAGAGGTGTGTTAGGAGGTCTTCTTTGAGTGCATTTTGAGCCAAGGCAAGTAATTGGGTGGAATATGGTCATGCATGCAATGTTTTATGGGTTTCTAACTTGATTTCTTGATTTCAATCTTCATTGCTTAATCTTGTTTTGTTTTGAAGTTTAGCTTAATAAACATATGTTTTAATGCTCATACTTGGTGATTCATTTTATTGGATTTAGATATGAGATTGTCTCTTTTTAAAAATTGAAAGTTATGAATGATTGTTAGAAGTGAATTTTGAAATTTTATGAGGTATTGGTTGATGAATTTGGAGTATTGTTGTGAATGAGTGGTTGATGAAAATATGAGCTGTAGGCTCATTTTCGTGCAGGAAATGAGGGGTGATAAGGAGAAGCGTTGGAGGAAAGAAAGGACTGAGAATAGCTTTAGAAATGCATTCCCGCAGCTGGTCGATCAGCTGTCGGTCAGTGGTCAGCTAGCCGACTGCCCCGACAGGTGACCGAACCATCTCGGTTCCATTTCCAGAATGCTGCATTTTTTAGGTTTTGAGGTGTTGGTCGACTGACAGGTGACCAAACATCCTCGGTTCCAATTCCAGAATGCTGTTTCCCTGTCTTGATGGGGCGGTCAGCTCTCGGTCTGCACTCAGCTGACCGACCTGCTCAGTGTTGGCTAGCCGAATGCTAACCGACAGGTGACCGACTTCACCCAGAATTTCTGAGATGAAGAGAAAAGTGGGGTTTTCAATCCCAATTCCTTTTGGACCCTTCCTAGTTGATGCATACATATTGATATCTTAAATATCGTTAAAAATTGGGCACTATCTAAACGAATGAATGACATGGGATCTCAAAGTGTATACTAACTCAACGGTTATGGTCCCAAGGAATTGATGGGGTACTGTGAAATGAACGTGTGAATTCTAAAACCTTGTTTTGTGATTCATTGCGTGAACCATGTTTTATACACATCGTGTTGGGACTACTACTCGTGAATTCTTGTGAATCAGTGTGTGTTCTTGATATAGTGTGAGTAGTTCCCGAATTTAAACATAGCAAGTATGATTTCGAAAGTTAGTGTGGATTTATGTTCTTGTCGGCACCACTCATCTTGGACGACCTTGTCGGTTTGATCAACTTCCTTGGGTCCTTAAATATTTCGTGCCAACTACATCTTGGAATATCGTGTGTTATTTAGTCCGTTCCGCTGCGGGACTCGTGAGTGATGCCCAGTTATACTGGGTCATGATCTTGTGCTCCCTTTCACCTTGTGTGACGGAGAATTTATATCGTGGCAAGAAGCTATGAAAGCTGAGATGGAGTCAATGTACATTAATCAGGTCTGGACACTTGTGGACTTGCCTGTTAATATAAAACCTATTGGGTGCAAGTGGGTCTACAAGAGGGAGAGAGGACTGGACGAAAGAGTTGAGACTTTTAAAGCTAGGCTTGTTGTGAAAGGGTATACTCAGAAAGAAGGTATCGACTATGAGGAAACCTTCTCGCCAGTAGCTATGCTCAAGTCTATCCGGATACTCTTATCCATTGCGGCTCATCTCGATTATGAGATTTGGCAAATGGATGTCAAGACGGCGTTTCTCAACAGCCATCTTGAGGAAGACATCTATATGATGCAACCAGACTGTTTTGTGGCTAAAAACCAAGAGCAAAGAGTTTGCAAACTGCAGAAATCCATTTATGGACTAAAGCAAGCATCCCGAAGCTGGAACATTCATTTTGACCAGGCAATGAAGGCATTTGGTTTTTGTCAAAATCCTGATGAGTCATGTGTGTATATGAAAAGTGAAGGTGACAAGGTAGTTTTTCTGGTATTATATGTCGATGACATTCTTCTTCTCGGGGGAGATATAGGAATGCTGTTTACAGTAAAAGTTTGGTTGGCTAAGACTTTTGATATGAAAGACTTGGGAGAAGCTACCTACATCTTAAGGATCAAGCTATATCGAGACAGGAGAAATAGGATGATCGGCTTATCTCAAGCTGCATATATAGATAAGGTACTAGTGCGGTTTGCAATGCAAGACTCCAAGAAGGGTATCACACCTTTCAGGCATGGAGTGCACCTTTCCAAAGATCAGTGTCCCAAGACACCTCAGGAAAAGGAGCAGATGAGAGAAGTGCCATACGCCTCAGCTGTTGGCAGCCTCATGTATGCTATGCTTTGTACGAGACCAGATATCTGTCATGCAGTAGGCTTAGTCAGCAGATATCAGTCTAACCCAGGTTCTGACCATTGGACTGCTGTGAAGTGTATTCTCAAATACTTGAGAAGAACTAGAGATTACATATTAACTTACGGCAGTGATGAGTTGATTCCAGTCGGTTACACAGATTCTGACTTCATGTCAGATTAGGATTCAAGGAAATCAACCTCTGGGTATGTGTTTATGCCTGGCGGCGGAGTTATTAGCTGGGGGAGTATTAAACAGGAATGTTTTGCTGATTCCACCTCAGAAGCTGAATATGTGGTGGCTTGTGAAGCAGCTAAGGAAGCAGTTTGGCTCAAAAGATTCCTTATGGAACTTGGAGTGGTACCTTTGGCGCGACAGCCGCTCACAGTTCACTGTGACAGCAGCGGGGCAGTCGCACAATCTAAGGAACCCAGAAGCCATAAAAGCCAAAAACATGTACAGAGAAAATATCATTTGGTCAGAGAGATTGTGCAGAGAGGTGACATTGCCATCACCAAGATAACATCTGCGGATAATCTCACAGACCCCTTTACTAAGCCTTTGACTACCAAAGTCTTTGAGCAGCATGTGGATAGGATGGGCATGAGATGCAATCCTGACTAGCATTGAGCCCAAGTGGTAGATTGTTAGTTTTATGGTCTTAATCCATTAAGATTGATGTAATAAATTGATTAATTTATTTATTTAGCAATATATTCATGTTTTCCTTTCATGAGATGAATGGTGTTTTATTACTTAAATGCACTGATGAGTTCACGAAAGATACACTTTTATAGCATTATTTTATGAGTTTTCAAAGATAAAAGAACTCAAAACACTATTTTTAGCATAAAAATCATAAAGTTCATCCCCATCATCTTTGCTCATATCTTTCCATTATAGATGGTCATTTGTATGCATTTATATGAGTTCCAATGGCTTCCATACTCTCAATTATATTAATTTCTCTTTGTAGGTGTTAATTGAAGATTAAAGTTGAGATTCAAGAATTAAAGAGAGTTATGAAAAGTTTGGAAGGCAATTGGATGAAGAAATGACAAAGTTAGGCCAATAATAAGAAGGAACATGATAGACCTGGGTTGGTATTTTGACCATATCTTTTTACTCGGGTGTCCGATTGAGGTGATCTCAGAAGCATTGGAAATCTTGTTTAAAGATCTACAAATCATATTTCACAACATTTTTCCCAATTTGGACGTTTCGGGGGTCAAAATCATACATCAATCCAGAGACTGTTTTCTAATACGGGAATCACATACATATGTTCATATTTCCATTCTTGTGAAGTCCCACATTGGAAAGAAACCAAAAGAGAGCAAGACAAATGTTTCTATATAAAGAAGGGAGCTCTAGGCATTAAAAAACACAAGCAAGGAGAGCCTCCTCCTCTTTACTTAAGCTATTCATGTAATTGAGAGCAAATTGTAGAGAGAAAGTGAGGAAAGCCTTGTAAAATTAAAGATTTGGAATGGAATTGAAAGCTTCTTCTCCAATGGGTGGCTAATTTCTTTGATTGGATCTTCTAGGTGAAGCTAAGTTGATCCTATTCCTTTTGCTTATGCTCTTTCTTTTAAATTCCCTTGTTTATGTGCTTAATATGTTAGAGTAGATTTTTCTTCATTGCATTGTGCAACCTTTCATGCTTAGTTTCTTTATTAGCATTATTTTTACTATCTATGCTTAGGTTTGATAAATCATGCTTAGGAGTTAATATCTTTTGATGGTTTATGCTTACTTTTGATAGATAGTCATTAGGAATCTTTTCTTTTATGAAGGGAAGAAAATCTTAGCTATTAGATTGTTAATTTCTATCTTAGAGCTTTAAAGTTATATTTTCCAAATCTAAGCATTGATTTGCAATTAGATTTGAGTATTGTTTTTTTTGGGAAATGAGAAGAGCATAAGTGTTGGATTAGTGTCAGTTAGTGGATTCTAGATGATTCAATCATCCATTAATATTGCTTGTTTCTTGTTTTACTTACTTTAGTTTAATTCTATTCACATTCTCACATACTTATTCACTTATTTTAATTCTCACAATCCATTTCTCTATTTACACCATAAATTCCATCTTTTATTTTAAAATATGTTAGCATATTTCTTTATCTCCATCCACTCATTCTCCTTCTTTCACTTGTTATTTTCTTATTAACCTTGTTATTTTTCTTTGGTCATTAACTTTGTTACTAACTTGTTACTAACATTGCTCTTGATTTGTTCTCATGTTTTTAGTAACTTCTCTTTGTTATCTAGTTCTAGTTTTATTTTAGTTTGCATTTTTTATTTTCCTTGTTAGTATCTAGTTTCTTGTTTCTATTGTTATTTTCATTTGTATTAATTTGCTAGCTATATTTGAGTTGATACTCCTTTTCAAAGATCATTGTTATTTTCCTTGTAACGATCCTCGTGGGAACGATATTCGGACTTCCATAGTCTATATTACCTGAGACAACCGTATACTTGCGGGAAAATACGCATCATGCACATAACCAATACAAATGACAAACCGGCTCATAAGATGAACCGGAGTCCACAATTGTATTAGTTGTAACACGTGTGTGGATGAGATCTACATACAGGAGACATATGTCACAAATCTTACACTTAAATTGATTCACAACCGGTGATAAAATTGGGCATCTCATCTGACAAGGTTGCAGTATTATGATCACTATGAAATAGTGTGATCTGTCTCGATCATAGGAATGTAAGATTCTAGATCATTATACTAGTACATTGGATGTATTGAAAGACCATGAGAAGCACCTTAAGAACACTGTCTTTACTTTAAGGTCTGCTCTCATGATTCCCTAGCAATGGGCTCTCAACCCTGAGACATTGATGAACTCAAGTTTCTATCTATTCATTTGCTTTGAGGCACCAATGAGTGAGGCCAACTGTAGGTCAACACCTCGGGGTCTTTGATACGTGGTAGTAGGACTGTGAGAACATTTATTGGTCAAGATGGAATCTATCTTTTCCTCTTATGCCAATTAATGGATTTATCATTGGTAAGTGTACACCCATCTCAATTAAGAGTTAATTAGATAGTACTAATAATTGCTATAATTAATTGGGTCTCAAGGATAATAAGATATGGATCTAAATTGGTGGGACAGTCTGTCCAATTGATCTATGGATAATGATAGAGGGTCCTACTTGTAGTGATAGGGAAGTTTAGGGTCTTCATGTAATTTATTCCTAAGACTGGAGTTCAATTGGATTTATTTAGTGGAGTTATTTGCAATTAATTGCGGGCGCGGATTGCACATGAGATGTGGGGTCACGGTGTCCTAGTTGGAGCCAGCTTTCTATGGAATCCCTAGTGGTCTCCACGCTAGCTCAAGATTGGATCTTTACTAATTCTATTCGGACTAAAAAAAGAGAGCTAGTATTTCTATTTGAAGTAAGACTTCTAATAGTGGTAATAGTGAGAATAAAGGGTTACTAATTAATATAGAAGTTGGACTTCTAATTATAATGAAAGAGAGGAGTAGCAAAACTATATAAAGGAGAGGAGAGGGGTACCTTGGACGTCCCCATGCTCTAAGAATCCCCTTGGAGATTCACGCCAAAGGCTCCCTTAGTGTGTGTGCTAGAGTTGCATTCCTCCTCTTCCTCTCTCAATCTCTCTTCTAGTTCCCTTCTAGTTTCCTTAGAGGTTCTAGTTAGTCTTTCTCTTGGAGATTCCACCATCTCTCTTGAGAAAAGAGATCTGAAGAGGGACATAGTGTGGAAGACGATTGGGCATTGGAGATTCTGATTTACTTAGTGAAAGAGCTCTTCATCAAATTCTCCATTAGAGCACAATCGAGCTCCATAGGTATTTTTTACTCCTTGTAAGTTGTAAAATTCATGGTTGCTTGTTAGGTACCGTTTCTATCTTTTTGATAGATTTATTTGATAACCATGATGGCTGAGATTGAGGACATGCATCCTGGATTGGATTTTGTTGGCTCTTGGATAGGTGATCACTACTTCTAGTTGCTAAAAAGTTTTTGAAACCTATCCTAGAAGCCCACCCACTTCCAACAGCCCCCGAGGAGGAGCATGAGGAGGTCGTAGTTAAGAAGCCCGTTGGGCAAGAGTGGCAACCCAATGATGTCATATAGGCAACGTGTTAGGGCATGGGATGCGTATCATTTTGGGACTTGTTATTAGCCATTGTTGGCTTGTTCTTTTGGGAAAAGATGTAAAACTAAATCTTGCTTTTGATGTGATGTAAACTTTAACTTCAACTATGGATATGTTAGTGATGTTTTTCTCTCTGACATGAGTCTATGAATGTATATATATTCTCTCTTTCTAGAAAGTGATTTGATTGTGTGTTTGCTACACGCTTCTACAAATGTATCGAACGTGTGTGATTCGTGTGGAATCCTCACTGCGGAAACCTGTGGGAAACTAATTAGCGTGTGAGGGGTGGAATTTTCTGGCCCTCTGCGTCGCGACGCCGGATTTGGACAGAGTCCCGGTCTGGGGTCGTGACACTGGTCCAACCCTGGGACGCGCTTTGGTTGCGTTTTGATTCCCGAACTCCGACCACTACCATTTTAGGGTCCAGAGACTCAATTCCAATTCTGAATTTGGAATTTATTGACATAGATCACCCGAAACTTCCAATTTAAGTGAACGAACCCCAAGAACAACCAAAACCCACGAATTAATCACTTGGGCGCCACTACAGGTGCGCCCAAGTCAACCAGAAGCACTTAAGTGCCACCACAGGTGTGCCCAAGTCCCATTCTAGCCTCGGAACCACCAAATCCCTATTCACTTCAAATCTCGACCCAAATTAACATCCCAGAATCCTTACAAAACCAATAACAACCTGAAATAAAAAATTCAATTAACTTAAGCCCATCCGGAACCTCGAACTAAAGTCGGAGGACTAAAGAGCATCAACTCATAACTTGGGCGCCACTGCTGGTGCACCCAAGTGCACAGAACCACTTAGGTGCCACTACTGGTGCGCCTAAGTCCTCTGTCAGACCCGAGTCGTGAATTCTAGTTGCATTTCGAGCTCTGGACTTAAAATTATTAAAATACATCAACTCAGAACCTAAAGCAACGCCAGGACAAAATCTACCCTAGGTGAAACTCTTCGAAATCCCGAAACCAGGTCATACCATCATTACTAGCCAAACCATACAAAACCTGATACTTTGGTGCCACTGTAGGTGCGTCCAAGTCACTAAAGTGACCTAGGCGCCACTGTGTGTGCTCCCAAGTCCTCTGCCAGTATCGTTTCACGGGTTTCAACATCATCTTATATCTCGAATCAAAAACTTGAAACTTCAGAACCTTAAACAATCTAAACAGAACCCTAAGACATCCTTAATCTACCTCTAATCCATTTCTTAATCAACTCATAACTTAAAACAAACCAAACCAATTAAAAGTCACAATTAACAAGTTGCTTAGGCACTGAACTATCAAACTTAGGCTATTCACACCCTAGGAATAATTCGGATTCTCCTATTAGGTAACTTAGAGCGTTAGGCTTTGCTCCACAACTCTCCCTGTTCCGTTAGGGGACTGGGAGAGCTGATGTGGGCAGTCTAAGACCTTAGGCTAGGGTTAATCTGATGATCAGTAATAAAGCATTAATCACGTAAATCCAACTAAAAACCCCTTAGTTAGGCCCTTCTAGCCCCATATCAAAAGGCCATAAAATCTATAAAACCAACAAAATAAACCCAAAAATATTTTTCTTTTATTTCTTCCTCCACCTTTCGTGCCAAATATCTAATTGAACTTAATGATAAAAGGAAATAAAGAACTGATTTCTAAAATTGAAAAAATGAGAATAATGAGATGAGATGAGTGATTTCGCACACACTTTTAAACATTCACGGCCCATCGGCCACCTCCAATTAATTAGGCCCATCGACCTTTCACCTTTATCACTCGTGTATCTCACACGAAAAACACAAAAATCACAAGTCAAAGTCTCATTTACATCATCATTTTGGTTTGAAAGTCAGCCTTTAAACCCTATTTTGCCAAGGGATTTGAAGGGGGTACTCGGGAACGGGGCCGATCCTCTTCTTAAATATTTGATACCTCCCCCCTTTCATTTTCTTTATTTTACTTGGATATACTATGATTATGCTGTCGCGACCCCGGACCGGGATCCTGGCCCGCGAGCGGTGATGAACATACATATGAATATAGCAATGAAAATAAGAATATACACTTATTTAATTTCCCACAGATTTCCGCGGTGAGGATTTCACACACACTCACAAAACATTTACACTGGTGCGGAAGCTTGTAGCAAACCAAATTCATAACTCATTCCATAATACAAGACTGATAAACACATTTAAATGACATGACGTCAGAGTGAGCAATGGTCTCTTTGGCCTTCCAAAAATATAAAGTTAGAAGTTTAAACACAAATGTAAGTTGATTTATACATCCCCAAAATAATGGCCAACAAAGGCCAGTACAACCAAAAGAGTTAATCAAATGTGATTCTACAAACTCCCAAAATATTACGTAACTCTTCGCTTGACCCAATGTCTAAACGACATTGTCAGCTTGCCATTCTACTAAACGCTGCAGTTCACCGACTGCCTCTTTTGGCTCCTCCTCAAAGGCAATAACAGGGACTGGACCTGAGTACCATAAAAATGGGTCAGACACGACGGTTTGACAGGTGGGTGAATAGATATCACAATAAGATAAATTGAAAGATAAATTGAAAAAACATTAAAATCTGTCTAAACATATATTTCCATAAACAATATATCATTTATCAAAACGCATATATAAGATAAAACATGCAGGATATCAAAGAATGGGGAACTAACAAGATGGCAACCACACTAAAGCTAAATCCTCTCCATCACTAATGTGATGAGAGCACATTCAGTGCATTAGGCTCGAGCACGTGAAGTGACGAGAACCAACAATATATACATATACATATAGCTGGACAAGACCATGGCCGCGGAACCGGGTAACGGGGCAAGACAGGATCCAAGTTGCAACTGGCGGGAGTACGAGGGGGAGGCCCAAGTCAGTTGATCAGACTGACAAGGACGTCCAAGCTTAGTGGTGCCGACTCATAGGTTATATGAGAAATCAAAACATGTACAAGACTATATCGGTGTAAAACACTCAGGTAGGCGGGGCATGATGCTCATAGGCACACATTTCACATCATTATCTTTTTATGCATAAATGGGGCTGGTAGGACATGTCAGGTGCATAAATCCATAGTTTGAGACAAAACTAATGATATCGAGTGAAATCGGGTTAGGACAAGTATAATCCGAGTAAAACAGTACGATGAACCCTTATACAATTACGGACTATGTATTGGGGCTTTCATATTCACACAATATGTATAAAGGTCTTGTATGTCTATTATTGCTCTTGGCATGATACTCGAATGATGGTAGACATCCCAAATTGCCTTATATAGTTTGATAAATCCACAATTCCCAATACATTTCCGAAGTGGGGTTTCTTTCTAAGTCAATCTCCTTATGTCATCCCCTAAGTCTTTCCAAGGTGGCAGGGCGTCAGATCTGTTAGAAAAGAGTTTCCGCCAGGAACCCTAGATATTGCGTATAGACCAATGCGGAAATAGCTTTAAACGAAGATGATCAAAGACCATACGTGCGAGATCTCTATGATGTGATCTCGGTCTTTCTGATCTAATCTCGGTCTTGCAGCAGCCTGAAAATCTCAAGATTTTCTACTGTATCCCTTTATGCTCGAATTCACACTAGGGAGTGGGCGTCTTTTGTGAATTCTCACCGTTCTCTAAAACGAGATTTTTCTTCTTATTGACCTAGAGAGCAATAGCGCATATTTATAGGCTACAATAGGGACCTTAAGAAGTAAATAAGGATAGGCTCTTTATGGAAGCAGGAAACCCTAATTCGACCCAAATTAGAATCCTTGTTCCATAAATTACAATTCAGTCCACTAGAGAATTATAATTGCACTCGTGTCTTTATTCTCAAAATTAATATTTCGAGCTTCATGTCATTAAATGCTTATTAATCTCCCCACGTTAAGATTTCAGATATCCCTCGATTAAATAATTACCGACATCTATATTTAATCGATATCTTTATAATTCTTTGAGACCTTACACTTAACTTATTTGATATGTCGGACACAAAGTCCACCTGCAGGGTTTGACATAATCAAAACTTAAAAGTTTCATCAAGGAGATATCATCAATCCCAATTATGGGACGTGGATTCCGTCAATAAACTAATATGCACCATACACGTATTGTAGTCATCCAATTTACTGAGATTATTGACCCATAAAAGATCTCACTCCTTTGTAAATCAAAATGGCAAACACTAAATGTATGTGTCTATTATTTATGTCAGGTTTAAGAGTACAAGCACTCATAATAACCATTTGGATGTTAATCATCTTATATAGTCAGTATAAAGATAATAAAACCAAAAGCAGTACTGTTCAATACACACAAAGCATACTAGCATAATGAGTCAAAACTATACCTTTTCTCGCAGCGAGGACAAGCCTGCTGAAACATCATGCTACAATCGTACCGATGGTATGTCCAAGTCCATCTAAATTGTGAGCAAAAATTTATATTCTATAAGAACCGACCGATAAGTCCTCCGTGTATAAGTAGAACTCTATACACCAAGTTGTCTACTTATACAATAAAAGACACACATGCATAATCATAAATAATGCAAACATTTGTCCATACAAAATCTCATTTAGATGAAAAGACAAAATATACTAATTAGTGGAAGACGAATACATAAAAGTATGCTTTTAGTATGAATTTCCAACAATCTCCCACTTAGACTCAAAGCCATGCTGACATGTATTTCAACCCCATGCTTTCCACATGTCTATCAAAGTTCTTTGCTGGTAAGCTCTTTGTAAAAGGATCTGCCAGGTCGTCTGCCGATGCAATCTTGGTCACAATTATATCACCCCTCTGTATGATTTCTCATATGAGATGATACTTACGCTGGATGTGCTTACCCTTCTTATGCATCCTAGGCTCCTTTGCATTAGCAACTGCACCGGTATTATCACAATAAAGTATTATAGGTGATTTTACCGAATGTACCACTTCTAGCTCCATCAAGAAGTTTCTGAGCCAAACTGCCTCCTTGGCTGCTTTAGAAGCTGCCACATATTCGGCTTCTATGGTAGAGTCAGTAGTACATGATTGCTTGACACTCCACCAACTTATAGCTCCACCTCCCAATGTAAATGCAAATCCTGAGGTCGACTTTCTGGCATTATTATCTGACTGGAAGTCCGAGTCTGTGTACCCAATGGGTATCAAACTCTCTGCCCGGTAAATCAGCATATAATTTCTAGTCCTCTTAAGGTACTTAAGTATATGCTTAACCGCAGTCTAATGTTCTCTCCCTGGATTAAACTGGTATCTACTAACCATGCCAACGACAAAACAAATATTAAGTCTAGTACATAGCATTGCATACATGAGGCTTCCCACCGCCGAAGCATAAGGTTCCTTCTTCAGTTTTTCTATCTCATCAGGTGTCTTACGACACTGATCCTTGGATAAAGTGATTCCATGCCTGAAAGGAAGAAACCCTTTCTTGGAATCTAGCATGCTAAAACGGGCAAGAATTACATCAATATAAATTGCTTGAGACAAGCCCAACATTCTTTGTTTCCGATCTCGTAAGAGCTTAATCCCTAGAATGTGACTAGCTTCTCCTAAGTCCTTCATATCAAACTGACTCCTCAACCATACTTTGACCGAAGACAACACCCCGACATCGTTTCCAATGAGTAGGATGTCATCTGTTGGAAGTGGGTGGACCTCTTGGATAGGTTTCAAAACTTTTCACCAACTAGAAGTAGAGAAAACCTATCCAAAAACCAATGAAACCCAATCCAGGATGCATGTCCTCAATCTCAACCATCATAATCAACAAAACAAACCTATCAAGAAGATAGAAACAGCACTAAACATGCAACTACGAAATTCCACAACATACAAGCAGTAGAAAATACCTATGGAGCTTAGTTATACTCTAATGGAGAACTTGACTCAACTCTTTGATGAAGAGCTCTTCTAAGATCAGAATCTCCAATGCCCAATCGTCTTCCACACTATGACCCGCTTCAAATCTCTTTCCTCAAGAGAGATGGTGGAATCTCTAAGAGAAAGACTATCTAAAATCTTTAAAGAAACTAGAAGGGAACTAGAAGAGAGAGAGGGGAAGGAGAAGAATCCAACTTCTTGCAAACTAGGGTGATGGGCGTGAATCACTCCTTGGAATAGGGCATGGACATCCAAGGGGTTCCCTCCTCTTGCTTATATAGTTTTTCAACCTTCTCTCTGTGTATATTTAGAAGTCCAACTTCCATTATACTTAGTAACCCTTTGTTCTACTATTACCACTATTAGAAGTCTCACTTCAAATAGAAATAGTAGATTTCCTTTTGAGTTCAAATATAATTAGTAAAGATCCAATCTTGGGCTAGCGTGAGGACCACTAGGGATTCCATAGAAAGCTGGCTCCAACTAGGACACCCCGACCCCACATCTCATGTGCAATCTGGGCCCACAGTTAATTGCAAATAACTACACTATATAAATGCAATTTAACTCCAGTCTTAGGAATAAATTACATGAAGACCCTAAACTTTCCTATCACTACAAGTAGGCCCCTTTATCAATATCCATGGATCAATTAGTCAAACTGTCCCACCAATTTAGATCCATATCTTTTTATCCTTAGGACCCAATTAATTATAGTAATCATTAGTACTATCCAATTAGCTCTTAATTGAGATGGGTGTACACTTACCAATGATAGATCCATTAATTGGAATAAGGGGAAAAGATAGATTCCATCTTGACCATTAAATGTTCTCACAGTCCTACTACCACGTACCCAAGACACCGAGGTGTTGACCTACAGTTGGCCTCACTCATTGGTGACTTAAAGCAAATGAATAGATAGAAACTTGAGTTCATTAATGTCTCAGGGTTGAGGACCTAGAATCTTACATTCCTATGATCGAGGCAGATCATACTATTTCATAGTGATCATAATACTGCAACCTTGTCAGATGAGATGCCCAATCTCATCACTGGTTGTGAATGAATTTAAGTATAAGATTTGTGACACATGTCTCCTGTATGTGGATCTCATCCATACACGTGTTACATCTAATACACTTATGGACTCCGGTTCATCTCATGAGCTAGTATGTCAGTTGTATTGGTTATGTGCATTTAATTAATAAAACACCATTCATCTCATGAAAGGAAAACATGAATATATTAATAAATAAAGAATTTAATTAATTTGTTACATCAACCTTAATGGATTGAGACCATAAAACTAACATCATCTACATAAATTACTAAGAAAATCACCACATTGGCGTTGCACCTCTTATACACACGAGATTCATCTAGGTTCTGCTCGAAACCATAAGATTTAATGGCTTGATCAAAATGAATGTTCCAAGATCTAGATGCTTACTTAAGTCCATAAATGGACTTCTTAAGCTTGCACAACATGTGCTCACGACCTTTAGCTATGAATCCATCTGGCTGTACCATATAGATACATTCATCAAGATTAAGGAATGCTGTCTTGACATCCATTTGCCAAATTCCGTAATCAAAATAAGCCGCAATGGATAAAAGAATTCGGATGGATTTCAGCATGGCTAATGGCGAGAAAGTCTCCTCATAATCGATACATTCTTTCTGAGTAAACCCTTTCGCAACAAGCCTAGCTTTGAAGGTTTTAACCTTTCCATCCACACCTCTTTTCTTCTTGTAAACCCACTTACAATTGATAGGTTTTATCCCCTCTAGTGGTTCTACAAGATCCCAGACTTGATTATGGTACATAGAATCCATTTCTGATTGCATAGCTTGTTGCCATAGTTCTGCATATTTGTCTTGGATTGCTTCATTATAGTTACATGGTTCGGTATCTAGCTCATCAGGGACTCTGTCGTATGACTGTCCCAAGAACATATACCTCTCGGGTGGACGAACAACCCTCCCACTACGACGAGGCACATCCTGTGTCTGTGTATGAGTAGTGTCACATTGTGCCAAAACTAATCCTGGTGTGCCATCATCGACATGCTGATCTGGCTCATCACCCATCATGTTGATGGTTTCACCTGGAATATCATTAGCTAAAGACTCGGCAATCCTCCCACTACGACGAGGTAATGGAACGCCGAGTTCTCCATCTTTTGGTGCCTCTTCTTGTGCTATTGGTGATGGAAAAGTTTGGGTAGGTCTTTCTCCTCTCAATTCCTCTAGAACAATTTTGCTTTTGGGTTTGTGGTTCATGATATAGTCCTCTTCTAAGAATCGAGCATTAGTGCTAACAGTGAACTTTCGATCTTGAGGGTTATAGAACAAACCACCTTTTGTTCCTCTGGGATAGCCAACGAAAATGCAAACTTCTATTCTTGGTTTCAACTTATCTGTTTTCCCTTTCAGCACATGTGCTGGACTACCCCAAATCTAAACATGCTTTAAACTGGGCTTGCACCCAGTCCATAATTCTGTGGGTGTAATAGGTATTGACTTAGATGGAACTAAGTTTAGAATATATGTAGCTATTTCTAGAGCATGCCCTCATAACGAATTAGGTAAATCTGAATAACTCATCATTGACCTTACCATATCCATAAGAGTCCTATTTCTTCTTTCTGCGACACCATTTTGTTGAGGTGTACCTGGTGCAGACAGCTGGGATGTAATCCCCTCTTATGCTAAGTAATCCCTAAATTCTCCAAAAAGGTACTTGCCACCACGATCAGGTCGTAGTGTCTTGATACTCTTACTTAAACGCTTCTCCATTTCCGCCCTATACTCCTTGAATTTCTCAAAGCATTCGGACTTACGGCGCATTAAGTAAATGTACCCATACCTTGAATAGTCATCAATGAAAGTGATGAAATACTCAAAGCCACCTCTTGCCTGGACATTTATGGGTCCACACAGGTCAGAGTGAATCAATTCCAACGGTTCCTTAGCCCTATAGCCTTTTGCCGAAAAAGGGTGCTTGGTCATTTTCCCCTCTAAACAAGATTCGCAGACTGGAAGGGCCTCGACTGCCAATGACTGTAATGGTCCATTTGCAACCAGTCTTGATATCCGCTGTAAATTAATATGACCCAGGCGTAATTGCCAAAGATACGTTTGGTTCATTTACGATGGTTCCTTTCTCTTACATGGTAGGGTAATTGTGTTATTCAATTCAGTCAGTTGCAGTTTAGAAGAGATAGGATTAATAATATAAAGATCATCCACCAATGAACCAGAACGAATAAAACGCTTATTGTACTTAATAACCACAAATTTATTAAAATAAACAGAATAGCTGTCTTTAACCAATTTGGAAACAGAAATTAAATTCCTCCTGATGGAGGGAACATAAAGACAATCTCTTAAAATTAAAGTCCTATCTCTACTGAAACTTAGACTAATGTCTCCTACTACAACTGCTGCTACTCTCGTAGCATCACCCATGAGCAAATAAATCTCCCAATCACTTAGCTGCCTGGTTTTCTGGAAACTCTGCAAAGAATTGCAAACATGATTAGTGGCTCCCGTATCTACACACCAGGTACCGGTAGATATAACCCAAACATGATTCAACAACTAGTGAATGAAATTTACCTTTATTGTTCACGTTGTTGAGAAAAGTTGGACATTGCTTTTTCCAGTGCCCTGCTTCCTTGCAATGAAAACACTTGCCCTTGGGCTTTTTCACTTCTCCCTGTGGTTCGTTGCCCCCTTTAGGAACTGCATTACGATTCTAGCCATTTTTCTGTTTCTTCTTGCTTTTTGGCTTAGAAACAGAACCTTTTTCAGCAATGTGAACACTGGGTGGCTTTTTTAAAAGGCCCTCAGCAACCTGGAGTTCCTTGAGTAATTCCGCCAGGGAAAAATTGAGCTTGTTCATGTTGTAATTTAGGCAAAAATTCTCAAAGGAATCAGTCAATGATTGAAGAATGATATCGATCTGGGTCTCCCTATCAATTTCTGCTCCAAGGACTTGAAGTTCATTGAGGTGGCCCATCATTTTCAGAACATGATCCCTCACAGGGGTACCTTCAGAAATCTTAGTGTTAAACAGTTCTTTCATAGCAACCTGTCTAGTAGCCTGATCCCGATCACCAAACATCTCCTTGAGACTGTACATGATGTCGTAGGCAGTAGGATAAAGCTGATGTTGCTGTTGCAAAACATTTGACGTGGATGCCAAAATGTAACATCGCACCATCTCATCAGCCTTGTTCCATTTTTTGTATGCCTCAATGGCTACTGCATTGGTACATCCATCCATAGGTTTCTTTGGGCACACCTCAGTGAGCACATATTTGTACTCTTCAGCAGTTAGCACAATATCCAATTTTTTTTCCAGTCAATGTAATTAGGTCCAGTGAGTTTGTGTTCTTTGAGAATAACAGCAAGTGGATTGAAAGCACCCATCTTAAAACCTAAGATTTATATAATTAGAGAATTATAATGGGCAAAATTAAATCTTTGGATTCAAATAAAAGGAAAATTGGCTCCCTCTGCCAATTAACAAAAGAATCCGACAGTAATCTAAAATACCAATGCATAGTATGCCTCGATGTGAGGAAAAGTACCATACTTATATTGTTTAGATAGGACATAACCTTTTAGGTCTACTGTCAAGGCAACAACCATGCGAAGTAAAACCAAATAGCTACCATGACTTTGAGCCTATAAATAATAGAAGAGGCTCAGATGGAGAGCATATTGTTATTTATAGCTAAGTGTATACCATCATTTAAGTTAGGGCCCATTATTTTGTATTCAGTCCCATCAGATGGAGAAGAGACCTATACTAATAATTACCCTAAATCATCCATATGGGAGTTTGTACTGGAGATTCCATAATTAACTCATCCTATTAGGAGGAAGGCTCTAAGGTCAACACATAAATCAATTACATCTCCTACAAAACTATGATGGAGACCGTGGGAGCTAACGAAGTTCCCTCTCCCACTTAGTTATTAAACAATGAGGGTTCTTAAGACCAGTTTAAAATCTAGTAGTAATGGATAACCATATCTATACTACTATACCATTCCAAACATAATTAAACAGGTATAATATCATATGTAGCAAGTTATGATAATAATAGACAACCAAGCACATAAAAGGAAAGACAACCAGGATAAGGAGCCTAGCTATCATGGTCAAGTAGGATCCTTTTGTTTTCATGATTGCCACTTCTTTAAAACATGCGCTTCACAGAGGGGGTTCGGGGGTGTCTGGACCATAAATTTTTTTTATCAAGTTCTTCATTCGAAATCGAATTTCTGCCTTCAGAACCTACGCCTCTCCATGAAAAATTACATTGAATCCTAAGCCTCCTTACGAACGGAGTTCATATGCTATCTCAATATAATTACATCTCCATGAAAAATTACATTGAGCCCTAAGCCTCCTGACGAACGAAGTTCACATGCTATGTCAATATAATTACATCCCTATAAAACTTGTTAAATACGTAAAATAGTAACCACGAATTTGATTCGTGGGATCCATTCACATAACATACACACATGGTGACCATGATAGCCAGATCAATCGCTGCAAAACAGAGGTTATTTAGTTCGTTGCAAAACAAGGGTTACAGACAGCAAAGGCAAACCATCTCTTTTACAGCAGCCTATAATCTTACTATGTTTTCTTCAATCCATACGCAGTATCAGGATTGGCTCTGATACCATTGTTAGAAAAGAGTTTCCGCCAGGAACCTTAGATATTGCGTACAGATCAATGCGGAAATAGCTTTAAACGAAGATGATCAAAGACCATACCTGTGAGATCTCTCTGATTTGATCTCGGTCTTGCAACAGCCCGAAAATCTCAAGATCTTCTACTGTATTCCTCTATGCTTGAATTCGCACGAGGGAGTGGGCCTCTTCTGCAAATTCTCTCTGCTCTCTAAAACAAGATTTTTCTTCTTATTGACCTAGAGAGCAATGGCCCATATTTATAGGCTACAATAGGGACCTTAAGAAGTAAATAAGGATAGGCTCCTTATGGAAGCAGGAAACCCTAATTCGACCCAAATTATAATCATAGTTCCATAAATTACAATTCAGTCCACTAGAGAATTATAATTGCACTCCTGTCCTTATTCTCAAAATTAATATTTCAAGCTTCATGTCATTAAATGCTTATTAATCTCCCCACGTTAAGATTTCAGATCTCCATCGATTAAATAATTACCGACATCAATATTTAATCGATATCTTTATAATTCCTTGAGACCTTACACTTAACTTATTTGATATGTCGGACACAAAGTCTACCTGTAGGGTTTTACATAATCAAAACTTCAAAGCTTCATCAAGGGGATATCATCAATCCCAATTATGGGACGTGGATTCCGTCAATAAACTAATATGCACCATACACGTACTGTAGTCATCCAATTTACTGAGATTATTGACCCATAAAAGATCTCACTCCTTTGTAAATCAAAATGACAAACACTAAATGTATGTGTCTATTATTTATGTCAGGATTAAGAGTACAAGCACTCATAATAACCATTTGGATGTTAATCATCTTATATAGTCAGTATAAAGATAATAAAACCAAAAGCGGTCATGCTCAATACACACAAAGCATACTAGCATGATGAGTCAAAACTATACCTTTTCCCGCAACCAAGACAAGCCTGCTGAAACATCATGCTACAATCGTACCGATGGTGTGTCCAAGTCCATCTAGATTGTGAACCAAAACTTATATTCTATAAGGACAGACCGATAAGTCCTCCGTGTATAAGTAGAACTCTATACACCAAGTTGTCTACTTTATAGAATAAAAGACACACATGCATAATCATAAATAATACAACCATTTGCCCATACAAAATCTCATTTAGATGAAAAGACAAAATATACTAATCAGTCGAAGACAAATACATAAAAGTATGCTTTCAGTATAAATTTCCAACAAGAACAACCCATCCAAACCTTAGAATACCATTTCTGAAAACAATTGAAAAGACTCAGGAATTCTGGGTGAAATTCGGTCACCTGTCGGTCAGCTAGCGGTTAGTCACCGAGGGGCTCAACGGTTAGCCGCTGGCTGACCGCGGGGCTGGTCGTGGTTCACCCTGCTAAAATACAACATTCTGTGTGTCTGACAGCGCATTTCGGCTACCTGGCGGTCACATGGCGATTAGCCGCAGCAAAGGTCGGCTAGCCGCCTGTGCTCACCCAAGATTATGAGTATTCTAGAATTGTAACCGAACCTGGGTCGGCTAGCCGCCGGTCACCTATCGGCTAGCCACCAAGGTGACCGCCCAGCTACGGGAAATACACATTAGGTGCAGATTTCTCCTCTTTCTTTCCCCAAACCATTGTACTTCCACTTCATTCATTTCCTGACATGAAATGGGTCTATTCCCTTCCATTCAACACCCATTCGTTTCCTCCAACAACCAATCTATCAAGGCATTAATTCACCCTCCAATACCAACCACATTCAATGCAAAGTCAAGCACCATCTATGAAGTCCTTAATGGGAAAACAAGCTTTAATAAATGAATGCATACATTCTCATAAAACTAATTAAGTGGAAATTTTATCAATAAGCACATTTCCAAAGAGCAATATGAAGCATAGGAAATTGGAGAAAGATAAGTAAAAAAAATCCACATTTTTAATAACATAAGAACTCATTCAAATCAAACCCATTCATCCACTTGCCTTGGTTCCAAAGATGACTAATCAAGTTCCCAACACTTCTCTCATACCCAAATCACAATCTACACAAAAATCCCCAAAATACACTCATTACCAACCCTAAAATGGGTAAACCAAGAAATATAATGAGAAAGCACCCAATAATGAAGATGAGGCTCCTCTAGGACAAGAAGAACACTGATCTAGGAGATGAAGAGAATCACTTACATGGAAGACCTTCAAAAAGGCAAAGTTTGTTCAAAGAGATTCTTGCAATGGGTGGTTTCCTTCACAAATGGCATCAATGGATAGCTTTCATGGAGAGGGAGAGGATGGTGATCTCCATTTTCCTTTTAGCATGAGCTTTGGTGTGAGTTTTTGAAGAACAAGCAAGAATAACAAGAACAAGGTTGAAACCCTAGAGTGCCAGAGCCAAAGTCTCTTCTCAATGAAAAGTTGCAAAGGAAAGGGAAAGTGAAGGAGACTTCTCCTTTTATAGGAAATAGGGTTGGGTCCCACAACTTAACAAGTTAGTCGGGCTTAAAACTTGGGTTTCTGGGTCTCGGATGAATTCAACGAAGAAGGAATAAATGTCCAACGAAATTTCTAGTTTCCAGAAAGTATATATTTCGTGGGTTTCGGGGACATTGAAAATAATGTCCAGATTTTGTGTAAAAAGACTGTTTTACCCTTATCATTAGCAAAGTGGGGTCTAGAGGTCTCGAACGGAAACGAGGCAAACACAAAAATTGTAGGGAATAATAAAATAAATCAAATGGAACAAAATACTGATTTTCAGAATTATTTAATAAACCCCAAATTCACTCAAAACACAATAAAGGAACCCCCAAAGGGTCCCACTAAATCAAAAGAGTTTCCAAAATAGTCCAAAGCTATATAAAAGCTATTCTAATACAAACTTAACCAAACTCCACTAATCTCACTTATAACTAAAGCACGTCTTAATTAACACTAATCGAAAACTCTCGGAGCGGGGTCTTACATATGCTATGTGAGGATTAACCTTTATTTGGACTTTAACTCATGACCCTGAATTAGCCCAACGTCAAAGAGACCCAAATCATTATGACGGGACAACCGTCGCGTGTTGCCGGCAGCACATTGGATGAGAGGAAGAACCCACCCGATTATTTTTCTCCTCATATTTTCTCGGCTATCGTCGAAGAACGGTGTTATGGTCGTACCGTACCTGGCGATTGTGAGCCGTTGATTTTGAAGGTAGTCGAAATCCTCACTTTCAATGTAAAATTTAAATAGCATATATAAATTAATGTAGATTTCCTAAGCCATGCCTTTCTTGGGGCGTCAAAATTCACATCCGATAGTCAGGTCAGTCCACGGAGAGTTATTTATCGCACAAAACATGTCCTATGTAAAAACTAGTACCAACCTAATAAAAATCTATACAAATAAATCTCTATGAAACTGAAATTGAGATTTAATTACAAATCCAAATTAAAAATTACAATCCCAGATTAAAAGAAAAATCCTAATCTAGAAACCTAATTTTTTGGACGTGTGATAGCATGGGATGGAGGTGCTTGATGCATTCTTTGGAAGAATCTTGGGTTGCAAACATTCAAATCTTGAAGCCTATCTTTTAGGAGTTAGTTTCTCTCTTCAAATCTATTTTGTGTGCCCTTCCTTAAAAAGTTGAAACTCCGTTGGTAGCTTCCAATTCCTGCACTTAGCCCCACTTCTCTTCCAAATAAATTTCAAATCTGAAAATCAGATTTGATGTGCAATTTTTTAATGCATGTGGACCCCACTTGGGGTGTGTGAATCTTGAAACAATTAAATGCATGGACGTCCTCTCCTTGGTTTAAAGAATTTCAAATCTGAAATTCAGATTTGTATTTCAAATTGGAATACATGATGGCCCCCACTTGAGTGTTCAATGCTTGAATTCCCATGTCTTAGACAGCCTCCACCTCAGAGGGATTTTCGCAATTTTTTTTCTTCTTTGTTTGTCTTGATTTGAATCTTCAGACAAGGGTAGTATAGACCCCATGTGGAGCTTTAATACCTTGGTTTTCCTTCTTTAATTTATTTCTTCCGCGGGTCCCAAGAAATTGATTTTCCCTACAAAAATACGAATAATATAATCAATGATCAAAGAATTATCTATTTATGTAGGAAAAGAACATTGCAAGATGCGGGCCCCAATTTACACTAAATAGATGTATAAGATTTCACCATTTCATCAAGTTTCTTCAATCAAATCAATGGTGCAAAGAAAATTCATCATTTCATGTGTGAATAAAAAATTATGAGAAACTTGTGACTTTCAACGCCAAAAATAGAGAAATTCATGATTTTATGTGAAAAATGCAATTTTTGGATGAATTTTGACTCGAATTCTGAATTTGATGCTCACAAACTTAAAATCATGATTTTTTTTTTATTAAAATGGTGCATGATTTGAAGATTTAGTCCTTAATTACTCTAAAATGATGAGGAAATTATGCATTTTTAAGGACTTATCAACTGACTAGTCGACGGATGGACGATGATCAAGAAGAAGACATAAAGATCGTATTATATAATTTAGATCAAAGGGTTGTTAGAGATTATGATGTGTTTTGTTAGAATGTTTGTAATGTTAGGATCTTAGGAGATAATCCTTATCTTCAAGATAAGGTTAGTTTATATTTACTTATAAATGTAGATGTTTTCATTTTAATAAAACTTACGGGTGAAATTATGGGAAGACAGTGATTCTTGAATCAAGAATCACCATGTTCCTATAATTTCACCATAGGTTTCACTAAGTGAAAATATTACATTTATAAGAAAATATGAACTAACCATATCCAGAGGACAAAGATAATCCGAACAACACTAATATCCTAACAATCTTCTTTAAGAGATAATCATAATCTCTAACATCCCCCCTAAATCACATGGTACTTTCAGAGAAAGTATTTGGGATTGTGAGCATGAAAAAGAACCCTTTGATCTAAATTATATAATACGATCTTCATGTCATCTTGGTGATCGTCGTCTGTTCGTGGGTCCATCACTGATGCAACCCGCTTCTTCTGAGTCTATCTGTGTCGGCGGCCGACTAGATCAAATTTGTCGTGATTTCTTCCAGAAGCTTTGATCGTGCAATTTTGATGAAGATAGTGAGATTGTAGGGCCTTAGATGGATGGATAGGAGAGGATGCTCGGTTTTGTTTTTTTTTTTTTTTTTTTATTGAAAAGGAAAAAAAAATGACGATGTTAATTGTAGAAGCAGGATTGCACCTGGCTTGATGACAAGATTATCGCCAGGCCTAATGTCTTCTTGGTGATTGTCGTCCATATGTGGATCCATTACTGTCACAACTTACTCCTTTCTGAGTTTTTCGATGCCGGTGGCCCACAGGAACAGATTTGTTGCAATTTCTTCCAGAAGCTTCGATCGTGCAATTTTGATGAAGATTGTAAGATCGGAGGGCCTTATATGGATGGATAGGAGAGGCTGTTCAATTTTTTTAGCTGTTCAATTTTTTTATTGTAAAAGAAAAAAAATGATGGTGCTGATTGTGGAAGTAGGATTGTACCCGACTTGATCGTAAGATCATCGCGGGGCCCAAGCTCTTATACCATATATAATTTCACCATAACTATGAAGAGAGGAAATCCTCTCGACTTATACATAACAATAACCACTATTATTTAAATTCAAATGCAATGATAAAATCTCTAACAAATATCTATTTTATCTCTAATAACCAAACCAATCAACCTAAGATTATCCCTAACATCCTCCCTCAATCACATGATTGCCGGGGTACAATCTTGCTTCCGCAATCAACACTGTCATTTTTTTTCAATAAAAAAAACTGAGCATACTATCCATCCGTCTAAGGCCCTACGGTCTCACCATCTTCATCAAAATTATACGATCAAAGCTTCTGGAAGAAATCATGACAGATCTGATCCAGTAGGCCACCGACATCGACAAACTCAAAAAAGGAGCGGGTTGCGATAGTGATGGATTCACGGAGGGACGGTGATCACTAAGAAGAATGAATATCATATTACAAAATTTAGATGAAAGGGTTCTTCTTTTTCATGTTCACAATCACTTATACTTTCTTAGAAAGTACCATGTAATTGTGGGGGGATGTTCTTGAAGGTTTAGATGGTATCAAAGCTTGGGCCAAGTGATGATCTTGCGATCAAGCCGGCTATGATTCTTCTTTCGTGATTATCATCGTCAATTTTTCAATATCAATAAAAAAAATTGACCATCCTCTTATATACATCCATCTAGGCCATATGATCTCACAATCTTCATCAAAATTGCACGATCGAAGCTTTTGGAAGAAATCAAGTGGGCCATTGGCACCGACAGACTCGGAAAGGAGTGGGTTGCGACAGTGATGGATCCAAGGATGGATGGTGATCACCAAGAAGACATGAAGATCGTATTATATAATTTAGTGTTATAAGATATGTATCTTGGGTGGATGCCCACTTAAGATGAATTAAGGTTAGAATTAGGGTTGCTATCTTATGATGTTACTTTACCTATAAATAGGCCTCTCCCCTTTGTATTTATACACAGATAATGAGATAGTAGAAAAGCTCTCTACTTTGCTCTGTAATATTTTTTGTCTCTCTCTTTTCTAACACGTTATTAGCACGATTTGCATACGTTTGAGAAAAAGGAAAAAACCATCGGTTTGCTCCCCTCGGTTGGCGTGCGTGGCTTATAACAATTTTTTTTGTTTTGTTTGCTTTGGTTTTCTATGAATTTTGTTTCAAAATCTCTTCAACTCGAGAAGCGTGCAAACAAAAAAAAAATTTTCAAAGCCGCCATGGAGTAAAATTCCTATTATTTTTTCAACCTTTTTGTTTCCAGCAAAAGGGCTCGGGTCATGCGCCAACTGTAGCAAACTCAATTGCATAGTGTCGAGCCTCAATTTGCATACTGTAGCAAACAACACATAGTCTTGTTTCATACTTTGCCTCAATTTCCATGCAACACAAAGTCCTCATTTTTTCTTTCTTTGTCTTCCACCTTGGGACGAGCACCATACTACCCAAGCCATCATTTTGCTATTGTTGTATTGCTGAAGTCACGAGTTGGTTCTATAGAAAAAAGTTATTCAAGAGATCCCTATTGCTGACGCAAGCGTGAGTCCCAGTCTATTCGTTCAACAAAATCTTTGATCAATCGTAACTTCCTCATCCGACCTTCGATCAATGAACGGTTTGGTTCTACAGATTCGTGGCGACGAGCATTATCTAATAGATGTAACAAATCAAAATTTCAACGATCATAATTTTTTTTGGACTACCATTACTGTAAGTGGTATCTAAACCATAGTTAAACCCAATTTATTAGAATGCATGAAATCAGTTTGTAATGCTTGTTTATAGTATTCATAGTGTTTTGGTTACTGTTCATACCCCTTTGCATATTTTTTTTTAAAATTTATCAATACTATGAATGGATCACAAAATAGAACTAAAAGTTCTAAATCTGAAACAAAGTTCACCTATTTATGGACCAGTAGTCCTAGAAGTTGAAGTATTGGTATAAGCCTGTAGATTCATATCCTTAAATCAAAACCTGGAGTTTTTTTTATTCCAAATAAATTATACGGCCATGAAATTAAACATGAAGATTTGACAGAATCAGAAGTTCTGATCATTTGTTAGAACCAGGAGTTCTACTTCAAACCCGAAGATTTGACAAAACCTGTAGTTTTAATGTCATGTGTTAGGAACCTGAAGTTCTAAATCAACCCTGAAGTCTTCATAGAACCAGCAATTCTGATTCTCAAAGTTGAGAACATGATGTTCTAACTTTTCATTGGCTAACTTATTTGTCATGTTTACATTCATTTCGTAATTTACTTCTGATGTTAAGCTTTCATTTTTCCCTTTTTACTTTTTTGATCTTTGGCATACGGTTAATTTTCTATATATATATATATATTTCTTATTACAGTTCTTGCATGATGACAAATCTGGCTAAACTTGACTTTAAAGCACTTAACATAAATGGGGATAATTACTTATCTTGGCAATTGAATGCTAAAACCCACTTGCAATCCAAAAAACTGGAAGAGACCATAAAGGAAGGTAACAAGATGTCCCTAGAGGAAAAGGCGTTAGCCCTCATCTTCTTGTGCCATCACATACATGACGACCTAAAAAATGAATACCTTTTTGTGGAAGACCCAGCAGGTCTATGGAAATCCCTGAATGATAAGTATGCTCACTAAAAGATAGTCATACTACCAGCTGCGTAGAATGAATGGTTAAACCTGAGGTTACAGGATTATAAAACAATATCTGAATACAACTCTGCCCTCTTCAATATTGTTTCCAGATTAAGATTATATGATGAAAAGGTTTTGGGGGAGCAGACGTTGGAGAAAACATTTTCCACTTTTCATGCCTCGAATGTGCTCCTGCAGCAGCAAAATCAAGAGCGATGTTTCTCCAAATATTCAAAACTTATCTCATGTCTCCTAGTCATTGAATAGAATTGCACAGTATTGATGAAAAATCATAACTCCAGACCAACTGGATATTCGGTAGTTCCTGAAGAAAATGTCAGTTTTAGCTCAAACAGAGGCAGGGGAAGGGGGAATGGATTACATAAATCCTCTAGTAGAGGTGGAAGAAATAATTCCTCCAGGTGACGTGGTTTTAAAGATCCCCCTCCAAAATTTAAAAATCACTAGAAGTGGTCTACCTTCAGCATAAGAACAACCAAAACCCATCGTCTAATCCTACCCACCATCCTGATGACACGTGCCACAAATGTGGAAGAGGTGGGCATTGGTCACGCACTTGTTGTGCCCTCAGCATAAAAACAACCAGACCCCATCGGCTAATCCTACCCACCGTCCTGATGACACGTGCCACAAATGTGGAAGAGGTGGGCATTGGTCACGCACTTGCTGTGCACCAAAGGAAGTGGTGGAACAATATAAAGCATAAAATGTCTCTGTTCATTTAGCAGAGACAAATGATCTGAAAGGCTGGAATTAGGATATAATGACACCAGAGAGGTCTCCAATTGACATTACAAACTTGGAGACTCGTAACTTCTTTCAGGACGAGGACAACCAACATTTGGATAATGAGGCATTTAACAATCATTTGGGAGCATCCCCTGGCATGGTCTAGAAGACCCATAATTCTTTAAACTTCACAAACTTAATTTTTTTAATTCATTTGAGATGCATGTTTCTTATACTTTTAATGTCCTAATTTATGGTGAATGTTTTAATTATTTCGGTTTTAATCATGTGATTGCATAGTTATATTGTTTTATTATTTTTGTTTAAGGTATGGACTATGGAACTGAGGAAAATCTTTGTTTGGTAGATAGTGCCACAACACACACGATTCTGAAAAATCAGAAATTTTTCTCAGAATTGATGTTAATTCCACGAAAGGCATCCACCATAGCTGGACCCATGCAAATAATTAAAGGCTCTGAAAGAGCCCATATGATATTACCTAATGGTACTCATCTATTCATTAAAGATGTATTATTCTCAAGAAGTTTTCGAAGAAACTTGATTAGTTTCAAAGACATTAGAATGAACAGGTACCACACTGAGACTGTAAGTGAATGTAACAAGGAGTACTTATGCATCATTACTAGTATTGGAAGCCAGAAGCAAATACTAGAAAAACAAAGTGCACTCTCATTAGGGTTATATTACACAACAATCTCTAATGTTGAATCGCATTCGGTTATAAGAAAAACAACAAAGTCAAGCTCGAAGCTTAGTGATCCTAATTCCTAAGACTTTACAGCTTTTGCATGATAGGTTAGGTCACCATGGAGCTATTATGTTGAGAAAAATCATAGATAACTCAGTTGGGCATTCCTTAGAGAACCATCAATTGACCATACCTAGTGGGTACTTATGTACTCCATGTTCACAAGAAAAATTGATCATCCGACCTTCTTTTGCTACTGAATCCCCATCCTTTCTACAAAGGATACAAGGTGACATTTGTGCACCCATAAATCCCCCTAGTGGACCTTTTAGATATTTTATGGTTTTGTTTGATACCTCCTTCTATTGGCCGGATGTTTGTGTACTTTCCACTAGGAATGTAGCCTTTGCCCACCTATTAACTCGAATAATCAAACTTAGGGCTCACTTCCTTGATTATCCCATTAAGTCTACAAGACTTGACAATGCAGGTGAATTCACATCACAGGTTTTTGATGATTTTTGTTCATTTGTAGGAATTGTAGTCGAACATCCTGTCCCTCATGTCCACACTCAGAATGGCTTAGCTGAATCCATGATTAAGCGCATCCTACTCATTTCTAGGACTCTGCTGATGTAGTCCATATTACCAATTAGTACTTGGGGACATGCTGTGTTGCATGCATCAATTTTAATTTGACTTCGACCCACGGCCTATCATCAATATGCTCATGCACAAGTTATATTAGGACATCAACCCAATATTTCTTACTTGCGCAAGTTTAGTTGTACAGTTTAAGTCCCAACACCACCTCCTAAGTGTACTAAGATGGGACCATGATGTAGATTGAGAATCTATGTAGGTTATGACTCTCTCTCGCTTATTTGATATTTAGAACCAATGACAGGAGATGTTTTCACTACTTATTTTCCCAATTGTCAATTTGATGAGACAATATTCCCGTCGTTAGGGGGAGATATGAAGAACGACGAGAATTAACATAGAATACGTTCACTCTGTCTCATTTGGATCTACAAGCTTCACAATGTGAAAATGAAGTATGACGAATTCTGCACTTATAAGAAATTGCAAACGTTATCCGATGCATTTAACGATGTAGCAAAGGTGACAAAGTCACATGTGTTAGCTATGAATGCACCTGCTAGGATTATTGTCCCTGTAAGACGAAGTCAAAATACAGGAGCAAAAGAATTTGCATACGCCAAAAGCATGGCAGACCTATAGGTTCAAAGGACCTAGCCCCACGGAAAAGGAGAAATGAGCAATCATCATCATGTCCTCTTGAAGATGCATGTAACGCTCTTGAAGAGGTTCTTCCCGAAGAGGCACATAACACTCCTGAAGAGGTTATGGTAAAATCCTCTCTCTAGCATAATGGAAGTCCCTGGTGAGTATAAGACCCCGATCCCTAATTTCTATGTTTAGTGTTGTCTTAGTTGCGGATTAGTTTTTTTTAGAAGATTAGAGGTTGTTTGGCTATGTTTGTAAATTTAACTAGATTTTTATAGCTTTGGAGAATTTTTGAGAGCGTCGAGTCTGATTTGACAGGCTCGGGGTGGCCCTGTGACACGTGTCCGAGTGGGAATTCAATTTTGATTTAAAAAACTATTGATTTTAATCTTTTTAGATTTGTTATTTAGGTCCCAACAACTTTTATGTTCACTTTATTTGAACTCGAACTCTAGAAAATGCGTTCTTCGAGAAAAAGGGCAAATCCGTCTTTTCAAACCCAATATGTTCATAAATATCAAAATTTGAAAACCATGAGGAAAATATACTTTTTTGAAAACTAGATTTTTCGTCAATCACTTTTCTCTTCTTCGTCATCTTCATATGGGACACACAGATAGGAGTTTTAAGCCCTTGAAGCTTTAGGGGCCAATGGGGCCCGCAACTTACCTCTTATAAAACCGAGACCCACATTTGTTTCATCTTCTTCTTCACTATTCTGCTGCAACCGAACCAGGGAGACATTTTCTTCTTCCTTACCTTCTCTTTCCTTTTACATGTCCCCCTTAGAGTGCCTCAAGGAGAAATCTGAACATACCATCTTCCTCCTTGCCTCCTAAACTTCTCAAAGATACTAGTTTTGAAGAAATCCCCGCAGGACAACCACCTCCTCCAAGCCCTTCTTCTTGTTTGAACCACCAAGAGGTAAGCAATGGCTTCCTTCTTGTGCCACTGAGTTTATTTGGTCCCTTAGGAAGCTTTCCTTCATGCATGTAAGGAAGCTATTTGAGAGCTCCTTCTCTTTTCAAAATATGGAGTTTTTGAAATGGGTTTTCATGGGGTGTTTGTGTAGATTGAAGGTTGAGTTGAGAAGGTAGTTTCTTGGAGTGTCTATATCAACCCAAGGCAAGTGAATAAGTCGATAGGAATGCACGTAATTGAAATAGATGTTCCTTTCTAAGTTTGATATGATGAAAGAAATTTCTATTTCATTTAATTTGTCTCTTGGTTTATATATTGCTCATTTTATAAAGTTTTATATGCAAGATAGTATGCAACATTTTTGCAGGGTTTATGTCTATTATAGCTGGGATAATCATGGTTTTTGATGGCTTTATAAGAATGTAAATTTGATTTGTTAAATATCCTGCAATTTCACTCATACTGAATTCTAAATTCTGTTACAAATGATTTTGGGAATGAGGTTAATGATTATGGTGGAAATGATGTGGTTTGATATTAAGGAGTATTTAGAACATGGTTGAATGGATGGTGGGAGTGTAAATGAAGAAGACAGAAGGGAAGACCTGCAGGTAGCAGAGTAGAAAAACTGAACAGGAAGCTACCTATTTCGGGCAGGGTAGAAGCGCAACCCGCTCGAGCGAGCCTGGGCTTGCTCTAGCGGGCCTAGCTTCTGTGACTGTCCACTCGAGCAAGCCTGGGCCCACTCGATTGGGCCTGGGACCTGGCCAGTTTGTCTTTTGTGCAATATATGAGGCCCATGTGTGCAATTTGGGGCCCGATTTGAGTATGAAAACTTCCTAATGACTTAGGAATCATCGGGAACTGAGATTTCGAGTCCAAATCACTCCGTTTGACTAAAATTAATGAAGAAAGTTTAGTATTTAAATTACCAAGGATTTTCTATAAGTCTCGATATACACTTTGTGCCCTCGAATATTGGAGACCTTCAGAGGCACCAATTTCATCACTAGTAAACTGACATGGAGGCACTAAGGGTGTAACGAGATGGCCCTCAGTAAGCCCATTAAACATACAAACTTACCTCATTCTAAGCCAGCAGATTTATACAATTTCTTATAAATCGTTTTGAAATGAATTTGAGTGGTTCTCCATGTTTGAGATAATCAATAATTCCAAGTTTGTAGATTTATGTATCTTTTTATAAATCGCTTTGAAACGGATTTGAATGGTTTGCCACGTTTGAAACAATTGATAAGACTACTCATTTGATTTGTTCATATTTGTTTGTCTGTGTTATGTTAAGAGTAGTTCTTTTATTGATGTACATGTGTTTTGATGGTTTGATCGTACATTTCGGATTTTGTCTGCACTACTAAGCTTGGATCACTTCATCAGGCTAATCACCCGGCTTAGGATCTTTAAATAATTTGCCAACTGCAGTTTGGACCCTCTATTTGTTTGCTCTGGCCATGACAATGGTTTCTGTCTGTTCCGGCCATCTCATATGGCAATGGTTTTGCTCCGGCCATTTTGCATAGCAACGGTTCTGTTTCAGCCATTTTGTATGGCAACGGTTTCTGTTTGTGTACTCTTGTTACTTCGGTAACAAGAGAATATAGCTAAATGTGGGTTGCCAACATTTTGATTATTTATCAGTCAGTTTGAAATGTTTTAATGTGAACTTCCTTATTATTCATAAATTACTTATTTTGATTCGTCTTTATATAAGTTTCATTTTAAATGCATCCTATGATTTTAAACATGATTTGATAAACATTTGTACGCCTTATCTAGTTTATTTACCTGCCAGATCGTCGTGTCTGACATTTTATATTTTGGTGTCATAGGTAGCAAGTCCTTCGTTCTGAGTTGGAGTGCGTGCAGCGGAATTCAGAGCCTTATGTTTTGGTAGGTTGGTTGTGCTGACGATGTCATGTAGACGTCGAGTTTGGTATAGGAGTTCGCCACATATTTGGGGTAGCAGTATGTTTAGTTAGTTATCTTAGATGGCTTTTGTTAGCCTCTTTCTTTGGGTGGTTAATTAATACACTTGTGTAATTTGTAACTTGAACATATGTGGGAAAGGAATTATCCTGTTACTGTCAGCTCTGTAGACTTTGATATCATGTTTGTTCCAATATGGGTATGAATATTGTTATGATAGCTTTGTGCAGGCAGGTTGAGTGCAACATGGAATTCGATGACCACTGGCTCCGGGTCGCAACGCCAAGTAAGCTTCTGCGAAATGTTCCGTTTGTGATAGAAACTTGTTATCCTCACACACACGAATCATAGGGAAAGCAAAAATTTTAACTAACCACAAAAATCACGCTCCTCGAGATTGGATTACTGCAGGAGTCCGGTTTCGGGGCGTGACAATGAGACTTTGGAAGCCTCTGAAGAGCCACCGGTACCGGATAATGAAGAGATCTCTATATTTTATAATTATTCAAGAAAGAGATGGAATAAAAATAAAATTATCATTGATGACGCATTTGCATATGCGGTAGCTACACAACTATCAAAGGAAAATGATGATGATGATGAATGGGACACAAAACTCAAAGGCATTGGATTGATATCAAACACATCCTACGATATTTAAGTGGAACAACTGATTTAGGAATCTTTTATTCTTATGATCATAGAGATTCTAGTTTTGTAGGATATGCATATTCGGGTTATCTTTCTGATCCTCATAAGGGTCAATCGCAGATAGGTTACGTGTTTCTTAATGGTAATGCCGTTATTTCTTGGAGTTCTACTAAACAGACTTTGGTAGCTACTTCCTCCAACCATGCTGAGATTTTGGCCCTTTTTTAAGCCAATAGGGAATGTGTATTGCTAAAATCCTTGATTCAACATGTTCCTAGTTCTTGTCAATTACCATCTATTGCAAGTATCCCAAATATTATCTATGAAGATAATGAAGCATGCATAAGACATTCGAGAATGTTTCATTAAAGGAGACAAGACAGGAGACAAGACTAAGCATATAGAACCGAAGTTCTTCTTCACTCATGAACTTCAGAAGAACAATAAAATTCAAGTCAAGCAAGTTTGTTCGAGTAACAACCTGACTGATCTGTTTACCAAATCTTTGCCAAATGATATATGTAGAGTTCATCATCAAACTATCATCAGGGGGAGTGGTTTATCAATGGAGCATCATGAAGTATGCTACCCAAGATATTTGTATACTGTCACGTCCCCCGAACCTGATTAGAGAATAAACCGGATCCAGGGAGTCAAATTTAAGGCTAATTAAAATTTTTGCCCCTTTAGGCCTAAGGATCGTAAGTCCGCTGTGAGGATATTGCATTTCAAACCTCAATTAATATAAGATCTGTGGAATTCATACAATTCGAGGCATATTTAAATATCAAACAATGGATAATAAATCTCATTTAGAATTAAAGTTGGCAAAAGAACAATTAAAGCTATTCAATGAGTTAAATTATTTACAATGGCCATCCCAATAACTAAGGCCATTAGATAAAAATGAAGTCAATGACAGAAAGGTCCAACGATGATAAGAAATGAA
The DNA here is from genome assembly GCA_029852735.1 of Persea americana. Classification (NCBI taxonomy): domain Eukaryota; kingdom Viridiplantae; phylum Streptophyta; class Magnoliopsida; order Laurales; family Lauraceae; genus Persea; species Persea americana. The sequence goes on along the minus strand of CM056809.1, from coordinate 41,529,970 downwards.
AGAACAAATAAAATCCGAAGCATGTCCCAAGTGTGTCACTCTCGTGCCGAATATGATGACGCTACTCTACGTCATCGACACGCCACTCTCGCTCCTCCTCAACTGGTTGGAGATCCTCTGAGATCTTCTCACCTGCCTGGTTGTCATAGTAGTCACCTTGGGTGTCTGCACACCAAGGAATAAAGTCAACGACATGTTGGGCAATAGATAAGCAAGCTATAAATAAACATGACATGCATCAAGTATCAAAATAATAACAGGTATAATAATCATGAGAATACAAAGAACAATGCTAGGCATAAAGCATGAATAAATATCATCAGAAACAATAACATGAATCTTAGCACAATTAACAATCACCACTATCCATGCAATGCAAAGCAAGTATCAAGAAGGAAACTCCGAGGATGTCCAAGCCATCTCCCGGGGTACCAATAACAATCCAATCCGGACTACTGATACCAAAGTCCGGCTCCAGGGGGATCCAAGCTCCCGGTCCTGGGAATAGTAGCATGGTCCAAGCTCGCTCCCAACTATTCAGCGCCATGGACGCCATCCAAAGCCGACTGCTCACCCCGATGTCCGAGTAACCGGCCCATCAATAAAACCCCCAAACTGCAGTTGGCCATGTCATGCAAATAATAATAAAGTGGTGCTGACACAAGGGAAAACCAAGACAAGCAAAGTTTGACTAGTTCAATATACAAGACATGCTCATATGGATTATCTCATTCAAAACAATACAAGACAAGTCAAACACACGATAATCCCTTTGTTGGAAATAGGTGGGCCTCTAGGATAGGTTTCAAAAACTTTTGACCAACTTAATGCAGTGATCATCTATCCAGAAGGCTACAAAACCCAATCCAAGATCCATGTCCTCTTTCTCATGATTATGTACAGTAGAAAACTCTATCTAGAAGATAGAAATAGCTGCATACAAGCAACCACGAAATCCACAACATACAATGAAGTAGATCATACATATGGAGCTCGGTTGTGCTTTAATGGAGGAGTTGGTTTCTTTCTTTAATGATGAAACACTTTTACAAACCAAATCAGAATCTCCAAGACCCAATCGTCTTCCACGCTATGACCCGTATCAGATTCTCTTTTCTCAAGAAGATGGTTGGGATCTCCAAGAGAAAGCTCTTAAGGAAACTAGAAGAGAACTAGAAGAGGAAGAGGAGAAGATGCATGTGCAACTCTTGCACAACAAAGGGCCTTGGGCGTGAATCCCTAGGTGGGATATGAGTGTGGAGGTTCAAAGCCTTTTCCTTCTCTATTTATAGCTTTTAGCCACCTCCTCTTAGTTTATTATTAGAAGTCCTACTTTCATAATAATTAGCAACCTTCTCTCTTTACTAATTTAAATAGAAGTCTCACTTCCATTATAATTAGTAACTTACTATTACCACTATTAAAAGTCTCACTTCAAATAGAAATAGTAACATTCTATTTTCTTTTAGAGTTCTACTAGAATTAGTATCTCTCCAATAACTTGGGCTAGCGTGGGGACCACTAGGGATTCCTTAGAAAGCTGGCTCCAACTGGGATATCGCGACCCCACTTCTCATGTGCAATCTGGGCCCGCAGTTAATTGCAAATAACTCCACTATATAAATGCAATTGAACTCCAGTTTTAGGAATAAATTACATGAAGACCCTAAACTTCCCAATGTCCACAAGTAGGCCCCTCCATCAATATCCATGGATCAATTGGACATGTCTTCCAAACTTAGATCCATATCTTATTATCCTTCAACCCTAATTAATTATAATGATCATTTGGTACCGATCCAATTAACTCTTAATTGGAATGGGTGCGCACTTACCAATGATAAATCTATTAATTGGCACATGGGGATATTAAAGATAGATTCCATCTTGACCATCGAATGTTCCCACAACTCTACTACCATGTACCCAAATCATTGAGGTGTTGACCTACAATTGGCCTCACTCATTGGTGACTCAAAGCAAATGAATAGATAGAAACTTGAGTTCATTAATGTCTCAGGATTAAGAGCCTATTGTTAGGGAATTATGAGAGCAGACCTTTAAAGTAAAGACAGTGTTCATAAGGTGTTTCTCATGGTCCTTCAATACATCCAATGTACCAGCACTATGATTCAGAATCTTACATTCCGATGATCGAGACAAATCACACTATCGCATAGTAATCAAAGTAATACAACCTTGTCAGATAAAATGTCCAGTCTCATCACTAGTTGTGAAGATATTCAAGTATAAGATTTGCTATACATGCCTCCCGTATGTAGATCTCATCCATACACATGTATTGCATCTAGTATACTTATGGACTCCAGCTCATCTCATGAGCCATCATGTCATTCGTATTAGTTATGTGCAAACAAATAATAAAACACCAATCATCTTATGAAAGGAAATCATGAATATATTGATAAATAAAGAAATTAATCAATTTATTACATCAATCTTAATAGATTGAGACCATAAAACTAACACCTTTACATGCTAGCCAGTCATGTTTATCAACACATGACACACGGTTCCTGCAATACACTCTAAGTCAAGTCCATATCCTAGTTCTACAAGAATTTATATTTCATAATTAATTAGATGTATTATGCCAAGAGAATGTACAAGGAGCAATACCGACGGAAACGATTCATAAATCAAGGAGGAATTACAAACCAAAAGTAGGCAAGTGGCGTCATCCCTGTATCCTACATGTTCTAACGGAGTACGTATAAAATTGAATCAACGATGCTTCTAAGGAAATCCCTTGGTGTACAATCATGATAAGCATCTATTGAGGCAATTTCATACGCATTCGGTTAAACCATGTATAGTACATGAATACCTAGACACCCAATCGAAGCACACCAAGCCATGCGCTACGATTTTAATTCCATTAATGGTCTGGTGAGAGTAGGTTCATGGTTTCCAACATCTAAGGCCCAAACCTAGGTTACCAGTCTCATTTTCAATAAAACATTAGCTGAAGCAATAATAAAGGTATATACATCACTTCCCGATCTCTAATCATAACGAAACTAAAACCATTAGATTCTACATCTCAAGGGCTTTCCAATGGTATATTATATGTGAAAATCCAACGGGCGAATTAAAAGTTACAAGTGTTTGAAGTTACCCGGTGTTGTCAGGAATTAACCCTCCGATCAATCGGACAGAGCTGTCCGATTGATCAGACAGTGAACTGTCTCAGTTAACTGGGACAGAAACCCTGTTCAATCAGCGTTCGGTCGATCGGCACTGCAATGGAACCCCGAAATTGGCTTTTTTCTGCATCCTTTCTCAAGCCATTCCATGGCTAAACCTGCACACACTGAGCCTCCTTGCTCATCATTCATCCCATTCAACAATTTCATCATTTCCAACAAATTAAGCACATCTAAAGGCTACCAATTTAATCATTTAATCCAACCAAAATCCCCAAACCTAATCTAACATGTGAATCCCAAATTAATAAAAGAAACAAGCTTGGAATTAAGGTAATCTATCAAGAAAACATGGTCCATCAATAAGAAACATACACACATGATTAATTATATAATGCAAATCTACTTACCTTAACCAAGAGAAGATTGAAATTGGGGAAAATCTTGAGGAGAAGGCTTCTACCACAAAACCCACCAATCTAACCCGCTCAAAAGCAATCTAGAATACCAAGAAGAAGAAAGGAAGGAAAAACATTAAGAACAAACCGAAATCTAAACTGAAAGGAAACAATTGGAATGATGAGGGAAATAAGAAACTAACCAAACCAAGATCAATGGAAAGAGGAGGTCGTGAGGAAGAAAATGAGCGGTTCGGATCGAGGAGATGATCTCTCAGGGAAAGAAATCTGGAGCTTGAGAAAATGAAAAAGACGAAGAGGCTGCTGGAGTTCTTTCGTTGCAGAGAATGAGATTAGGGTTAGGGTTAATCTCTGCTTAAGGAGAAGAAGAGAGGAAAAATGACTAGTTTGCCCTTAAGTGGGTCTGGTGAACAAATGGGCCACTTGAAGAGTTTCTGATCGTTGAATCGTTACGAGCCAAGAGACAAAAATGATCAACACGACGAGACCTTTCCAACGAACCCAAAATCACAATGATAGAAATTTTCCTGAAAAACATTCAATTTTTCCTAAATTGCAAACTACCCCCTGCTATGATCAAACGAACTCAGAATCACACGAAACTTCGCAGACACTATGCTATCACTAAAAGAAACTCGCTCATGATCTAAACCTACCTAAATATCTAACAAAATAACTAATTATAATAATAACAAAATAAATGGTCAACGGGCCTGCTATTGGGCCCAATTGACCCTGTAAGGTCGCGGACCTTACATGCACTGTACTCTTTTTCCTTTTATAGGTTTTATCTCACTGGGTTTTCCTAGTTAAGATTTATCAAGGCAGGATTATGCACGTCCAACACCAATTCAATGATCTTGAAAAATGTTGTACTCTTTTTTCCTTCACTTTGGTTTTTTCCCATTGGGTTTTTCCTTAGCAAGGTTTTTAATAAAGCAACTGTCTTTGAATGTTGGTCATCCAAGGGAGAGTGTTATAAGATATGTATCTTAAGATGAGTTAGGATTAGAATTAGGGTTCCTCTCTTACGAGGTTATTTTGCTATAAATAGGCCTCTCCCCTTTGTATTTGTACACAGATAATGAGATAATAGAAAATGTCTCTACTTTTCTCTCTAATCTTCTTTCTTACTCTCTCTCTCTCTTTTCTAACATTTAGATCAAAGGGTTGTTCTTTTTCATTTTCACAATCACATATACTTTATCTAAAAGTATTGTGCCAATCTCTCATGGCTTCCAAACACTGGTGCAACAACCCACAAATACTCTCTCCAATTTAAAGCCCTATACCGGATCTGACTATGTTATGGTTGGTAATGGTGAGAATTTATCCATCACTTATATTAGTCAGGCTCAAGTTAAGCTGATCGGTGGAATGCTCATACATGTATATTAAGACATGTCAAGCATATTACTTAGGCGATGTAGGATGTGAGACTTCCCAACATTCTTCCTCATGTGCAGGCCCAACAGATTTCATGGACGGGCTTGTCACGTGGGTTACATAAGAACAACGGGATCGAAACCCGCTTTGATACCATATAGAATTTTGAGAATCACTTCTTTCCATAAATTTAACCATAACATTCAATTGAGAATTGATCTCAATTTATAAGATGAAGAGTAACTCTAATCAATAGTTATTTAAAACTCAAACTACCTAAAATCTCTAACAACCAAATTAATCCTTGTCTAAAATACTAATCTCTAACTCATAGGACAAGAGAAATATAATAATAATAAAATGTCATTGACGGGATTTGAGCCCGTGTCTTGCTGTGTTAAACATATTGATCACCTATGCTGGTATGGAGTTTTATATTATTGCACCAACTTCACGCATCCATTTACTCATATGATATGTAAATGAATGCAAACAAACATGTGTATGCATAAATGTTATATGCGTGCAACATTAAAATGAATGCGAGAATAGGCACTGGTGCAATTTTTACCTTGGAGAGGTCATAGTAATAAACCTCATCATCACATTTTATTTTTGAAGATTCTTGTTGGCCTAAAATTTTAATCCAAACCATTCAAATTTTTTATCGACCCATTAAACCCAGAAACATTTAGTTCCATGTCCTGGATCTTCATAGATTATGAGATATATGAAAATTCTATACATCTAATCCGATCCATTCAATATTTACTCATGTGAAATGGTGCTTAAGAACATGGAAATATATTTCACATGAATAAACTTTACATATGTAAATCTCTTTTTCATATTTCACGTGCGGAGGACAAACAACTCCTAAAGAAAAACCAAATTGAAATTAAATTTAGCCATTTAAAAGTTAGTTTAAAAAATAATAATAATATTCTCCTAGATGGTTTTTTCTGGTCAAAGCCAAACACAGTTAAAAATTACTACTGGACTCCCATTTCCAACTGCTAGACTTCCACTTGCCTCTTTAGTAATCCTGCATTGGAATCCCATTTTACCATCAATCACAGGAATTCAATTCCACGTAAACAAACAGGTTAAACAAGTAAACCCACATCAATGAATCTGTAAAAAAAAATGTTCACCAGGGTTCCAAGAAATAGACCCTTCAAAATTAAACATGACTACATTAAGGAGCAAAAGCTACCAGCTGAATTTACAGGAGCCTTCTACTGCATTTCAGGCCCCAACACAGATGCTTCAAAATGCCATTCTCAGATGATTCGGAAGAATCTGCTACTATTTAATAGTGTGTTTGGATGTATGGTGAATTGACGTAAATTGAGGTAAAGTTATAAGATGCTATTGGAGCAGTGGGGCTCCACTTTTAATAATAAAAATCAGGAAAGACAAAGTTATAGAGGACCTATGCTTGGATGAGGAAAATCCTAAAATAAACCTAGTTGGATCTTACAAGGGTCTGTTATCCATGTTCTTGATATGTTGTTTCCTTCTTTTTTGGGATCTTGTTAACCTCTGTTAAACTTTTCCCCTTTCTTTTTAATATATTCTCTTTATCCTGGCAAAAAACGAACCCTTAAAAATTCATCTTTAAATCCCTATATCTATACTGTACATTTGGAAAAGGGTCGGAAGGGGATCGTTTGTTTAACCTATATTGAATGGGGGGTTCTGTTGGCACCACAAAAACTTCTCTTCCCGCCGAATTTCTCTCCACACCCATGTATAATATTTGAATGTTTACAGTTTTACTTTCCGCATCCATCAATATACACAAACTATCCCTGCTAGTTAGAACTCCTCTTCTCTCTACCCACACACGTTCTCCACCTTCACTGATGATCTTACCGTGTCACCGAGGTAGCTAACCTCCATTCCTTTTGACGATTAGGCAAGCGAAGGAGAGTGAACCACAGTCTTCAACGACATCTTCTCCGACCGAAATCTTTGAATCAAGGGTAAGCTCACCACCACCATTCTCTCTGTGATATTTTTGCAAATAAGTGTTTGTACCCACTATTTTGCATGAAAATATGTTCAAGGGATACATATGTTTTGAATGTTATCACATATATGCTGTGTATTTGCATTGGTGTGAGTTATTCAGTTTTTTTTTCTTGAGCGCGATATGTTCGATCCTGAAAGTTCGAACAAAAGATAAATGTTCGGATATTCAATCTCGAACATTTTGCAAATGTTCGAAAGTTATTGTCCGAACGTATGTTGAATGTTTGGAAGTTAATGTTCGAACATATTTTGAATGTTCGAACATTATGGTCCGAACAGTTCCAGAAGCGTCCGAACACACAGTGTCAAACAATAACTGATTAATGTAGATTTTGTGTTTTCTTCCAATGTTTCAGAAATGGATAGGGCAAGCAGTTCCAGGGTAAGATCGACAGCTTCCAACAGGAGGCGCATTCAAAGAATTGAAGAGGTGGTTGAAGAAGCTGAGGAACGGGAATATGATTTGGAAAAAGGCAATGAAGAAGAAGGAGCCCCTGTTGAACAAGTTGATGAAGAAGAAGTTGTCGGTCAACAGGAAATAAGTGCAAGGCCAGAAGATCCTTCTTTGTTGCCGAGTTTCAACACACACATAGCTGCATACATTTGGCATTCACAGGTATGTTCGTTTTTTTTATTTTTATTTTTATTTTTATTTTTACATCAAGATCAATGCATTAGTCACAATCTTCAATAATGTACCATTTTCTGAATACAGGAACGGGTTGCGCTGAAGTGTTTGAGCCATGGACAGAAAATACCACACTGGCAATTAAATGAGAGCGACAGGTTTAGAGAGTTAGTGGCTAGATCTAACTTGAGTCCACTTATCACAGCATCATATAGCTCTGTTAGTAAAATCCTTGTCTCTTGTTTTGTGGAAAGATGGCAACCTGAAACAAACACCTTCTACATGACGGTCAGCGAGTTGCCCATTAGTCTAAATGATGTTGCCACCATACTTGGGATCCCGGTGACTGGCCGTTCTGTTGCGTACCATGGTAGAATGTCATATCAAGATGCTCATTCACTACCTGTTGACGCTTTGGGAGTTGATCCAAATGAGGCAAATGATGAGCTGTTGCAGGTTCGGGGCCAATCTATAAGGTTGAAGTGGCTGAGAGGGAGGTTCTCAAACATATCTGATGATGATGGAGATGACATGATTGATTGTGCAGTAAGAGCATATCTTATGTACTTATTAGGCTGCACATTGTTCACCAACAAGAGTGGCACACGTGTGCCAATTATATATCTTATGTTCTTGAAGAGTTGGATCGTGTCCGTACATATGCATGGGGTGCCGCTGCTCTGGCTTACTTGTATCGGCAGTTGGGATTGGCTACCCATCATGAAGTCAAACAAATTGTTGGATATCTTACTTTGTTAGAGGTGTGGATTTATTAGCATTTTGAGTGTTTGGCTCCAACTACCAACATTCACTATGCCCTCAATCAGCCCCGAGTTTATCGTTGGCTCCGTCGTAGGGAGATTGCTGCTCCCTTACAGGCACTGCAAGAGCAGCTAGATTACATGGGGGCAGACCAGCTATGGGAAATTGCTTGTTCATGATACATTGGATTGAACGACATCTTACATATTTATTTAGAAGAAAATTTCTCATAATTGTTTTGATCATTGCAGGTCACATGGGATCCTTATCGCGATATTAGATGGCCCCATCCATTTAATCAGGTCGCATTCTACTGTGGGTACATTACGTGTATGGACGTTGTTGAGTCCTATCATCTAAATCGGATCCTTAGGCAATTTGGTAGGGTGCAGACTATTCGTCCACTCCCATTACTTTTGATTCGTGCTATACGAGGCCCGACCACAAATGCGTACCACATTGCATATCAATATTTTGATCAAGTATGAGAAAGATGGAATGATCACCTACTGTCTGATTTGAATCAAAACACACCAGTTCGATGTCCTTTTGATTGCGTACCAAATTACATGGCTTGGTACGCACGAGTATCATGGAGGTTGCTTCAAAACCCTAACCTCCAATCAAATTTTCGCCCCTGTCCTCGAGAGGTGTAATCTAGTGCAGACATTGATTATGAGATGTTATGTTTAATTGATCAATTCTTTAAGCCTTTTTTTTTTTAATTTTTCGTTGAACTCATGAATTCATCCAATGACTTGCAGCACAAGGCGGATGCCTTGAGCATCCTTGATAGAGTCGTCGAGAGGGGTCCGGAGGGTTGGATTGAAGACCCTTACGGTATATACACTGTAGTCGAGCAGGCAGCACATGTTTTGTGTGAAATATCTATTGAACAGGTGAAGCGCACGGTACGACACCCCAGCATGACTACTCATTCTTACTCGTGCAGGTCCCGCAAGGACAATCGATGATTTATGAGATAATTCGATGTGTTCCATGACTTCAATATAATGACAATGATTTTATGGATTTGTTAGGTTGTATGGGTCAGCATTTATCAGCCTTTTATGGATTTTATGGGTTGTATGGGTTGGCATTGACAGCAAAATTTATGATGGTGCTTGTAAAGTAGCAATTTTGAATATAACCCAATTGAATTTCTTATTAAATTTGTTGTTCGTACATCAGGATAATAAATGTGCTCCGCCAACCATGTAGCTAAACAAAGGTTCGAAAAAAAGAATACAATCTCCTCAGTCCAATGAGACTGTCTCACATGTGGCTTCATCTGGACTTATAAGCTCTTTAAAACGCTTGATGCAATCTTTGTATGCTAATTCCCAATCGTTTACGCAAGGATGATGAAATTCTCTCCACTTGTTGGTAATAGGTGGAACAGGATGATCTGGGATCATGAATACACCTCCAAAAAAAAAAAAACCTTTTAACACGTTAACATATTACAATTGTAAACCAAAAAAATGAATCATGTTAACACGTTAACATATTACAATTGTATACCTGAACGAAGTGGTTTTGATTAACAAAACCTATTGCTATCTCCAACAGAGTAGCTGCAGGCAATGGTGCAGACCTGAGAGGAAGAAAGGTTAAACATTGTGCTGCGCTGAGGTGAAATAAGACCAAGTTGTAACGAGATGCAATAAGATGCCCCATGTCAGGCATAGTCAACCAATGGTTATATGAAGGATGCTCCTCATAGTATGACAGTGCCTCAATGAGTTCTTCCACTCTAGTTTCCACTCCATATAATTGCTTGTAATTATCTAAATGTGCCAGTAGCTCCTGTAAGAGTTCTCTCCTAACTTGCCGCCATCCATTTTTAGTATGACCAATCAAAGCAGCAATTGCTCTAAAACCACAATTACCATCTGCTACAATATCTTTGTGATAAGGCATACATAAGGCCTTAAACCTTCCGAGAACTGTGTAGTATATGAACTGGCATTTTTTTATCTTGTTCTCACAACTCTATGATTTCCTTTTTTTGGTTTCTATTCCAATGCTGCTTTAGTGCTAATGGGAACAGGAGAGTAACTATCCTGTGTAGATTCTACCAATTCAAAAGCACTTGGTTCTCGTTTGGTGGATGTATCATTCCTTGTACGTGGAAGCCCATTGGTTCAAGTCTTTACTGCAGGTCTAACAAGAATGTACTGTCTGGCTTTGATAGCTCCTTCATCTTCTTTGAGAGTTGTAGTTTCCTTGTCTGATCTTATTTATTGAATTGCTGTTCAAGTAACCCCAAATCCGCCTTGCAGTCCAGCTCCATAGTAGAGCACTTTGAAATGATACAAGGATTCATGTCAAGCTTGCTCCAATGCAGGTGTATACATTCAAGGGGAATTGGCCGTCCTTCTGAAATATATGCGGCGATCTCATGTGCACATGGTAACCCATGTGTGGAACAAAGAATACATCCACATGCAATCCTATCAATTCCAACCAGATTTGACCTCTTTGTTTCTACCAATATTTTTTCCAATGAATTTTGTGAGATGTTCCCACGAAGCTCCTCAAATTCGGATGGCTTGAAACTGTGTTGCACGATTGTCTTGCTCTTCTCGAATGAGGCTTTAATACTGGTATGTTATAATTCAAGCAAGCTGTGGGCTTTTGCCTAATTTGTCTCAAATGTTCCCTGAGATTATCCAAGCTGCCTCTTCAATTGTGAACGTGAAGACTCAGCCCTATAGCAAGAACATAAGAATTAATGATACATTGCCTTTTAAATACAGTTAAAGTATCATTTTAAATAATCAGAGTATAAGGCACACATGTTTGATGTAGTAGTTCCGAAATGCATGCATTTATCTACCCACGTAGAGATAAATCTCTCCTTGTATTCATCCAACCAACTCTCCTTGACGTAGTGAAGTGCTACTGGATATGTTGAGGATTCTTGATTCAGCTTACATAGATGATCAATATACTCTTGTTCTGTGGAGGAGTGGACCAACAGATTCCAATAAAGTATGAATTTGTCCGGTTATCCCACTTATCCTTTGTCTCAAACAACTTCTTACATTTCACTAGGACATTCTTATTTATGTGCCATTTGCATAATAAATGCCTTGCATTAGGGAATACACAGCTGATGGCTTTCATCAGTGATAATTCTCCGTCTCTCACAATAACATCAGGCAGAGCGTCCTCACCAATGACAGAATGTAGTACACCTAAAGCCCATGCATATTTACCTTCGCGTTCAGCTTCCATGTAAGCGAAGCACATAGAGAAAGTCATATATGTTGAAGTTACTCCGATAATTTCCAATAAGGGCATGCGATACTGGTTGGTTTTGTAAGTGCAATCAATTATTAAGGAAATGCCTGCAATAACTGTATGCTGGTTGGATGCGCCCAAACCAAATCAGTAATAATGTCACTGTCCTCACAGTTCCTATGGCATTCAATGTACTTATGCTCCGTTAACTTGTTCATGAGTTGTTGCATATGTGTACTCCCACCCCGTTCAACAACTCTGTGCCTATGACGTGCATTGTAAATGGTATTCATTGTGGTTGCATTTAGCTCACTTCTTTGTTTTAATGTAACAAGAATATCGTTCGGTCGTACCATGCTCTTAGACATATCAACCATCAATTTTTTTTCCTCCTCTGTTAATCTCCCTGCGAATGAATGACCCTCTAGATACTCTGCAACAGAATGATTATGTACACAACATGCAACTTCCAACATCCAATCATCAGAAGTGTCCAACTTTTTTCCCTTTAATGTAAAAGGGCATCCACATTTCTTCGACCCTGTTTGATTTATCTTCTTCTTAGTGGACCATCATCAATGGTCCTAGACTGCTTATAATGGCCGCTTCTCTCACATGCTAGGACAACTCTAGCTTTTATTCCAGGCCTTGCAGCATTTGATACCTTTATGACAGTGATGCAACCGTTTCTTTTACCCACATCACGAGCCCAGTTCACTAATGCATCACAGCTGTGAAATATCTAAACACATAACCATTGACTGAGACATTAGTAACACACAAATTTTATTCAAATCATAATTTAATGTCTTACTTCTTCAGTGGTAAACACATTTGTAAAGTCGATTGAATAGCTTGACTGAACCTGGCTTTCTTCTATGGATATCTACAATGAGAAAGAAAAATGTGAATTTCTCATAATCGTTCGGAAAAATATATATGAACGTAAGAGACATGTTCGATATATTATTACCGGACATATCTTGAATGTTCGGATATAAATCTCCGAACATGTATTTTATGCTCGGTTTGTAATTTCTGAACGCAAGTAAATAGTTTGGTTTAGTATGGTCGAACATTCTAAATATGTGTGGCCATACCATTCCGAACAGAACACGAACAACTGCCATACAGAACTAGAAAAAAATGGTGAGGAAAATCAAATAATCAACCGGACTAACCTGTTCGCTGCTATTATGAATCAAAGGCATGATTTCCTTTTTAATTTCCTTCTCCATTGCAATATTATGATCGAGAGAACTACAACATCAGTTGTTTTGATTTGATTTGAGCAAAAGGAAGAAGACTTTTGATAAATGGGAGAGTGGTACTGTAAATAATATGAAGGAATGAGGAAATGTGGGAAGATAGTTAGTGGAAGCACTTAGTGGAATGCAATGGTCATGTGGAGGAAGAGACCGGCAGAGAAGGAGAAGTAGTGTGTGGGAAGGGAGACTTGATTTTCTAATGGATGGGAGATGTCCATTTTAGTCATTTTAACTAATGGTTTTGTAATAAAATATATATATATATATATAATATTTTGAGGTGGGAAGAGAAGTTTTTATGGTGCCAACAACCCCCCCCCCCCCCCCCCAATATTGAATTCCTTCGACTCATGAGCAATGCCTCTCTATTGAAGGGGCTGAGAGGCTATGATCAAAAGGAGAAATCTATGAGAGGACATCAAATAATCACCCTTTTTTATATCTACTCTTCACCTTATAATAAAATACCCCAAGTGAAGTCTAGATCTCCACCTTAGACCCTTTATTACTCACGACTTCAATACTCATTCAATGGATGCCTCCAAAACAGTAAATTCCTGGGAGTTCAATACTAAGTAGGCAAATGTACTCTTTGTGACAGGAATTCCAGGATTCCGAGAGAGCACAGCGGGTTTTCTTGTCATAAATTCTTGCAAGGAAACAGGCCCTTCCTAAAGAGTTCCATCACTTGCGTAGCACTCCTTTAAATTTCATTTTCAGTCCATAGGGAATGTGATCACAAGATAAGTGCATTAACATTTATGTCTCGATATGTTAATCCTTCTTTACTAGAACAGATTAACTGCCCATTGTCACTGAAAATCTTATATCAACCATCATGGACCGACAGCTTCAGGAACCATCCACACCACACAAATAAGATTTAAAAAAAAAAAAGATCAAGCAGATATGATGGTATAGATGTTAGGAGATGAGGGCCAATATAATAATACAAACAATAACAAATTAAACTCCTAATGGATTGGCCCTGCTCCTAAATTGTAATTCAATAACAATATAAACTTGGGCCCGTGTTATTATTGTTGCGGGCCTAAATATTTTCAAGAGGCCATACTTCAAAAGAAACATGGATATACAGAACTTGGACAGAATTATAGATCAAGACATGGATCATGAGCTATAAGCAAAGTCAATTGAAAAACACTACAAAATCTGAGGCCCACGCCAGTGACAAAAGTACTTGAAAGTCCATGATTTGCAGCCAGTTCGAGCAACACATTAATCTGATAATCACAACCATCAAATAACCAACAACTTGGACCAACCATCTATCTGAAATCATGGGTAATGACATTTAGACCATATGTAATCTAAATATGCACATACCTTTCTAGAGTGGATCCAACAATGGGAGCTATGCTAGAACTAGACTACCGTGTGGATATCATAGTTGATAGATTTCCCCACATACTATGTAAGTAGAGGAGGCTCCACGGTACACATGATGCCAACAGCAAAAGAGAAGAGGTAACAGGTATTTTTAAGCACTCCAAGGAGCAGCGGCCACCTTTTTAAAGTCCTCTTCGGCAAGACGAGAAGCCTCCTTCACTTTTTGCTCCTCCTGCTGCAGCTGCTCAATGTTTTCTTCAGTCTTCTTCCTCGTCTCTACAACTGACGCCCTTTTTTCTTGTAATATCGCAATGTCCCTGTTGAGAGTGTCAATTTCTGTGTTCAGGTCATCTTTTTTATGTTGCTGCCTGCGGATAAGCACTTCTGTCTCTACCAACTTGTCCCCAGATTGCAGAAAGCTATCTTTTAACCATAACAGTCGCTCGATGCGAACTCGTAGAAGCTGACCATCAAAACCGTGCCGTTCCAATTCAGCAAGGTCCTTGAGCATATTTTCAAGAGCACTCCTATGATCACCAAGATGCAATTTGCATATGGCATCTGCCACATTAGCAAAAGTGAGCATGTGTCCTATAGCCATTCCTTCACGAAACACCTCAGAGCACTGCTCGAGTGGTTGGAAATGTGGGCTTTGAGGAATTGAATTGAATACTACATTAGACTCCATCATTTCCCACATGGGAGAGATCTTGACAAAAGGCAACGGCGAAAGTTCCTTAAAGGAAGGATTAACAGCACTTGCCTTTTCCACTTTTCTTTGTTCATCCTGATCCCCGTATGATTGATGAGGATTCTTCTGCTTCTCATGTATAATCTCATCTCCTTTCTTCTCAGTAGCTTCATTGGACCTGGTGACAGAGGTCCTCTCTTGGGTTTGCAAATCCTTATCCCATAAAGCTATTGGAGCGACTGGCGCGGTTTGTGGCGCATGAAGCTTTTCATTCACCTGCTCATCCCCCACATTGCCTAGCTGTTCCTCGGGCTTTGTAACCTTGTCGTGGGATGATTGATGAGGACTCTTTTGCTGCTCCTCATGTATAATCTCATCTCCTTTACTCTGAGTAGCTTCATTGGAAATTTCCTCCGCCCTGATGACAGAGGTCCTCTCTTGAGTTTGCAAATCCTTATCCCATAAACCTACTGGAGTGACTGGCTCAGTTTGTGGCGCATGAAGTTTTTCATTCAACTGCTCATTTCTAACATTGTGGTTTTTGTGAACTTTCAGGTCACCTGCAAAAACATCGATGATTAGGAACCTCACCTTAGATGTATTGCCAAGTCATTGAACATGGTCATTCTATCCACAACCAATGGAGAGCGCCATGAAATCCTTTCCACATGCATTTCACCTTCATTCATCAAGCAATCTATTAAACAACTTCACTCATTCCACCAGACAATGCTTTATGCTTAATTCCTATAGATTGTTGAGAAGAGAGTAAATTTTAGCAACAGAAAATAACAGCCAATAAATGTGTTTGTCCTCTACAAGAAAATAACAACCCACCTTCAGTTCTGGCTTGCCGTTGCTTTGTCCTCTACAAGAAACACCAACTCACCAGTAAAATAACTGGTTGAAATAACATTATCATACAAAAGGGTTAAGTTATAAGGCTTACCGAATAAATTAATGAAGGATTTCTTCTATGGGCAAGCATCTTCCCTCGCAATTGTACTTGGGTGTCAGCCGAATCACTAATTTGATATTGACTCAACATCTGAGCAAAGTATTCATTCATTGAGAAAGAACTAGACTAGTTCATGTCTACAATCATATGAATTGAGAGGCAAAATCTCAATATACCTCCCTAAGGGATTCACCACCAGTTGTCACCTCCTGGACTGCAGTTGGACTTGAGATGCCTTCTGTTGCTTCTTTCTTTGCCTTCTTTTGAGGTAACAATGACTTGTCCTCATCACTGGTCACCCGCTTTGACAACTCCAATGAATTCCCTTTGGCTTCATCCCTACTATGCAATGATGTAGAAATCTCCCTGGCAGCATTTGCTTGTCCAGCAACATCACCATCTTGCACAACCTTGTCACCAACTGAATTTCTACCTTCAAAATCCTTCAATGATGAATAAGCATTTCTTTAAAACAGATGAAAATTTAGTTCAAATATGTAAGTTTTGCAGGGAGCATAACGAACAAGCCCACTAGAAAAACATGACAATACAAGAGAACTAACTATATTCATAAGCAGTTACTTTCTAGTGCAATTATTTAAAATCAGCTCACCCTAGCCTTCATTTGTAATAATTTGCTAAAAAAAGCTTTCAGGAAATACGTGTTGTTCCTACATCCTTCTCAAACACATCGACATGAGTTCTACCATGATTCTTGGTAATATGGTGCAGTCATCCTTGATTATTGTATCCAATACTGAAAACCCATTTTCATACAGAAGCATCTCACGGAGAATGTCATCCAAAAAGAAAAAAAAAAAGTTTTTAAAGGCATGCTTGCTATGAGGGTGTATCACTGAGTTCATTCAAGTGAGGTGGAAAATAAAGCCACCAGTTCTTATTTGAATTCCTTCTTTTATTCAAAAATAAAGGGGACAAATTTACAGCTGCAAGTAATTAAATGTGGCAAAATATATGCTGACTGGCATGGAATTTGGTACCATGTCGAGTTCATCAGTAAAAGAATGCACTTCCAATTCATCTTTCTTGGTTCCAGTAAATGGATCTTCATCTTGAAAGTTGAAAAGCTCTAAAAAATACAGGAGACTGCCTCTCACTGTTCTTGTTTATGGCTCTAGCAGAAGATTGCTTGAAAATGCCAAAGGAAGAAATGTTTTGCATAGTTCATAGTGGAAAGGTGAGGCCTGGAAGTTACTTGTTGACTATTGCGAGGATGTTTAGGTTGAATCTCCCACACAATATCAGGTCCATCCTATGATACCTGGATACTTGTATATTCTTAATGCATGTATATCAGATGGATGCTCTCAAGATGCTAACCAATACACCCAAAATGCTAAGGCGTTAAAGGTGCGGCAAACTACCTAACACCCGGACTCCAAGCACACAACTGCACAAGATGTGACATGGGGCCTTTTTGCCCTGCCCACATGTGCCTGCACACAATATGCGTCATGGGGCATTTTTTGCCTGCATGGATTTGAACCCAGGACATGTTGGCTCTAATACCATCTCAAATTGCCAAACAATGCACCCAAAATGCCTAGGCGTTAATGGCGCGGCAAACTAACTACTTAACAGATACAATTCTTGCTATGGTACTTGATACTACACTGGTACTTTTGGCTACAAGTTTGGCATATCCTATTGTTTTAAGTCCATTATTTCATATTAGTTCAAACTATTTTCTTACTTTTAAGCATAGAAAAATGTTAGAGAAGAAAGTAAACAATCATCATCATCAAAGCAATGTCCCAACTTTGTTGGGGTCGGCTACATAAATTTTGTTTCTCCATTCTTATCTATCTTGAACTAAATCCTCATATAAGTTGCACTTCTTTATATCTATTTTGTTTGTCAGAAACATTTCTGAATTAATTTCTCTTTTTTTATTTTTTTGAATGGCTACTCTAAATTAATTCTCTCATTGTTTACTTTCTTTTAGAAGAAAGTAAATAATGAGATCATTAATTTAGAAATTTATCTGACAAACAAAATTAGTACTTTTCTATGAAAATCTCAAAGTAAAATATGAAATTTCATGGGCTGGTGCTCCTACGTGAATGTTTCACATAGGAGACCGCGTGAGACACGCAATGGAGCCCACCCATGGGCCAATCATGGCCAAGATGGAGGGTTAAAAATCCATATGGGACCACCTACAATATCAAATTTTAATAATGTGGGATCATGGGTAAGCCCCATTAGTTGTCTTGCACCACGCTGAGACATCTGCACATGAGCACCAGCGAATTTCATGCTATAGATAGTTTAGTTGTATTAGTAACCGTGTCCACATTCGTTCCATATATCCATGTCCATATCCATTCCTACCAAAACAAAACAAAAGAAAGAAAGCATCCACAAAAGGAAAACGAAAAAAAAAAAAAACATAAACAAAAAACTCTTCAGCTATCTCAGTTCAGTGAATAAACTCTTATATGCAAAGTAAAATATTAAAATTATAACTAGCCTAATATTCCTGTTATGATTAAAAATCCTAATTACCCGATCCCTATAATAAGAGTCCAAATACAACTCACTAGGCTCTCATGCATGAAACCCATGGGAAATCTTGCCCATGAGATCACTGACACCCTAAATTTTATTCCACGGGCCATCCATAACAATTACATCTCAACCCTTGAAACAATTAGTTAACAAGGTTCTAAATAGTCCACAACAGCTATCGCTCAACTGGTTAGGGGCATGAGAGTGAGTTTGAGTCCTTCCCATAGAATAACAGCTGCAACAGCAGCAGCACCACCACCATCAACAACAAGGTTCTTAATAAAGCATAATTAAATCCACATTTATGACATATAGGAAATAATTTTGGTCACGGGGGGGATTTGCACAAGGTGGGTTTTTTGTGAACCCCTTTGGGATCTTCCAAAGTTATTGCACAAACCAACAATCCAAACCAAACAGAAGTCCCATAAACCGAGAATAGTAATCTTGGAAGCTCAAATCACCTTGGAGAAATTCTAAACTGAATCAGCATGCTTCAATTTCACAATTGTATTCCCTATGCCACGCTGGCTAAATAGAGGTCTCATTCTCACTCAATCAAAAGTTCTTAGCTAAATAGCAGTCTCAATTCTTGCCAACTCAAAAAACCTCTTTAGAAAGAAAACCCAATGTGGTTACTAGGAAAGCAACATAAGGATATGAAATTGGTCAATTGGGGCAGTCAACCACCATACGGATGGGCTCGATCTGCACTGGGATCTATTGGGATTTGGGAATGGCACTCTAACCAGGCGAGATGGTGGGAAAGCTGCTTCCGGGACCGTTCAAACTGGAAGGAATGACGCTTGCAACCCCTCTTTGTTTCTATTAAAAAGAGCTATGAGTTCTAATACAATTAAAAATCTCTCTTTGAAACCTAATACAATTAAACCCCCACAAGTATTATATAGTGTTAACACAAGATTGACTATATTGAAGATATGAAGAGATCAAAAAGTACAAGTAACTACACAATAATACAGGGTAACTACGCATGGGAATACAGGAAATTTGCATATCTAATTAAGAACATCTCACAAGGATTGGGTCAATTCCTTGATTGTAGCCTTGTAAAGGATTGGGTCAAATCCTTAACTGTAATCCTGCATGTGGCTGATCTCCTTGGTTGTAGCCTTGCATTCAATTGTGCTTCTAAGACATCCGATCTGATGTTCGGACTGAAGTCTTCTATAACCTCAATGTTGACATTCGTGCAAAGGATTGAAGAACTTCACAGACTCGAGGTTTATACTCTCCCCAACGCCATGAGAATGACACAAGCACATAATAGGTGGCCCACATGGGACCCACCAAAAGCATGCATGGAGTAATTTCTATGGTGGTTTGCACAAAACAAAGTTGCACAAATCCCTCCTCGAGGCAACTTCATTCACTATTACAGGGTGCTCGGAAACAAAATATTTTAAAAGTTTTTGCTACATTATCTACTAGTTTAGAATATAATCTATTCACCAAAAATGTAGTTTAGAATATAATCTATTCACCAAAAAAGGAGGTGTTTCGATATCTTAGAAAGTATCTAACAATATCCAACTTTCTTTCAAAAATCTTCATATTAGATTATTTAAGGATATGTTGTATAAAATAATCTTCTATTAACATCAAAGATACTTATAGTGGCCCATTATAGGTTTTAACATCAATGGTCCTTATAGGAGTGCAAGTGTGCAACTATGACTCCCAATATTAGATTGGCCCACAGTGCTTACAAATTTAACCGGGGTCCTACAACCATATCACAATTACATAGTCCTTGTTAATTATCAATATTAGGTGGGTCTTACTAATGTCACACTAAGGGGCTTTCATCGTGATAACCAACATTAGGTGGGTCCCATACCACCAAAATTAGCTAAGTTCCATATTAAGTACCAAGATTAAGTTGTGTGATTGCAATTATTAGTTTCCCATCATTAAATAGGTCCCGCTATTTGATAGCTCCCCTTGTATTAATATGACTACCAACATCACATGGCCCCCACAATGGCTTCTCATAGATGGACTCGTCAATGATGTCTGACATTAGATGAGGTTTCACAAACAAAAAAAGAAAAAAAAAAAAGAACGAAAGAAAAAGATGGTCATTTGTGATAATCATCATTCGATGCATGGTTATCAACATTTGGTGGACCTACCTTGATTAAATGCCATTGCTTGGATCTCTTGGTTTTAACATTTAATCCTGTTTTTTTTTTTAACAATAGATGGGTCCTACCGTGATTATTAACACATATGATTACTAATTAGCGGGTCCTGCATTGGGTCAATTGATTACTTTCATTCAATTTCTTATTCGGTATATCATCTTGTGAGTTATTTATAAGTTGCCAAACACTTCAAAGGTATATTGGAATTTGTGGAAATTGTTAAAGGCCATAAGTGACGCGATATAATAATATGACACTATTTCTATGATAATGAAATCTTACAATATTTAAACTTGTTGATATTATGTCGTACATTTATTCAAACACCCTCTTAGTTAGGGACATGGAAGATTTCTTTCCTTCGTTTAGCTTTATTAGAATCCGTAGCAGGTGTTCGTCTTTAACAGTCTAGATTTACTTTCAGCAAATGAACGATTCGGATGAGATTTAGGATTTCATTGCTTTAGGAAATAACTTAATATACAACATAAGGGCCAATCAGCCTTGGTAGCCTTTTGGGATATTTATTTTATTTTGAAACCTGTATAAATTGGTGCCCCTTATTGTGCGAAGTAATCTCCGAGTTCCTCAATGAAGCTTTGGGCGTGAGGCCTCCATTGATCCCCTCTGCCTTTCCATTATAGCACTACCATCATGGGGTGACAGCTGCTTTACAAAAATTCTGTTCAAGAACTTCTACAACAGCAATTGTTACTTCACAGGTTCCCCACAGTTTTTATCATTAGTCCTTAAGTTGATATCTAACCTTCTTACTGCTTTAGACCTGCAAGCTTTTTGTCCTGTTAATCAGTATCTATTCAACTGTGCGTCAAAGTTATAAGAAACAATGGAGGCTCTAATTTATTTTGAATACAAGGATCTGGATTCTACTATCTTCTCTCTGAACAGCCGTAAAATTGAACAAGATGCGGCATAGTCTCTATAAGCAATTCAGATTCTTTTCCACTCCATCAGGGATGTAAAGTAATGGGATACAATACAAGTACTAACTAGATCAAAGTACATGTGATCAAACACAAAGTAAATGGATCATGAAAACATTCAATAGAAAACAGAAAGAGATGCACTGGAGATGATGAAGTTCAAACTGTGCTATAATATCATAACATGGAACCAGTAAGTTAAACTAAAAAAAAAAAAAAAACAACAAAAAAAGGTAGATTCCGCAAACGATTTAGGACCTGATCACCACCTGAATTCAACAATGACAGCCTGAGTCACGTAACAATAATAGCAGTAGTAACAGCAGCAGCAGCAGTAATTATAAAAGCTGCTGCTATGATAGTAGTAGAAAGTAAGTTTTCACTCCCATTTCATTTGTTTTTGTATAACAGTGGATGTTCATGCATTATCAATTGGAAATAGCCAAAGAGGAAAAGTATCAAAATAGACATAAATTGTAAAATCAACACCAAAAATCATGAATGCTGATGAACTTAATCAAAAAAAAAAAAAAAAAAAAAACAAGGCTGAATCCGGAGTGGATACTCAACATTACAGGATAGCCTTGAGTTTCCCACTTTGAGCATACAATGTGCGGAAAAACAAGGGAGCATTTGCAAGCAACAACCCAAAGACTTGAATTATTACTGGAAGTGTCGTACCTCAACTGAATTATGGGCAAGCCACAATAACATTAGTAGTGTACACAAGAAAAGAAAATTGTCTGCACATCTCATTAATTCTAAACATACTATGGGTGCAACTTTGGCAAGGCCAACCCCTATCCTGCATATCCCGACCTGCATGAAATGCAATTTGTGTTGGGTTTGTTCACATTCGGGACAAAACTTTGAAGCCCATGCTTAACTTGAGTCACTCAGTCTCGGAGCCAGATGTGCAACCTGGGACCTGAATTACATAAATGAGCAGCGGCTGCATGAAAGCTGCCCATAGTAGTCAATTTCAATCTGATTCGGCCGAAATGGCAGGACAATTTGGTTTGAACCACTGGTTGAACAAAAAAAAAAAAACTAAAAACGAATTTGTTTTGAATTTCGGTCCATTTTGACAGTACTGTAGTATGATTAATAAATTACATGCCTTATGGGTTGAGATTTTGTGTTACCATCCAAGAAAAAACATGACAATGCATGTCCAATTTAACACTATCGCACACGAATAAAAAGTATTCATTTGGCATGTAGAAATGACATATTAGATTTTTAATTTCGTAGAATGAGTCAAGTGCAGATAATTTATGTTATTTTAACTTTTAATTTTCTATATTTTTCAGCACTTTTATTATTTTCTTATATTTTTTTTTTGAAAAAGAACTCTGAGGATCACCAAAACTCCAAATTGACCAAAACATTTTAGTTTGAAGCAAAACCAAAACAAGGAATTTTCAGGCGTTTTCTTCTCTAAGATTTTCATTTTAATAGGAATGATTCGGCCATGTATGGAGGGGCCCAATATATATATATATAAATAAAATAAAAATTTATTAAGGTCCTTCCCTTGAATTTGGTCATCAGTGTTGACATCCGAGTCAGCCCAAATTGCACTCAACTCAATCTTGGCCTTCAGATTTTGTGGTGTCCGGCTTTAGTGCCTTACCCACATGTGATTTGGGGTGAGCTCAGACTAAGTACTCTGCCCAGCCGGTTCAAGTTGCACCCCTTATAAGTCAATGAGAAACAAACCAATGAGATGTTCTCAGAAGCATGCATTTAAGCAATCATACTTAAAAAGTTGTTTGAGATTATTTTATTTTCACTATTTTTCAAAAAGGTATTGATGTATTCAATAGAGGTCAAGTCCAATACGGACAATATGTACAAGACAATATAATTAATTTTTGGGGATCAAAAACATAGGTGTGTGATTCGTATATTCAAGTATCATGTTTCTACAACAATTGCTATGCATGCACATCCCTTCCTGTTGGTTTGTCATCCATAGCATGCATGGCTTCCTTTTCTGGCGTAGGTACATAGATGACTAATTTACCCATCAGCAGCGAAACTGATCAATGTTCTATTCTCATGTGCAAATGGTCAGTCCGATTTGTCATAGCAGTTGATCACACTTTTGCTCTGAACTACACCTCAACTATGAAGGCCTGTAAATTGTATGTAATCATCTGCTGAATGGATAATCTAATATGGTCATTCTGTGACCTGCTACACTTCACAATATTAGGAGCCTGTTTCCTTCTTTCAGGCATGGGCTATTAAGACTAGCGTGGATTTTGGAATGTTTGAGCTCAGCTACCTTTTCAATCCTTATCAATGGCTCTCCAACAGGTTTCTTTTCTGCATCTAGAGGTCTTCGCCAAGGGGATCCCCTTTCCCCCTTTTTATTTGTCATCATTGGAGAAGCCCTTAGTCACATGTTGCATGCGGGAGTCAATGCAAACCTTTTCGAAGGCTTTCGGCCAGCCAATACCAGTTTGGAGATTTCCCACCTCTAATTTGCAGACGACACGCTTTTATTCTGCAATGCTTTTGAAGGCCAACTTCGCAATGTCAAGGCTCTTCTTTTCTGTTTTGAAGCTTCAGGTCTTCAGGTGAATTTTTTCAAAAGTGAGTTGACTGGTATCAAGGTGAATGAAGATCAACTAAATAGGCTGGCTAACATCTTTGGATGCAAGGCTGTAACGCTCTCATCCACTTATTTGGGCCTCCCTCTTTGTGGTGGGACATCCACTAATTCCCTTTGGTCTCCGGTGCTAGAGAGGATGGAGAAGAAGCTCTCCCTTTGGAAAGCAAAATACTTGTCGCTTGGTGGGAGAGTTACTTTAATTAAAGCTGCATTGACCAATCTGCCAATTTACTTCATGTCCCTTTTTAAATACCTAGTGGAAGTTATGAACTGCATTGAGAAAATGCAATGTGACTTTCTATGGCATGGAAAGGAGAAGAAAAAATTCCACTTAATCAAGTGGTCCCAAGCGTGTAAGCCAAAAAAGGAAGGAGGATTGGGGATTAAAGCTCTAAAGAAGTTAAATTCAGCTGTTCTTAGTAAATGGCTATGGAGGATAGGAGATGAAACTGAGGGGCTATGTAAAGAGGTCATTTCCACTAAATATGACATCTCTAGGAATGGTTGGTTCGTTCAAAATCCTTCTCCCTGTCTTCTGGCTTGTGGAAAGGCATTCTTGCAGCAAAGGAGGTGTATATGAAGCAGGTAAGGTTACAAGTAGGCAGGTGTGACAAAATTTGTTTTTGGACTAATCTATGGGTTGGGTAGAACACACTGGCCTATACCTTTCTAGAATTGTTTGGCTGTGCTACTAACCAGGAAGCTAAAGTTATCGAATGAATTGAGAGAAAAGGTGATCAAATCAGCTGGGGGCTTACGTTCAGAAGAAATTTAAAAGAGGTGGAGTCGTCCCAATTTTGCTCTATGCTAGCTATCCTTGTGAGTGTCTTCATCTCTAAGGTGAGCAAAGACACAAGAATATGGACGGCTTCCTTTGATGGCTTTCGGCGTCTTCCTTCTTCTCAGTGGTGGTAGAGAGCCATTCTTTCTGGGGCAGCTTGCAGAGCATGAAAGCACTGCCTAGAGTAATAGCTTTTGGATGGACTGTGTTGCTTGCCGGGATACTAACAATGGAAAACTTACGTCAACGTAAAGTGATTGTAGTTAATGCATGTTCGATGTGCCTCGCTAGTGAGGAATCTATAGACCATTTAATTCTTAATTGTCCCCTTGCCTACTGCATTTGGAGATCTATTTTGTCTTGGTTCCATTCTTGTGGCCCTCTGCCAAATTCTATCCCTTCTTTGTTTGAATTTTGGAGATTAGGGGTAGGCTCTAAAAGAGGAAGGGTGATGTGGAAGCTCTTGTTCTTAGCGGCAATTTGGTCCCTATAGAAAGAAAGAAATTTGCGGTGCTTTGAAGGAAAATCCTCAGATGCAACAAAGATAATTGATAATGTCAAGCATCCGGTGCTTCTTTGGGTCTCCCCCGACCTTTATTTAAAGGAATATCGATAAGCTCCATTATTCACAATTGGGATGAAGTGGCCCAGATCCTGCCCAATTGCTAGGTGCATCTTCCCCAGATGGCACCCGCCTCCACACGGAGCTTCGAAGCTAAATTTTGATGGGAGCGCTATTGGTAATCCGGGTATGGCAGGTGTTGGTGGTGTTATCCGTAACGAAGATGGGATAATTATTTTGTCTTACTTCGGCCCAGTAGGTTTCAAACAACAAAGCGGAATTACTTGCCTTGCAAATTGGTCTTCGAGAAGCTTCCTGCTTACAACCTCAATGGCTCCTTGTAGAAGGGGACTCTTCTTGTGTTATACAATGGGCGACTCGGTCTTCTTTACCTCCGTGGTATCTGGCAGACATTATTGAAGAGGTGCTTGAGTGGTCAGGTGATTTGAATGTTTCGTTCAATCACATTATGAGATCAGCAAATGCGGAGGCGGATAAACTCGCAAAAGAGGGAGTTCTTAAACCTTCTTTGCTCATTTCAGGCCCTACTTAAGTTCCTTCTCTTTTTGTTGGTGCCCGATGCTTTGGGTTGCAAATCTTTTTGTATAGCCTTCCCCATGTTTTTATAGGGGCTTCTTTTTTTTTTTTGTCGCTTTAGCCCTCTTATACTGTACAGTCTTTGTGCAATGAAAAGTCACCTTTTAAAAAAAAAAAGACTATGGATTAGTTGATTGAGTTATATGGCAGCCAAGTGGCAATGAGTTGTGGTATCTGGATACTTCAATAAGCAAGGTATCGTGTCATAACGTATCGTATCCAATACTTTACCTTTTATGTGTAAAGGCCTTATCCCTGCTATGCATGACATGTCCCTGCTATATCCATTCCTTTCTGGGTATCATAGGCTACAAGTCTTCCATACTCAGAGATCCTTGGAAAATAGGCAGTGTCATGACAAATTGTATCCTATGCATGGCAGGCTTGAGTGGTTAGCTTTTCCAGTAATCCATAGAACTTATAAGTTCAGCCCAGGCAGTATTAGTGACAGGCTAATGGTGATCACATTTATGAAAACATACTCAGATTTATGGACTTGTAGTTCACTTTGTTTTGACTTTGTGATAACAGTGTCAATTCCATCAAAAGTGTAATAAAGAAAATCTCTACTGTGAGGAGAAATTCAACCCAAGACGCGGATCTGCACCCATCAAAATGTCCTGCACTTCAGAGACTCACAAGTAAGAACCCAGAGACCGGATGGGACTGATAGATTTAAGATTGTGTAGCACCCAAGGACAGAACAAAGTGTAAACAATTTCCACTTGGGGTACATCCAACGGAGATATGATCAAACACTAAAGCACAACAGAAAGTATCAAAATTCTCAAATTCCTGCACCAAACCCAAAACAGCAAAAGAACAATGGATGCATATAGCTTCTGTATGGGAAGCCACATGCACAGACACGCACAAAAAAACCACCACAGTATTCTAACTCCTCTGAGCCTTGTGCATGTAGAAATGGAGCACACAAGTGACAACACAGCATAGTATTCTATTTAACAAAGCACGCAAACAGAGCATAATATCTAACTCATGGAGCATGCACAAACATCATAATTTACAGCATCCTATCTCCCATGGACCTTGTTTGGATACAAATGGAGCACACAAAAGCATCGCGCCTGCCCCCCACACAAAAACAAAAAATACACAAGGAGACCGGCATAGTAGCAATCTGGCACATATGGGCATTGTGCCAGGGCAAAGGAGATCAGATTTGTGGCCATACAGAACATCGACCAGATGTGTCACACGAATGGTGGAAAATTCCCAACCCTTTGTAATAGGTGCAAGACAGGTACTTCATTGACCTAATCCATGTGCCAAAAAAGGAAAAAATATAATTAGCCTCTGCTCGGCTTCTTCCATTTCCATGGAAATGTACTTCATAAAATAAAACATAAAAGACGAAGAGGTGTTTGTATGCACATTTCCATCTGCTGCATTTCTTGCCACATGTTACTTCCTTCTTCTTCTTTTTCGTTCTTTTTTTCTTTATTAAACTAAAAAAAAAAAAAAAGCAGAGGCAATACTCTTTTTGCAGCAATTTTTCAAAAAAAAAAAATACCTTATTTCCATGAAAAATATCTTTTTTTCAGAGAGGAAAAAAGAAAAAAAGAAAAGAAACAGCTGCATTTCTTACTCTCCTTTTTCTTCCTTAAACCCCCAAAACAAGTAGTAATTTTTCATGAAAGCATACCTTCCAATCATCCAAACACAGCCAAAACAACAAAGCTTATCCAAAGAAGCACCAATAAAAAAAATAAAAACAAAACCATCATAACACTAACACCAAAACCACATCCACATACATACCCGAGAAGCAAACCCAGAAGCATCAGCAACCCATTTCACTCCATCCCAGTGATGATGAAGTCGCAGCTGCGACCGCTCAAACTCAATCTCCTCTTTCGAATCCATAGAATCCGGGAAACGGACCACATATCTTCTAGAAGAAGAGGTTGTTTCGGCATCGCTCTTCCTCACAATGTAACCCACCCACCAACCATCCAAATGAAATGCATCCACTCTCTGATTCAGTTCCAGCTCTACAGGTTCCTCAACAGTGGGGGGACGTGGCCTTAGCAGTGAACGGTTGATGACCTCTCGCAGGGGCGTCGTGTCTTTCTCGCTACGGACCAGGTTTAGGTATTCAACTGTTACTCTCTTCTTCTTTCGGAAGCAGCGGACTATGGTGCCCTCGTACCAGGAACCCTTCATGCCGAGCTCCGAGCTCGTTACTTCCACTTCCCTTCCACGCTTCATATCCATATTGGTTATCTCGCGACAGCAGGAAAGCAGATTTCACTCTCTCAGGTAGGGTTAAAAGTTTTTTCTTGGCAAATGGCAGCTCGGTTGAAAGTATTTTTATTTTATTTTTTTTTTCTCTCCTTTTTCTTTAATGGTAAGCATTATTCAGTCAAAAAGAGGCTACAACTATAAAGTAGGTCACGAATGATTACAAATAAATTTTCTATGAGATAAAATTTTTTAGAAATCCTCTCTCGACAGGTGATTTTAAGGTTTTGTCTCCATCCTTTGTAACTCACAGCTGGAGGAGCAATCTGCGTAACCCGCTCAATTTCTTCTTGTGAGGCATTGGAGCTTTTGGTGAACTTCCTGTAATTTTTTGTGGGACTAGTAGATATTCGACAAGTAGTTTTCCTTTGTTGGAATCCATCATTATCATAACCAGCACTACTTACTTCATTGGTTTTAGGAGAAAGATCACCTTTTGCAGCTATTGTCTCCGTAGGGGGTTAAGAGGGCCATTAGAATTTTCCCCATTATTCTTATCCTTTTGAACCTATATTTGTTTAATCTTTAGCTTGATTGGACAGGTTTCATCACTGTGACTAAAGGTGTTGTACTTTGTACACGAAGATAGCCTCCATGCATATTCCACCCTCTGCAGTATGGTTTTGTCATTATAGGTAATGAACACTTCATCTGGTAATGTTTAGTCAACATTTACATCAATACACAGAGCTAAGTTGAAAGTTGAACCTGAGAGATGCATTTAACGATGAACACACAATATTTCTTCAGAGCTACTAAACCACACCCAAAACTTCTTTTTCTTCATCACTTTATTTTAGGACCAATATACCCATATTTGAAATTACCAACATATCACTACACCAAAAACGGGAATTTGGAACGGTTTGGGAACGGTTTAACAGATTAGGAACGGACGGATTAGGAACGGTAATGCGTTCCAATTTCCTGTTTTCCGTTCCTAATCCGTTAATCCGTTCCAAAAATAGGAAATTGGAACGGTTTGGGAACGGTTTAACAGATTAGGAACGGGCGAATCAGGAACGGAAAGCCGTTCCAATTTCCCGTTTTTGGTGTAGTATACATCATTTATAGTTTCATACCTCACCTAATTTCTCTCTACGCTCACCCATCCCCACCTCCACCACCCATGCCACCACCCCCTCCTGTAGCACCACAGGGGGGAGAGGGCGGCAAAGGGCAGAGGCAGGCAGGGATAGGAAGAAAAAGGAAGAGAGAGACAAAGAGGGAGAGGGAGAGCGGGCAGCGGGTAGGGAGAGGGAGGGAGATAGAGAGGAGGAGAGGGAGAGGGACGGTGAGAGTGAGGGGGGAAGAAAGAGAGTGTACAAAGAAATTGAGGGTGGAGAGGTTTGGGTAATTTGTGAAAAAAGGGATGTGTAGAGAGAAATTTTGACAATTTTTTACATAAGTAGAGTCTGTAGAGAGAATGGATGTGAAAAAAGAAGTTTTATGTGTGGCATTAGCCGTTGTCCTTTTCTTTTCACCCACTGCAATTTTATATTACCAATATACTCCCCTGGTAAATTATCTAAAAGGACATCTATCAAAGTTCAACTTGTTTTACACTCACCCACCCTCAAACCTTGAATTTTCCCTCTCATTCCAAAAACATGCAACCCTCCTTCTTCCTCTCATTCAATCCCACTCAACTCAACATTCATCTTACCCATACTATCAATATTCATCCCACACTCATCTATCATTCTTCTTTTCATTCATCTCTCACTTTTCATCTCATTCATCTCTTATTCATCCCACACTTATCTATCATTCTTCTTTTCATTCATCTCTCACTTTTCATCTCATTCATCTCTTCATCTTCATCTCATTCAGCTCTCATAATAACTCATTTTTCATTCTTGAGCAATGCATAAGCAAATCGTGGTTTATATATATATATATATATATCATTCTAGCAGCGAGAATGTGTGATTTCAATTTTTTTTTCTTTTGTCATTTCAAAATGGTTTCATTGCAAACTGTTCGGTCCTAAGTGGCCAAACAAATTTGAAATGTTCGGCCACCCAAGGACGATCATAATTAATTTGAGGATGATGCGTCTACTCAATGCAAAAAAGTTGGTTCAAAATGTATGGTAGACTATAGTAGTAAATTTATCACCCAAGAGGTAATAGTTGGTTAGGTTTTATACTTGTGTGTGAAAGGGTATATGTTTGACTCACTTCTCTTGAAAAAAAAAATCTAATTTTTACTTCGGCCCAAAAAGGGCTAGCCCCTATTGGACTTAGGCCAGACCATTAAAACTGGGAGTTCGATTAAGCAATCAATTGCCAAATTGAACCTCAATTTTCAAACAAAATCGCATAAGCTTCATATATTTAATAAGGAGGCTTTTAGCATCAAATCTAAGTAGTAGCTCAACTAGCTGGTATTTATATGTGTGTGAGAAAGTGCATCTGTTCGAATCACTATCCCATTAATAAAGATATTTTTTACTAAACTGTATATCTTATTTAGGTCAGGCCGAGGTAAGGGCTCTCTTCGATTGAATATGTAAACAGAAAAATAAATTAGCTGTTAGAAGGTGGAGTGTGTGCATATGGAAATTTTATTTCAACGACCAGAAATCCCGGGCTTTACACTAAGCTTCTGGTCTGTCCAATTTTTGGACTGCCAGTACTCCTGTTTATAAAAAAAATTAAAAATGATGCGGTTTCTCCCGCTTGGGAAGAAGGGAAGATCGTGAAAGACTTGCTCAGCCTCTTCTCTTCCCCTAGAGAAAAGTTTCATCTTCCACTCCTTTCTTTTCCTCACTTTTCGTTGCCCTCCTTGGGATCAGCGCCTGTAACATCCCGGAACTCCAAGGCTGTAATAAGTTTAATTAATTGTGCTTTTAGATAATTAAGCTCGTTTATAAGCCAAACAGGTCCGATTAATCATTAGGATCGCTTGTACGAAGTTGGGTTGAGATCCAAGCCCGTTTGGGTACAGTAGGGGTGTGTGTAGCTATTTCCGAAAAGTTTCGAGGTCTTTTTAGTATTTTTGCGCTTTTCGAGATTTTGGCACCATCGAGTAGATTACCTAATTTCCCAGACTTTATCCTTCTGTTGGATCCCGATCTGGACCCTCAAACCCGACCCAAAACCTAACCTGACCCGAACCCATTCTAAGCTTATTTTATTATTTTCCAAGTCAAACCCCTCCCCACCTTTATCTCATGTGGACCCCACCTCCCCATCTCACTCCCATCATACCTCTCCACCTTAGCCCACGTGCCCCATCTCTCATTTCCCTTTTCCTTTTAGGTCACAGAACCTTCTCTCTCATTTCTCTCCTTCTCCATACAGCAGTCGCCCCACCCTCATTTCTCTCCCTCCTCAGTAGTGCCTCTCATCCTCTCATCTCTCTCTCGTTCTCACCTCACCTCACCACTACGTCACTGCTGCCGAACTCCAAGCTCGTTGCCCCCGACGACCCACCTGCACCACTGCCGGCCACCACAAACCCAGCCCATTCTCTATTTCTTTTCCATTCTCCATTTCTTCTTCCCTGGCAGTTCCTCTCTCCCACGGTTTTTTTCCCCTTCTCTATTTTCTTTCTTTATTTCTCTTCCTCCCTTATTCTCCTTGCTGTCAACGTGTTTCAGCCCCATCCATTTTCCATTCTCTCTCTCTTTATTCATTCTCTCTTCCTTGATACTCTCTCTCTCTCTCTCCAACGATTTTTCTATCCCTGTGTCCTTCTCTCATTCATTCCTCCTTTCTTTATTCTTTCTCCCTCCACTCACCTCATTGGCAACGTGGGCAACAAACCCCACCCATTTCATGTTGAGTTGACTTTTCCATCTCACCCATTTCATTTTCTCGCATCTCACCACCCATTTCATTTTCTCTCATCTGACCAACCCATTCCGCCTTTTTCTATTTCTTTCTCTCATTCTTTCTTCCTTTCTTGCTCATTTCTTTCTTCCCCCTCTTTGCTCAGTGGACCACCGTGCACCATCATCACCACTATCCCATTGGGCCACCAATCAAGTGGGCCCCACAACCTCCCCATCTCTATTTCAATTCTTTTTCTCTCTTTCTCAATCTCTCTCACCCATCTTGTTGGAAATGGATTGCGAAGGTAGTCCCACCATCGATCATGGCGATCACAATCTTCGCGTGGACCCCGCAAGCTCATCCATCTCAATTCCAAGCCACCACTCCATCCACCCATCTAATTGGTAAGCTCTTCTCCCCCTTAGGTTTGGATTAATGTGCTTTGGGTGTAGAAATGTGTTTGGTAGCTTAGAGCTTCCCCTCTACTAATTTTATATTTAATTTAGTTTTATTTTACTTTATCCCTTAGGTTTGGATTTTGGGCACTATGGAGCTAGGATTTTGTGGATTTAGGCATTTTCAATGAAAGGCAAGTAGATATTTATATATGCTTGGATATGTTTGTCTCTCCTTTGATTTGATGATTGATGATGATTTAGATGACCACATGCTCATTGATGTCTTCGATTTTGGAAAACATGATAATTAGAATTATATGTTTAATGAAATGGATTCTTTATTGGATGATTAGATTGGTTGGATTGGATGTTAGTTTGAATGGACTTGATGAGAGGGGGGTATTGGATGTATGTGGAGAGGGCAAGGCCCTATTTCTGTGTTTGTCTGCAGGTGTGGATGAAAATGAAGTTTCTCCCCGACTCAGTTCAGTTACAGAAGCTTAATTCTGTTTTTCTAAAGCCACGCGATTGACTGAGTGGGTTCACCCGGTCAACCGACAACACTGGTATATAGTTAGGCTTCCTGAAGCCTACAACTTAGCCAATTCCCATTTATGTTTTAACACTGACTGTATACCCAGTCGACCGGATGTCGACCGGCTATGAAGGAGGTCGACCGACCCTGTTTGAGGTTGACCGGATGAACTGGGGTTCTTTCTTAAGGGCCCCTTTGACTTAGAACTGGATGGACTTAGGTGGGACATTGGCTACCTCTTGATGACTCATTTGACTATGCGTGAGAATGTTTTAAGCCGACGTTTTCTCACGATTATTCCGGTTGTATCGGGATTCAACCTATCTCAATCTTAATGATATGGGACAACGGGATACCCCATTTTTATCTATGCACGAAGACTGTTTATTGGGTATCGCGAACCCTCGTTCCTTTCGTAGACTGAGTATGATTGTACGATGCTTCGGAATAACACTATGCTTAGGTTTGGATTGTCTATCGCTTATGATTCCAAATTGTACCGTTTGGTACTTTATATACATGTCACGAACATGTTCCTTAGCCTTGTTTACTTTGCTTTGTTTGGGATCATATGGAGAACTTAGATGATGGGCTTAGGATCCCTTTTGATGTTCCGTTTGTTTTGATACTTGATGGAAGTGTTGAGGCTAAGTGGCTTTGATTTGCAAAGGCTTGATGAGGACTACTTATGGTATTGATGGTTTGAAGTTAGCTTGCTTGCTTGGTCTTGATTTGATAATGGAAAAGTAGTCTCTCTGGTTAATGTATCTTGTTAACGCAAGAAAGCCTAGCCCTTCACTATGGTATGAATAGGACTCTTGTGTCAGGCAGCACTCAGCCGTAACATTCAACGCAGCTGGGGCACCACTGTGTTAGGACCTTGATGGGAACGACTGCAGATCATGATTCTTGTGATGGATGTACACCATCGGATGCTTTTGCTTATGGGATGTCTTGATCATAGCTTGCTTGTTCCCCATGTATCCACTCTTGCTTGGCCGGACTATTATCCCATGCATCTTCTCTACCACAACTCGGTTCGAGTTGGGAGGACAGTGATAATATCCCGTGGTGATTAGCTTATGTGGACCGCCTATCTTGTTAAATGTTTATGTTTGATTGATTATGATTCAAATGCTATGCACTTCTTACGATCATGATGCTATGCATGTTTTATGATCTTGTCTATCGTTTACTCTGATTCGTTCTGCATATCTATTGATGTTTTATATTTATATCTGCCTGCCGACCGGTGTGTCGGATGCTGCACTTGGTGCATAGGTACTGGGTACATTTACCCTTGGGAAAGTGGAGGCGCCACTTTAAGCAGTTTAGCCTGATGGTGAGTACGAGTTGTGTGTCGACGGTATTATCGTCGTGACCAGCACACGAGTGCCTTCATACTTTGGTTAGTTCATATTTATTCTCTTTTGGCTTAGGTTTTGATAAAAGCCATTAATTAATATACTTTTGTTATCTTTTGCTAAACTTAAACTATAGAAATTGAAGATGTGCATACTCTGAAATGTTATATTGTACCATTTGTTTATTATGATGTCCCGCTATGTTTCACCAAGGAAATATTTATACCTCACCGCGGACTTCGATCCTATGAGACATGATTGGGGCCAGGTTGCATTTGATTAATGTTGGAGAAATTTTAATTGGCCCTAATCTCACGCATAACCCCGATTTCACTTTTGGGGGCGTGACAGCGCCTCTCCTTTTATAGCCATCTTGGCACGTGTTGCCCTTGCCTTTGTTTGTAGATGAGACTTAAACTTCCCTGTTTTTCTTAGGCGAGGCCCCCTTCTTCTCCATTTCGTCTGTTCTTAAGTGGAGGCAAGGCCTTTGGGTCAGATATTTTTGTTCCCCTGCCTTCGTTAAGCGAGGAGGTAGGGCGCTGCCCCTTTTATTCCGTTGCTCGGTTAGGCAGCCCCCCCTCTTTCTTTCTCTTCTCTCTTATCTCTTCTTTTTTTTACATGACTACAAATTGCCTCCCCTCAAATAGCCACACGGACGCCGTCTCTCGGACGAAGGACTCCACGGCGGGTTGAGGTTCCTCTTTTAGCGGAGGTGCACGGTTGTTTCTGCAATGACTTCCGGTATCCCTGCTTCTGACGGGGCACCTTCGTCTTCCTAAGCAATAGTTCCTTCACCAGGCGGGATTTTTCGGGGTTGCGTTCCCTTCTTCGACGCTCCTATCAGTGTGAAGGGGGATTCTCATACTCATTCCCTATCGTTTTACCATCTCTTGAAGACGGATGGATACCCCTCTCTGTCTTCTTCTCTTGACTATGCTTTTGGGAATCGTTGCCCGGATTCTATTCATCACGGGGAATTGCTTCCTCATAGTTCATCTTCTAAGGAAGGGTAGTCTTTCCATTATCCCTGAAGCTATGTGTCCTGTGTCTTTCATTCGGGCGAGGTTCCCGCTCGGTAGGAGGATTCTATTAGCTGGGTAGGGGTGCATGAATTAAGCTGGAGCGTATTGATCGGAGGCAACAAATCTCCTTCCCCTTTTGCCACTGTTCGTGGGGCGCTTCCTCTCTCCTTGTTTCTTAGACGATCTCCCTTCGTCCTATCTGGGAGAACTTCGTCCGCTTATCACGACGCTTTTAGGAGACCTTAGCAGTGGCTTTCCAGGAGACTTGAAGCCAAAAGGTTGTTTGAGCTTTGCTCTGGGTTGGGAGCAATGGTCTCAATTCGCCCTTTTCTTCTTCGAGCCCTTGTTGAGAGAACGGGATTTTCGGGGCTATTCAAGCTATGACTGTCACCTTTTATATATATCCATATTCATTCTTTTGGGACAATGCTAGGGACTTTTTGCCCTACCGATAATACTTGCCTAACTATGGTATGGGAGCTTGGTTTTTCGCTTCTTAAGATGGAGGTCATCACCAGCTTGCCTATTTTGGGGGCTTTATCCGAGGAGTACATCCCTTCTGAGGATGAGTTTGCCAATATGAGGAGGGATTCCCCCGAGTTTACTGCCACCTTGGATGCTCTGCTTGATTACCACATAGATCAGGCTGTATCTTGTTAAGAGGGATGCTCTCTATACCCAGTGGCTGCGTCGGGAAATCCCGCCCTTCCCGCAATCTTTGTGCAATGATCCTTCCTTTCATCGCCGAGGGGACGCAGCAGAGATGGCATGCTTTTTATGTGATCATATAGAATCTTGTTCTCTCCTGTCGTACTTCCTTGTTGTTTGGCTCAGTCGGGCGGTCTTCCCGGTCAAGATGGTGATAATGTCAGGGCTTCTTCGGTTCTTCCTGCTTATAAGCTAGCGTGGGGGTCTCGCGCAGCCCTTTGCTCTGCTATGGTGGTGAAGTTGTGTCATGGCCTTCATGAGAATGTAGATCATGTCATCGGAGGTGTTGATCCTAATGGCCTTTACCCAGGGCATTACTTCTATGCTTGGTTTGTTTTGTTGGAAGTGGATGGGTCTCTAAGACAGGTTTCAAAAACTTTCACCAATTAGAAGTAGTGAAAACCTATCCAAAAACTCAATAAATCCCAATCCAGGATGCATGTCCTCAATCTCAATCATCATGATCAGCAAACAAACCTATCAAGAAGATAGAAACAGCACCTAACAAGCAACCACGAAATTCCACCACATACAAGGAGTAGAAAATACATATGGAGCTCGGTTGTGCTCTAATAGAGAACTTGATTCAACTCTTTGATGAAGAGCTCTTCTAAGATCATAATCTCCAATGCCCAACGTCTTCCACGCTATGACCCGCTTCAGATCTCTTTCTTCAAGAGAGATGGTGGAATCTCCAAGAGAAAGACTATCTATAATCTCTAAGGAAACTAGAAGGGAACTAGAAGAGAGAGAGGGGAAGAAAAGGAATGCAACACTTGCACCCTTAGGAACCTTGGGTGTGAATCTCCTTGGAATTGAGCATGGGGGACGTCCAAGGGGTTCCCTCCTTTCCATTTTATAGTTTTTTCAACTCCTCTCTTTGTCTATTATTAGAAGTCCAACTTCCATTATACTTAGTAACCATTTGTTCCACTATTACCACTATTAAAAGTCTCACTTCAAATAGAAATAGTAGATTTCCTTTTTGAGTTCAAATAGAATTAGTAAAGGTCCAATCTTGGGCTAGCGTGGAGACCACTAGGGATTCCATAGAAAGCTAGCTCCAACGGGGACACCCCGACCCCACATCTCATGTGCAATCCGGGCCCGCAGTTAATTGCAAATAACTCCACTAAATAAATGCAATTGAACTCCAGTCTTAGGAATAAATTACATGAAGACCCTAAACTTCCTTATCACTACAAGTAGGCCCCTCTATCAATATCCATGGATCAATCGGTCAGACCATCCCACCAATTTAGATCCATATCTTTTTATTCTTGAGACCCAATTAATTATAATAATCAGTAGTACCATCCAATTAACTCATAATTGAGATGGGTGTACACTTACCAATGATAGATCCATTAATTGGCATAAGGGGAAAAGATAGATTCCATTTTGACCATTAAATGTTTCCACAGCCCTACTATCACGTACCCAAGACACCGAGGTGTTGACCTACAGATGGCCTCACTCATTGGTGACTCAAAGCAAATGCATAGACAGAAACTTGAGTTCATCAATGTCTCAGGGTTAAGAGCCCATTGCTAGGGAATTATGAGAGCAAACCTTTAAAGAAAAGACAGTATCCTTGAGGTGTTTCTTATGGTCATTCAATACATCTAATGTACCAGTATAATGATCTAGAATCTTACATTCCTATGATCGAGACAAATCATACTATTTCATAGTGATCATAATACTGCAACCTTGTTAGATGAGATGCCCAATCTCATCACTGGTTCTGAATCAATTTAAATATAAGATTTGTGACACATGTCTCCTGTATGTGGATCTCATCCATACACATTTGTTACATCTAATACACTTATAGACTCCAGTTCATCTCATGAGCAAGTATGTCATTTGTATTGGTTATGTGCATTTAAGTAATAAAACACCATTCATCTCAAGAAAGGAAAACATGAATATATTAATAAATAAAGAATTTAATCAATTTATTACATCAACCTTAATGGATTGAGACCATAAAACTAACAATCTCCCACTTGGGCTCAATGCCAGT
Organism: Persea americana; assembly: GCA_029852735.1. Taxonomy (NCBI): domain Eukaryota; kingdom Viridiplantae; phylum Streptophyta; class Magnoliopsida; order Laurales; family Lauraceae; genus Persea; species Persea americana. Next base: position 41,491,745 of record CM056809.1, on the reverse strand, counting down.
CAGGGTTGCATCTCATGCCCATCCCATCCACATGCTGCTCAAAGACTTTGGCAGTCAAAGGCTTAGTAAAGGGATCCGCAAGATTATCTGCAGATGCTATCTTGGTGATGGCAATGTCACCTCTCTGCACAATCTCTCTGACCAAATGATATTTCCTCTGTACATGTTTTTGGCTTTTATGGCTTCTGGGTTCCTTGGACTATGCGACTGCCCCGCTGCTGTCACAGTAAACTGTGAGCAGCTGTCGGGCCAAAGGTACCACTCCAAGTTCCATAAGGAATCTTTTGAGCCAAACTGCTTCCTTAGCAACTTCACAAGCTGCCACATATTCAACTTCTGAGGTGGAATCAGCGGTACATTCCTGTTTAATACTCCTCCAGCTGATAGCTCCACCGCCAAGCATAAACACATACCCAGAGGTTGATTTCCTAGAATCCTTCTCTGATGTGAAGTCAGAATCTGTGTAACCGACTGGAATCAACTCATCACTGCCATAATTAACATGTAATCTCTAGTCATTCTCAAGTATTTGAGAATACACTTCACAACAGTCCAATGGTCAGGACCTGGGTTAGACTGATATCTGCTAGCCATGCCCACTGCATGACAAATATCCGGTCTAGTACAAAGCATAGCATACATGAGGCTGCCAACAGCCGAGGCGTATGACACTTCTCTCATCTGCTCCTTTTCCTGAGGTGTCCTGGGACACTGATCCTTGGGAAGGTGCACTCCATACCTGAAAGGTGTGATACCCTTCTTGGAGTCTTGCATAGCAAACCGCACTAATACCTTATCTATGTACACAGCTTGAGATAAGCCTATCATCCTATTTTTTGGGTCTCGATGGAGCTTGATCCCTAGGATGTAGCTAGCTTCTCCCAAGTCTTTCATATCAAAAGTTTTAGCCAACCAAACTTTTACTGTAGACAGCATTCTTATGTCTCTCCCGAGAAGAAGAATGTCATCGACATATAATACCAGAAAAACTACCCTGTCTCCTTCACTTTTCATATACACAAATACCCATCCGGATTTTGACAAAAACCAAATGCTTTGATTGCCTGGTCAAAACGGATGTTCCAGTTTCGGGATGCCTGCTTTAATCCATAAATGGATTTTTGCAGTTTGCAAACTCTTTGCTCATGGTTTTTAGCCACAAAACCGTCTGGTTGCATCATATAGATATCTTCTTCAAGATGGCCGTTGAGAAACGCCGTCTTGACATCCATTTGCCAAATCTCGTAATTGAGATGAGCCGCAATGGATAGAGTATTCGGATAGAATTGAGCATGGCTACCGGTGAGAAGGTTTCCTCATAGTCGATACCTTCTTTCTAAGTATACCCTTTCGCAACAAGCCTGGCCTTAAAGGTCTTAACTCTTCCGTCCGGTCCTCTTTTCCTCTTATAGACCCACTTGTACCCAATAGGTTTAATATTGGCAGGCAAGTCCATAAGTGTCCGGACCTGATTAGAGTACATCGACTCCATTTCAGCTTTCATAGCTTCTTGCCAACGTCCCGAATCTATATCATTGATTGCTTCATTATAATTGCAGGGATCTTTTCCAGTTCTTTTGAGATTGTCTCGTAAGACTCCCAAAAATGACAACCTGTCAGGGGGCCTGACAATCCTCCCACTACGACGAGGCACTGGTGTAACTACTAGGTTAGGTGTGGGAGGATTCTCTTCAAGTTCGGTCATAGTAGGATTTGGAATTGACTTCACTTGAATCTCTTCTAAGATAACCTTTTCTAAAGATTTCCGGTCAATCATATAATCTTCCTCCAGAAAAACTGCATTGGTGCTTACAAGCACTTTCTGCTCTCTGGGATTATAGAATATCCAACCTTTAGTTCCTTTAGGATATCCTACAAAGGTGCACACTTCCGACTTCGATTCCAACTTATCCGTCTTTACTTTCAGCACATGTGCTGGACAACCCCAAATATGTAAATGTTGCAGACTAGGCTTTTGCCCACACCACAACTCCCGGAGAGTCTTAGGTACAAACTTAGATGGTACGAGGTTTAGTAGGATCTAAAGCATATCCCTAAAAGGATATAGGTAATCCTGAGAAACCCATCATAGACCTGATCATATCTAAAAGAGTCCAGTTTCTTCTTTCTGCTACTCCGTTCTGTTAAGGCATACCAGGAGCAAATAACTGGGATATGATCTCATTCTCTGATAAGTATCCCATAAATTCAGCTGAGAGATATTCCCCTCCTCGATTTGATCGAAGAGTCTAGATACTTTTACCTAATTGCTTTTCAGCTTCCGCTCGAAACTCTTTGAACTTTTCAAAAGCCTCGGACTTGCGGTGCATAAGATATATGTATCCACATCTTGAGTAATCATCTGTGAAAGTGATGAAGTACTCATATCCTCCTCTCGTTCTAATATTTATGGGTCCACACACATCAGTATGCACATTGGCCCTATTATCCTTAGATGAAAAGGGTCTTTTGGTCATTTTACCTTCCAGACAGGATTCGCAGACAGGCATTGGTTCTACCACCAGTGAAAGCAAGATACCATCTTTCATTAGCCTATCAATCCTGTTTAGGTTAATTTGACCTAGCCTCAGGTGCCAAAGCTTTGTTGGATTAGATGAAGGTGATTTTCTCTTTAATGATGGTCTATTATTTATCTCGGTATCATGTATCTCATACATTGTGGGAGTTAACAAATAAAGTCCATTAATTACCTTGCCAGAACATATGAAAGTACCATTCCTCTTTATGACAACTTCAGTACCAAAAGTAATAGAATAACTTTTATTCACCGAACTAGAAACTGAATTAAATTCCACCTTAAAGACGGTACATATAGAGTGTCTGACAAAACAAATTTATTATCTGAAAAACATAAAGTAATAACTCCCACTAAAACTGCATATGCCTTAGCTTCAGATCTTAGGTTGACAATGATTTCTCCATCACTAAGACTCCTGGTTTCCTTGAACCCTTGCAACGAATTACAAATGTGATTAGTTGCACCGGAGTCAACATACCAGGATTCTGAAGTACCAGTTACAAAACTAACTTCAGAAACAAGTGACTCAATCATACCTGAGGTCTTTTTCTTGGACATAAAATCTAGACAATTCCTCTTCCAATGTCCTGTCTTACCACAGTGGAAATACTTTCCCTTAGTCCCTAAACCCTTAGCCTTTGCCACACCACCATTAGGACCATTTTCCGCCTTAAGACCCTTGGGGACCAATTTCCTTTTGCCTTTCCAGCCTTTGCCTTTCGGCTTGGGCCTGGCATCTGACTTTTCTGTCATCAGGGCAGTTGGCCTTTTCTTCATAATTCCTTCAATTGCTACCAGCTGGCAGGATAGCTCAGCTGGGGTTAGATTCATTTTATTCATATTATAATTGATTTTAAAATGGTTGAATGAATCTGGTAGCGACTGGAGGATTATGTCAATTTGTGATTATGCATCAATTGTGGCACCCAGTACATCCAACTCATTCAATGAGTCCATCAATTTTAACATGTGGTCCTGTACTGGTGTACCTTCAGCCATCTTGGTGCTTATGAGCACCCTCACAGCAGCCTGCCTAGCAGGCCTGCCCTGGTCCGCAAACATCTCCTTCAAGTTCGATATGATATCGTATGCAATCTTGTAGGATTGATATTGGTGTTGTAAAACACTAGACATGGATGCCTGAATGTAAAACACTAGACATCTCATTGTCATTTGTCCATTTGGCATAATGGTCTTTCTCTTCCTGTGGTGCATCTGATGCAGGCTCATCAAGGGGGGACATGGTAAGGACATATTTATATCCTGATGCAGTCAGAACAATATCCAGGTTCCGTTTCCAATCTACATAGTTGGATCCCACCGACTTATTCTGGTTGAAAATGGTTGCAAGTGGATTGAAAGTATTCGAATTCATGTTGAAAAACTGTAACACATAACCATACATTCAATCAATGAATATTAATGACATTAGGGTTTAGCATTCTACCAAATTTATGTGGTAATCCTCATGACCACTCAAATTTAGAATACATAGGAATTCTAATCCTTGGGATATGCCTCCTTAGGGAGTGCAAATGTCACCTAGATTGGTGCGGATCAAAGTAAGTCAAAATTAAGACTAATGATCCCCTATCATTCACTATTATCTAGGTATCTCATACCAAATAATGTATGACTCCTAATTCTCTTTGGTTTCTAAAATACATGAGGCAAATCCTTGGGGATACTATATCACTATTTTAGTTAAGTGTACCCCACCAAGTGACATTGATTGATAGCCGTTGTGGGTAGCCCCTCCTTTGGGAGTGAACCCCCACCCCGTCTCACCAACACTATCCTTTTGGGAGATCCATATCTAGTAACCAGACAAATAAAAGCCCTCCGTGGGGAACGGCCATTCTCAAGATGGCGCAAGGCTAATACTTATAATGGACCTATGGTGGAAAACCATGTAGATTTCTCAATTTAATGCCCCTCTCCCACTTAATATTTTAGGATTGAGTATTTTCCTTTTAAGGTATTAGGGCCCACATATACATATATGAACGTCAAATCATCTCATGACATGATCAAATATTGATTCCAAGTCAAGTTATTTTAAGGAAAGTCTAGTTTCTTAAATTAGTGTTACCAATATATCCATCTAATGGGTCATCAACACTAATTAGAAATCTTTCTAAAAATTAATTTGATTTGACCAATTTTAGTAACTTGCTGTGTTTGGATTAGATTTGGAAACATCTAAATTATGCATTCATCCATAAATAGAAAAAGCTTAAATTAGTAATTAGTCCTCTCCTCCACATGGCCCAAGCGGAATAGACTTCTTGGACTTTTAGACTTTCCAAAAGCTTTGGAATTCCTCAAACTCTTTGTGCAACTCCAAAAACACCTTTTGGGAATCTTCAAACTCTTTGCTTAGGAGTCCAACTTCACTTTCCTTCTTGGTCTTGGACATCGCCAGAATTTACAAATTTAGAAAATTACATAAATCCCTATGTCTCTACGATGAGACTTACATAGTAATCTAAAAATTCAAATTAGAATGGCTATAGGGAAACCATCATGCCTTGCCCTTTCATGGGAAACCAAGGAAACCATGATGCCCTTTACACTTAGCCTTAAAAAATCAATCAACCATAAAAGAAAGTAAAAGACTTGTGGGCCATATGGAGAGGACAAGATAACTTGCATGTTAGTATCTCATACAACCACACAAAACACACAAATAGGCTGCCAAACAATGCTGGAAAAATAGGACACACATAGAAGACCCGAAATTGAAAAATCTAAAAACTGCATGTTCTGTCGCATGTCCCCAGTCGACCAGCCAGAGAGCCCGGTTGACCGGACTGCAAGTACCCAGTCGACGGGACACGAGTCTCGGTCGACCAGACAAATGAACATCAGATTTTTGGGTTTTTCCTTTTCGTGTCCATTCAACTCCAAAACTCTTTTGAAGTGTTCCAATGGCTTCCTATCATCCTTCCATCATTATTAAACCCTTTTGTGACTGTCCAAACATGGACTCACCATAAAACCAAGTAAAACCATAAAAACCGATCCAAAGCATAGCCCGTCCTCTTTCTTCTTCACATCTCATGCAAAGAACAGAGCAAGCTTGCTGTACCTTCATGATCAGAGATGAGGTATGGCTCTGATACCAATTGTTGGAAGTGGGTGGGTCTCTAGGACAGGTTTCAAAAACTTTCACCAATTAGAAGTAGTGAAAACCTATCCAAAATTTCAATAAATCCCAATCCAAGATGCATGTCCTTAATCTCAATCATCATGATCGGCAAACAAACCTATCAAGAAGATAAAAACAGCACCTAACAAGCAATCACGAAATTCCACCACATACAAGGAGTAGAAAATACCTATGGAGCTCGGTTGTGCTCTAATAGAGAACTTGATTCAACTCTTTGATGAAGAGCTCTTCTAAGATCAGAATCTCCAATGCCCAATCGTCTTCCACGCTATGACCCGCTTCAGATCTCTTTCTTCAAGAGAGATGGTGGAATCTCCAAAAGAAAGACTATCTAGAATCTCTAAGGAAACTAGAAGGGAACTAGAAGAGAGAGAGGGGAAGAAGAGGAATGCAACACTTGCACCCTTAGGAACCTTGGGTGTGAATCTCCTTGGAATTGAGCATGGGGGACGTCTAAGGGTTTCCCTCCTTTCCATTTTATAGTTTTTTCAACTCCTCTCTTTGTCTATTATTAGAAGTCCAACTTCCATTATACTTAGTAACCATTTGTTCCACTATTACCACTATTAAAAGTCTCACTTCAAATAGAAATAGTAGATTTCCCTTTTGAGTTCAAATAGAATTAGTAAAGGTCCAATCTTGGGCTAGCGTGGAGACCACTAGGGATTCCATAGAAAACTAGTTCCAACGGGGACACCCCGACCCCACATCTCATGTGCAATTCGGGCCCGCAGTTAATTGCAAATAATTCCACTAAATAAATGCAATTGAACTCTAGTCTTAGGAATAAATTACATGAAGACCCTAAACTTCCTTATCACTACAAGTAGGCCCCTCTATCAATATCCATGGATCAATCGGTCAGACCGTCCCACCAATTTAGATCCATATCTTTTTATTCTTGAGACCCAATTAATTATAATAATCATTAGTACCATCCAATTAACTCATAATTGAGATGGGTGTACACTTACCAATGATAGATCCATTAATTGGCATAAGGAGAAAAGATAGATTCCATTTTGACCATTAAATGTTTCCACAGCCCTACTATCACGTACCCAAGACACCGAGGTGTTGACCTACAGATCGCCTCACTCATTGGTGACTCAAAGCAAATGAATAAACAGAAACTTGAGTTCATCAATGTCTCAGGGTTGAGAGCTCATTACTAAACTTGAGTTCATCATTATCTCAGGGTTGAGAGCTCATTGCTAGGGAATTACGAGAGCAAACCTTTAAAGAAAAGATAGTATCCTTGAGGTGCTTCTTATGGTCATTCAATACATCTAATGTACCAATATAATGATTTAGAATCTTACATTCCTATGATCGAGACAGATCATACTATTTCATAGTGATCATAATACTGCAACCTTGTTAGATGAGATGCCCAATCTCATCACTGGTTCTGAATCAATTTAAATATAAGATTTGTGACACATGTCACCTGTATGTGGATCTCATCCATACACATTTGTTACATCTAATACACTTATGGACTCTGGTTCATCTCATGAGCTAGTATGTCATTTGTACTGGTTATGTGCATTTAAGTAATAAAACATCATTCATCTCATGAAAGAAAAACATGAATATATTAATAAATAAAGAATTTAATCAATTTATTACATCAACCTTAATGGATTGAGACCATAAAACTAACATGTTTTTCATTGTCCATCTCTGCACCCCTGTTTGATCTCCCGTCTCAGGATGCCCCATTCATGTGCCAGTGGCAACCCTTCTTTCGCCTTCCGAGTTGAAGACTTTTAAAGGGTTCTGTGCTTCCCGTTCCATTATTTGGAACAACAACTCTTTTATGATTCGCGACCCCTGTTGGTTTACCAGCTTCAATGGTGATTCCAAGTTCTGTGACATCGGGAATGTGTGTCCCCCCGAACATTCCCCAGACATTCCCCAATGCACGAGGACCAGGTAGAGTGGCTTTTATGCGTGCGGCCTTCCACGCTGATTTTTCATTCTTGGAGGTCTAGCTTCATTAAGCCGTATTGGCCTAACCACTTTGCTCGACAATTCGGTTATACCTAGGGCAAGGTTGGATTGCCCCATCTTTTCTTTCACGGTGAGAGTTCTATCTTAGACGGGTGGAGGGTTTGGTGTGATTTCTCTGCCCTTGGCACCCGAGGTTGTTTCTGAATATCCTTTGTTGGTAGGGCGCGACATCGGCAAGACTTTATCTTTCCATCTCAGGTGGTATGTTGTTTCCCTAGGAAAGTATCTTAAGTTGGGTGATGACCCGAACTTTATAAGTGGTGTTAGCTGGCCTCACATTCTCGGGACCAAAATATTAGCTAATAAGCGTAGTCGGAATGCCGCGGGCGTCAGTTTCGTAAGAGCGCCTGTGACAAAGAAATGTCGGTCTTCAATGGCCGCTCCTAGGGGTTCGGCTAATCTTTCCCTCTCCTTCAGCGGGGCACTCGCCCGAAGCCCTAAGGATCCACCTGATGCAACCGAGCGGAACAACAATGACTTGCTTACCTTGATAGATCCCTCCGAGGCGGTCATTGGCGCCTCTGTTCTTTCTGAGGGTGGCGGCCTTCCCCTAGTCCCCCCCAGCGATGAGGCTAACATGGATGGTGTGAGGGAAGTCATATCGGGGGACCACAATGCTTACTTGGAGGGTGAAAGGGAGAGCTTTCCTTCTCCGTAGCCCTCTATTATTCCGCGGTTGTCCTCAGGTTGTCTACTTTCCATTTTTCTTTATTCTCTCCCTCCTTTTGTTGCCTCCTATTTAAGGGGGCTAGAAGGGGAGTGTTTTACCATCTTACTCAGCTACCCTTCTTCTTCTAAAAATAAAATATTTATATGTTCTCTGTTTCTTTTTTTTTTTTTTGTGATCTCAGTAGTTGGAAAGGCGACAGACCTGCTGGTCCAGACCCAATCTTTGTGCTCTCAGTGTTCCCAAACCCCTTCTCCTTGCCCTGTTCCTACTCTAGCCTCTTCGGCTGCTCGGGAAGGTGCCTTCAAGGAGGTTTCTAATGCTATCATGCCAGTGGCTAGAACTTGCACAGGAGAGGGGGTTTCTTCAATCCCCTCTTTACTTGGTGTGTTTCCCCTTTCTCCCTTCTCTTTTCTTTTTTTAGTAATCGAATTTGAGAATCCTTCAATAGTTTGAATCCCTTACCCTCTCCCTTTTTTTTAGGCGATCCTTGTTGTGATCTGGTGCTTTCCACTTTTGGGGGGCAATTCTCCTACCACTCTTTCTTGCTTGTTGATAGCCATCGGCGTCCTCCGATCCTTTTTAGATGTTGCTCATCAGTCTCCTTTGTTCGAATTGGCAGAAGACTTAGCCTATTATGAAGCGATTGTGGCTTCTCTGCTCCTGATGGTCCAATCTTCCAAAGAATCTCTTTCCCTGATTGGATCTAAAGTCGTGCGGATCTTGGCTTTATATGCTAAACTCACGCACCTTTCTAGAGGTCCTGCATTGGACGTGGTTGAGCCACTCCTCTTTGCCAAAAAGGGAGCTTTAGAGTCAAATTACGCCACTGTTTGTGACCGGGTAGCTGTGGTTACTCCTCAGTTGGAATCCACCTCGTGAGATCTTGATCAGAAGCAATCTAGCCTTGCCGAGGTTGTTGAATCAGAGAGGGGCCTAGTGGCTCAGCTTGCATGTTTGTGATCTCATCGTGCGACTCTACAATAGGAGACTGTCGACCTTGATATATTGGTAAAAGATCAGTGATGTTCTTTAGAGCTTGATTCTTCTAAAATGAAGGGTCTTGAGCAATCCATGAGTTTAGTTGATGTTGATCTGCACAACCAATCTTCTGATCCTGCATTCCTTAATGAAGTGAGGGCTAGTTATACATCCTTTGTGGAGTCTGAGGCCTGCGGTTGTATTGACGATGTGTTACTTTCTTTGCAACCATTTAAATTATAGAGAATGAATTTATTTATTCCTGGTTTCTTTTCATCTCATTTTTTTCTTTCCTCTTTTTTTTTTTTTTGCATCATTTGTGGGTGGTACTGTGGCACAACCGTATTTTCTCTTCTTCTTTTTTTGGTTTTTGATCCTCTCTCTTTCTACCTCCGCGGTTGTCATAGCCGCTTGTAATTGTCTCTGTATGTTGCCTCCGGGATGTTATTTCCGCTGAGCCTTAATGGATTTCCTTTTACCAATGTGCTCGGTCAACACGGGACCTCCCCTCCCACCCTTTTTATATATATATCTACCTTTTTGGGATCGCCTGAGGGGGTCATCCTGCGGGTCCTTCTTCTACTGGGTCGGGTACGTGGCCTCCTGCCTTCGAGTCAAGTTATTGCTAGATGAGGTACTCAACCTCTGCCTCTGCGGGATTTTGGACTAGGGGCATCTCGTGGGCCCTACGTCATCCGGCGCATGGCCTCTGTCTCTGGGGCAGGTTGCTGTAGGCGCGCAATCTCTGCCTCCAAGCCGGGTTGCCGCAGGGTTAGGCACGCAGCCCTTACCTCCGCGGGATTGCAGATCGGGGGGTGTCTTATGGGCCCTACATCCATCCAATGCATGGCCTCTGCCTCTTGGGCAGGTTACCGTAGGCGAGTAGTCTCTGCCTTCGAGCCAGGTTGCCGCAGGGTTAGGCACGCAGCCTTATCTCCGCGGGATTCCGAATCAGGGGCATCTCATGGGCCCTACGTCCATCTGCGGCATGGCCTCTGCCTCCAAGGTAGGTTACCGTAGGTGCGTGGTCTCTGCCTTCGAGCCGAGTTACCACAGGGTTAGGCACGCAGCCCTTACCTCCGTGGGATTCCGAATCAGAGGGCGTCTCGTGGGCCTTACTTCTATCAGGCACATGGCCTCTGCCTCCAAGGCAGGTTGCTGTAGGCGCGCGATCTTTGCCTCCGAGCCAGGTTGCCGTAAGGTTAGGCACGCAGCCTTTACCTCCGCAGAATTCCGGATTAGGGGCGTCTCGTGGGCCTTACGTCCATCTGGCGCGTGGCCTCTGCCTTCGGGGCAGGTTGCCATAGGCGCGCATTCTCTACCTCCGAACCGGGTTGTCGCAGGGTTAGGCATGCAGCCCTTACCTCTGCGGGATTCAGGATGTGGGGGGGGGGTATCGTGGGCCCTACGTCCATCCGGCGCATGGCCTCTACCTCCGGGGCAGGTTGCCATAGGCGCGCGATCTTTGCTTCTGAGCCAGGCTGTCAGATGTGAATTTTGACCCCCCAAGGAAGGCATGACATGGTTTGGGGGAATCTCCATTCATCTATATATGCTATTTAAGTTTTACATCGAAATTGAGGATTCCGACTACCCTCAAAATAGATGGATCAAGATCGCCAGCTACAGTACTGCCATAACACCATTCCTCGATGAAAACTGAAGATAAAATGGGAGAAAATAAGTGGGTGGGTTCTTCCTCTCGTCTAATGTGTTGCAGGCAACACACGACGGTTGTCTTGTCACATTAATTTGGGTCTCTTGGATGTTGGGTCAATTCAGGGTCATGAGTTAAAGTCCAAATAAAAGTTAATCCTCACATAGCATAATCATATTATATCCAAGTAAAATAAAGTAACCAAAATAAAGAAAATAAAAGGAGAGGTGCCAAATATTTAAGAAGAGGATCGGCCCCATTCCCAAGTACCCTCTTTTGATCCCTTGGCAAAATAGGGTTTAAAGGCTTATTTTTGAAACCAAAATGATGATGCAAATAAGAGTTTGACTGGTGATTTCTGTGTTGTTCGTGTGCGATACACAAGTGATAAAAGTGAAAGGCCGATGGATCGTAATTGGTTGGAGATGGCAGATGGGCTGGTGTTTGTTTTAGGGTAGCCGATGGGCCGTGATTGTTTAAAAGTGTGTGCGAAATCACTCATCTCATTTTGTTATTCTCATTTATTAAATTTTAGAAATCGGTTCTTTATTCCCTTTTATTATTAAGTTTGATTAAATATTTGGCACCAGAGGTGGAGTAAAAGAGAAGAAAATCTTTTTGGGTTTATTTTCTTGGTTTTATAGTTTTTATGGCTTTTTTATGTTGGGCTAGAAGGGCTTAACTAAGGGATTTTACTTAGATTTACGTGATTAGTGCTTTATTACTGATCAACGGATTAACCCTAACCTAAGGTCCTAGACTACCCACCTAAGCTCTCCTAGTCCCCTAACGGAATAGGAAGAGTGGTGGGGCGAAGCCTAACGCTCTAAACTACCTAACCAGGTAATCCGATCTAAACCTAGGGTATAAATAGCCTAAGTTTGATAGTTCTTGCGCCTAAGCAGTTGGCCGAGTGAGATTTATGTTCGTTTGGTTTGTTTTAAGTTGAAGGTTGGTTAAGAATTAGGTTGAGGGTGGATTATGGGTGTCTTGGGGTTCTATTTAGGTTGTTTAAGGTTTTGGAGTTTCAGGTTTTTTATTCGTGATATAAGATGATGTTGAAATCCGTGAAAAGATACTGGCAGAGGACTTGGGCGCAGACACAGTGGCGCCTAGGTCACTCTGGTGACTTTGACACCACGTTGTACCAAGTTTTGTATGGTTTGGCTAGTGATGATGGTATGACCTGGTTTCAGGATTTTGTAGAGTTTTACTTAGGGTAGGTTTTGTTCTGATGTTGCTTTAGGTTCCGAGTTAATGTATTTTAATAATTTTAAGTCCGGAGCTCGAAACGCAACCAGAATTCATAACTCAGGTCTGACAGAGGATTTGGGCGCACCTATGTGTGCCTAAGTGGTTCTATGCACTTGGGGGCACCAGCAGTGGCGTCCAAGTTGTAATTTAATGCTCTTTGGTCCTCTGACTTCAGTGTGGGGTTCCGGATGGGTTTAAGTTGATTGAATTTTTAATTTCTGGATTGTTATTGGTTCGGTAAAGGTTCTGAGATGTTGATTTGGGTTGAGATTTGAAGTGAACTGGGATTTGGTGGTCTCGGGGCTAAAATGTGACTTGGGCACACCTATGGTGGGGCCTAAGTGCTTCAGGTGTGTTGACACAAAAAAATGTTACTTTGCCTCCTCAACATCAAAAGCTATATAGAGCTGCATCCTTCTACAAACAGGCAAAGCTGCTTCAAGCATCAAATCTTGTCAGAATTAAACAAAAACTGTAAGATCCTTCAAAATAGCCAAAAGAAGGGTGCACATGAAGTTTCGGGCCATTTCAACACCGTTTGACCTAACCTCAATCCTCCAACGGTTGAGCAGGAGCTCCCAGCGGCGACAGTGTTAAAGATAACAAATCTTCGATCAGAGCCTATGGATGGTCTCAAAATACCTCCAAAAGGCTCCACACCAGATTTCAAGTCAAACTGACACCGTTTGACCCTCCATCAACTCTCGAACGACGAAATCAAGCCTCTCGGCGGCGAGAAGTTCCGATGCCACCACTCATTAAACAAAGCACATGGGTAGCTTCTACATGCCTCCAAAGGGCTGCACGTCAAATTTCGGGTCATTTCGACGACTTTTGACCCGGCTTTGACACTTCGAAGCAAAATCAAGCCTACCGGCGGCGGAGCTCCCCGGGACCATGGCACCCAAATCGGAGCTAATTGATCATCTCAAAATGACTCCAATGGGCTCCCTGCCAAATTTTAGGTCAATCGGACATTGGTTGACCGCACATCAAAGCTCGACATCTTCTGCATGGTGAAATCAAGTCTAGCATCGACGAGACCCCAAATGGCTTCAAAACTCAAACAAAATCCCATGGCTGGTCCTATCTAATGCTCAGGAAGCTTCACCTCAAATTTCAGGCAATTCCAACATCGTTTGACCAAGTTTCGACTCATGGTGGAAAATCGGCTACAAAGTCTTCGGCTTTTCCAAAAATAGGAAACTTTGTGCTCTGATTTGCACAGCTTCTCGATAGGTTTTCTTCAGAGGAATTAAGCCAATAAATGAGAAGAAATATCAAGGAAAATACAAGATAAAAAAGAAGCAAAAAAGCCCGAAAAACGGCGACTGAAAAAGGGGCAAAAGCCCCATGGTCGCAACCATGGCCCAAGGTCGCGGCCGACCCTGGAAGTCCAGGTCACCGGATTTCCGCCGGAACGACCGTTTTTCCGATTCTTTCCGTGTTTCACAATGTTTGGCCCCTGTGATTTTCTCAAATTCTGATTTTTGAGGCATGATATCCGTCGATCTTCGTCAACATCACGGATCCGCCATCGAAATCATTCGATCATCATTGGACACTCCGAAACCGCCAACCGGCCGACTAAGAAAGCACAATTTCTGCCCAACTGATCGAGAAATCGAATGGACAGATGTTGCTGGCCCATTGGTATCAACCAATGTCTGAATTTGCATCGCCATCCGACATCAAACAACATGCGGATCCATCGATGATCATCGCCAGAAGAATTCCAAAAGGCACAGCGCGGCCCGTGACTCTTCAAGCGACTTGGCGACCAATTAATGAAGTTAAATGACCCTTTTTATGACAACTTATTACGGTCATTAACTCGTTATTCTGGACGGCCGAATCAGAAGCAAGCAAATGGGAGTTACAAGTCCAATTAATCATGACAATTAACCATGTAACTCCTATCATTATGGAGATTAATCATGATAATTAATCAGGAAACTCCCATCATCATGGAGATTAAATGCCCATTATTCTCCATCGGCCAATCAAAATCCAAGAAAAAAGGAGTTACAAAATTATGAAATTAATACTTGTAACTCCTCCCATCATGGAGCATTAATGCAATCAATGCTCATAAACCCTCCTAAATGGCCACCAAAAGCCTATAAATAGGCGGTCATTCCAAAGGGAAAGGGTCCAAAAAAATCATCCAAAGTGGTCTAAAAAAATTATCCGAAGTGGTCCGAAAAAATTGTCTGAAGTGGTCCGAAAAAATCATCTGACGAGTGTTCTGAAGAATTGTCCTAGAAATCTCTGCACAAAGAAGCTCTCTTGCCTTGAAGAAACTCTGCTGCAAACGCTTCAAGGTGATTGAAGTCCCTTGGGGGGCCACCCCCACAAGGTTTCCCCTCTTCTTCTATCCAACGTGGCCCAGATGTGGCTTTTCAGCCTGTCTACCCATATTTTTATTGGATATAGGACCTTCCTTTGGTCTATGTCCTCTAAAAATCTGAAGTCCAAGCCAAGCCAAGTGAACTCAAGCATCAAGTGTTCTCATCTGAAGGAAGATGGTGGAGTCCATAAATGACTCGCGACCATCGATCTGAACGAGCCCCTACAATCTCCTGAGAAGTCAGATCCCTCTTTCTTTATTTTCTATTGTATTTTGTATTTTTAAATAGACAAAAAAAATCACAATTCTTGTCTTTCACTATTGATAAGATTTGTAAATCGCCTTTTATGGAAAAATTGCCTTCTATGGCACAAAACTGCCTTTCACGGCAAACTAAACAAAATCGCTTTTCACGGCATTCTAAATCTATCTCTTATTTTAAAATATATGTGCAATGGAAAGCTAGAAAAAAAGTTTGATTTCCTTTCTACTAGTGAAGGTGAATCTCCGGATCATCATTTCAAATTCCAAGTAGAATAGAAAATCTGGCATACCCGTAAAAAATGTTGACGCTCGTTTTTTTCTTCGCCCCGCCGCACCCCAGCGGACCCGGGATGGAGGAAGGCAAGAAAAAAGCAAGGTCCATCAAGTTTGCACACCCGGTGGGACTCGTTCAATTGAGAACACGTATAACACCCTGTCCCGAGTTAATTAAGATTAACTCTAATTAATCGGGATTAATGCTAATTCAACATGTTTTATGGAATTAATGTTGATTAATGGCTAAATTGATAAGAATTTGGCTCAAGTGGTCAATTGAACTTAATGAAAAGAATAGTGAAAGTTCTGAATGGACTTGAAATGGTTTTAGGCTAAACCATGCAATGTAAGGACTTTTTCGTAAATACGAAATTGCACGTATTTCGTCGAATACGGAAACTCTTGATACTCACGCGTATATCTTGAGGAGTACGTCAACTTCCGTAAATATATTGTTTCCATTCGACGTCAATTGATTCAAATGACCAATCATTTGACTTGAATTGTAATTAGAGGAAATAGGAGGGGGTTTGATGCAAAAAGTGAGATTATAAGATGAGGATGAACTCATTTGAGTTCATTCCTTCATCCCAGCAACTCTTTCTCTCCTTCTTCTTTCTTCCAATTTCTCTTCCTTGGGTGATGATTGGGAGAGCTAACAAGTGCTTGTGAAGAGGGACTCCATCTTCACCATCCTTTTCTTCATCTCTTCTCCTACTATCTTGGAGTTTAAACTTAAGAAGATCTCAAGATTACCACCAAAGAAGCTACAAGTAAGTGTTGAGTTGAATTCAGCACTTCCATGGTTTCAGTATTGAGTTGTGACTCCAAGAATTCACAATAATTCTGTTTTGTGGATTGATTTTGGGTTTTAGGTTCAAAAGGAGGTTTGACTTGAGGAATTCAGCTTGGATTCAAGCTAGACAAGGAACTTCTTGCTAAAAAGTTTCCAAACAAGGTAAGTATACTCAATTGTGATGATTTCAATTGTTAAGTGATTTGTTAGAACTCAAGGAGTTCAGTTACAGAAAATTCGGTTCAGAATTTTCTGATCTTCTGGGCACAATTCGGTCAGCCGCCAGGCTGACCGACACCTAACCGAGAGCTGACCGACATAGGTCGGCTAGCCGAAATTGTGAGTTCGGCTAGCCGCGGGTTGACCGCAAGGTGACCGAAAATCTTGTCAGGGTTTTTCCATCAGAAGTTTAGCTTCTGGAAAACGAACCGTAAGCTGACCGAAGAAATTCGGCTAACCGAAATTTGAATTTCGGCCAGCCGAGTGGGTGACCGCATAGGTGACTGAATTGGGCAAATTGTCCTGGAAATTGAGAAATTCTGGAAAGCTGACCGAATGTGGTTCGGTCAACCGAAACCCCTAATGCGGGTAACCCCTAGGTAACCGACGAGGTGACCGAAATTGAGGGAATATCAGAATTGATTTCTGATAATTTCCTAAACCTTCATGGGTGTTAGCTAAACTTATGCGAATGTAAATTTCACTAAAAAGTGATGTCATCCACAATAACACCTACATTGCATAATGAACGTTTCACCCGAATGTTGTTTTAGGAAATTTAATTGTTTATGACTTGAGTTGGCTTGTCCTCTCTCGTCTACTACTGTTGTGCTCCTTGTTGAGCTATCATTGAATAATATATTGAATTAATACAATGAAATGCAATGAGATGAAACGAAAAGAACTGAAATGAACAAACATTGAAATGTATAAAAGATTAAGTCTGCTGCAGTAGATGGAGCGTTCCGGAGCTCCGTGGTGATGCCGGTGATCTCTGATCAAGACACTGGTAAATCCCACACATTTGAAAAGCCACTTAATGAAGTGAGTACATTTGAAAAGCCACTTAATGAAGTGAGTACATTTGAAAAGCTACTTAATAAAGTGAGTAATAATGAAATGAATTGAGTCCTTGAAAGGCTGGGTTGTGAATGGTGCGCCTTCCGCCTATGCTAAAGGACAATGAAAATACACTTGATAAAGTGTATATACATGAATTGAATGCTCTCTTCAGGGGAGAACTACATGAATTGAATGCTTCCTTCGGGGAAGAACTATATGAATTGAATTGAATTAAATTGAATTGAATTGATTTGAATATGATTGTTATAGCTAACATGTGATTATCATAGAATTGTGTATACATTGTTGAACCGTCGTGTTCACAGTGTTATTGATGACATTACAGGCCCAGTTGGCCGTTCCAGTGGTTCCGAGACCGCGCCGCCAACGGAGGAGACCAATCTGGTTCCCCCAGGAGGATTGAACGAATGGATATAAATCGGAGGCGACCGGTTTAGAAAAGTTTGGGAACATTTTGAATAGATTCATTTTGTTGTAAATAGTGATCACATGCATTGTATTTGAATATGCATGGGTGATTTAAATAGGAGATGAGATGTATAAGTAAACTTTACTTTCTGTAAAGAATTTGTACATATTAAGGTTAAATGTCAATGTATGTATATATTTCTGCAACATAATGTACATTTGACAGGTGTATGTAAGATCCCTTGTGAATTTCGTATTGGCTTCGGCGATGCGAGGTTTACGGGAGTAAGTATGGCATCGCGACTCGGGGTTTGGCCGTGGTAACCCTCTTCTCGGGCCCGGGTCGTGACATATACTTATTGTATGGTATCAGAGCTAAGTTAACTAAGTTAAATGACTTAGCCAATTATGAACGAAGTGAGGACCGTTACGTTTCGTGCCAAATCCAATCTTGGATTTGTGCTTTAAATGCTTTTACTTTATGTGATATATGTGATGGAAGTGTTGAGATCTATGTATCTTACCTTCCGTGTTGTTTACAGCATGGCTGCATCTGGATCGAATCCAGGAAGTGATGACTTTATTGAGGTTGTCACACCGTCTCCTGTCTCCGATATGGACACAAGGATGACTGCCATCCTAGAGCAATTGGTGAGAAGTAATGAACAAATGGCCAAGAGTCATGAAGCACAGATGGGTATGCAAGCCCAGATCACTTCTTTATTGCAAGTGCAGAGCCAATTACAGGCTCAGATGCAAGCAGCACCAGTAGTGCCACCAGTTCAACCACCTACTCAGGTTGGAACACAAGTGGTAATTCAATCCAAGGAGAAAGACCCTAATGTCTTGTATGAACAATTCAGGAAAAGAGGAGCTACTGAGTTCCGGGGTACTGAAGATGTGCTGAAAGCTGATGAGTAGCTGGAACACATTGAGGATGTGTTTGGCACAGTCACGTGCACGCAGAAACAAAAAGTTGCTCTCATTTCCTCCATGCTACGAGAGTGTGAGTGGGGCAATCACTAAATTGCAAGAAGCAGTAATGTGGGAGACTTTCAAACAACAATTTCAAAGGAAGTTCGTCCCCGAGCATGTGAGGCAGAAGAAAGAATTTGAATTTCTGCAATTGAAGCAAGGTCAAATGGCTGTATCTGTATATGTCCATACCTTTCTGCAGTTGTCTAAGTATGCTACTGATTTGGTAGATACGGAAGACAAGAAGGTGAAGAGGTTTCTCAATGGCCTAAATGCCACATATAAGAAGATGGTATTGGCAAATAAGCCTACTACATTTGATGATGCCGTTGATAGAGCCTACACAGCAGAAGAAGTCCACAGAGAGGAAATGGCTGAGAATGAGAGTACTAAGAGGAGTAGTGGTGAAAAATCTACAGGCTCCTGGTTCAAAACGGGGGGACGGTTCAAGGATAAAAATAAGAAACAGAAATTTACTGCTAGGACTGAGAATAAGCCAGTTTGTGAGACATGTGGAAAGGCTCATAAGACTGAGTTGTGTTGGAGGACTACTGGAGCATGCCTTGTTTGTGGTTCTTTGGAACACAAAATGGCACAATGTCCAAAGGCAAGGAGAGATGACAGAGCTCCTAATCAGCAGAGTGCTCAAGGACAAGCAGCACTCCCTGCTCCTCCACAGCGATTAGCTTTGCCAGCACCTCCTAGGCAACAGCAACAACAAGGCCAGCAGCGTCAATGGCAGAGGCAACAACCTGGACAGCAACAGCAGAGGCCACAGATAGCTGGAAGGGCTTATGCTCTTAACCGAGAGCAAGCTGATGTTGCAACCAATGTGGTTGAAGGTACAATTCTTATAGGTGATAAACCTGCGGTTGCATTATTTGATCCCGGTTCCACGCATTTATTTGTAGCACCTGTATTTGTGTGTAATATGCGAGACCGGATAATGCAATTGCCATATGACTTTACAGTATCTACTCCTTTGGGGAGAAGGGTAGTATGTGAATTGTATGTTCCCCAATGTGATGTGAAGATCGGGGAAGTGGCAATGCCAGCTGATCTGGTTATACTAGCCATGAATGATTTTGATGTAATCTTTGGCATGGATTGGCTTGCGAAGTACAGAGCTTGTTTAGACTGTTTCCGCAAAATCATCACCTTCAGGGTTGATGAGGCCAATGCCAGTGTACGTTTTGAAGGCACTTTAAAGAGATTTGGCACGAGGCTTATTTCAGCACTTAAGGCTGAACGAATGATGCATAGTGGTTGTGAAGGCTACATTGCATTCATTTCTGAACAGAAGCCTGAACAAAAATTAGAAAACATCCCGGTAGTCTGTGAATTTCCAGACGTGTTTCCAGATGAAGTGCCAGTTCTACCTCCAGCAAGGGAAGTGGACTTCACTATTGAACTTGTGCCCGGTACTGCACCGATATCCAAGGCACCGTATCGAATGGCACCATCAGAGTTGTATGAATTGAAGAAACAGATACAGGAATTGCTAGACAAAGGTTTTATCAAACCTAGTGTCTCACCATGGGGAGCACCTGTACTGTTTGTGAAGAAGAAAGATGGCACCTTTCGAATGTGTATTGATTATAGGCAGATTAATCAAGTGGCCATTAAAAATAAATATCCACTGCCTAGAATCGATGAGTTGTTTGATCAACTCCAAGGTGCAGCTTACTTTTCTAAGATTGATCTTCGATCTGGATATCACCAGATACGAGTTAAGGATCAATATGTACAGAAGACTGCATTTAGGACTCGTTATGGGCACTATGAATTTTTAGTGATGCCTTTTGGTCTAACCAATGCACCTGCAGTTTTTATGGCTCTAATGAACAGAGTGTTTGCCTCGTACCTAGACCAGTTTGTCGTGATCTTTATTGATGACATCCTAGTATACTCAAGGTCAGAGAGAGAGCATTCACGTCATCTGAGAATTGCCTTGCAGACACTGAGAGAGAATCAGTTGTATGCAAAGTTCTCGAAGTGCGACTTTTGGTTGCAGCAGGTTGCATTTTTGGGTCATGTCATTACCAGAGATGGATTAGCTGTTGATTCGGCTAAGGTTGACGCGGTTAGCAATTGGCAGAGGCCGAAGAATGTGCCAGAGGTTCGGAGTTTCTTAGGGTTGGCGGGCTACTATAGAAGGTTCGTAAAGGACTTCTCCAAGATAGCAGCTCCGTTGACGAAACTGACTCGGAAGGACGTTCCTTTCCAATGGAATGATGTATGCGAGTGCAGTTTCCAAACTCTGAAGCAGAAGTTGATAACAGCCCCAATCTTGGCTTTACCTGAAGGAAGAGGAGGGTTTGAGATTTACTCAGATGCCTCAGGCGTTGGATTGGGATGTGTGTTGATGCAACGAGGTAGGGTAATTGCCTACGGTTCGCGTCAATTAAAAAAGCATGAGAAGAACTATGCTACACATGATTTAGAGCTCGCGGCTGTTGTATTCGCATTGAAGCAATGGAGACATTATCTGTATGGAGAAACTTTTGAAGTTCATTGCGATCACAGAAGTCTCCAATACTTGTTCACTCAGAAAGATATCAATCTGAGGCAACGCCGTTGGTTAGAGCTTATCAAGGATTATGATTTTCCATTCACATATGTACCTGGAAAGGGTAACGTGGTAGCGGATGCTTTGAGTCGCAAGTCAGCTGACTTGGCATCATTGGTGGGTGAATGGATTATGATTGAAGAATTCAGAGATTGGGATGTATCCATTGAATTCGTGGACAATCAAGTCATGATTGCAGCGATGTCAGTGTTCAAACCGCTACTCATTCAGCAAATTAAAGATAGGCAGTTCGACGACCCGGAATTAGTAAGAATTCGGGATAACATTGCAGCAAGGCCAGATTTCATGTTGGTAACAGGAGTTCTCTATTTCAGAGACAGACTATGTGTACCAGCACAGGAAGATTTGAAGCAAGCAGTCATGTTTGAAGCTCATCACACCAGATATTCTGTGCATCCAGGAAGTACGAAGATGTATAGAAATCTTAAGGGCAGATTCTGGTGGAATAACATGAAACGGGAGATAGCCAGTTATGTATCTTCCTGCTTGACTTGCCAGCGTGTGAAATTTGAGCACAAGAAGCCACCAGGCTTGCTTCATCCGTTGTATATCTCTAAATGGAAGTGGGAACATCTCACGATGGACTTTGTGTCCGGATTACCAAGGACACGGAGACAACATGATGCCATTTGGGTTATTGTGGATCGTCTTACGAAGTCCGCGCATTTCCTTCCATTTAGAAAGGATATGGGATTCAGCGAAATGTCCAGATTGTTTGTCAAGGAGATTGTTAGACTGCATGGAGTACCGGTCTCGATCATTTCTGATCGAGATAGTCGCTTTGTCTCCACATTTTGGCAAACATATCAGAATGCCATGGGTACGAGACTGCGGTTTAGTACTGCATATCATCCACAGACAGATGGGCAGTCAGAGAGAACAATCCAAACTCTTGAAGATTTGCTTCGGGCTAGTGTTGCAGATTTTGGGAGTGATTGGGATGATCACCTAGCTTTGTGCGAATTTGCGTACAACAATAGCTATCACTCTAGCATTGAAATGGCACCCTTTGAAGCATTATATGGTAGAAGATGTAGGACTCCAGTTAGTTGGGAAGAAGTGGGAACTCGAAGTTTCCACGGTCCTACGATCATTGCTGAAACAACAGATAAAGTGCAGAAAGTGCAAGAAAGGTTGAAGTTGCTAGATCAAGGCAGAAAAGCTATGCTGACAATCGTCGGCGTGATCTGGAATTCGCCGTTGGTGATTTAGTCTTTTTGAAGATTTCTCCAATGAAGGGCACCGTCAGATTTGGACAAAAAGGTAAGCTTTCTCCGAGATTTATCGGACCCTTTAAGATCCAAAGTAGAATTGGGAATGTGGCTTATCATCTAGATCTTCCAGCAGAACTCTCTGGTATCCACAATGTCTTTCATGTGTCAATGCTTCGGAAGTATGTGTCAGATCCTTCACATGTGATTCGTCATGAAGAGATCCAAGTGTTGCCAGACACTGCATATGTTGAGAAGCCAATTCAGATAATTGATACCAAGGAGGTGGTTCTGCGTACCAAGACTATCAAATGGGTCAAAGTGCTTTGGGCACATCATGGACCAAACGAAGCTACCTGGGAGCTTGAAGAGCAAATGGCTCGAAAGTATCCAGAGCTATTCATTCAGGTAATTTCGTTTTGAATTGCTTAATTGATTTGTATTGCATTCGGAGGACCGAATGGTTCTAAAAGTTTAGGGGAATGTAACACCCTGTCCCGAGTTAATTAAGATTAACTCTAATTAATCGGGATTAATGCTAATTCAACATGTTTTACGGAATTAATGTTGATTAATGGCTAAATTGATAAGAATTTGGCTCAAGTGGTCAATTGAACTTAATGAAAAGAATAGTGAAAGTTCTGAATGGACTTGAAATGGTTTTAGGCTAAACCATGCAATGTAAGGACTTTTTCGTAAATACGAAATTGCACGTATTTCGTCGAATACGGAAACTCTTGATACTCACGCGTATATCTTGAGGAGTACGTCAACTTCCGTAAATGTATTGTTTCCATTCGACGTGAATTGATTCAAATGACCAATCATTTGACTTGAATTGTAATTAGAGGACATAGGAAGGGGTTTGATGCAAAAAGTGAGATTATAAGATGAGGATGAACTCATTTGAGTTCATTCCTTCATCCCAGCAACTCTTTCTCTCCTTCTTCTTTCTTCCAATTTCTCTTCCTTGGGTGATGATTGGGAGAGCTAACAAGTGCTTGTGAAGAGGGACTCCATCTTCACCATCCTTTTCTTCATCTCTTCTCCTACTATCTTGGAGTTTAAACTTAAGAAGATCTCAAGATTACCACCAAAGAAGCTACAAGTAAGTGTTGAGTTGAATTCAGCACTTCCATGGTTTCAGTATTGAGTTGTGACTCCAAGAATTCACAATAATTCTGTTTTGTGGATTGATTTTGGGTTTTAGGTTCAAAAGGAGGTTTGACTTGAGGAATTCAGCTTGGATTCAAGCTAGACAAGGAACTTCTTGCTAAAAAGTTTCCAAACAAGGTAAGTATACTCAATTGTGATGATTTCAATTGTTAAGTGATTTGTTAGAACTCAAGGAGTTCAGTTACAGAAAATTCGGTTCAGAATTTTCTGATCTTCTGGGCACAATTCGGTCAGCCGCCAGGCTGACCGACACCTAACCGAGAGCTGACCGACATAGGTCGGCTAGCCGAAATTGTGAGTTCGGCTAGCCGCGGGTTGACCGCAAGGTGACCGAAAATCTTGTCAGGGTTTTTCCATCAGAAGTTTAGCTTCTGGAAAACGAACCGTAAGCTGACCGAAGAAATTCGGCTAACCGAAATTTGAATTTCGGCCAGCCGAGTGGGTGACCGCATAGGTGACTGAATTGGGCAAATTGTCCTGGAAATTGAGAAATTCTGGAAAGCTGACCGAATGTGGTTCGGTCAACCGAAACCCCTAATGCGGGTAACCCCTAGGTAACCGACGAGGTGACCGAAATTGAGGGAATATCAGAATTGATTTCTGATAATTTCCTAGACCTTCATGGGTGTTAGCTAAACTTATGCGAATGTAAATTTCACTAAAAAGTGATGTCATCCACAATAACACCTACATTGCATAATGAACGTTTCACCCGAATGTTGTTTTAGGAAATTTAATTGTTTATGACTTGAGTTGGCTTGTCCTCTCTCGTCTACTACTGTTGTGCTCCTTGTTGAGCTATCATTGAATAATATATTGAATTAATACAATGAAATGCAATGAGATGAAACGAAAAGAACTGAAATGAACAAACATTGAAATGTATAAAAGATTAAGTCTGCTGCAGTAGATGGAGCGTTCCGGAGCTCCGTGGTGATGCCGGTGATCTCTGATCAAGACACTGGTAAATCCCACACATTTGAAAAGCCACTTCATGAAGTGAGTACATTTGAAAAGCCACTTAATGAAGTGAGTACATTTGAAAAGCTACTTAATAAAGTGAGTAATAATGAAATGAATTGAGTCCTTGAAAGGCTGGGTTGTGAATGGTGCGCCTTCCGCCTATGCTAAAGGACAATGAAAATACACTTGATAAAGTGTATATACATGAATTGAATGCTCTCTTCAGGGGAGAACTACATGAATTGAATGCTTCCTTCGGGGAAGAACTATATGAATTGAATTGAATTAAATTGAATTGAATTGATTTGAATATGATTGTTATAGCTAACATGTGATTATCATAGAATTGTGTATACATTGTTGAACCGTCGTGTTCACAGTGTTATTGATGACATTACAGGCCCAGTTGGCCGTTCCAGTGGTTCCGAGACCGCTTCGCCAACGGAGGAGACCAATCTGGTTCCCCCAGGAGGATTGAACGAATGGATATAAATCGGAGGCGACCGGTTTAGAAAAGTTTGGGAACATTTTGAATAGATTCATTTTGTTGTAAATAGTGATCACATGCATTGTATTTGAATATGCATGGGTGATTTAAATAGGAGATGAGATGTATAAGTAAACTTTACTTTCTGTAAAGAATTTGTACATATTAAGGTTAAATGTCAATGTATGTATATATTTCTGCAACATAATGTACATTTGACAGGTGTATGTAAGATCCCTTGTGAATTTCGTATTGGCTTCGGCGATGCGAGGTTTACGGGAGTAAGTATGGCATCGCGACTCGGGGTTTGGCCGTGGTAACCCTCTTCTCGGGCCCGGGTCGTGACATAACGATGTTTAGATTCCTCGGCTCCTTTATAGTTGGTGGCCTATGTTGGATCTTGCATCTTTAAAAAAAAATGATGAGATGGGATTCTTTGGAAATTTTTGTCTTTGAATTTGTTTCCATTCTTTCTCTTCTCAAAACAAAAAAAAAAAAGTTTTTTTTTCTTTTATCATTGGGTTCAAATTTGAGAAATGTTGGTTTCTTCCCTTTCGGATTTAGCACTCGCGGAAATCGCTGAGCCTTTGTTCGGATTGAAATACCATTTCTTCTCTTTTGTGAACTCAATCTTAACCTTTTCCTTTTTAAATGAAAAAAATTCAGATTTCTCTCTTTTGGATTCAAATTAGAGAAATTTTGGTCCTTTCTCTTTTCGTATAATGGCTCGCGGAAATCGCTGGGCCAGCGTACGGATTGGGAGGGGCCACTTTCTCTCTTTGATGGGTCCATTAGTGATCATTCAAAAAAATATTTCAAAAAAAAAAATGCATTAAGGCTGCACCGATTGCGTTCTTTGACCAAAGTGAATTTAAGAAAAGCCTTGTCCAGAGTATGGAGGCAGCTAGACTATTCGAGTGATCATTCAAAAAAATCTTTCAAAAAAAAAAAAACGCATTAAGATTGCACCGATTGCGTTCTTTGACCAAAGTGAATTTAAGAAAAGCCTTGTCCAAAGTATGGAGGCAGCTAGACTATTCGAGGTAAGGGTCATTCAAACAGGTTCATTAAGTTATCCTACCCTTACTTGGGGGCAGATCTATCCACTAAGGTTTCATAAAACCGAATTGGAAGACCTATGTGCACTCTTAAAAAAAAATCTCTTAAAAAAAATCTAAAAAAAAATCTCCAAAAAAAAATTCTTCTGTCACTATTGTGTTCAGATTCGAGAAATTTTGGTTCTTTCCTTTTCGGATTTAGTGCTCGCAGAAATGTTTGAGCCTGTATTCGGATTGGAATACCATTTTCTCTCTTTAATGAAATCAATCTTGGCTTTTCAAAAAAGAAACTTCCGTCATTATTGGATTCAAATATGAGAAATCCTGGTTCCTTCCTTTTCGGACTTAGTGCTCGTGGAAATCGCTGAGCCTTTGTTCGGATTGGAATATCATTTGCACTCTTTTGCGAATTCGATCTTGACCTTTAAAAAAAAATCCCATCTTGTGTTTTTCTCAAGGATGCGATTTGCAACATTTGTGCCTAGCGGTGCTAGTACGCTCTTTCGGGTCTACTGTATTCGCGACCGACACATTTGTATCTCCAACCTTATATCATTTTACCTCGAGTGAGCTTCGCTTCTCGGTAACCTGAATTAAGGTTTACAATTGCTTCTAGCAGTCACTGGAATGCTCATTTCGAGCCGACCATACTTGCGTTCAGAATAATTGTACCCTCTATGGATTTCTGCCTTCTTCATTATGCTCAGAATAGGCCATGCCTGCTGAGCGATTTGAAAAGACAAAACCATAGTATTTTCAATTTATGATCACCATATTCTTGTGATTAATGGATGTGGTCTTGTTTCAGAAGTTTTTCAAAACTAACAATGGTAGCCTTGTTGACCATCACCTTCGATGAAAACAAGTACCAAGTCATGCTTCAAGAGAAGCAAAGCAAGCGCACTTACAAGCGCCCCGCCAACTGCCGAAGCGTCATCTCCCTCGGCAACTCCCAAAACACCGGGTCGACCTCCACTCCTCGGGCCATCGTCTTCGGGTCACTGGGACCATTCCCACTGCCCGTAGAAGAGATGGCACTTGCTAAGAAGCAGAAGACCGCCCCTCAACGTGTCGCTGCCCCGACACCAAAGGCGGTCACCAAGAAACCTGAGGCTGTGGCAATCCCGCGAGGCCTCAACCTGCAAAAAACTAGGTCTGCCCCAAGACTTGGTCCCCTCGATCTTCACCAAAACAAAGAAGGTCCCAAACATCTGCAAAGCCAACATACCTGGCACCTCTCAAGGAGAACCGGCATTATCCTCTCGCTTACATCAAAGGGGAGAAATCTACCCTCCACCGAACTACAAAACTACTCAGCACGAGCCGGCTTGCTCATACAAGCCCAAAATCAAGTCGTGCATTACAAGGCCTCAACAAGAACCTGCCAGGGCCTGCTCTCTTGCAACTCGAACCTTCATCTCAACAGAGGCCAAGCTTGCGAAATTTAAAGCTTCGTTGCGATAGGCGAAGGACCGCGTCCAAATCCTGTCCATGCCAGTTTTCAAGGAAGACAAGCTCGATTGATGCGCACGAGGGACCACATCCTTCATTGCCAAAGCACAGCCTGAGCTAATTGAAGCTCAAATCGCTTGTCGTATACGTCGCCGCGCGTCATATCGACAAAAGAGATTAGATAAGCAAAGAACCCAGCATTCTGAGCTTCAAATCTCCCAAAAATGGGTCAAAAGAGAAAGACCCAACCAAATTACTGCTGTCCACATGGTTGGCAAAACCAAAAGACGCCAGAAGTCAGTAACAAAAATACATGTCAGATGGTCGGTGACTCGCAGCGTCTCCCGGACACAAAGACATCAGGAAGACTCTCCCACTCCTTCAAACCGAGGACACCGGAGTAATCATTCCTCGGGCTCTTCATCTAGAAGAATGAGCTCCAGCTCAGTCAGTAAGACAATATCCTCTTTCGACTCACGAAGAGTGAATGTCCCAGTCATAAACTCTGAGCAACCTCCACCACATGATGACATGGCTCTACGCATTCAGTAGCTAGAGCAAGGACAACAGAGAATAGAGGTTCTGATGGAAAACCTCCTTCTCACTCTCCAGCATCCACCAAACAATGATGAAGTTCCTCCACAAGATGAGGCAAACGGTGGAGAAGATGAGTCATGCGCTCTTACTAAAAAGGACGTTGACAATATCCTCGCAAAGCAAAAAAAGAGGATACACTGAAGGAACATGGAATCAAACCACCAACCCCTTATGGATGGACTCGGTTCTGTTCCCCCCAAAGTTCAAACAACCTCTTCTCCAAACATATACGGGGAAAGGTTCAGCTAGACAGCACGTCATCCACTTCAAGATCCGTCTCTTTGCAAGTACCCTAAAAGGTACGGCCTTTGATTGGTACTCCACTCTGCCAGAGGATTCCATTCAAAACTGGACCATGCTAGAGATACGCTTCCTGACCCACTTCAAAGGTAAGGATCATCCTGTTACTAAGGCTCAACTCTGCAGCCTTAAACAGGGAGAAAATGAGTCGACATACGACTTCATTCACAAGTGGAAAGCAATGGCATACAAATGCTCATATGTGCTGCCACAAGCGTCGCTGGTCGACATCTGCCGAAACAACATGAGAGTAAGGATCCGCTCCATGATCATTGGCAACAAATCGAAGAATCTGGGAGAACTCCTAGAAGCATCTATGGAGGCTGAAACGGTGATCAAAGACCTCAACAGTCAGAAGTCATCAAAGAAGGAGCCGACCGCCATTCCGACCTCCAAGCCAAAGAAAAAAGAGGTTCTCAATGTGCAAACTAAGTCAGCCCCTCAGCCGCCAAAGAAAGCTGAAAACAAAGCTGCAGGTAAGAGACCTGAACTCTCTGATGCCTTCAAAGAACGAGTAGAGAAGAAATACCCATTCGATGAAGATGTTGAAGAAATATATAGGGCTCTCTTGGCAAATGGGAAACTCACATTGCCTGACCCTAAAAGATCGGGAGATGTTGCCAAAACCAATGATCCCCGATATTGTCCATACCACCAAATGGTCTCGCATCCTATCAACCAATGTTTCATTGTGAGAGAGAAGGTCAACGAGATATGGAAAAAAGGAGTCATTACCTTTGACAAAAAGTATGGGTCTGCCTCCTTTAACATGGTGTCATATGGACAAATATCCAAATCACCAAAGGAAGAAATCACTACTTCCTTCAAGGTGATAAAAATGACTCAGACGTCCCAAGAGCTGGTGCCTTACCCAACACTAGAAGGACAACCCATATGGGTGCATCCCGATCTCTAAGAAGATGAAAATTGGGAGATCGTCAAAACAAAACCGACCGCTCAACAGCGAAGGCAAGCCAAGAGACAACTCCACAAGCTCAAACAGTAGGAGAAGGCTCAAACCAAGTAAGAGGTCCCTGGAAAGGCAGAAACCTCCTCTACCGCTTCACTGGAGGCAATAGAGGAGTCTCTTCCCAAGGCTTCAAGAGTGGTAAGAAAATTCACCCTCAGTGATTTCATGCCACCACGACTCAGAGATGAGACTACGCAAAGGGCATCATACTTCTGCAACTCGGTAGTTGGATTCTCCATGAATGAATATGAGTCCAGTGACACTGACAATGACACTGATGAGTGGGAAGAATCCCTTGAAACCAGGGAATATCTCTCCGATGAAGAATGGATCCCTGAATCCCACCTTATGCCAGTAATCTGGTATAACACCTTCCAGCCACAAGGATCCTGGTCTGATGATGATGAAGACCAAGAGGCTGTTCAACAAAGTGTTGTTGACCCAACGCAAACAAATGCTCTAGTGCATCCCAACCAGGTTGAACCACAAGGAGCAGATGAAGATGAAGACTTGGCTCCTATGACAGATCTTGAAGAATATGCAAGGATCTTGCAGCGCCTTGCCATAAAACAAGAGCAGGATCGCATCAATCAACTTCATCAAAATCCAGAACCGGAAGTCCCGGAGAATCTACAAGCATATCCTCCAGTGACTCCAGAAAACGAAGAAAGTTGCTGGATTGATGATCCTCTTACATCGGAAGATCAGTCTGATTCCCAACAGTCCATTATGAAGGCATCTTCTATCGAAGTTGCCTGTAATGTGATAGTACAGGAGGATAGTGCCTCTAAAACTTCATCTGCTGAGGCCGCAGACTCTCAAAATGCATTTGGTAGCATATCTTCTGGAGCTACATCTTCTCGGGTGACTTCCACTGAGATAGCATCTTCTCAGCCTTCGTCTCCTGAAACTGTGACATCAAAATTCAAGCCTCTTCCAACTGATCACCATGAAGAAGCTCTGGCCGATGAAATTTTCAAAGAAAACCTGGTCAATTGGTCTCAGATACCCAACCTCATAGGAGATGTCTGGACCGATGAAATACTGGACAAAGAAGAAAAGTTGTTGGAAGTTGTTTAGGACTTGTTCCCGGAAAATGCTCCATGCAACGCAATAACTGAAGACGGCAATGCTGCTGCAGAAGCGTTTTCAGCAAATTGGAAGGATCAGCCCCTTGAGCCCGAGGGGGTCTTCCAAAAGAAGAACCACCTCTAGAAGCTTTGGAAGTTGAGAAAGGTACCCACTCTAGTCGGGATTACCACAAAAACTACAACCAACCTTCTTCTTCTTCTTATATAAATCCTTCGGGAAAGCAAGCTGTAAATGCCCCAAGCGGCAACAATAATGAAAATGCAGGCCCCAAGGAGGCTTTCAAGTATGACTTGATCGAGCACTTCAAACACATACCCACACGACTGCACATCCTAAACTTATTACGAATGTCACCACAAACTCATAATAGTCTCATTTCAAAACTGCAAAGGCTAAATGTGGATGTCGACAAACATGCCCCATAAGTCCTACAAATTGAAATGGACTATAGGGTTGAAAAGTCAAAAACCTCCTCAAAGGGAGAAAAGAAAGAAACTAAGGGAGCTTGCCCTGAATGCCTCTTGGTCCAAAAAGCAGCAAGTGCTACCATCGCCTTTAATAAGGAAGATCGCCTGCTATGCGAGACAAAGCACAACCGAACCTTGTACTTCACAAGGTACATCAAAGAGATGCCGATACACAGAGTCCAGATCGACCTAGGTTCTGCACTCAACCTCATCTCTACTACGGCACTCGAAGAGGTGGGTATCCCACCTAGTAAACTGAGCCACACATCTGTGTCCATCTTTGGATATGATGGGAGTGCTCAAAGGCCCATTGGCAAAATCAGGTTCAGGTTGCAAATCGGCGATCTTATCTCTGAGGTCACCGTGTATGCAATAAAAACCCCTTCATGCTACAACATCCTTCTTGGACGCCCTTGAATACACGAGAACGGTGTCGTCCCTTCTACTCTACTTCAATGCATCAAGTTTGTTGGCAACGACGGCTTGATACATCGAGTGTTCGCAGACAAAAAAACCTTTCAAAGGCAAAGAAGTTCAATTCGCAGACTCTCAGATGTATAGGGATGAAAAAGAAGAAAAAGAGGAGAAAATAGCATCCTTTGCTGGCAATCTCCAAAAAGATAAAGGCAAGGCTCCTCAGCAATCACTGGAAGAAAGCAAGCCTTCTGGCAAATTCGGAGAGAGCAATCCGTCTCCCTTCGTTGTCTCCTTCAAATCTTCGAAACCCTTGGTAATCACTATCAGAGCAAAGAAGACAAAGCAAAAGAGTGGGGGCAAGTTTGCTGTCTCCTTCGTGTCTATCATACAAGACACGGATTCAGATTCAGAGACTAAAGACGTTACATCGTCAAGCCAAGCTGATACTCAGCAAGTTCAACCTGTCCTCACTCCATTGGAGACACTGGCTGACGTAGAAGATCTTGCATCTGCTACCTTCATCATTCCGGCAGCAACGGCAAAAGAGAAACCAATCTTCTTCCATAGATCGGACGCTTCTTCATCGAACTCCTTGCTTGAACATTTCCAAAATGAAGGTATGCCTCAACTATCCTTGTATAGTCTAATGGCACAAGTTATCATGAAGAAATAGGCTATGACACTAAAAATCCAATTGGTTTGGGAGGTGGCCGTGGTATTTTTATACCGTTGGAACCCACCTTGACCAAAAGTCACCTGGAATATTGGAAACTCCACCATCGCATAGACAAGTCTCCATACGGATTGGGGTATGATCCTGACACTCCGATGAGAGAGCTGACACAAAGGCTGCAGAGTCGTTTTGCCGACCAGGCCTCAACATCTCGTGTTGATGAAGACATCAATCTCCCTGCATATCTCTTTGAAGAGTTACCCGACAAAGACCCAGGAAGCTCATCAAATTGGTACAATTTTTCTGATGATGAAGAGGAATTGTCCGATGATTCAGATTCACAGTTCTCTAATTCAGAAGAGCCATCGTCTCCAAAAGAAATGCCTTACTTTGACCCAATTTCAGTAGGTGATTGGGATCATCTCATAGCAAGTCTTGAGAAGAGTACCGATCAAGAAGATTTATGGATAGAAGCGGAGCCATGGTCTGAAAATGCCCTTGAAAATCTAGAAGGTCTTGTTGAGTTGGAAGCCTCCGAAAATATTGTGGAGGAACCACCTTCAAACCTTCCAACAGAAGATTATGTTTAAAAGATAGACTTGGGAATACCTGATAACCCACGTCCTGTATTCATAAGTAAGAATATAAAGGATAATGAGTTACCCGAGTATATCTTGTTTCTTCTTGAGTTTGTTGATTGTTTTGCATAGTCTTAGACTGAAATACCGGGCTTAGATCCCAAAATAGCAGCTCACAAACTCAACCTACAAGAAAATCTCAAGCCTGTCAAACAAGGACAAAGAAGATTCCATTCTGATGTTATGGACAAAATTGAACAAGAAGTTTAGAAACTCAAAAGCGTCGGCTTCATCCGCAAGGAATAGCATCCTGAATGGTTGGCCAACATTGTCCCCATGACAAAGAAAAATGGGCAAATCAGAGTCTGTATTGATTATAAAGACCTGAATAATGCATGCCCCAAAGATGAATTCCCGCTCCCCAGATAAAGATGCGGGTTTGAGCGAATGACTTTCATGGATGGCTTCTTTGGCTACAACCATATAAAGATGCATCCCGAAGATGAAAGGCATACATCATTTCGCACTTCATTTGGCGTGTATTGCTACACTGTCACGCCATTTGGTTTGAAAAATGCTGGTGCAACATATCAGAGGGCTATGATGAAGATATTCCAAGATATGCAGCACAAGACGGTCGAATGTTATGTTGATGACCTCGCCGTCAAAAGCAAAAGAAAAGAAGACCATCTCAAAGATCTTTAAGAAGTCTTCCTCCGGCTTTACAAACAAAAACTGCGAATGAATCCCCTCAAATGCTTCTTCGGTATCTCATTGGGTAAGTTCCTCGGATTCATAGTTCGGAAAGCTGGAATAGAGCTTGACCCCATCAAAGTCAAGGCTATCCTATCCAAGAACCCTGAGAGAATTGAAAGGGCTTCAAGGGAGGTTGGCGTACATCCGACGGTTCATTTCCAACCTATCAGGGAAGTGCCGTCCATTTTCTTGCCTAATGAAGAAAGGTGTACACTTTGTTTGGGATGCTAAATATGAAGCTGCATTTCAAGACATCAAGTCGTACCTGACCAAACCTTCGGTGTTGGCTGCTCCCACAACCGAAAAGCCATTCATCTTGTACACAAGAGCTCTCAACTATTCTTTGGGTGCTCTACTTGCACAAGAAAATTATGAAGGAAAAGAAGCTGCTCTATACTACCTCAGTCGCATGTTGGTAGGTGCAGAGCATCGCTACTCTCCAGTCGAAAAAGAATGCCTGTCAGTGATGTTCGCCGTACAAAAGCTACGTCACTATTTGCTGTCAATTACAGTATACCTGATATCGAGAATCAATCTCTTAAAGGTCCTTGTCAGAAAAGCAGGTTCACTCAATGCCCGGCCGGCAAAATGGTCCATCCTTCTGTCACAACTTGATATTAGGTATGTACCACAAAAAGCAATCAAGGGCCAAGCTCTGGCAGATTTTCTTGCAGAGCATCCACTACCTAAGGATTCTCCGCTCAGGGATGATCTCCCAGACGAACCTGTCTACAATGTGGAGACTTCCTCACCAAATGCCTGCTAGAACATGTACTTCGATGGTGCAACCAGGACAAATGAAAAAGGAAAGCCGATATCAGGAATTGGCATTCTCTTTGTTAGCCCGACAAATACATGATTCCACACGCATTTTCGCTATTGGAACCATGTTCAAACAATGTGGATGAATACCAAGCCCTAATCATAGGATTGGAATTCGCCTTCGAATCTGGTATCACAATGCTGGAAGCATTTGGGGACTCCTAACTGATCGTCAACCAGATAAAATGAGGAAGCCTGATCTGTTGCCTTACTATAACAAGGCGCAATCGCTTCGTCAAAGGTTTGACATCTGTCACATCACCCACATCCGTAGAGGTGAAAACATTCGTGCAGATGCCCTGGCTGGACTTGCTGCATCTATGGCAATCCAAGAAGGGGAAGACATGCAAATTACAGTGTGTCAAAGAAGGATTCTCCCTCCTCTCAACACACACCAAGCAGTTGTTGAATGCCACCGAGTGGTTGGAAGTCGGATTTCCATCCTTAAACCTTCGATCGACGACTGGAGGGATCCGTTCATTGATTATATTATGTTCGGAATTCTACCAGAAGATTCAAAAGAGCGGGTAAGCATTCAAAGACGAGCCCCAAATTTTCATTTGGATATTCCCTCCAAAATGCTTTATAGAAAATCCTTCAATGGGGTACTTCTACGCTGCTTGTCATAACAAGAGGCGGAAGAAACTCTAAAAGAAGTTCATGCCGGTCTTTGTGGAGCTCATCAAGATGGTCCTAAGCTCTATGACCAGATAAAAATGTTAGGTTATTATTGGCCTACCATGGTAGCTGACGCGATGCAATTTGCTAAATGCTGCCAACAATGCCAAGTTCACGGAGACTATGTTCACATGCCTCCAGAATGGCTTCATCCTACAGCGATCTCATGGCCTTTCGAAGCCTGGGGTATGGACATCATAGGTCCTATCTCTCCCCCATCAAGCAAAGGTCATCGCTTCATCTTCGCCGCTATAGATTATTTCCCCAAGTGGTCAGAAGCATTTGCGTTCAGTGAAATAAAGACCTCATCAGTCCTTCAATTCTTGCGCCCGCACCAACTTCATTTGTCACTTCGGCATACCTAAAAGATTTGTCCATGATAACGGACCACAATTCCGGGATCACAGATTCTACAGGTTCTGCAATAAATACAAAATCAAAAGTTGTCCTTCGACTCCGTATAACCCGGCAGCGAATGGACTAGCAGAAGCCTTCAACAAGACACTCTGCAAAATTCTCAAGAAAATGGTCTCTAGTCACAAAAGAGACTGGAGTGACAAACTGCCTGAAGCTCTATGGGCCTATCAGACTATTGTTCGAGGACTAACCCATAGCACGCCATTCTCCTTGGTCCATGGATGTGAAGCAGTTATTCCTCTAGAGGTACAAATTCCTTCCGTAAGGGTATCTCTCCAAAATGAAATGACGTAAGAAAGCAACGTCAAATTGAGACTCCAAGAACTGGATAATCTCGATGAAAGACGGCTCGAAGCTCTACAAAGCGTTGAGCTTTACCAAGCACGCATGGCAGGATCTTTTGACAAGAAGGTCAGGCAACGTGCCCACAAAAAGGGTGACTTGGTTCTTGCGGTAAAAAGGCCAATGGTTTTTTCCCACAAATCCAAAGGCAAATTCAAACCAAAATGGGAGGGACCCTTTGTCATCGACAAAGTCTTCTCCAATGGCGCATATGCTCTTCTGAACATGGAGGGTGACAGATGTATGCTGCCCATCAATGGCAAGTTCTTGAAGCGGTACTACCCTTGAAGACTTCCTACAATGGGTCAGAGCGATGACTGCACGACCAAAGCCGATTCCTAGGTACTTGCTCGCCAAACCCACTCCTTTTGGGATTTTTCTCTTTACGTTGAAGTTCCTAAAAGAAACCTCAAAACAATGCTTACTTTCAATGTTTCATTGTTAAAAAAAAAAAAAAAAAACCCAAAATCTAAGTTTAGGAGCCTTTTCCTTAACTTGACCAAAACTTTCGATCCTTGAACCCAAAATTCATGATTTGAAACAAAAATCAGGATTCAGGGATTTCTACCCTAGTCCACCTCGACTTTTACCACCAAAAATGGTTTTGAGTCAAAATTTACGACCCTTGTGCCTTTAAACAAAGAAAATGGTTTTTTAAAAAACCATGAGGAAAAGACGTCTAGTCGATACTCACACAAAACCCAAAAATCGGAAGGATGCGAACCCCATTCAATACTTCCAAAACCTCAAATCGAAAGGAAGCAACACCTAGTCAATACTTGCAAAATTTCCAAAAAAAAAAAATCGTGGAGACGCAACGTTTTAGTTGATATCCACAGCCCAAATTTCAAAAAATCGTGGAGACACAACGTTTTAGTTGATATCCACAACCCAAATTTCAAAACAAAAACAAAGGTTCGAAAAAACCTTAAATTTCAGAAATCGTGGGGAGGCGACATTCCATTGATACCCACAAAATAAGATTTTTGAAAAAAAATAGGGAAGCGACATTCAGTCGATACTTGCACCAAAACCCACGAGGAGGTGACATTCCATTGATACTCGTAACTGGAGAAGCAAGGAAGCGACATTCCATCGATACTTGCAATACCATTCAGCAGGGAGGCAACTCTTTGTCGATACTTGCA
Source organism: Persea americana (assembly GCA_029852735.1). Classification (NCBI taxonomy): domain Eukaryota; kingdom Viridiplantae; phylum Streptophyta; class Magnoliopsida; order Laurales; family Lauraceae; genus Persea; species Persea americana. The sequence continues at coordinate 41,455,113 of CM056809.1, read as the reverse complement.
TTTTGAAAACCAAAAACCTGGCTTTCACGCCAAAAAATAAAAAACCTGGCTTTCACGCCAAAAATAAAAAAACCCGGCTTTCACGCCAAAACCCGGCTTTCATGCCAAAACTCAGCTTTCATGCCAAAAACCTGGCTTTCATGCCAAAAATAAAAAATCTGGCTTCCATGCCAACAAAACAAAACCTGGTTTTCAAAAAACTCGGCTTCTATGCCACAAAACCTGGCTTTCACGCCAAACAAAGAAAAAATCGGCTCCCATGCCACAAACAAAATTTTGGCTCCAATGCCACAAAACCAAAACTTGGCTTTTATGCCACAAAAATTGGTTCTCATGCCAAAAACCGACTTCATGGATGGTCTCAAAATACCTTCAAAAGGCTCCACGCCGAATTTCAAGTCAAACTGACACCGTTTGACCCTCCATTAACTCTCGAACTGCGAAATCAAGCCTCACGGCGGCGAGAAGCTTCGATGCCTATTCCCTCCTTTCACTTAAATCAGTTTTTGATGAAAAAAAATTTAAGCAAGAGTTAAATGGGAATGTTTGATTGAGAATTTGACCAAAAGGTAGTCATTTTGTGAAAATCTTTTGTTAAAGGGTTGCTTTTGGGCATAAAAGCCAAATTTAGTGGCAAAAAGCCTGGGTTTTTTTTTTTTTTTTTTTTTATATGGCTTAAAAGATGAATTTGAGATGGCATGAAAGCCAAAATCTGGGTTTTATGGCATGAGAGCCAGAATTTTGTTTTTGTGACATGAGAGCCCGAATTTTGTTTTTTTTTTTTTTTTTGCATGAAAGCCAGGTTTTATGGTATGAGAGCCAATATTTTGTTTGTGGCATGAAAGCCAGGTTTTGTGGCATGGAAGCCGATTTTGTTTGTGGCATGAGAGCCGAACTATTGTTTGTGGCATGAAAGACATATTATTTTATTCTTTTGGAGTGAAAGCCGAGTTTTTTGGCATGAAAGCCGAGTTTTTGGCATGAAAGCCATATTATTTTTAAACCAAGTTTTGTTTTGCTGGCATGAAAGCCAATTTTTTTGGTTTATAGCATGAAAGCCAGATTTTTGGCATAAAAGTCAAGTTTTTGGTTTGTTTGCGTGAAAGCCGAATTTTTTTGTTTTTGGCATGAGAGCCGATTTTTTGAAAACCAAGTTTTGTTTTGTTGGAGTGAAAGCCAGATTTTCTTATTTTTGGCAAAAAAAGCCGGGTTTTTGGCATAAATGCCGGGTGTTGGGTTTTCAAAAATGCAGGTATCAACTAAGAGTCGCCTCCTTGTTGAATGGAATTGCAAGTATCTATGAAATGTCACTTCCTTACTCATTCAGTTGCAAGTATCGATGGAATGTTGCCTCCTTGCAAATTTGGGTACAAGTATCGAATAAGCGTCGCCTCCTTGCTTTTTTATTGCACATATATTTAAGAAAAGAGACATGATTTTTTGAATGCTGTGGGAGGCGATTTTTCTTTGTTTGCCATGAAAGGCGATGTTTTTGCGGTAAAAGGCGATTTTTGCCGTGAAAGGCGATTTTCTCTTTTATGAGCATTGATTGTTTTAATGCTCCACGATGGGAGGAGTTACATGTTTTTAATTCATAATTTTCTAACTCATTTTTCTTGGCTTTTGATTGGCCGATGGAGAATAATGGACATTTAATCGCCTTTAAACTCCATGATAAGGGGAGTTACATGATTTAAGGCCATGATTGCTTTGACTTGTAACTCCTTTTTCCTCGCTTCTGATTGGGCCGTCCAAAATAATGAGTTAATGACCGCATTAACTTGTCTTAAAATGGGTCATTTAACTGAATTAAGTGGTCGCTAGGGCACTCAAAGAGTCGCAGGCCACGCTGCGTCTTTTGGAATTCTTCTTGCTGTGATCGCCGATGGATCCTAATGTTGATTGATGTCGGATGACCATGCAACCTCAGACATTGGTTGCTACCTGTGGGCCGGTGACATCTGTCTTGTCGATTTCTCGATCGGTTGTACAGAAAGTGTGCTTTCTTGGTCGGCCGATTGTTAATCTTGAAGCGTCCAATGATGATCCCATGCTTTTGACGGTGGATCCGAGATGTTGCTGAAGATCAGTTGATTTCGTGCCACAAAAATCAGATTTTTAGAAAAACACAGGGGCCAAACAACTCGAAATGCGAAAAGGACCGAAAAAATGGCCCTTTCAGCGAAAATGGGGGATTTTTCCCCTTTTGGTAGTCGGTTTTTTGCCCTTTTTTATTTTTTTTCATTTCTTTTTTCTTTGTTATTTTCTATGACATTTTAGCACATGTGTTGGCTAGATTTCCCTGGAGAAAACTTGACGACAATCCTTGCATATCAGATCGCAAAGTTCCCAATTTCCTGGAAAAGCCGAAGACTTGGTTGTATGGAGTTTGTAGATTTTTCGTCAAAAGCCAAAACTACGTAAAACGACGTCGGAATGACCTAAAATTTGAGGTGAAGTCTCCCGAGCAGTAGATAGGACCAATCATGGGCTTTTGTTTGAGTTTTAAAGCCATGTGGGGTAACGTCGCCAATAGGCTTGATTTCATAGCGAAGAAGATGTCACGCTTTGATGTACGGTCAGTCGATGTCTGATTAACCTGAAATTTGACAAAAATCCTATTGGAGTCATTTTAAGACAATCTATTAGCCCCGATTTGGATGTCATGGTCCTGGGGAGCTTCGCCGCCGGGAGACTTGATTTGGCTTCTGAGCGTCAAACTTGGGTCAAATGTTATCGAAATAACCTAAAACTTGATGTGTAGCCCTTCATAAGCATGTTGAAGCCACCCATGTGCTTTGTTTGATGAGTGATAGCCTCAGTGGTTATCGCCGCTGAGATTCTTGATTTTGCTGCTCGAGGGTTGATGGAGGGTCAAACGTTGTTGGTTTGACTTGAAACTTGACATGGAGTCTTTTGGAGGTATTCTGAGACCATCCATAGGCTTTGATTGAAGATTTGATGTCTTCGACACTGTCATCGCCGGGAGAGATGACTTTGCTGCGGCTGTTTCATTTTTGGGCCAAATAATGTTGGAGTGACCTGGAATTTGATGTGGAGCCTCATAGTGGTATTTTGAGGCCAACCGTGTGCTCTATTTTGTGTGTCAATAGCTCTAGCTTCACCACTGCCGGGAGCTCCTTTTTGTTGACACCAAAAATGTCACTTTGCATATTCGACATCAAAAGCTACATGGAGCCGCATCCTACAACAAACAAACAGAGCCGCTTCAAGCATCAGATCTTGTCAAAATCAAACAAAAATTGCAAGATCCCTCAAAATAGCCAAAAGAAGGGTACACATGAAGTTTCGGGCTATTTCAACACCATTTAGCCTAACTTTAATCCTCCAACAGCTGAGTAGGAGCCCCCGGCGGAGACAGTATTGAAGATAACAAATCTTCGATCAGAGCCTATGGATGGTCTCAAAATACCTCCAAAAGGCTCTACGTCAAATTTCAAGTCAAACCGACACTGTTTGACCCTCCATCAACTCTCGAACAATGAAATCAAACCTCCCGGCAGCGAGAACCACCGATGCCGCCACTCATCAAACGAAGCTCATGGGTAGCTTCTACATGCTTCCAAAGGGCTACACGTCAAATTCCAGGTCATTCCAACAACGTTTGACCTAACTTTGATGCTCGGAAATAAAATCAAGCCTACCGGTAGCGGAGCTTCCCGAGACCATGGAATCCAAATCGGAGCTACTGGATCATCTCAAAATGACTCCAATAGGCTCCCAGTCAAATTTCAGGTCAATTGGACATCGGTTGATCGTACATCAAAGCTCGACATCTTCCGCGCGGTGAAATCAAGTCTAGCATCGACGGGACCCCAGACAGCTTCAAAACTCAAATAAAAGCCCATGGTTGGTCCTATCTATTGCTCAGGAAGCTTCACTTCAAATTTCAGGTTATACCGACATCGTTTGACCTAGTTTCAACTATTGGCGGAAAATCGGCTATAAAGTCTTCTGCTTTTTCCAAAAATTGGAAACTTTGTGCTCTGATTTGCACGGCTTCTCGACAGGTTTTTCTTCAGTAGAATCAAGCCAATAAATGAGGAGAAATTTCAGGAAAAATACAGAAGAAAAAAGTAGCAAAAAAGCCCGAAAAACGGCCGAGAAACGGCGACCGAAAAGGGACCAAACCCCATGGTCGTTGGCGGCGACCATGGCCTAGGGCCGCCGGCGACCTTGGACCTTGGCCCATGGTCGCCGGCAGCGACCCTGCCCCATGGTCACCGGCGACCATGGGTGCATGGTTGCCGGCGACCCTGGAAATCCGGGTCGCCGGATTTCCGCCGAAAGCGTCGTTTTTCCGATCCTTTTTACGTGTCGTGATGTTTGGCCCCTGTGATTTTCTCGAATTCTGATTTTTGGACCATGAAATCCATTGATCTTCGTCAACATCACGGATCCACCATCGAAATCATTCGATCATCATCAGACACTCCGAAATTGCCAACCGGCTGACCAAGAAAGCACACTTTCTGCTCGACCGATCGAGAAATCGACTGGACAGATGTTTCCAGCCCATTGGTGTCAACCAATGTCTAAAATTGCATTGCCATCCGACATAAAACAACATGCGGATCCATCGATGATCATCGCCAGAAGAATTCCAAAAGGCACAACGCGGCCCGTGACTCTTCAAGCGACTTGGCGACCAATTAATGCTGTTAATTGCCCGTTTATGACAACTTATTATGGTCATTAACTCATTATTTTGGACGGCCCAATTAGAAGCCAAGAAAAAGGAGTTACAAGTCCAATTAATCATGGCAATTAACCCTGTAACTCCTATCATTATGGAGTTTAATTATAGTAATTAATCATAAAACCCCCATCATCATGAAGATTAAATGCCCATTATTCTCCATTGGCCAATTAGATTCAAGAAAAAAGGAGTTACAAAATTATGAAATTAATCTTGTAACTCCTCCCATCATGGAGCATCAATGCCATTAATGCCCATAAACCCTTATAATGGCTACCAAAAGCCTATAAATAGGCGGCCATTCCAAGGAGAAAGGGTCCTGGAAAATTGCCCTGAAAAATCTCTGAGCAAAGAAGCTCTCCTACTCTGAAGAAACTCTGCTGCAAATACTACAAGGTGATAGAAGTCCCTTGGGGGGCCACCCCCCCAAGGTTTCCCTTCTCTTTCTATCCAACATGGCCTAGATGTGGCTTTTCAACCCTTTTACCCGGCTTTTTATGGGATATAGGACCTTCCCTTGGTCTTTATCCTCTAAAAATCTGAGGTCCAAGCCAAGCCAAAAGAATCAAAACATCAAGTGTTCTCATCTGAAAGACGATGGCGGAGTCCATACATGACTTGCGACCATCGATCTGAATGAGTCCCCACAATCTTCTTAGAAGTTAAATCCCTTGTTCTTACTTCTTCTGTTGTATTTTGTATTTTTTAAAGAGACAAAAAAATCCCAATTTTTGTCTTTCTTTATTGATGAGATTTGTAAATCGCCTTTCACGGCACAAAATTGCCTCCTACAGTACAAAACCGCCTTTCACGGCAAACAAAAGAAACTCTCCTCTCACGGCATTCTAAATCTGTTTCTTTTATTAAAATATATATGTGCAATGGAAAGTTAGAAAAAAAGTTGATTTCCTTTTCTACTTGTGAAGGTGAATCTCCGGATCACTATTTCAAATTCCAAGTAGAATAGAAAATCTAGCATGCCCGTACAAAAATGTTAATGCTCGTTTTTTTCGCCTCGCCACGCCCCGGTGGACCTGGGGTGCAGGAAGGCGAGAAGCCGAGTCCATCAAGTTGGCACACCCGGTGGTACTCGTTCATTTGAGAACACGATGCTTAGACTCCTTGGCTCCTTTCTAGTTGGTGGCCTATGTTGCATCTTGCATCTTAAAAAAAAACATGAGATGGGATTCTCTGGAAATTTCTGTCTTTGAGTTTATTTCCATTCCTTTTCTTCTCAAACAAAAAAAAAGTTTTTTTTTTGTTGGTAGGTTCAGATTTGAGAAATTCTGGCTTCTTCCCTTTCGGATTTAGTGCTCGCAGAAATCGTTGAGCCTTTGTTCGGATTGGAATACCATATCCTCTCTTTTATGAACCCAATCTTGACTTGAAAAAAAAGTTTTCAAATTTCTCTCTTTTGGATTCAAATTGGAGAAACTTTGGTTCTTTCCTTTTTGTACAATGGCTCGCGGAAATCGCTGAGCCAGTGTTCGGATTGGGAGGGGTCATTTCCCTCTCTTTGATGGGTCCATTAGTTATCTTTCAAAAAATATATATAAAATAAAAATTTTCATATTTCTCTCTTTTGGATTCAAATTGGAGAAATTTTGGTTCTTTCCTTTTCGTACAATAGCTCGTGGAAATCGCTGAGCCAGCGTTCGGATTGGGAGAGGTCGTTTCCCTTTCTTTGATGGGTCCATTTGTGATCTTTAAAAAGAAATATATATAATAAAAATATTTCAGATTTCTCTCTTTTGGATTCAAATTGGAGAAACTTTGGTTCTTTCCTTTTCGTACAATGGCTCGTGGAAATCGCTGAGCCAGCATTCGGATTGGGAAGGGCCATTTCCTCTCTTTGATGGGTCCATTAGTGATCTCTAAAAAAAAAAGCGAAAAAAAATTACATTAAGGTTGCACCATTTACGTTCTTTGACCAAAGTGAACCTAAGAAAAGCCTTGTCCAGAGTGTGGAGGCATCTAGACTGTTCGAGGCAAGTGTCCTTCAAACGGGTTCATTAAGTAATCCTACCCTTACCTAGGGGCTGATCTATCCACTAAGGTTTCATAAGACTAAATTGGAAGACCTATGTGTACTCTTAAAAAAAATGTTCAAAAAAAAAATCTCTCTTCAGAAAAAAAAAAAAAACACTTCTGTCACTATTGTGTTCAGATTCAAGAAATTTTGGTTCCTTCCTTTTCGGATTTAGCGCTTGCAAAAATGTTTGAACCTATATTCGGATTGGAATATCACTTACTCTCTTTTATGAATTCAATCTTGACCTTTCAAAAAAAAATTCCGTCATTATCGGATTCAAATATGAGAAATCCTGGTTCCTTCCTATTTCAGATTCAGTGCTCGCAGAAATGTTTGAGCCTGTATTCGGATTGGAATACCATTTGCTCTCTTTTGTGAATTTGATCTTGGCCTTTCAAAAGAATCCCATCTCGTATCCTTCCCAAGTATGTGATTTGCAACATTTGTGCCTAGCGGTGCTAGTACGCCCTTCCGGGTCTACTGTTTTCACGACCGACACATTTGTATCTCCAACCTTATATCATTTTACCTCGAGTGAGCTTCGCTTCTCAGTAACTTGAATTAAGGTTTACAATTGTTTCTAACAGTCACTGGAACGCTCATTCTGAGCTTACCATATTTGCATTCAGAACAATTGTACCCTCTATGGCTTTTTGCCTTCTTCATTACGCTTGGGACGGCCATTCCTCTTGAGCGATTTGAAAAGACAAAACCATAATATTTTCCATTTATGATCACCATATTCTTGTGATTACTAATGGATGTGATCTTGTTTCAGAAGTTTTCCAAAAACTAACATTGGTAGCTTCATTAACCATCACCTTCGATGAGAACAAGTACCAGCTCATGCTTCAAGAGAAGCAAAGCAAGCGCACTTGCAAGCGCGCTGCCAGCTGCCCAAGCGTCATCTCCTTCGGTAATTCACAAAAAACTGGGTCAACCTTTACTCCTCAGACTATCATCTTCGGGTCACTGGGACCATTCTCACTCCCCGTAGAAGAAACTACGCCTGTCAAAAAGCAGAAGACTGCTCCTGAACATGTCACTGCCACGACACCAAAGGTGGTCATCAAGAAACCTGAGGCCAGTGGCAATCCCGCGAAGCCTCAACCTGCAAAAAACTAGGTTTGCCCCAAGACTTGGTCACTGAGACCTTCTCCAAAACAAAGAAGGTCCCAAACATCTGCAAATTCAGCATACCTAGCCCCTCTCAAGGAGAACCGGTTCTATCCTCTCGCCTACATGAAAGAGGAGAAACCAACCTCCACCAAACAATAAAAACTAGTAAGCAAGAGCCGGTTTGCTCCTACAGGCCCAAAATCAGATCATGCATCAAAAGGCCTCTGCACGAACCTGCCAAGGCCTGCTCTCCTGCAACTTGACCCTTCATATCAACAGAGGCCGAGCTTACAAAATTTAAAGCTTCGTTGCGACAGGCTAAGGACCACGTCTAGATCCTGTCCATGCCAGTCTTCAAGGAAGACAAGCTCGGCTGCTGCGCACAAGGGACCACATCCTTCATTGCCAGAGCACAGCCCGAGCTAACTGAAGCTCAAATAGCTCGTCATATAAGCCGTCGCGCGGCATATCGACAAAAGAGATTGGAGAAGCAAAGAACCCAGCATTCTGAGCTTTAGGTATGTAAAAGATGGGTCGAAAAAGAAAGACCTGACCAAATTGCTGCTGTCCACATGGTTGGCAAAACCAAAAGAAGCCAGAAGTCAGCAACTAAAATACATGTCAGACGGCTGGTGACTCGCAGCATCTCCTGGACACAAAGACATCAGGAGGACTCTCCCACTCCTTCAAGCCAAGGACACCGGAGTGATCATTCCTCGAGCTCTTCATCTAGAAGAATGAGCTCCAGTTCAGTCACCAAGACGGTATCCTCATTCGACTCTCGAAGAGTGAATGTCATGGTCACAAACTCTGAGCAACCTCTGCCACATGATGACATGGCTCTATGCATCCAGCAACTGGAGCAAGGACAGCAATGAATAAAGGTTTTGATGGAAAACCTCCTTCTCACTCTCCAGCGTCCGCCAAACAATGAAGTCCCAGTAAATGATGAGGCAAACGGTGGAGAAGATGAGTCACGCGCCCTTACTAAAAAGGACGTGGATGATGTTCTAGCCAAAGCAAAAAAAGAGGATACACTGAAGGAGCGTGGAATCAAGCCACCATATCCCTTATGGATGGACTCGATTCCGTTCCCTGTAAAGTTCAAACAACCTACTCTCCAAACATATACGGGGAAAGGTTCAGCTAGACAGCACGTCGTCCACTTCAAAATCCTGACGGGAGCTATTGCTGATCAAGATGCCCTCAAAATCCGTCTCTTTGCAAGCACCCTGAAAGGTACAGCCTTTGATTGGTACTCCACTCTGCCAGAGGATTCCATTCAAAACTGGACCATGCTAGAGACACGCTTCCTGACCCACTTAAAAGTTGAGGATCATCATGTTACTATGGCTCAGCTCTTTGGCCTAAAACAGGGAGAGAATGAGTCAACATACAACTTCATTCACAAGTGAAAAGCAATGGCATACAAATGCACAGACGTACTGCCACAAGCATCGCTGGTCGACATCTGCCGAAACAACATGAGAGCAAGGATCCGCTCCATAATCATCGGCAACAAATCAAAGAATCTGGGAGAACTCCTAAAAGCATCTATGGAGGCTGAAACGGTGATTAAAGACCTCAACAGTCAGAAGTCATCAAAGAAAGAGCCGACCGACATTCCAACCTCCAAGCCAAAGAAAAAGGAGGTTCTCAATGTGCAAACCAAGTCAGCTCCTAAGCCACCAAAGAAAGCTGAAAACAAAACTGTAGGTAAGAGGCTTGAACTCTCTGATGCCTTCAAAGAACGAGTAGAGAAGAAATACTCGTTCGATGAAGATGTTGAAGAAATCTTTGGCGCTCTCTTAGCAAATGGTAAACTTGCTTTGCTAGACCCCAAAAGACCGGGAGATGTTGGCAAAACCAACGATCCCCGATATTGTCCATACCACCAAATGGTCTCGCATCCTCTCAATCAATGTTTCGTTGTGAGAGAGAAGATGAATAAGATGTGGAAAAACAGAGTCATCACCTTTGACAAAACTACGGGTCTGCCTCCTTTAACATGGTGTCATATGGACAAACATCAACGTCACCAAAAGAGAAGACCACTACTTCCTTCAAGGTGATAAAAATGACCCAAACATCCTAAGAGTTGGTTCCTTACCCAACACCAAATGGACAGCCCATATGGGTGCTTTCCGATCTCCTAAAATATGAAAATTGGGAGATCGTCAAAACAAAGCTGACTGCTCAACAGCGAAGGCAAACCAAGAGACAACTCCGCAAACTCAAACAGCAGGAAAAGGCTCAACCCAAGCAAGAAGTCCCTGAAAAAGGCAGAAACCTCCTTCACCGCTTCACTGGGGGCAACAGAGGAGTCCCTTTCCAAGTCTTCAAGAGTGGTAAGAAAATTCACCCTTGGTGATTTCATGCCACCACGGCTTGAAAATGAGACTACGCAGGGGGCATCATACTCTTGCAACTCGGTAGTTGGATTCTCCATGGATGGATACGAGTCCAGTGACATTGCCAGTAATGTCGATGAGTGGGAGGAATCCTTTGAAACAGGAGAGTACCTCTCCGATGAATAATGGATTCCCAAATCTCAACTTATGCCAGTAATCTGGTATAATCCCTTGCAGCCACAAGGATCTTGGTCTGATGATGAAGAAGACCTAGAGGTTGTTCAAGAAAATGTTGTCAATCCAGCACTTGCCGATGCCCCAGTGGAACCCAATAGTGTTGAACCACAAGGGGCAGACGAAGAAGAAGATTTGGCTCCTATGCCCGATCTCGAAGAATATGCAATGATCTTGCAGCATCTAGCCATAGAGCAAGAGCAGGATCGCATCAATCAATTTCGTCACAATCCGGACCCGGAGGTCCCGAAAAACCTACAAGCATCTCCTCTAGTAACTCCTGAAAATGAAGAAGATTGCTAGGTTGATGGTCCTCTTACATCGGAGGATGAGTCTGATTCCCAACAGTCCATTATGGAGGCACCTTCTATCGAAGTTGCTTGCAATGTGATAGTCCAAGATGATAACGCCTCTGAAGCTTCATCTGCCGAGGCCGCAGACTCTCAAAATGCATCTGGTAGCATATCTTCTGGAGCTACATCTTCTTATGTGACTTCCACTGGGATATCACCTTCTCAGGCTTCATCTCCTGAAATGGTGACATTGGAGTTCAAGCCTCTTCCGACTGCTCACCAAGAAGAAGCTCTGGCCGATGAAGTCTTCAATGAAAGCCCAGTCAATTGGTCTCAGATACCCGGCCTCATAGGGAATGTCTGGACCGATGAAGTGCTTGACAAACAAGAAAAGTTGTTGGAAGTTGTTCAGGACTTGTTCCCGGAAAATGCTCCCTGCACCCAATCACTGAAGACGGCAATGCTGCTGCACAGAAGCATTTTCAGCAAAGGAGAAGGATCAACCCCTTGATCCCGAAGAGGGTCTTCCAAAAGAGGAACCACCTCTAGAAGCTTTTGAAGTTGGGAAAGGTACTCGCTCTGGCAGGGATTACCACAAAAACTACAACCAACCTTCTTCTTCTTCTTCTTATTCTTCTTATGTAAATCCTTCGGGAAAACAAGCTGTAAATGCCCTGAGCGGCAACAATAATGAAAATGCAGGCCCCAAGGAGGCTTTCAAGTATGACTTGATCGAGCACTTCAAACACATACATGCACGACTGCACATCCTAGACTTATTACGAATGTCACCACAAAGTTGTGATAGTCTCATTTCAAAACTGCAAAGGCTGAATGCGGATGTCGACAAACATGCCTCACAAGTCCTACAAATTGAAATGGACTATATGGTCAAAAAATCAAAAACCTCCTCAAAGGAAGAAAAGAAGAAAACTGAGGGATCTTGCACTGAATGCCTCTCGATCCAAAAGGCAGCAAGTGCTACCATCGCCTTCGATAAGGAAGACCTCCTGCTAGGTGAGACAAAGCACAACCGACCCTTGTACTTCACAAGGTACATCAAAGAGATGCCGATACACAGAGTCCAGATCGACCCAGGTTCTGCACTTAACCTCATCTCTACTTTGGCACTCGAAGAGCTGGGTATCCCACCCAGCAAGCAAGCTGAGCCACACATCTGTGTCCATCTTTGGATACAATGGGAGCACTCAAAGGCCTATTGGTAAAATCAAGTTCAGGTTGCAAATCGGTGATCTTATCTCTGGAGTCACCGTGTATGCAATAAAGACCCCTTCATGCTACAACATCCTTCTCGGACGCCCCTAGATACATGAGAATGGTGTCGTCCCTTCAACTCTACATCAGTGCATCAAGTTCGTTGGCAACGATGGCTTGATACATCGAGTGTTTGCAGATAGAAAGCCTTTCAAAGGCGAGGAAGTCCATTTCGCAGACTCTCAGATGTACAAGGATGAAAAAGAAGAAAAGGAAAGAGAAAATAGCATCCTTTGTTGAAAATCTCCAGAAAGATAAAAGCAAGGCTCCTCAGCAATCATCGGAAGAAAACAAACCTTTTAGCAAATCCGAAGAGAGCAATCCATTTCCCTTCGTTGTCTCCTTTAAATTTTCCAAACCTTTTGTAATCACTACCAAAGCAAAAGACTGGGGGCAAGTTTGTTGTCTCCTTCGTATCTATCATACATGGCACGGATTCATATTCTGAGACAAATTTAGAGCCAGAAGACGACACATCGTCAAGCCAAGCCGATACTCAACAAGTTCATCCCGCCCTCACTCCATTGGAGACTCTTGCTGGCATAGAAGATCCTGTGTTTGCTTTCTTCGTTGTTCCGGCAACCTCGGCAGAAGAAAAACTAAACCAATCTTCTTCCATAGAGCGGACGCTTCTTCATCATATTCTTTGCTTGAACCTTTCCAAAAAGAAGGTATGCCTCAACTATCCCTTTATAGTCCAATTGCACAAGCTATCATGAAGAAAATGGGCTACGACGCTCAAAATCCAATAGGTTTGGGAGGTGGCCGTGGTATACTCACACCATTGGAACCCACCCTGACCAAAAGTTAATTGGAGGATTGGAAACTTCACCACCGCATAGACAAGTCTTCATACGGGTTGGGGTATGATCCTGACACCCCTATGAGACAGTTGACACAAAGGCTGCAAAGTCGTTTTGCCGACTAGGCCTCAACTACTCATGTCGATGAAGACATCGATCTCCCTGGATATCTCTTTTAAGAGTTACCGACAAGGACTCAGGAAGCTCATCAAATTGGTACGATTTCCTTAATGATGAAGAGGAATTGTCCGATGACACAGACTCATAGTTTTCTGACCCAGAAGAACCATCGTCTCCAAAAGAAGTGCCTTACTTTGACCCAGTCTCAGCAGATGATTGGGATCATCTCATAGCCAGTCTTGAGAAGAGTACCGAGCTAGAAGATTTATGGACAGAAGCAGAACCTTGGTCTGAAAATGCCCTTGGAAATCTAAAAGGTCTTGTTGAGTTGGAAGCCTCCGAAAATATTGTGGAGGAACCACCTTAAAACATTCCAACAGAAGATTATGTTCAAAGGATAGACTTGGGAATACCAGATAATCCACGTCCTGTATTCATAGGTAAGAATATAAAGGATGATGAGTTACCCGTGTATGTCGCTTTTCTTTATGAGTTTGTTGATTATTTTGCATGGTCTTATACTAAAATATCTGGTTTAGACCTCAAAATAACAGTCCACAAACTCAACCTGCAAGAAAATACCAAGCCTGTCAAACAAGGCCAAAGAAGATTCTATCCTGATGTGATGGACAAAATTGAACAAGAAGTTCAAAAACTCAAAAGCGTTGGCTTCATCCGCGAGGAACAGCATCCTGAATGGTTGGTCAACATCGTCCCTGTGACAAAGAAAAATGGGCAAATCAGGGTCTGTATTGACTATAGAGACATGAATAATGCATGCCCCAAAGATGAATTCCGGCTTCCTATACCGGAGGTAATGATTGACAACACCAGCGGATTTGAGCGAATGACTTTCATGGATGGCTTCTCTGGCTACAATCAGATAAAGATGCATCCCGAAGATGAGAGGCATACATCATTTCGGACCCCATTTGGCGTGTATTGCTACACTGTCATGCCATTTGGTCTGAAGAATGCTGGTGCAACATATCAAAGGGCCATGATGAAAAGATTCCAAGATATACAGCACAAGACGGTCGAATGTTACGTTGACAATCTCGCTGTCAAAAGTAAAAGAAAAGAAGATCATCTCAAAGATCTTCAAGAAGTCTTCCTCTAACTTCGCAAACAAAAACTACGAATGAATCCACTCAAACGCTTCTTCGGTGTTTCATCAGGTAAGTTTTTCATATTCATAGTTCGGAAAGCTAGAGTAGAACTTGACCCCACCAAAGTCAAGTCCATCCTAGAAATGCCATCTCTAAGAATCCTAAGAGAACTAGAAGGGCTTCAAGGAAGATTAGCATACATCCGACGGTTCATTTCCAACCTATCAGGGAACTGCCGTCCATTTTCCCGCCTAATGAAGAAAGGTGTAGACTTTGTTTGGGATGCTGAATGCGAAGCTACATTTCAAGATATCAAGTCATACCTGACCAAACCTCCAGTGTTGGCTGCCCCCACAACTGGAAAACCATTCATCTTGTACACAAGAGCTCTCAACTATTCTTTGGGTGCTCTACTTGCACAAGAAAATGATGGAGGAAAAGAAGCTGCTCTATACTACCTCAGCCGCATGTTGGTTGGTGCAAAGCATCGCTACTCTCTAGTCGAAAAAGAATGTCTTGCAGTGATGTTCTCCATACAAAAGCTACGTCATTATTTGCTGTCAAACACAGTATACCTGATATCGAAGATCAATCTCTTGAAAGTCCTTATCACAAAAGCGGATTCCCTCAATGTTCGACTGGCAAAATGGTCCATCCTTCTGTCACAATTTATTATTAGGTATTTCCCACAGAAAGCAATCAAAGGCCAAGCTCCGGCAGACTTTCTCGCAGAGCATCCACTGCCTAAGGATTCTCCACTCAGGGATGATCTCCCAGACGAGCTTGTCTACAGCGTGGAGACCTCCTTATCAAATGCCTCCTGGGACATGTACTTCGATGGTGCAACCAGGACAAATGAAAAAGGAAAGCTAATTCGGGAATTGGCATTCTCTTTGTTAGCCCCGACAAATACACGATTCCACATGCATTCTCGCTACTGGAACCATGTTTAAACAATGCAGCTGAGTGCCAAGCTCTGAACATAGGATTGGAACTCGCCCTCGAATCCGGTATCACCATGCTGGAAGCCTTTGGGGACTCCCAACTGATCGTCAACCAGATGAATCAGAAATATGAAATCAGGAAGCCTGATCTATTGCCGTACTACAACAAGGCCCAATCGCTTCGTCAAAGGTTTGACATCTATCACATCACCCACATCCGCAGAGTTGAAAACATTCGTGCAGATGCGCTGGCTGGACTTGCTGCATCCATGGCAATCCAAGAAGGGGAAAACTTGCAAATTACTGTGTGTCAAAGAAGGATTCTCTCTCCTCTCAACACACACCAAGCAGTTGCTGAATGCCACCGAATGGTTGGAAGTCGGATTTCCATCCTTAAACCTCCGATCAGTGACTGGAGGGATATATTCATTGATTACATTATGTTCGGAATCCTACCTGAAGATCCAAAAGAACAGGTAAGTATCCAAAGACGAGCCCCGAATTTTCATTTGGATATTCCCTCCAAAATGCTTTATAGATAATCCTTCAATGGAGTACTTCTACGCTGCTTGTCACAACAAGAGGCGGAAAGAACTCTAAAAGAAGTTAATGCTGGTCTTTGTGGAGCCCATTAGGCTGGTCCTAAGCTCTACAATCAGATAAAAAGGTTAGGTTACTATTGGCCTACCATGGTAGCTGACGCGATGCAATTTGCTAAACGTTGCCAATAATGCCAAGTTCATAAAGATTACGTTCATAAGCCTCCAGAATGGCTACACCCTACAGCGATCTTGTGGCCTTTCGAAGCCTGGGGTACAGACATCATAGGTCCTATCTCTCCCCCATCAAGCAAAGGTTATCGCTTCATTTTCGCCGCTACGGATTATTTCTCCAAGTGGTCAGAAGCATTTCCGTTCAGTGAAATGAAGACCTCATCAGTCCTTTAATTCTTACTAGGGCTGTCAAAATGTCACACGACCCGTTAACACGACACGAACCCACACGATATGAACGGGTTCGGGTCACCCCTTAATGGGTTCGGGTCGTTAATGGGTCGGACCAGTTAACCCGTTAAATTAATGGGTTGTTAATGAATAAACCCAGTAACCCATTACGACCCGATACAACCCGCCAAAAAGCTATGCTGCCAAGTGTGCATCACATTACAATGCAAAAAATCAAAGTGTGGGTGACATGACTTTTGTTCAGTGGAAGTTGCACTTAATCAGAAGAGATACAACATTTACTTAGAAAATGAGCCTAGCCTTAAAACATAAAGTATGGCTCCATGATTTAGAAAAGAGATACTTTTTAAGTGTAATGAATATTTTTTTCAAAATTAACGGGTTAACGGGTCGTGTCGTATGACCCGTTAAATAAACGAATTGCGTTCGTGTTTGGTTTTTTGACCCGTTTTCTTAATGGGTCGTGTTCGAGTTGAGGAGATTCTAACCCGAATTCATTTGACCCACAACCCGAATTCGTTAACACGACCCGATTGACAGCCCTAATTCTTACGCACCAACATTATCTGTCGCTTTGGCATACCTAAAAGATTCGTCCATGATAACATACCACAGTTCCGGGATTATAGATTCTACAGGTTCTACGATAAATACAAAATCTAAAGTTGTCCTTCGACTCCGCATAACCAGGCAGCGAATGGACTAGCAGAAGCCTTCAACAAGACACTATGCAAAATTCTCAAAATGGTCTCTAGTCGCAAAAGAGACTGGAGCGACAAACTGCTTGAAGCTTTATGGGCCTATCGTACCACCGTTGGAGGACCAACCCATAGCATACTATTCTCCTTAGTCTATGGATGTGAAGTAGTTGTCCCTCTAGAGGTACAAATTCCTTCCTTAAGTGTATCTCTACAAAATGAAATGACGCAAGAAAACAATGTCAAATTGAGACTCCAAGAACTGGATAATCTCGATGAAAGACGGCTCGAAGCCCTACAAAGCGCTGAGCTTTACCAAGCACGCATGGCAGGATCTTTCGACAAGAAGGTCAGGTAACGCGCCCACAAAAAGGGCGACTTGGTTCATGGGTTAAAAAGGCCAATGGTTTTTGCCCACAAATCCAAAGGCAAATTCGAACCAAAATGGGAGGGACCCTTCGTCATCGACAAAGTCTTCTCCAATGACGCATACGCTCTTCTAAATATGGAGGGCGACAGATGATGCTACCCATCAACGACAAGTTCTTGAAGCGGCACTACCCTTGAAGACTTCCTCTATCGGGTCAGAGCGATGCCTGCATGGCCGAAGCCTATTCCTAAGTACTTACTCATCAAACCCACTCCTTTTGGAATTTTCATCTTTACGTTAAGTTCCTAAAAAACCTCAAAACAATGCTTACTTTCAATGTTTCATTGTTCAAAAAAATCAAATCCTAAAAATCCAAGTTTAGGAGCCTCTTCCCCAACTTGACCAAAATTTTTTATCCTTGAACTCAAAAAATTCATGGTTTGAAACAAAAATCAGGACTCAGGGCCTAGTCCACCCCGACTTTTACCACCAAAAATGGTTTTGAGTCAAAATTTACGACCCTCGTGTCTTTAAACAAAAATGATTTTTCAAAAAAAAAGAAAAAAACTGTGGGAAGCAACGCTTAGTCAATACTCGCAAAATCCAAAAATCGGAAGGACGCGAACCCCATTCAATACTTCCAAAACCTCAAAATCACAAGGAAGCGACACCTCGTCAATACTTACAAAATTTCAAGAATCGTGTAGACACAACGTTTCAATTGATATCCACATCCCAAATTTCAAAACAAAAGCAAAGGTTCGAAAAAACCTCAAATTTCAAAAATCGTGGGGAGGCGACATTCCATAAATACCCACAAAACAAAATTTTTGAAAAAAAGCAGGGAAGCGACGCTTAGTCGATACTTACACCCAAATCCGCCAGGAGGCGGCATACCATAAATACTCGCAACCGAATGAGCAAGGAAGTAATATTCCATTGATACTTGCAATACCATTCAGCAGGGAGGCGACTCTTAGTCGATACTTGCATTTTGAAAACCAAAACTTAGCTTTCACGCCAAAAATCAAAAACCCGGCTTTCACGCCAAAACCCGGCTTTTATGCCAAAAACCTCCCTTTCACGCCAACCAAAAAAAAAAAAAAAATCTGGCTTCCATGCCAACAAAACAAAACTTGGTTTTCAAAAAAAAAAAACAAAAAACTCGGCTTCCATGCCACAAAATCGGGCTTTTACGCCAAACAAACAAAAAATCGGCTTTCATGCCACAAAATCGGCTCTCATGCCATAAAATTTTGGCTCCTAGCTACCAAAAACTAGCTTCCATGCCACAAACAAAACTTGGCTTTCATGCCACAAAAACCGGCTTTTATGCCAAAATCCGACTTCCATGCCACAAACAAAATTTTGGCTCCTATGCCACAAAATTTTGGCTCCTATGCCACCAAAATTTGGCTTTCATGCCATTCGAAATTTGGCTCTCAAGCCATCAAATAACCAGGCTTTTTGCCACAAAATCTAGCTTTCATGCCCAAAACAACCCTTTAACAAAAGACTTTTGCAAAATGATAACCTTTTGATCAAAATTTTCAAACAAACATTCCCATCCAATTTTTACCTATTTTCACAAAAAAAAAAAAAAGAATTTAAGTGAAATGAGGGAATACAAAAAAGAATGTGCCAAAAAATGTTTATACATGGAGGTACCAGAAGAAAATTAGAAAAAGATTGTCACAAAATCAGGAGACTAGTCCGACATGGTTTTCAGCCAAAGACTTAACTCCTCAAAGCAGACTCTTGGCCTTAGCCTCCAAAGCTTTCAGGCCGTGTTTCTTAAGAATTTTCCCATAAAATACCGCAGGCTTTCGCGATCCATCTTCAGCACGAGGAAGCTCTTCTGAGAGAATTTGCCATTGTTCATATTCCTGAGTCTTCCTCCGGAGATTGCTTTCAGCTTCCTCAACATGGGGAATGAGAGTCCTCTCTCAATCACGAGCTTCCGTAATGGCAGCCCATTTAGCAACAGCTTGTTCCTCCAATAGCTCAAGGCGCTGTCTGGTCTCAATGACTTCCCTTTCAAGACGGTGCAGGTCTTGTGTTAGCTCGATGATAGCCAACTCGATGACGTTCCTCTCCCGAACAAACTGCTTCCGAGTCCGCGAAATCTCATCTACTTTAGATCTGACTTCGCCAGAAGGCTTCAAAAACATCTCATTAAAGAAGTCACCATTTAGAAAGCTCTTAGTCTCAATCCACTTCTTGCCTAGAGCGACGACTTCATCAACAAAAGGCTTGGCATTTGTAATGTCCAGACCGACCTCTTCACTATCAGCAAGAATGTCCTGCACTTGCTTAATCATGCTGAAGCCGGCTTCCAAATGGCCAGAAGGGAGAGTCTCGACCCATGAGCTCAAGACTATCTTCAACACTTTCTTCTCAAACTGAAGGGATGGCCCAGCGAAGATTCGCCATGCTCCGTTGGTCGACTGCCCATGTCATGCACCATCGGAAGAGTAATCAAGAAGCTCTTTCCAATCGGAGCCGCTAGAGAAGGAATATCAGCATGCAGACTCTCCTCTGCCTCATCAAAACCGGTGGAAGAAGCATCTACTCCTGGATCAACCCCGGGCACCCCCTACTATAGCTCTGAGAAGGATAGAGGAACTTCTCCTGTTGCCTCACAACCTGCCAATGAAAGATGAAAAAGGATTGAATATGATCTTGTCAAAAATCAATATCAAGATTATCACTACAAATTACCTTCTTCGACGACCGGCGGAATACTTTCTGCCTCCATGAGCTCATCCGAAGCATCATCAAAAGTTGCATCCATGGATGGCTTGTAGTCGTCAGAATCCTCTGGCAAGTCAGCTGGCAAGGAAAAAAAAAGAAAAAAAAAAGTGTCAATAAGTGGCAGCAAAGAAAAACAAGAAGGCAAAAAGGGCAAAGAAATCATACCAGGTGAAGATTCTAGATCTACTCCAGAGTCCCTTGGTTTTTCCTCAAATGCCATAACCAGATCCATCACCGCCTCATCAGCAGGAACCTCAGGCATCATCAAATCATCATCTTCTACCAAAAGAAAGAAAGCAATGCATCAAAACAAAATCCTCATAAAAAGAAAGAAGCGGAAAAGGAGAGAAGAAGGGTCATACCATCACCACTAATCTTTTCTTCTTGGGTCCTCTTCTCTAGGGGCTCATTGTCATACCCTGATGCTTCCTCAGCAATGGTGAAAGGGATTTTCAGATCAGGAGAGTCTTCATGATGTCTCTTGTTACGACACTGCCCTCTCCTCCTCTTGCTTCTATGGGTTGGTCTGTCTGAAGAGCCCGCCCCGCCTTCAGAGTCAGGCCTCTCACTTGACTCCTCATTGGATGATCTACTCTTGCCAGTAGACTCCATGGAAGCTTTCGCTCATTCCGCTTGCAACCAAGTGTCGACCTCAGCCTCCTCCTCTGCGAGCTGTTCCAAGACCTCACCAGGTATCTCTTGTACAGCTCCTAATCTGATGACGTCCCGATCATCCAGAAAGCCTATTTTGTGCTTTTCTCCAAAAAGGAAAGCCAGAACTTCCTCTAGGCAGATGCCATCTGATTTCCCAAGACCCTTCCCAGAAGGATGCTTTACATTGAGCTCCTTCTTAGAAAGCCCCTGGTGCACTAAAAAGCTCTCCACAAACCATTTTGTGAAGCCGGCAGTTCGAAAAGTGGGCAACTCAGGATAGGGAATCTTGGCGGTAGTGTCTTTCGCGCTATAAAAGGCCCATGCATTCCTCCCGTCCTGTAAACCTCCAAAGCGCTTCACCTTGCTTGAAGGCACTCCAACAACACCTTGGGAAAAGCCCAACTGCAGTGCAAAACGCGAGGGGACATAGGGTTGGATGTCGACGAAAAGATGTCTACGGTACACCATCGTACCAACATGTATGTTAAAAAGCCAATTCCTCTCTACATTTGTCAAACAATAATGTCTCCCCAACCCAGCCCTAGTGGAATCTCAAGAGACATCAAAATAAAAAGCCTTCTTCCGCAAGCCCGGAGAAAGCTTCACTGAAGATTGCCCCATCTCAAAGTCCCTAAATCGTCGGATCCTCAAACGGGCTGATAAAAGAGATTCGGAAACAGGCTTCCCTCTGGCCAACCGAATCATAAACGGGTCATCGTCCTGTACAGCACCCAATCGGTGGAAACCAGGACAGTGGTATACATACCACGAATAAAAGATATGGGCTGAAAATACCCTATTCATAGGGAGCCCAAGCCGAACTAGAAAAGCAACAGCCTGCAGTTCGGTACACAAATATGAGTAAAGAGCAAGTACCAAGGCAAGCCATTCTCCAAACGCCATCTGACAAGCCGGAAAAATGCAGTGCGGCCTGATGTGCGTTCCATCTCCTCCAGCAAAAACAGCCTCACCCAGCCAATAAGTGAGGCGAACAGCGAGATCTCTCCGCAGCGCAATGTCAGAATGAATGGCGTCTATGTTTGCGAAGAATTCCTTCAAATTTTCTCGCAAGGCAGAGATCTTCTTCGAACCCGGGTTCTTAGCCCTGGCTTCTTGGGTCGTACTCTCAAAAGACTCCCCGCTGTCAAAGAAGTTGGAAGACAAAGAGCTACCACTCTTCCAATTGCTGCGCCGAACTTTCACGCCCTCCTTCTCCTTCAAGAAATCATAGAAGGCGACGAGCTGAAAGTACAAAAGCTTGAACTCCTCAGACTGCTCCTCAAGGACACTGTCGATAGGCATAAACTCCTCATAGAGTTTGCCGAGGATAGTAGCTCGATGATGGCATTCAGTTCCTTTAAAGAAAAACCAATCTCACCATTCGTAACAATGAAGGTGTTGGTTTGTGGAAGGAACGACTCCAGTATGGCCATGAAGGCTTCATTGGAGAAAATCTAAGTTTGCTGAAAAGCGCGAACTGCGTCAAAGATCTCGGCCTCCTTCAGAATGACACCGCCGACCTGCAGGATGTGATCAGTCCACGACTCCTAGTTCGAGTTAGCGCTGAAACGGCCATGAAGTCGAAAAGGCTTCACCCAATTGCTGCCATCGCCCTTAAAAATACCAAGGCCCACTGGTCTCAAATCTACCAAAGGATGATCTGAACCTTGGTAGCCGCTGGCCGGCATCAAAATGTCCATACGGGCATGCGACTTCTCTGCATAACCAGAAGGGCCGCCAACAAAAACCCCGGTCTTGATCACATTAGTCCTTTTCACCCAGCTTGGAGGATCTTCCCTCTTTGAGCATGTGGGAGAAAGGCTCATGATCGAGATAGTCCGATCGAAGGTCGACCGGGTAGAAACAGTTCTCTCCTCACCATCAGTTGTGTAAGAGAACTGAAAACATCTCCTTTGGTATGTTGAATCGTCAGGAACTGCATCACCAAAGAAGAAGGTAGGCTTGGGCACAATGCTCTGATCGTCCGTGACCTAAGGACGACTGCTTACCATAACCTTGTAAAATTCCTCATCCTTGAGAGCGATCAACTGTTGTCTCGCCTTATCTCAGTTGAGAGAATCACACTCTTCCAAGTGCTTTTCAACATATTGGACCTTCTCCAAGGCCTGCTGTACGGCCACATTAGAATATTTGGTAGAACGGCGAGGCGCATCGGTGACAGGCTCCTTACCCTTGTTCGTTCTGGAGGAACTACCTGCAAAGGATGGAAAAAGAGAAAGTCAATCATCAAAATGACAAAATTTTGCTAAGAAATTCTAGCGAAATTTTGGCATGGTTCCGGGGCAATTCCGAAGAAAAGGGAAGCACCCCAAAAGAAATAGATAGCTTAAAGATGAGCTCAACATCGCTGTAAGCTCATAATTAATGGAGAATTCTCGAAGAAGGCTCGAACTCAAACATTGCTACGAGATCAAGCCAAATCTCCTCAAATATCCGCAAGATTGGAAAAGGGCTCAACATTGCTGCGAGCTCCAAACTCCAAAACTTGCAAAGCTCCTCTAAAATCACCGCACGGCCAAGAAAGGGCTCAACATTGCTGTGAGCTCCAAATCCCAAGACTTCCAAAAGATTTCCAGGTGTGCACCATCATACTTCCAATTCCATTTACAAAAAAAAATGTGTAGAAGGAAAGTTGTCATGCATGGGCATCTCGAAATCCGAGAAAGAAAGAAAAAAGAAAAGAAAAGGAGAATCTCGTCTCAAAAAAAAAAAAAATTTTGCCCACAGGCCGTGGCCCACTGCCACATGGCAATTCGGCCAGGTTCGTACGAACCTGTCCGTACAGCCAAGAAAAGAAAAAAAAAGAAGTAAAAAAAGAAAAAAAAGGGGAAACCGTGAAAAAAAAAAAAGAAAGAAAAAGAGAAAGAAAAAAAAAAGAGAGAAAGAAGAAAAAAAGAAAGAAAGAAAGAAAGAAAAAGAAGAAAGAAAAAACGTGTGAAAAAAAAATAAGAAGAGAACACGTGAGAAAGGAAGAAAAAAAAGAAGAAAAAGAAAATAAAATAAACAAATTTTCTTTTTCTCCTACTTCTACATGGAGTTTCTTAATGAGGAAGAAAACTTACTTGAAGCCATGGAGGAAAAGGAAGAACTTGAAGATCTTTGAAGAAGAAGAAAAGTTATTGATCTTGGAGCACTCTTGAAGATTTTTCTAAAAAGAGATCAATAGCAACAAGAGATCCAACCTCCTTGCTTTTATAAGAGAGAGCAAACCAAAAGAAGAAAGAAGGAAAGAAGTAAGAAGGTAAGTGCTAAAAATTAGCAACCTTCCTAAAAGAAAGGGATCTTGAGATATTCCTTCCCAAGGAGGAGATCCTTTGAGAAATTCTCTCCAAAAAGAGAGGAAATGTGAGAAACTTTCTCCCAAAGGAAGATACTTTGAAAAAATCTCTCCCAAAATCAAGAAAACTTGAGAGATTCTCTCCAAGTAATGATATTTTTAGATATTCTCTACCCAAAAGAGATATTTTTAGATATTCCTCACAAAAATGACACCACATGAGATCTAAGCCATTTTTAAAGCTTAAGGTCCCATGGGCTAGCCCACATGAGCCAGGTTTGACCACCTAGGCACTAAAAGTGGCTTTTAGTCAAAATTCCTCTTACCAAGAGCATACAAAAATGGTTTCATGCCTCCTTTTAGTCGACTGGGCCATAGCCATACAAAAAAATCCAAGCCTCATGAGTTTCCAAAAATCCAAACCATCCCACCTCATGAACCAAATTAAGCCAAAACCTTGATATTGACATTCCACAAAAACCAAAACCACTCCAATGGACCCAAAATTATCCCAAAGAGTGATAAAAAACCAAACCATGGTCTCCTAACTCGCCACATACAGCTTGTTAGGTCACAAGACCAAAGCCAAAAAACAAACCCCGATCCCCTAACTTGCCACATACAGCTTGTTAGGTCACAAGACCAAAAATTAAAATCCAAAATCCGGCCCCCTAACCTGCCACATATAGCTTATTAGGTCATAAGGTCAAAAACCAAAACCCTTCTTGACCGCCTAATGCTCCACATAAAGCCTTTAGGTTCAGAAGGTCAAAAAGAAAATTCCAAAAACCCAAAAACCAAATCCAAATGTCATTTTCAAAATTTTGCCTTGAGATGGTATGTGATCTCTCTCACTCCATAAAATCCCATTGGAAACTCAAAGGCTACTCTATAAAAAGAAAGTGCTCAAAGACTATTGGTCAAGTAAAGAAGCTCTTTCAAAGTTTTATTCAAGGCACATCGACTGCAAAAGCTATGCAAATCGTCGCTGTACCTCGAGGGGGCATTTGTTGACACCAAAAATGTCACTTTGCCTCTTCGACATCAAAAGCTACATGGAGCCGCATCCTACAATAAACAGGCAGAGCCGCTTCAGGCATCAAATCTTGTCAGAATCAAACAAAAATTGCCAGATCCCTTAAAATAGCCAAAAGAAGGGTACACATGAAGTTCGAGGCTATTTCAACACCATTTGGCCTAACTTCAATCCTCCAACAGCTGAGCAGGAGTCCCCGGCGGCGACAGTGTCGAAGATAACAAATCCTCAATCAGAGCCTATGGATGGTCTCAAAATACCTCCAAAAGGCTCCACGTCAAATTTCAAGTCAAATCGACGCCGTTTGACCCTCCATTAACTCTCGAACGGCAAAATCAAGCCTCCCGGTGGCGAGAACCACCGATGCTACCACTCATCAAACAAAGCACATGAGTAGCTTCTACATGCTTCCAAAGGGCTACACGTCAAATTTCAGGTCATTCTGACAACGTTTGACCTAACTTTGATGCTCAGAAACAAAATCAAGCCTACTGGCAGCGGAACTCCCCGAGACCATGGCATCCAAATCGGTGCTAATGGATCATCTCAAAATGACTCCAATAGGCTCCCAATCAAATTTCAAGTCAATCGGACATCGGTTGACTGTACATCAAAGCTCGACAACTTCCACGCGGTGAAATCAAGTCTAGCATTGACGGGACCCCAAACGGATTCAAAACTCAAATAAAAGCCCATAGTTGGTCCTATCTATTGCTCAGGAAGCTTCACTTCAAATTTCAGGTTATACCGACATCGTTTGACCTAGTTTCAACTCTTGGCGGAAAATCGGCTACAAAGTCTTCGGCTTTTCCAAAAATTGGAAACTTTGTGCTCTGATTTGCACGACTTCTTGACAGGTTTTCTTCAGGGGAATCAAGCCAATAAATGAGGAGAAATTTTAAGAAAAATACAAAAGAAAAAAGTAGCAAAAAAGCCCGAAAAACGGCCGAGAAACGGGGACCGAAAAGGGACCAAACCCCATGGTCGTCGGCGGCAACCATGGCCTAGGGTCGCCGGCGACCATGGACCCTGGCCCATGGTCGCCGGCAGCGACCCTGCCCCATGGTCACCGGCGACCATGGGTGCATGGTTGCCGGCAACCTTGGAAATCCGAGTCGCCGGATTTCCGCCGAAAGCGTTATTTTTCCGATCCTTTTTACGTTTCGTGATGTTTGGCCCCTGTGATTTTCTCGAATTCTGATTTTTTGAGCATGAAATCCATTGATCTTCATCAACATCACGGATCCACCGTCGAAATCATTTGATCATCATCGGACACTCCGAAATTGTCAACCGGCCGACCAAGAAAGCACACTTTCTGCTTGACCGATCGGGAAATCGACTGGACAGATGTTGCCAGCCCATTGGTGTCAACCAATGTCCAAAATTGCATTGCCATCCGACATCAAACAACATGCGGATCCATCGATGATCATCGCCAGAAGAATTTCAAAAGGCACAACGCGGCCCGCGACTCTTCAAGCAACTTGGCGACCAATTAATGCTGTTAATTGACCCGTTTATGACAACTTTTTATGGTCATTAACTCATTATTTTGGACGGTCCAATCAGAAGCCAAGAAAAAGGAGTTACAAGTCCAATTAATCATGGCAATTAACCATGTAACTCCTATCATTATGGAGTTTAATTATAGTAATTAATCATAAAACCCCCATCATCATGGAGATTAAATGCCCATTATTCTCCATCGGCCAATTAGATTCAAGAAAAAAGGAGTTACAAAATTATGAAATTAGTCTTGTGACTCCTCCCATCATGGAGCATCAATGCCATTAATGCCCATAAACCCTTCTAATGGCTACCAAAAGCCTATAAATAGGCGGCCATTCCAAGGAGAAAGGGTCCTGGAAAATTGCCCTGAAAAATCTCTGAGCAAAGAAGCTCTCCTACTCTGAAGAAACTCTGCTGCAAATACTACAAGGTGATAGAAGTCCCTTGGGAGGCCACCCCCCCAAGGTTTCCCTTCTCCTTCTATCCAACATGGCCTAGATGTGGCTTTTCAACCCTTTTACCCGGCTTTTTATGGGATATAGGACCTTCCCTTGGTCTTTATCCTCTAAAAATCTGAGGTCCAAGCCAAGCCAAAAGAATCAAAACATCAAGTGTTCTCATCTGAAGGACGATGGCGGAGTCCATACATGACTCGCGACCATCGATCTGAATGAGTCCCCATAATCTTCTTAGAAGTTAAATCCCTTGTTCTTACTTCTTCTGTTGTATTTTGTATTTTTTAAAGAGACAAAAAAATCACAATTTTTGTCTTTCTTTATTGATGAGATTTGTAAATCACCTTTCACAGCACAAAATTGCCTCCTACAGCACAAAACCGCCTTTCACGGCAAACAAAAGAAACTCTCCTCTCACGGCATTCTAAATCTGTTTCTTTTATTAAAATATATGTGCAATGGAGAGTTAGAAAAAAAAGTTGATTTCCTTTTCTACTTGTGAAGGTGAATCTCCGGATCACCATTTCAAATTCCAAGTAGAATAGAAAATCTGGCATTCCCGTACAAAAATGTTGATACTCGTTTTTTTCGCCTCACCGCGCCCCGGTGGACCCGGGGCGGAGGAAGACGAGAAGTCGGGTCCATCACTTTTCAACTGCTGGAAGGGTGAAGTTAGGCCATATGATATTGAAATGGCCTGTGATGGACCCGGCTTTTGCCTTCCTCCTCCCCGAGGCTGCCGGGGTCCGGCGGACGAAAAGTGTGCATCAATATTTTTGTACGGGTATGCTAGATTTTCTATTCTACTTGGAATTTAGAAGTGGTGGTCCGGAGATCCACCTTCACAAGTAGAAAATGAAATCAATCTTTTTTCTAACTTTCCATTGCACATATATTTTTAAGAAAAGCGATAATTTTTTGAATGCTATAAGAGGCGATTTTCATTTGTTTGCCGTGAAAGGCGGTTTTGCCGTAAAAAGAGATTTTTTGTGCCGTAGAAGGCGATTTTGCCGTGAAAGGTGATTTACAAATCTCATCAAAATGTAAAGACAAGAATTGTGATTTTTTTTCTCTTAAAAAATACAAAATACAATAGAAAAGTAAGAAAAGGGATTCTAACTTCTCAAGAGATTATGGGAACTCGTTCAGATCGACAGTCACGAGTCATGTATAGACTCCGCCATTGTCCTTCAGATGAGAACATATGATACTTTGATTCGCTTGGCTTGGCTCTAACGTCAGATTTTTAGAGGATAAAAACCAAGGGAAGGTCCTATATCCTATAAAAAAAAACTTAGTAGACGGGTTGAAAGGCCGCATCTAGGCCATGTTGGGTAGAACGAGAAGGGACCTTGTAGGTGGCCCTTCAAGGGCCTTTGGTGACCTTGTGGTGCTTGTTGCAGTAAAGTTTATTCGAAGGAGAAGAAGTCGTTGCCGTAGTTGCAGAAGTTCTGGTTTTACTGGCTTTTCTGATGGTTTTTTCCTATCCCTATTTCCTTGGAATTGTTGAAAGTGGGTGGGCCTCGTGGATAGGTTTTTAAAACTTTTGACCCACTTGAATCAGGGATCAAGTATCCATAAGGCCATGAAACAAAATCCAAAATCCAAAACTCAATCTCATCAACCATGATTAGCAATAACCTCTATCTAGAAGATGGAAACAACAACAAACAAGCAACCACAAAATCCACAACAAACAAGGAAGTAAATTATACCTTTGGAACTCGGTTGTGCTCTAATGGAGAATTTGATTTCTTTCTTATAGTGAATCAAGATCTCCAAGACCTCTTAGCCTTCCATGCTATGACCCGAATTAGATCTCTTTCCTTGAGGAAGATGGTGGGATCTCCAAGAGAAAAACCAACTAGAACTTCTAGGGAAAAACCCGAAAGAGGAACTAGAAGAGAGAGATGTGCAACTCTTGCACAAAGGGAAGGGCTATGCGTGAATTCCAATGAGGGATTCATGCATAGGACCTCCAGCCCTCTTTCCTCTCCTATTTATAGCACAAAGTATCTCCTCTTTGTTTATTAATAGAAGTCTAACTTCCATAATAATTAGTAACTTTCTTTTCCTACTATTGCCACTATTAGAAGTCTCACTTCAAATATAAATAGTAACTTCCTAATTCCTTTTCTTTTGAGTTCAAGTAGAATTAGTAAGGATCCAATCTTGGACTAGCGTGGGGACCACTAGGGATTCTATAGAAAGCTGGCTTCAATTGGGACACCACGACCCTACATCTCATGTGTAATATGGGCCCACAGTTAATTGCAAATAACTACACTATATAAATGCAATTGAACTCCAGTCTTAGGAATAAGTTACATTAACACCCTAAACTTCCGTATTACTACAAGTAGGCCCCTCCATCAATATCCATAAATCAATTGGATAAACTATCCCACCAATTTAGATCCATATGTTATTATCCTTGAGACCCAATTAATCACAGTGATCATCAGTACCATCAAATTAACTCTTAATTGAGATGGGTGTACACTTACCAATGATAAATCCATTAATTGGTACAAGGGGATAATAGAGATAGATTTCATATTGACCATTAAATGTTCCCACAGTCCTACTACCACGTACCCAAGACACCAATGTGTTGACCTACAATTGGCCTCACTTATTGGTGATTCAAAGCAAATGAATAGATCAAAACTTGAGTTCATCAATGTCTCAAGATTGAGAGCCTATTGCTAGGAATTAGAAGAGCAGACCTTAAAGTAAAGACAGTGTTTCATAAGGTGCTTCTCATGGTCCTTCACTACATCCAATGTACCAGTATGATGATCCAGAGTCTTACACTCCAATGATCGAGACAAATCACACTATCTCATAGTGATCACAATACTGCAACCTTGTCAGATGAGATGCCCAATTTCATCACCGGTTGTGAATCAATTTAAATATAAGATTTGTGACACATGTCTCCTGTATGTAGATCTCATCCACACACATGTATTACATCTAATATACTTACGGACTTCGGTTCATCTCATGAACCATCATGTCATTCGTAATGGTTATGTGTAACTAAGTAATAAAACACCATTCATCTCATGAAAGGAAAGCAAGATTATATTGAAATAAATCAATTTATTACATCATCCACTGGATTGAGACCATATAGCCTAACGGGAATGACCGCCTTTTATAGGCTTTTGGTGGCCATTAGGAGAGTTTATGAGCATTGATTGCATTAATGCTCTATGATGGGAGGAGTTACAAGTTTTTAATTCATGATTTTGTAACTCCTTTTTCTTGGATTTTGATTGGCCGATGGAGAATGACGGGCATTTGATCGCCTTTAATCTCCATGATGAGGGGAGTTACATGATTTATTGTCATAATTGCTTGGACTTGTAACTCATTTTTCCTTGCTTCTGATTGGGCCGTCTAAAATAATGAGTTAATGACCGCATTAACTTATCATAAATGGGTCATTTAATTATAGTAAGTGGTCGCCAGGGCGCTCGAAGAGTCGCGGGCCACGCCGTCTCTTTTGGAATTCTTCTTGCAATGATCGCCGATGGATCCACATGTTGTTTGATGTCGGATACAATGCAACTTCAGACATTGATTGTTATCAATGGGCCGGCAACATCTGTCCAGTCGATTTCCCAATCAGTCGGACAGAAAGTGTGCTTTCTTGGTTGGCCGGTTGGCGATTTCGAAGCGTTTGATGAAGATCCAATGATTCCAGCGGTGGATCCATGATGTTGACAAATATCGACAGATTTCTTGCCCGAAAAATCAGATTTTTGGAAAATCACAAGGGGCAAACAACTCGAAACGCGAACAAGGTTTGAAAAATGGCCCTTTCGGCGGAAATCCAGTGAGCCGGATTTCAATGGTCACCGGCGACCTTGCACCCATGGTCGTCAGTGACCATGGGCCAAGATCGCCGTTGGCGACCCTGGGGTTTTTACCCCTTTTGGTCGCCAGTTTTCGGCTGTGTCTCAGTCTTTTTCGGTTCTTTTTTCTCATGTATTTTTCTTGAAAATCTTCCTTATTTATTGGGTTGACTTCTCTGAAGAAAACTTGACAAGAATCCTTGCATATCAGAGTGCAAAGTTTCCGATTTTCTGGAAAAGCCGAAGACCTGGTTGTGCCGAGTTTGCCGACTTTCCTTCAGAAGCCAAAACTGGGTCAAATGATGTCGGAATGACTTGAAATTTGAGGTGAAACCTCCTGAGTAGTAGATAGGACCAACCATAGGCTTTTGTTTTAGTTTTGAAGCCATTTGGGGTCCCATCGCAATAGACTTGATTTTGCCGCAAGGAAGATGCCGGGCTTTAATGTACGGTTAACCGATGTTCGATAGACCTGAAATTTGACAAGGAGCCTATTGGAGTCATTTTGAGACAATCCATTAGCTCCGATTTGCATGTCATGGTCCCGAGGTGCTTCGCTGCCTGGAGGCTTGATTTTGCTTCCGAGCGTCAAAGTTGGGTCAAATGTTATCGAAATGACCTGAAACTTGATGTGTAGCCCTTTGGAAGCATGTTAAAGACACCCATGTGCTTTGTTTGATGAGTGATGGCCTTGGTGGTTTTCACCGTCGAGAGGCTTGATTTTATTGCTCGAGGGTTTATAGGGGTCAAAAGCTGTCGGTTTGACTTGAAACTTGACATGGAGCCTTTTGGATGTATTTTGGGACCATCCAGAGGCTCTGATCGAATATTTGATGTCTTCGACACTATCACTGCCGGGAGAGCTGACTATGTTGTGGCTGTTTTCTTTTTGGGCCAAACGATGCTGGAATGGCCTGAAATTTGATGTAGAGCCTCTTAGTGACATTTTAAGGCTAACTGTGTGCTCTGGTTTACGTGTCAAGGTCTCTAGCTTCACCGCCGCTGGGAGCTCCTGTTCAACTGCTGGAAGAGCGAAGTTGAGCCAAATGATGTTGAAATGGCCCGAAACTTCATGTGTACCCTTCTTTTGACTGTTTTGAAGTATCTTGCAGTTTTTGTTTGATTCTGACAAGATCTGATGCTTGAAGTGGTATTTGCCCATCTGTGGTAGGATGCAGCTCCATGCAGCATTTGATGTTGAAGAGGCAAAGTGACATTTTTGGTGTCAACGGCCCAAAACTTCATGTGTACCCTTCTTTTGGCTGTTTTGAAGGATCTTGCAATTTTTGTTTGATTATGATAAGATCTGATGCTTAAAGTGGCATTCGCCTATTTGTGGTAGGATGCAGCTCCATGTAGCTTTTGATGTTGAAGAGGCACAATGACATTTTTGGTGTCAACACTTGGTGCACCCACAGTGGCGCCCAAGTGCACTGCCTTTTCTGTTTCCCTTTTCTTCTCCTTCCGGTAATGTATTTGCATATTCTTTCGATTCTTTTTACGATTCGGAATGTTAAGTTACAAATCCGAGGGTCCTGATACCAGCTTGTATGAAGAGAAATCTGGATTTAAGAGAAAAAGTGCAGGCAAGATGAAAACCAGGGTCAAAACCCCATTCGAGAGACTTGGACACACACGCAATGGCGTCCAAGTGCTTTTCTGCACTTTTCCTCTTTCAGATTCTGATTTTTCCAAATGAAAATGAGATGGATGCAAGATCTAGTCTAATCATGAGTACAAGATGTTGAGAATGATGTAGATCTACAACTTATGAATGATCCTATGCATGTTACTAATGATGAATGATTCCTAACTATCAGATGTACTACAAGAATACTACTATTAATGTAGATCTACAGTGTATGCATAATCCTAAGCTTGTTTCTAACTACTGTTGATGATGGATATTTACTAAGAAAACTAGATCTAGAAATACCGGTTTGGATTACATCTTTCAAGTCCTAAATCGAAGCTCTTGTGTAAATCCATGGCCTTTGAAAGCTTTCTCCGTTGCTGATCTTGGAAAACCAGAATGCTCCATCTTCTTCCTTCTTATAGATCTAAAGCTCTCTCTATGGTGACTACTCTCTTTCTCTCCCTTTACTTCTATTTTTTCTCTCCTTTTTTGGTAGCGTCCTTTTGCAAATGGGGTTAAGAGATCCTTATATAAGATTTTAGGTGTGCAAAAGGTGTTAGGGTTCCTATTTGCACGAGTTTCTAGAAGCTTCACGTACTCCAAGGTGGGTTTAGGGTTTTTCTGGACTTGGGCGCACACATGGTGGCCCCCAAGCGGGTCCCATGAGTTGGGAGCACCCATGGTGGCGCCCACGTCTAATTTTAGAGCTTAATGGATGCAAGGTTCGAGTTCGGATTGTTTTTGGGCTGAAGACGGGTCGGAACTACAAAAGGTAGAGCGGAACACACCTAAGTATGCACCCAAGTGCATTTCTAAGGTGACCGGAGACCTGAGCGCACCTGTGTGTGCTCCCAAGTACAGGCTAGGACATGGGCGCACCACAGGTGTGTTCTTAGTGGGGGCCGCTAGGTTACTCTCCTAACAGTCATATCTTTTGATCCGGCGATCGGATTTGTACGTTCTACATATTGTTGAAAAGATCTTGGGACTTAGAACTCACTGATCCATGTACCTCAGTGAGTAGTGGGTTTGACTCGAAGTCTCAACGCGATTCGCCTTTCTCTCACGAATTTCTAGAGATCATCAAACTAAGTCTAAAATTATCAATTAGCATATTCATTGTCATTAATTAATCTAAGTTATCCCATTAATCATTCAATTATGGGAGAAATGGAGGCACCGCTATATATGATAGGGATTTAAGGCTATCATAAGAGGCTAAATGAGGTGCCTACACCAGGTTGCCACAGGGTTAGGCACGCAGCCCTTACCTCCGCGGGATTCTGGATCGACGGCATCTCGTGGGCCCTACGTCCATCTGGCGCATGGCCCCTTCCTCTAGGTCTGGTTGCCGTAGGCACGCGGTCTCTGCCTCCGAGCAGGGTTGTCGCAGGGTTAGGCACGTAGCCCTTACCTCCGCAGGATTCCAGATCAGGGGGCGTCTCGTGGGCCCTACTTCCATCCGGCGCATGGCCTCTGCATCCGGGGTAGGTTGCCGTAGGTGCGCGGTCTCTGCCTCCAAGCAAGGTTGCCGCAAGGTTAGGCACACAACCCTTACCTCCGCGGGAATCCAGATCGGGGGCGTCTCTTAGGTCCTATGTCCATCTGGCGCATGGCCTCTGCCTTCGAGGCAGGTTGCCGTAGGCGCACGGTCTCTGCCTCCGAGTCGGGTTGTCGCAAGGTTAGGCATGTAGCCCTTACCTCCGTGGGATTCTGAATCGGGGGGCATCTGAACCCATTATAAAAGAAGGGCTATTTGTAGCTTTTTCGGCCTCGAGGAAACTGGTATTTCCCCTTTCTCATTTTTTTTATACTTAGCATAGTCATTTGCTGCCTTCGTGCTTCCTGCATGGCTGGTTCTGGAGACATCACACATTCTGAGAGTGGGTCGAACTCTTCCCCAAGCACAGGGGATCAACCGGCCGCCCGACTGACCGCCCCTCCTGGGTATACTCATCGAGACTTAATATTTGACCATGCATGGACTCTTTTCCGTAATATGTCCGATTGGTCCATAGATGAGCTTCGTCGTCACCCGAGCATCTGACCCCATACCTTGGCCTGTTGAGAAAGACCGAGTATGCAACCTTCATGTCGAGCACGTGCTTCTACTGATCAATTATTGGGCAAGTGTGGTCGGGGTGATGGAAGGGATGGCGGATGAGCTTCTAGTAGTCCACGTGATTCAGTGGGAGGCTTTGACCTCTCATTTCAAATTAGTGGAGTTGAATCGTACCATTGTGATCGCGGAGTGGCAACTGACTGAAGCGTGGGAGGTGTTACGAAGGCTTTGTGTCCGGCGGCAAGATCGTGACGACTATGCGGTGCGGCTGGCTGCAACAGAGGACCGGGAGAGGGAGATGTCCGACCAGATGGATGGATTGCTTCGTTGCGCTGACAAATTGTGTCGTTCTACGTCCCGGGGAGTTCCTCTCGGACCATTAGTCAAAGCCGATGTTGATGCTGCCATCGGTTAGGGCTTTCAAAGGAATGCTGAAATGAGCCTTAGGGCTCTTCTAGACTAGGCAGGCCAGATCCTTTGACTGCTTACCCTCCTCCTTCTCTAGTTGTTTGGTGGTTGTGGTGCCTTCTGCTCACTTTCTGGATTATTTATTTATTTATTTTTGTGAGGGTGTTGTCGCCTCCCCAAAGCGTGTACATCTTTTCCATAATGAAGTATGTACAGTTGTGGCTCCAACTTTGTCTTTTCTTTGTCATGATGGTTTTCTCTTTTGGTACTTTTGGCACTTGGGTAAGGATCAATTTTGAGATCTTTTGGCGTGCTTAGGTAGGCACTAGGGGTGTGACTCTTATCAAGCACCAGCAAAAGCACTTCCCTTTTCCCTTTTTTTTTTATCTGTGACTTAACGTTATCCGATTAGAGTTGTCGGGTCTCGACGGAAGTGTTTCTCCTCCTTTTTCTCGGGGCATTTTCTGCTCCTTTTGTATCCAATCTCGGGTGCATTATTAACTTATTATCTTATCTTTATCATTATCCGATTAGAGTCGCCAGGCTCTGGCGGAAGTGTTTCTCTCCCTTTTTCTCAGGGCATTTTCTTCTTCTTCTGCATCCAATCTTTGGGTACATTAGTGACTTATCGTCTTATCTTTATCGTTATCCGATTAGAGGGGTCATAGTTTGCTAGACTTCTCTTTTTCTCAGCGTTACCTGCCTGGTCGCCTTATGGGGTGATATGCCTTTTTGGGTAGACTGCCTTTTTCAGGTGAACCGCCCTCTTCCGGCGGATTCCCTTGGTTAAGCGTCACTAGGCCTGGTCAACCCATGGTTCTTATATAGTATGATAAATGAATAATGAGAAGGAAGAGAGAGGAAAAGGATGAATAGGCTTTTCGAAGCGTCTTCATTTCCTTTTACCTTTTGCTGGTAATATTTCTTGAGAAACTTGTCGTGAAAGGGCAGTTCTTGCCTGACTCCATCCACATCTCTTAGGTGGTAGTTACTGTTCATATATACAGTATACACCACATAGGGTCCCTCCCATTTAGCCTCAAATTTCCCAGTTGACTTAAATGTGGTCTTCATGGGTTTCCTGACTGTGAGGACTAGATCTCCTTTTTTTAAGGATCTTTGCCTGGCCACTTTGTCGAAAGAGGCAAAGATCTTTCCTCGGTACAGATTGATGTTTTGCCTAGCCTCTAACCACGTCTCGTCTAGAGAGTCAAGTTCCCTTACCTTTAACAGGTCTTTTTCCTCCTCAGTCAAGTGGGTGTTCATGGCTACGCGCAGGCTTGGGTGCTATATTTCAACAGGGAGTACCGCCTCCATTCCATACACCAAAAAGAACGGTGTTACGCGCGTTGGCCCTCTCACAGTTGTGTGATATGCCCATAGCACTTCCGATAGTCGTTCACTCCACTCCCTCCTATTTCTGGATACAACCTTCTTGAGGATTTTACATATTGTCTTGTTGAAGGCCTCCGCAAGACCATTTGCTGTTGGGTTGTAAGGGGTGGAATGGCGGCTCTCAATTCCGAGTCTCCTACTCAACCTTTGGAAGCGATAGTCACGGAATTGGGGACCATTATCATGTATGATCCTTCAGGGAACTCCGAACCTGTACACCAAATGTTTCTTTACGAAATCGATAAGGTTGGTCGCCTTTATTTCACTAAGCGGGACGGCTTCGGCCCATTTGCTAAAGTAGTCAGTGGCGACGAGTATGAATCGGTGACCCTTACTAGAAGGTGGGGTGATGGGCCCGATGACGTCAATCCCCCACATATTGAGATGCCAAGAGGGGATGGTCGTGTGTAGTGGTTCAGGCACGCGGTGTATGTAGTTCGTGTGCCTCTAACACTTTTCGCATTTTTTGGCGAGTTCCATTGAATCGAAAACCATAGTCGGCTAATAATAACCCTGCCATCTCGCCCTTTCATAGAGCTTTGGCCCTAGCTAATGGGCTCCGCACATTCCGCTATGCATTTCGATTAGCATCCTTTCTCCTTCCGCACAGGAGAGGCATTTGAGCAATACCCCATCATGTGACCTGTAGTATAGGAGTCCCAATGCTTCATTTAAATAGAGCCGGGGGGACCTCCTTCTGATATTGACTCTTTCTTTTACATCATCGGGGAGGATTCCATATTTCAAGAAGCTTATAAATGGCTGCCTCTAGTCCTCTTCGACGGGGAGGACTCCAATCCTGGCAACCGTGGGGTTATTGTTAACGCAATCTGCGATTGCCTCCCAGGTCCCAAGGTCTGGCATCAATCACCATTCTCTGATGAGGATTTCGTAGTGGCTGCCTTCAGGTACAGCCATAGCAGTCGTAATACCGGCCAAGGCATCAGCCTTGGAATTCAAACTTCCTGCTATGTGCGTGATTGTTATGTATGAAAACTGTGGCATCAACGCTTTTGATCGTTGATGGTAGGGTAGAATGTTGGGTTTCCTTACCTCATATTCCCCATTGATTTGGTTCACTATCAACTTGTTGTCTCTAAAGATTTCCAGATGCCTGATCCCCGTTGCGAGCGCAATTTCCATCCCCATGATTACAGCCTGGTACTCCGCGATGTTATTGGAGTAGTGGTTCGCCAAGGTGAACGCGTGGGGTATCAGGTCGCCCTAGGGGATACAAAAAGGACGCCCACACCTGACGCTCCCATCCCGTACTCTGTCATGCGAGAGGCCCATTGAAGAACAGTTGCCAGCATGCTTCCTGAGTTAGCAACACTTGTACTGAAGAGGAGAGCTCGTCCTGTAATGGTCCCGCAAGTTGGGACCTTTCTTGTATCAAGGATGCTGCCAGGAAGTTAGCCAGTGCCTAGCCTTTCATAGCCCTTAGCGGGACATACTCAATGTCAATTTGGGAGAGCAATAGTGACCACTTGGCCATCCTAGGATTAAGCAAGCCTGCTTTAGTCATCAGCACCTTAATCGGATTGACTCTTGACACCAGCTGCGTTCGATGTAGCATCATGTAATGTCTTAGCTTGTTTAGGGCTAATATCAGGGCCAGGCACTCCTTTTCCATGGGAGAGTAATTGTGTTCTGCTCTAATCATGACTCAGCTTAGGTTTTAAAGGGCTGCCTCCTGTCCATCGTCATTTTTCTAGGCCAAAAGTGCACCCAGAGAATGGTCTAATGCCTTGGTGTATAGAATAAGGTCTCTTACGGGGATGGGCGCCATCAAAACAAAAGGTTTCATGAGATACTCTTTCAGGCGTCTGAAGGTTGTCTCGCATTTGGGGCTCCATTCAAACGTGACGCCATTCTTCATGATCTCGGTAAAGGGCCTGCACCTACCAGCAAGATTGGATATGAATCTGTGGATGTACGCTAGCTTTCCTTGCAGGCTCCTCAGCTCCCTTATCGTCTACAGGCTGGGCATTATGAGTATGGCTTCCACTTTAACTGGATCTAATTGTATCCCTTCCTTGTGGACTATGAATCCTAGAAATTTTCCCAAGGTCACCCCGAAGAAACACTTGAGTCGGTTCATTTTCAAGTTGTATTTCCTCAAACGCCAAAAAAACTTCCCTGAGATCTCCCAGATGATCGGACCCTCGTCTACTTTTCACCTCCAAATCATCCATGTATCTTTCTACCATTTTGTGTGGTAGGTCCTTGAAAATTTTCACCATCGCCCTTTGGTAAGTGGCGCCGGCATTCTTGAGTCTGAATGGCATGACAGTGTAGCAGTATATTTTGACATGGGTTCTGAATGATGTATGCCTTTCGTTAGACATATTCATCTTGATCTAGTTGTACCCTGAGAAGCTGTCCATGAACGTCATCCTTTCGAATACGTAGGAATTATCCACCATTATCTCCGTAAGGGGCAATGGGAAGTCGTCCTTTGGGCAAGCCATGTTCAGATCTCGATAATCAATGCAAACCCGGATTTCGCCATTTTTCTTAGGCACCGACACGACATTGGCCAACCAGTCTGGGTGCCGTTCTTTTCTTATGAATCCGACTTTCAGTAGTTTCTAGACTTTTGCTTCTATTTTCCCAATGCGGTCTGGGGCGAATTTCCTCTGGGGTTGTTTGTGAGGGCAAGATTCTGGCTGTATGTTCAAACAGTGAACCGCCATTGATTCCAGTCCTGGCATTTCCTTGTAGTTCCGAGCAAAGATATCCTTGAACTCATTAAGCAGCTCTATGTAGGCATCCCTTTCTTCGCCATTCAGACTGTTGTTTATTAGGACCAATCGTGGGTCTTCTGAATCTCCCAGGTTCACTTCATTCATCCGATCTTCGGTCAAGAGTTCCCTTTCACTTTCTTTTGATATGGTTGTCTCTTCCATCCTAACCATATTATAGAGATAAACCCTACTCCTTCCCATTTTCCTGGGTTCTGTTTTCTGTGTGGATGGGGCTCCCCTGATTCATTTTCTTTTGGTGCCGTCCTCTGCTACAAGGGGTGAGGGCCCAATCTCATTGATGAGCTTAATATGTCCTTTAATGATCTGCAGGATCCCCTTTTGGGATTTATTGATGGCATCTTCTTCCAGTTCTTCCAGTGGGGTGGCTGGTAGTCGTCCCCCTTCTTCGTAGAGCACCCCGTCCGAACAGTATACGGCTACCCCTTGAAACAGCTTTCGGTCAGAAAACTGCCTCCGGACAGTGAGGTTACTATCCTTGTATTTGAAACACTAATGCAGTGTGGATGGGATCACATGATTTTCGTAGATCCTTGGCCTTCCCAGCAGTAGGTTGCAGGTGGTACAAGCCCCAACCACATAATAGCCCGGATACACTATCATGTCACCAATCTTACATTTGATTTTGATCTTCCCTAATGCTCTATTCCCTTGGCCATCGTACCCGTGGATCTTCACATTGATTTCCTTCAGTGACCTCAGTGTCAAGCCGACACTGTTCATTGTTTGGATCGGAAGTATGTTGACGGCCGAACCCGGGTCAATCTGTATCCTTGATACCTTGACTTCATGTATATAACACGTATAATAAAGGGGTTTGCCGTGCTTGCAATCTCCTAGCAGCATGTCCTCCTGATCGAAGGTGATGGGGATGCTTTCTTTTAGCCGGGTCACGAGGCAGTCGAAACTCGCTGGTCCCGACTCATGCTTCCACTTAGTCAGGACTTCCAGCAAAGACGCCCTTACACTCTTGTCCATCTTGATCAGGTCTAGCAGTGACACTTTTGCTGGAACACGCAATAGTTGATCAATGATTTCATAGCGGAAGTCTTCCTTCCACGGAGGCACTACTTCCTCTTCATCCTGAGATAGACCAACCCGCGCGGCTGTGCTCTTTGAATAGTCCTTGGCAAAATCTTTTCCCGAATGGGTATGATGTACCTTTTGCCCTAGGGTGTTTTCCTATTCAATGATTTGTGCGCTGGTGACATGGCAGTGCTTACATATTACTTGCCGGGGCCGTGGCACCTCCTGTCCTACGGCTGCCGTGCGATAGGGAATTCCTTTCTCCAATGTAAGGTAGACAGTGTTCACTGCATGTAGTGATCGTTCTTCTTTAAACGTGAGAACCCAACTATCGGCGAGATCCTGGATGGCGTCCCTAGAGTACCGCAGGCATTGGTAGGGTGGCCCATAATCTGATGATATCTATAGTATTTCAGGTGATGAACTCGCCCTACCTCCTCCGGTCTATTAGGTGCGAGGGGTTGGATCTTCCCTTTCCTTAAAAGCTCGTCGTAGATTCCATCCATCTCCTGATCTTCAAGGGCGTACTTCCAGGGCTGTTTGTTAGCTGGTCCTTTCCTTACGCCGGCTGTCCTCCTTTATTCAGAATTATTTTTTTCTTTTTTACATATTGGGTAGATGCTACTGTCAAGGAATCTTTCCTCTTGTTTGAAGAGGTTACCGGGGCTCGGAATGAGAACCTCCTATGCTTAGCCTCCTGCTTTTCTCTTTTGATTACTGCTTCAGCATTCACGGCTACTTCTGATATTTGTGCGAACGAGATGGGTTTCACAGTTATGAAATACTTTTGAAACTCCATTCTCAAGTTTCGCACATACATGTCGAACACCGTCTTCTAATTGATTTCCTAGCACTACATAGAGAGATTCCTCCATCAACTAAGGTACACCTCAACGACTCATCTTTCCCTTCATAGGTCTCTAGTAACACGTTTGACGTTACAGACGGAGTTTCGGCTTGGAATTGCATTGTGAAGACCGTCTAGAGATCTTGAAATGACTGATCGATCCTTCTTGGAGCCTTTCAAACCACATAAATGTGTTTCCAACCAAGGTACTGGAGGAACAGTGTTATCCATAGGCGTCGTTCTCAAGCAATCCTCCAGTTCTCATGGAGAAGTGCCATAGATGTTGCATCGCCGGTTCGGATCCGTCGAAGGTAGGTATGTCTGGTCTCCTATATTTCTTAGGAAACTGTAGGTTCTCCATCCATTCTGGATAGGGTTTTCCTTTAGTGGGGTGATACCCACCAACTTCTGCCATAATCCTGTGTACCTCAGCCTGGACCTTTGCCTTCGATGCTACCGCTTTTCCCTCCAGATTCTGTGATCCTCCGGCGCGTTCATCAGACTGTCGAATATGGAAGGATTCTGTTTTCTACTCTGGGACCACTCCTTTGGCGTGTCCTTCATCAGACCCGGTAGATTCTTTTTCTACATTCTTTGTTTCTACGGCATTCTCTAGCTTCTCTTTTAGTTCCGTTAACATTCCTAGTGGGTTTCCTATTTGATTGTCTTGCCTTTACAGGAGGTACTGGAGAGGTTCCTCCTGCTAGTACCTCCCTGGGATGCTTTCGTAGCTGTCTTCCCCATCTACTTCGGCCATACAAACACTGAAGGACCATGGCCCAC
The DNA here is from genome assembly GCA_029852735.1 of Persea americana. Classification (NCBI taxonomy): domain Eukaryota; kingdom Viridiplantae; phylum Streptophyta; class Magnoliopsida; order Laurales; family Lauraceae; genus Persea; species Persea americana. The sequence goes on along the minus strand of CM056809.1, from coordinate 41,413,583 downwards.
TTGAGATCATGGGAATCTCCTCTGGGACCTTTTTATAGGATACCTTTTTTGATGTTTGCATTTTTATCATTCTGTTTTGGGAGTACGGTCCTTTGGAATACCTTTCTACTTTAGGACGAGCAAGGTCTGCTGCTGACTTCTTCGCCGTCGGTGGTTTCGTTTCTGGGTCTGTGTACTCCCAGGTAATTTGATCATTTGTGCAAAAAGGTCTCCCCCAATGCTTTCATCTTTGCGGCCGATGGGTACTCTTTCGGACACTCGTGTAGGAAGGTTCATTCAAGCTCCGCTCATCCTGTCAACGTAAGGCGAATCGGTCAGCCTCGAGTGTAGCAGGATTCCTCCTGGGTTACACCCTAGAACCCTTTTCCAATCACGATCGAGGCTATCAGGCTTAGTACTTTTTTCACGATATTGGTTAGCCCTCCGTCTGCTTTTGTATGTTTGTTCGGTCCCTGTTGCATATGTTGTAGTTCGCACGATGGTGAATACATCTTGTGCCAGCTCCCTTCTAGCTATGGCTAGTCAGCTTTCTGCTGCCTTTGAACGCTTTCGTTCACCCGTGCAGGATGGTCCTTTCTCACATAACATTTCGGTCGAGGACTCCTTTACTAACAGGATTCCTGCCGTAATGGAGTCACTCAGACGAAACATCATTTGATGGTGGGAATGACATAGATTGTTTTCTCAAGGACGACTGATCCCCTCCCGCGTGATGGCTCGACCGATGTCTCCTTAGCAGTTGGCATTGTTGCCTGAGCGTAAGAGGGCATTGGTCGAACCACTACTTGGTGTCCGGCACCGTCGAAGGAGTGGGATTCCTTACTGGAAGTAAGAGGAGGATATTCTGCTACTGTCACCCTCTCTAATTTCTCTATGGTGTTAGAGCTAACTAATGGTGGTAGCCTCGGGTCCCCAGCGGAGTCGCCAGAAGATGTAAACAGAAAAATAAATTAGCTGTTAGAAGGTGGAGTGTGTGTGTATGGCAATTTTATTTCAACGACCAAAAACCCCGGGCTTTACACTAAGCGTCTGGTTTGTCCAATCTTTGGACTGTCAATACTCCTTTTTACATAGAAATTAGAGAGGATGCGATTTCTCCCCTTGGGAAGAAGGGAAGATCATGAAGGACGTGCTCAGCCTCTTCTCTTCCCCTAGAGAGAAGTTTCCATCTTCCACTCCCTTTTTTCCTTACTTTTCGTTGCCCTCCTTGGGATCAGCGCCTCTCCTTTTATAGCTATCTCGGCACGTGTCGCCCCTGCCTTTGTCCGTAGACGAGACTTAAACTTCCTTGTTTTTCTTAGGCGAGGCCCCCCTATTCTCCATTTTGTCCGTTCTTAAACGGAGTCAAGGCCTTTGGGTTAGATATTTTCGTTCCCCTACTTCGTTAAGCGAGGAGGCAAGGCGATGTCCCTTTTATTCTGTTGCTCGGTTAGGCAACATCCCCCTCTTTCTTTCTCTTCTCTCTTCTTTTTTTACGTGACTATAGAATCCAAGCTTGGCCCGTATCTTAAACCTACATAGTTTTAAGTACTCAAACCTGAAACGTATAATGCTAGTGATAGGGGTGTTCATAGTCTGGGTTTGGACGGGCAATGCAATATCCATGCCCAACTCTTTTTTAGACCATTGGCCTGGGTTAGAGTGGGTGTTCATTAGATAAGTGCTTGATTGAAGCCTAACTGACTTAAAAAAGATTAATCTTGAGCTTGTGCGGAACATTATATATATTAAAGCAACAGCCCTGTTCGTGGGAAAGCGACACGTGACGCTCCCTCCTAGGGTTTTGCAATGATATGTGTGGCACACCTTCCCTATTTATAACTCATAACCCATTTGAATTTTTTTAAAAACTACCGTTAATTATCTCCATCATACCTTCATCAAATTTTAAACTCTACTCAACCAACCAATATATATCCCTATTATCTCTCAAAATCAAATCCATGTTTCCCTTTATGTTAGGATATCTTTATATAATCTCTGCCATCCCTAATTTTTCTGTCTAATCCAAACCCTGACATCACTTTCTAGACTTAATCCAACAAATCTTGCATCAAATTATCCGATCTTCATCACTAAAATCTCTCTCAAAATTCAATTTCTTATATATACTCTCTACAAATCTAGAAAAAAATTCTAATATCATGTATCTAGAAACTTGAAAGTTCATTAATGGTGCCCATCATGTTATCAATGATTCAATTAGAAGTGTGGGTTTCAAAAGTTGGTTCCTAATTTGGCAAAAATCCAATTTCAAAAGCCTTTTAAAGATTCTGACTCTTCAAACCGATGAATGGTTGCCACAAAGCTCTTCAATGTGCTTCTTCCCATCATGCAATGCTCCTCTCATGCTACGATTCTTTTGTTTTTATCAATTAGTAATGACACACTGTTGTGGAGGTTTTAGTTCATTGATTTTACTATTCAATATTTATTCATGTTTAGTTAGTGATGGGTTGCACATTGAAAAATAACTTCAAGAACTATAAAATAATATCCAGATAAATGTTTCCTTTTATTTTTTAATATGAGATTTACTAAGTATAATGGGTTTTAATTTGATTATGAAAGAAGCTTCCAGCTCTCAACATTGATTTGTTTTAATGTTTTTAGGACAAAATAATGGTGTGGACCCTGCATTCCCAAGGAAGAACAACCGAAGAAAGTGCCAGTAGCTTCGAAAGGAATCCTTTGCACCCACAATTGTATATCTTTCTTCTTCTCTTGCTTTTCTTTTTTTTTTTTCCTTCTCGATTGACAAAATGTTATGTATTGATTGTCGAATCCTACTTATTGTTAATAATTTGTATCTATGGTCCATAGGATTTTAACATGTGGAGTGTCATTGTATTGTTTGGATTGTTAGATTTTTGTTTGTTTGTGGTTTTTGCTTAATCTTTTTACATGGTATCGTCAATTTGGATTCAAGTGCTTACTCTCTTACCGTATGAAATATCCAGTCTCATTACTGTGATTATTGATTACTCTAATCATTGAGGTTTCTTTTTTGGATGCAAGCTATAAGACCCCGACCTCGCCCAAAGCATGATTAACATCTATTTAACCTTGACTAGGTGTCTAATAATTGTTTTGGATGGTTTGTGATGGATTTAGGTAGATTAGTGGAATTTTGACCCAGCTAGGTGGACTTGCATTAGACCTAAAACCAATTGGACTCAATTTGACCCATTTTCCAAATCCAACTCATCACAAAGCCCTTTTCTCAGATTTCTTGCTTTGAGTGGGACTTGCATGCAAAAGACTCGGATTTTTCCACTGATAAGCCAGGCAACTCCATCTATCTCTCTCTCAATTCTCACTTCATTCTTTCATTCAACTAAGAGAGCTCTGCTCTCCTCTTCATTCTTTTCCATCTTCTTCCATTAACAAGTGCTAGAACACCATTGGAGATCTTGTAGGTGGGATTGGTAATCTGCAACTTCATCTTCTCCCTCAAGCTCTCCATGCATTTGGTGGAAATTCTTCTCTTCCTCTCTATCTTTAACTTTTTCTTCCAATCTCTTACTTTCTTGTGCAAGTAGAGAGTGCATGTGAGAAATATCAAGACCATCATTTTCCTCATCCAAAACAACATCTACTGCAAGCTTCCTTTCATCTTATTTTAGCTTCACCCATTCCATTGGTAAGAAAGTCTCAAACTTATATTTACTCCTGCTTATACATGTCTATTAGGACCCCATTGAGTTGCATGCATGCTATTTAGTTCTCATTATTGCATTTCACCATTGTAGGGTTTAGAGTGAGCTAGCATTTGGGGATTTTCGTTCAATTGAGTCAAGAAGAGGGTATTAGCTTTGGAAATCGCCAAATTAAGGCAAGTATGAGCAATTTTGATATATACATGTGATTAACCCATTGATTGAGCTATATGATTTCATTGAGTGTTAAATTCAACCTTTTCATTGAATTAGATTTATAATGTAAACATGGGTTTTATATTAATGTGTTAATGGAAGTTGCAATGGGTATATGAATGGAATGAAATATACATATGAGCAATGGAGGCTCAATTAGTGTATGACATAGTTTATAGAATGACTTGGAAAGACTTAAATGGAATAGGAATTGAAAATGATTCAAACAAAGTTTTTTCAAGGTTTTGATCGCAGCGAATTAGGTTAAGTGTCAGTTAACTGACTTCAACTTCGATCAGCTTTCCAGAATGTAGAACTTTACAGGAAATGCAGAATACATAATTCGGTTAACCAATCTCTGGAGTTTGGCTAACCGAACCATGACCAACAACTGACCGAAATCACTTGGTCAGATTTCCAGAATGCTATTTTGCATAGTCTGATATTGCGAGAGATTCGGTCACCTACTGGCTAATCGAAATAACCGCACTCAGTTAACCGACAAGTAACTGAGAAGTGACCGAACCTTTTTGAGTTCCTTTTTAACCAAAAATAAGGCCTTATTTACCTAGATTATGTATATAAATATCTGAGTCTGCCCTCAGGATGAACAGGATGTGTACATCAAACAAATAGGTTTTTAGGGTGAGAAAAGTCTGACCTTGTAGGACCATAGACATAGGACCATAATGGATTAACATAGTCCGATAGAAATTATATCGCATAAGAAATCTTCCGCTGGGATCTTCATATGTACTTATCTGTTTCATTTAGCGCTTCACCATGCTGTTGGTTTAGGGGATATGGTGTACCACGCGCACACACAACAACGAAATGTAGCACATACATCGAATTACTTAAAACTATATTGTAATTGACGGTTAGAGATGGCGGGTAATTAGAATAGGATTGACTAGTAAATTTCCTTAATTCCATTGAATGAATTGCATTGCATATTGATATTGACCTTACTAACAAGGCTGTGACGACGCACGAAAGATGAGGACTGGTGAACCCTCAATCTGCGCGCCAATTATTTCACCCACATGATTCCACTATGTGAGATATTGCATGGTCCTCAATCCATGAGGATCATTATGGTGGAAGCTTGCAAGGGCCATTTCAGGAAACATGAATAAAAATCAGAGTAATATGGCATCATTAAATTGGATAGCAGAGAGGAACTCATTTAATAATTTAGCATTCAGGTTTAACAAAAGATTAAGTTTAATTACATCCTAGAATAAGGTCGTACATAAACACAGCTCAATAATTACAAGTACAAAAGATGGAATTCCCCAATATAACAAAAACCCAAAAGATGATGTTATGAGCTCCGCAACTTTGGATGCTACCCTATGTCATCATCTGCCCATTCTCGTATAACTAGTGGATCCTGTTAGACCACCGTAATGTCCGATTCAAGCGACTACATAAGCTTGTTACTTACGGCATCAAGTGTAGATCAGACAGGAGTCTAACAAGTATCCCAAAAAAATCCATAGTTTTTAGGTACAAAGCATAGTATAAATACATCAATTAATCAGAATATCAGTGACAGTGAGCTAGGTAGGTTAATGCATGAGAATATGATTAACAGAATCATAAACTGTGATTAATTCAGATTACTGACTACTTAGCATTCACCTTGCATAATTCCTCGAAAGGGAGCAACCGCTAGCCCCTAATAAATTAGCTAGGGTACCTCGAAACTCGTCCTGCAGTCCTTGTCACAGGGGGTACCTAGTCTGCCTCGGACAGGATGGGTACTTAAGTGACACCGGTCACATACAAAACTACAAACTGGAGCGAGCAATATAAATAAATATATATATATATAATAAATACTAGAATAACAGCTTGGTGGTGCCAACTCGAGAATCAATACAGAATGCAGGGTTCATTACTTAATCAGGAATTAATAAGTAATTCGGCCTTTAAAATAGTAAACCGAGTTAAAGCGGGTTTTTAAACAATATCTTTTAAGTTCGGGAAATCCTATAGAAAAATGGGGCAGCATTTCAGGTAGAAATGGGGGATCCAAAACAGTTGGTAGGAAGGAAAGATGATCCAAGTAACTCGAAAGGGCAGGGCAACTGAATCTTGCTCGCACACAAACCGAGAAACCATCTAAGGACTCAGGTACATCCAATGGTCAAGTAGGGTGAAAATCGTGGGTTAACACCCAAGGATGTCCTGTAGAGCATAATGCTAGGGTTGAGTTGACTAAGTGCATAAAAACATGATAAAAGTATGAAATTTTTTATTAAGATAATCATTGACATGCAAGTACGGTGATTCCAAAATCATACGCTCAAAGGGATGGATATTGTGTGTATTTTCATACACTTGATGCATTCGGAAGGTGGGAGTACCCAAATCCCTAAGTTTGGATAAAAATATGAGCCACCGTGCTCCACATGGATTCACAATTATTCAGGTTTAAGTGTTAGACAAAATTTAATATTAGGCAAGATCTGGGTACTAGGTTCATCATAGTCTAGGTCTTGGTCTCTTTTTCAAGAAGAGAAAGTCTCATTAATATGTATAAATATGTATATAAACATTTTGGGGCCTCATTACATTGCCCGGGCTTTTGAGTCAAGAATCTCTATTTTGTGGTCAATGGGCAACTTTTGATTCCACCTAAACCTTGGCTAAATATTCAAATTTTGGTCTCAAGAAAACCCAGGAATTCATAGGGGGTTAATTGGGTTAAAATTGGTTAAAAGAAGGCCAAGAATCCAATTAAAAATAGTCTAGTCTTTACGAGTCTCGAGGGTGGGGCCCACCAGCCGTTCAAACACTGGCCGCTGCACTACACACAGCAACTATTGCTACTGGCTGTTAGCCTAGCTGATGGACGGCAACAATGTTCTGGGGGGCAGGAGTGGTTCCCTCTGTGGGCCCACTGAAACAGAAAATCCTGATTAATTAATAGGTTGATTAACAAGTAAGTAATGGATTAATAATAGATTATCAGCAACTTAATAACAAATTAATTAAAATACATAAGATTGACTTTGATAGGGTAATCCCAAGCATAATGTGCTAATTAGCTTAAACACTTGCCTCAAATCAAGAATGAGTTCAACCTTCTCAGTCAAACCAAACTCCACACCAAGGCTTCCTCTTTAAACAATCCCCAAAATCACCCTAAAAAAAAAACACTCTCTGTCAAACAAAACAACCCATAATAGCCAACGTGAATGGTGAAATAATGGGTTCTAAACCAAGGGGAAAGAGGGCCTACCTCTTAGAAGCTTAAAGAAAGGAAGAGTGATGGATAGAGGGGGCTCCCACAGATGGATTCGCACCAAAACAGACTATGTCGCGTAGTTGACGGTATAGAGCTTCTTAGTGGGGTTGGATCTTGCAAGAGGAGTCTCTAAGAAGTTCTTCACCAAGCCATGAAAGAAAATGGGAGGGAGAAGAAAAGGAAGAGAAAAGAGAGGGAGCATTTAATAAGAGGGAGAGGTTGGTGAGATATTTTGAAAATGGTAGTTTGTGAGTTTGCTACATTCTACTTGAGTTTGGAATGCAAAAACTGAGGCTCTTGAGACCCCCGACAGATTTGGTCAAAGGAGAAGAATTGTGGGTCATGAGAAGAGCTTTCCAACAAGCCTAAGATCAGAATTTTCAGAGATCGATAGCAGACGCTGCAATTTTTCGATCTGGGGTATACACCTCGAAAAGTGTGCCCGATGTCAAATTAGGCCTTCTGAGCCTCGGATGAGTTTGGACTGGACATAAAAGTTGTTGGACAATTTAAGACCTAACTTTTGGGCTCAATGTACGATTTTTATAAAATTCCTAAGATACCCCTGAAAAATCTCGAAATTCTAACTTAACCCGAAAAAAATCGAACTCTCATGAAACCCCTCCAAGCGCTTTGGAATTAGCCCAACTTAGCTTTAATCCCAAGAGACTCTCGATTAGTCTCTAATCAAGCCTCATTATCCATTAAATGTTAATTAACTATCGTTAATCACGGTAAAAAAAATTGGGTTCTTACGGTTTTGCTCTGCTTAGCTTAGACCGTACATTACTCGACAGAACATGGGTTAGATTTAGTGTGTGTGAATGACGTTGCGCAATAGGTAGTATGGAGTATTGGGATTGTAGAACCGCATAGCCAGGAGAACCTTTCGCCGGGTCACTGATGACATCCCAACATGTGTGCTCTTTATCAGAGAGGACGAGCAAAATGTAGTAACCAACTAGAAAGTGAGTTCGATTTATGATTCGAGAAAGCTTGATTTATTTATAATGCACAATGTGCCTAGTTGACATTTATTTGATCTCTTAAATTTATTCGTCTTTAAATTCGAAACTAGAATAGCATGCGTTTAATCCTAATTGCTCATATATATTGTTGAATCGTCATATTCATGGTGTTACATTTGGTGTCACAAGAATTCAGGATACTGAAAAGGATAATTGATCGTCCTCCATATTAGAGATTTGATCAGTAAGGATATCTATTAGCTTCTACTCTCGGAGTACGTAAAAGAGTAGTATTCATGGGTTTGGGATTAGACTATGCATTTATATTACCTTGCATTAATTAGCTCTTATGCGTATTTGTATTAGGATTATATTTCTATTAAGGTAAAGTACCTAGCAGTTTCTTAAGTACCTAGCAGTTTCTTCATTAGAGTACTTTTGTACAATGCATTTAAGAGATTTAAAATATTAGTTTTGTTATTGATAAGTTGTAAGTGTATTATTGAGACTTTAACGGACTACTCAAGCTTTGATATTAATGATGCGAATGCTTCCACTATTTAAATGTGCATCGATAGGTGTTAGTGACTAATCCTTACTCATGTAAAGTGGAATTTTGTTCTTTGTGAATTCGAACTCAGTCCGGAACAGGTGTGAGTTCACGGGAGGACGCGTGTCACATCTCGAGAACTGCCCTAATTGGGGAATTCTCAAGCCTGGGTTATTACACAAGCTTAGCTTTTAACTCTTGCACCATATGAAAAAAAAATTTCTCATTTTCTTTTTTGTTGAAACAACTAGAAAGGCTATAAATTATTTGTTCACCCATCTTCTATTTTGCAGGCCAGCTATTGATCCAAGAAACCACCTTGGCTTGAAATTCTATGTTCCTATCATTCTACAATTTCCTCTTTATTTAAAGAATCCTCTTTCAATTTAAAATTAATATAAAATAAACATATCAAGATCGTATGCATATTAGTAACTCATGCTTCTCTCTTTTGCTTAGTACAAATTAATCCTATAGAAAACTACATCTATTAACACGGACACACACAACACACACACACAAATGAGAGTGGTGTGTGGTCTTCACACGATTGATTTCGTACTAATTTCTTTGTTGTCTTATGTGTAAGACCCTGGCCCCTAATTTTCGCTATTAGTATGTTTTTAGTTGTGGGTTAGTTTTCTGAGTGAGTTTTGAGCCTAATTGAGATGGTTTGTGGTTTAGAATAGTTTCCTATAGCTTTGGAAAATTTTGAGATTCGTTAGACCCAGTTTGGCAACCCAGGGACGCCTTAGGATGAACGTGTCAACGTAGGGGGATTGTTCTTTATTTTGAAAAAAATTCCAATTTTGGTTGATTTTGATAGGTCAAATTAACCCCAACAACTTTTGTGTTTACCCCGATCCCGTTCAAAACTCAGAAAACCAGTATTCCAGCGCTAAGGGCAAAACAGCCTTTTCACATTTAAATCTAAGCCCAAATTTTAAAATTTCAGAACCATGTCAAAAATATACTTTTTGAAAACTAGATTTAATGAGGATCATTTTAATCTTTTTCGTCGACTTCGTTCGGGGCCCGTAAGTAGATGTTACAGCCATCCCAAGTTTAGCTTAAATGGGGCCCACTCCCATTCACTTAAGTCATCTCACCTTCCTCTCCCTCACGTTTCAGAGCCCATTTCTTTGTTCCTGCAACTTTATAGACCTTGAGCTGAGAGGAGAGCTCTTTCTTCCTCACTTCTCCTTCATGCATGCCATACCTAGAGAGCTTGGATTGAGAATCTGAGCACACCTCCCTCTTCCTCTCCTCCCAAGCTTTCCATTGCTACCTTTTTTTTTGGAGTTTATAGCCGGCTACCCCTCCCTTCTTTTTCCTTGCTCCTTGTTTAGCTAGTTATAGGTTAGAGCTTCCTTTCATATTGTTAATGGAGTCTTATGAACTCCTAATGATCTTGTTTTCAAGCATGCAAACCCCATTTCAAAATGGATTCTTATTTTCAAATTTGTTGGGATTTTTGACGGATTTTCTTGGGGTTTCTTATAGATTTCGGTTCAGCCATAGGAGAGGACCTTGGAGGAGTCCTTGATTTGCATTTGGATTAGTATTTGGGCAAAAAGGCAAGTGATCAATCTAGGAGTGATGTCGTTTGTGTGTTGTGGATTGTATTTTCATTCATTTAAAAATGCTCCATTGTATTAATGTTGAAATTTATGTTATCTTAAACTCCTTACATTTGTTTTAGTCATATATAGTGCATTGGTATTACTTGCTTTTCAAATCTCTGAAAATTTTGTTTTTAAGTTGAAGCAATGCCTTATTAGCCAATGGATTGGTTTTGATAAATGGTTTGAGATGTATATGTTAGGTTTTGATGTGAGTGATTTTAAATGTTTACATGAACCCTTGGAGAATATGGAGGCTCAGGGATGTGCAGGGTGATTCAGTCTTGAGAAGAAGCAAGAAGGAGCTCCAGAAAATGTGAAAAAAAAAGGGAGTGCAATTCTGCACTCAGCGAGCCTAGGCAGCGGCCTGCCCGATCGAGCGGACCAAGCTACTGCCTAGCGCAGATCAAGCCTTTGTTTGGAAGGGGCGCCATTAGAAGGTTGTCTGCTCGAGCAGATCTTGGTCTTGCTCAAGCAAGCGAGCTTTTGGATGCGTCCGCTCAAGCGGACCTGTGCTAACCCTAAAATTATTTTGTGAAGGAAAAAGGTTTGGTTTTGGAGGGTATTTAATGAGAATGAAAAACCAGAATATGTTAAGGGACTTCTAATTTGATATTGTGCACTTAGAAATCCAAAATGTTGTTTAGCTTCAGGGGCACTGTAAGACCCCGCCGCGAGAGTTTCCGATTAGTGTTGATTAAAACGTGCTTTATCTATAAGTGTGATTAATGAGTTTTGGTTAAGTTTGGATTAGAATAGCTTTTTATAGCTTTGGATTAATTTGGGGAACTCTTTTGATTTAGCGGGGCCCTTTGGGGGTTCCTTTATTTGGGTTTTGATTGGTTTTGGGATTTATTTATTAATTCTGGAAATCTGTATTTTACCCCATTTAATGTATTTTATCGTTCCCGACAACTTTCGTGTTTGCTCCGTTTCCATCCGAGACCCTTAGACCGTACTTTGTTAATGATAGGGGTGAATCAGTCTTTTTGCATGAAATCTGGACACTAATTTCAATTTCTCCGAAACCCGTGAAATATATATTTTTTGAAAACTAGAAATTTAGACGATCAATTCTTCGCTCTTCGTCGAATCCATCCGAAGCCTGTAGAGCGATGTTTTTGCCCAATTAGATTTTTAAGTTATGGGACCCACCCCCATTTTCTATATAAGGAGGAGACATTTTTCCTTCTTCCTCTTCTTGCAAATTCCATGAGATAAAGGAGAGCTTCAGCTTAGGGTTTTCTTTACTCTTCTTCTTGCTTCTTCATCTCTTAATCACTCTCAAACTATTGCTAAAGGAGAAATGAAGGCCACAATCTTCTTCCTCACATTGAGAGCCTTCCATTGATACAACTTTTGAAGAAATCCACCTCTTATAGAGCCCATTTTGAACTACCTTCTCCCATTTGGGGACCTTCCATGTAAGTGATCCTTTCCATCTTTGAGATATGTGTTCTTCTAGCCCAAGAGAAGCTCCATCTTCATTATTGGAAGCTCTCTCTTCCTATTCCTTGTTTTGCCATTTTTAGGGCTTGAAATGAATGTTATTTGGGGGTTTATGTGTAGATATTGATTTTGGCTTGAGAAAGGGTGATTAGGAGCTTATTAGCTTAATTGGAGACCAAGGCAAGTAGATGAATGGGTTTGTTTTATGATTTGTTATTTTGTAGAGAAATATGGATTTTTATAATGTTGGCTCTTTCCTATGTTTATGTCTTTCTTTGATTTTTAAAGCATGCATGTTAATGAGCTTTCTTCTCTCTTAATTACTCTCTTGAGGTTCTGTACATTGAGTTGGTTTTGTCAATTTTTACATTTTCATTATGATGGCCATTCTTGGCATTGAAGGAAGTTGGAAATCATTATGATTTTTATGGTTGTGGATGTATGGTTGCTGTAGAAGTAAATGGGGAATGGAGTAGATGAAAATGCTATAAATGTATTGCCAAGGGAGTGGCTTGAATGGGGTTTTGGGTGGAAGAGAAGTTGAGGTTCGGACTACTGAAACGGAGTGTTTCTGAAGCAGTTTGCTCGAGCGAACCTCAATTCACTCAAGCGAACCCTTCATAGAACCTCCATTGCTTGAGCCTACATGTTCCTTCACTCGAGCCTTCCTGTTCCGGAGCAGTTCGCTCGAGCGACCCCATAATCGCTCGAGCGAACCTCTCACAGAACATTGATCGCTCGAGCCTCCACCTTTCTTCGCTCGACCCTTTTGACTTGAAGTAGTTCGCTCGAGCGAACTCATATCCGCTCAAGCAAACCCTTCCAAAGAGTTGTTCGTTTGAGCCACTCTAGTTTTTCGCTCGACCCTTCCTGATTCAGAGTAGTTCGCTCGAGCGAACTTATACTAGCTCAAGCGAACCCTTCACAGAACTATGTTCGCTCGAGCCTCCCCATTCTTCGCTTGAGCCCTCCTGAACTGAGCCAGTCCACTCGAGCGAACCACCTGTCCGTTCGAACGAACTATGCAGAATTCCTGGGTCTTTTCTATTGTTTCCAGACATGACGTTCTAAGGCTGGGATGGGTTGTTTTGATGCCCTATCACCTTGGGAAGACCGAGGGGATAACATAAGGAGAGTTAACTAGAAAGAAATGCCACTTTGGAAATGTATTGAGAATTGTATATTTACCAAACTGTACATGGAATCTTGGGATGTCTATCATCATTCGAGTACCATGCCAAGGGCAATAATAGACATACAAGGTCTTTATACATGTTGTGTGAATATGAAAGTCCCAATAATAGTCCATAATCGTATAAGGACTCATTGCACTATTCTATTCGGATTATACTTGTCTTAACCCGATTTCTCCTGATATCACTAGTTTCATCGCAAACTATGATTTATGCACCTGACATGTACTACCAGCCCCGTTTATACATGAAAAGATAGTGATATGAAATGTGTGCGTATGAGCAACATGTCCCGTCTACTTGAGTGTTTTATACCGATAGTGTTTTGGTAAATGTTTTGATTTCTCATGTAACCTATAAGTCGGCACCACTAAGCTTGGACGTCCTTGTCAGTCTGATCAACTGACTCAGACCTCCCCCTCGTGCTCCCGCCAGTTGCAACTTAGATCCTGTCCTGTCCCGTTATCCCGCTCCGCGGCCGTGGTCTTGTCCAGCTATAAGTATATGTATATATTATTGGTTCTCGTCACTTCGCTTGTTCGAGCCCAATGCACTGAATGTGCTCTCATCACTTTAGTGATAGAGAGGATCTAACTTTAGTGTGGTTGCCATCTTGCTAGTTTTCTGTTCTTGATACCCTGCATGTTTTACTTCATATATGCATTGTGACAAATGATATATCTTGTTTTATGAAAGTACATGTGTGGATAGATTCCAACGTCTTTTAAATGTTATCTTTCGATTTCTCTTATTGTATTATCTATTCACCCACTTGCCAGACCGTCGTGTCTGGCCCATTTTTGTGGTACTCAGGTCCAGTCCCCGTTACTGCCTATGAGGAGGAGCTTGAGGAGGCGGTCAGTGAACCGCAGCGATTAGTGGAATGGCAAGCTAACAATGTCATGTAGACATTGGTTTGAGCTTCGAGTTGCGAAACATTTTGGGGGAAATCTATAGAATGTTTTGATTTATACTTTTTGGTTGTACTGGCCTTTGTTGGCCATTATCTTTTTGGGAAATGTTAACTTAAATGATCCTGTTTAAACTTCAAATGTTATATTTTGGGAATGTTAATGATATCATTGCTCACTCTAACATCAAGTCGGTTATATTTGTTTACCAGTCTTATATTATGGAATGGATTATGGAATTGATTTGCTACACGCTTCCGCACCAATATAAATGTTTTGTGAGTGTGTGTGAAATCCTCACTGCGGAAACCTGTGGGAAATTAAGTAAATGTACGAACGTTGTTTAAGGTGGTTTAAATCATCATCCACTCATCGGTCGCGGGCCCGGACCCCTGGTCCTGGGTCGCGACAGGCACCAATCCGCTTTTAAATTCCAACATTTGGGTTTCAATTACACAAGAATCAAATGAAAGGTCTTAGAACATACTTGAGAGTTTGTTTTGAAAAATTAGTTTTGACACGAAGAATATCGTTTTACACTTGTTTTAACTTATAAGTATCAGTCTTGTTTCGGTATCGTTTCGCACTTATTTCAACTTGAAATTACCTGATTTTTCTTGGATTGGCTTTGATTTGACAAGTTTTGCCTGTTTTGCCTGTCATTGTTTAGTTTTACTACGAAAGCCACCTGGGCTTAAGATTTTCTCGTGTTTTACAACCAATAAACATGTGGGTGGACTACTTACCCCGCCTGTACTTGATTATTTACATACTTGCTTGTCCTAGCTTGCTGAGTAGCCCTTTTCTTGATATGTCACATGATTAGATTTTCGGTACCATGTTTTAATGGGTTTTGAGCATTTCTTCATGAAAGGTTTTTATTAAGGAAACTAGTGGGGATTACTTCTGTGCTTTCATATGTTAATAGCTTATGCTATCTTGTCTTGTCTTGCGTGCACCGTCCACCTCATGTGGTCGATGACGGAAATGTGAGAACTTGGTCTGAGCGACACCCTTTACTATGGGGCATAGCGTGTCAACCACGGGCTTCAAACGGCGAGTCTCCACTAGCCCTCCTCGGAAATGTTCAGGTTGCTTGCTCCGTGACAGAGGATATCCTGTCTTGCTTTATCTTGACAAGTAGTTTCCCCTTTTTGCTTGATCTGTCTCATAAATATATTTTCGTTTTGTGCATTCATGAATTTAGTCGAATACCACTGAGCTTGGATTGCCCTTTCAGTCCGACCCATTAATTTGGGGGTCCTTAAATATATGGACTATCTGCAGATTAGTCGTGTATTTATACACATCTTTGCTTTGTCCAGTTTCGCGACCGGTTTCCCAACCACCTAGTGTGGTTCGGGCTTTTACTTTGCTTTGTCTTGCTTTGCTCTGTCTTTGCTTACTCTCGTCATCATGTATGACGGAGAAAGGATGAGCTCAATGCGGATCTACGAATCATGATATATTTCTATACTCCAGCAAGATTTGTTTTGGATATTGTTCAAGCACTGTTTTGAATTCATTAATTGGTTTTATGCATTGTTTATTTCAGACTTCAAAATGGATTATACTCATGCTAGTTTTGTTTCGTATATCGTTCATGGACTTTTGTTTTTTTGATAAGTACATTGTTCAAGCATTGTTTTAAATTCTGTAATTTGTTTTAAATTCAGTAAATGATTTTAGACATTATTTCTTTGAAACTTTAAATGATTTATACTCATGCCTAAATTGATCACCTGCCAGACCGTCATGTCTGATATACTGTACTTTGGTGCTCTAGGAAACAAGTTCTCGTCTTGAGCTAGTATGTGTGTAGATGGTTGTAGGGCCACAAGTTTTACAAGTTGTTGTGTCAGTGATGTCATACAGACGTCGTGCTTAACTCCGGAGATACGTTACACACCTGGGTAGTATTTGTTCTTAGCTTGTTATTTTTGTAAGGTTTTTGTTAGCCTTTTCTCTTGGGATTGGAACTAATGCACTTGTTAAATTACAACTTGAATATGCTTGGGTAATGATAAGCCTATTACCGTCAGCTCTGTATATTTTGATATCATGTTTGTTTTAGTCTGAGTATGAGTATCGCTATAACGGCTCTATGATGACAGGTTGACTGAGACACGGAATCCGATGGCCACGGGCTCCAGGTCGGAACACCACATAAGCTTCCGCGAATTATTCTTAATGTGTTTGGAAATTTTGTCTTGCTCACACACGCGGATCCTGGGGAGAAATATTATTTATCACTTACACTTCCAATTCGCGTCCCTAAGGTCAAACCGCTGCAAGGATCTGTGTTCGGGGGCGTGACATTATGCATCTAATGTCATTAATGGAAAACCACCTTACCTTGAGACAATCCTCTTATTATACATTTCCCATCGATGTGTATTTTCTTTTTCTTATAAGGAAGTATCCTTAATAAAGAAAAGAAAAGATGAGATGTGCAGATAGGCAGTAGGGTTGCCACGTGACATGGTCGAGTAGATTCGAGGCCCATACACGATTATCAAAGGCTACAAATACTTGGACTAGATCTTATGTCATTTACCATTTGTATTTATATTTTATTTACATAAATGGGTATTTATATTTACAATATAAGAATAGTAGAAAAATTAGGATGGTTCTGTTTTTGCTATTCATATGGTTTTACTTTTGTTTTCCTTGGGTAAAACATTCATATGATCTTACTTTTGTTTTTCTTGGGTAAAATTTTGGCATTACTCCGTCTTCCCCTCTCTCTCTCCCCTTTTAGTTTTTTTGTTTTAATTGTAGTAGAGGGGTTTTGGTTGCTTTATGTGTGAGTTGTATGATCTCTCGTTTCCTGGATGCATTAATTGTAGACACCACATTTTGGTACCCCTATGGACAATTTAAATACTCATATTATTGATGCCCCAATTTTGCCCCATGTAGACAAGTTTGAATAAATAAATGAAAATCTTCATTATCTTGCACATTCAGGAAGGTTGCATCATTATAGGCCATTTTTTTTTTTTATGGATCTGACCAACTCTCATGCTTCAAGTCGAATCTCACTTCCATGACGATCTACCTTTAGTAAGCTTTCCGATGATATATGGATTTAAAAGAATCCAACGGACGGATCAAGAGCTATCCCTTTCTTCATGAATTTAATATATGTGTGCTCTCCAAAAATGCAAATCATTTCTAGATCTTCAAATTGACCGACCCATATATCATTGAGACCCACTCATTGATATATTTTCGATTGATACTTAGATTTTAAAAAATCCGACGATAAGATCCTAAATTATGAATTTTCTTCCAAATTAATCAAGCCTAGTCCCTTAAAATTCGAACTTCTTACCGGTCTTCAAATGGTTTGAATCAATATGCCAATGTGTTCTCCTCACCAGGAATCTTCCACGAGCATGTAATTCTCAAAAATCCAATGGTTAGATCCTAAGCTTGATTTCTACATATTTGGCATGTGTGGGTCCCACCTTTTTTTACAATTAAAGAGATGAATGGGCCAGCCCTCTCCAATTCATCAATCCAACCTGGCTAAGCCCACCAATCCATATAATATGTTCAACCCATCAACAAAAGCAAGCCTTCGAAACTCAAATTTTTAAATAGGATAGCTAACCCTGCAATCAATTTGATCTTCATTTTGAATCATCCATCCCATGCTTCAGCAAATCTTCTTTTCAAATTATGGGATGAAACTTACGCCTCAGGACTCTATCTCTTCCTTTCTCACTTGTTTGGATATATATCATCCCAGCCTAGCCAACTCACATGACCCATCTTCTTTCTACTTCCCTTTCCCACACGATCTCTCTCTCAAAAAATATAAAAAAAAAACCCATCAACCTCTCATACCGGGCTCTCGACAGTTCAAATCAGCCCTCTCCATCTCCATCCCAGGACGCCCGGCAACAGACCTCCATCTCCATCTCAATCCCTGGCTTCCATCTGATCCGAGTGCAAGAGGCCCATCTCACCATCATCCATCACCTCTCATCTTCATCTTCCCTCCGCGCAGAATCACCACCTTCTGCACTGCATCCTCCATCTAAACACCCAGTCACTCACCTAACACTACCATCGTTCTGCCTCTACATCATAGGAATACCTGTGTTTTCTGCACCATCATCATCATCTTAAAGCCACCATCTCCAGCAACCCCCGAGATCAATTAAGCGACATCAACCTGCACCTCATCTTTGCCACTTAACCAAACACCCGATAAAACAGAGCCTCATCCTATCATGTTCTCATCATCATCATCATCCACAACCGAACCATCAACTGCATCACTCCATACAAGCAGCCACCTTTGCAACACCCACTCCCAATCCTCCAAACCAAACGGCCACACCAAATTAATAACATCTCCATGTTTTCTCCACTCCTAATCAACCACCTCTGGAACATTATTGTTAGACCCTGACCCCGCTTAAATGTGATTAATGCCTAATTAATTTTGATTAAGTGTATATTGAAAGTCCGGGATCCTAACCCTAGAGGGGGGGTGAATAGGGTGAGCTACAACTTAGAGACCAATTATGACCAATTTTAAATTTCTTTAAAACAATTAGTCACTTGTGAAGATAATAAAACTAAATGCCGAAACCAATAAGAGAAAACACCACAAGAATCACCACTACACAAATATTTATAGTGGTTCGGCCTCAATGCCTACATCCACTACCGACTTGTGATTCAACACTCCACCGAATTTCCACTATATATGCTTTTCAATAGGCTAAGCAATAACCTCTACAACCACAAATGCTTTTTCATTAGGCTAAGCAATAACCTTTAACAATATGCTTTTTTAGGCTTAGCATAAACCTTTACACAATGCTTTTCTAAGGCTAAGCAATAACCTTTACAAGAGATTAGATATCTCAATTAAGTGTTCACATAAACACTTTAAGAGATGCAATGAAAGCTCAATACATTTGCCTCTAATATAGGCTGATATGAAAGTTTAAAACAAGATACAAACATACACTAACAAGTAGCAAAGGTGAGTGCTCAAAGTGTATGAATGCTTACTTCAATCATTTTCTAAAATGAAGCTCTTAAATGAATGCTTGATGCATTTAAAAATCTAAGCACAGAAATCTATGATTGAAGTGATAAACTAATCACATGAGTTAATCAAAACAACTTAGAAAGACATTCCTATCAAACTACACAAGTTATATGAAAGTTTAAAGGTCAAAACACATGTGATTGAGACATAAGTGTTTGCAAAACAATCTAATATGCTTATGCGATTTGATGTTTGCAAAACAACTCAATCTAAGCTAGAAATCATGCTGAAGTAAAGTTTCAAAAATTTTGAACAAGCATGGATTTCAAAAGGATGGAAATCAAAGCTTAACTTGGAAAAATATACTTTTATCTCACGCCTTCTGGATTTTCATTTCCCTCTAGCCCCTTCAGTTCATTCCCCTTCCTTAGGCTTTAAAACAGTTCCAAAGATTCAACCAAAAAGCCTCTTTGAAGAGAGAAATGAGTTGGGCTTTTAAACAAGAAAATAGTCGAACGGCTAGTTGATCCAGTCAACATCCAGATCCTCCAGTCGACTGGGTCCAACGGTTATATTTTCCAACGGCTAGTTTTCCCGGTCGACCGGGTACACTAGCTTGGCTAAGGTTCCAGTTAGATTTGGAAAATTTTGAAACATGAACCTGGGAACTCAGGGCCGATGTGATTTAAGCATAACTTTAGGATTCTAAAAATGAAAGTTGTATGCAAATTATGAACCACGATGCCTCGCTTGATTTTACAAAAACATGCATGAAGAACTAATCTTTTGAATGCAATTTAAGATCTAAAACATGCAGGATGAAGTGTTTGAAAATCAAATGCAGATACAAGTCTAAAGTCCAGATTTCAAGGTCCAAATTACGATGCATGAGTGTGTGATCAATTCTTGGTGAAAGTGATAGTGCATCCATCAAATTAGAAACATACAAAAATCCTAAAATATAATACTTGTTTTGGTTGATTTTATGATGGATTAGGTAGATTAGTGAGGGTTTTGACCAAGTTAAATAGTGTAAGACCCCACCCCAAGAGTTTCCTTTTGGTGTTAATTAAGACGCGTTTTAGCTATAAGTGAGATTAGTGGAAATGGGTTAAATCTGGATTAGAATAGTTTTTATAGCTTTGAATAATTCTGGGAGCTCTTTTGATCTAGTGGGGCCCTTTGGGAGTTCCTTTTATTGTGTCTTGATTAGTTTTGGGATTTATTTAATAATTCTGGAAATCTGTAATTTGCTCCGTTTAATGTATTTTATTATTCCCGACAACTTTTGTATTTGCTCCGTTTCCGTTCGAGACCTCTAAACCCTAATTTGCCATTGATAGGGGTAAAACAGTCTTTTTACACAAAATCTGGACACTATTTTCAATGTCCCCGAAACTCGTAAAATATATACTTTTTGGAAAGTAGAAATTTCGACGATTGATTCTTCCTTCTTCGTCGAATCCATCTGAAGCCCGTAGAGCGATGTTTTAGCCCAATTTGGACTTTTAAGTTGTGGGACCCATTGTCATTGTCTATATAAGGAGGAGCCCTTTTTTCTCTTCCTCTTCTTGCAACTTTCTTTGATCAAAGAGAAGTTCCAGCCCAGCCCTAGGGTTTTTCTTCTTGCTCCTTGCTTCTTGCTTCTCCCAATCTCTCTCAAATCTATTGCTAAAGGTTAAATGGAGGTGGTAATCTTCTTCCCCTCCATGAGAGCTTCATCTTGATATCATTTTTAGAGAGAGCATTCCATTCCAAGCTACCTTTTGAGCAAACTCTTGCCATTAGAGGACCTTCCATGTAAGCTATTCTTCTCATCTCTTGGTTGTGTGTTCTTCTAGCCATGGAGGTGCTTCACTTTGATTATTGGAAGCTATCTCCATCTATTTCTTGATTTTGACATTTTAGGGTTGTAATGAATGTATTTTGGGGATTTTTGTGTAGATTGTAGATTTTGAGCTTGATAGAGGGAGTAGAGCTTGACTAGCATATTTGGAGATCAAGGCAAGTGAATGAATGGATTTGATTTGAATAAGTCCTTATTTTATTGAAAATGTGGATTTTTACTATTCTTATTCCTTTAGTTTATTATGTTTCATAATGCTTTTGGAAATGTACTTATTGATATGATTTTCCTCTTAGCTAGTTTTATGAGAATGTATGCATTCATTCATTAAAGTTATTTTGGTCATTATGACCTTCTTAAATGATATTTGTACTTGCATTGAATGAGATTTGTATTGGTAGGAGAATTAATGCATTGATGGAATGGTGGTTGGTGGAAAGGATTAAATGTTAAATGAAAGGGAATAGGCCCATTTCATGTTAGGAACTGGTTGGAGTTGAGGTGAAAGGGTTTGGGAAAGAAAGAACTGAAATCTGCACCTGATGTGTAGTTCCCGCAGCTAGGCGGTCACCTTGGCGGCTAGCCGACAGGTGACCGGCGGCTAGCTGACCCAGATGCGGTTAGAAACACAGAATGCTGTGTTTTGACAGGCGAACCGCGGTTAGCCCCGCGGTCAGCTCGCGGCTAACAGCTAACCAAAAGCCATGTGACCGCCAGGTAGCCGAGCTGGGGGTCAGAAACACAGAATGCTATATTTTAGCAGGGTGAACCGCGGTCAGCCAGCGGCTAACCGCCGATCACCTCGACGGCTAACCGCCAGCTAACCGACTAGTGACCGAATTTCACCCAGAATTCCTGAGTCTTTTCTATTGTTTTCAGATATGGTATTTAAAGGTTTGGATGGGTTGTTTTGATGTCCTACCACCTTGGAAAGACCCAGGGGATGACATAAGGAGATTGACTTAGAAAGAAACACCATTTCGGAAAGGTATTGGGACTTTTGGATTCATCAACTTGCATAAGGAAACTTGGTCTGTCCTCTATCATTCGAGTACCATACTAAGGGTAATAATAGACATATAAGATCCTTATACATGTTGTTTGAATATGCATGCCCCAATATATAGTCCCTAATGGTATAAGGATTCATTGCATTGTTTTACTCAGATTATATGTATAATTACCCGATCCTACTGGTTTTATCTCAAATTCTGATTTATACACTTGATATGTCCTGCCAGCCCCGTTTATGCATGAACAGATAATGATACGAAATGCGTGCTTACGAGCACCATGCCCCGCCTGCCCAAGTGTTTTATACTGATATAGTTTTGCATATGTTTTGATTTCTCATGTAACCTATGAGTCGACACCACTAAGCTTGGACGTCCTTGTCAGTCTGATCAACTGACTTGGGTCTCCCCCTTGTGCTCCCGCCAGTTGCAACTTGGATCCTGTCCTGTCCCGTTACCCGGTTCCGCGGCCGTGGTCTTGCCTAGCTATATGTATATGTATATAATGTTGGTTCTCGTCACTTCGTGTGCTCGAGCCCAACGCACTGAATGTGCTCTCATCACATTAGTGATAGAGAGGATTTAGCTTTAGTGTGGTTGCCATTTAGTCAGTTCCGGTACCTTGAATACCCTACATGATTTATATTGCATCTGTACTTTAAATGAACCCTGCATCCTGTTTTATGACAGTTATTGTTTTAACAAGATTTCGTTATGTTTAAGATGTACTTTGATTTCTTTCTTGGTATTATCTATTCATCCACCTGCCGGACCGTCGTGTCTGACCAATCTTTGTGGTACTCAGGTCCAGCCCCCGTTATTGCCTTTGAGGAAGAGCCAGAGGAGGCAGTCGATGAACCGCAACGATTAGTGGAGTGGCAAGCTGACAATGTCATGTAGACATTTGGTTTAGCTTTGAGCTGCGAACATTTTGGGGAGATTATAGAATGATACATGATTTATACTTTTGGATGTACTGGCCTTTGTTGGCCATTATTTTTTTGGGAATGTTAATTTAACTTGATCTTTTGTTTAAACTCTAACTTCAAATTTTGGGAATGCTAATGAGATCATTGCTCACTCTGACATCATGTCATACTTGTGTATTATTAGTCTCATATAATGAGAATGGATTAAGAGTTTGATTTGCTACACGCTTCCGCACCAATGTAAATGTTCCATGAGTGTATGTGGAATCCTCACCGCGGAAACCTGTGGGAAATTAAGGAAATGTATAATCATTATTAAGGGTAGTTCATTACCCCATCCACACCACCGTCGCGGTCCCAGGTCCTGGTTCGGGGTCGTGACAAATAGAACTATGACCTTGTGAATAGTTTTGGATAGTGCTTGTGTGTATAAATTTTATAGGTCTTCATGTGCATTTCATTAAGCATGTCATGAACAATGATCTTCATGTTTTGGCCTGACCCATTTGAGCCCAACTCAGCCCTTATCCAAGCCCATCTCAACATAAAAGCCCCTTTCCCACAATTAACTTTAAACCTTTGGACTTGCATGCAAAAGAGAGAAATTCTCTTCATAAACTCAGTCACCATCGATCTTCATTCCTCCTATGCATTTCGGCTGAGAGAGGTTCTCTCATTCTCCTCATTCTGCCCTCCTTCTTCCCTACGTCACCTCTTGATTTCAGCTTCCAAGTGAGAATGCATTTTGGGTTATGGACCACTCCTTCTTCCTCAAGCACTTTCTTTTTCTCTGAGCTTCATATTCTCCATTAGATGGGTTCTCACACCCCCACCTTCTGCTTGTTCCAATCGAAATCTTGACGGCTATGCATGTGGATTTTGAAGAGTTAAAGAGATCATTTTCTTCACTTTCAAAGACATCATTTTCTTCACTTTCAAGCTTCCTCTCATCACTATATTCTCTATTGGTAAGAACCCATCTTCTGTTACACCCCGACCCGAACTAATCATGGTTAAGGCTAATTAATCGAGATTAATTCTAATTAAGTATGGTTAATTGAATTAATGATGGTTAATGACCAAAAAGAGACAAATTAGTCTCAAAAGATGCATTAAGCATAATGGAATGGGTTTATATGAAACTAGTTTGATTAAATTGAGTTTAGGCTCAAACAAGGGCTTTTTCATAAATACGAGTTTTCACGTATTTCGTCAAATATGAAAATTCTTGATACCAACGTGTGTATCTCGAATAGTACGTTAACTTTTATAATAGACTCGGGTGTGTTTGACTTGAGATTGATCAAATGGGCATTCATTTGACTCAAAATGTAATTAGACTTAATAGAAAGGGGTTACAGTGTGAAGAATGAGCTCCATTCACTTATTTCCATTTGAGCAAACCCTAAGCATCTTCCTCTTCTCCTTCCTTCCCTTCTTCTTCATCAAGATTGTGTTTAGAGTGATCCAAGTGGAGAAGAGAGCTACTTCATCTTCTTCCTCAAGTCAATCTTTCATTATTAAGGAGCTAGAGCTTGAGAAAGGTTTCAAGAATTCTTCCCTTTGGATCACAAATAAGTGGTTAGTTGCTTTTATAGGATTTTCAAGTTCCATTAAATGATTGAAGTGGGTTTCTAACTTTGTTAGCTCATAGGAAGCTATTTGGGTTGTTTTATGAATTAGGGTTTAAGAAGAAGAGGTTTGGCCTCAAATCAAGCCAAGCAAAGGGGGGTTTTTGTCAAAGAAGCTTCAAAGGAGCCAAGTATAAGCATTTACTTGTGAACGGTGTTAGTTATTGTAGATGTTAATGGAGGTTTTATAAAATTAGGTTTGTGTATATTTTCCATTGATTTTTAGAATGGATTGTTTTATGGATTGATGGAATGATTAGAAGTGTTGTTAATGTGTGAATGATGTGTGCATTGAGGGGAGAATAGGCGGTTCCAATGCTATTGCAGGTTGTGGTAATGGTATGGAGAAGGGGGAGTAAAAAGAGGAGAACGATTCAGAATTTCAGGATGAGATTCTGAAACGTTCGCTCGAGCAACCCCTTCTCTGGATGAGTACACTTGAGTGGATATGAATATGCTCGAGTGACCCATGTTCAGTTTGAGTCCGCTCGAGCAAACTCAAAGTCTTCTCTGTCTGGGTTTGCTCGAGCGAACCTGATGCTGGACAGGGCATTAATTGAGGGTAAAATTTTGAGCCCAGTTGGTTTTGGATTTTTGTAGGAAACTTGGATGCTTTTTGGGCATATAAGTGTCCTCTAAATTAATGATAAGATTAATTATGGGTGACTCAAGGTTGTTGAGAATTTAGAACAATAAGAGGAGAATTTATGATTAAACTATTGTTCTCATAATTAATTGATTATGGACTAAACCTCCATAGGTGTTGATTACGGGGACTCCAATGTACACATAATATATATAAATGTAATGTCCATCGAGAATAACACATGCATTGGAAAACCAATGGTTACACCTGAATGGTTGGTTTAAACTAAGAAAGAAACGAGTGAGATTGCTCGTAGCCTAATTCTATCATTGCAACCCGATCTAATGAGATCGATGTTAATGTTGTTCCTTTCATTCATTAAGAATGGAGTTATTGAATTGCATTGAGTCCAGGAATGTATTTCTTATGGAAATGTATTGACCCTTGAGTATGGCACTACCTAGCTATTGTATTAAAGCTCTAAATGAGCTAAGTGAATTAATAAATGAACAAATGATTTCTTTCTTGAGGCCTGGTTCATGAATGGTGCGCCCTTCCGCCCTGAGCCAAGTGACTATTCCCACCACAGTAGATGGATTTGGGAGCGTTCAGGAGCTTCGTAGTGATTCTAGTTGTCCCTGGACCGGACACTGGTAGACTCCACATTACTGATTGTATCACTGGATACTAACTGAATCCTCCCCTTGAGGGGAGATGGTAAATTATGCATTCCATTTGGAAGATGAATCCTTCCTTTGAGGGAAGATGATACATTAAAGGAAATTAATGAAATGAATGGAAATTGAATGAAATGAAGCTATGGTAGTTGCCAATTTGTAGTCGTCTATTATTTGACTCTATATGGTTCGTGTGTCATTACTATTAATGAACTGTCTAAAATTATCTAGAATTGCAATTGAGTATGGAATTGTTTACTAACAATTTGAACGAATTTAGTATATGCATTAATACGTGCTTTTACAAGATCTGTTTATACATTGTTGAACCGTCGTGTTCATTAGTGTTATTGATGGCATTACAGGCCCGATTGCCAATGCTGGTCCGGCGGCAGCCCCAACGAGAGCGGAAGAGACCGCTACGGTTCCTCCAGGAGGAATGATCGAGTGGGATGGACAGGGTACCATTTGATATGGGTACCTGAGTACGAAATGGATTAGGAGCATTATGAGAAACTCTTTTGAAGAAAATTTTGGAATGTAATATTTTGAAACATGTGTAGTTATCAACCTACGTTGTATTTGAATGCGTAGGGGTTGATGAAAGTAAGGAAATGTTTGAAATGATACATGTATAAAGAACTTTATTTTGTATACATGTAAAGTCTTAAATTGATATTGCCAAATATAAATATTTTCGCAAAATTGTGAATGTTTAACCCTTGTGGATTCAGCATTAGCTTCGGTTAATTCGGAGTTACAAGAGTAAGTATGGATCGCGGCCCGGGATTATCGTAACTCGGGCCCAAGTCGTGACATCTTCTAAATGATCTTCTAAGCATATTAGGGATTGTTTAGACTCATTTAAATTGCATGCATGTTAACTCATTTCCATTCATTACATTTTTCTTTGTAGGGTTGGATTTGAGCTTAGGAATTGGGGGTTTTAGCTTCAATTAAGTCAAAGGAAAGAATAAAAGTGAAAAGCACCAAAAAGAGGCAAGTATTGAGCAATTTAGTCATTCTTTTCCCTTTTTTTTTCTCCAAAATGCATGGAACTTAGCCTTCTAACTCATCTCGAATTTTAAAGATTGCCTGGCCCCCATAAAAATGACCCACAATAATTTGATGAGACCATCACGCATCACTAGCAGCGTTGTGATGAGTGGGACCCTTAATTTCCCACATGGAGGCAATCAAACGGAGTCATGGCCATTTACCATGACTGGCGATCACACTTTTTACCATTTTGAGGATTTGTCGGGAATCTTCAGAATCGGTCAGTACTTTTGAGTATCGCTTCATATAACACTGTGTTTCCACCCCCTATCGGGTCCAGAAATCACATCCGACATTAATATGTACAAATCCTTTTTTTTCATTTATGTGATCATTTGTGTCTCAAATTATAAGTCTTTTTATGTATTTCTTCTTAATACTACTCCTTTTAGGAAAAAAAAATAAACATGACATTGGTTGTAATTTTCTTTTTTACAATTTATTAAATGCTTTTGTTATTAAATTTAATTACTTTTTTCTAGTCCGTATTGGGCACGGACATGTTTTGCTAGTTGTAGCTTAGTTGATTGGTTCTATGCTTGTGTATGAAAGGATATGTGTTCGAGTCACCTTTAAATCTTGGCCCGGCCGGCACATTGGTTATGTTGGAAAAAATGGATAACAGCATCTTATTTTGGTTTAAGTTTGAGCCAAAATAAAGTGGGCCCCACTTATCATTTTAGGTGGGACTACATGGGAATGTGATCTACTCCATTAGTAAATTAAAAACATGTATTAGGTTGCTCTATTCCATTGAGGAGTAAATGGAAAATTGACTCCTAACTTCACTACTTGTACATGGTAGTGCTTGGTAACACAAGCATGTGGAAAACTTCCATCCTACATTGCCTAAGAACAAAACCTTCTTTGGATATAAATATGAATACCTTGGTGTTAAAGGGTGGGCCTCAAGGGGCACCCCACTTTTGTGGATGAGGGATGACGTAGACCAAGGTGGGCTCACTACCACACACGCAAGGCGGGCCTTGCTAGGCCCACTTCGCATTATTATTTTTGGAAAATTTTCATTTGATAAAATTTCTTTTTCAAAGGGGTGTGTGCAGAGGGGTGTGTCCGAAACTGAAAAGGTGTGTGTGTGTGAGGCCCCACCCCTTGTGGACTCTCACTTTTGTTTTAATTGTGTTAATTATAGTATCATATATCTAATTATGCTAATTAGTAGGGATTAGTAAGGGTAGTATAGTATTTTCCTATTATTTTACTCTATTTTTTTAGGATTTGGTCCCTTTTTTATATTTTCTAGAATATATAGGGTGTTTATTAGATTTAAATAGTTTGTTAGTTAGCTAGAGGCCCTTGCTAGTAATTAGAAGTATTAGGAGAGGTTTCCACATAAGAATATTCTTACTTCCCCTAAAAAGACCAAAAACCCCATGTACTTATCCTAGCTTATAACTAACCAAAGAATGGCACTTTGGACCTTTCCTTTCCATCACAAAACAATAAAAACAAGCCCCTCCCATCCCAAACGAGCTTAGTGTCTGTTATCTCTCATTTCCCTCTATTTTCTTTATTCTCTCTCATTTTTTCTCCTAGAATTCCCTTCATTTCTCTCTCTAGAAATCATAGATCTAAGCTCCAAGCAAGAAGAAGAGGAGGATCTCTACAAGCTACTGATCTTATATCTCTTAAGGAATTCCCTCATCTTATAGATCTCTCATTTCTCTACAATTTAAGGTACTTATCTCTCTAGCTCAATTTCCCCTAGAATTCTCCCTTTCTCTCTCTAAATTCCTTTCCTAATTGCAATTCTCTGGTGGATATAGAATTAGGTATTATAGATCTACTTAAATCTGAGTTTTTGGGCTAATTGAGTGATTGGAGACCTTACGAGCTTGATTTCCATATTGGAGATTGGTTTTTTCTACTACTAGTCAATTTCATTGCATTTGGATTAGGGGCAAGTACAATATACTTACTTAACATGGAATGGATGTCTCTTGTCATTTGATTCTGCAATTTCAATTCAATTGGATATTTGATTGCATAGATTTGCCCTTTTGAACTTGTTTTCATGGATTTGGGTCATTGATGGATGAGATCTCTTATTTGGAAGATCAGACGCCTAATTGGTGATGGTTTGATGGCGATTGAAGTGCTTTTTATGTTTGTGTATGTTTCCAAGATGAATGGACGGTGTTTGGTTTTTTTTTTTATGGAAATTGGATGGAACTGGAGAAGTT
Source organism: Persea americana (assembly GCA_029852735.1). Lineage (NCBI taxonomy): Eukaryota > Viridiplantae > Streptophyta > Magnoliopsida > Laurales > Lauraceae > Persea > Persea americana. The sequence continues at coordinate 41,384,791 of CM056809.1, read as the reverse complement.
GCAGAAATCTGAAATTTAGGTTCTCGTGTGTACTCGGTAGACCGGACCCTAAGGATGTCAACCGGATACAAAGGAGATCCAGGGAAATAACTGGGAGCTGGATTTCACTCCATCCCAGAAATTCTTGTGTACCCGGTCGACCAGCCTTGTTGGATGTTGACAGAATACAAAGGAATTCCAAAGGTATAACTGGGGACTGGAATGACTCTCATACTCAGAAATCCAATGTACCTGATCGACATCCAGGCCAGGAGGTCGACATGTCACACTGTAGAATTTTTGAAACCAGGGTATGGCTGCCAAGTGATTGTCCAGGATTTTATGTGTACCCAGTCGACATCCTGGCCTTGATGTCACCAGATACTCTGCACTGGAGGTCGACCTGGGACTGGGAGTCAAAGTCCTAACTTTCTTAGTGTACCCGGTCAACCCCCCTTAGAGGATGTTGACCAGACACACTGCAGACTATGAGTTTTCAATTTTGTAGTTTTTGATGTTCTGATCTATTGTGGGGTCCATTAACCATCCAAATGGACTTCTATTGATGTACCAATCATGAGTCAATTGTTTGGCTCAATCTTAACTCATGGGGACCAACCACCAAAGTAGGGTTTAGCGTATTAAATGGATTTTGATTTGATCCTTAAACGGTATCAAAGATATCTATAACTTCTGGAGCACCAAAATACATTATCCTTGGCATTTGAAACATCTTTTAGGAATGGAATTGACTGACATGGACCTGGACCTGAAAGGAGGTCATCACTTAGGTTGGACCTTTGTTATTTCCCATTGATTGGCTTGGTTTTGGAGATTGATCTTGTTTAATTCATTGTTGTCACTCTTGGATCATTTCTATTGTTAATACATGTTAATTATGTGGAAATTGGATGACCTAAACCTAGGAATTCCTAGTGATGACCTAGTGTTATGGATTGGTGATCATTGACCCGTGTCTATGGCTAGGCAGGCCATCATATGGCCTAAGAATGGATGAATGTGATACCTTAGAATGAGGAGAATTGTTATTGTGGTTTTGTTACTCATTTGAGAATGAGAATGGACTTAATACAATTGGATTGAATGTTAATGTTGTACTTGGACTGTTTGGACTAGGACCATGACATTGGTGGGTCATGGCCGTGGAATTGATAGTGGACTTGAATTTGGATTGTATTAATAGATTGGATATGTACCTTGGACCTCTTATGGACACAATAGGACCTTGCTCATGCAAGGCAAGCTTAGACAGACACAGACCTTACTTGCTCCTTGAGTCGGCACTAACATTCACTCATTTGTTATAAGCTTAGCCATTGGATGAATCATCATTAGTGAGAGCTATATTGGTTGTGGATTGGAGCTATCATGATGAGCTATGGTTAGATAGCCGGTGGGATTCATGTTCCGATCTATTAAGCGTGAGAGTTTTGATATTGTTATTATTATTGGTGGGTCCTATCATCCTTTGAATGATTACTTTACTTTACTTTCCTACTCGCGACTGGTTTACCGATCATCATTGGTGAGAGCTATATTGGTCGTGGATTGAAGCTATCATGATGAGCTATGGTTAAACGGCCAGTGGGATTCCGGTTTTGGTCTATTAAGCGTGAGAGTGTTGATATTATTATTATTATTGGCGGGGTTCGTCATCCCTTGAATGACTACTTTACTTTCCCCGCGCGCGGCTAGTTTACAGTATGCGAGGGCCGCGGCATAATATCCTAAGGTGTCCAGCTCGTGTGAATGTGCCACATTGATGTTGGTTAGACTAGATGCTTTAATTTCCTGCTGATTCTATTTGTTATATCTTGCTTAATTGCCTAGCATTTGTACCTTTGCTATTCTTATGATATTATCATTATTTCTATTCTTTTGATGCATACATCCTATGTTACTTGGCTTCGTCACTTCCTAAAAGATATTCCAATGTGGTCAAAGCCTGTGCCACTTATTTGTATATATTACGATAGTCAATCGGCAATTGAAAGGGCACAGAGTAAAATATATAACGGTAAGTCTCGACATATTCGTCAGAGGCATAATACAGTGAGACAACTACTCTTTAATGGTATTATGGTCATTGAGTACATAAAATCAATAGATAACATTGTGAATCTTTTTTTCAAAGGTTTAGCAAGAGAGCAAGTTAATCGTTCATCGAGGGGAATGTGCATAAAGCCTATGAATTAAAAGTCGCCATAACTGCAAGCCAACCTAGTTGACTCGAGATCCCAAGATTTAGGTTCAAAGGGACAACCGAATTGTGTGTGACTTAACGATATCGCTATGGAGATAGACTCTCCTGCTCATTCCCGTGATAGAAATAATGATACCTGCTGTGGTAATTAGGGTATCAAAGCCTTAAATGATTTTTATATCTTGGCTAATCAGATGGGGTATAACATGATACTCTTAATAAGAATCACCTATGTGACTGTGAACTGGGCCGATTCTACGAGAATAATAAGGCTAAATTATCTAAAGCACTCATGAAACTAGGCATTGTTCAGGGCCAAAATGAACACAATCATGAGAACCAACTATGTTCGAAAAGATTTTGTCTGAACTCTATTGTCTTGGTTTAGACAAAAAGGTTGAACAGTTCAAGACATCATGCTCACTATTCAATCAATAAATCCTATAGTTATTCACAAAGGAATGTTCAAGGCCACAAGATACTTTTCTCTATACTGAAAATTTTCATTAGTACTCTCTCTCTCTCTCTCTGTGTCTATATATCATTTCATTGCTTTCAATCAATTTCATTCATGTGGGGGATTGTTGGAAAAAATGGATAAGAACATTTTGTTTTGTTCTAAGTTTGAGCCAAAATAAAAGTGGGCCCCACCTATCATTTTAGGTGGGACTACATAGGAATGTGATCTATTCCATGAGTAGATTAAGAACATGTATTGGGTTTCTCTAATCCATTGGGGAGTGAATGAGAAATTGACTCCTAACTTTACTACTTGTAGATGGTGGTGCTTGATAATACAAGGATGTGGACAACTTGCATCTCACATTGCTTGGGAACAAAATCCTTCTTTGGATATAAATATGAATACCTTGGTAGTAAAGGTTGGGCCTCAAGGGGCACCCCACTTTTGTGGAAGTGGGAGGACCTAGACCAAGGTGGGCTTACCACCAAGCGCGTGCACCCGCCCGTTGCACTGAACAGGGCTTGGGCCACACGCGCTAGCCAGGCCTGGCTCGACTCACTTCACATTATTATTTTTCGAAAAAAATTATTTGATGAAATTTCTTTTTCAAAGGGTGTGTGCAAAGGGGTGTGTCCAAAATAGAGAAGGTGAGCAAATATGTCCCATGAATAAACAACCTCGAAGAGCTGTATTTAAACGCATTTGACCCTGTGTTTTTAGTCATTGGTTTTTTCTGCATCTGCGCATCATCTGTGTCATCTGTCGCTGGCCTGAGTCAAGTTGAGAGAATCTACCACAAGTTTGGATTGCCGGTCACATAGTCTGTAGTGCTGCTATTGTGTGAGTAATCATTGTATCTTGGGAGACAAACGTCACAGAAGCTCATAAGCACTGCAGTGGGGGCAAAATTTGTCCTAAGGACATAGTGTCAAACACTGGCCTTGATCAACCTCCATTCTGCTTTCGGATTGCCGGATTACACAGTCATCAAATGTTCTTTGTTTTTTGCCTTCATACTGTAAGTGATTACTTTCAGGTTTAATATTATGTATTTCCTTTTATATTTATTTTCTGCTTTCTTTTCTACCAACCAGTATTTGGGATACTAAACTATATATGTATGTACTCAGACTAACATGTTTTACTTAGGCTAGTCTGGTCCATGATCACCTCTCTTTCGTAAGAATTAAGAAACACTTTTTAATTAGGAAGATAAAATCAAATTTGATTCAAAAGTGTGATTTTAATTGAGCATGCCATTACCAAATTAAAACTCAAATTCCAAAACAAATCTCGGAAAATTATATATATTAATTAGAAACCACACTTACAATAAAGGTCACCATAAAAAAACCCCAAAATATCTAGCTTGTAGCGATTTAGCTAAGTTGGCTTAGGACTATGGTTTTTATCCGGAAGTTGTATGTTGGCCTAGGACCATGGTTTGTATCCGGAAGTTGTATGTTCGAAACTACACTATCATACTGGGGCTATAGGGGAGTTTATCCTGCTTTCCTCTAAGCCGGAGGAATTATGCCATGTTTGGAACCACTAGTCTATTTCTTAAAGACCATTCAATATAGACCATATAAAAAAGAGCCATAGAGAAAAGAGGCTAAAATAAAAGGAGTTGTTTGGTAATGCAAGGGTCTATGATATATAAACATTTTTATATAGTTGGTTGAGGGATTTTTTTACATATTTCTTGATATTCACAACGTATTAGGCCATGAAAATTGACTATAAGGACGTGCTCAGCCTTCCAAAGAGATCTCACGGTTTGGATCTTGTGTTTGGGGCCCACATAATCCATAAAATTATACATATTGGCTCACTTTTTTGCACATATCTAGAGATTGGTGATGATCCAACGGGTGAAATTTGGTCTCATGATTATGTTTGATATTATGAACATTACTAACGGTTTAGATCTTATTTTAAACGCCTGTAAATAATAATAAAAAATTGAAACAGTTTACTGCTCATGGACAAATGCAATTTTGAGCATAATACATCAATGGTTATTTTTTTTTTTGCACATATCTCAAGATTCACAAGGTATTATGTGATCAAAATTGACCACAAATCCATTTTCAGCCTCCCAAACATATCCAACGGTTTGATCTTGTGTTTGGGTCCCATAGATCATAAAAATTTATATCTAATGGCTCACGGTTTGTGGCACATATCTCGAGATTGATGATGATTCAACGGCTGAAATTTGGATACATGACCGTGTTTGACCTTGTGAACATTTTCAACGGTTTGGATCTTGATTAGAACTCTCAGATTTGGAGAAAAATTGAAAAAAGGGGACTGAGTGTGATTATGCATAATCACTATAGCTCTGTCTCTTCTTTTTTTCCCCTATTTGTCAACTCCCTCGTCAAGGAGGCTGTGGAAAGCAGAGTCATTGCCTTTACTTCTCTTAAATATGTAGAGGCTGAAAGGTGATACCAAACCCTCTATTTTTTTGAACCTCTATTCATTTTAGAGAAATAGAAAAAAAGAGAAAAAAATTAGACCTCCCAAACATGCACTTAGTGTAGCCCAAAAGATTGGCAGAAAAAGAGGAAGGAAGGAAGGAAGGAGGAGGACAAACAAAAAGAAAAAGAAAAAAAAAAGAAGACGGTGGCTGCGAGTCCACAAGTTTACTCTACCCAAACAGTTGAACCAACCCGCAGCTCTGGAGAGACGAACGCCGCCTTTGGACGCCAAAGGAAAAGTCGCACCAAACAGGACTCTCTCTCTCTCTCTCTCTTCACGCGTAGAATCCCATAGAAAAGTCGCTGTGGAAAGCATCAACTACAAGTCTACTTTCCATCATCCCCTCTTTCTTTTTGTTCGGAAAATCCAGAAATCGAACACCAAAAAATAAAAAACCCCAAAACTTTCCGTTTCGGAGAATCCAGCTGCAGGTTTCAGAAAAAAAGCATCTTGTGGCTTAGAAAAGTCTCTCCCCCCAAGGAACTCGAGAGGAGAGGCAGTCGATTTCTCTCTTCACATCGTTGCAGGTTTGCTTATTTGTTATTGTTTTTATCTTTTGTCTCTCTCTCTCTCTCTCTCTCTCTCTCTCTCTCTCTCTTTTCCTTATCTTTCGTGGTTGGTTTAGGGTTTCCTATGCTTTGGAACAAGATCTAATTGCCTGATCTCTTTTCTCCTTTGGTTGGAATCTGCTCCGACAAAGAAGGCGTCGATAGCGCTGTGTGTATTTTGAATTTTAATTTCGCTTTGTTAATTTGTGATGGTTGGGTCTGGTTCTTGTTGGTTGATTCTATTAACTGTTACTTGGTAATATTCAAATCCAAGAGATGGTTGTGATCTCTTGGTAACTTATGAAGATTCGGATTTTTTTTATCACATTCATGTTAGTTATATGATCTTTGCTAGATAGATAGATGGATGGAAGCCACAATATGGTCTGTAAATGTGGGATGGGGGGCTCGGGGGAACTCAAGAGTCAAATCCCTTCTGCCATATGCATGTCCTTATTTGTATCTGGGCTTCATATTGCGTGGATTCTATATTGGAATTTATATCTTTAATGTTTAGCTACAATTGAAATTCACTTGTCCTTGGCATAGAGAGCAAACCTAGTTGCAATATCTTTAGACGATAATTTTTAATTGGTTGTATAGTTATCAGAATCCTATGATTCGTTTTCGCGATTCGTATCTTGAATCTCGATTCGTATCTTGAATCTTAAGAAAAACAATTTGTATCTATGTAATGAATTCCATTTACAAATGAATCTTATGATTTAGGTTTGAATCCTACGATTCAATATTCGTTTCATCGAATCTTACGATTCGAGCGATTCTTCTAAGCGAGAATACCTACAACCAATAAGTTAATACTAATAATTTTTTACCCTTTTTCTTTCTTTATTCTTTCTTTCTCTTAGCGCTTTTATTTTTTAAAGGTTATTTAGTAGTTAACGAAACCTTTTAGGAATTTTTTTGCGGCTTTGATAAGATTTTTAAGATGAATAAAGAACATGCATTTGAGTGTACATATGGCACTTGTGTATATCTTTTTTTTTTATAATCTATTTTGGTTTATTTCTTCATGAACACTTTCTTTATTTCAAGAGATATCCTATTGTGTAACATTGATGGTTTGGATTTTATTTTTATTTTTAAATTTTGATTTAAAGATAATAAAAAATATATATTGATACTTTACACTTATTTAACTATATACACATCATTTATGTCATATATATATATTAATATATATCTTGATGTTCTTGATATGATTGCATAATAGACTTGCTATTATATTTATACCATTATAAATGGGAAAATGGATGGTTATGAATAATTCCTTTTTATTTATATTTATATTTTTAATTATTCTTTATTTTTATTAGAAAAATAAAAAATCCTACCATTCGCGATATGATTCACGGTTCGATTCAATTCATGGGTATGAACGATTTGTGATGCGATTCCGATTTTGAAAACTAAAAGAGATTTTAGTATAAATAGTACCATTTAAAAAAGTATAAATAGTTGACTGAAAGATTAACATAGTCGCACTTGTCTGCTTCTGTAAAGGGAAGTATGGTTACTTCTGAATTCACTCATTGAACATTGAGATTTTACTTACATTTCAGTTTTCACCTGGACACAGTTGAGTTTTAGCTATTTAGATGAGTGTTTTTTTCTTTTTTCTGGGAAAGATAAAGAGTATATATATATATTTCCAAAGGTATACAACGTAAAAAAGAATGCTGGATGGGATGGAGCAGCTCTACCACAATTGCAATTATGGGAGAGAACAACCAAAGCAGAGCTGGACCAGAAAACCCAACACCCAGAACCCATAAGACGGGCCTGACAAAAATAGCCTACAAACAGGCAAAGAAGCAGAAATAAAACAAAGCCCACAGCTGGGCACTACTAAAGCCCACAGGCGAGGCACAACCACTCCAACAAACAACCTACATGAATCTCAGAGCCAACCGCAGAGCCGGACTGATGCTATGAAATATTGTTACTGTTTCTAAGCGTCTTTCTAGCTTGAGTCCAAATAGCAGCGTCTTCGACCTAATTTTTGCAGATGAAAGCATTGAGGTTTACAGCTAGAGTAGCCTCTCTTCTTGCTTGAAAACAGTACTTCCAAGGCGATTGGCCAGGATCTCTAAAAGCGAGTCTGATGTTGCTGCTATTAGCACAGACGCTTAAGCGAATTCTCTCTTTTGAAGCTTCGGATGATTTTGGAAGCGGCATTGTAGATGTGTTTCTCTTCTTGTTATTCCTTTGGACCAAACAAGCATATTGTTCTGGTTGAAAGAGAGAAACCAGTAGAGAAGCCTCCTTGAATTGAGATGAGGAGGTTACGTTCCATCTTCTTTGGCATGCTGTTTTTGAGCTCTAGTCTAGAGGTCAATGGCAGAGGATGTGTCAAGACCTACGTAAATGGATCTTAGCCTAAGTTGATGAAGTATTTCTTTGAGACTACACTGCCACGGCTTTGATGAATTTCAAAAGATTCGGCAATTCCTCTAATTCCAAACATGCCACACAAACGCTGGGCATCAAAGTTTGGCAATGGTTTAAATGAGTTTAGAAGCTGGTAGGCACTAAGATGGTTTGAAGCTGGGCTTTCATCATTGGTGAGACATCTGATAGAACAAAGGAAGTTTTTTTTTATATGTCTTTTTTTTTTTAGAGCAAATTATGAAGGCCTGAATGTTCTCATATGGACACAGTTATTAATGGGAGAAATTGTGGAGTTGGGATACGTATTAGGTTGTCATGGATTGTGAATCATATTCAGTAATCTGTAGATATTAATCTTTTCACAGTGCTGATTGGCTTGGAAACTGTCTTGAAATTGGTGTTTATTTATTATATGATGCAGCCCATGAGCTACAAGTACCCAAAAAAGTCCTAGGGGTCCATTCAACTATCCCATGGTACCCATATGATTCATTTTAGTTATTTTTGTCTTCATATGCCTGAGTTAGATCATCTTCCAATTCATCATGCCAGATTTTTTCAATTATGGTGCTCTTTTCATCCTCCATGTCATGATTTTGATCTACGATGAAGTTATGCAGTATGCAAGATATCAGCACAATTGATACTTGAACACTAAAATCATATCAAGGAGCTGTTTTCAAAATGGAGAAGTGATTTTTAAGCAATCCAAATGCCCTTTCAATCACATTATGTGCTTGAAAATGCCTTTTGTTGAATAATTCTTTTGGATTCCGGGGTGTCCTTCCCCTATGTTCTCTCAAATGGTACCTCATTGCTCGAAATGGAGCAAGAAAACCATGTGTTTTTCGAAATCTGGTGTCTACCAGGTAATAGCGGCCTATTTCCATAGAGGTGGGTAGGAGTATTTTTCAAGTAGAACAGAGATGGTAAGAATCACAATTTCTATTTCGACCGTTTATTACCTGGTGGCACAACCAATCCATCGGGTTGGGACAATGCATGCTGTAGGATGCGTGCATCTGCGGCAGAACCTTCCCAGCCAGGTATGTCACATCCTCAAACCGGATCACCTCATGCATCTTGAGGCACAAGCTTGGGGTTAGTGTGATAATGATGTTTCTACCCCCAGGATCTACGTACATGAGGTTGTAACATACCATCACTTACATGAACACTTAGCGGAAGCTTACATTGCGTTGCAACCTGAAGTCCGGGGCTTATAGGATTCTGTGTCGCAACACTCATGTTTCCCATATATGCTTATGATTACATGGTGCTTCATTAGACATGTATATAGCATGAATCAAGATAAATAACAGAGCATGACAATAATCCAAGACTTTTTATTCCCAAAACATGTTAAAGTTGACATGTAGAAAAGTTCATTAATTACAATTCCCAGAATAACATGGCCAACGAGGCCAATTCTAAATCCACAAACCCAAATGTATCCATTCCCAAACTGTTGTGACGCAACTCCTACATCGCATCGTCTGCACTTCATTCCCTGAGTCCCTGCGGTTCCTCCATTACTACTGGAGTCTCCTGTTCATTGGTAAAGGTGTCGTCATCTGCAGCGCCAAGCGTAGCATCATCATGCTATGAATAACCTTAGCAAGCAGTCAATTTATAGATACATAATCCAAACATATCAAAACAGAATATAAAGACGGCATGATTAATGGGCATAAGACTAGCAGATGCATGGTCATGCATGAATGCAAACTATAATGGAACATAAGAACAGAGGCATGCAGGTACCATAACATGCTAAAACTTGATAACAAGGAGTAGCTATACGTAACAATGCAAGAACAATGACTAACTTTGGCAATCCACATAGCTATATTCTCCCTGCTTCACGGTTGCGACCCTGTAGCTGTGGCAGAGAGCATGTAAACTTGATAAACATGAGCGTGGTATGTCTCGTGGGCCATCACAGACATAACACTAGGCATGTTATGGCTACACTGCATCTAGTAATAGAATAACATACATAATAGAATCCTCACACACTAGTGCAAGATTTATAACAACAAGGTGGCGCCAACTTGAGATTTCAGGAACATGGATAGGCTGGAGACTCCATGTAAATGGGTGGCATGGAAGAGAACTACTTTACATATACAGGCTTATCAAGCATGATCATACTTATGTAGTCCCATAAGTCTCATAACCTACTGAACATGGACATGACGGGTATGTGGATAGTTTGATGCATATGCTTAGGTGGGTCCTAGGGAATCCAATTCCATCATACCAGACGGACTTTGAATGGGCAGCATCACAGTATGCGGGACTTGGCCTCGAAATGGGTGAAAAGAGAGGGTTGGATCCGATCACACTTGGAAGGAGTGCATTGCATGAATGCAATTGACAATGATCAAGTTGACCATAACCTTGGATCCTATCAAGTCTATAGGCAGCATGCTGGGCATGTGAATGCATGCTAAGCCACAAGATTGACAATAATTGGAACATTTAGACCCCTCTATGTTGGTATGAATTAGCTAGGGATAGGGGTTTTACCCATGGGTTTCTATTTCCAAGAGTTACGGTTTGGACCCTTGGTAATACCCATTTATCCTCCGGCTAATGCATAATCAGATGTGTTAATATTCCTTGTCAATATTCCTCAAATAGGGGTTTCTTAGATCCAATTATGCTTTCGATGCAAAATACATAACTTGGCCGTGCACATTGACATACAGTGTGCAAGGAAGGAAACATGCACAATCAAGTAGAGGGGACATACAAGTACCAAACCTAAGGGTAGGATCGCCATCTGATGTAAGTACAAGGCCATTCATCTCTATGTAGCCATGGGACTTTCGTTGTTCATAATGAATCATAATCTTGGTGCTCCGATGGTGATTGGCAATCAATGCCACATACTTGCATACCCATGACGTGGCATTGTACTGCACATGCCTCAAGACAACCCGTAAGTTAAGTTAGCTCAAACATCACATACCAATGGTCTCATGCTTAAACATCATTGGCGAGTTCGGGCTCCAAGTCTATAACCAAATCCTAATGTCTAAGGTCCTAGATCGCGAGAACCGGGTGTTTAATCCACTAATCAATCAAGTAGTGGGCGCTACAATGGCCCACATGAGGCTTAGGCCTAAGGGACAAACTTATTTGCACAAGAGGGGAGTGGCCCAAGCCAATCGGCCATTGGCTGGGGGTCAATGGCTGAACGGTCCCAAAATGCCTCCAAAAGTTATTTTCCTTAAAGGGTCCTAGGCACATTTCTAAGGGTCTAAAACATAACATTAAGTACCATTTCAGCATGCAATGATCTACGTACAATTCTGCTTAAAAGAGGTAATCTAGCATTGCACATATGCAAGAATCAACCAAAAAACATGCATGTACTTGTAAATTATGGATTGTCGCTTGCCTCAAGCTTACAAGTCACCAAAAACTCTTGCAATCTCACATGATACAGTTGAATCTCTTGAAAACCTCAAATTCAGTTGAGTAAGGAGGACCAATTCTATGGATTGGAATTTGAAATTGGTGAAGAAATGATGGAGAAATAGTGATGGCTGAACCACGGCTAGTTGTTTGAAGCTTGGATAAGAAGAATGAGAGGAGAAAGAGGAAGAACAATGGCTGCCTTTATATATAAAATGGGGAATATTCAAAAAGACATCCATATCCTTTGAACTTTAAGTGAAACATGCAAATCAAAATGAGGGCAATTTCTAGACGTTGAATGGGTACGGACCAAGAGCAAAAGTTTCACGAAATAATTCTAGCTATCCAACGAGCCCAAAATACCTCACTATGATCGCATGACAAAACTACCCTTTCTAACCTGGAACTCAGTCAAATCATGACCAAACCAACTAAACCACTAACCTAACACTTAAACCAACTTACTTAGCCTCTAAACAAGATTAATGAACTCTAATTACAGTTAAGTAGGGCCGGGGTCTTACATGGTAGCACATATTGGAACTTCCTATCAAACCTGCATGGTGCATTTTGTGTCAACATGCCCTTACGATTATGGTATGCTGACTGTATTGAGCCGGGCTTGCACATGGATATGAGTTCCGTCAAGTGCACCAACAATGCCCTGGTAGGAATAACAAGTCTGTGCATCAAACTGTAATAAACCATATACCAACCCAAAAGCTTAAGCTAATAGGTGGAAGGCCCAAATAGGTATATGAAGACATGTCCAACTTAGGACTCAGGCGATGTGGGATGTAGGACTTCCCGACACTCCCCCTCACGTGTAGGCCCAATAGATTTCATGGACAGGCCTGCCACGTGGGCTATACAAGAATGACAAGAGCCGGCTACACAAGAACGACAAGAGCCACTCGGGATACACAAGAATGACGTGATCGGGACGCGCTCTGATACCATGTAAGAAACCATATACCAGAGCAGCCCTTCCGTGAGATCTATTGGGCCTGCACGTGAGGGGGAGTGTTGGTAGTATAAAGCCTTACATCCCACATCGCCTAAGTAGTGCCTTTGGCAAGGCTTCATATATACGTGTTTGGGGCTTCCATCCATGAGCTTAAGCTTTTGGGTTGGTACATGGTTTCTTACACAAACTTGTGAAAATTAATATTTAATATATTTTGTAACTAGTCCAGTCCAACACGTTCAAAAGGATTGCCTCGCAAGGCTCCTCTATGCCTATCACCCCCAGCTTGTTTTATGGAATTGGGTGACAAAGAAAGGAAAGAGTCACATTCAGGACGTCGTGGAAATGACGGCTCACTGTTTCATCGTATCTGAACAAGCGGGAGGCAATTGTTCTATTTCTTACACCATGTGCAAGAATGTGTAAGAGGCTTGCTACTTCCTCCTCTATAGTCACCTCACGTGTCTCCTAGTGGCCTCTCTTTCTCAGTAGTGTTCATAAGAAATTGAAGTTTGCAATGTTAAGTCTCAATTGGCTAGCACACTCGTGGTCGCCACCTCGTGTTAATGTAGAGAGGTAATAAGCTCTCTGCTCATCTGTATACCTTCTGGTTGCTTTAGACTCACAGGAAAAAAATCACTGCAGCTGCCGCAAGCACATTCATTTGCCAGCCATCATAGGTGGCCCACAGTACTGCAAGGATACCTTTCTGTGGCGTTCATGGGCCACTCTCTTCCTTTTGATTGCATTCTGTGCGTTTGAAGATGTACCATCCATCTAAAGTATTTTCACATGAGTATAGTGGGTCGCCTAGCATCATTTTTTTAAAATCTAGATTAATAATTTACAGTATAACATGAGGCAATAGGATATGGGGATGTAATTGGCATCTGATTGTCTTGAGTACTGTCTCTGGGTGTACATGTTAGCATTTAAATCTTAAACAGAGCAAAACTTAGTACTGCAAATGTGTTAGAATCACTGGCGTACAATGAGCATCTGTAGTAGGACCAATTTCCTCATGTGGATTCAATTAATTAGAGTGGAAGATAACATGAAGTTATGCTTGTATAACAAGACTGATGTATATATTGATGAAGAGAGCCGAGCAATTTAAAAGAAATTACTATGAACAAGAAAAACTGTGTCTAAATAACAGTAAGACGCACCTGGTATTACTTCAGAGGGAGCTGGTATGTAATAGGATGTGGTGCTTCTGATAAACCAAGTCTATAAAAATTAAGATGGACAGTAAAATATAAATTGGCCATTGCAGAGAGCTTATGTAGTGACATGCAAATAGTAGTAAGTCTTAAGACAGAGAAGTAGTGATTAGGTAAAATCGCTGCATTAAACATCACAGTTGTTACAGACACAATGTTAACCAAGGTATAGTGTTCTAATGTAGTCAGTTCCAACCTTTCAACTGTAAGTATCTCCCATTCGGCGGTTGGTTTTTGGGGGATTTTTCATTTGGCTTGATAAATCTACCAAGTCTTTAAACAATTCCATCTTACTGCAATTTACGGATTATGCTCATTTTTCATGTCAAAATAAACTTTCAAAAGAGCAAGATAAGAGTATTTTAAGTACCTCAATGAAGGGGAAGGGGGTAAATAACATGAGGCGAGCTCGGAGGTCTTGATTGAGTAGATGATAGCGGGAGGATTAGTGTTCCTTCTTGCTCTCCACAAAATATGCTTGAGGGGATTATGTAGATGTGCTCTGATCTCCAACTCAAGCCATTCTAAGATCTTTCTGATCTTTGGTGGTCTAGATCCCTGCAACTGTGTACAGGTGGATTTGCAATGGCACTGGTTCTCGGTGAAAGAATCTAGACAGATCTTCTGAATGGAGGCAGGATTTCTGCCAAACTGATTCTTTTAAGTATGCCGCTGTTTAGGTATGGATCGCTGAAGCCAGAGGTGATTTAGCAGATCTTGTAGAGGAGGATGAGGGAACCGGATCTGAGGAGATGTACATTCATTGTTGCAAGGGTTCTTTATTTCTCTGAAGAGGTGAATCATGGAGATCTGCAGGAGACTATTCAAGAAGAATCTTGTAAAGCTGACCATTTCATCGTTGGACAGGAATTTCAATGGGAGTTTTCATGTAAGTGAACAGTACGAAGCTCTTAACTTCACACTGCTCCAGCCAAACAAGAGCAAGTTATTTTTATGACCGTTGAAGTGGAAACATACTTTGCTTTAATTTTCCAGTGAAATACCCATACAGCCCCTAAGGGAATTTGCTTGGATTGCACTTTGGAAGGAACTGGGATTGGTATAAGATTTTTTTTTTCTTGTCTTTTGTGGAAGACAGCAACTAGAAAGTTGAAGAGTCATATTTACGGTAATACTGATATTTAAAGGAAAACAACAAAGAAAATGAATGGAAACAACTTGATTGAAGAAATTGAAAAGAGTAACCACTATTTTTTTGTGATTTTATAAATGATTTTTTTTCTTTGGTAAAGTTGAATAGAATTAAAAGAAAAATCCTAATCTAAGATAGGGGAATCAAATCAAGGAAAAACGAGGGATCTTACTTGTGCTGCTAGAAAATATGATTATGATGAGACCTAATGATGGAGTCCTCACACTCACAGTGAATGCCCAACCAAGATTCTTCTTCACACAAGGGTAATACTTAAATGCATTCACGATAGTGAGAGGAAAAGAGAGAACTTTCATTGAATTACAGATGAGAGATTAAAAGGTTTTTATAGTGAAGGGGAGGTCATTTCAACCTATTGGGAACTAGATAGGATTTTCTTTTTCTTCCATGAGATTGATTACATGCCAATCTGTTTATACTTGATGGGACTTCCTTTCCTCTTTTATCTCAATCTGTAGTCATATCTTTGATTGATTACTGCCAGTCAATTATTTTGCTAAACTTAAGATATCTAAGTCTAGGAAACTTTTTTGGAAAGTACATACTAAGAAATTAGGCATAGTTGAGCTGTAGGGCTGGCTGACCATCAGTTTGGTCCCATGGATTGGACATCTATGGCTTGGTCCAAATGGCTGAACCACTATGGTTAGGCCCGCTGGGTTGCCCCACCATGGGTGGGGCCTGATGGGCTGGCTGATAATGGGGCTGCTCTTGGGCCTCATTTTTGTAGCCCTTAACCTGATGATGTAATTGAGCTGCATCAAGATTGCTTTTCCATTTTGGCACACTGTGTCCCATCCAGCAAAACTCTCGATGTTGTTAGGTTACAATTACATGGCTTTATTGTCTTTGATGCATACATTAAGTTCATGATCTACTTTTTGGAAGTTGGAACTCATTATTGGAGCTGAAGAAGACTAAGTTGCCATTCTTTAGTGCACACTATCCATTAACAGATAATTGAAACTTAGGTAGGCAATAGGAGCCTTGGTAACCCTCTATGCAGCTTGGTGGCATCGCTGCTACATGGGACCTTATCTTGCCTAAGGCGGAGTTTGCTTATACTTAGTCAACCAATCTGTAAGAAGATGACTGTTTGAAGTGGTCATGGGAATTCAGACGTGCCGACTCTTTGATTTCATCACTAAGACTTCTGTCTGCTATTTATACGAAGAAAGGTTGCTCTACATGGATTGACCCAACCAATGTTGCTTTTTATGGAGCAGCTTGCTAAGACATGTATCTGACGATTGATAAGGAACACAGCTTATAAAACTCTAGCAGATTGATTCACATTCCCGACATAGTTTCTTAAGAAATTGATCACACTTGCTTCTAGGCCATTCTAGGCCATTTTCAAGTACTCCCACATGCCTTTTGTAGTCTTATAGGGTTGTAAATTAAGAATAATCTGCGAATCCTCTGAGCTTAAGATCCGATTGATGGTCCTGGCATCATTAGTCTCCTGGTATCTGTGGGCTTTGTAGTGGAGCCATCTTCATGATCCACTAGTTCGTTCCCTCTTACAAACCTGTGAAACTGAAATTTCCTTGAAAAACAGTTCTTCCCATTAAATCTAATGGGCAACATCTCAGAATTTTTCAGCCATTGTTGATTTTTAAATTTTAAGCGAAACAGATCAACTATTCAGAATTTTCACAAAATCAGGTAGAAAAATAGGTTTGGGCGACCTCAAGTTCTAAATGAGAGTCATTGTTGGAGGCTTAAAACCTCATATGTTTGGAGATCCGTCCTTCTAAGCGCAAACATAACACTTTTATCTGCCTTAAGCAATTGAAATCACTTGATTTGGGAATCTGATTAAAATTTTCAACGGTCTTGATGAAAATAGCATATGCTATAAACTGCTGAAATTGAATTACTGAAGAAATTCATACCTCTGACTGTCCAAAAATCCCAGAAAAATCCAGATACCACTATTTATGTTGGGTGAACCAGATCTAAACTTCTTGTCCTGATTTGATAACCCAAGTGGCCCCACAGAGATCAACACTAAAAACCCCTAATTACAGTCGAACGACTGTCTTCACAAATCTGAATTTCTTCAAAGATTTTCTCTACAGTTGGAATAAACCGTCAAGATTACCCTATCTTGATCGTAGATGATCACGGGTAGGAAGTTGAGAAGAAAGAAGATAGGAATTTGAGGAAGTGACAGTTGGTCATTCCATTAGGATTGGTGACCACTCTCAAATATTTATACTGGTGGGCAAAACGACGTTTCAAGTCTAAGTTACTGCTTCTTTTACCAGAAAAAAAAAAAAAAAAAGAGTCTAGGTTCACTGGTTCATCAGTGGACACTTAAAGTCCGATGGTGCACTACTTTTCTTGGTGACAGAACAATGCTTCAAGTTTGAGGGTGCTCTTATACCATGTTGAAATTGCGGATTTTTATTTATTTTTGTTCTAAATAACAAAGGTCTGAGAAACTGTGGGAAATTGAGAAGAAAGAAGAGAGAGAAAGAAGAATTTGAGGGAGAGACTGTTGGTTATAACAGTAGGGCTGGTGACCACTCTCAAATATTTATATTGATATATTTTTTGAATTTATAAAAAAACCCCTCTGTCTTCTAATTTTACTGAACAGCCATGGACCTGGTTGTAATTTTTTTACTCTTGCCTGAGATCGACAGTATCAGTAACATGTCAGGTACTTGGAGTTATCTGTAGGACTCTTTCCAGTCTAGCTGATCTGGGTTACTTGCGGCTGAAGTGAATGCAATCAGCTAGTCTTTGGGGACTTCATCTACATCCTCATTTTTCTTGGTATTAGATCATGGAGGGGAGGGGGACGGAACATGACCTGAATCTGGAACTTTTGGTTGCGACAGACACAGAGACCACCCTCCTGTCTAGTTGACGGGGGTTATTTGTGGCTGAACTGAAGTTAAAGCAATCAGAGAGTCTCTGGGGAATTCATCCATGTCCTCATTTTTCTTTTTATTAGATCATGGAGGGGTGCTTTATATATATATATATATTTATATAGAGATAACATGACTTGAATCTGGAACTTACTGGTTGCGATAAACACAGTGTGCACCCTTCAACTATGCTACAGGCTCGTATGATCATGGTGGGGACTTGCAGAATATGATGCATCTATCTTTTGACTTGCACTTTGTTGTGCAAACCTCATTACTTGTTTTTTTGAAAAACATTCTGCTTTTTCTTGTTTAAATTGCTCCAAATATTCTTATCGTGATTGCATTATTTTGCTTTTCCAGTTTTTTTTTTTTTAGCAAATCTAAATTTTACTTATTTGTTTAACTTTGGATTGTGGTCCATCCAGAGTAAGCACAAACATTTTCTTACTCTTGCTTTGTGTGTTTGAAACTCTGAAACTATATAGGTTGAAAGGAATGATCATTTCTACTTTCAGTTATTTTCAATTTTCTATGAAAATTGATATACAAGCATTCAGTTATAATTTGGATAAAGAAGTAACACTTGATCAACGTCTATGTTTACACTTAGCTTCATTGTGCTTCAGGTCCTATCTTCTATTTTTATTGCATCAGTTGTCATGAGGACCTGCATCTCTTTTCTGAAGCATCAACAACAACATGATTTTTGAAAAATGTGGAGCATCTCTGACTTGCAAGGTTGTAGCTATCGTTGTGACTTAGGAGTTGGAAAATCATGGCCAAAATGGGGAGCCTTGGCCGCAGGTCTAGAACATTTGGGTTTTCTTGGGATTTACCTTTCCTTGAGATCGTCTTATTCTCTTGTTTATGATAATCTCAAGTGCACGATTCTTTTGTAGTTGTAAAATTTTGACAAGAAATTTTGTGGGTTGCAGTGGATTTTTAAGAAAACCAAATGACACAATGAGGCTTATTATTTCAACTGTTGTTGGAGTAGTGTTTGGCTTCTTGATAGGGATTTCCTTTCCTACAGTTTCCTTGACAAAGGTTTGGAGATTTCTTGTCCAATTTTAAGCATGTTTATTTGGTAGCTCTACTCATTTATCTACGTTGATGGAAAACAGTTACTTATTATTTTATCTGAAATTGGCAGTTCACCTTTCCATCCAGCCTTTTTCCTTCGATTGATCTTACTTACATTGAGGATAAGAATTCAGGGCTTTCGACCCAAGCATTGTTGAACCATGCTTTGACTTCTCGTAATAAAAGCAGCTCAACACAAGCTCTTAACATGAATGATACTTCGAAGGTATGTTCCTTTTTCTTTGTGATTAAACTGAGCTAAAATTTTCTAAGTTTCAATTTCTTCTTCTGGAAATTTCATTTTTCATTTTTTTCCTTCATTGTTTTAGGAAAGTGCGACACATCATTTTCCCATACTATACATTCTTGTTTCTGAATACTAGTATGCATATATTATATATTTATTAAAAACATCACTTGAGGTGGTCTGCATATAAAACCATATGCAGAGGAACTTGTGGGGCCCACATGGTCCAATTATGATTCCATTTGTGAGTTGGCACTCAACCTCATCCGACTATTGTTGGCTTGAAAATTTTTTTTTAAATAAAATAAAAAAACCGTTAAGCTCTGAGACCAATGAATCAAGCATTAGGGTAGTTTGATGGGGCTGATTTTTCTCCCAACCATAATCCATGATGAGACCTTTCTTTAACCTGCGCCAATGGCATGCATCCAGGTGGACCGCCTCATCAGCTGACCTGTTGATGAAGAATGGAGGGGATCGATGTGGGGTAGGTAGGGATAGATTGAGTTGATAGGGCTTCACACCCAATGAGGCTTTACGCCATTCCTTTCGCAGGAGAGAATGCATAAGCACCAAGATTTCTTTTTTTCATTACTCAAGTCTAAGAAGCCAAAGACGCTTTACAATGCTTTATGTCCGAGAAAATAACCCTATATCTAACCTAAAATATAGAAACATTTTAATGGACAAGATTGAAATACGTAATTAAAATCTATGGACCGTGCCTACATAACTCAATGGAAACTCCATATAATTTAAAAATAATTAAAACAAAACATGAATGGACTGGGCCCAAAGGCTGGTCGACCCTTAGATCATGGGTCTGTCCTATGTCATTTGCATCGTGAACATGTGTGTGCATGTGCGCGCGTGCATGTGTGTGTGTGCACGTGTACATGTGCTTGGGTGCATGTGCACGTGCATGTGTTTGTGTCATGTGCGAGTGTGAGCGTGCGTGCGAATTTGGTCATAGGGGACCCTATGTCATGCCCCCAAAACTGGATTACTATGTTGAGTCCACGTCTTAGGGCGAGATGTTGCCGCTGTGGGGTGGCCAATTTAAATTTTTTCCCTGCGGCTGCAGTTCTCACAGGGTTCCGCGATGTGAGGCTGAGTCAATTTTCCTTGAGTTCACAAACATTCAGCAGAAGCTTGTGCAAATGATCAATATACATTTAAACATAATGCAAGACAAGATATCTAAGTAAGATCAACATACCTAGATGCATTAAAGCATTGAAGTTTGAACACAACAAATTATTAATTACAATGCTAGGGGCCACTAGAAACATGGGTGTCACAGCCCGAAATCTGTGGCCCGGTCAGATTCCATGTTGCCTACTGATAATGTATCACAACTCTCAAGTACGTATTCCTAAGTCTATCTCTTGATCCTCATAGTAATCCTCAATCTCTAAATCCTAGTTACATGGAAGGGACAATCCAGGGGTCAGTGAAAATTATGTGAACATTCAATTCTATTAGCATGTAAGATAATACAATAACATTGAAACTCCAGATAAATTTAATAAATGCATGGTGAACAAAGTAACATTCCAGGATAATAAGCAGTAAAATGGTCCCATAGTCTTTTCCCACATTCCTTGACATTCTCCTAACCACCAGGTAGCACTGGTCAATCACGGGGTCAAGTATCACAAGTACAAGACCACACACGGGTACCTCAAGATTCATAAGTGCGCATTCCACAGTGACCCACTGGTCAATAACAACATGGTGGTAGCAGAGGATCAAGTCCTTCCATGGCTGACTCATAGTCAGACAATTCGCTAACACGGCTGGCATGAGGCTAAACTACTATCCACGGCTGACATGAAGTTAGACAATATAAAAGCACACAGACTGTTTGTGTAAAGGACATAATCTTCGCACAGGTCTGGTGGTCTAGGGGTGTCTACGGTTAATTCCAATCTATCTCTTAAGGTCTCCCAAGTTTATCATAGACCAGGGTTTCAAGTTGTTCCACATTTTAATTCAAATATCCATAATTGAGTTGGTTTCCAAAACCAGCCCCTCGTTTGCCCCTATCCGCTACAGTATTGGTATCTGGTATGTGTGGAGACAAATCTCATAGCCATCCCTTTATAGATGTAATAATTCACGACTAACCATTCATACCATAGACATATATTGAGATATACATATTCAGCTTCAAGGATGCCATAAAAATATACTACATCAATCAGTTATGGCATAAAGAACATCTTATGCAAAAACAACTAAACGCAACCAATTCCTCTCTAAGTTATTCATCAAGCCTTTACTGTCATGTAGAAATCATCAACATAGATCACATAGAAGAGTATATCCACATATCAGATTCACACTGAAGTTTGTCTTTAAGACACCATCAGCTACTTAGAGTACGGCTGAACCCAACTCAATTCTATGATTCAGCTGAGGGATTTTCAATCCTTAATGGACTGCTTAATTGTAGTTGATTATCTCCCTTAGTTCTATTGCATCAAAGTGAAAGGTTACAACCCTGCTACATAGGAATTAATTGATTTTCATGGAATCAGATATCAAAACCTCAATATTTTTCCAAATTGAGGATTATATATAACACCCACAGTCAACACATCAAGGTGTCTGGTGATTCAGTCAACCCCAAAATCCTAAACTTGGGGTTCCAATCAATACCTCCCAATTGACGTTAATTTGGACATAGGTTAGCTTGTCAAAAATTCACATTATGAAGAATATAAACCCAGCCCAACACTATTATGCTGAAGTCTTAACGAATAATAATGAAAAAAAAAAGAAAAAAAGAAACAACCCATAAGAAAGGAGGGTTGGAGTGAAGTTGACCCAGACCAGCCCCTTTACAGGGTTTGGCCAATTCATAAACTCCAAGATGGAGTGTGGCGGTTCGCAAAACCCTTCCTCGGGTTTGGTTAGAGGGTTTGCACCTCATGCAACACAAACTGACATCAAATCCTTGGTGAATATCTGTCCTTAATCATGAATTTGAAAATCAATGCATACAAGAATCTCAAACATCTTTTAAACAATACAAAAATCAGATCTTAAGCAATTAGCGTTGAAAGCCTACTCTGCTTTGGTAGTGAACAGTCACCCTAGCAATATGAGGGAGGCTATAGGTCATCAACAGATCCCAAAAGCTGTTGATTTTCCGCATTCTTCTTGTTTCCACAAAATCCCTCTTTTAGTCACTAGATAAGCCTAGGTTTAGGGTTTGAAAAAGAGGATGCAAGAAAGGGAGAGAGGGATAGGTCATTTGATGAGATTTAGGGAAACAAAGGGGAGAATAGAGAAGCTAGGTTGCCGTTTGGGTTTTGTCTCAACAGAGGATGTCGACTACCATAAATAAAGGCCGATGGAGCATTGCGCAAGTGTCCTCTAGGAAACGAGTTGTGCATGTATGTATTCTTGTGCAAGGGCTTGCAGCAACTTCTTGTTGCCTGGGACATGTGCGCCTTGTGCACAAGGGGTCCCCCCCTCATTTGGTTCATTAACGCACTTAAGTTATAATAAAAGGGTCCCA
This sequence comes from Persea americana, assembly GCA_029852735.1. Taxonomy (NCBI): domain Eukaryota; kingdom Viridiplantae; phylum Streptophyta; class Magnoliopsida; order Laurales; family Lauraceae; genus Persea; species Persea americana. The sequence goes on along the minus strand of CM056809.1, from coordinate 41,362,138 downwards.
TCCTTCTCTTTAGCAAAAAGGCTACTACTTATTAGTCATTAAGTCTGGGTTCTACCGGTCACCTCTTAAACCTTTTTAATAATCAGGGGCCCATGAAATAGAATAAACTCTTATAACAACTATGGGCTCCACATAATATCTAATTATGTTACTCACACTAATTAAATAAATATACAAGGGATTTACATATTATAAACAAAAATCACCAAAGTAAACATATTCTTATAATTAATTACTCATGCCCCTACATTGGGGTCCGGGGTATTACAATGGGCCATTACAAAAGTTGTTGAAACAAAATAATCTTTCACCATACGATTATCTAGAGTACATCGTCTGCACTCCACTCAACTACGTCCTGCGGTTCCTCTTGTGCCACCGCAACCTCTTGCTCAGGGGTAAAGTTGTCATCACCTATAGCTCCAAGTGTAGCAATATCAGGTTTACAATAAACCTGGCAAGTAAGCAATGTAAATTGCATATACATATTGCATCAAATTAGAATTTAAAGATAGGAGGATTATTTGAACATCAAAGATGTCTACAAATAGGGAGAATTATGCAAGAATATAAATCACAGCAAGGAATTGTAAAGGACATCTCTGTACAAAATACTATAAGCAGAATGGAAAAACCATGTGGCTATATTCTCCCGACAATCACGATTGTTGCGTCGCAATCTTGGCTGAGAGCAGGTAGAAAAAAAGCACTGGTACTGCAAGACTCCATATGGGAGTTTAAATATGGCCATCAAATAGATATTAGGTATGTCACTGAAGCGACCCTGGGTCACATTCAAACAGAACTTTTTTTTTTTTTTTTGAATGGTACATTCAAACAGAACTACACTGCAGTGAGTATAAATATAATCAAAATCCACACATGGCTTAGTGGTATCAACTCAAGATACCTAGGAGGCTAGGACAAAGGGCTTGAATAGGCTGACAACCAAAAAGGGAACTACTCCAAGAAGCTTACGTGACAAATTCACATTTCCCATGAGTAACCTTTACAATCTTAAGGTTCTCTTATCTTAAACAAAATCATACAAATCCGGACAAAACGCAAAACGACTAAACAACCAACTCAATTGTACCTAAACTGAAGCAGTGAGATTCAAGACCAGGACCTGCAGGCCCTGATGGACCCGCTTGATGGGGTCCACATGATCTCTAATTTTGAGATCCCTATCATTAGTTTAGATAGTCTCTAAATTAGTAGAGTTGCTTAGTATATTTGCTTCCTAAATTTTATTTTGATTAAGATTAGGTAGTTTCTTATTTTAGAATGTCTTGGTTATTAAGAAACAGTGTTACTCTATATATAGAGGAGTCCCCTATTGTAATGTTTATGCTATATTCTTAATACAATTTGGAAGTTCTCTTGAGTGAGTTTTGGGTATTTTACCCGAAGTGATCTTAGGGTTTTGAGTCTTAGGGCTCGATCTCACCGTCGAAGGTGTAGATCTTCATCATTAACTAACCCAAAACGGGCAGCATTTCGGTATAAAAGAGTTATCCCTAAAATGGGTGAGAAAAGGTAATCGGATCCGACCAACTTAGAAGGATGACATTGCATAGTTGCGAGCCCACCAACCAAATTGACCCTAATTTGGATCCAGTTAAGTCTAGAGGAGGAAAGCCAACAATTTAATACGCTCTAGGCCTTAAAGACTGACTTACAATAAGTCAAATAGATTAGTTAAGGGTCCCGAAAACCATTGGCAAGTGTCTATACATAAAAGATACATGCATAAGACATGTAGATAAGTGGATAGAAAGTATAACGGACACAAGATCAATGCAGATTCAAGGAGCATTTACAATTTACCAAGCCTAAGTCTTGGATTGTCATTAACATGCAAGAATCATGCTATTCAACTCTCTGCACTCCTAGGAATTTGACTGTCCAAAGTTTATTAATACCTTTGTGCTTCTAATGGTGATTGGCATTCAAGGTCCTAGGCTCACATACTCTTGACTTACCATCCACTACACATGTTTCCGAACAACCCGTAGGTGAATATCAAGCTCAAACAGCACCTAATATAGTCTCATACTTAAATCAATTGCTAACAAGTCCTAAGGTCCAAGACTACTTCGAAATCCTGAGTTTAGGATCCCCAAACCAAGGGGTTCTCAGTTGATCCAAGACCACTAGATGATTGGCTGAGAATCTAAGGCTAAAAACATAAATAACCCTACTTCAGGGTTAACGGCTGGTTGAGGTGTATTGGTGAACAAAGGAGTCAAAACTCAAGTGTTCCGGGTTCAAATTGCAAGGTTTGAGGGTTAAGGGTTCAAAGCTCCAAAAGCATAAGGTCCAAGTGCAAGATGACCAGGAAAGGGGGTAAAAAATCCAAGGGGTGAAGGAGGTGAGGGTCAGTAGCTGGCTGGCTACTGCATTCAGCACAGCCGGCTAGTGCGCCCAATGCACTAAGTTGAGCATTGCACAGCCGGCTAGTGCTCCCAGTGCATCCGGCTGGTGCACTATTCAGCCAACTACTGCCAACGGTGGCATTGTTTTTGCATGCTTAATGTTGGATGCTGAAAGTAAACTCATGACTCGACGATCACTCATCTGTTGCTGGGATTGAAGATGTTTTAATGCCTCGTGATCAAAATATAAAACGAAGTCTTTTCCAATCAGATAGTGTTGCCAATGTCCCAATGCTTGCAAAATGCTGTAGAATTCTAGATCATATGGTGAATATTTGCGCATGGTATCAGAGAGCTTCTCACTGGAAAATGCAACCAGGTGACCTTGGCTACGAACTCCTCCAATGCCAACATTGGAAGCATCACAAGCAACTTCAAAGGCTTCGTCAAAATCTTGAAGTCGCAATAGAGGGGCTTCCGTCATCTTGTGCTTAATTCTTTCAAAGGCTCGAGTTGTTGGACTTGTCCATTTAAGTTCGCCCTTTTTCATATAGCCAGTGATGGGAGCCATAATACTGCTGATGTCGCGAATGAACCACTTATAGGATTTGGCAAGTCCGTGAAAACTCTGAACTTTAGTGATAGTAGTTTGAATTGGCCAATCAAGAATAGCTTGGTCTTTGGATGGATCCATCTCTATGCCCTTTGAAGATACAACTAAGCCAAGAAAAACCACAGAATTGCTTGTAAAAGCGCAATTTTTTTAGATTAACATAAAAGTGTTCTCGGTGAAGAAGTTGAAGGATGCTTTTCAAGTGATCAAGATGCTCATTTCTTGATTTGCTATAAACTAGAATATCATCAAAACAAACAATGACGAACTTACCAATAAAAGTTTTCAACAATTGATTCATAACATGCATGAATGTACTTGGAGCATTAGTAAGACCGAAAGGCATAACCAACCATTCATAAAGACCATCTTTAGTTTTGAAGGTTGTTTTCCATTTTCCACCTAGCCTGATTCCAATTTGATGATAGCCACTGCAAAGATCAATCTTTGAAAATATAGAAGCACCAGTCATAAGATCAAGCATGTCATCAATCCTAGGGATAGGGATGTCACGCCCCACCCTAGACACATGCATGATATTGTCCGCTTTGGCCCACGGGCCTCATGGTTTTGTTTTTGATGAGCCAGAACCCATCAAAAGGCTTTATGCAAGGTGAGGGTGTAAGCTCTACATATAAACCCATTCACTTTCCTCTCTATAGTCGACGTGGGACCATGGATGAAAATAGCTACGTAGCGGCCGCTATATCGGCCGTAGCGGCTGCCACCGCTACGCTACGACCGATTTATCGGCCGCCGCACTCGTAGCGGCCGCTACGTCCGTTATGGGGCCGCTACGACCGCTACAAGCCCGCTACGGGCCGCTACGACCGCTACGGGGTGAGAAAAATTCCTACTTTTCAAAATTTTTTTTTTAAATGCATAATAAGACTTATTTCTTTTCTTCTTCTCTTCAAATAACATTTCTACACAACTCTTCTACCCTTTTATGTTTAAAAGAACACCAAAAAGCACATGATCTTGTCGAATTACAGTCGATACAGAGAGTTCTTCTCTAAGTACATCTTATTAGACACCCCCTTTGGTAGATGTATTTTTTTCTCTAGGTATTCTTAAGTCTTGATTTCATGACATAGTTTTTTCTTTTCTGAACCTTTCATTAGTTTCTAAGTTAGCATAATCAAGCAACATGAACACATGTGAAAAAAATGATCATTACTATTATTTTCTATTTATACAGCGATACAGGATCTCATATAGTGAGGGGACCGCTACGCCCCCTTACCTTAGTTACTTTTGCAAAAAAAAAAACATTTTCTCTCATTTTCCAATATTCTAGATTTTCTAGAATTTTTTCATATTTTTTTGACGATTTTTCCAAATCGCACCGCTACGCTATGTATCGCCTGCTACGTAGCGTTTTGGCGGCAGGCCGCTACGCCCGCCGCTACCGCTATTTTCATCCTTGCGTGGGACTTCGGAGCGTCACAATCCACCCCCCTTAAGGCTGCACGTCCCTGTGCAGTAGCCTGCCAGTCCCTGTAGCCTGCCAGCCCTTTTGGCCCGCCCACTTGCACCAGACCACGGCAGGGGACCCACACTCGAACTACTCGAGAGTCGCTCTAATACCATTTGTTTGCATCCCAAGGATTAGTAGTTTCTTCAAAGCACTTAGGGCGGAATTCATTGAATCTCTTATATAGGGTATCTCTTTCACGATCCTTGCCCCCATTATTACTACCCCCACCTGAGCCATCTTTAATATTGCTGTGTCCTTCGCCATTCTCGCTTTGGCGGGTATGAATAGCAGTGATCTGCTCTTGGACTTGCGCATATGCCTTCATAAAATTCTCCAACATCAAACGGGCATATTCTGGCATCTCAACCGGTCCTCCATTCTGATTGGGGTTACCATTACCATTATCATTGACCATCTTTTCTCTTTTTCTGCAAAAGGGTACACATGTAACTTTAAGACAACAAAACGATTCTCATCTAAACAAGTGCTATACCCCATTGTAGCGTCCTCACCACGTATCCTAGGGTTGCTAATTCTTTTAATTGCCCAGATCTTATGCTCTGATACCATTTGTCACGCCCCACCCTAGACACATGCATGATTTTGTCCGCTTTGGCCCACGGGCCCCACTGTTTTGTTTTTGATGAGCCAGAACCCATCAAAATGCCTCATGCAAGGTAAGGGTATAAGCTCTATATATAAACCCATTCACTTTCCTCTTTATAGTCGATGTGGGACTCCGGGGCGTCACAATCCACCCCCCTTAAGGCTGCACGTCCCTGTGCAGTAGCCTGCCAGTCTCTGTAGCTTGTCAGCCCTCTTGGCCCGCCCACATGGAAACCCGTCCACTTGCACCAGACCACGGCAGGGGACACACACTCGAACTAGTCGACAGTCGGCTTTGATACCACTTTGTAACGACCCAGAATCCGGGGCCCTTTGAATTCTGTGCCGAGACTCGTAAGCATCACACACATAGGTTAAATCAAAGATCACATAAATATTCAGGCATTTACCAAGTTAACCAACTTGTATTAAAAATCCAAATCTAATAAACAAATGTAACATTGACCAATAAAATAAAATAATTGCTATGTTTTTCAAATGAAATAATCTAAACAATATATTAAATCTAATTCTTCTTCAACTATGTGGCTTCGAAGCTCAAGTACGCATCCCAAAGTTTATCTCCCGGTCACCAAGATTTTCCTGAGTCGCTAAATCCTGATTACCTGGTTTGGGGCAAATCCACAAAATATCAGTACAACTGGGTGAATAGATATTCTAATCTATTTGTACAGTTAAACATACACTTAGATAAAATTACACAACAAATTAAAGTAATATCTCAAAGTCTCATTTAAGCCAAAGTTGGAATTGGGTCAAACAAACGACAACCTCCTAGCCACCTGAGCACTAGCCCAAAGTTCATGTTCCACAAAGATATCACATGTACAAAGAGTTCCCAAATCTCATTCCTGGACATCTCAAAAATCATTCTTTTTTGTCCCAAAGCAAAATCGACCGCGAAGGTCCAAAATGAAATCGACCACCAAGGCCCAAAATGAAACTGACCCCCAAGGTTCAAAATGAAACCGACTACCATGGTCCAAAATGCAACCGAACCCCAGGGTCCAAAATGAAACCGACCTCCAAGGTCCAAAATGAAACCGACCACCATGGTCCAAAAATAAGATCGACCCCCAGGGTCCAAAACCAGCAAACTAGCACCATAAAATCGACCTTCCCAAAAAGGTCCTCGGCACATGCTCATGGTCTAGGGGTGTCCAAAAGGTTCCTCCAAACAAACAAGGTCATCGTATATCAGTGTTCCAATTCAAATAGCAAATATATGTCATAAAAAATTTGATATTTAGCATGTCCTCAACATTAGTAAAGGGCAAATTCCATAATCAACCCTTTCTCAATTATGTAGATTTAACCAGCCCCAGTCCGAATCAAAATTGGTATACAAGGTGAGATGGGTCAATTACATAACTCACCCTTTACAGTTTTGAGGGAAATATTCAATTACCAAATTAATCACAAAATATACATATACAAACCACAAATTTATCATGTGAGATCCCCAAAAGACATAAGCATATTAACCCATATACATATTTCAAGTCACCATATATTCAAATAACAGGGTCCAAAATACATATTTGACAAATCAAGAACTAAAGGAGACAATTCAAACAATTTGCAAATAATAGTAATGAATAACCAGCCTTTGTTTGCAATTTCAGAAAACTTAGGACTCATCTATAGCATTCTTCACATTCAACAATTTATTTAAATAAGCCAAAGGGTTTAATCATAATTTCTTGAGACTGGAAGGACCGCCTTGCAAATTCAGACTTTATATAAGGCTGGAAATTCCTACCCAAAAACCCTATCTTGATGTATTCCCAAGAAATTAAGTCATAAGGGCCTTATCTAAGTTTATTAGAAACTACCAGGGCCTATTCCAAATTTTGAAACTCATATAACCAAGAAAGGATCCTTACAGAACTCTATTTTCTGTATAGAAAGGCCTCACGTCTGGTATATTCTGACTGTTGGATAGTGGGCCCCACCGGGCCTGGTCCCCCAAAAGATCCTCACTACTATGGTCGCCCAACTCTACCCTGCCCAATTAATGGACCAGATCCTTCATCAGGTCAGCCAAGAGGTTCCACTAAGGCCTGTCGACAAAACAGCCCAAAAATACAAACTTCCGCCTCCCTTCTTTCCAACCAACTGGATGGTGGGCCAGATGGGACCCACTCCACATAGGTCCACCACTCTAGAGGTCGCCCATGGGTCCACAAATAGATCCATGGATCAGATTAATCATCAAGTGGGCCATGGGGTCCCACAACTTCAATCGACCAAAACATGCCATAAACGTGCAGAAACCAGAAATTCCAGTCTCTGGGTGTCTCTGGGTGGATTTTCTTGTTGATTTGCCATTCTTTGATCATGAAAACATTGCTTAGAAACCTACAATTCATAACGAATCAATTCCTCAAACCATAGCATCTGAAAAATAGATTTTATCTCATCAATCCTATCAACTAGTGTGTCAATTGTGAAAATTCTGTGATGTAACAGTCTCTAGTTAGCGAGCAACAATCAATCCATCATATGTACCGATTAGATATAAAGTTTTGAAGAATCTTATGGTGAAAATATAGCATCCTTATACCAATACAGTCTTCTACTGTGTTGCCTACAACCAACCATAAAGTCCAATACAAGCATATGCAGAAATCTACTCACCATAAAATAGAGGAAAAATACACGAGCAAGCCAGGAATTCAGAACCATACAATTAGATCAGAAATCTCTACTCACCTGATGGCTAACTAGAGCTGGTTCTTCCTCCTCCTAATTTTCTTCAAGGCTAATTCTAAACTAGGCTTCTGGATTGATTAATATATAGAGGCTAGAAGTCAGAGTCTTTCCCAAAGTCCTCTTTCTAATTTTATTATTTCATTCTCTTATACTTTCTAATTCTAATCTTAATTCTAGTTACTGTACAGCTACTCCCCTTTTCTGAAAATCCATTCACGTCTACATGTATAATAGTTTAAACAACTAAAGTCCTACCTGGGCCAAACCATACCTGAGGCCCAGGTAACCCAGGATATTACAAGGGAAATGATAGTTTACTATGAGTTTATTGATGGCACGACTATCCTCACATATATGCCAACTTCCATACTTCTTTAGAGTAAGGAGAGTGGGTATTCACATGGTCTAAGGCTTTCGTGAATATATCCCTGTTGCAAAAGATCGTGAACCTGTATCTTAAGTTCAACATGTAGGAATGGACTGATCCGGTAAGAACGAAGATTAGGGAGATATGCTTCTGGAAGTAGATCTATGACATCATTGGCTTGTTGTATGTCTTGCATTGGTAGCAATTTATTTTGATGTTAATCAAGAATTAAAACAGAGAAATCATTAAGCAATGGTTTTACCTCTTGAGAAATAGATGGTGATGCAAGATATACCCTCAAATGCCACATCTAGGGCCCATGATAGTTTGGCGATTTTTCAATTTTATTTAATTAATTGTCATTAGTTGCTTTTTTATTTTATTTTAATGAGTCTTAAATTAGGATATGATTCTAGTTTACTTAGTTTCCTAGTTTAATTAGGTTTCTTAGCTCCTAAGTTATGTTTTTATTATTTGTATGACATTGTAGAGAAGAGATTCTTAGAGAGTTGATTAATTGAATTGGGTGTTCCCATTGAGGTGCGTCCTCGTTATCGTCTCTGCGGAGACTTGTTGAAGTGTCTACAGACACGCGCTTCAACACCATGTTGTGATTCGACAGTCCACGCAAGCCCTAACCCTAGGGCCTGCATCAATTGGTATCAGAACCGAACGATCCTTCGATCGATTGGCATGATTACCCCTATCCATTCCTTCTCCATTCCATCACCGATCTTCCTTTCCAACAACATCCATTCGAACCAACCCAGCCTATCAAAACCTAAAACCCTTGCCTACCCTCCCTGCTATGTTGAACCCATTCCAACATCCAAACTGAAGCCTTGAAGAGAACCATCACCATTCGAAACCCGAGCACCCCATCGTCATTCCACCCTTAGAATCCCGTGTCTAACCCCACTGTCAAACCTCAATCCTCACAATTCCACCATCCTTGTTCAAAACCCCACCTTTAATTGAAAGCCATCAAACCCAAACAGCCTTATTGCTGTAACCACCGTCACTTTTCCCAAAAAAAAAAAAAAAGAACCCCATTGTCTGAAACTCTGCAAGCCCTATTTGAAGCCCCAACCGCAACCTACACCCTCCCGACCAATCCTCAGAACCTTTCAACCCCATCTGTACCTTACCCTATTGTCCATCTTCACTACCATTAGACGTCAATCGTTCCGTGCCGTGCCGTGCTGGCATGACACAACAGCATATTGGCCGGGTCGTGCTAGCACTGCATGACAGTCATGCCGTGCCGGCTGGCCGGAGGGGTCATTCTAACGCGGCCCGTCTATGTGGTACCTATATTCCTTTCGTGCCGTGCGGGTTCGTCTTGTTGGGTACCTTTTGGGCTTAAAAAACAAAGGTCTTAACACTAAAAAATGAAAATAATACACACAAAGAAGAGTATGACACACATATTTAAGTGGTTCGGTCAAACTCGACATTCTCCACTGAGAAGAGAAACATTTGGATCTTTTCTACTTGAAGGTTTTTCAATAGGATTACCTTCAAAACTTTTACAATCTTTTCGGAAAATAAAAATAAAATAATAGACTATATTTTTTATATTTGCAATGAAGGAAAAATAATAGACTTGTAGTCCACTAATGTATTCGGTTGGATCATAATCTTCAATTTATGCTGACTTCTGCTTTCTCTTGTCAGCCAAATACCAGTCTCGTAGGCAAACACAGCACTCTACTGTTTCTTCAGTTAAATTCGTCCTCCTGTCATCCACCACACGTCCACCTGCACTAAAAGCTTGTTCTGATGCGACGGAAGACATTGGAATAGTTAGTAGATCATGAACCATGGCGGATAACACTGGAAATTTGCTTTTGTATGCTTTCCACCAGGTTGAGATGTCAAAACTAGATGCAACCTATATCTCTAATACACCCAAGTCAAGATACGAGGATAACTCCGTCACAACTTGACTTGGGCTGGACTCTGGAGGCTTTGCCCATTTTGCGATAAAAGAAATCCCATGAAACTCCACCTGATTACTAGACTTGTTGAGGGGCTAGTGGTTTACCCATTTTGGACATATTCTTCAAAAAATTCATTTTCAGCAAATACAAATGGTAATTCAGCTTGTACAATCATTTTAACAAGTAATTGTCTAGCATTAACAACATTATAATAAAAAAGTTCCAAACTACTACCACTAGCAGTAGAAATTTGGGTCTGTGCCCTTGACCCTTCCCTTAGAGGCCTCGAAATATGTTTGGGTTCACAGTTATTCTTATGCCTCATCAAATCCGGTACCCCCACGTGAATCATTAACATAAATCTTACCATAATATTTACATTTTGCCTTATAAACATCCATTTCATGTTTGTCTTTAACCTTTAATAATTCATATGCTTGCCAAACTACATAAGTTTTGGGTCTCTTATATGTTCTACGGGCACTAGTAGCTTCTACAAGGACTTCTTCCCCTACTTATTCTTCTTCCAATTCTACATAATCGTCTTCTTCCCCTAAATTAACGGAAGAAACATCTCGGGCAATATTCCTAGAAGATCATCCAGCCATACTAAAAAGGTTAAATTTGAAACAAAAAGATATATAATAATAGTAATAGAGATTTTTGTGATAATTAATATGAGAAAGGGGAGAAGATGAGAGTTAATATAATATATTATAGACTATGTAGGAATATGGAATGTCAAATTTAAATGAAATAAGTACGTCAAAATTTTTGTAGGGCCTTAATCTTGTCTCTTGATGACTTGATCTTTGTCCCCCCCCCCCCACCCCACCACCACAAAAAAAAAAAACCTTCTTAGAGAGAGTGAGAGAGTTGAATGCTTTGAGAGTGTTGAGAGAGTTGGATGATTTTTTGGTGAGAAATGATAATGGGAGGCCCCCCATTTATAGACTTTTGAAAATTCAAAAAGACAAAAAATGTCCCAAATACGATTGTTTTATGGCTGTTGGGATGGGGTAAAAAGGTCAAAACATGCCATATGGCCATTTTATGGCTGTTGGCGGTTAAAATAGTCATTTTACCCCTGTCCCGTGCCGTGCTTGGTATAGTGGCCCATGGGCCGGGCCAGGCCACAGCACGTTGACCATCGTGCTGGGCCCGCCCATTTGACATCTCTACCTACTATTACTTGAGCAGGAAAAAAAATAGAGGAAGAAGACGTACCTGGTTGTCGTTTTCGCTCGCCTAGCCACTACACCATCTGCTGAGACCATCGCCACTGTAGACTCCAGCCACAGCCATTGCCACCTGTAAAGAAATAGGCCATCAGGTCAGCTCGACCCTGACCTGATGGCCTATTTCTTTACACCACCGTCGTTGCTATGCCTGAGGAGATTGCTAGAAGCCGCCGCCCGTCGAGATCTTCGCCTCTGGGTGTCATGGTCACTGCTAGCGGCCCCCCATCATTTCCTCTCCCTTCTTTGAAGCACAACACCGAAAAGGGTTCTAATCATGGTTATAAAGATTGGACTCAGGACCCGATTCAACCATGGCCGACTCCGAGTTGGGTTCAGCTCCATGTCAAGCCCAGAAAAATATTTTAAAAGAAGAAAAATAGAGAAAAAGAATCCCAGTCAACTAATAAGTGAAGAAGAAGAGGTGTTCCATGTGGGTGGAAGAGAGAGAGAGAGAGTTGGGTTGGCTGGGCAAAGGAAAGAAACGGAAAAAACAAGGGAGGAAGAGGAGAGCATACCTGGCACCATAGCAGCAGCCCATCAGCAATAACAGTAAGTAGTAGGCAGTAACAGCAGCATTGTTGCAACAGCAGACAATAGGCAATAGGCCAGCAGTAATAGGCAGTAGGCAGCACATCAACAGCAGTTGGCAGCAGTAGGCCAGCGGTAATAGGCAGTAGGCAGCACAACAACTGTAGTGGGCAGCACTCTAACAGTGTAGTTGCAACAGTAGCAAGAGGAGACTGCACTGTAGACAACAACCCAGGTATGCTTTTTTATTTTCAAATTTCAAGGGCCTCTCTCTCTCTCTCTATATATATATCCAGTGCTGGCCAGCTGTCTTGTACTTTCCTTTTGGTTTTTTTTGTCTGGTCCTCGTATCCTCCTGTCCCCTCTTTTTTTTTTTTCCTTCTTTTTTGTTCAAGTTGACTCGTGGGACTTGCCTGCGTTGCTTGGGACTCGGGCGACTCCCATCCATTTGAGTTCGAGTCGACTCGGACTCGTCCGATTTTTTAAACCATGGTTCTAATCCCTTTCCTTTTCTTTCGTTGCGAAGACCGAGACGAACAAAGAGATTGGGTCGAGTTCAGGTTCGGGTCTGATCTTACCCGTCTTGATGGAATCTAATTTCACAGCCGTAGGTCAAGTCCAGTTCGGACCTTGTTTGGGTTCAACCTGTTTTAAAGAAGCTCATAATCGACGCCACAACAGAGTCGTATTCAGCAGAGCCAACAAGGTTTGATGAGTCCGAGTGCCATTTGACAAAATCAAAAGCTCTATTTTTGTTGTTGTAATTGCAGTGCCATTCGAAGTTGGATTTCAAATCCGTTTTCGCCTACGCTTTCATGGAGAGCAGATCTACTGAAAAGGTTAGTCCATTTTTAGATTAGAGTCAATATGAAATGGAATATCAGTAGATTCCACAATGAGCTTTAAAGAGCCAAATATGCACTTAAATATGGAATATGGTATGTTGAGAATGAAGACTATTTTCACAATTTCTTGATTTGAAACAAGAGTTGTCCGTTCTCGAACACTCTAACCAATTTTCAAGGCTTCAAGATGCATGTAGATTAAAGGATGATGAGGAACACGGTTTAATTAGCTTTTTGAGAGGCTTGAGACTGGATATAGTGGAGAGAATGAATGATTGCAAGACTATTCATGAGGCATATTGGGAAGCAATTCATGTGGAGCGCGTGCTTAAATGATCTCATTTGGCGAAAGTTATGCCTCAAGAAGGAAAGTTACCTCAAATAACAACAGACCGCCATGTTGAGGAACCAGTGACAGACGAATTGTAGACTGAGAAGCCAGAGTAGACGCAAATGACTCCCCAACTAAAGTTGGCCACGAATTTCCTCCTATGGGTAATGGCGACCAAGATGTAAGGCAGCAAGGGAAAAAGCACCAATTGTTGAAACTTCCCTCATTGACGTCATCTTCGGAGATGATCGACAGATAGTTAGAGATTGTGATTTGATTGTGTAGGTTCAACAAGTAAAAACATTGAACGGTTCGATTGCACATCAACACAAATATCAGACATCAAAATAAGCGATGCGCCAAATCTGCCTCAAGTTGCAAAAGGAGACCAGCCGAAGATTTCAAGTCATACATAGCAATTAAAGCTCAACCAACAGATTGGAAGTTTGTCCAACTGATCGAATACCCAGGAGGACATGTACCGAACTTTAGGTTGAGTTGTCTCCAAGCTCGGGAGAATGATGCAGTATAAACCTCAAGGGCCACATGTGTAGGGCGCAAGATAGTTTATGGATTTTCCTATTTTATTTAATTAATTGTCATTAGTTACTATTTTTTTATTTTAACGAGTCCTAATTAGGATATGATTCTAGTACGTTTCTTAGGCCCAAGTTATATTTTTATTATTTATATGGCATTGTAGAGAAGAGATTCTTAGAGAGTTGATTAATTGAATTGAGTTTTTCCATTGAGGTGTGTCCTCGTTATCGTCTCTGTGGAAACTTGTTGAAGTGTCTACGGACACGTGCTTCGACACTCCATGAAAGCCCTAACCCTAGGGCCTGCATCAGATGACTTTGGGTCTTTTTTTTATTGTCACCTGCTAGGTATTTAAAGCATACTATACACCTTGCCTCTTTACTTTCTACTTCAAATTTACGCATTGTGAGGTTGTACGCAGAAGGAGTATCTTGTGGTGATGAAGATGGAGTCTCCATGGGTTTCAACTGAATTCGCCATCCATTATAATATATTAAGCTAAGAGGTTTTGGCTTCAATTTTGACCGTCGGTTATAATTTTGACTGACGGTTATGTAACTACTCATGCAACTACACACTCATTTTCCCATCAAACCACTCATGTTTCAGTTGTACCTATGTAACTATACCCTTTTTGCTCCAATTTCTCTATTTCTATTTTATCCAACTTGTCATATGGAAAGAGGTAATTTTTTTAATATGTGATTATTTATTTTGTAGTGTAGGGAGATAGTGTGCTGAGCATGGGTTATTGGGCTAGTCCCATTTAAAAGTGTATGTGTTATCTGTATGGTTAGTGATGACCTTAAGGTGTTGGAGCGAAAGCTGACCAACTAAGATGTGGGCTACATTCATCAGAATAACATCACATTTAACATTGTCTTCATATGAGCCAAGTTTTAAAGGAACATTGCACTGGTGGGTGGTTGGAATAGAATAATCGCCTACCCATGCAACTCTATAAGGCTTTGAGTGCTTCGTAGTTAATTGAATTTTCTCAACTGCTTCTTTGGATATGGCATTCATAGCCCTACCACCATCAATATTTACATTGTCACCCTGACCTTTACAACTTACTCTTGTTCGAAAAATAGGGGCCTAATTTGCATTTTTATCCTTGGTACCATCTGCGACTAAAAGGCACTGGTGAAGGATAAGCAATGGACTTTCATCATCAACGACTGTAACCTCAAGCGATAGTTCTGTCTCAAGCGGTTGTTAGGCTGCTCCATTTATATGTGCTCATCGTAGGGTTCATCATCATCTGGCACACCTTCACAATGCAAATTCTTGTGTGGACATTCTTTGGCATAATGGCCTCTTTGCTTGCAAGAATGGCATATAATATCTTGCCGATCTGTTCTTCCATGTCCCCGAGCATTATTTTGGTTTGCTTGCTGTCTCTGATTTTGCTCGTGATTTTGTTGAACCTGTGGCAGAGCTTGTCGCTCCCTTTGAATTTGATTCTATGGTTGGCCTGGAGGTGGTCAGAACCCTTGTTGTGCGGTTTAGTTGAAATTAGCATTTGTACCCTTTCTATTGATAGACTCTCCGAGTTGGGTACCGAAGTGTCCTCAGTCTAAAGCAACTTTTGCTTAACTCGCCGCGCCTTGCAAGAGATTTCATCAATGTTGTTAAAGTCTAACATTACCATCTCAGGCTTTATGTTTAGGCACAATCGGTCCTGATAATGGGTGACCATTAGCTGATCCGACTCATTAGTTTTATGACGGATACAAAGCTCATGGAATTTATGAGTCTATTCATCTATGGACATGGAACCTTGCTGAAGATTGATGAGCTCTAGCTGGAATGAGTCAAGGTAGTCGGATGACAGATATTTGCCTTGCAATCTTTCTTTCATAAGTTCCCAACGGGTGGATAGGAGGGGGACCGTCATCAATATTATTCCACCAAATTCTAGCACTTTCAGCTTCATCTTGATGAAAGTTACTCGTTGAGAATCTTCTATGTGGTACCAAGTGAAATAATCCACAAGCGAAGTAAGCCAGTCAAGGAGGGTTTCAGTCAAGGAGGGCTTTAGAATCAAATTGCCCAGAAAAATTAGCAAAACCTCTAAATTGACTTTCTATGAGAGGCCATCTTGGTGTGGGGCATGTGGTATGTCATTATCATTCGTCTCATCAAAGAGATGTTGAAGGAACTCTTGGACTAATTCACAGGGATCAACATCCAACTAAGGTATTGGAGGTTGTGGGACGGAAGCACTGGAAGATTCACCATTAGGGTTTGTGGAGACCTTACTGAGTTCACCAACTGTGGTGTCTTAAGGCTTGCACCCATGCATATAAATCTGATATGCAGTTGTCGCGCGAAATGTCGGTGAGTCTAGTGCGAAAAACCAATGCGGGTAGCCATGGGTGATGAGTTTTATTTTAACAGTTGTTCAGTTTGGGTTTTGGTCAAACCCAGACCCAAGCCGAATAGTCAATGGAGCGGCTCGGGTTGTGCAAGATAATGCCACATGAGAAGGCCTTTGTTCTGCCTTGAATAGCGTTTAGAGAATTGAATAAAAGAGAGGAAAGCGACCTCTTACTTTCTGCGTTGGGGTTCAACGAAGGAGATTGCCTGCTAGAGGGAAGGGCTGAGCTCAGGGATGCTATCTGCAGCAACAAGAAGGCAGAGACGACGCAGCTTGCTGCTGCTATTCGCTGCACTTGACTGGAAGAGGTGAGAAACAGAAGTGAGTTGAGGTGCTGGTGGTCTTCGACGAGAGCAGACCAAGCCTTGGTGCGAGGCACTTTCTGCACTTGAATCTCTTTCTTCTCTCGCATCTTCTAATCCCCCTCCCCCTTTCCCCCCTTTTTTTGCTCTAGGTTTGAAATCTGGTAGAAAGGGATGGTTCGATTTGGTTGGGGTTGGGGATTGGGGTTTGGAAAATTGCAGAGGTTGGGTTTAGTGTGATTGGATTTTGGGAAAGTCTGGTTTAGGGATTTTTTGGAGGGATTTTGTGGATCGGCCAAAAAGGAATTGGGATTTATGGTTTGGGGAATTGGGGATTTTTGTTTTGGTGGGGTTCAGATGATGGATTTGGGGTTTTGGATGGTCTGATGTGGGGAATTAGGGCTTCGGTTGTAGGGTTTGGGTTGGTTACGGTGAGGGTTTGGGACAGTGATGAGTATAGTGGATTTTGAGTTCGGTATGGTGGGAATTTGGGTTGGGATGATGTGGAGATGGGTTCGGTTGAACAAAGATAGGTTAGGGCTTGGGACTAATTTGGGAAGAGGGTTTTGGGGTAGTGGACTCTCGGTGAAGGGGGCTGGGGCTGTCAGTTTACTGTGGGTGATGAGAAAGAGAATCCGGGAAGGATAGATGTCTCCCCATCGATCGGAATTCGGCTCTAATACCAAACCGGTGCAGTCCCGGATCCTTGATCTGAAAAATCGATCAATCTCCCGAGGGATTGAATGAATCAACAGATGGATTCCGGCACTGGAGCACACACACAACCTTAGAACACATTATCATTGAAGAAAACTGAAATAACTCTTTGATTAATTTGAATAAGCTGTAAGTAGCTACAATGGGGACTCAACTATATACAGGAGTATAATTGTTTCTTAGCGAACAAGAGTTTCTATATAAAATTGGAAACTGCGAACTGGCCAATCCCTGTCAAACAAGAAATAGAAATTAGAAATTGCCTCTTAACTGAATAAAAATAGGGATAGGGATAAGTTTGGATTTCCATAGCAGCTGTCAGTCACAATTGGCCCTGTTGGCTGAACCCAATGGACCGGGTTGACCTCTGGATCAACATGTGGGACTGGTTGATTTCTTGGGCCTGGTCCGTACTGCATCACTTTTACCATTGCACCAAAGCAATGACCCTATCTATAGAGTAAGGGGCTGCTTTATTAAATGGGGTCAAACTTGTCCACATAAATCTGAGAGATTGGTTCATTGAGTTCCCATATCTAACCTCATTCACACGCTGTGGTTGAAATCAGGATACCTTTCTATTATTAGAGAGAATCACTTTTGACATGTTAACCTTTTAAAAATAGTTTTTTTTTTTTTTAAAGAAAAAGGCTCCCATATTTTCAAACAACCCAAGATCAGTCCCTGCCTTTTCTGTTTTTGCGAAAGACGCATTGTTTGACTATGTAGCAGTGACTGTTAGTCTTTTTAGATAGATGACAGAAATACCATTTAACTTATCACATCTCACTAACTCAAGTTACTTTATGTGGGGCCCACCTGAATGCATGATGACCAAGAAAGGCATGGCAATGGAAAGGCTTGGATGTAGATTAGGAAAATTGGGAACATTAAGCTATTCAAATGACCCAGCCTCTGGTCTACAAAGTTTAACGGGCAAAATTGTCTATCTTTTCACTCGAGAAATGATTCATTTGAGTTTTTCATAAAAGTAAACCTGTCCAAATAATAATAATAATAATAACAACAACTGTCACGTTACTTTTTGTATGGTTGGACTGTTAGTCAAGGGCAGTTTTAGTAAAAACGTAAAATATAGTGTCCTTTTTTGCAAAAAGCTCTTGTAAAAAGGCAATAGGACAGGTTAGAAAATTAGGTTGGCTGTGATTGAACTACGTAGTTGTAGTTGGCATTGGAGCAGAAAATGAAGCAGCTTGTATAGATGTAGCATGGAGTATCCAAGTATCTTAAAAAATGGAGTAGCTTAATGTGCAATGCTAATCAGCTCTGTATTTCAGTTCTAAATGCGTAGCAGATGATTTGGTACTCAGTACTGTAATTGCTTTATTTTATTTAAACAGTCAAGTCATTCTATTACTATTTGTGTAGTTTAAATGTGCAGGTCTTCAACTATTTCATTTGCTAAACCTATAAACAAGGAAAATAACTTTATCTGAGCTAAGATCTTTTTTTAATTTCCCGTAACAATGAAAAAAATGAACACTTTCTATACGCTTTTGTAAAGTCTTTATTTTCTGCACTTGAATATATGGTTCTTCTGTCACACACACACACAGAGAGAGAGAGAGAGAGAGAGAGAGAGAGAGCCTTCTCACAAGTTGTCACAACATTGATTGCTTCCCCTTGTGATCTGTTGTAGATATATGTTTCAACAAATCCACGAGGTGCTGAGAGACTACCTCCAGGCATTATTGTTTCAGAATCAGATTTTTATCTTCGTAGATTGTGGGGCAAGCCCAGCGAGGTGTGTTTTCTTCTATAATCTCTATTTAGGAATGGCTTTGACTAAAGTGAGCTACTATTGGCAGATTTTTTTTTTTTTTTTTTTTTATAATTTTCAATGCTTGTAATAACATCCATGGACACTTCTTTAAACTTTAATGTTATAAATAGTCAAACATGGAGTTTTCATCCTGTTTCGTACTTGCTGATTTGTGGAAGTTAGGCAATGAAATTGATGAATTAGTTCGTGTAACAGATTCATATATATATATATATATATGTATGTATGTATGTATGTATGTATATGTGTATGTGTATATATATATTTCATGATTTAAAATGTAGGCCCATACGTACTGGTATCTGCCTGGACTGTGACAATGTTTTGCTAGGAAATTGGTCTGTGTATCATCACGGTCCATATTACCAAAGTATTGGTTAAATATCAGTCAGTAAAGCTGATATTTTGAAAATATCGGTCATAACTGCTCGAAAACAGCGGGTTAAAAAAGAAAGAAAGAAGAGGAGTAGAGAGTCTATTGCCAGGAAGGGGCAAAACAAAGGGGGAAAAAACCCCTACATAGCATGCAGTTGCAGAAGAAGGAAAAATAATAATAATAAAAAGTGGTACCTGGACCAGCCGCCTACTGTTCATCCACCACCAGGCACTGCTGCTGGTTTTCTCTGTCCGTGGTTTTTTGGGTTTTGGATGTCGTGTTTCTAGAAAAGGTTAAGACTCAGAACCCATTTTTGGGTTTTCTGTTGTGGAGACATTTTCATGCCTTTGTGTGAACTTGTGGGCACCACAGTGCTCCCCATCAATTAAAAATCTAAGGCATTCAAACTAACGCCACTATCTTGTATGTGAAGCAGTGCAGGGAAGGGAGAATAGCCAACGGGCTATTCTCCAAGCCAAATGGCTTAGGATAGGGATCCCTACGGATCAATAGTCTTGGGCTCACACCATAGACAAGAACAATTCAGAGAAAACTCATTCTACTTCATATTCGATGTCCCCCATTGGAGAAGATTACATCTCCTTATATAGATAAACAATCACTATTCTATCCTAGCTTGCTAGCCAACGCTAAGGAAACACGCACATAGCATAGGACGGTGCAGCATAGGGCGGTGCCGATTTCTTCTTCTATCAGAGACAGTTTGAAAGATCAGCTGTCTTGAAAGAGCAGCTGTAAATGTGGACTTATTGCTTCCTTGTGGGCCGGGCCTTCGGGTTTAAAGCTTAAGAGGGGGCCCAATAGTCTGGCATGCGTCAGTATGGGTCCCAAACAGATTTCATTAAAATTGGAGATGAACCCACTGTTAGATTGGTTAGATTTTATATTTTTTAAA
This sequence comes from Persea americana, assembly GCA_029852735.1. NCBI lineage: Eukaryota > Viridiplantae > Streptophyta > Magnoliopsida > Laurales > Lauraceae > Persea > Persea americana. The sequence continues at coordinate 41,342,032 of CM056809.1, read as the reverse complement.
TTTCAATTAAATTCGATCAATAGGACTGTGTTTCGATTGGTTCAAGTTGTTAATTGGTGGGCCTCATTCCACAAATTTGATGTAGACTCTCTATTTTTTTAATCGAAGCCCTCTAATGAAGTCCACTTGTGAAAACTTTAAACCACTAAAATAAGTACCCCCATATTTGGACAAGCCCTTAATAAATTCCACTCTGGTAAGACGTGGACAGTTGGACCAACTATTAGATTGATCAATTGCTTGCTAATAAAATGTTAAGAAAAAGAGTAATGTATATATGTATTTTTTAATTTAAGCACTCAATACTAATAGATAACTCATAAATATGATTGCATTATACAATTTTTTTTTTTTTTGCATTTGTTCTTCTTTTAATATTACATGTAACTCTCTTTAATTTTTAACATAATTTAAACAATTTCAGACAAAATTGCAATACAGGATGTTATGACTTGGGGGACCAATATTTTATTTTGAAGTGTGTACTAAGGCAAAAAATCTGTTTTCTAGCAGCACCTTTCAATATTCTGGATTTTCTAGAATTTTTTTTTCAAATTTTTTTGGGGTCGAAAAAAATTCACACTGCAAAGACTGCGACAAATTGCAAACCGCAATGCGACACCTCGTCTTATCGGTTTTTGGGGTTGGCCTCAGCGGCAACTGATACCGCAATTTTAATCCATGATATATATACATAAGGTATGTTCTCTTATGAGCAAAATGCATGTGGCTTATATGCAGTCCAGCTCTTGGGGCCCACTTAGATGCAAGTTTATCAATGAGAGTCAGAGGATATTCCATGTTGACAATGTAAAAAGCATACCAAGCTTCCTTTCTTAGAGAGTTACTTGAATTGGCATTTGTCATTCTTTGGTCTGATTGAGCAAGACTACAAGTGTTGAAAACTGCAAGTTGGCCATAGAAGTTTTTGACTTATAATGGAAGTACATCAACAGGCCAACACAACACGGCAATATTGCATATCCAATATTAGAAGTATCCACTAGCACATCAAGCATGGCGGCATTTCTTAACATTAGGAGGCATTGACTCATAAAGAAGAATCCTACAAGTGTCCTGGCGTGCAATGTGTGATGATTGTTATGTGTTGTTAGATTAGGGGTGGAAATGGGGCAGGTCAAGGTGATGCATTACTAATTCCACACCTATCCCGCCTAGCATACAACCCATCCCAAACCTGCGCCAGCCCCTGTGGCGAGTCTAATGTCATCAGTTTCAAATCCGCACTGCAACCTTCCATTGAACTTCATACCCCGCCCCGACCCGCCCCATATGTGATGACTTGGCTTAAGTAGGATGTCTGGTGGTATATTCATGGCATAAAATGCCACATTAAAAAAATAAAATATTAAAATACTAATTTTATGAATATTCAAGAATTTCAAAAAAAAAAAAAAAATTTGAAAGAAAACAATATGCCACCTAAAAATTGTGAAATATGAAAATACTACAAGTCATCATGTACCAACTCAATCATGATAAAATTTTAAATTCAACGAAAATCATAACTTAATCAACCATAGTTTTTTTTTTTTTTTTTCAATTAAACTTAAATTCCAGTTATATTAACCACGTAGTCTTTTCAATTTAAACTCAAGTCCACAAAAAAATTGAAAAAACTCCACAAAACATGATCCATGAAATCCAAACTCAATCAACAACATAAAATTCTCAGCTCATCTCAAATCCCCGCTCAATCAACCCAATCAGCTCAATCATTGATGGGCAGTGAGTTTTGAGATTAACAGGCATGAAGACCCGTCAGTGATGGGGAGATCTATCAGAGATGGAGGTGTAGGATTGCAGATCAAGCAAACCTGTGGATGGATGATGCATGTCCTGACTTTGATCATCGAGATATTGAAGAACCGCTATTGGATTACCATTCTACCAACATCCAACGATCGGATCTCTTTGGATCAAGCATCTAATGGACTTAAGGCCCCATGTCTGCAATTGTATCGAAGGCCCCACGTCGCAAAGTGCCACATGTGATAAAATAAAGAAGTTCAAGGCACATTAAGAGGGGCACATGAAGACTTAAAAGAAATAACATGGAGGAGCCCCAAGGGGGGCCCACAACTTAAGACGAAAACACTTTAGGATTTGTGTGCATATCCCCTTGCGCACGAAACCCCATGTGGAAGTCTTTTCTTTCATTTATCCTTTTTTTCCCTTTGTTTGTTTTTATTATATGATGATGTCATCAAGTCCTCGAGGGTTTTATGTTTATGAGGACTGTTATTGTTGTCTCTTTCTCCCTCCATGATGCTTAATGAATGAAAATTGTGTTTCTTGAGTTCTACTTCGAGTTCCACTTCTAGTTCTCGTAGAGATCTTTTATTTCCTCCTGGATTGGATTTTGGTGCGAGGCCAAGTCAGGTATTCCATTTATCTTCTTCTCTTTACTTTCTTTGTTTTTCTCATCTTAATCCCTAGATCTACACCATCACCACCAACATCCAGCCATGAAACATTCAAACCCTTAAATCCAATCCTCCACACCAACAGCCAGCCACCAAATCATTAGATCCCATCATCCCATCATGAAAACTCCCGAATCCAACCATTCCAACACATCCCACAATAGCTGACCCTATGCCATCATAAATCCAACAAATTTTCCACATGCCGCCAGCCATAAACTTGCCATCAGTTCACCTGTTCACCACTTTTACCCCAAGCTGAACCCTCCTCCATAAGCCCAACCAGCCACAGTTGGTCCCATCTTAGCCATCTCAAATATTGGCTGAACCACCCCACCTCCCTAATTGGTGCTAGTTTTCCACAATTCTACTTAGACTTGAGAATGATTTAATTCCTTTATCTGAATATTTATTTTGAGCCAATGACTACTGTGGTTAATTTATTTCAAATCTAAATATTGTTGTAATTTGGAAATTACACATTAAACACTGGCGAACCATTTAAGCCAAGAGATTGTCTCAAATCCTTGCAAGGGAACAAATAATCTACTTCAATCACTGAGTAAGCAAGGGCAAGTAATATCTTCAATTAAGATCCCCGCCCCCCCTCCTCCCACTTCCTCTTCTTACTTGAGCGACCATTACTGTGGGACTTGTAACGGTGACTTGGACCGTCAAATATTTCCCCACTTAATTTTCAACGTCAGATTCTGTGTGAATGGTGTGATTCATAATTTACATTGGATTATTAATTCTCAAGGATCTCACAAATTCGTGTTAGGTTAGATTTCGTGTTGTCCTGCATAAGTTGGGTTGGTGAGATGAAACCCATACCCACCCTGTACCCATGACAGGTTTTTGACATGCATACCCAAACCCACCCCAAACTAGTGAATACCTATACTAAACCCGTCCCTAATAGGACTGGGTCGGGTCAGATGACTCACTCAGATTCCCATGTAAACTGATCCATTGCCACCCCTATGTTAGATCCTGTTTTTCCTTTTCTATCTGTCGCTGTGTATACTATACTTTCTAAGATATAGTTTTCAACTGTATCATGTACTGCTGAATATAGAAATCATTTAATATAAAAAAAAACTTGAAGGGAAGGTTCATCATGTTAGGTTTCTTGTTGAACTCCTGTTCCTCTTTTCTGAAAGTTCTTTCCATTGTCATGGCCTACAATCGCACACATGAATGTGCAATCGGCCAATCAGTGAATATGTTGGCTGTACGGAAATCATACTGATCGAGAATCCTGGCCATCTGATTACTTATATGTAGTATGACCCCTTTGCTAATGATGGGTTGGACAATATATGTATTATGCTTGCGGTGCTAGTAATGGGTTAGATAACATATGTAGTATGCTCATTGGGTAGAATTTATAGTTCAACTACTGCCTATGCTAACCTTCATTTTTTATCTGGGGCTCAAGAACAACAAATAAAGAATTTGGATTAATTATATTGATAATATCCAACTCTTTTGATGGGTCAATGAGACAATTTTAGTTGTTCAACTAGGCATCACATTGAGTCTAAATATGGCGCAATGTGTGAAATGGGTCCATGCATTTCATATCTAAGGACTACCCGAATACAAGGCATTTGGCAATTTTCATTTTCATGCAAAATAATGTCTAAATAAAAGGAAAAAACGAAACACTGGAAGAGCCATTCCTTTTACTTTGCATGTATCTAGAGATGTTATACATCTATAGGTACAATCCCTTCAATCATTTAGACTTTTTATACATATTGACTCATGATCATCATCGGTATCCCACTAGTGGTAATAAATACAAGAATAGACATACTATCTGGAATCATTGACAATAGTAAATATATCATATGTGCATCCTAGCAAATTAGGGAGTCCACATATGCTCATACATCATGGGATAGTATCGCTGCCCTCCCATACTTGGTAAAGTTGTGGTGGAGAAGATTATGAGTTAATTGTCCTACCAAAGGAGTGTTCATTTGTGTGCCTAGGGCTCTGTCGTGACCATGATTACTGCCCTCATGGAAGAGAAGGCACAAGTCTTACACTTAGTGTTCGTTTGCACACCTAGGTCCCTGGTGAGACCATGATTATCGCCCTCATGGAAGGGAAGCCATAGATCTCACACTATTGTAATACCTAGTACGCTCCACCTCAAGAAATACTTATCAATACATACATTCATACATATATCCAAACTGCAGTTGGCTGGAATAATAACATTCCTTTCCACAGGGGGATTATTAACTGTGGTAGACTTGATACAACTGAGTGGTGCCTACCACAAGAATCGACGAAACAATGGTTCTAGCCAGGCTTCTACTTGCGCGAACAAGATAACCATCAATGTAAGGACACTACTTTTGAGACAAGCAAGACCAGCAAGATGCATTCATATGAGTAGTCCTTTTCCAAGTACTTCCATCATAACCATAGCCATACCCAAGAATAATACTAATGAGACAGGATACTAGTAGACCAAAAAGGAAAACTAAATTGGTCCTAGTAACTCTCACCCAACTCATGCTAAGACTAACCCCAATTGGGCAGCAATTCGGCATGAAAGAGTAGACCCGAAATGAGTGAGGAGATAAATCGGATCCGATCGACCTAGGAGGTAGTGTTGTAGAGTCGCAAGCTCGCCAATGGAATTGACCCTATCTCTGGATCCTGTTGTGTTTCAAGGCACAAAGCTAACAAGCGAATGCGAGCTAAGCCAAAAGGATTGACATGTGTATAAATCAAATAGTCCGGTACTAGTAACGTACATGGATGAAAATATCGGCCGTGGCGGCCACTGGGAAAAATCGGGTATTGCACCCGTAGTGGCCCGTATCGGCCCATACGCATGCGTAGCGGCTGATATAGGCCGCCATGTTCTGGTGGTGCTGCTACAAACTATGAACAGTAAGGGAAAAAAAAAAACCATACCCTCCTCCCTCCAATCGTTTCTTTGACTTGTGGAAAAAGAAGAAAGGAAAGGAAAAAAAGGGGAGGAAAACAGGAAGAAAGGAACGGAAAAAAAATTGAAGGAAGCGAGAGAGAGAGAGAGAGAGAGAGAGAGAGAGAGAGAGAGAGAGTGCAATTTAGACAACATACCTGGATGCAATAGAAAGCGGCAGCAGGAGGCGGCAGCGGGAGGAGGCAGCAGTGGTAGCAGCAATAGGACTACAACGGCAGCAGGAGGAGGCGGCGGCAACAGCGGCAAGACCACAACGGCAGCAGGTGCTCCTCCTCTTCCTTCTTCTTTTCCTTTCCCTTTTTTTTTTATTTTCCCTCCTTTTCCTTTCCCCCTTCTCCCGCTGTCTCTCGATCCTTCCATTCACATGAAATAGGGCACTGGGCAGCATACCTTCCATTCCATCTGTTTTATTTAAGGTAATTTATTGGCCCCCATAGCGGCCCACCTTATAAAATGTTTAAATAAAATATAAATGGGCCCTCAAACGCTGTTTTCTTAACCATTGATGGGCTCCACATTGATGCCCAAGTATTAAATAAAAAGAGCATGTCTTAATCAAATATAACTTAATTGAAATTAGTGCCTTAGCCAAATGTCACTCTAATTGAAAATAGGGCCATAACAAACTTTGACACTAACTAGAAATGGGCTCCAGCCAAGTTTCACATTAATTGGAAATAGGTTTTAGCCAAATTTCAATCTAATAGGAAATACTGAAATAAGGCCTTGAGCAAAGTACACTTTAATAGAAAATGAGCCCTTTTCATTTTAATAGGAAATAGGCTCTAATCAAATTTAATTTTTAATAGAAAAATCTTTATGAGCTTTTCATTACTTTCTAAGTTAGCATGACTAAGAAACATGAATATATGTGTAAAAACTAATCATTACTATTTTTTTCTATTTATACAGAGATATAGGACCTCATATATTGAAGGCACCACTATGCCCCCTTTTCTTACCTACTTTTGCAAAAGAGACATTATCTTTCATTTTACAATTTTCTGGATTTTCTGAAATTTTTTCATATTTTTTGGGCAATTTTTTCCAATCTCACCGCTACGTAGCACCCGCCACCCTCTTTGTAGCGGTTTGGCGGCAGGCATAGCTATTTTCATCCTTGGTAACATACACAACTAACAATGACTGAGCAAGAAGGATACAAGTACAAGCCATGTAAATAGGACCACATACGAAAGTACACCTCAATATATGATTGTATTGCGAGTCAATAAATGGATTACAAATACCAAACCTAAGTCATTGGTTGCCATCCATATGAGAGATGTAACACTCTTCAAATCTATGGTCTCATAGGTTCTGGGATACCTCATACCGTATTCTTGGTGCTTTTGAAGGTCAATGACACCAAAACCATACTTAATCATCCCTTTGGCTTAGTGCTATCACAAGCATGCATTTTTGGACAACCTGCAGGTGAATGTCAGCTCAAACATTACCCATGCTTGGTCTCTTGCTCATACCATGTCTAACTAAAGTTCAAGGTATTTACTGGTGATCGATAACAACGGCTCAACGGTATGTGGGTCGAGCTCCGCACTGAGCTGTTGGAAGAAGGTGGGCCTCGTGGATAGGTTTACAAAAAACTTTTGACCCACTTAACGCAGGGATCAAGTATCTATAAGGCTTGAAAACCCAATCCAGGATCCATGGCCTCTTTCTCCTTATCATGTATAGTAATAAATTCTATCTAGAAGATAGAAACAACACCTAACAAGCAACCACGGAATACTACAACATACAAGGAAGTAGATGTTCACCTTAGGAGCTTGGTAGTGCTCTAATGGAGAAGTTGATGACTTTCTTTGGTGAAGAACTCTTTCACAAATCAAATTAAAATCTCCAAGACCTCTTAGCCTTCCACGCTATGACCCGTCTCAGATCTCTATTCTCAAGAAGATAGGTGGGATCTCCAAGAGAAAAAAAAAAACTAAAACTTTTAAGGAAAAACCTGGAAGAGAAACTAGAAGAGAGAAGAGAGGAGAGGAGTGCAACTCTTGCACAAAAGGGGGCTGGGCGTGAATTCCAAGGCATGGACGTCCAGCCCCTTTGAATCCCTTTTATAGCCCCAGGCAACCTCCTCTCAATAGAAACTTCACTTCTACAATAATTAGTAACCTTCTCTTTCCACTATTACCACTATTAGAAGTCTCACTTCCAATAGAAATAGTAACTTTCTAATTCCTTTCCTTTTGAGTTCAAGTAGAATTAGTAATGATCTAATCTTGGGCTAGTGTGGGGACCACTAGGGATTCCATAGAAAGCTGGCTCCAACCGGGACACCGCAACCCCACATATCATGTGCAGTCTGGGCCCATGGTTAATTGCAAATAACTTCACTAAATAAATGCAATTGAACTCCAGTCTTAGGAATAAATTACAAGGAGACCCTAAACTTCCCTATCACTACAAGTAGGCCCCTCCATCTATATACATGGATCAATTGGACTAAACCTGTCCCACCAATTTATATCTACATCTTAGTATCCTTGAGACCCAATCAATCACAATGATCATCAGTACCATCCAATTAACTCTTAATTGATATGAGTGCGCACTTACTAATGATAAATCCATTAATTGGCACAAGGGGATAATAGAGATGGATTCCATCTTGACCATTGAATGTTCCCACAGCCCCACTACCACATACCCAAGACACCGATGTGTTGACCTAAAGTTGGCCTCACTCATTGGTGACTCAAAGCAAATGAATAGATAGAAACTTGAGTTCATCAATGTCTCAGGATTGAGAGCTTATTGTTAGGGAATTATGAGAGCAGACTTTGAAGTAAAGACAGTGTTTCATAAGGTGCTTCTCAGGGTTATTCAATACATCTAATGTACCAGCACAATGATCCTGAGTCTTACACTCCGATGATCGAGACAAATCACACTATCTCATAGTGATCATAATGCTGCAACCTTATCAGATCAGATGCCTAATCTCATCACTGGTTGTGAGGTTATTCAAGTATAGGATTTGTGACACGTCTCCCATATGTGGATTTCATCCACACATGTATTACTTCTAATATACTTATGGGCTTCGGTTCATCTCATGAACCTTTATGTCATTCGTGTTGGTTGTGTGCAAACAAGTAACGAAACACCATTCATCTCCTGAAAAAGAAGCATGATTATATTGATATGAATCAATTTATTACATTGTCTACTGGATTGAGACCACACAATCTAACATGAGCTCGCTGGGGGTGCAGAGGGCAGCGCGCCTTTGTTGGGGGCTCAGGGGCAACACCCCTAAAGCCGAAACAATTTTTGAGTAGTTCGTTGGTCCACAACACAAGGCAAAATGGGTGAGAAAACCTTCCTTGGACCAATAGCCAAATGCACATAGGGGGGTCTCATGTCAGTAGCCGACTGCATTGCACACGGGTCCAGTAGCCTAATGCATAATGATTACATGGCCAACAACTGATTGTCTTGTTGTGCCCAAGGTCAGAAGCCAATTGGGTCTAGGCTTAGTTATCAGAGTCCTACGATTCGTATCCCGAATCCTGATTCATATCGCAAATGTTAAGGAAAACGATTTGTATCTATGCAATGAATCCCATTTATAGATGAATCTTAGGATTCAGGTGTGAATCCTATGATTCGATATTCGTTTTATCGAATCTTATGATTTAAGCGATTCGGCTAAGCGAGAATAGTTACAACGAATAAGCTAATTAAATTTTGTTTTATTTTTTTACATTTTTTCTTTCTTTATTCTTTCTTTCTTTTAGTGCTTTTATTTTTAAAAGGTTATTTAGTAGGTAATGAAACTTCCTAATAATTTTTTGTGGCTTTGATGAGGTTTTAAAGATGAATTAAGAACATGGATTTAATTAAAGCATTCGACTATACATATGGTGCATGTCTGTATCTTCTTTTTTTTAATCTATTTTGGTTTTTTTCCTTCATGAACACTTTCTTGGCTTCAAGAAATATCCTATTGTGTAAGATTGATGTTTTGGGTTTTATTTTTATTTTTATATTTTGATTAAACTTATTTAACTATTTACACACACACACCATATATTTATTAACATTGTATGATAGACTTGTTATTGTATTTATACTGCTATAAATCGGAAAATGGATAGTTATAAATAATTTCTTTTGTTCTTTTAATTTTTAATTATTTTTTATTTTTATAAGAAAAATAAAAAATCTTGCGATTTGTGATTCGATTTGATTCATGGGTATGAAGTATGAACGATTACGATTCTGATTTTGAAAACTATGGGTCTAGGGACTTAATTTACTAAGTTCTCAAGTCTGTAAGGTTCGAAAAGCATGTACCATGGTCTATACTACTACTAGAGGCATCTCCAAGTGATAACTGGTCAAAAAGAAGCCAAATAGGGCAAACATCCTATTGCATGATGCAGTAGCCAACTGCCTGAAGCCAATAACCGATAGCTTGTATGGCTAGCCAAGAGGTCTGTATAGCTAGCTATAAGCTCTGCATGATTAACTGTAAGCCCTGGGAGACTAGCCAGCCAGTGCCTAGTGAGCTCTTGACTGGTGCATTTAGAAGCGAGGTTTGGGCCAATTTCTCCCATTTCTTTCAGGAAATCTTTACTTGTGGGTTCCCTTAAACATACTTACAATATTAACTTACCAAAATGAGCTTAAGGGTCTAAACATGATTAAAATCAAGAATCAAACAAGTGAACATGCATGCCATATAAACACATCATTGTTTACTTGCCTTGATTCGAAACTTGCAAGGACTCTCCAAATACAATTCTATCTACTGAATTCCTCAAGAACCACGAGCTATCCACTGAAACTCTTTCTGTAATGTCTCCCCAAATTCTAACTCAAAAAATCCTACAACAATGGAGAACAATGAAAGAAACGGAATCAAGCTACGCAAGTCAGCATCTATCGTGGAAATGAAATCCTAAGTAAGCATCTATGAAATGAGAGCAAGACCTTACCTCTAAGTGGTCCCATGAGCAAGAAACCCGTGGAAAAGAGGGCTGTCAATCTTGGATTTGAGAGAAAAAGAAGTGAGGACGATCGTGTAGGCGAGGAGAAAAACTTATGTGGATTGGAATTTGAATTTGGTGAAGAGACAGAGGAAGGGATGAGGGTCATTGCTTTGGTGTAATGGTAAAAGTCTCGGGTGTCATGCGTGATAACGCATGTTCAAGATTTGCGAGCAGCCACTTTGTGCAAAATTGCTAAAGGTTAGGTCCGTCTCCAGCCTAGACCCTCCCAGGACCTTGCTTTGGCGGGACCACACTGGGTGATGACCCTTTTTTTTTTTTTTTAAACGGAGGGAGGGATGATCCACCACTGGCTGGTTCTTCTATTGTCTTGGAGAGGAAGAAAGAAATGAAAGAAAAGAAACAAAGAGAACGTATAGTGGGAGAGGGAGTTGCTTTTATAAAGCGGGTTTTGGGAAAATTGGAAGTTTGCCATTAGTAAGTTGAAAAGCAACTCATGCATAAGTGGATTTTGGAGCCTCAAAAGGGCACGCTCCCTTCATGAAAGTTTCTCAAAAACATTTTATCTACCCAACAAGCCCAAACTTGGCACCTTTCGGAGATGCGGGAAAATCTCAACTTTTCTAGGCATGACAACAATGTCACCACTCCAGGCACAGTCTAAACACTCCTAAACTATATAAACCACTGTGGAGAGTCTCCACTGGAGACCCCCCAGACTCAATTAGTGGCATCTAAACACAATTTGCACTAATCAAGATTAATTAGGGTTGGCATCTTACAAAAATGACTTCTTTTTTAGCTTTCCAAAGGAAGAAAGTCACTTGCTGGGTGACACACTAATGAGATAACGCCTGGGAGGTAACCATAGGAATCATGCAAGCACACAACATATAACATATACTGAACACACGGTCACATGATGCATAGATTGATTGATTATGCAAAATATCATGATCTCACACAATTGGCACATGGGTTTGGCAGCAGAAGTCAATCACACAATACATAGCATGTAACATGGAGCAAAGATCAGATAATCAGGAAATTAGAAATACAGATCATATCTAAGAAAGGCATGTGCTGTATTATCTTCCTATCACATTGGACTGTGGCGAAGCCCACACACACTGCAATCAGTGTCATCAACCCTGGAGTTCGGGCCGTGGCGTAGCCTGCTGCCGCTGCATTCTTTTAACTCAACATCCCGCTCTCAAGGATGCATGCTAGCATATCATATAATAAGAGCATCACGCAAAGAGCCCGGGTTGAGTGTGATCTACACTTCACATGTCATGCTAAGAACGGTCTTACACTACTCGAGTGTGGCCAAGCAATGATTATGGACCCCATGCTAAGATAGTGCCTTAAAATGAACCAAAATCATGATAACAGCTATACAAATAATTATGCATAGGCATATAACAGATAAACACATGAACCGATAATCACACGAAGACAGATATCAGATATCAAATTACATATATAGATAATAAATAACAGATGAGTCAATAAATTTGGACAGACTCCACAATAGCATATCATGAATAAGTAGCATGTTTCAGACATACACAACTGAACTAAAAACGAGATGGTGTGCATTAGTCCCCACTCGTACACAAGATCCACCAAACTCTTGAATTACTAGGTTGCCCCACAACGAGTAGGCATAGTCAAACAACTAATCACATAATTCCATGATCCACATCCCATACTATGATCCGCTTCCTTATGCAATCTATCATTCGACGAGAGCACACTCGCCGGTTACACACATTAGAAAACCCCACGTCTCTTGCCATGAACTCCCTGTACTTGTGTAACTTGATTCTCATCTAAGATTAACCTCATGCAAGAAATAGAAACAGACAACACACATACAAAGCATGTAGGACAGTCACACATGTCAGAAGAAAACAAGATAGGATACATGAATGGAAAACAATACAATTATATATTAACCCTTGCTCCATTCGAGAATTTGAGCTCTTTCGTTTTAATTCAGAATCAGATGATTCCACTTGGAGATGAAAGCTAACTCAAATCTGTATCTCCACTCTGCATTAATTTTCCCAGATTTACTGCTGCCCAACAGCAAGGTACGCTTTACTGGTGAAGTCAGGTTACAGTAAAATTAAGTCCTGCAAACAGTTAGATTTGACAGTGTTCACAAAAGCAGCTATAACTCTTAGCTCAGAACTTAGAATAATGCAAATAATATATCGGCAAGACGAAGAAAACTAGCACAAGAACCAAAATATCGGAGGTTGTTTAGTCGGTTAAACAGGCCTGCAAATTTCTACACAGGTAGAATGCAACAAGTTCACTAAACTGGTTATAACCTATTTGTCTGGCATCTAAACAATGCGATTCCATAACCATTACGTAGATCTTTCAAATACGATTGAAGCAGCTCCTGTAGTTCCAACTGTTTGATAGGTTTAAATGGACGCAAAAACAGGGCTGGTCTGAATAGCGAATCATAAAACAAAGGAAACAAAGCATGTAGCATATTGGTAACAATGTATACTACACATGGAAACCAAGGAACATGTAATCTGTGTTTAAAACATATCCTAGAGAGTGAACTAACATTTGAAAAAAAAAACCTATGTGATTCAGATTTAAAACATAGAATTGAAGAATGCATAGACTATGACTTCTAGAACATGAGTAGAAAAGTGGAAAACATGGATTAACACATGACTAGATCTACCATGATCGAACTGTAGGAACATGAGTCTGACATATTAAGATTAAGAAAGCATGATGGATTATCATATTGGATGCATGGATCTACTCCTAAACGCAAGATTTAACAAGAATAGACGTGTGGGAGGTAAGATTGATGCATTGAGATGGCATGGCATGTGATGAACATGTTAGCACTTGAACCTAGATGGCTTGGTTAGCATGAAATCAGAAGCACGAATAGGACTTAGTACATTAAATAGCATATTCAGAAAGAAAGGATTACGAAAGTAATAGCCAGGTAGTGTGCTTAGGTGTTGGCCTGTTCAAGATGGATGCAAATCTGATGCTAGTAGATGATGAAGATGCTAGTCCACACCTTAGAAGATCAGGTCGTCCTCCCATCTAGTTGCTACAGCAAAGAGGCTAATAGGGGGTGTATACTGATAAAATCCAGTTTTGATAGGGGCAGTAAAGTGGCTATTTCCCATTTCTAATCTGGGATTCACTCCAGATTTAACTGGTCAGTACGTGGTTTCTAGGTTACTGCCACTGAGAGGGGCCGATATAGCAAAGTCCCAGTTCTACTAAAGTGAAGTTTCCTAACATGGGTCAAAGTGTTGGGTTATTGCCGGTGATACATGCAATCAAGCATGTTATGTCTGGTTTACCGCCAGTGACAAGGGCGGTACAGTGAGTCTATCAAGGTTCATACACAAGGTTCCTTACTTCCTTGGAATGCATGCACTGACCAAATGATGGCTTCGATGCACGAAAACAGTTGCACGGAATGCAGGCAAGGATACAGTAGTTATAATATTGATAAAATAATATTAAACAGGCTTATTTGGGTTTGGGTCCTTGTAATCACACTATGGATCAATGCTTGAATTGATTCTTGAAGTTGTTTCAACCTATGATGCTCAGATATGGATGTGGATACGGACACTGATACTGGAATTGGGGATGACTCCTCACTTTTGAAAATCGAGGACATGGATACGAATACGGGTGTCCTAATTTTTTCTTTGGATCACTTTTGAATCAATGAAATTATCATTGTTTTCGTCCCTTTCGAGCATTTTTATGGTGAGATGTAAAAGTAGTAATAGAACTATACGAAATGAAAGACTTTATGAGTAGAAAATGTTAAACTTGTTCCCTAAAAGTATCGGTGCAGTATCAGGTACCAATGCAAGTATCGTATCGGTCTAATACGGATACATTGGGCTTGTACAAGTATCTGACTATCATAGATTTCAACTCTTCCTATATCACATCTTTTGGAGGCGTATCAATACTTGTAATTGTTGCCGTGGAATGAAAGTCAAGATATGGTTTGTAAGGTGGCTGGGAAAAGGGCTGTTTAAGGAACTTTTGACCGTTGGATTTCAAGGCCAGATTTAAGGAAGTATTGGGATGTAGAAATTGGACAGAAAAGAAAGAAAGATATTCTGATGGAATCGATATTGAGGAGAGAATTATTGTATAAAATTCTGCAGAAAATTTGTTATATCTTCAGTTGAAGTTGGGACTTCAGAATTTTGTAAAATGGAGAGATGCAGGAGCCAAATAGTAGAACTTGCTCTGGTACCACTTGATGCAGGCTAATAGAGGATTCTTCAGACTCAATCGAGGAGAAACAGTTTGCAGTCCGCTGATTGATTTGATATGTTCAATCCAGGTGGTATTTGGCCACTTAAATGAATTTTAAATATTTAAGAACATCAAAACTGCAGATAAAAGATCTGATCGGAAAAAATAACTTCACATAAATAGTTTCCAAATAGCAGGAACGCCAGAAAAGAGACGTGGTTGCAGCAAGTCCTTGCTGAAACACAGTGCTATTGGCTAACAATGTAAGTAGTTTGTTCTGGCCAATAAATTTCTTCTGGCTGCTTTCTCTGTCTTCTAAGTGTACCAAGGATCATTGACCAATGGGATGCATGCCAAATGCATTAATCAAAAGCAGTTTGTTCTGGCCAATAAATTTGTTCTGGCTGCTGTTTCCATCTGCTGAGTGTACTGAGGATCATTGGCCAATGGGATGCATGCCACATGAATTAAATCAATGTACCCAACGTCAACAAATCCTATTGGATGCAAGTTCTTGGTTGGTTTGGCATCTCCTGGTAAGGGAGATGGTCCTGAGGTAAGTTTGTGACAATGCACTCAATTGGACCTTTCCTGAACCAATTAACCCAGGCAAGAACAGGCACATCTATTAAGATCATTTATCTGTAGGGAATGATTTCCCGTATACTTGATTGCTTTTGGGCCACTTGTTGGAATTCTGAATTTGTTTGATACCTGAATGCAGCCATAGGAGGGGCTAAATGTAAGAAAATCCTCCCTGTACAATTATATGATTTTGACCATTAGGAGCAAACAATGAAATTGGTTCTGTATTGAATGAGGAAAAGGGACCTTTCATCCTCTGTCCTAGCTACACATTCTTACTAGGTGTCCACGGACCCTTAGTGGTGTGCAGAGGAAAGAACTATACATGCATAAAAATGATTTACATGTAAGTGATGGGTTGGATTTCTCTGCGTTTAACAATTTATGCTTTTTAATTTATTTCTGTGTGTTCATTGGAACCTCCATAACTTCTCATTGACCTGTATTAAAAGTTAAAACCGAAACTTTTGTTAAAACTGGAACTTTTGATCTTCCAAACAGTAGCTGCTAAACATGTCTACGATTGGTCCCTTTTGATTTCTGGGATTGTTTGAGCATGAGTTTGTTTTGTTTAACATGTTGGTTGGCATATGCAGGACCTAACCATCAGGTCAAAATATCTTGTAACTTTCACCGTTGGATATGATCAGAAAAAAAACATTGATGCTGCCGTTAGAAAGGTATGAAAGTACAGGATATGATCAGAAAAGAGAGATTTTCCCTGTAGGTTTTTTTCTTTTTCTTTTTCTTTTTCTTTTTTTCTGCCTTGTGGTTGTATATGGTACAGTTTTCTGTTGATGCAAAAATATTCATTTACCATTTATAGAGAGAGTGTTCGTATTAGCCATTTCCTACTTTTACATGACAACCAGCTTGTTTCTTCTCCAGTTCTCTGAAAATTTTACCATCCTGCTATTCCATTATGATGGCCGGACCAGTGAATGGGATGAGTTTGAGTGGTCAAAACGAGCAATTCATGTGAGCGCAAGGAAACAGACTAAATGGTGAGAAAATAATTGCTTTCCATTTCTTTGAATACGGGTACTTGCTGAGGCTTTCTTACAGCAATGATCAAATGTTAACATTCTCAAACTTGATGCAAGGTGGTATGCAAAACGATTCTTGCATCCTGACATTGTGGCTTCATATGAATACATATTTATTTGGGATGAAGATTTAGGAGTTGAGCATTTTAATGCAGAAGAGTAAGTTTTTTTTTTTATAGTAACTCTGTGTGTGTGTGTGTGTGTGTGTGTGAAAGATTAATTTGTTTTCTTGTAAACTATTACACGCCTTTACAAGGGGCTTTCATGTGGAGAGGAAGCAGTAGTTTTTGTTATTTTATTTACTTTCAACTGCAGATACATAAAACTGGTCAAGAAGCATGGCTTGGAGATTTCACAGCCTGGTTTGGAGCCAAACAGAGGATTAACTTGGCAGATGACAAAAAGAAGAGGGGACAAGGAGGTCCACAAGTAAGTTAAATTGATCATCTTGGAAAGATCTTTAATCATATTTTAGATCAACCTTACGCGATACTTAATTATTTAAAGAAAGTTATCAACTGAAGGAAAGGGAACAAGAGGAGAAAGGAAAACTAGACTGAGTGAAGTCAAATGACTCAAATTAGGGTTTTATTTGTTCTTATGTTTTTTTTTTTTTTCCAGAAAAAGATTATATAAAAAGATATTCTGTTATCAGCAAACAAAAAATGAAAGGCGTCTGTCATTGAGGCAGTGTATAATCACAAGTCTATTTAATGGATTTGAGAAGACCCAAGGTGTCTTTTTTTTTTTTTTTTCTTTGTTATTTTATTGATGGGTTACAGTCTCTTTTCTTTCCCAATTTACTGTTGTATTTAAATACCTGTTAACGATGCTTTCAATTATGAGCTTTCTGAATCTCTGGGTTGGGTCTTCATTTTCAGTCTTGACACTGTTGCTGATGTATGTCTGTTGCATCTCTCTTATTTATGTATTTATAAATGCTTCGGTAAATGTTTTCTTTCTCAACATTATATGTTCAAATGGATGCGCATGAAGCTGCAATTATTTTCTATTAAAGAAGAATCATCTGATGGGTGGCTTTTTTAAACAGAGAAACAGTGGAGAGACCGGGCTGGTGCACTGACCCTCATTTGCCACCATGTGCAGCGTATGAACTGTATCAATATCTCCTTTATTTATTGTTTTCCTTCTCTGCTGTCATAAGTTGCATTTAAATTTCTCCCATCATGAACAGATTTGTTGAGATAATGGCAACTGTATTCTCTCGGGATGCATGGCGTTGTGTCTGGCACATGATTCAGGCATGTAGAGAATCTGATGTTATTTTTTATTCAGTTTTTTCCCTTGCTTCCTTTCCTTATTTTAAGTTGAAAATTTTTTTTTGGTTGTGTTGTCACTGCAGAATGATTTGGTTCATGGTTGGGGCCTTGATTTTGCTCTTAGAAGATGTGTGGAGGTAGGTGATGTGCAATCCATTGTTGCAATCCATTGTTACATTTCTGTAGAAATCAATACTATGCATATATTTCAAACTGATTGCATTTTCTAAAGATTATTACCTATGCAAACCATCTTTGCATGTGTCTTGAGATGCTCATGTATCTATTATTGCCTTTTCACTAAATTGGCCTGTTTAAACAGCCGGCCCATGAGAAGATAGGAGTTGTTGATGCTCAGTGGATTGTTCATCAAGTGGTTCCTTCTCTCGGGAATCAGGTAAGCAAAATAATTTCACTTGCACATATGAATGACATGTACAGCCATGTTCTTTTAGTCACCCTTTTTTTTTTGGTTAACAGGGGAACACCGAGAATGGGAAAGCACCATGGGAAGGGGTATGTGACTAATAAGTACAAGAACCTCTCTCTTCTTCTTCTTCTATAATAAACTATAAAATCACAGTTGCTGAAAAACATCTCTTGCCTCTTATCACATACGATTTCTTTGGGCTGTGGTATTTCTGTAACTCTATTGGAAGTTTGATGTAACACTCAAACCATTTTTAAAATGGATGTTCCATTTTTGAGGAGCCAACTAGCCTGCCATATAATTGGAGTTTTTTGGATAGTCATGTACCAAAGATTAGCTCATTGGTCACTTCTACCATCCAAAATGTGGTCATGAATTGAACAGTAGATATAACAAGAACGAAACAGCTTATATCACCATAATTGATTACACCGTTAGCTTTTGACCAAGGGAACTGATTCTTTAGTATATGCCCAATCTACAAAACCCCATCATATTTGATTGGGCAAGTGGACCTGTACCAACATGACACATGTTCCATTTGAAGTTCTCATCAGGTTGTAGTGCTCTCTGATCTCTCTTTCGCTTTAGTAAGAGCACTTGGAGTTGTTATCGACAATTCATGGGAGGGCCCATCGTGTCGGGTGGTCCTATGACTCTTGTCGCATAAACTATCGTTTTCTTTCATTAATTTTCTAATGAAATGTTGTTGGCATAAGCTGCAGGTGAGAGAGAGATGTAGGAAGGAGTGGACAATGTTTCAAGGTCGAATGGCAGAGGCAGAAAAAGCTTATTTAAAGGAGACTGGAATCCATTTCAATTCTACCAATCGTTAGATATTATATAATAATGAGAGAACAAGAGCAATCCTCGCCTGAATCATTTTACCAATGTAGAGATAACTGAGACTGTCTGTAGAAACTAGTGTTCTTGTTTAGTAATTTATTATTTCATCTGTAAAGAGTGGTTTACTGAAACTAGTTATCTTTTGGAGAACTGTAGGACTCTTTGAAAAAGAGTGTTGTTGCGACACTCGTTGCTTTGGTGTTTGGCTAGTTGCAGGCTGTACATGAGGATACATGCACACGAATTAGAAAATTCCATCATGTGCCTCATTCAGCTTTGAGGATGATGTGTATCAATCCTCTCAATCACTTCTTCTGTGGTCTTCAAAGTCAATTAAAGGTTGAAAAGTTTACAATGTTGAACTCATTCATAATTGCCGGGAGGCTGTTCAAAACTCAAATGCTGAAGCTATCAGTATTGGTATGAAAGTGGACTGGAAGGTCAAGGAAGCCACCAACTGCTTCCAGGTGCAAACTACTCATACAGCCAGTCCAGGCTGAACTTGGTGCAACCTGTCGACAACAGGGAAGGAACAGGGCCCTACAGTACCACCTGATTGATGTTGGGAATGTTTGAGGGTCAAACATTTTTGAAATTTCTATGCGGTTGGCCCAAAACCACTGAGTGTTACTGTGCATGCTATAACTCGATCACGACCTTAGACTAGGATTATGGTATGGGATTGTCTTGAAGGGTTTGAAAGGAAATCAATATGCCTACTGAGGAGTTCATGGGCCCTTGGAGGTGCAGAGAAGATTATCAAGAGTGAAAGCAACTGGATGTAGCTCCACTATAAACAGAAATAAAAGAAGAAACAAGCAGTGAATCACTCATGCGATCATGCTGACTCGAGGATCCACACTATGATTCTATGCTGGCTCTACGGAAGAAATGGGCTTTAAAACTATGGTTCTAAATGCTCTAGCCACAAATCACTCACCAGGCACCTACCCAAAGAATGTTTAGGATCATGAGTTGCCCTCTATGATTCAACTTCAAGTCCCATGATGCATCATCGGAGTTGAGCGCGGGTGCCTGGACTAATAGTTGCTGTCAGGAAATTCAGACACCTACACGTCTTCTGATCTCCAGAATGAACCCACTAAAGGTCTTATAACCAAAGCGCGGGCCGATAGACTTGAGATTGATTGATTACCCAAGGTGCCTAAATTATTTTCCAAATTTGGCATGGTATCTCTGTAAAAGACCCCTAGAGGCTTTACAGAGCCAAGCACTACCTAACTAAGTAGCATATTTATTCCTGCAGAACTCAGGATTGAAAATGTGCTTTAGATTAGCTGTTCATCAGTTCAGCCTTCTTTCAGTACTTGCAGTACAGTGGGAAATGATGTAGGTGGCATCCTCCAAAGGTAGCCTAACTAGGAAGATGTTACTTTAGGATTAGATTAGATCCACATTATGTTGTTGGTTAGATTTATAGTGTGATTAGGTTAATGACTATTAAAAAAAATAGTGGAACAGTATTTAATTAAAATTTTGAAGGTTAATTTATCAAAAAATTTAGTCTTTGAGTACTAGAGCCTGGATCTGATCATTTTTAAGATTTAGTTATCTCCTTTTTCATTCGTCATCATCATTCTAATCTAACCCAGTGCTCAGAAATTCTAGTGCAAACAGACAACATAGTTTCTAGGGGATTTTACCAAAAATCACTTTACGTGGCCAGTGCACCAAACATGAAACTTTTGCCAAAGTTGCACCAAACAAAGAATCCTTATAGAAAAATCAACTCTTTTTACTGTTTTTTTCGTTGGTCCTTATCGACTTTCATTTTTTGTGTTGAGGGTCGACGGCGACCCTCGTTATAACAAGTGAGGGTCGCTGTTGACCCTAAGCAGGCATAAACTCCTCATCTTCTTTCTTCTTCCTCTCTTCCCTAAATCCAATCCAATGTTGCTTAATATGATGATTCACAATCAAATAAAATAATATAATATAATTAGTATGGGTCCAGCTGGTCTAGACTCTAAATCCTGTAGGGTCGATCTAGTTGGGCTCGGGTCCTTTAAACTAGACCTGTGTTTCGATTCTAAGTTTAGGTCCAGGTCCGGGTCTACCCTTTTACATGGGTAATTGCTGCAACAGTATAACCTAATAACATAAATGTAGAAGTGTCAAAAGTGAATGATGAGGGACTCCTGTTTGTTATTAAAACTTGGAAGTGCCCACCTAATAAATTAATGGAGTAAGAGTCTCCATAACCCTACCTCTTACTCTTATCATTACATTTATGAATTGGATTATTTGTAAATATCCACCCAAATTCTACACTAATGAAATACGATCCATCCAATTTGTCAAAAGATCTCCATTTCATATCTCTTCTTTTTCTTTTTTCTTTTTTTCCTTTTTTGTTCTATTCAACTCATCTGCTGTGAGCAGCCAATAAGCATGTTTGCATGAGTAATTAAAACTTAAGATGGTAAAAGAAGGTGGGGTCCACCTAATGAATGGTCCCGAAGAGAATGATCATTTTAAGTGATGCTTGGCTCAGTAACTGATTTAAAGATGTCCTGATTTTCAGATCCTCTTAGACTAGTGACACTAAGACATACCCAATCACATGGCTAAACCGGGTTATGGGCTGGCGATGCTTTGTCCAATGCAATTATTTTTGTAATTAGTTACCACTAACAAGGAAAAGATGCCAAAACATGTTTTAGACTCTTCCTCCCTATGGAAGAGAAGTGGGAAAACCTCCTCAAAGTCCAATGATGGACTTCTCCATCATTAGATTGGATTTGGGGAAGAGGAGAAGAAGGAATAAGATGAGGACTTTATGCATGCTCAGGGTCGACGGCGACCCTCACTTATTATAGTGAGGGCAACCGTTGACCCTTAACACAGAAAATGAAGGTCGATAGAGACCACCGAAAAAAAGGATAAAAAAAGTTGGTTTTTCGTATACGGATTCCCTGTTTGGTGCAACTTTGGCTAAAGTTCCATGTTTGGTGCAATGACCACTTAAAGTAATTTTTTTTTGTAAAATCCCCTAGTTTCTATTTTCTGAATTCTAATTGGCACAGAGATTCCTTATATTTAAATATAACCCTGTGCCATACAATGAAATTTCTTGAATATTCGGGAATTATTTGGGTCTCAATCGATCCTTTATCCTCTTGGAAAGGTGTCCCGGTCCCACATGTTCAAGCACCAGCATCCCTAAATTTCAAATAATTGGATTTCTTAATCCACATCAATCCATGCGAATTGATTTGCATCATCATTGCTCGACACTAACAACATTTCCAATGGATATGTTATTTTGGAGATGCCAAATTCCATTTGAAGTCTTATATGGCAATTTGAAGTTTGAGATTTGGCATCTTCTAAGTAGGAACTCTACATGCTATATCACATTTATTATTTTATTATATTTTTGTCTTCTTACAGGACCTATATCATAAAAGAAAAAAAGCTTTTGCATTCTTATGCCCCTGTTGCATAAATTAATCCAAAATAATGCCTTTGTCATACTTCGAATTTGGAATACCCATCAGCCATGCCAAATGCCACTTTACAAATGGCATGGTTGTTAGAGGCACGGTCAATGCCATTTTGGACCGTCGCCACTGCCGTGTGGCAAATGATATAGCTGTTAAAGATGCTCTAATCCTTTATTTCAAATATTTTTGAAGAATCCTTATTATGCAGTTGATATTGTAGCTTAACAGTGGCTTTACAAAGAAAGTAAACGTTCTCAAAGATTAAACTTCTGATAATAATAAAAGAAGGTGAATTCTTGTTGTGGATGAACTCTCCAATAATAGCAGGAGAAGATGCAATTCTTGTTGTGGCTAAACCCTTTGACAACTTTTCAGTGTCTAAGCATGAGTATTCCTTCAACAATGAATGTGTATATAATTCAAGATCTTTTTAATATAGTGCTTCAGTCCTTTAAATAAACAAACTTTCTTGGCCACCATAAGGACCTTCAGTTTTCATAATACTCAAGCAAATATAAACATCATTCCACATGCTTATAAGATAATGCAGGAATAGCTATGCAAATTATGCTAATTCAAATCATATGAAGTAATTCAAGTAAATTTGCATTTGATTAGTCTAAGTAGTTTAGGTGATCCTAATGTTTTTGGATCAAACATCAATGTGATTATCATAATTCGTTTTGGGATGATGATCTAGAAATTCATTTTGCATGTGACTTTGGGTGTTGTGATTCGGGGTTTATTAGATTTTTTTTAGGATAACGGATCGCGTGTCTTGATTGGTTGGTTTCTCTTGATTGCTTAGATCTATGTTCCTTTATTTTGATCGTAGAAGTTATTCACTGTCCAATTGATTTTGTGCCTGTCAAAGAAATGTTCATGCATTGGGATTTTGTAGGACTTTTAAGTCATGCTAGGACATAAATGTAATAGTTTATAGTAGTGCTCAAGAGTTTATAGTCTGTAGATGAGATATGTTCGGCAACTTGACTGTTGAATCCTTCATCACCGTACTTGTCACTACCCAAAACTTGGGGCCCTTGAATTCCATGCCATAATTTTTCAAATTGTAAGCATGGGTCAAATTTGTAATACATTTTTTTTCGCATACATATAGCTAGTCAGTACTCATCTACCTTTCAAGTTTTAATTACATAACATAAGCATGTCTTTAACAAAACCAAACCAGTCAAAGCTTAAACCTTAAATACCTAACAAAAACCAACTAATAAGCTAACTAGAAGATACTAATTCAAGTTCTCAAGTAATCTATTCCAAATCTATAATTCTTCTAGAAATCATGTGATGCCGTCCACACATTCCAATATTCAAAGACTCCCACTAAATATGCAAAGATTGAATTCTAGGTGCATGTGGATAGGAGAGTTTGCATGTGCCCCTAAGGATTAGTTATTGGCTGTCTACAATCAAGTGTCTATGGGGCTTACGACCAAAGGTTTCTGAACTGGACTAGGCGGGAGATATCCTGGATTATAAAAAAAATGAAAAAACTAAAAGCTAAGGGGGTGTTTGGATAGATTCAAGACATAATATCAACAAATTTAAATATTGTAATATTTCATTATTATGGAAAAAAAATAGTGTCATTATTATATTGTGTCACTTATGGTGTTTGGCAGTTTCCACGAATTTCAATATACCTTTGCAATGCTTGGGAATTTATATAAAAAGAAAAAAAAAACTCACAAGATGATATACCGAACAAGAAATAGAGAGAAAGTAATCAATTGACATAATCTAGGACTCACTAATTAGTATCACAAGTGTTAATAATTATGGTATGACCTGTTTATTGTTAAAAAATCATATTATAAATGTTGATAACCATATGTAATACATTTAATGGTGATTATCGTAAATGACCCTATCTAATTTTTATTATTATTATTATTATTACTATTATTATTATTATTAAAATCTTATCTAATGTAGGACATAATTGATGAATCAACCTTTGAGAAATCATTGTGGGACACATTTGATGTTGGTGGTCATATTAACACTAGGGGAGCTATTAAATAGTGGGACCTATTTAAGACTTCGGAGCAAAACCTTCATAGATTGTACTAAAAGTAGGGTCAAAATGACTGCATTAATTGTTAAACAAAGTCACATTCTTAAGCTTGACATGACAATCATGTCCCTTGGAAAGTTTCAGGTGAGGCTTTGCTGGATTCCAAAAAGTTTGAGTTGATTTTCTACTACTTGTAGTAAAAGTATATCAGAATAAGGATGTTATTGGAGTTTATAGAAAATATAAATCAATCTATCATGATAGAGAAGCATATTAAATGCTTGGGGGATGTTGGTGAATTAAATTGAACATAAGCAAAAAACTCGAGCTCGTGAATAATGTTAGGCACATATGTGGACACTAAATCTTGAGCTAGCGAGTGTTATGTTTCGAACCCGGAGAGTCATGTCTTGAGCTCGCAAGTTTCATATTTTAAACTCGTGATAGATAAAGTGAAGGGCAATTTAGTCTAGAAAAAAAAATTAAAGTCTACGATATGGGTTTTTTTTATGCTTTACATGCATTTAAGAATGTTTTTGAAGATATAGAAATATTTGATACTTTTTTTTTTCGTAGAACCCCTTCAACCCCCTCATCTATTTTTTCTCTCTATTTAATCTTTAATTTTATTATACCACCATCACCAAACATGTTGGAAGTAGGTAGGCCTTGTGGATAGGTTTTCAAAACTCTTAACCTACTTGAAGCAGTAATCAAGTATCTATAAGGCCAAAAATCTAATCCAAGATCCAAAACCTCTTTCTCATGTATCAAGATCAAAATAAACACTATCTAGAAGATTGAAAATAACAGCAACAAGCAACCATGAAAATCTACAAAAGATATGATGTATATCTAACATTGGGAGCACGGTTGTGCTCTAATTGAGAAGTTGGTCACTTGGCTTGTTGAGAAATTATTTCACAAGAACAAGCAGCATCTCCAATAACTCATAGTCTTCCACGCTATGACCTTCTATCAGATTTCTTCTCAAGGAGAATGGTGGGATCTTTAAGAAGAAGAGAAACCCTATACTCTCTAGTGGAAACTAGAGGAGAGAAGAGGAGAGAGGAGAAAGGGGAGAGGTGGGCGTCCAATGATGGGTGTGGGATGATAATGGACCCCCCTTATATAGGTGGCAACCTACTATTCATACACAATTAGAAGCCTCGATTTTATTATGAGGAAGTGTTCTTCTCCGCCTTCCTTTAAGAGTTCAAATTGAATTAGAAACAATCTCTTTTAAGGGCTAACGTGAGGGCCACTAGGGATTCCTTAAAAGCTGGCGCCAAATGGTATATTTAGACCCCACATCTGATGTGCAATCTAGACCCACAGTTAATTGCAAATAACACCATTATATAAATGCAATTAAACTCCAGTCTTAGGAATAAATTATAAGAAGACCCTAATCACTACAAGTAGGCCCATCTATCTATTATATACATGGATCAATTGGATTAAATCTGTCCAACAAATTAGATCTATATCTTATTATCATTGTGACCCAATTAATCACAGTGATCATCAGTACCATTCAATTAACTCTTATTTGAGATGGATGCACACTTACCAATGATAAATCTATTAATTAGCACAAGGGGATATATCTATTAAAGGATAGATTCCATCCTAATAATTATATGTTCCCACAGTTTCACTACCATGTACCCAATACACTAAGGTGTTGACCTATAATTGGCCTCACTCATTGGTGACTCAAAGTAAATCTATAGCCGGAACTTGAGTTCATTAATCTCTCAGGATTAAGAGCCTACTACCAGGAAATTATGAGAGCAGTCTTTAAATCAAAGACAGATTTGCATAATGTAACGCCCCAATCCTGAATACCGAAGTTACAGCTAAAGTACCCGAGTTTGGCGCGCTACTTCCTGGAAAATCCAAAAACTTCTAAGATCATAGTCCGCAATGAGGTCAAATTTTTAAAACTTTTTGAACAATAATATAATCAACAGTTGTATTGCAGAAGCATAAGAAAAGATAGTGGAAGCAATAAGTATCATATAAAATGAATCAAATGGAACAAGGCTGAAGTCTAACAAAATCTCAAAGTATAGTTAACCAATTTAATTACATATTAATCTGAATTTCCCCTCACTACAAATTCACTCAAACCCAAAATGAACTGGACTCAAATACCCTGTGCATGCATTCCGTCATCCGGCTCGACCACCTAGTCAACCGGTCCCCAATCGTACTCGCCGACTACAAGCGCATCATGGTACGCGTCACCCGCGGGGTCAAGGTTGTGGCCTAAGCACCAAAGATGGGTCAGATCCAAGGATCTGGTAAGGCACCATATACAGATAACACAGGATGTATGCAACAAAGGAGAATAAAGACGAGCATGTCATCATAAAAGTAACAAGGAAACATAAACTAAGCAATTGAGCAGTAAATAGCAGTTTAGAAATAGAAATATAAGTATTCTAATCTAATCAGATAACAACGTGGCACATTCACACAAGCTGGATATACAGCGGGATATTATGCTGCGGCCCTCCCATACTGTAAACCGTCGCTGCAGGGAAAAAATATAATAAATATACAAGGGATAACAACCCTATAATAATAACAATATATATAAAACACTGATCACACCCCTTTATCACACCGATCACACCCCTTTATCAGATTAGACTGGACCCGGTATCACACCATCCGTGTAATCATAGCTCATCATGATAGCTCTAGTCATAGCCAATATAGCTCCTACCAGTGATGATTGATCGTAGCCCCAAGTGCAAGGCCGCGATTGTAGTAATAACCGGTGAAACCGGATCGATCCACGGAGAGTTTAGTTATCGCAAAACCTGTCCTAATAAAAAAAACTAGTTCTAGCCTAAAAAAAACTATACAAATCAAACTTTCTAATTGAATTAAAAATTAATTACAAATCTGAAATATTAATTACAACCAAAGAAAATTAAAATCCTAATCTAGAAACCTAATCTAATCACTGCATCACCATAAGATTCATTAGCCCAACCAATTGCAATAATTGTTAAGGTGCATAAAATAAAGAATAAAATAAAATAAAATCAAATCAAATAAAATAAAATCAGAGAATAAAGAAATTAGATTTTAATTCTAAAACTTTGCAATAATTACTTTGCTTAATGCCATCAAGAAAAATCAAGACCACCGCACCAAGTGCGCACTGTCACTACGCACAAAAATTCAATGTTGACTCATTGGTGAAGACCAAGACCCCATAAACTTGATTTATTAATGAAAGACCCATTACAAGCAAATAACCATTACAAAATTCTTTTAATAAAAATAAAGTGCATCCAACCTTACCATAAACACAAGAAACACTAAACGGAGGAGAGGGACTCGCGGTCTTGAACGGCGATCCAACCGGCTCTCGTTTCGCGATCTGAAATCCAAGCAAGGGAAGATGATTCCAAGGATGATCCAATGGTGGAGTGACGATAGCAACGATGGCGGCGCGAAGGCGTAGAAATCCAAGTGGTAGTGTGCCTTAGGGAAGACCTTGGACGAAATATTGATGGAAGGAGAAGAGATGAAGAAGAATTAATGGAAAAAAAGGAAATTCTTGTTGCTGGTCGTCCAAGAAGGTTGGGGAGATGGTCATCCACGTCCAGCCCTCTCTTGGGTTTATTTATAGATTTATGATAGCTTGGGTTGCAAGGTTTTTGATTTGGGTAAGCATTAGTAGTGTGTGGTCCAAGTTGGATTAGGATTAGGAGAGTTTTTGAGAGATTTTCTAGGGGTTGGCTCACAATCCTAGTAAAATTAGGATTTTTCTTATCTCATGCAACTCCCTCTCTTGGGTCCCACTTGGGTTAAGAATCAATTTAAATCTGAAATTTCAGATTTGATGTGCAATTCTTGAATGCATGTGGACCCCACTTGAGTGTAGAAGCCTTGACTCTCTTGCCTTGGACGTCCTCACCTTGGAGGGATCTTTCTTTTTTGCAATTTTGTTTTCTTCTTTGCTTGATTTGAATCTTAGCCATCCATCTTGACATGTAAGCAAGATTTGTTGGAGAGTAGATATGACACCTCATCATCTCATGGCCCGCAAATTTGGAACTTATCTTCAAGAGATTAAATCTGATTTTTTTCTTGCACATGAGAGCGGACCCTACCATGGCCGCCCCTACCTTAGATTCCATGCCAAAGGAAGGTGGGTCCATGGTGCATTTGATTCATCAATTCTCTTCCGTGGGCCCCGATTTCTAAAATTCCCTACAAAAATAGAAGCAAATATCAAAGAATAATCTAATCATATAGGTAAGGAATTATGCAAGATGCGGTCCCAATTCACACCAAATAAATGCATAAAATGTCACCATTTTATCAAGTTTTCTTCAATTAAATCAATGGTACAAAGAAAATTCATCATTTCATGTGTGAATAAAAAGTTATGGGAAATTTGTGACTTTCAATGTAAAAAATAGAGAAATTCATGATTTTATGTGAAAATGCAATTTTTGGATGAATTTTGACTCAAATTTAGACTTTGATGCTCAAAACATAAATTCATAATTTTTTTACTAAAATGGTCCATGATTTGATGATTAAGTCCTTAATTACTCTAAAATGATGAGGAAATTCTACATTTTTAAGGACTTATCACACCCCCCAACCAGCTTTTTGCTAGTCCCGAGCAAAATATGCAAACTATGGTAGGTCTTCTAGCCTAATCTAATCTAAACTAAATGCAAAGACAAAAAGAAAAACGCCACTTCCGCTGGCACTCTCGGCTGCATTTAGCGTATGCAGCAAGCCCTTAAACCCCTAGGTTACCCCTAGTGGACGAGTTGTGCCTCGTGAGGGTTTGCAGTGAATATGCCCACAAAATTCATTTACCTAAAAGTGAAAGAAATTCAATAGAAGGTTTTTCAAAAGAATATTGAGTCAAATCGGATGCCTCGAATCCTCGAATAATCAAGATTTCAGACTTTTCAAAATCCGGTTCACGTTTTTTTTTTTTTTTTTTTTTTTATACCAAAACTTTGAGTGCCTTGTGCAAGTGTATACATCAGAACAAAAATTTTAAATGTTCTACGATAATGCCATGACAACAGAATTCTCCCTCGGAATTTCCAACTTTCCTAGATTCGGGCAAAATACAAGTCTCCTCTCAAGGCTACTATGATGGCTTTCGCACTGTTGTTTTTCAAAGGCCGCGAGATGCATTTTTTTTTCTTTGTGAACACACGCATGTGACTGTGCAATGCCTCGGTCCCTTAAGCTTTCTAATTAACCCATATAATGAGCATTAGGCCAATGACTCCCAAAACAGATGTCTTTAGGGCACTAGGTATATAAATACCCCTACGGGCTTACTGGCTCGGGTTAAAAAGGCTACGAACCCAAACTAGTCACATAATTTATTTTTTTTTTTATTCTTTTCAAGAGTTATAACTAAACTCTTTTTTTTTTTTTTTTTTTTTTTTGTAACACTTATTTGTGCATCCCTTGGCAATTTTTTTTTTCTTTTTAAACGGTCCCCAACAATAGGCAGCCCTTTTCAATTCACCCGAATTAATTCACTGGTTTTGGTTGGCCTAACCATGCCGATGAACCAGGAGAACTCATATGGCCAAATTTCAGAAAGTCGTCTCTTTTTCTCTCTTGAAAGAACTCTGAAAATGACACTTAAATCTTTTTGTCCAAAACTTTTGAAATGATGTACACGTGGTACTGTGAAAAACAAAGTTCGGTATTCATTTTATTTTTTAGAAAATAATGAACCTTCATTTTACTTCCTTCCAAAAAAATTCTGAAATTCCAGATTTCTAAGCATCTTCGAATCGTCAAGTTCTTTTGAAAACACTTTTTTTTTTTTTTTTTTTTAAATTACTATGAAAATTTGTCTAAAATTGGACAAGTGTGCTTGTTCCCACCCCCCAACCTAAGCTAGACAACGTCCTCGATGTCATACATGAAATGCGAAATGAAATGTAACATGAGGTGAAAATGTAAAAGGAGGAAAACGGTTAGAAAGCACCTGGAGTAATGAAGCTTCTGCGTAGTACCCTGTCCAATGTGAGACAAAGAACACACACAAAAAAAATAGAAAAATATATGCATAATATACAAAGGTATGGGCCACTGTCAGATCCAGTGCCCATCAATCCTGATAGATAGGATCGATCAGAGGAATTACATTTTCCTCTGGAGGAATAGTCTCCAAGAATGGTTTTAAACGTTGTCCATTGACTTTAAAAGAGGTACCATTCGATGGATCAATGAGGGTCACTGCCCCGTATGGAAATACTTCTTGAACAATGTAGGGGCCTGTCCAACGAGATCTTAACTTTCCAGGGAAAAGATGAAGTCGAGAATTGTACAAGAGGACTTTTTGAGACGGATGGAATGATTTTCTTAATATCCGTTTATCATGAAAGGCCTTAGTCCTGTCCTTGTAAATTCGTGAGTTCATATAAGCCTCGTTTCTCAATTCTTCTAATTCATTTAGATCAAGAGCTCTTTTCTCCCCAGCCTTGTCTAAGTCAAAGTTCAGTTGTTTTATGGCCCAATAAGCTTTATGTTCTAGCTCCACCGGAAGGTGGCAAGCTTTCCCATATATAAGCCGGTATGGAGACATCCCAATTGGGGTCTTATATGCAGTGCGATAGGCCCACAATGCATCATTTAACCGCATGGACCAATCCTTCCGATTCGGTTTTACCGTGGTCTCCAAAATTCTTTTAATTTCCCTATTTGAGACCTCTACCTGCCCACTTGTTTGAGGATGATAGGGGGTAGCCACTTTATGTGTAACACCGTAATTTTGAAACAAACTCTCAATAATGCGGTTACAAAAGTGAGTGCCGCCATCACTAATGATGGCACGCGGAGTTCCAAAACGGGAAAAGATATTGTCCAAGATAAACTTTTTTACCGTTTTAGCATCATTGTTCCTACATGGGATTGCTTCAATCCATTTGGAAACATAATCAACTGCAACGAGGATATAATGAAAACCAAAGCTCGGGGGAAATGGTCCCATAAAGTCTATACCCCATACATCGAATAACTCGACGACCAAAATTGGGTTTAAAGGCATCATGTTCCTTTTGGAAATTGAACCCAATTTTTGGCACCGCTCACATACTTTACAGAAATCATATGCATCTTTAAATATAGTGGGCCAGTAAAAACCAGATTGCAAAATTTTGTGAGCGGTCTTTTTAGCAGAAAAATGGCCCCCACAAGCTTGAGAATGGCAAAATGATATAACACTGTTTATTTCATGGTCTGGAATGCATCTCCTAATGATTTGGTCTGGGCAGTATTTGAAAAGGTATGGGTCATCCCAGAAAAACTGTTTTACCTCAGTGAAAAACTTGTTTTTATCTTGTTGGGTCCATTCTTTTGGAATTTCACCCGAAGCTAGATAATTAGCAATGTCAGCATACCATGGAGAATGGGAAAAAGTGGCAAACAAGTGCTCATCAGGGAAAGTGTCCTGGATTGGCAAGGGTTCTAAAGCGTTGGAAAGGACAATCCTAGAAAGATGATCAGCCACCACATTTTCTACTCCTTTCTTATCCTTGATTTCGATATTGAACTCTTGGAGTAGAAGGATCCATCTGATCAGTCTGGGCTTGGCATCTTTCTTAGAAAGCAAGTACTTCAGCGCAGAATGGTCAGTAAAGATCACAATTTTGGATCCAATTAAGTAGGAACGGAATTTATCCAGTGCATAGACCACAGCCAATAGTTCTTTCTCTGTTGTAGAATAATTTATCTGTGCACTGTTTAAAGTCCTGCTAGCATAGTAAATTACATATGGCTTTTTGTCCCTACGTTGCCCAAGAACTGCCCCAACTGCATAATCGCTAGCATCGCACATGATTTCAAAGGGTAGGCTCCAATCTGGAGGTTGCATAATTGGAGCAGTCGTCAACATGTCCTTAAGCTTGGTAAAAGCCAATTGACATGCCTCCGTCCACTCAAATTCTGCTTCCTTTAGCAGAAGGTTGCATAATGGTCGAGAAATGAGACTAAAATCTTTTATGAACCTTCTGTAGAATCCAGCATGCCCTAAGAAAGATCTTACATCTCTTACGGTTTTTGGGGCGGGCAAATTGGAAATTAGATCTATTTTGGCTTTGTCCACTTCCAATCCTTTAGATGATACAATGTGGCCAAGGACAATCCCTTGTCGTACCATAAAATGACATTTTTCCCAATTTAGTACTAAGTTCTTTTCTTCACACCTAGAGAGGACCTTAGTTAAGTTGCTCAAACAATCTTGGAAAGAATCTCCAAAAACGGAGAAATCGTCCATGAAGACTTCGAGAAAACGTTCCACCATATCACTAAAAATACTCAGCATGCACCTTTGAAAGGTTGCAGGAGCATTACACAGCCCAAAGGGCATCCGTCGGTAAGCAAAGGTGCCAAAGGGGCATGTGAAAGTTGTTTTCTCTTGGTCTTCCGGGGCGATCTCTATTTGATTGTATCCAGAATATCCGTCCAAGAAACAATAATACTCGTGGCCAGCTACCCGTTCTAAAATTTGGTCCAAGAAGGGTAGGGGGAAATGATCCTTTCGTGTGACAGCATTTAACTTTCTGTAGTCAATGCAAACTCGCCAACCTGTGGGTACGCGGGTTGGGATGAGCTCATCATCAGCATTACGGACTACAGTTACGCCGGCCTTTTTAGGTACAACTTGGGTAGGGCTGACCCATTGGCTATCCGAAATTGGATAAATGATACCCACATCTAGAAGTTTCAAAACTTCCGCCCTAACCACTTCCTGCATGGTGGGGTTTAACCGGCGTTGCATCTGACGGGAGGGTTTTGCATTCTCCTCCAAATAGATATGATGTGTACACACGAGGGGATTAATTCCCTTAATGTCAGCCACGGTCCAAGCAATTGCACCTTTGTGCAGTTTGAGCACTTCTAAGAGTTGGACTTCTTGGTCCTTGTCAAGGTGTGCAGAAATTACTACAGGAAATGTTTCATTTTCTCCAAGGTATGCATATTTCAGGTGAGAGGGCAAGGGTTTCAACTCAGGTTTGGGCGGCCTCACCTGAGATGGAAGAGACAGAGTACCAGTTGGTAATAGCTCTTCAAAAGAGGGTTTGCCTATAGTGTTGACCATTTCAACAGTGTTATCAAGTGTTTCTTCACAGAGGGTCAGGCCCTCAATTGACTCAATGGAATCAGAGATTGTTTTTGTAAAAGTTTCTGCTGTAAGAACACTGATCAAATCTACTTCTTCAAGGTCAATGTTATCATCCCGTGGTTGTTTGCAAAGGTCAAAAACATTTAGCTCTAATGTCATGTTACCAAAAGATAGCGTCATTTTTCCATTCCGGCAATTGATCAATGCATTGGATGTGGCTAAGAATGGTCTCCCCAGAATTACCGGAATCTGAGCATGAGGATCTGCCACAGGATGAGTGTCTAGCACAATGAAGTCTACTGGAAAGTAGAACTTGTCAACTTGCACAAGCACATCCTCTACTATCCCTCTCGGTCTTTTGACTGATCGGTCTGCGAGCTGTAAAGTAATCTGGGTGGGTTTGAGTTCGCCTAACCCCAATTTTACATAGACCGAGTAGGGTAGTAAGTTAACACTCGCCCCAAGATCAAGCAGCGCTTGTTCAATTTGACAATTTCCAATAATGCACGAAATCGTGGGGCATCCTAGATCTTTGAATTTAGGGGGAGCGTCATGCTTTAAAATTGCACTAGCTTGCTCAGTGAGGAACGCTTTCTTTTGTACATGTATCTTACGCTTCAACGTGCACAAGTCCTTAAGAAACTTTGCGTAAGATGGGACTTGTTTGATTGCGTCTAACAACGGGATGTTAATTTTAACCTCTTTAAGTACATCAAAGATTTCCTGGTTCTGTATAGATGGCTTGGCAAGAGCTAATCGGTTGGGAAAAGGCGGTAAGGGCATGAATCCTGGAGGAACTGGGCTTGTTTCCTTGATAGAAGGGACTTCATTTTCTTTCCCTTCCTGATCTGAGGATGCAGGTTGTTTATTTTTTTCCAGATCAGGCTTTGCAATCTCTTTACCACTACGTAGAGTAGTAACAGCTTGAACCTGCTCCTTTGAATTTGACGGACCACCTTGATGAACCTCAAATTGCCCTTTTGGATTGGGCTGTGGTTGGGCTGGAAAAGCCCCCTTATTTTGTGATTCAATCAATTTGCAGAGGTTCTGCATGGTGTTCTGTAAATTCTCAAAGTTCTGATCATGTTTTTTATTGATGGACTCTTGATTCACCATAAACTTAGCCACAAGTTCATCCCAAGGTGTCGTTTGTGTTGTAGGGGGTACCATTTGCTGTGTGTTTTGAGCATATGTACTAGGAGTACCCCCAAATGGATTTGACATTTGGTTGAAATTGGGCTGAGTAGCATTTGGGCCATTCCTCCAACTAAAGTTGGGGTGATTCCTCCAATTAGGGTTGTATGTGTTACCCAAAGAATTGTTAAACTGCCGGTTGTATGTGTTAGTGGCATTTGCTTGCTCGTGAAACGCTTCTTGAAAAGCAGGGAGTGTTGGGCACTCCGAAGAAATGTGTTTATCACTAGCGCAGATGCCACAAACTATGGCAGGTTCCTTATTCTTCACAAATTTCAAGGACTCAACTTCTCTTGTAAGATAGGCAATTTTTGCTTGAAGATCATCGCTTTCTTTTAATACATATAACCCCCCTCCTTTGGCCTGACTCGATTGCTTTACGGGGTCTATACCTTCAGATGTGTCCCAATTTTGTGCACTATCTGCCAAAAACTGAAGGTAGGTCCATGCTTGATTTGGGTTTTTCGCCATGAACTCCCCATTGCACATCATCTCCACGAATTGACGTGTTTCTGGACTAAGTCCATCATAAAAGTGACCAATTGTATTGTGCAATTCAAATCCGTGGTGGGGACATGCAAGGAGTAGTTCATTAAAGCGTTCCCAACACCTATAATAAGACTCCTTGTCTTTTTGTTTAAAATTCATAATATTTCTCCGTAAGGTGTTGGTCTTATGTAATGGGAAAAATTTCTTTAAAAATTCCCGGACCATGTCGGGCCATAGAGCAATCGAATTTGGTTGTAAGGAGTGAAGCCATGCCTTAGCCTTATCTTTGAGGGAAAATGGAAACAAACGAAATTTGATAAGGTCTTCCCTCACATTATTGAAGTGTAGTGTTGCACACACTTCTTCAAACTCTTTAATGTGCAAATATGCACTTTCTGATTCAAGTCCATGAAATTTGGGGAGAAGTTGGATTACTCCCGGTTTGATATCAAATTGACCCGTACCTGCGGGTATAACCATGCACGACGGTGTGGCTTGTCGTTGTAGTATAGTGGTAAGTATTCCCGCCTGTCACGCGGATTTTCAGAAATTGGATGTGATTTTTGAAAAATCAGAAAAAATAATTTTTCAGATCTGAAATAGTTCCAATTTTATCAAAAATCAGAGATTAAAAATCCACTTTTTAATGCAAGAGGGCTGGTCCAAACATTCCATGCATGCTACCCTTAGATCTAGAATGATTGCGGAATAGTAAAGGCACACCCACAAAGCAATTAAAAAGATAGGTTGGAAAAAATACCTTAAGCGAAGAAAAATTCCCCGGCAACGGCGCCAAAAACTTGATCGTAGCCCCAAGTGCAAGGCCGCGATTGTAGTAATAACCGGTGAAACCGGATCGATCCACGGAGAGTTTAGTTATCGCAAAACCTGTCCTAATAAAAAAAACTAGTTCTAGCCTAAAAAAAACTATACAAATCAAACTTTCTAATTGAATTAAAAATTAATTACAAATCTGAAATATTAATTACAACCAAAGAAAATTAAAATCCTAATCTAGAAACCTAATCTAATCACTGCATCACCATAAGATTCATTAGCCCAACCAATTGCAATAATTGTTAAGGTGCATAAAATAAAGAATAAAATAAAATAAAATCAAATCAAATAAAATAAAATCAGAGAATAAAGAAATTAGATTTTAATTCTAAAACTTTGCAATAATTACTTTGCTTAATGCCATCAAGAAAAATCAAGACCACCGCACCAAGTGCGCACTGTCACTACGCACAAAAATTCAATGTTGACTCATTGGTGAAGACCAAGACCCCATAAACTTGATTTATTAATGAAAGACCCATTACAAGCAAATAACCATTACAAAATTCTTTTAATAAAAATAAAGTGCATCCAACCTTACCATAAACACAAGAAACACTAAACGGAGGAGAGGGACTCGCGGTCTTGAACGGCGATCCAACCGGCTCTCGTTTCGCGATCTGAAATCCAAGCAAGGGAAGATGATTCCAAGGATGATCCAATGGTGGAGTGACGATAGCAACGATGGCGGCGCGAAGGCGTAGAAATCCAAGTGGTAGTGTGCCTTAGGGAAGACCTTGGACGAAATATTGATGGAAGGAGAAGAGATGAAGAAGAATTAATGGAAAAAAAGGAAATTCTTGTTGCTGGTCGTCCAAGAAGGTTGGGGAGATGGTCATCCACGTCCAGCCCTCTCTTGGGTTTATTTATAGATTTATGATAGCTTGGGTTGCAAGGTTTTTGATTTGGGTAAGCATTAGTAGTGTGTGGTCCAAGTTGGATTAGGATTAGGAGAGTTTTTGAGAGATTTTCTAGGGGTTGGCTCACAATCCTAGTAAAATTAGGATTTTTCTTATCTCATGCAACTCCCTCTCTTGGGTCCCACTTGGGTTAAGAATCAATTTAAATCTGAAATTTCAGATTTGATGTGCAATTCTTGAATGCATGTGGACCCCACTTGAGTGTAGAAGCCTTGACTCTCTTGCCTTGGACGTCCTCACCTTGGAGGGATCTTTCTTTTTTGCAATTTTGTTTTCTTCTTTGCTTGATTTGAATCTTAGCCATCCATCTTGACATGTAAGCAAGATTTGTTGGAGAGTAGATATGACACCTCATCATCTCATGGCCCGCAAATTTGGAACTTATCTTCAAGAGATTAAATCTGATTTTTTTCTTGCACATGAGAGCGGACCCTACCATGGCCGCCCCTACCTTAGATTCTATGCCAAAGGAAGGTGGGTCCATGGTGCATTTGATTCATCAATTCTCTTCCGTGGGCCCCGATTTCTAAAATTCCCTACAAAAATAGAAGCAAATATCAAAGAATAATCTAATCATATAGGTAAGGAATTATGCAAGATGCGGTCCCAATTCACACCAAATAAATGCATAAAATGTCACCATTTTATCAAGTTTTCTTCAATTAAATCAATGGTACAAAGAAAATTCATCATTTCATGTGTGAATAAAAAGTTATGGGAAATTTGTGACTTTCAATGTAAAAAATAGAGAAATTCATGATTTTATGTGAAAATGCAATTTTTGGATGAATTTTGACTCAAATTTAGACTTTGATGCTCAAAACATAAATTCATAATTTTTTTACTAAAATGGTCCATGATTTGATGATTAAGTCCTTAATTACTCTAAAATGATGAGGAAATTCTACATTTTTAAGGACTTATCAATGATCAGTCAACAGGCTGAGCTTAGATCAACTGAGTGAATGTCTAGTGCCGACCCAGAGAACAAATACAGGTCTGCTTCTGTTTGGGCTTATCTCGCACGAGCAATGTCCTAACTAAGTCTCTAAGAGGTTCAAATATAATAATATGGACACAGTCTAATATCCAAGTCCAAGTCCAAGTCCAATCACCATTGGATTCACGCTAGGCCCAGAAGCATGACCTTAGTCTATAACAATGTAAACAACCAATCCATACCCATACACAACACTTCATTATAACCGACCTCTCCGTTCTAGGGTACCATACACCCAATCTTAAGCCGTATGAGGGCCCGCCTAGCCACAGACACGGGTCGTTTACTCTAATTACATCACTAGGTCACCACTAAGTAGTCCTAGGCTCAAGTCCTCCAATCTTCTTTTAATTAACAGGTTTATAACAAAAATAAATATAGAAGAGAAGAACAATATATAAAATCCTCCAAACGATGGATCAAGTGGAATAAACAAGGGTCCTACATAGGTAATGGTCCACTCTCAGGTTCAGGGCCACATCAGATGATTGGATCCCTAACTATAGTCTCAGATCTCAAAAGGATGTTATTTTTGGTGCTCCTGAAGTTACGGACATCATTGACTACGTTTAAGGGTCAAATCATTGACAATTACAATCCAAAGAAAAAACCTATTTGGTGGTCCTCACAAATCAAGGTTGAGCCACGCCATTGACTCGTGCTTGGCATATTGATGAAGGCCTATTTGGATGGTCAATAGGCCCCTCGAACAATCACAACTTCAAAAACCAAAGGTTGGAAAACCCACTGTACACAGTATGCCCGGTCGACCAAGCACAGGGTCCGGTCGACCGGGTACACTGGAAAAGTAATGTGTTGACT
This sequence comes from Persea americana, assembly GCA_029852735.1. Lineage (NCBI taxonomy): Eukaryota > Viridiplantae > Streptophyta > Magnoliopsida > Laurales > Lauraceae > Persea > Persea americana. The sequence continues at coordinate 41,303,246 of CM056809.1, read as the reverse complement.
CCCAGGTCGACCCACTGTGCAGTGTGCCCGGTCGACCTCCTGGCCTGGGCGGTCGACCGCACACACTGGGAACAGTAGACAATCACTTGGCAGGCAACATCTTGAACAAGGTTCATTCAGTGTGTCCGGTCGACCTCCTAGCCTGGGTGGTCGACCGCACACACCAAAATCCTGAGAAAATAGATGTTCTAGTTTCCAGTTTATTTCTAGAAACTCCTTTGTATCCAGTCGACTGGGCACAGGGTCCGGTCGACTGCACACTCTAAAATCTGGGTCTGAGAGGAAATTCCAAGTCAAGTTATTTTATGTGTCTCCTGTGTATCCCGTCAACCCGGAACAGGGCCCGTTCAACCGGGTACACTGGACTGAGTTTTTCTCATAATTTAACTAAGACTTGGTTCTTCTCCCATTTCAGTGTCACCGGTCGATCGGACCACAGGTCGGTCGACAGGGTACACGTATCTGTAACAGAAACCCAGTTTTTTGGATTTCTTTTCTTCAACCCATTTTTCATCCAATTCACCCCCAATCTCTTCCATTGATCATAGGAACATATAAAAATAGTAAAACACTTCTATGTCCATCCATCACTAAACCAGGCCATTGATCTTCCAAATGAGAGATCTCATCTTTCAATGGCCAAATTTCCATAAAAACAAGCTCTAAGGTAGATCTAACATATAAATACATTAATTGAATTGAAACTGCATAATCAAGAGAAAGAAGTCATGCATTCTTTGATATTAGCATAGGATACTTGCCTCAATTCGAGATTGTAAAGAGAATTAGAAAGAGATGAGAAATCCAAGCTCCTAGAGGGTTGATAGTGTAATCGGGGATGATCTCTTACTCCTTCTTGTGATGGGATTTGGGGAATTAGGGTTTTTTAGGGAGAGATAAGGAAAATGAGAGATGAGAGTGAATTAGGGCTAACTTCATGTTATTGCAATAGTTAGTATAAATAGGTTAGCGTTTAGGACAATTACCAAAAGGGTATTTTAGTTTAAATGGGGGAGAGGATAGAGTCATGGGCAAATGGGTATTTAGGTAGGGATTCTAGAAGCTTCCTTAACTCTTAACACCCCTCCTATTAAGACTAATTACTAGTTAAGGCCTAATCCAACTAAACCTTAGTTAAATTAGAAAGGACACCCTATATCTATAAGGAAATAGATAAAAGTCTAATCCTAAGACTTAGGGACACTAAAAGGCTATTCTACTAAATCCTATTAATTAGTATAATACGGTAACTAATATAACATTAATAATTAATCAAATCAAATTGAGGGCCCACAAAGGGGTGGGGCCTCACACATAACGTGCAACTCATAGTCCTTCAGTACATATAATGTACCAGCAAAATGATCAAGAGTCCTACACTCTGATGATTGAGACAAATCACACTAAGTCATAGTGATCATAATGCTGCAACCTGTTGGCACACAAAAATCCATCGGCCCATACATAACATTCCACAAGGCAAACTACTCATTTTTCATAAAAAAATGACAACTTTTGATGACAGCTGGAGTCAAGTCGGCTGCATCAAGGGAATTCTTGTTAGTTTTATGGTCTCAGTCCATTAAAATTAATGTAATAAATTGATTAATTTCTTTATTTATCAATATATTCATATTATCATTTCATAAGATGAATGGTGTTTATTACTTAAATGCACATAACCAATACGAATGACATGATGGTTCATGAGATGAACCGGAGTCCATAAGTATACTAGATGCAATACATGTGTATGGATGAGATCCACATACGGGCGACATGTATAGCAAATCTTATACTTAAATATCTTCACAGCCAGTGATGAGATTGGACATCTCATCTGACAAGGTTGCAGTACTTTGATTACTATAAGATAGTGTGATTTGTTTCGATCATCACAATGTAAGATTCTGGATCATAGTGCTAGTACATTGGATGTATTGAAGGACCATGAGAAGCACCTTATGAACACTGTCTTTACTTTAAGGTCTGCTCTCATAATTCCCTAGCAATAGGTTCTTAATCCTAAGACATTAATGAACTCAAGTTTCTATCTAATCATTTGCTTTGAATCACTAATGAGTGAGGCCAATTATAGGTCAACACCTCGGTGTCTTGGGTACGTGGCAGTAGGACTGTGGGAACATTTAATGGTTAGGATGGAATCTATCTCTATTATCCCCTTGTGCCAATTAGTGGATTTATCATTGGTAAGTGTACACCCATCTCAATTAAGAGTTAATTGGATGGTACTAATGATTACTATAATTAATTGGGTCTCAAGGATAATAAGATATGGGTCAAAATTGGTGGGACAGTCTGTCCAATTGATCCATGGATAATGATAGAGGGGCCCACTTGTAGTGATAGGGAAGTTTAGGGTCTTCATGTAATTTATTACTAAGACTGGAGTTCAATTGCATTTATATAGTGGAGTTATTTACAATTAACTGTGGGCCCGGATTGCACATGAAATGTGGGGTCCCGGTGTTCCAGTTGGAGCCAGCTTTCTATGGAATTCCTAGTGGTCCCCACGCTAGCCCAAGATTGAATCTTTACTAATTCTATTTGAACTCAAAAGGAAAAGTTACTATTTCTATTTGAAGTGAGACTTCTAATAGTGGTAATAGTAGAGTAAATGGTTACTAAGTGTAATGGAAGTTGGACTTCTAATAATACACTAAGAGAGAAGGTTGAAAAGCTATAAAAGGAAGAGGAGGGAGCACCCTTGGACGTCCATGCCCTATTCAAAGGAGTGATTCACGCCCATCACCATGGTTTGCAAGAAGTTGCATTCTTCTCCCTCCCCACTCTCTCTTCTAGTTCCCTTCTAGTTTCCTTAGAGATTCTAAATAGTCTTTCTCTTAGAGATTCCACCATCTCTCTTAAGGAAAGAGATCTGAAGAGGGTCATAGCGTGGAAGACGATCAGGCATTGGAGATTCTGATCTTAGAAGAGCTCTTCATCAAAGAGTTAAATCAAGTTCTCCATTAGAGCACAACCAAGCTCCATAGGTATTTTCTACTCCTTGTATGTTGTGGAATTTCATGGTTGCATGTTTAGTGCTGTGTCTATCCTTTTGATAGGTTTGTTTGCTGATCATGATGGCTGAGTTTGAGGACATGCATCCTGGATTGGGTTTTGATGGCTTTTGGATAGGTGTTCATCACTTTTAGTTGGTGAAAAGTTTTTGAAACCTATCCAAGAGGTCCACCCACTTCCAACAATTCTACAACAGCTACTGTCTATAAAATATTACCGGCTGCTGCAATCTTCAATAATGGCAGCCGAGCACAATGAAGCGGCCGCTGACCTCCATTCAAAAGGGGACCACGGGACGCTGTAAGGTTGTCTACTGGATGTTCCAAGACTCCGAACACTAGCCGCTGCACTTCTTCTCTCCCTGTTACCCGTAGCCCATAATTTCCCACTAACTAGCCAATTACCTCTCCGGATGGCCGCCAAACCTTCAAAAAGGGAACAGTCACGTTTCCATTGAAGACAGTTTTGAAACCACCTCCACTCTTTCATGATCTTCGACAGTTACAGCGCCTCAAAGGCTATAAAAGAAAGACTTGGGAGGGGCTTTCGGATCCAGCACAAAAAGAAGCCCAAAAAGTCTGCCATTTTTAAAACTCCCTCATCCATCATTTATAAGGTGAGAATTATGCAGTGGTGTAGGCTTCTCCTTGGACTTGGGCGATAGATTTGGAAGCTAGTCTTTGTTCCTCTCACCATGGAGGAAGAACAAAGACTGTCTATACTGTTTTGAAGCAGACCTCTCTGATGAGTCATTCTTTTTATACGATGGTAATGAATTACAAAGACTGGCAGAACAGACCAAATTGTGGACTTCTCCAACTTTGTCTCCAGCAAACTCTCGAAGATAGCAGATCTCCTTCTTTCAGCACAGATTCCCATTGGTCTGATCTCCTAAGCTTGACAAGGGGGTTATAAAAGAAAAATTGTTAACAACCTGCACTTAGAAGGTGAAGCAAAGAAGAACCCATATAAATAAAAGTGAAGATGACTCCTTTCAAATGTAATCAAGTTGTTTTCATATCTTTCTATAATGTTCAAAGGATGAATGAGAAATAGAAAGCTTCTGTACCAAACCTTCTTTTTCTGTACTCTTTTTTTCCTCTTTTGAGCAAAACACAACATTGTCAGATGAGATGCCCAATCTCATCACTAGTTGTGAATAATTTCAAGTATAAGATATGTGATCTATGTCTCCTATATGTAGATCTCATCCATACATATAGATCACATCTAATACACTTGTGGGCTCCAGTTCATCTCATAAACTATCATGTCATATCATACTGGTCATGTGCAAACAATGAATAAAATAAAATATCATTCATCTCATGAAAGAAAAACTATTCATCATATTAATAAAAGCATGATTATATAAATTAATTAAGAAATAAATCGATTTATTTACATCATTCACTGGATTGAGACCGTACAATCTAACAAAACATGCATGTCAGAGGTGGGTTGATGGCCCCAGAAGAAATAAACATCCATAGAATTGACAAGCATTGATCATACATTGGCATAACGAATATTGACATACTTGAGAACAACACTTTCAGAATATACTTGGAAGACAAGTACAATCATAACATGTTCAAGTAAGATCAAACAAACGCACACGGACATGCCATTCACAAAGAACTCACTTATGCTGAGTTGACCATCATGTACTTACATTATCACATATCATATCACATAAATATAAAACCGACAGGGCTTCATATGAAACAAGGCTTATGCATGCTCAGATCATAAGTTGCAGCTTGCAAACTTAAGGCACGCACAAATATCATATCACACAAAATAAACATAACTCAATGATATGCATGATGTATATCAAATCACATCAATGATATCAAATGATGATAAGGCTTGTATTCTGTTTTCTTAACAGATATCAAATTAGATTGCGTGAGTCATGGCACGCGATCTCATAAATTTCCTTGGGCTTGTAATCACATGAATTACAAATATATTAAAGCAGCGGAGGGTTTTGGATTTAATTTTGATCGAGTTTAATTTGATTTTGACTTTTTCTTTATAAACCCTTGGATAAAAGCTAAAAATATATAGGTAATGAGATTTGAACTCATCACCTCTAATCTTGTCAAAGAATTAATCTACACATTAGATCACACAATACTTATATGTAATTATTTATAAAAAAATATTAAAATTAATTAGATGGAATGTGAACTCTAGCCCCGTGGGTGGGTCATGCCCGTGCTTAGCACAGGTTATTTTGCTAGTTATAACATATAACAAATGGGTGAAACGGACAAATATTGTCTAACTGAGGAATCATAGAAGAAACAAGAAACTTAGATCTGATAACGACATATAGATCATGTTTATGTAAATCACAGGTTAGAGAATCACAAAGAATTGACTATCAGAACAAGTAAAACTAGTAATACAGTGTCAAAAGGCCGTAACAATCAAGCATAATGAGACAACTAAACTAACATATGAATAAAATATATGGAGAACAAGATCATAGGAATATAGTAAAATATAAAACTAATAAAACAAAAAAGAAGGGAAGGCACATCACAAAACACAGTCATGTGCAATATTATCATCTATGTACTGGCCAGATAAGATGTAAAATATTGTCTCCCCTGTATGTGCCACATTACATGTAGAACATGGGTGATATTTACAACTTGACAATCCATTTATATGGAAAATCACATCACAATAATCATGCCACTTGGTCATGAAACATAATCATATGAGGAACACATAACTTATGAGTCTAACACATATGCAAAACCCTTAGAGACTTAAACCGCATGATTGTATGACAAAATGAAATATGAGTCAAAGACTAATGAAATTTTAAAAAACACCTCACTTTAAAAATGCCCGCCCATTTTTCTGCCTCTCTCTCTCTCACTCTCTCTTTCTTTTGTCACATGTTGAGTCAATCTAGTCTTTTCACTCACACTACACCCCACTCCTAATGAATATTCACAAGTCCAAGTTTAACACTCATCCAACTTTTCCTCATCGTTTGATTGAAATCCTAATAAAATGATGTCTCTAAATCATTAAATTTTAGAGTCATGAATCAAAAGTTTAGAATGATCTTATTGACTCAAGATTTTGCATATATATATATATATATATTAACAAATACCCCCTTTTTTTGAGACCTTGCCTGAAATATGAGCATTATGGTAACATAGTGACTCAAGTTGGGTGTCGTAATGAAAAATATACAATGTCTTCTGTATTTGAGTCTTGAGCTACCTAAAATTCCTTAAAAGAGGGACCCAGTGGATTTTCTCTCATAAATCAACATTTGTAGGCCCATGGATTTTTGTTTCATCATCCATGAAGTCTGTGAGAGTTCCCAGACATGATTCCTAGACTCCCCAAACTCGAAGCAAGCTCTTGTCTGTCTTTTGTAATCAGTTGTAGCATGGCCTTTCCCACTAATTGCACATTGCAGCCTTTGTCCAACCTAAACATCCTATCTTGCCCTCTTGGGCTGCGGTGGGGCTCCTCCTTAGCTCTTATGAGCTGAAATCACTTTCAGGTTGGACTGATTCAGGGAATCTATCTCCACTAAATAATCTTTAACCATAATGGCTTCTTCAGATTTTCCTCATAGGTGGGAAGCACGACCCTAGTAACATGCATGTGTATGTTCACCCTCAAGCCACGTATGACCCTCCATATCCTATATAACTCTGGTGTAACACGAGCCTCAACAAACCGAGAGAGCTAGGCGAATCTCCTCTCATACGGAGCCTCCATAGTCCACTAATTCTCCGCTCTCTCCCTAAACATAAATGCAGCTAGCTGAACTCATTATCTCCCGGTCTACTGAGACACTTTGAAACTCTTCTCCTACTAGACAATCCATTCATTAGCCACCAAGGGGTCCTCGCTACCCCGGACCTCTAGTGGTCCCCTTTTCAGAAACGTCATGAAGAGGTCATTAGGATTGAACTCCCGAACAAGCATCACCACCTAAGGAGGCTAAGTAACTCTCTACATAACCTCCATCATTTGAGTTTGGAAGGCTGCCATGTTCTCTGTTTGCTTGGCCTAATTCTCATTTTGCACTTGTTGTGAGTGCATGAAGGCCTGTAAGAGCTACTGAAACCTCTCCTCTATTTCTGATGGTGATTGTACATCTCTCGCATTTCCTCTCCTTGTCATTCTGCACAAGGAACATAGTTATTGTACATGACATGTATTAATCAAATGTATAAACCAAGTAGACTACTCGACTACCCTCAACACCCCCATATATAAACTGAGTTTTCACAACATCTTAAAAGTTTCTAGCGTCTTTTGTATCCTAGAAACTTTCCCATACCAAAATTGTCATGCCTCATACCCGGATTTCCTTAGCCAACATGGAAATCTGAATTCAAGGGTGTGGCTAAGTAGGATCAATAGTCCCCAATGAGGATAAATCTCAACCATGATTTTAACATTTAGTAAAGTATGGAAGTGAATTAACATTCAGCGAAAGCAATCCATATTGATCAATCAATCATATTAATATAGGTACACAAGAGAGAAGCAAGAGTATAAAATATTAATGTTTAAGTTTCAACATCAATTAAAGTCCTATACACAACTAAGGATCCAAATGTGATAAAATATATCAATCTCAATAGCTATGGATTGTGGTGTATCATGTCATCTCTCATTGAGGTCCAACTCAGTTACTCATCCCTAGCCTTATAATTCGGAGTCTCATAGAGCACCTCAATCGCCTACTGATAGGCAATGGGCTACTCACTTGTAGCATTAAGATTAAAAAATATCATATTTATGAAAATATGGAAAATACTATATATAAGGACCACAATATAAATGTATCAAATGGAGTAAAGGAAAACACTAGTTCATAGAGTAACAACGGAACAATACTAGGCAATTGTGCATGAAAAATATAATAACATGAATCATCGAATGAGTAAGCTAATAAAATGTCTAACCTAGCAAAGCAGGCATTTTCACATAAGCTAATTTCCAACGGATATTATGTCGGTAGGGCTGTCAATCGTATTGTGTTAACGAATTTGGGTTACGGGTTAACGAATTCGGGTGAAAATCACCTCAACTGTACTTGATCCATTAACTTAACGGGTAAAAAAATCCAACATGAGCACAACCCGTTAATTTAGTGAGTTACACGACCCAACCCGTTAACCCCTTAAGTAATTAAGTCATTTCGAAAATTAAAAGAAAATCCATACTAAAATATATAAGCCACACGAAACTATAAGTGAGGATCTCGAGTGGATCCCACCTAAAACCACATTATAAAAAAATAAATTTTAATTTATTCTTTATGAATATAATCTAATTCTAGCTACACTTAGGGACTAAATTTTTTTTAATGGGTGGGTTGTTAACGGGTTATTGGTTTAATTCGTACACTACCCGTTAACTTAATGTATTAACGGGCTTGACCTATTAGCCCCATTAAAAGCTCACCCGAACCCGTTAATATCGTATGGGTTTGTGTCGTGTTAACTGGTCATGTGGCATTTTGACAGCCCTAATGTCGCGGCCCTCCCATACTCCATAGAGTGGTGATGGGGATGAATGGATTAAGTAGCCTGGCCAAAACAAATTATACTGGTTTCACCAAAGACCCACTAAATTACCCAAAACTAAGCATTTACCCCAATAATCACCCATAAAATCACACAAAAGACACAAAACTTAACATTAATAGAGCTAAGAAAGGCTGGGACCTTACAACTGGCTCCCGGTTAACTCGTTCGTAATAGCATTCATTTTCCGTAATTGATACTTGATAAAAATTACAGTTTGATAAGTACTCCATCCATTTTCTATAAGCTGGGTCTTCCTGCAATGTGCTCGAAGGTTCTCTCGCGAACTCTAGATCACTTGCTAGTCATTCTCAATCTTCAATATAAAGAAGAGGATTTTACAGCAAAAAACCCGGCAAATGATCATTGCTCCGGAAAGGACTTGATAGTTCGGGACACACAATTTCAGTTCTCCTGCCATTTTTATTTTTATTTTTTTGGTAGTCTGGGTTGAGCAACGATAGCATCATCCAGGAAAATCTGGGTGATGCTATTGTTGCCATGCGCCATTTATTTCTGGTAAAGGATTTTACGGGAAAAAGCAATCACCGGGAGGTTTTTTGGATGGACGAAATTTTATTTCTTTATGGCCAAGGGGAGGAAGCACTTGTTTCATGTAGAATGAACTTGCACGGGCATAGAGGTGGTTCTTATGCAGGTCACTCATATTAATAGAATCACCGCGGATTCACTTTTGGTTCAAAAATTAGAAAGCCCCACTATTGATTCGCTTATGGTCCACAAAACAGAGAGAGGACTCTCTGAGTTAAACACCAGCAACGAGAGAGAAGCTAGATTGAATATCATTCTTTCTTACACACATGTCAAGAGTAACAACCAACTGGTGGCCACGAGTCGTGAAGTGGGATCTGATGGCGCCACGAGTACTAGAGCTCGGGGAAACCATGGATGAGAAGGACGAGTGTGGTATCTCCTTTTTCTACCATGTGTATGTTTATGCTACTTACTGACATCATCCGATGCAAAAAGCCATTTTTTACCCAGAATAAAATAAATAAGTTAAAAAAAATTGAATGGGGTATGTGAAAGTTCGGGATCCGAACCCTAGAGGGCGGGGGGGGGGGGGGGGGGGGGGTGAATAGGGTGAGCTTCAAATTAGTGATCAATTATGACCAATTTTAATTGAATTAGCCACTAGTGATGATTATCAAACTGAATGCGGAAGCTAATAAAAACAATCACCACAAAGCATGCGCCATCACACAAATATTTATAGTGGTTCGGCCTCAATGCCTACATCCACTACCGGCTTGTGAACTTACATCCAATCGGATTTCCACTATCTATGCTTTTCAATAGGCTAAGCAATAACCTTTACAAATTTTTTTTCAAGGCTAAGCAATAACCTTATAATATGCTTTCCAAGGTTAAGCAATAACCTTTACAAAATACTTTTCAATGCTAAGCAATAACCTTACAACATGCTTTCCAAAGCTAAGCAATAACCTCTTAGGTTTTATAGTTCACCCCTAACCATATACTTATGCTTTTCTAAGGCTAAGCAACAACTCATACACAATGCTTTTCTTAGGCTAAGCAATAACCTTTACAATAAAAAGATTTTCTCTCTTAAAGAAGTGTCTTCACAAACACTAAAAAAGATATAATTAAAACTCAATTAAAATACCTTTAAATTAGGCGAATATGAAATTGGAAACCTAACTCACACAAACACTATATGAATGCAAAGGTGTGTGCTCATGATGTGTGTGTGTGATAACTTCAATCAAGTTAAAAAGTAGGCTCAATCAATATATGCTCAAAGCATTTAAAAGTTTAAGGCACATAAAAAGTTTTAATTGAAGTGAAATGCAAATCACATGTATGAATACTAACTTGTTGATGAAGTGAAAATCAAAGGCTCACAAGTTGTATGAAACTAATTAACTCTAAACATGTGATGCATGTGCATTGTTGTTTTCAAAACCAAACTAATTTAACTAAGGTTCAAATGAATGAAAATAACAAATAAAGATTCAATCAAGCAAAATAATCATGCTATAAAAGAAATCAAAGATTTGACTAAGCATGATTAAAGAAGATTTTAAAACGAACTTGGTTTGAAATCAAGGTGAAAAATCCAATCCAACTTAGATCAAAGATTAAATGAAGAATGGATTCAACACATCATAGTTATCATGCTAAAATTCATTTACCAATAATTTAAACAAGGCATATAACATATGATTAATAAAAGTAAAGCTTACTTAGAGATTTAACTTCATTGATCCAAGCTTTAGCTTTACTAATGACCCATTGGTCTCTCTTAGTTTATTCCCCTTTTTCTTGTCTCCAAACACCTCAAGGAGTAACACTTGGATCCTCAATTTTTTCAAAGGAATGGACTCGCTTTTATACTAAAAAATTGAATTCTGGCATGTCCCCGATCGACCTACACCTTTCCCCGGTCGACCTGGGCTTAACGGTAAAAAATCTGACCGTTTGAAAAAGAGCTCAACGGCTCTATTCCCGGTTGACCTGCAGTGTGGTTGGTCGACCGGCCACACTGTAGGTCGACCCGGGCCTGGGACCATTTCCCCCTAAAATTGCATAATTCAAAGTTTTTCTTTGAGGGGAATTTTGGCCCAATGAGTCAAGCTTGGAATCATGATTTAAATCAAACTAAGAGTTTTAAAAACATGAAACATAAAAAGCCTAAAATGATTTGAAAGATTTAAAACTCATAGGCTTGCTTGATTCATAAAACTTCTTTTCAAAACTAATTGCATCCAAGTTTAAAATCAAAACATGCATGAACCAAGATTTCTACAAGTCTTAAAAACAATGCATATGTAAATCAAGATTTCAAGATTTTCTAATCAAAGTATGTGTGAAAATTCAAATGATACTAAAATGATAATGCATCCATTAAATTGCAATATACAAATCCCTAACAGTATGACCGAATTACGGAATCCTTTTTCATGCAATGGCCAAATAACAAGATCTTTTCCATAAAATCCTCTATAAATAATGAAGACGAGGGTTCTTTTCTAGTCCCTAACTCAGAAATATGGGCCCACACCCAGTGTAAATTGGCATTCCTAGATAAAGAAAAGAAAGGTGATTAGATTTAGGGAAAATCACAAAACGTGCCTAAGTTTCTCCCAGATTTCAAAACAGGACAAAATTAGAGCCACATTTCAAAATGACCCTTAAGTTTTCCAAGTAGATTTCAATTCAGGACATCCAGTCAAATTGGGTGCCCGTCAGCCAATTCCACCCCCCCCTCCCCCACTTTTTTTTTTCTAAAACCCAAATATGCCTTAGGATTGTGAATTGAAAAAAAAAAAAAGCAGAAGAAGAGGAGGATGGTTTCGGCGGCCATGTCTCCAACGGCGATAACCTCTCCAACTACTCCTTCAAGCCGCCCAACGTCGTCGGCCGTGTCTCCAACGGCAATAGTCTCTCCAATTGCTCCTTCAAGCAGCACACCGTCGTCAACCTCAACTGCCTCTCTGAAAAGCCTTGGATCCCTCTTCTTCTCCACGGACTTTGACTTAGAATCAGTCAAGCCACCAATTAAGCTGCGCATAGTGAATCTGTCATTTGCAGATACTCTTTTCATATACAATTTCGTGTGCTTTCCCCACTCAACCTCGTAACAAAAAAACATTTATATATAACGACACAATCTATTGTTCCTGCTGCTATGTTAAGAAATCGTCGAAGCATTTTTTCTTGCTGTCTCTTCCCTCCACTCTCTCTAATTTCCTCTCAATCCTTCGAATTGAGACGGATTAATCGCTTTTGCAATTAGAGGTGAGCATCGAAATCACCATATGCTCTTTCTGATTATGAGAATCCTCTACGAATTCCGCCTTTTTTAAAATCAAAGGCGATGCTTTTGTTGATTTCTGGTTTCATTTTCTCTGTTTGAAAGATTTCTTGAGCTTTTGCGCATGATCAAGCTATGTTTTACTGCTTATTTAAGATGATTTTAGTTTGTTTGAAGAATCTGATGTAGTATCTATTGATGATTTGAAGTTTAATTGAGTAGTTTGTTTTATTCGGATTTTGTAATCAATTGATTCATGATCTCTTGTTCAATTTTAGAACCCTAAGGGCATTTTTGGGTTTTAGAAAAAAAAGGGAAAAATTGGCCGACGGGCACCCAATTTGACCGGATGTCCTGAATTGAAATCTAGTCGGCAAACTAAGGGCCATTTTGAAATGTAGCTCTAATTTTGTGCAGTTTTGAAACCTGAGAGAAACTTAGGCTCCGTTTAGTAGTTTTCCCTTGGAAGATTTATCTCCTTGTCCTCTAGTCCTGAGGAGGAGTGAGAGGAGAGTAATTTAGTCGTCGTAGCCGTCTGGTCGGGTAATGGCATCTCTGCTCTTCAACGTCTTCTCCTCTGCGGCCCTCTTCTCATTGGGGCTTTACAATCTTCTCCTCTCTTGTAGATCCCATCTCAAATCTCCTTCCTCTTTCGCTGCGAAACCGTACCATCCATTTTCTTCTTCTTCTTCTTCTACTCCTCCAAGCCGCCTCAAACACCTGCCTCTCTACCTCATCATCTTCTCCCTCATCATCTCCATCATCCACGAAGCACTCCTCTCCTCCGCATCCGATCCCCTCGTCAAGGGACGCACCCCCGTCCACCGCCTCTCTTCCCTCCAGTCCCTCGCCTCCCTCCTCCTCTTCCTCCTCCTCTCCCTCTCCCTCCTCCTCCACCACACGACCTCCCTCCTCCCCCTCCCCCACGACCTCTGCTTCGCCCTACTTTCCGCATCCTTCTTCCTCCGCTCCTTCGTCTCCGCCTCCGCCTCCTCCCTCCAGACCTCTACTCTCCAGGCCAAGTGCGACTCCATCTCCGCCCGCATCTCCGCCGCCTCTGCCGCCCTTTCCCTCGCCCTCTCCTTCAATCCGCGTCTCTTCGTCGCCGATGCCGCCCTCTCCGCCTCCCTGTGCCTGCAGGGCCTCTGGGTCCTTCAGACTGGCCTCTCCCTCTACGTCGAGGGCTTCATCCCCGACGGATGCCACCAGCTCCTGGACGTTGTCAGCGGGGTCGAGGGCTCCACCATGTGTGAACTTGAGGAGTCGAAAGTGCGGGCTGGTGCGTTGCTTGATCTCATGTTCGTGTTCCATGTGATGTTCGTTGTGGTGGTTGTCGTTGTCGTTTATGCTGTGGTGGCGAGGGTGGTGGGGGCGAGGAAGCTTGGTGGCGCTTATGAACCCCTCCCGACGTCGGTTGGGGCTGTCGACATGAATCATGTGCAGATGAAGGCGATGACCAACACACAGGCGTGAGTTTGGTGGGTTTGTTTGTTTTTGTTAATCTTCTCCTTGTTATGTTGTTGGAAAATTTTTGATTGCCTCAGGAGAATCTTGCATTTTGGTGTCCTTTGTGTTGAAATGTTACTCTCTCTCTCTCTGTAGAAATGGCTACTATGATAATAATTTATAAGGAAAAAAGAAGAAGCAAATGTAGGACTATAAGAGTATAGCAGAAGATAGCTAAGCATTTATCTACTTGTTCTTTTCAGCTAGACACCCAGGGTAGTTTCTGATGTCAAGACCCATTCAATTATAGTACTGCAATCGAATTTCTTGATTCATCCTTTTCAATTTCCCTAAAATCTTTTCCAATGTCCTTGCTAATGATTTCAATCAACTAGTCTAAAAACATCCCTATACAATTTCATTGTGCCCCTGATCTCAGCTTTACTCGACTTTCTCCGAGAAACTTATCAATTTGGCTGAGTAGTCAGGACTTGATCAAAAGTTGAGGATCTGTTAAGTTGTTATGCACTTATGCAGACTCATTAACTCCAGGTTTAAGTATAAATTAGCCAAGCTGATTAAATTGAAGAGCATGGAGTTACATTTCATTTTTAAGTCTTAGGGTCCTTGGCTATTGACATTATTATGTTGGCTAAACTGGAAATTTGGAGAAGGCGCTACGCATAATATGGGAGGGAAACTCGTTGAAAACTATAGAAAAAAAGGTTGGAACTCTAATCCTATGTTCTCATCTCCTTCTCACCTATTGTTTCCATAATCTAATGAACTTGATGAATCTGGCTGATTTGGAGTGATATGATAGGCTTCACAAAAGGATTCGGAGCTCGAATCAACTTCTTCCATAGCACCATGTTAATTTGGAAGCATCCCTTTCATATGAGTAAATGTTGAAAGGTTTGGATTACATATGTAAAATCTTCATATATCCCAAAACCTGTGAATGTTTAAGACATGAAACTAAACATTTTGTGGTTTAATGAGTCCATAAAAAACTTGAACAGCTCACATTAAAATTTTGGGGCCCGTAGGAGTTGCAAAAAATAGATGGTGGTGAAGGGATTTGATATCACGACTTGTCCCAGGCGTCATCTGTGCTGGCGCTTTATTGAAAGAGGTGTGTGATCATTTCACACCCTTTTAGGTGTGATTTTTTATATGTAAATAGCTTCATTTACACATGATTTTCACACATCATTTACACCTGTGGTGCATAACTGAGTGCAAACAAATGTGACCATGAGTAAGTGTTATGCATTTGCGACATTTACATATGTAAATGAGTGCAAACAAAAGACCCTTTATTGATGATTGGCATTCTCTCTCTCTCTCTCTCTCTCTCTCTCTCTCTCTCTCTCTCTCTCTCTCTCTGTCTGGTTCTTTTGTTTGATTTTGGAGATGGTGATTGATTATATCGAAGACTGGGTTGTCATTCTTTCTTTGATTGTAGTTGGACTTTGTATGGTTTTCAAATGGAAGGCACTTCTCTTTTAATTCTTGGTTATTATGTTGGATTTTCTATTTTTTCTTAGCGACACCTTCCTTGATATATATATATATATATTCAATCAAGGGTTGAGTTTGTAACTGGAATTATCCTTTTGAGGGAATTGATGTGAACATTTTTCTTTTGTAATTTGTTGTTGTTATTGTTTTTTCCCCAAGTTTTTGTTTATACTTGGACTTGGACTTGCTTGATGCATAACATGCAATTTTGAGATGTGTTTACTCATATCTCCATTTCACCCTTGTGTCAAAAAGTATTTAATTATTATTTTAATTGTGATTTTCTATTTTTTTTTTTCTGGTATCATCATCATTAAAACATTATTCCTTCTTGTAGGAGTCCCGCTTCGTGAGTTCTACTTATCTACTCATCTCTTCTTAGGGCTTAGTTCTCTAATTTCTCTTTATTCCACAAATTACCATGTTGCTTCTAAGTATTTCATCGTATGTCTTTATTGCCCTTCATTTTCTTAGGTAACATTCCACACTTCAGTTCTTCATACTAGGGTCGTAGTTATTCTTTGAAGCACATCCAATCTTGGCATTGGCATCACGGCCCTGTACTTCTTGTTCAGTTCTTTATTGCAGAAAGGTAAACTCTATATGATAATGTGGGTCTAATCGTTGCATTGGGTAGATGTCCCTTTAATCAAAGTGGCACTTGATCACATAACATTCTATGAGCTTATGTTACCTTTTCTCCTCTTGCACTAATCTTTGTTTATTATATCCTCATCAACTTCTTCATTTGTTATTGTTGGTCATCTGTGTCAAAACATTAAATCACTGTGGCAATAAGTGACCTGATCCTCCTTTCTGCTCATGGAATTGCTTAACTTGTACTAAGTATATTCTATCATTCTACTAATTTTAAATCTGTTTAACTTGAACGAGTTTCTCCAGGCTTGATGCTAATAAGTTACTTAGTTTCTTTTCTCACTATGAGCACCACATCATGTAGGAGCAACATCCTTTTTTTTTAATGTTAAATCTCATTGGTGCAAGCAGTACAAGAGGAAAATACTGACAAACTTACAAGCTATATAACCAATAAAACATAAGAAAACCAACACCAAAAAGCAAAAGAGAGACAAACAGAAAAATCTAAAGTCTAAGACAGAACCGGATAATCCCCTAACACAGATCAGCAACTTTGTTCTAATTCCTCATAATCTGATCAATAGAGTAATCTTGGAGCAACATACATCAAGGAGAAGTCAATTTTGATATTTGTTATAATTTTTTTACAACCAATGGAGATAACTAAGTTTTCTAAGTGGACCCTTGGTGCAATTCTATTCAAATTGGTGACACAATTATCTTTCCATGCAATATCCTTTCATTGATTACTACCATCCTCCATACATTCTTGTACAACATCAATATATTGATCATATACCTTTTTTTTTGTCAATCTGCCAAATTTAGCCTCAGCGTTTTGTTTTACTACTACTCAAGGATCAAAATAGCAGTTGCAGCGGGCTAGCGGCCAATGACAAAAATGCTACGTAATAGGCAATACGTAACAGTTATGGTGATACGTATCAGCGTAGCGGTGTGAAAATTTTAAGTGGTCAAAAGAATCTAAAACTTGTGTGGAATTCAATCTTGTGTTTTTAAAGTGATTTGGACACATATAAGGGTGGAGACAATTTTAGAAGAGGCTATTGGGGAGAAGAAATAGGAAAAAGAATATTTTGAAATTAAAAATGCTTAGCTTCACTAGATTTTAGATTGCAGTGCCGCTATTTTCAAAATAGCGCAGCAGCCTCAACCGCTACGACCGATAATGTAGCGGCCGCTATTTTAATTCATGCTACTACTACTTGTTGTTTGCTCAATCTCTCGGTGTCGGCAAAAAGCATCCAACAAAGAAGACAAAGGCTCAACGAGTCAAAGACTAGCTCTCTTTCCAAGTATGGGTTTGAGTATTTATTTTTTTATACATTCAGTCCATTCCTCTCTCTCTCTCTCTCTCTCCCTCTCTCTCACACACACACACTCTTTTCAAGTACGCTTTTCACTTTTTTCATTAATTTTATTTTATACATTCAGTCCGTTCCCCCCCCTCCCTCCCTCCCTCCCACTCTCTCTTTCTCTTTCTATCCCCACCCCCCCACTACAATAGCAGCTTGTCTCTCAACCCCATTTTCATTTTTCTGTGCGCCCCACTTTCGATTTCACATCCATCAGCTGCGGGCCCCACTACAACAACCCTTTTCATCCATACAAGTGGCCCAGAGGCCCAGACTTCAGAGATGTTTCGATTTAAAGTTTAATGGATGGTGGGCCCATTTGGATGTGAAGATTCCACTTTGGTTTTCCATCCATACATGGGGCTGTTTTGGACTTCACAGAGTTAGGGTAGGGGGGGTGGGGGTGCTGATTTGTTTATTTGTTTTCTTACTCTCTCTCTCTCTCTTTGTTTTTTTTTTTTTTTTTTTTTTTTGACACAATGCAGGTAAGGGAAGAATACTCAACGGACTATTCTCCATGCCAAAGGCTTACGATATGGATCCATAGGATCCAAAACGTCTTGGTCTTACACCACAGACAAACCACCGAGAGAATACTCAATGGGGAAAATTTTATTAATCAATCAACTTCTCCCTAAGGAGTGATTACAATCCTTTATATAAAGTTCAGATTCTATTATAAAAACAATTCAAATAAAGATCAAGTCTTAAATCTAATAAAACTCTAAAGCAAATGAAAGCCGACATATAAAGAAAGCTTGCTAAATACTTGCATAAATCTTTATATTTTAGGTACTACTAAAAATAGGCTAGCAAAATCTCTTGAAATTAGGCATGATCTGAATTTTGTGTTTGTTGAAATGTTTGGGCTGGTGGGTTGGGTCCAATGGGTTGTCGGACCTTGGGTTTTGCCTACATCAGTTCTCCCCCTCTTGGAGAGAACTATACCTCGAGTTCGGTAAATGTTCTCCTGGGTCAAAAATCAAGCGTACAACTTTTTGATGCTCTTGATCTTCATTCTCTTTGCACTCGTTGCAAGCTTTGATGCAATCATTTCCTTTTCCTAGAAGTAGATTGGAAGTGTCGCTTCTTTTGATGTTTGTATTTAGCTCGGATGTGTGATTTGACCATTAGATGCTTCAATTGTTGTCTTTGTACCAACAAATCATGCGCTTTGAATATCCATCGTTGATCGCCAAATTGAAATCAATGTGGAACCTTAATGATTTGATCTTCCTTCGCAACCTCTTAAACAATATATTTTTCTTCCGAAGATCTAACTGGCTGTTCTGGAAGTGGGTTTACGATTAGATCAATTTGATGACCATTTTTCTTACTAACCATATATGGGTCTTCAATGTTTGCCTCTGATTCCATTGTTGCATGTATATTTTGAATTTTGCTTAGCACTAGCTGTCACGACCTCGAAACTGGATTGCCATAAATAGCCCGCGATTCGGGGTGCAATTAGGGTGCTGTGGATAATAATAGTTTTCCCCAAGTTTCGCAAATGTGGAAGCTTATAATATGCCATGATTCGAAGTCCGGAGTGCATCTGATTCCGCATTATGTCACAATGCAATATGATATATTACATAAGACTGGCATGAAAACTTCATAATAGACTGGATAACAAAGCATGACAATATTCCAAAATTCATTCCCACAATAGATTAAAATGTCAATTACAAAAGTGCATTAATTATATTCCCAGGACCTTCAAAAGCATGGCCAATAAAGGAATTTAAAAAAAAAAAAAAACCTATATGATATAAAGGAGTTTATAAGTAGTATATGTGAAACTTGTTCCCTAGAAGTATTGGTGCTGTATCAGGTACCAATACAAGTGTTGTATTGGCCCAATATGGATACGTTGGGCTTGTACAAGTATCCGGGTATCATAGCTCCTGGCTTTATGGTTACTCCAATGTGGCCGTGGCAGAGAGCCAAATTAACAAAATGGCTAACACAAGGGGTACGCTAGTACAGTGTACCAAGGTGAGCTCCGGGTCACCTCCAAAAAAACAAAAGACTACATTGCAGTGAGTTATATACACACACACATAATAATAATACAATTGGGTGGTGCCGACTCAAGATTCAAGGACCACAAGGTTCAACAAGGCTCCATCCCAAAGATGGGGTCCAAAAAGGAGACTGCTCCAATTACAAAACAAACCCTTCAAAACCAAATTCCAGATAACAGTCCTTACAAAACTCCAAAATCACTACTCCAATGAATAAGGACAAATTGGTAAACCAAAAGTATGGAAAGATTGAGTCTAGTCAAAACAAGTCTACTTATGGGACTAAGGCTTAGTCTACACATTCTAACTCAGTCATACAGAGGTCTAGCCCGATTTGAGCAGCACTTCGGTATGGATAAGTCAGCCCCAAATGGGTGAAAAAGGGTCGGACAGATCTGGGTAATGTGGGAGGTAGCAGTGCATCAAGACTTGCCTAGCAACCAAGTACACCACAACAATGGATCCCGTCGGACCAAGGAAGGATGCCATATAAGAAATGGACACCAAATCCATAGGACCTGACTTATGCAATTTAATTAGCTAATCTAAGGTCACACAATGTCATGGGGGTAACGGATAATGTAAACTGTGCAGGAGGAAAGTGCATGTGCAAGGTATGCAAGTAGACAAGTACAACAAGATAGACTAAAATCATGTGAACCATTACACATAGACATTACAAATAGACATCCTCAGTCTTAGATTGCCATTAACATGTTAGTTCCATATTATTTAACTCTATGTACACATATTATTTAGCTCTTATGTACACTTAGGGTTTGGATGTTGGGGATTTCAAGTCCTTTGGTGCTCCATGGGTGTTTGGCATTCCAATATCCTAAGTTAACATATTCTCAACTTAATATGACACTACACGTCTCTGGACAATCTCGGAGGTGAATGTCAGCTCAAACATCACCACCCCTCCGCAGTCCAAGTCCAAGTGTAAAGTGAAACTTGGTTACAAGTTCAATTCTAAGTCCTAAAGTCCAAGCTTCTAACCCAAAGAACCTGTGCAGTAAAACATCATCTAATTGGTCAATTAAAGTGGGCAAACATTGGCCCTAAACTTAGTGCAGAAGTCCCAATAATATCATGGAAAGGAGTGGAAGAAATGGGCCTCAAACAGTCTCCAAACACGCCCCCAAATGGGGCCACCATTGTGCAGTCAGACATGGCTGCACAGGCTGGTCGGACATGGCTCTGTGCTGGTCGGACATGGGGCCTGGGCTTGACAGGATCCATGTCCGATCAGCACTGCAATTAGCCATGAAACTGGCTGTGTTTTGGGGTTGTTTTCTCCCATCTTTTGGGTACTTTTTGGCATAGTTTTGAGGGTCTATTTAGTATCAATTTAAGTCCTTAAAATCCGATTTGAACCTTTAACAAAATTAGCAAAAGAAGCATGAGCTTTTATGGGCTTCTAAGCAAAATACATAGAGTAGAATTGTAGAATCATCAAATCTTGCATGCATGCTTATGGATTTCAAATTGATCACTTGCCTTGGGTTTTCTAGGCTCCAAATTAACTACTGAAAGTGCTCAAGCCAGCTGGGGTCAGTCCAAGCACTAAAATCCCCAAATATTCAACTCTAAGCTCTCCTAGAAATTGAAAACAAAGAAATAGTTGGAATTGGCCATTCCGTGTAAGGATCTATGGATGATTTGGGGTCCTAAACGACATACTAAAAGTAGAGAAGAGTCTCTAACCTCTAGAGGCTCCAGCTGAACCATAATTGGAGGAGAGGGGCGGCCAACCTTCAAATTGAAAGAGAATGGTGTCTCGGAGGTGGATATGCTGGAAGTGCAATGGTGACCTTTTCTTAGCGATTGAAGCTTGATGGAAAGAAGGAAGAAGAGCCGAGAGGGAAGATTGCTGATTTCAGAGAAATGAAGGAAGAATGAGTTGATGCTTATATAGTGTCAACCATGGTGCAAAATATCGGCCGATACCGGTTCATATCCCATACCGAGCCGATATATTCCCAAAATATCAGGATATAGCGGCCGAGATGAACTTCATCTCGGGAGAACCGCTATATCGGCCGAGATGATATAAATGAATAAAACCCTATTTTTTCTAAAATTTTCCCCAATCTTCATTTTCTTCTCCTCTCCTCTCATCTCCTTAGTCCTTAGGGCAGTAGCCACACTCCATCACACATCCCTCTTGCATCTTTTCAAATCCTACATCTATTTCTTAAAGAAAATATTATTCAAGGTAAGAGAAAATCAACTTAAAGCATTTTAGTATGTGTTTTTTGTTTTTTTATTTTTAGATGAAGCATAGAAATCATTGGGTATGTCACTTTGGTTGTGTTCTTCATTTAGAAGTTAGATCGACATACTTTCATGCTAAATCTACTAACACATGATTTTGATTTTTTTTTCAATTTTTTTATTTTCAGATTTTTTAATATTTGAATTATAATATTTGTCAATCCGTCGTACACTCATACTCATCAGTCTCTCTCTCTAGTCTCTACTCTCTAGTCCCCTCTAATTTCAGGTAGACAATGAACCTTTTTATGCCCAAGTGCTTTATGATTTATCCATCTCACTATCATATTTCAGATCTTAATATGTTATCTTCATGGTCTTGAATTTCACAACATATTTGTTGATTTAGTTAGTATTAACTAATGATTGATATGTTATCTTTATTTTCTTATATTTTACATTAATAAATTGATCATGAGCATCAATAATGGTTGCATTATATGAAATACTGGATAAGACACGAACTGCGAAATAGAAGGGACTCATAATTTAAGGTGACCGATATTTTGATTTATTGTTGTTACTAATGCAAAAAAATATTTTTTCCAGCATTTTCTAATATTTTGGATTTTTTGGATTTTTTGCGATTTTTTTTGGATTAAAAAAAAAAATTCACACCGCAACGACCGCGACAGACCGATATCCGTGACCGATACCGATATCATATCGGTTTTTCGGCCCGGCCGATACCGCGACCGAAACCGAGATTTTAAACCATGGTGTCAACATTTAAGAAAATGACACTTAGGTCCCATCCAAGTAAAAAGCAAATGGGCTAAACAAAGGGCTTCGTGATCTAGGATGGGTTTGAGCCAAGAGCGAAACTTTCTCGAAATTATATTAATTTTCCAACAAACCCAAAATGGCAATTTTTCGATGTTCCGATATAGAACTCAAATTTTACCGAAGAGATGACTGTCCCGAGTTAAGAGAGATGTGAAATGCTAGGTTTTCGTACATCGAATGGCCACGAGTTGAACACGAAGGTTTCTTGGATTAATTTGGGCTATCTACTGAATCTAAATTGGTATTTTTTTGAAATACCCAAAATACCCTTGACAATGACCGAAGTGACTAAACTACACTTCCTAACTAAATGCGATCAAACTGACTTGATTATTAAACCAACACCAATACCCACTGAATTAACTCTAATCATGCTTAATTTGTATTTAAACATCGTAATTAGGATCGGGATCTTACACTAGCCACATATATTTCGGGCCCCTTGTCTTCTGATTCTTCTTAAGTGTCTTCTATCTTACGAGTGCTACATGATGTTTCATTTGACTTTGTCATGACGTCTTCCACTCTTTGATTTTACTTCTCAATGTCGGCCTTGATATTCTCTTGCTAGATGAAAGATAAAAGAGATTGTCTAGCTAGATGAAAGAGATTGGGATTTTTGAATACGTTAAGCCATATTAATGAATTTTCTATCCATCCTTGTTGCAAGGCTCCAATCTTTTATGAAGGTTTGTTGTTGGAAACTTTTTTTTCCCCTCTACCAGTTTTTATGCCTTTGGTTGAGATCTTGTAAGGTAGTGGGACATATCCTATCCTTTGGTAGGTGTCATGCCCCCAAATAGGATTATGGTGGTGATCCGTATCTTGAGGTGCGAGCTTGGGGTTAATGTGATAATAAAGTTTCTTCCCCAGGATCCGTGAATATGGGGATACAAAAGTTCCATCGCTTTCATGTACATATAGTGGAAGCTTACATTATGTCACGACTAGAAGTCTCAGCTACGACTAAAATGTACTTATGATAGATGCATAATGTATGATTGATCATCAGATTGGCATTTAACATTTAATAACAGACAAGATAACAGAGCACGACAATATTCCAGAATTCATTCCCATATTAAGTTTAAAGTATCAATTACAAAATTATGTTAATTATAACTTCAAAAGGCCAATAAGGGACAATACTAGTGATACAAACCCTAAAGGGAAACTATCCCAACCCTTGTGACGTAAGCTCTTGTTACCAGACGTGATACCTATCACATTGTATGTGCTCCACATAGTAGCCCTGCGGTTCCTCATGGATCCGCCATACTAACTTGGTGTGGTTATTTATTTATTTATTTATTTTTTGGAGTGGGTTGGGGGTAGAACCCGAACACCTACATTGCCAAGTGTAGTATCATCAGGCTATGAATAACCCTTAGCAAGTAGACAGTCCATAAATACATGATCCATGCATGATTAATAGATTCACAAGTAGGTCTAGCAATGCATAATTGTGCATGAATACAGATTACAGACTATACGCAAACATAACTGATAGATGCATGCAGGTATCGTGACATACTAAAGCTTGGTAACAAAAGACTAGCTATGCATAACAATGTAAGAGCAAATGACTAAAAACATGGAACATAACAAACAGATAATAACGTCACAGGCCATGCAGTCCACAGGATCTCACACAGACAATACATGTGCATGAACATGACATACTTTGGTAAACCATGTAGCTATATTCTCCCCACAAGCACGTACATGATGACATAAATCATAATAACTTGGCTCCATGTAGGAGTAAACATGATATGTCTCGTGGGCCGTCACAGCCATAAGATCTGGAATGGCATGGCTAGATTGCAGCTAGTAACATAATAACATGAAACTTCAGTTGGGTGCTTCTGCAGTCCTTATCCGAGTTGTTCCATCAGTGGTATTGCCCGATTTCTTCCACCAAAGGAAAGACCATGTGCCATACTTTCCTTTTTGGCTTGTATCTGGACGATATGGAAGGAGAGAAACAGAAGATGCTTTGAAGGGATCAATACCTCCCAAGAAGACTTAATCCTTAAAATGAAATTTTGTGTTGCCTCTTGGGTCTCCCATCTTCCAGATTTTTGGGGCTTACCTCTAGCTTTTGAAGGCTCCTTATCCTCTTTGTATTTTTCTCCTCCTTTGGGTGGTGGCTGTATTTTTGGGGCCTGTCCCAGCCGCTTCTTGTATAGATCTTTTATACTATAAAGCTTTTGATCAATACAAGTTACAATTTAAAAAAAAAAGAAAAAAAAACATGAAACATGTATCGTGCATAATAGAATGAATCCCCCACACAATGTTTCCAATTGTGTGGGATTTATAACGAGAGCTACTAATGCCACGTCCCTGCTTGCTCGTTCCACATCCCATGTTTTTAAAACCACTATACCCATTTGTGAAATGACCAACTTGGACATCACTAATACTTTTAGGGGTCATCCAATTTCTCTGTACACTCCCCCATAAACATTTGGTTTTCCCTCCCATTTTGAGAACCTGCAGCTCTTCTTCTTCCTCAACACAACATTCATCCCCTACTTCTCTTTCTCCATTCTCTTAGCATTCACCTCACACTCATCTCACTCATCTCCCACTCTTCTAGTAAGTCATTTGTGACTCTCCTCATTCATATCTCACTCTTCATCTCATTATCTCTTTATCTTCATTCATTCACCTCTCAAGTGGTTCTCATTTGTCATTCTTGAGCAATGAACAAGCAAATCATGGTTTACGATCTTTTTGGGGGCCAAAGGGAAGCAATCCAAATTTTTTGCAGTTTTTTTTTTTTTTTGAGCATGCCTTCGCGAATTGTTCGGCCCTAAGTGGCCGAACTAAATAAGATCATTTGTAGCTGTCAAGCCTGTGCAAGCCTTATCAGTCTTTGACTTTGTTCTGGTCCTTGGCCAATTTGGAGTGGTTGAATGAGGTAGTTGAGGATGAATAACTTCCTCTGGTTCCGCCATCACATTGCTTTTTTCCAAAGGATAGGCATTTTGTTTTTGGATCAAGCCCACGCACATACTCAGATGGCTCACTGCTAGCATGTGTGGTGCTGCCTTTGACACAGGAAGATATTCCACTTCAAAGTTGTACTTCGGCAAGCAAAAAAAATCTCGAGGAAACCCGCAACAAAGTAGCGAAGAGGACCAAATCGCTTCTGATATTTTTCAGAAAGCTCCAAAACTGCACCTGAAGAAAAAACACAGTAAACAGATCTGATATTCTCTAAAAATTACAGCATCACAATCAGAAAATGCACCAAGTGATGCTTCTGATTAAGAATAGATCAGCCGAACAAAGTACATTTGTTCGGTTGTAAGCAGCCGAACACACCTATTTTGTTCAACTGCCTACACCCGAACAAATGGCATCTATTCGGACCTTCAGGGTCGAACGGGCACGAACATCAAATTAAAACAGATGTTCGATGGTGAAGGAATGAGAGAGGAATGAAAACTTTTGGCTTTTGTCTGGCACCTTTAAACATTTCCAGGCCAACATTCATCTCTTATGTGTATCCACTATCAAAATGAACGAAAGATGGAGAGATGTATAGGGAGAGAAAATATACCTTGAATCCCGAGTGTGAGAAGAGAGGGAGAAGAGGCGGAAGAGAGGAAGAGAGTGAGGGAACGACGAGGGAAAGGATGGGAAGACAGTGAGGGAGTGGGATTGACTGAGAAATTGAGGGAGTGATGGAGAGTGAGATCGGGTGAGAGGGAGGGAAAAAGGGATGTGCACAGAGAAATTGAAGGTGGAGTGTTTGGGTAGTTTGGGAACACAGGGTTGTGTCC
Organism: Persea americana; assembly: GCA_029852735.1. Taxonomy (NCBI): domain Eukaryota; kingdom Viridiplantae; phylum Streptophyta; class Magnoliopsida; order Laurales; family Lauraceae; genus Persea; species Persea americana. The sequence continues at coordinate 41,276,981 of CM056809.1, read as the reverse complement.
AAAGAATTTTAATCACTGTACAGAGAAGGTATGTGGAAAGAGCAAGCAGGGATGTGGCATTAGCAGCTCTCTTTATAACAGCGGATTGGTAGTGACTTGAGAGTTCAATGAACGGTGTGGGCTAGAGACTATACTGTACGTAAACATGTGGGCATGGAGGGAAACTACTCTACATACTTGTTTGACAAACATAATCATGACTTACTTGAGTAGTCCCTTGAGTCTCACTCATAGCCAAAGATGGAAATAGCGGCAGCGGCGGGCTAACGCTATGAAGCGGGCACTACGTAGCGGCGTGTTTTGAAAAAACCGTAAAAAAATTCTGAAAATTTTTTAGAAAATCCAGAATATTGGAAAATGATAGAAAATGTTTTTTTTTTTTTTTTTTTTTGCAAAAGTAACTAAGATAAGGGGGCGTAGTGGTCCCCTTATTGCACGAGGTCCTGTATCGCTGTAGCATAGTGGTCCCCTCATTGTATGAGGTCCTGCATCGCTGTATGAATAGGAAAACAAAATAGTAATGATCATTTTTTTCACATGTATTTATGTTACTCAGTTATGCTCTTAGAAACTAATGAAAGACTCCTAAAAAAAACTAAGTCATGAAGTAAAGGCATAAGACTTAAAAGACTTAAGTTAAGAGTTAGGTCTTAGGAATTCAATAGCAAACAATAAGAGTGAACTTTGGCTGTAAAGTGACCATTTTGTATTGGAGTGTTATTTGTTTAGGGCCCTATTTCCTATTAATCAGAGTGAACTTTGGTTGGGCTGTATGTCCTATTACAGTAGCCTATGTTTAGTTAGTGTGAAATTTGCCCACGCTTTATTTTCAGTAGGTTTGAAAGTTGGCTATGGCACTATTCCTAATTAGAGTGAAATTTGACTAAGGTGTCAATTTCAATTAAGTAATATTTGGCTACGATATGACTTTTTTTATTTTAACGTTGGTGCCTCATTGTGGAGCCCACCAATGGTTACATTAGCCATTTGGTTCTTCAGCTTTTATTGTTTTGGATGGCCCATTTAATTTTGATTTTTTTTTTTGAATGATTTTTGAATGTTTTTTGATGGCCCATTTATTTTCATTTGTGCCTTTCATCTCATGGGCCCATAACTTACCCGTTTAATAAAACAAAAGGGGAGTAAGGGATGATGCAAGCAGCCCGATAAAGGGCATTTGTTTCCGCCCTAGGTTTCATTCGAAACAAAAAGTCAAGATGAGAAAGAGGGAAAGGAGGAGGAGGACGAGAACAAGAAGAAGAAGAGCACCTGTAGTCCTGTAATAGGTTCTACACGATCTGTATTGGGTTCTGCGCGATGCTGGAGCAGTGGAGAAGAAGTTTGAGCGGTGGAGGAGGGTTTTGCGCCGATCCTGCTTACTGTTGTTGTCGCTGCCGTGATGCTGCTGGTGCTTCAATGTATCAGGTATGTCCTCTACATTCATCTCTCTGTTTTATTCTTTTTTCCTTTCTACCTCTTGTTCTCCCCCTTTTTTTTTTTTTTTTTTGTTCTATTAGTCAAGCAAATGAGGAGAGAAGGGGGGAGGAGGCAGGGTTCAGCTGGGTGTGTGGCGCCGCTGCATAGCATAGCGGCCGCTACGGGCCGATACGGGTGCGACATCCGATAAATTACATTTAGCATGGCGGCAAGTGCCGCCACGGCCGATGTGGCGTAGCGTTCGATATTTTCATCCATTCTCACAGCCTACTAAACATGGACGTCAAGGATATGCATATGCTTTAGGTGGGTCCTAGGAAATAGAACTCCACACCAAACCGACCCTGAATGGGCGGTATCTCGGCATGCAGAAGTCGGCCATAAATGGGTGAGGAGAGGGTCTGATCTGATCACACTTGGAAGAAAAGCATCACATGAATGCGTGCCACAACAACCAAGTGGACTATAACCTTGGATCCTGTTCAGTTCATAGGCGGAAAGCAGGGCATGCGAATGCTTGCTAAGCCAAAAGACTGACTTGTTGTGTGACTAGAAATTTGCTAGGGATAGGGGTTTTACTTGGGGGGTTCCATTTCCAAGGTTATGGTTCATCGGTTCGGTGACTTCGGTCCCTTCGTAACACCCGCCTATCCTCTGACGAATGCATAATCATATAGCGGAAGTTAGTAACCTTCAAACGGGGGTTCTTAGGTCCATTTATGCTATTGATACGAGAATGCATAACTTGATAGTGTACAAATGACATACAGTGTACAAGGAAGGAAATACACATTAATCAAGGAAACAACTTGCAAATACCAATCTAAGGGTGGGATTGCCATTTGCCATCCTCATGTAAGTACAAGGCAATTCATCTCTATGTAGCCAACTAGCCATGGGACCTTGGTCGATCATTATAGTTCATAAACTTGGTGCTCTGAGGGTGATTAAGAACCAACGCCCCATGCTTGCATACCCGTGACGTGGCATTGTACCAAACATGCCTCCGGACAACCCGTAAGTGAAATCAGCTAAAATATCACTTACCAATGATCTCATGCTTAAACATCAATGATGTGTTTGGGTTACAAGTCTACATTCAAAGTCTAAGGTCCAAGGTTCCCATTCGAGAGAACCGGGATTTTGATTCACTAATTACTCAAGTGGAGCTACACGGGCCTGCAAAGGGCTTAGGCGCAAGGGCCAAACTCAATTGCACAAGTGGAATCGGACCCAAGCCAGTTGGCTCTTGACTGGGGGCCAACAACCAATTGACCTTGGCAATCAGCTGTTGGCCTGATCAGCCTCTGCCAATCAGCTGTTGGTTCCAAGTTCCAACCAATACCCGATTAGCTCTAGGCTGACAGGCGTTCCATGTCTGAAGCTGCTGAGGCTTTTCCTCAATATCCATATTATAAGGGTCCTAAACACCAATTGGAAGGTTTAAAACATAGCATGATGGTCCATTTTAACATGCATTGTTTTATTTACCAAAAAAAAACAAAAAAAAAACAACATGCATTGATTCTAACACTCTAATTTGAGCTCGGAAATATAACTATGTAATAGAAACAAGAATCAACATAAATAACATGCATTCATAAGTATATATGGAATGTTCAATTGCCTTGAGCTTCCAAATCTATTAGAATAATGGAAAATTTGAAATCCATGAGCTACAGCTGAACCACTCTTTCTACCACAAAAACTCCCCAAATTCTAGCTTGAAACTCTACAAAATAATGAAAAACTGAGAAAGAGTTGAAGCAAGGGCTTGCTTGTGGGAATCTAAGATGGAAAAGGGGTCTAAAATACAAATCTAGAAGATGGGAAGGAAAGCTTACCTATTGGTGCTCCAATAAGATGGAAATACTTGCCAATGGGGGTTGCCGAACTCGAAATGGAATGAAAAAGAGATGGGTGTGGTTGTGTGAAGGAGAACAATTTCCACGGATTAGAATTTCAATTTGGTGAAGAAATGGAGTAGAACAAGCCACCATTGATCCACAACTGAGTCTCCTTTGGTTTGGAATAAAAATGAGCGGAGAAGGAGAGAAGAAGACAATGGGGCTGCTTTGTACATAAAAATGGGATTTTAAAAAATGTCCTTCATGTCCATTTAACTTCAAGTGGAAAGCGAAAACTGAAATCGGGCGAAGAATGAAAGTTTCAACAAAATAATTCTAGCTACCCAACAAGCTCAAATTTGATGTGTTTCTGAAATTTCCAAAATACCCCTTCACAATGATTGAATTACGAAACTACCCTTTCTAAGCTGGAACTCGGTCGACCAAACCAAATAAACCACTAATCTAACACTTAAACCAACTTACTTAGCATCTAAACAGGATTAATCAATGCTAATTACGATTCATTAGGGTTGGGGTCTTACAGTGGGTCTCATAGTGGCATTCATTGGGAGTTGCAGCCCTTTCCACTTTCAAGGGCCTGCATCAGTGGTGTTAGAGCGAAGATTTTGGATCCCATTCAGAAGTGTTTGATAAATGTCTTACCAATAATTTATGTTAGACCATGTGAGCAAATGTTTATCAGACATGTGAACACGTCAATAGAATATTTAGATGGAATAGAAAAATTATTTTGAGGCTAGAACCACATGCATGAATGTCAATCAGGCAAAGGTGCTGCCAAAATATGATTCATAATGGCTTATAGGGTTTGCACAAAGACGTTCTAATTTTGAAACAAAACAAATTGAATTCGAAGATACCAAAAAAAAGAAAAAACCCCTATGACTCTAGATTCCAATATGATGATTAATCGGATGGAGATCAAACCATTTAACTCAAGAGAGATGAAGAAAATCCACCAGATGAGGATCCAACTGTTATTCTAGATAGAGAGATACTAAATAAATATCCAACAATAGATCTTGAATTGGAAGATCTACCAGTCTAAGACTCTAAGATAAATACAACAGATCTTGAAATAGGGGATCATAGGGAAGGCCGTTCCACCATAGATCCTAATGATGGATAGGATATGGAAGGCGGATTTGCCACAATGCCATTACAACAATTAAATCGATGTTCTGATACACGATTAAAATTGTTAGGGGATGTAGGAACATTTTGAGTTTGTCATTGGCAACGGCTAGAGAATGCAAGTACAAAAGCTAAATTCAATGGGTAGATGATAGTTATTTTAACTTTGGTGACAACTAAGTCCATGGGTCGATGGACACTTATTTCAGCTTTGGCAATTCAAAGAAAGTTGCATTGCGATCCCATAGCTCAATAGCAATGACGACTTGATTGAACCAAAGAGTGAGAGGCCTTACCATCATCTGTGCAGAGTGGATGGTCTGAAAGGATATGACTGTGGATCTTTGTCATGGTATGCCTAATGTTTGATCTAGAAGCATGTTGGAGTAACTTGCCAACTCGAGGGCAAGTTTCCTACAACTGGGAGGACAGATTTAGCTCCTATTGATTGGCCTCTTTTAATCTAAAGTGTCAATCAAGTGGCTCAAAGCCATGGCTGTCCTTGGGTTAGTGAGTTGTCTTTAATTTCCTTATTTTTTAATAATGGCCCAATTTCATATATGTCAGAATGAGTTGAAATTGGATTTGTTGGATAGCTTATTCGATTGGTTTTCCAATGAGATCAAGTTTGTATAATTCTGACTTGTTGAGAAAGTTATGGCCAGTTTTCTAATAGGGTAAAGGAAAGCTACAAATTTAAGGATATTTCCTTTTTTTTTTTTTTTTAGATTGGTAGGCTCAGCTTTCACCTTTTCATTTAATTGTTTAGATTGATTATGTTTTTCCCTCCTATAAAAGACATGTAACGATGCCATCCCTGTTTAGATTGATTATGTTTTTTTCCCCCTTATAAAAGACATGTAATGATGCCATCCCATTTTTTACTGCACTTAAGTTATGAAATAATCAGCTGCTTTTGGCTTTTATATAATGTGAGGAGTTCTTGGAGATTGAACAACCCTTATGACTTCTTCTTAGTCTGTAGTTGTTGATTGCTTTTTTTTTTTTCTCTACAATTTTAATTTCCTTTGGAAGACCTAGGTATGGCAAATGGATGTACCTTATCCTTTATTAGAGGGGTATATCCTTTAGTTAAGAGGCATTTCTTTGGAATTGCAGGCCTACAAACATTCAAGGGCTTGCACCATCTATGCTAGCCCCTCGAACCCTCCCCTATATTCAGCTCTTTAATCCTGTTCAATCTGCTCCATGCTTTTTAGATGGACAATGTTTTATGAATCTGCAACCTTGTGGTTGCATCAATAGCACTTGAGAACTGTGCTATGAGCTTTTGCTTTATCTGTCCCATTAAAACCCTTGTTCAACCTCATAGTAGCCTCTTTGCAGTCCATCTAGGCCATTCCTGAGAACAGTACCTTTAACATGTCTCTATGCAGTCCCAAGCTATTTTATGAGCTAGTCCCATATAGCGAGCGGCAAACAACCTCAGCCGTCCTAAAATTTGTGAAGAGCAGCCTTGTCTACTTGGGTGGACTATTGGGACAAACTGTTAAGAGAGCAGCTATCCAGGGAAATGAGGGCCAGTCTAAAGATGATGAAATAAGGAATTCTTATACCCAGATCCAGAAAAATTCAGATTATCAGTGTGCAAAATGCAAACATGCAAATCAGGAGCACCATATTCTATGCTATGGAGCACATGAAATGTTATTCATGAGGAGTGCAAGGAGACGAGATTTGCTCTTCATCTATACAAGGGGGTTTCCTTTGGTTTCATTCATATCTTGTTATCGTATGTACTGCAATTTGATTCTTTAAGACTCCCAGTTGGAGTTTGTTAAGGCATCTAAAAAACCTAATGAATAGAGATAGCTCTCTACACTGGAGACGATCTCATTCTCTTCCTTTCAGCTTCTTTCTATCTTGTTTCTTTGTTTTGATCATGGTTTCAGACCTTTCTGATCAATATCACTTCTGATTTAAGAAATATTTTGAAGCCATCAGATCTTCCACATTCATCTTCGTTCAAGTTCTTTCCTATGGTTGCAGCAGCAGCAGTCCCTATAGACAGTATTGATGCTGCTACTCCAGACAGAAGATGAATGGATTGTGAATGGGTATTGATTTTCTTCGTTTTAATTTTTTGATAATTCTTTTCCCATGGTTACAAAAACTTCAAGAAAATTCCTACAATTCACTATTTGATTTGAACTAGTGGTGGTACAGTATCGATATTCGGAGCTATGCTTGATCTGCATTGAGTTTTTAAGATTTGCTAGGCCAAACCAGTTCTCACTGTAGTTATCAATAGGATGCCTAGTCTTGACTCAAATGGATATCCTCTTGAACATCTGAAACCTAAATCAGTATCTGTTTTTCATTGCTCCAGAAGTTTGGATACCCTCTTGAACATCTGAAACCTAAATCAGTGTCTGTTTTTCATTGCTGCAGAAGTTTGCGTGTCTCTACTTTGTTCATAGCTTTAGGGCCTTCAAAATCTAAATTAGGAGCTCATTCTGTGAAATGCATTTTCTTGGGTTTTCTAACAAAATAGCTAAAATAAAATGTTAGCAAATTTTTGTGTTGAATCATTAAGAAATACGTTTCAAGAAATGTATCCTTTCTTGAAGGGCGTTCCATTTCAACCTTGTGTAAGCCTAATGTTCTACCATCTTTTGCAGAAGTTTTGTGCCCAGAAGACACTATTCCTCTTTCTCTACTGGAGAACAGTACTATTTATGACTTATCTTGTAATCTGGTCGATGAGCTAGAGCAGTTAAAATTTCATACCCAAAGGGCATCCTCTGAAAATTAGGGACCAAATTTTGCCATCCGATTCAGGAGGCGTCACTCTATTTCTTCTTTTAGGGCCCGTTTCTTTATTAGAATTCTAAGAATTCATGTCTGGAAGAATTTCAAATTCTCTAAAAGTTGTCTCCTTAGGTGGAATTCCAAATCCCTCTTTTTAATGGAGGATTGAAATTCCAACAGATGGTATAGAGAGTGGAATTCCAAGAATTTCGAAAGGTCTTTTGGGTGGTTGGAATTTAAAACTCTAATTAAAGAAGCACATCATTTCAAATGTCAAGGGACAAGATGTCGTGTCATATCCAAGAAAACCCCAACCTCTCAAAATCTAGTTATAAATTCCTGTAAAGAAACAGGTTAGTGTTTTCTTTTTACGCAACTCCTTTTTGGTTCTAATACAAAGATTACTTGTCTTCGTTATCATCTATTTGTAATCCCACTGAGTTTCCAGATGTACTCGTTCATCCTCATCCTTGAGTGGAAAGAAGCAGTGCCCACCGAAATCTAGGTAATTAAAAAGCGTACGGACTTGCAATCCAGTCGAAACAGGTCCTTAGGGCCCGTTTCTTTCCTAGAATTTATGGAATTCATGTCTGGTGGCTGTCTGGGATTTTCAAATGCTGAAATTCTGAAATGCTACTGAATTCTGTCATTTCTGAATTCCCTGTTTCATTTATGCCTGAATTCTTGCCTGAAAATTCATGAATTCCTGAATTCCATGTTTCATAACTAAAAGGATTTTTGACTAAAATTTTACTCCTATATACATTGTTTATATTCCAATTTAACCCATCAATGTATTTTTACAACTCAATACGCAATTGTGTTTAATACTAATGATAAGTTGTAGGGCTCAAGATGATCTTTTTTTTCTCAAATACTTGACTATACCACTCGCTGTGAGGTTTATGATAGAATGCAAGAATCAAGATATTACAGCAATCATCCGTCAATATGCCAAAATTCCCTAAATCCAATTCCTTAAATGGTCACCCAAGCAGAAAACAGACAGAAATGACAAATAGAGAAAATTGTTCACAGCACAAATTTGAACTATAAGTAGTTTTTTTTTTCTTCACCAGACCCACCAGACCCATAAGTCCAAGAGATGGAAAAACCCAAATGGCAGGATTTAAATCTAACAAAAATAACTTCTCAGAATAAAAAGAACATAAAGGTAGAGACTTTCGTAACAGATTTTTGAACAAACACATCAAGATCATTCTCATACAGCAACTTCCTATTGCATCATCCACATATATGAGCTCTACTTATTAGTATTGGGTTTCTTATATCAATCAGGTCTACTTCAATTTCAAATGAAACAAAGAAAAAGAAGAAAAAATCGATGAAAGATTCGTATCCTGAGAAGGTGGGTTTTTGGAATCCCAGTTGAAGAGGTGGGTTTTGCAAATCCCTACTTTTTGGCATTCACATTCCCAGAATTCCACTTAAGAAACGCTGGATTTCTGACAGGAATTCCGGAATTCCCAGACAACCGGAATTCCTGTCATAAATTCCAGAAAAGAAACGGGGCCTTAGTGTTTTCTTTTTACGTTACTCCTTTTTGGTTGTCTTCATTATCATCTATTTCTACTCCCATGGAGTTTCCAGATATACTCCTTCATCCTCATCCTTGAGTGGAAAGCAGCAGTGCCCACCGAAATTTAGGAAATTAAAAAGCGAACGGACCTGCAATCTAGTTGAGCTACGAAAGGGAAAATATGGCCCAATTTGGAGATACAAATGTCATTTTAGTGGTTACGATATACAACTAACTGTGAGGAATAGAGCGCTAGGAGACATCTGCATTGGTTGCTTAAAAAAAGCTTTATACGAGTAATTTTGCCTCTGATCGCTGCCAATAAATCTTGGTCTCTTCTTTGCCAAAGTTAAAACATTGTACAAGTAATTTTGTCTTTGGCTGCTGCCAATAAGTCTCTCTCTCTCTCTCTCTCTGAAAGGATGTGAAGGATTCTTTTCTTCAGAGAGACCTCATGGAGGAGATTTAGGGTGGGTGTGGTGTTGTGCAATTTGGATGTTTTTATGTTCCCACAAGATGAGACCACGGAAAACATATTTGGTAAGTGTAAATCACTTCTAAATTTTAATCTTGGTAGAAGGAATTTCGCAATCTAAGAAAGTTGAATTGAAGTTTCTTTTGTTTAAGAAACATGCAGACAGTTATTTCCTACTTAGATCTCTTGCCTTCTAAAAGATCTATAAAGAGGACGTCAAATCCTCACTCATCCTAAAGGTTGGTACCATGTTCACAATCTCAAAGAAGGCGGTTCCACTTTGTAATTCCTAAAAGTGAGTCACATGGTCGCAATCATAAAAGTGGGCTAACATTATAATTCCTATAATGGTGGGACTACATTGAATCCTATAAATGTGGGCCCCAAATTATAATTTCTAAAGCTGGACATCGTGTTATAAGTTCTAAAGGTGGGTCTTGTGTCCATAGTTACAAAAAAAGTGATCCACTTTTTAATTTCTAAAGGTGGTTCATATCGTCATAACATAAAAAGTGGCTCACATTGTAAATCCTATGCAAGTTGACCTCATATTCTAATTTGTAAAGGTGGATACCAAGTCGTAGTTTTCAAAGGTGGGTCTCGTGTTTACAATCACAAAAACGGTGGCCCTACATTATAAATTTTATAAAAGTGAGCCAACATTTTAAATTCTAAGAATGCGGGCCCTATATTTTAATTTCTAAATGCGGACATCACATTGTAGTTTTTAAAGTTTGCTCCTGTGTCCGCAGGCACAACAAGGATGTAATTAATAAAGGTGGTTCACATGGTTACAAACACAAAAAATTTGACCTACATTGTAAACCCTATGAATGTGGGTTTCATATTCTATTTTCTAAAGGTGTTGTAATTTTTAAAGTTAGATTATGTATACACAATTGCAAAACAGGAGACCACACTATAATTCTTATAAGGTAGGCCCACATTGTAAATCCTATGAATGTAGGCCCCATGTTCTAAGTTTTGAAGGTGGGTGCCACATAATTTCTAAAGGTCCTATATATGCCAATAGTAGAGTGTTGCAAATAATAAAAGGTGGGTCCCATATTGTAATTCATATGATTCTCTTGCTTCGTTCCTTAGAACAAAGCTTTTATAATGTTACAAAATAAGTTTTGTATAGTATATTCTCTGCAATGTGATTTAACATAGAGTTACCAAATAAGTTCTGCATAGCATAGTCTTGACACAACCTAATTGATGACAAACTGCCCTTATATGCTCTTGCTCCCTGCCTCTGGACCTCACTCTAGGCGAGGAAGTTAAAAAGAGTGTCATTTATTAAACGCTATTGTACGTTTATAGCAATCTTACGGGGCATGGTCTTCAGTTCAGCAGTACAGGGTTTCGAATGAAATTGGGTTCGGACCCTTCATCAGGGCAGGAAGAACAATCACTATATAAGTCATAGATGCAGATATTGTTCTTTTGGAAATAGTATAGAAATAAGAGCTTTTTGTATATACTCCCTTAAGGTTTGTAGGATTTGAAAATAGGCCCATGAGGTTTTAGTATTTGCAAATAGGCCCATGTATCTTCATTTTAATACCTTCCATGTCCCTAAAATCAATATTCTTCCAACTACCATAGGTTTTTGGAGTAAAATGACACTTTTGCCTATCTTTTTTTTATCCTTATATGCATAATTTCAAAAGCTTGGACTCAATTTTTTTTTATAAAGCATGCAACTTTAACAATTGCACTTACTGGGAGAGAATGACTCTATATAAAGTCATTTTTTCTTGTCAATACAAGGCTCATTTTATTAAATCCAAATTGATCATGACGACAATCAACACATATACTTATAACCGATTATGATTCATCCAATCCATAAATGCAACCATTAGATTGGTGAAAGTTTCAAAATACATGTAAAAGAAACACTGGGGGAAGGGGTAAATGTAAAATATATATAAATATATATATATTATTTTTTAGAATTTGCAGGGGTAATGGGGGAATTTTAAACTTTTCTCAAATATGTGTGGGGGCTCCTAGCCCTGTACTTGGGTCCACATCTAATCATGTGCATGAGAGATTTATTGATAGAAACCATGGGGACTTGAGATAGAATAATGATATTTTTATAAATAATAATATACTCATTTTTGTTTGACGGATGTAAGGGTACAGCTGTCATTTATATAAAAATCCAATGCAAATCTCATGGTGGCTGTCTATTCTTGTCAGGAATATTGATTTGGGGGACATGAAAAATATTAAAAAGGAAAAGGAGGGGCTTATTTACAAATACTAAAACCTCAGTGGCATATATACAAATCCTACAAATTTTAGGGGGTATATGCAAAAAGCTCTACAAATAAATGTGAAGTAGTACTTAGGAATGTCCTTCGTAATAAGGATCTTGGATTTAAGTATTTTTTGGGCAATAAGGTGGCTTATTTGAAGCATTTGATATTCATCGTAGTGCAAATAACAATCCCACTGACTTATTAAAGGATGCTAGCATGTGAGGGACCTAGTTTATGCAATTTGTAACTCAGGTGAAAGGTTTTAGAGTTTTACTATATTAGATTGACTTCAAATTTGATATGTAAGTTGGCCCCACTTAGATCTTTCAATCCCCCTTGTCCCATGACCAGTGGGTTCTCATGGTGGGCCCCAATAAGTAGTTTGCATAGTAAACAGTAAGGACGGTCTTTACAGGACCGCCTCCCATAATATATATATATATATGAGCATGGCTCTCTTAAGTTGTAACTTAGCTTATTCTAAGCTGAAATAATGCTGGTCTTACAAATCAAAGTTGATTATATATGTTTTTTTTGCATGATGGAACTAGAAAATGAAGTTCTGATTGGATTTATCTTGAATTTGGAGACGATCATCATACAAAACATAACTTTATTTGTGGGACCAGCACTGTTTCGGCTTAGGATACGCTAAATTTCAGCTTAGGAGAGCTGGCCCCTATATATATATGGGTGTGTGTGTGCACGCGACATGGGGGTCCACCTCGGACAAGAACCAGGAGGATCGAATGATCTCTCTTGACCCTTCACCTTTGCAAAAAATCAGCCCCATCGTTGATCATCATCACCTTCATCTGGGCCCCACAAGTTTAATGGTGTACGGTCCATTCGGATGTGTGTGTAGTTGATCCTACGATATACACTAAATTGGATGGGTACAATGGTGGGCCCCATGTGAAACTCAGGGGGTGGGGGGGTCGTGTGTGTGTGTGGTCCATTTAGATGGACCATCAGGTCGGTTCCGCCCCTGATGAGCAAGATGCGCACCTGATAACTCCTATATATATATTGAAATATATGAAATATTTAATGTTAAATCTAACATTTAAATTAAGGACATTTATGAGGTAGCCAAAGAAAGTCCTGTATTGAAAACCCAAATATCCAACCCTAAACTAAATTAACAGTACATAATGCATGAAAAGAAGGAGATAAATTGAAGATTTCTCATTGATAATGATGAATAATTAAGTTTTTCTTTAATCTCAAGGAGAATACATCAATCCCAATAATGAAGGAAACAACACGTTGCATAAAAATAAAACCCCACCCCGCCGCCCGCCGCCCCCACAAAAAAAAAAAAAAAAAAAAAAAAAATCTATTTAACACTAGTGATGAGTTTATTAGAACGTCACTAGTTCATATTCATCTAAAAATAGATCATGATAAGTGTTGATTTGGTTCTTATGTCCAAATCATATTTCCTTTTGGGAAAATAGAATGAAGGGGATTTTACCCCAAAAACACTTTAGGTGGCCACTATACCAAAAAGTCCACTTTAAATGACCCCACATAAACGAGGCCTTTGGGCCCAAAAACCTTTGTTCTTTTACCCTTTTTTTGGAGGGTTGACGTCGACCTTGCTAAAACTAGCGTGGTCTATGTTGACCCTCGCTAAAACTAGCGAGGGTCGATAGCGACCCTCACTTTGAATCAAACTCAAGCAATTTGGCTATTACTCAAGAAAAGTGACGTGATTAGGTCTTTTTATGCATTGAAGTACTTGGAAGGAAGGTATTTTGTATCAAAATAGTTTTTATTAGGCTCTTCCTTCATCCTCTGTTCGTTAAACACTTGTGAAGTTCATTAAGCCCCTATGATGTAATCAACCCCTCACACACTACTGTCCCCTCTCCCCCAAATGTCGTTTTTCACACCCATCTCAGAAAAAATGATAATTTGAAAAAAGTTACACATCAATGAATTACGGTGATCAAACATCGTTAAAGTTTGGCATTTCAATTCCTCATCTTCTCCATGACTGTGGACCTCAGGTCCAGGGCAGTTTATATAGAATTTTGTGAGACATTTGCATAAAAGCCCCACCCATTAAAGGCCAGCATTAATCAAATTCACTACCCACCTATTAGGGCAACGGACACACCTTAATCCCATGGATACGGTGAGGTCATCTCCCTTTACATTTGAGCATGGACGGTCTTGATTGACGCATTCTTTTTTTAAGATATTTAATACATTGACGGATAAGTTCCAAAAATCCACAAATGGTCTTGTTTCATTCTCCTAGTCTCCAAAGCCTCTTCACCCAATTTGCAGTTATTGTCCTTGCCTCCTCAGTGCAAAGAGCATACCACTGTAACACTAGCACCAAATTGACTGCATCACTACAGAAAATGGTAGAACAAAACAAAACAAAGAAAGCTAAGCTAAAACCCATTTTGTTAGGTCCAAAGCCATTGTGTATGATATCCTATTCTTGCATGTCGTTGAATTTTGTTTTGAGTTTCATTTTGATGGAATGAGTTTGAAGTTGATGTAGTGAATTTGAAGTTGATGGAATGAGGTTGAAGTTTGATTCTTCACCCATGTTATAAAGGAACCGCTTTCTAAACACATTGTCAGGGTCGATGGTGACCCTGGCAAGGCAGAATGTCAATACCTGTGTCACTATTGACCCTTAACACTCAAAATGAGGGTCGACGTCGACCTTGGCATTAACATTTTGCCAAGGCAGAATGTTAATACCCGTGTCACTATCGACCCTTAACACTAAAGATTAAAATTAGGGTCGACGTTGACCCCCGAAAAAAAGGGTAAAAAAAAAACAAGGGTTTTTGGGCGGAAAGGCCTCTTTGGTGTGAGGTCACTTAAAGTGACCTTTTTTGTATAATGACCACCTAAAGTGTTTTTTCGAGTAAAATCTCCTAGAATCAAAAGAAGATTAGAGATGAATACCCAACCTTTTATGCTAGGCATTTTATTATGACTTGATGATATAAGAAATTGTCTGTATTTGTGGCAGAAAAAATGGTGCCGCAAAAAACAAATGCATTCGTATTGGTGGACTTTCTAGTAACGGTATGTTGTTTCCACGGCCAAAAACCCACAACACTATTTCTGCATACCCATATAGAAGCGCAACTATCGAGGGTGTTTGGATATGTAAAAGCTAAGATTCCCTACTTAGAACACAAATTCTAGACAGAATTCTAGCCTGTTTGAGTGTGTTGCCAAAAAAAAAAAAAAAAATTCCTTCTGCAAAATCTTTTGTCCTTTTCACATTTCTAGCCTCAGTTGAAGGCTGAAATAATACACATTAGAGAGAGTCTATTAACCCCTTGAAATAATGGGAGGGCTCAAGAGTCTATTAAATGTGTTTTTATCGTTCATGTGTGTGCTTAATTTCTTCTTTGCTTTTGTTTGTGGTTTAGATGCATGACAATAATATGTGTGACGTTAGAAGTAGCTATTTGCAATGGAACTTATGTTACGTTAATAGATTTCATAGTTAATAAAAGGTGTTCCATATTTGAAAATCCACGAGTGTCTATTGAGAACAAACCCCAAGGATAAGAATGTCCCAACATAGATTCTAAAGAAAAAGAATTTAATAATCAACAAGCTAAGTTTATCAATCAATCAACCACAAAGATGGACACGAGATTTTATACGTGGAAAAACCCTGAATAGGGAAAAAAACATGGGACCTCACACCGGTCAGAAAGATCAAGCACTAATCAAACAAAGGTTACAGAGAAACTTACTACCCTTTACAGTTGAACCCAACCTAAGGACCGTAGTAGATCTTTGCCGACGAACGCGCCGTTCACCTTCTCAAGTGCTTCAATCTCCATGCCTTGAATAAGACGAATCTATTGAGAACGTAGAGGATGAATCTCCAGATGGGGAAGCTTCAGCACCAATCTCACAAGAACTCTCTGGAGGAGGAAAATCAATCTCCAATTTTGATCTAGGTTTTTTGAGTATCAATAGATAATCTCTCAGTCCAGGCTATAGGTTTAAATAAATCTTTTTCAAACGAGTTAGAGAGATAACCTTGGAATAGGATAGGAAGGATGTTTTGAAAGAATTTTATCCTGAAAACTTATCTAGATCCGCCACTGTCCGATCGATTGGACAGAGGGTCCGATCGATCAGACAGACACTTAACTGAGAGCTGTTCCAGAACCGATCGATCGGACAGATGGTCCGATTGATCGGACAGACACTTAATTGAGAGTTGTTCTAGAACCGATCGACTGGATAGATGGTCCGATCGATCGGACAGATCCTTAACTGAGAGGTATTCGAGGTCCGGTTGATCGGACAGATGGTTTGATCGATCGGACAGAGATGATCCGATCCGGATAGATGGTCTTGAGGATTCTTTGGACGATCTTCGATCTACAAGCGAGCTAAATACGGTCCATCTAAAATAAATGAAAAATTACATTTGACCCAAGTTTTGTCCATCCAAAAGAAGTTGCCAACACTCAAAATCCTAACAATCTCCCCCTTTGGCAATTCATGGACAAAACATTTAATACAATCAATCTACCCAAAAATTCACACCCAAAGGAAAAAGCCTGGTGACTGGAAGACCTGGAGTAGCTCACCCTTGTATACATGTCACAAGCAATCTTGACAGAAGATAATGTTAACTGATATGAATACTGTAAAGAACACATAATCACATAAAATACTGCCAACTCCAACTCTCCCCCTTTTTGGACATAAATTGGCAAGGATATAAATGAACATATACCAGCCGTAATATGCATAGTTGTTGACAAAAAAAACATCGAGAGAAGTTCATAAAGAAGACAGATAAACTATAAAGGAAAATAACAAGCAATAGACAGGCAACAAACAAAAATCAGCTAGAAGAGAAACAAGTGAGACAATCAGAGCCATGGCCTACGGAGGAGGAGGAAAACGGTGAAGGAGGGTATCAAGCTTGCCCTCAACACGCTGACTACCAATGTTTAATTGCTCCAGCTGAGCAAAAACCTCGTGAAACTGAGTATCCACTCTATTTTCCAATAGTTCAATCTGAATAGATTGATCATAAAGACGGTTCTCAAAGTCCTGAAAATAGCCTGGCATTTGGTTGGCAAACTAAGGAGCGACAGGATCACCAACATCAGCAGCAACCCTTTGTCCTTCATTCTCAGCATCACTATCATCGGAGTGAATATGAGAAGCAGATAAACTGACAGTGCGATAGGTAATCGTCTCTTTTCCTCGAACAACATCATCAGAAGGGTCAACAGCAACTCCAAGGGAGAGAAGGATCTTGGAGACAAGGACGCCATATGGGAGAGAAGTAGTTTTGGCACCATCAAGAGCATTCAACATGTGGTTGAAAATAGCAAAGGGAAGATCCATCGGCTGCCCGGTCCCAATGGAGTAGAGGAGATGGCTAGTTACCATGATAACTTCAGAAGAGTGGCCCTTTGGTTCAACATTAGAACAAGAAAAAATATTGAGGATGCGGTAGGAAGGAGACAAAGGAGACAAAAAACTCTGCTTGATGATCCCTCCAAACCACTCTTGACGACGACCACCGGTGAGAGTAGAAGCAATCTCAATCCAATCGCGGATATCCTCATCATTCATGTCATCTGGGTCTGCTTCCGTAACAGGATATACAGCATCAAGATCTCTATCAATATGCAAAAAGGTACTAAGATAGTCCGGACTTATCACAATTGAAGTGCCTCGAACAAATGATGTGAAAGACTCCTTTCCAATAGCATGAATATTGTTATAAAATTCCCGCACCAAGGTTCCATAAGCTGGACACTCAAATTCATAGAGCGAATTCCAGCCGCGGCGAATAAGCCATTGACAAAAGTCAATATTCATACGATGGAAGTCCAACTTTTGTTCTACAAGAACCTGTTTCTTGGAAAAAACATTCTCAAAAGAGATTTGTTTAGCAAGACTTGGAAACCTTAGAGCGTCAAACGTAGCGGAGGAAGAAGAGCTACCACGATGAACATGCCGTTTGCGAGGTTGGGAAGCTTTGGGAGCCATTACAGCATGGTGAGACAAATTAACGAACACTTGGCGTGCACTCAACCGAATGAAGAACCCAGAAAACCAAACTTGCTCTATCCTAGCCAAAATGGTGTGACTACCTAAAACGAACACAAGAACCTTGTCTATGCACAGCAATAGCACCCATAAGGAAAAACTCCACAAGACTTCTACAAAAACCCCAACCCAAACACCATCAACCAAATCCAAGCATCCACCACAACATGCAAACCAAACAATAAAGGAAATGGGAAAAAAGAGTTGAGAGAAGAGAATACCTTAGAAGGAGTGAGGAATCACTATGGAGAAATTCAGAGGACAGAGGTGAAGAAAAAAAAATCTCTAGGGCAAGGCAAGCAGCATAACTGAAATGAAGTGCACACAATAGGGCTTTAAAAAAAACGTCCCAGTTAGGACTGTCTAATCGATCGGACAGTATGGTCCGATCGATCGGACCTGGGCAAAAATGGGTATTATTAATTGGGAGAGCTGAGAGGGACTAGAAGACCAACAATATGTCAAAAACCAAATCAAAGGAACATCAAAGAGATCTCGAAATGATCATACACTAAAATGTCACCAAGCATAAGATTAATAGAAATAGTGAAGAAGAGAAGGGAGAAAAAAAAATGTTTGTGCTAGGATAAGTAATGTATACAAAGAAACAGATGCAACCACTCCAGCAAAACAAAAAATTGCAAGTCCCCCCCTGAGTAGCAATTTTTTTTTTCAACAATGGAACCATCGTTGGTGACTTTCACACTATTGAATATGGTAGCCTTTTCCACTGAAACTTTTCAATCATGTGGCGGCTATCACACATATTCTTAGGTAGCCCTGATCCTCCGGTTATCAGAGACAACCCCCATCCCCCCACCCCCCCTTTTTTTTTTTTAATGTCAAGAGAGGAGATCTGAAAATATGCAATAGCACCATAACCATCAAACAGTGAAGAGTGTCAAAAGTGCAGAGGAACAACGAATCTTCAGCTTGGCAAACTTAAAGTGAATCACATTCTAGAGAATCACTAATGAACAATGACTGATTGTGCAAAATGAACTCAGGGACAAGAGCAGATACCTAGGGACTTACGGAGAGAAGCAAAACGAGTAGGGTCCAATGGTTTTGGTGAGAATGTCAGCCAGTTGATTCTCTGTAGTGATATGCTCCAAATAAAGGGTTTTCTCTTCAACCAAATCTCGAATGAAGTGATGGCGGATGTTGATATGTCTGGTCTTGGAATGTTGTACCGGATTCTTAGATATGTCAATAGCGCTTTTGTTGTCACAATAGACAATCATTGTCTTCTGATCTATACCATAGTCAGACAACATTTGCTTCATCCACAGTAATTGAGTACAACAGCTTTCAGTAGCTATGTATTCAGCCTCAGCAGTAGATAGAGAAGTGGACGTTTGTTTCTTGCCGTGCCATGCAACTAAATTGTTGCCAATAAAGAAACAGCCACCAGAAGTAATCTTTCTATTATCAACACAACCTGCCCAATCAACATCTGAGTAACCCACAACATTAATGTTAGTATCTCTAGACGGCCAAATTCCAAAATCAGCAGTGCCACTCACATATTTCAGAATTCTCTTGACAGCTTGGACATGTGATTCCTTAGGTCTTGATTGATATCTAGCACACACACATACACTGAAGGCGATGTCTGGTCGGCTAGCAGTAAGATACAATAGACTGCCAATCATGCTACGATACTGTTTTTCATTGAAATCTTTTCCAGAAGGATCTAGACTTAACTTGACAGAGGTGCTCGTAGGTGTGCTGGAGTGCATAGATGAGTTCATCCCGAATTTCTTCAAGATATTATGAGCATATTTAGATTGAGAAAGAAAAATCCCATGCTCACTTTGTTTGATTTGAAGACCCAGAAAAAATGACAACTCTCCAACCATGCTCATTTCAAATTCTTTTGCCATACATGTGGCAAAAGATGCGGACAAAGTTTCAGATGTGGATCCGAAAACATTGTCATCTACATAGACTTGAGCAATTAGGATATCATGCTTCTCTCTCTTGATGAATAATGTTTTATCCACACTACCTCTTTGGAAAGAATGTTCTGACAAAAATGTGCCCAGTCTTTCATACCATGCTCGGGGAACCTGCTTCAAACCTTACAAGGCTTTGTTCAATTTAAAGACATGGTTAGGAAACTGAGGATCTTGAAAACCCTTAGTTTGTTCAACATACACTTCCTCATGTAAAAAACCATTCAAGAATGCACTCTTGACATCCATTTGATACAATTTGATGTTCAAGTAACAAGCAAGGGCCAGTAGAATACGGATGGATTCAAGACGAGCAACAGGTGCAAAGGTTTCATCAAAGTCAATTCCCTCTACTTGTGTGTATCCCTGGGCAACTAGTCTGGTCTTGTTTCTGATGACTTGTCCTAGTTCATCGGTTTTGTTTTTATAAATCCGTTTTGTTCCGATAACGTTAGTGTGTGAAGGCCTAGGGACAAGTTTCCAAACACTATTACGCTCAAATTGACTCAACTCTTCATGCATGGCATTAATCCGGGAATCATCAATAAGTGCTTCAGTAATACTTTTTGGTTCAAGGGAAGAAATGTTACACAAAAAATTTACCTCATCTTGAACCTGCTTTCGAGTTTTCAATGGAGCATACACATCACCAATAACTTTGTGAAGAGGGTGATTTTTTATTACCTGACTTTTTTGTGATCTAGGATGCACTTGTATGCTTTGAGAAAGATTCAACTTCGATCCAGAAAACTCTGCTTCAGATTCTGAATCTGTATGAGGAACAACAGGGTCTTGGACTAATGAGGTTGGATCTTCCGGTTCCTTCTTTTGTTGTTCTTCTTTTTCCTCTTGCTCAACCTGTTGAGAAACAGTAGGAGTAAGGGAGAAGTCATCTTCATCATCAGAAAAAATAAGGAGGACCAGAATCATCTACCACTACATTGATAGATTCTATAACAATAGAGTGTTTTAAATGAAAGACCTGGTATGCTTTGCTATTTAAATAATACCCAAGAAAAATTCCTTCATCGATTCGGGAGTCAAATTTTCCGAGATGCTCTCGGTCTTTCAAGATATAACACTTACTCCTAAAGGTTTTGAAATATTTAACATTAGGTTTCCTTCCATTCCATAACTCATATGGCGTATTCTTTGTGTTTGGCCTAATGTATACTCAGTTGATCGCGTTTATAGCAGTGTTTACTGCCTCAGCCCAAAACCTTTGTGGAACATTTTTACTGTGAAGCATAACACGGGCCATTTCCTGCACAACCTGATTCTTTCTTTCAACTACTCCATTTTGCTGAGGAGTTTTAGGGGCGGAGAACTCATGTTTAATTCCATTTTCATTGCAAAAGGATTGAAAGGATGAGTTCTCAAACTCAGTTCCATGATCAGATCGTATTCTTGAAATCCCACCAAATTGATTGCCTTTATCTGCAATAAGAGGTAGCCATAAGTAGTGAAAGACATCAAAAGTTTCAGATTTATCTCTAAGAAAACGAACTCATGTGAATCTCGAGAAATCATCGATCGTGAGAAAAATGTACTTTTTTCCACCAATGCTTTCAAATTGTGAAGGACCCATGAGATCCATGTGAAGTAACTCTAATGGTCTTTTGGTAGAAAGAATATCCAATTTTTTATGTGGTGCTCTAATTTGTTTTCCCAGTTGGCAAGGACCACACACATAGTTAGAGGGTTTATGAAGCTTGGGAAGACCCCTAACCAGTTCTTGCTTAGACAGTTTCTCTAAATCAGTATGGTTAATGTGTCCCAATCGTTGATGCCATAGGTCAACATCGTTAATGGTAGCAGAATTGCATTTTATGTTACTATCATTAACAACCATATAACAATTATCAGAATTTCTTTGACCAGAAAGTATAATTTGCCAATGATAATTTACAATAGTGCATTCATCCAAAGAAAAATGAACTTCATTGCCAGACTCGCATAATTGACTTATACTTAGCAGATTAGCTTTTAGACCATCAACTAGAAAAACATTTTGGATTGATGACATACCTGGTATGTTGATAGATCCCTTACCAATAACTTTTGATTTGCTTCCATCACCAAATTGAACATTTCCACCATTATGCTTTTCAAGAGATGTGAAAAGAGACTTATCCCCTGACATGTGTCTAGAGCATCCACTGTCTAAATACCACACTTGTGAACTTTGTGCTCGAAGAGCAGTTAGAACCACATTACAACATAAATTAGTCTTGCGAACCCATATGGATTTTGATTTGACCAGATTAGAAATTGAGTTATTTTTCCTTCGTTGAGTTCAAAGTTTGTTGCAATGTAGTCTAATATGACCAATGATTCCACAGTAGTGGCAAGTAGGAACATATCTGTGATGAGGCATATGCTTTTTGGATGTGAAGTTAACACGTGTAGGATGATAAACATCAAGTTCAATAGCAAACAATGTATTTCCTTTTACGAATGTACCTACGGTCTTTGATGTGGATGCTCCGTAGTCAAAGCCAAGTCCATGCTTGTTACTTGATATGATTTGCGCTCTCAGAATTTCATCAAGTTTCTTTGTCCCTTTGTTCATGCGATTCAGATTAGCTTTGGTAGATGCCAATTCAGAGGTAACCATCTGTAACTTTCCACTCACAATAGCTTTTTTTGTTTTGTATGCATCCACTTCTTTCTTTAGTATTTGTATCTCTTTTTTAGCTTTGACAGATTGCTCATGTAGCATGTTGCGTTTGTTTCCTGCATCAATCAATTTGTTAGCAAGAATTGTACATTGTGATTCAAGTTGAGATACTTTACCTTGGGCTTCTTCAAGCTCCTTTCGAAGAACTGAGCTTTCCTTATTCACTGTTTTCCATTTTCCCTTCAGAATATCGTTTAATTGGGCCATCCTTCTTGAGTCTTGAAGAAGGCTTTCATATGCATCAACTAAATCATGTTCATTTTCTAAAGGAATAAGATCCTCTTCAACTTCATCCTCAGATTTATCTGAAACTTCCTGCACAAACGATCCATTAGACTTTTCCATAAAAGCCATAAACTTTCCATGATAAGAGGAGGAGGAATCAAGTTTAGAATCATTACCGTCTTGATCTGAGTCATCATCCCATGTGACATTTAGAACTTTGCCTGGTGTTTTGAAGGATCTATTAATGCATTGAGATGCATAATGACCAAATCCCTTGCATTCATAACAGTGAGTATTTTTTGGAGGAATTATAGTCGCATTTTTTTCAAGTTTTGGACTAGGATTGGCTTTGAAAGAAGAAGTAGGCTTATTCTGACCCTTAAGTGTCGCGACCCCGAACCGGGGCCCGAGGACCGCGACGGGGTGGTGTGGTGTGTATGATGAACCACCCCTTGTTAATAGTGATTATACGTTTCTTTAATTTCCCACAGGTTTCCGCGGTGAGGATTCCACATACACTCTTATAACATTTATATTGGTGCGGAAGCGTGTAGCAAATCAAACTCTTAATCCATTCCCATCAAATAAGACTGATGATATGCAAGTGTGACATGATGTCAGAGTGAGCAATGATCTCATTAGCATTCCCAAAATATGAAGTTAAAGTTTAAACAAAAGATCAATTTAAATTAACATTCCCCAAAAAATAATGGCCAACATAGGCCAGTACAACCAAAAGTATAAATCAAGAATCATTTTATGAACTCCCCAAAATGTTCGTAGCTCAAGGCTAAACCGAATGTCTACATAACATCGTCAGCTTGCCATTCTACTAATCGTTGCGGTCCACCGACCGCCTCCTCTGGCTCCTCCTCAAAGGCAAGGACGGGAGCTGGACCTGAGTACCACAAAAATGAGTCAGACACGACGGTCTGGCAGGTGGGTGAATAGAAATACCAAGAAGGAAATCAAACCACTTTCTAAACATGATGAAATCTTGTTAAAACAATAACTGTCTTAAAACAGGGCATGTAGTTCATTTAAAGTACAGATGCAATATAAATCATGCGGGGTATTCAAGGTATAGGAACTGACTAGATGGCAACCACACTAGAGCTAAATCCTCTCCATCACTAAGGTGATGAGAGCACATTCAGTGCGTTGGGCTCGAACACACGAAGTGACGAGAACCAACATTATAAACATATACATATACATATAGCTAGGCAAGACCACGGCCGCGGAACCGGGTAACGGGACAGTACGGGATCCAAGTTGCAACTAGCGGGAGCACAGGGAGAGACCCAAGTCAGTTGATCAGACTGACAAGGATGTCCAAGCTTAGTGGTGCCGACTCTTAGGTTACATGATAAATCAAAACATATACAAAACTATATCAATATAAAACATACGGGCAGGCGGGGCATGGTGCTCGAAGGCACACATTTCATATTATTTTCGGTTCATGTATACACGGGCTGGCAGGACATATCGGGTGTACAAATCGGAATTTGAGAGAAAACCAGTAGATTCGGGTTATTATACAAATAACTGAATAAAACAATGCAATGAATCCTTATGCCATTAGGGACTATGTATTGGGGCATCTATATTCAAACGACCTGTATAAGGATCTTGTATGTCTAAATTACCCTTAGTATGGTACTCAAATGATAGAGGACATACTAAGTTTCCTTATGCACGTTGATGAATCTAAAGGTCCCAATACCTTTTCCGAAATGGTTTTTCTTTCTATGTCAATCTCCTTATGTCATCCCCTGGGTCCTTCCAAGGTGGTAGGGCATCAGAACAACCCATCCAAACCTTTAAATACCATATCTGAAACCAATAGAAAAGACTCAGGAATTCTGGGTAAAACTCGGTCACCTGTCGGTCAGGTGGCGGTTAGCCGCCGATGTGATCGGCGGTTAGCCGTTGACTGACCGCGGGGCTGACCGCGGTTCACCCTGCTAAAATGTAGCATTCTGTGTTTCTAACCGCGCATCTCGGCTACCTAGCGGTCACAGGGTTTTTGGATTGGCGGTCACAGGGTTTTTGGATTGGCGGTTAGCCGCGAGCTGACCACGCGGCTGACCGCGGTTCGCCTGACGAAATACAGCATTCTGTGTTTCTAACCGCATCTGGGTCGGCTAGCCGCCGGTCACCTGTCGGCTAGCCGCCGAGGTGACCGCCCGCTGACCGCCCAGCTGCGGGAACTACACATCAGGTGCAGATTTCTGTGTTTCCTTTCCCAAACCATTTCATCTCCATTCCAACCATTTCCTAATGTGGAATGGGTCTATTCCCTTCCATTAGACATTTAATTCTTTCCACCAACCACCCTTTCATCATTGCATTTATTTCTTCTACCAATGCAAATCTCATTCAATGCAAATACAAATCTCATTTAAGAAGTCATACTAACCCAAAATAAACTTTCATGAATGCATGCATATATTCTCATAGGACTAACTAAGAGAAAACCATGACAATAAATACATTTCCAAAAGCATTATAAACATAATGAATCAAATGAAATAGGAATAGTAAAAATCTACATTTTCAACAAAATAAGAACTTATTCAAATCGAATCCATTCATCCACTTGCCTTGGTCTCCAAAGTAAGCTAGTCAAGCTCTAATCCACTATCAAGCTCAAAATCTACAATCTACACAAAAATCCCCAAAATACAACATTACAACCCTAGAATGTCAAAACCAAGAAATAGATGGAGATAGCTTCCAATAATCATGGTGAAGCACCTCCATGGCTAGAAGACTACACAACCAAGAGATGAGAAGAAGAACTTACATGAAGAGTCCTCTAATGGCAAGAGTTTGATCAAAAGATAGCTTGGAATGGGAGGCTCTCTCCACAAATGGTATCAAGATGAAGCTCTCATGGAGGGGAAGAAGACTACTACCTCCATTTTGCCTTTAGCAATAGATTTGAGAGAGATTGAGAGATGGAGGAGCAAGGAGCAAAGAGAAAACCCTAGGCTGGGCTGGAATCCTCTATTTCTCAAGAAGTTGCAAGAAGAGGAAGAGGGGGAAAAAAACTCCTCCTTATATAGACAATGGCTATGGGTCCCACAACTTAAAAGTCCAAAATGGGCTAAAACGTCTCTCTACGGGCTTCGGACGGATTCGACGAAGAAGGAAGAATTGATCGTCGAAATTTCTACTTTCCAAAAAGTATATATTTTACGAGTTTCGAAGACATTGAAATTAGTGTCTAGATTTTGTGTAAAAAGACTGTTTTACCCTTATCAATGGCAAAGTAGGGTTTAAAGGTCTCGAATGGAAACGGAGCAAATACGAAAGTTGTCGGGAATCATAAAATACATTAAACGGAGTAATTTACAGATTTCCAGAATTATCAAATAAATCCCAAAACTAATCAAGACCCACTAAAAAGGAACCCCCAAAGGGCCCCACTAGATCAAAAGAGTTCCCAAAATTATTCAAAGCTATAAAAAGCTATTCTAATCCAGATTTAACCCATTTCCTCTAATCTCACTTATAGCTAAAACACGTCTTAGTTAACACTAAAAGGAAACTCTCGGGGCGGGGTCTTACATTAAGTTTTTGGAAAGATTTTTTAAAACCCTTTTTATTGTCTTTCAAATTTTTTTTGAATTTTTTAACAAAGAGGGCATCAAGTTCTAGGTCCTCCGCATCTGATTCTGAACCATCATCATGTTCTAAGCGAGACTTTGAGGAAACAAGAGCCATCCCTTTGGCCTTCTTGGTTGACCTCAGATTGGCCTCAAATGTTTGCAAATTTCTAATCAACTGATTAGCCTTCAGAGAGTCCAGATTGCTGGTCTCCTCAATAGCTATAACTTTTGGATCAAATCTTTCGGGCAAAGATCTTAGGATCTTTTTGACTATTTTCTATTTAGGAATAACTTCACCCAAGTAGAAACTAGAATTCACAATAGCAAATAATTTGGCATTAAAATCATCAAAGACTTCATTATCATCCATTTTCAAGGTTTCAAAAGCAGTAGTCAATTTCTGCAATTTTGCCTGTTTCACTTTAACAGTGCCTTCATGAACAGTTTCCAAAATATCCCATGCTTCCTTAGCAGATTTACAAATAGAAATCTGACAAAATTCAAATGGATTAACAGCATTAAAAATAGCATTTAAGGCTTTACTATTCCAATTAAAGGCTTGTTTATCGTCCTTGGTCCATTGAGGCATGGGTTTTTCTATGGTTTTTCCGCCATCGGCAGCGACAGTTGGCTTAGCATAGCCAAATTCCACACAGTTCCAAACATCCACATCAATGGATTGAAGGAATGCAGTCATTCTAACTTTCCAATATGGATAGTTAGAACCATCCAACAGTGGAGGTTTAGTGGTAGAAGTTCCATCTCTGTTAAATTCCATATCAGAAGATATGCAAAGATCTCACACAATAAGATAGTGTGAACCGCTCTGATACCAATTGAAAATCTACGAGGGTCTATTGAGAACAAACCCTAAGGATAAGAATGTCCCAACACAGATTCTAAAGAAAAAGAATTTAACAATCAACAACCTAAGTTAATCAATCAATCAACCACAAAGATGGACACGAGATTTTATACGTGGAAAAACCCTGAATAGGGAAAAAACCACGGGACCTCACACCGGTCAGAAAGATCAAGCACTAATCAAACAAAGGTTACAGAGAAACTTACTACCCTTTACAGTTGAACCCAACCTAAGGACTATAGTAGATCTTTGCCGACGAACACGCCGTTCACCTTCTCAAGTGCTTCAATCTCCACGCCTTGAATAAGACGAATCTATTGAGAACGTAGAGGATGAATCTCCAGATGGGGAAGCTTCAGCACCAATCTCACAAGAACTCTCTGGAGGAGGAAAATCAATCTTTGATTTTGATCTAGGTTTTTTAAGTATCAAGAGATAATCTCTCAGTCCAGGCTATAGGTTTAAATAAAGCCTTTTCAAATGAGTTAGAGAGATAACCTTGGAGTAGGATAGGAAGGAAGTTTTGAAAGAATTTTATCCTGAAAACTTATCCAGATCCGCCACTGTCCGATTGATCGGACAGACACTTAACTGAGAGCTGTTCCAGAACCGATCGATCGGACAGATGGTCCGACCGATCGGACAGACACTTAACTGAGAGCTGTTCCAGAACCGATCGATTGGACAGATGGTCCAATTGATCGGACAGATCCTTAACTGAGAGGTATTCCAGGTCCGATCGATCGGACATAGATGATTCGATCCGGATAGATGGTTTTGAGGATTCTTTGGACGATCTTCGATCTACAAGCGAGCTGAATATGGTCCATCTAAAATAATTGAAAAATTACATTTGACCCAAGTTTTGTCCATCCAAAAGAAGTTGCCAACACTCAAAATCCTAACAATATTATTTTAAAGGTTATGTTATCGACTCCCCGCCTAATGCAACATGAGTTTTTCTAGTTTATTTAAACCTGAATCCAACCTTATAACACCATGTAAAATCAAGTAATCAATTCCCAAATAAAAAAAATAAAATATATAATTGAATTTAAGAATTTTTTGAAATATTATGAAAAATATAAATCTAAGTTTTTTAAGATTATTAGAATTTATTCTTTGCACCAAAATATATATTAAAAAAAAAAAAGATGTAAACTTACATAATGTGATGACCTCTTGAATTTAAAGGCACTGACATGCGATTGGAAGTTCGACGCGGGGTCCATCTATTGAAAAACTAAGCTACTGAAATCAGAGGCCGTTTTATTTAATTTCATGGGATGTTGCAAAATCTTAATCTAATATAAGCGGCTCCTATGATAAAGTTCAACACTTGATCCATGGTTTTTTAGTTTTCCTTTCCTTTTGGATAACAACATAATTTTTGAATATTCATTTTCTTCATTCCTATCTTTTTTTACTTGCTTTTATCTTTATCCATTTTTGAGACTCATGTTTATGCTTCTACTTTCTCTATGCTATTTTTTTTGGATATAAAAAAATCAGTGAGGAAAAGAATCCTCAAATCTAAAGAGCTATCCTTTGTAGTCTTACGATCAAACCTTTAAACAAATCATTTTGAAAGTTTTATTCAAATCGAATAAAAATAGTTTCAATCGATGTTTTCCATCTTAATAAAATGCATATCTTATAATTGACATAGCCTCATTTGCATTTTTAGTTATCATCTTTGACTTAGCCTCTCAATCCAAGTATCTTAAATGAGGATGAAAATTTAGTTTCACATATTTCAAGGAAGAAATAGGGAAAAAAGTGATCTTAAAAAGATTTCAATGGACAAGAGGGAGAGAAAAAGACCCATGTCAATCCTAGGCCCAAAAATAAAAACAACAAGATTTATTAGCGGTAACCTAAAAATTCATAGCAAAGAGATGATAAGAGTTGTCTGCTGAAAGCAAAATCGATATACATAAACATCTTATATAAAATTGAATACGTCAAATAAAAAGACTAAAAGAAACAAAATTCTTGCTACCAAAGAAAACTTAAGGAAAAAAAAAAAAACCTCACCTTCATTAATTTTAAGACATGTAAATCAGCATACCTTGAATATCTTCACCTTTAATTCACACTTATGATTCATGCAAGACTCAACTTGGGTTTACAATATTTTTTTGTGAATCTACTACCACTGTCGAATAGAAATACCAAAGAAAAAAAATTCTTGCTATCAAAGAAAATTAAATAAACAAGAGTATTTTGTATAAACCCCCCTAAGGTTTGTTTGATTTGCAAATAGGCCCCTGTGGTTTCTGTATTTGTAAATAGGCCCCTACTCTTTCATTTCAATACCATTCATGTTCCCAAAATCAATATTCCTAATGAGAATGGATAACCACTATGAAATTTGTGTTGAACTTTTATGAAAATGACAGCTTTGCCCTTACATCCATTAAATAAAAATGACTATATTATTATTTATAAAAATACCATTATTTTATCCCAAGTCCCAATTGTCTTTCTTAATAACTCTTTAATGTAAATGGAGCATAATCATGTATTTTGAAACTTTCATTAATCTAATGGTCGGTCATGCTTGTACTGAATCAATTGTAACCAACTATAAGCACAGGCTTTCATTGTCATTATGATTGATTTGAATCTAATTAAATAGGCCTTGTACAGATAAAAATAGATTTATGTACGGTTATTCTCTCCCACTAAATATAATTATTAATGTTACAAGCTTTAGAGAAAAATAAGTCCAAGCTTTTAAATTTATGCATATAGGGATAAAGAGATTGGCAAAAGTGTCATTTCACTCTAAAAAGCTTTGATGGTTGGAAGGCAACTGATTTTGAGGATACAAAAGGTATTAAATTGAAAAAGAAGGGGCCTATTTACAAATACTAAAACCATAGGGGCATATTTACAAATCTTACAAACCTTAGGGCGTATATGCAAAAGGCTCAATAAACAAACAACTAAACTCACCTTCATTTTAAAACATGCGCACATATTTTCATACCATGAATATCTTGGCCTTCAATTCACACTTATAGTTCCTCCAAGATTTATCTCGGGTCTAACACTATTTTTTGAGAATCAGCTACCATTCCAAAATTCATTATATCTAATAGGAATATAATTTTTAAAGGTATAAAGAAAGGAAAAAAAATCATTTATAATTGATGAAATCTCACATGGAAGTGTGAAACTCACATGAAAAATGACCATGCCATATACAACCAAGAGCACTTTGCTCCATTCATAACACCTGTTTCGTAATACACACTCAACAATAAAAGAATTTTAAGATATAGAAAAACGAAGAAACCCACTTTCGATTGTAAAAAAAAAGAAAAAAAAGAAAGAAAAGAAACTAACAATAGTATATCTATTGTCAATATCACAAAAGGCAGTCATCATATTCAGATCAACATTTTATAAAAATAGCAATAAAAAAGCATTGGAAAAAGTAAGGAATTGCATAGATAAATACCACTCGTGTTTAACCTGTGTAAGGGTTAAAAAGTTTGACAGTAGATGCCAGGCCATAATTGCATGATCTGAGAGCAGTCTCGCTATAGCGAGAATGCTGCTCGCTATAGCGAATGAGGCTGACTACGCCCAATCTGATCTAGACTCTATGGAAGAGTTCTAGATGCTTGTAATTCTTAGTGGATTACCACTAGGAGTCTTATGCACGTATTTGGGGCTATTTTTTGGGTGTTTCTCTCAGGCCGAATAAACACACCACCCCTTTCATTAATCTGAGTAAGAGATATCTTAGAGAGAGAATTATTCTCTAGAGCCATCGAGAGATTATTCTGAAGGGCTACTCTAGAAGATTTTGTTGCTTCTACTCTCTTGTAGAAGATTAATCATCTTAGTTGATAAGGTGCGAGGAGATCAAGTAAGGAGAATGGTGCACGGTGGAAGTCTTGGTAATAGAAGTTGTGTAAGAATTACAGTCCTTAGGTCGAGGTACTGACTGAGGTAAAGGAGCTGTGAGTATATCTTGTAATTGTTTGTGAGTTCTTGATTTCTGGATTGTGGTTTTTCTCCCTAGAAAGGGTTTCCACGTTAAATTTGTGTCTGCCTTCTTGTGGCGTGTGTTTGGTAGATTTATTTCCTAGTTCTATCTTGTTTGGTTAGTTATATCCGCTACATTGGTTTGATTAATTAGACTAGCATCCATTCTAGTGGGTCTTGCAAAATTTTCAATTGGTATTTGAGCGGGTTACACTATTTTATTGTGTTGATCCAAATACAACTAGAATGGATATCTACCGCGAAGGCACTTCAACAAATAATCCTCCTCTATTGGATGGTAACAATTATGCTTATTAGAAAGCCAAGATGGTTGCCTTCTTGAAAGCCATAGATCTGAAAGTTTGGAAGTCTACCGTGAATGGCTATTCCTTGCCCACTATTACTGCTGATGGGATAATTGATCCCAAACCTGAAGATAAGTCTTTTAAGGAAAAAGAGTTGGCTGTCACTTGTAACTTTACGACTTTGAATGCTATTTATAATGGGGTTACTATGTTTAAGTTTTGAAGAATTTCTACTTGCATACTGCAAAAGAAGCTTGGGATATCCTTCAAACTGTGCATGAAGGGACTGACATTGTCAAATAGTTGAAAGTTCAAAAATTGTATACGGCCTTTGAAACCATAAAGATGGAAGAAGATGAGTGTTTCAATGAATTTAATGGTAGGCTGAATGCAATTGTCAATGATACCTTTACCTTGGGAGAACCAATTCCTGAAAACAAAATTGTTAAAAATATTTTAAGGTCTCTCCTAGAAAGGTTTGATGGAAAGGTCATGGCCATAGAGGAAAATAAAAATCTGAATACGCTTAAAGTTGATGAGTTGGTTGGCAACCTACAAACTTTTGAAGCAAACCTTAGGTCTAATGGGAAGACACAATCTAAAGGTATTTCTTTGAAAGCGTCCAAGGAATCATACAAGAAAGCTTTAAACAATTCTGATTCAGATTCTGAGAAAATTGATCCTCAAGTTGTTGTACAGTTCATGAAGCAACTCAAGCTTTTTATGAAGGGGAATAAAACCAATGTGACAATCATTAAAAATTTTGGAAAGAAAAAATCTTTTAAACAGATTTAATCCTATGAGTGTCAAGGCTATAGAGACATTGCTAATGACCGGGGAAACAAAAAATCTAAAATAAAGGCTTTGAATACAACTTGGGATGATGAAACTTCTGATGAGAATGATGAGAATACTGAGTCTGACAAGCCTGGTACTGGCAAAGGGTAGTTTATTGCTTTTATGGCAACTTTTGATTTTGCTACTTCCCATGTTTCTTTCGAAGTTGAGACCGATCAAGATACTCATTCAAAGGAAAAATCATATTGGAAAGCTGATATAAGAAACTTTTAAGAAGACTAAGAAGATGGTTAAGATGAATGAAAAAGTTGCTATTAACTGGAAAGTGTCTGAAGAGTAGAATACTTCCTTGAAAGCTAAAGTTGCAGAAGCACTTGCTAAAGTACAAAAAATTAAGGATGAAAATAACAAGTTCGCTGACAAATTGACTACAGAATCACAAAAGTGTGACTCATTTGATTATGATATAAAGACTTTGAAAGCAAAGAATTCTTATATGAATAGAAGACTCAAGATGGTTCTATCTGAGTTACATACTGCTAAAGTTTCATTGAATAGGGTAAACACTAGA
The DNA here is from genome assembly GCA_029852735.1 of Persea americana. Classification (NCBI taxonomy): domain Eukaryota; kingdom Viridiplantae; phylum Streptophyta; class Magnoliopsida; order Laurales; family Lauraceae; genus Persea; species Persea americana. The sequence continues at coordinate 41,244,371 of CM056809.1, read as the reverse complement.
TCGAGAAAACTAGATGACATTCTGTGCAGTCAAAAGGCATTCACTAACAGGCATGGGATTGGCTACGTTGATGGAGCATCCACTTCGAATGCCAAAGGTACAAGCTATTTTGTTAAAAATTCAGTCATTACTAATCATGTTGTTAGTGTTGCAAAGAAAGCTCCAACAAAGCAGAATTCCCACTTATCATCATTGTGGAATTAAAGGACACATTCGACCCCACTGCAATAGCTGCGAAGTTTACTGAATCAAAAGCAATGGGAAACGCAGAAGGCTAAGCCGAAAAAGAAGAATACCAAGCTGTCTAGGTCAAGAAAGAAGACCTACCTTCTGTATTGGTACACAGTTTGCTGAAATATTTAAATTTGCAAGTGTAGATGCCTAAGCTTTATCACCCCTGATCTGTAAGATCAAGCCCCCATCTCAGTGCTGAAACAAATATCATATTAAGGGGGAGCCAATATTAAGGGGGAGCCTTTGGATCCAGATTGACAGAAGCTGCATGATGATATTTGTTTGTCAATTATGGACAAATACAGGGGGAGAAAAATGGAGCTAGAGAGTGTCGGTACACATAAGTTCATTTGCCCATACATAACATTCCCCAAGGAAAAATACTCATTTTCTCATAAAAATGATGACATTTGATGACCACTGGAGTCTGGCCGGCTACAGCAATGGAATTCTCCAACGGCTATTGTCTATAAAACACTACCGGCCGCTGCAGTCTTCAACATACTTGCCACCCAGCACAATGAAGTGGCCGCTGACCTCCATTCAAAAGGTGACCACTAGAAACTAAGAGGTTGGCCGCTAGATGCTCCAAGGTTCCAAACATTGGCCGCCGCACTTCTTCTCTCCCGGCTGCCCGTAGCTCACGATCTCTCATGAATTGATCAGTTACCTTTCCGGATGGCCGCTGAACCTGCAAGAAGGGAACAATCATGTTCCCATTAAAGACAGTTTTGAAACCACCTCCACTCCTCCATGATCTTTGACAGTTGTGACTATTCAACGGCTATAAAAGGAAGACTTGGGAGAGTAGGAAGGGGACTGGATCCGGTGCTAGAAGAAGCCTAGAAACCCTACTATTTTTAAATCTCTCTCTTCCTTCATCTGCAAGGTGAGAATTACGCGGTGGCACAGGCTTCTCATTAGATTTGGACGATTGCTTTGGAAGCTTGTTCCTCTCACCATGGAGGAAAGATAGAGATTGTCTCTGCTGTTTTGACCCATAGTCACTTTCAGCGGCCAGAATCCAAAGCAAGCAAAGAACTAAAACTGGCTGGTCAGTGAGCAGTTTGAGGAGGCGCCGTTTGGATTTCCAACTGCTCTTCAAAATCCATGGAGCCGGCAAAAACTGCAAAAGCGATGTCATCATAACGGCCCATTCGTTAATATCTTCGACCAGATCGCTCATATGTCCAATTTAAACTTAACTTGCCTACCCAACCGCACAAATCCCTCCAAAAACACCAATTAATGCCATAAAATCCCAAACTCTAACAAAATTAGGCTACCTTTTTCCATCTCCAAAGAGAAAATTTTGAAACAAGAGTTGTTCTATACCTTCGGGATCCTTCCTTGGGCTCTTTCCCATAATCCCCATGGAGATGTAAATACTTGATATCTGTGATTAGCAGGGCATTAGCAGTTTTTAAAATAAACTTTCTACACTTTTCCATCAAAAGTAAAGATTTGTGAAGTTTCCGAGGCACAATGATTACCCTAACATATTCCAATCATTGTACCTTGTGTGTGTGTGTGTTGGGGGGGGGGGGGGGGGTGCATTTGTTGGTACACAAAAGTTCATTTGCCCATACATAACATTCCCCAAGGCAAAATACTCATTTTTCATAAAAATGATGACATTTGATGATCGTTGGAGTCTGGCCTCCTACAGCAAAGGTGAAAATCTGGCCTTAACACAGGCTGAGGTCCCAATAACCAGATCTTTAGTAAATTTCAATAAACACGTGATTAATTTAGTAATTAACCTTAAATCCATTTAAAACAATCAATCCACACAATAAAAAGGATACGTAATGTATACGTGAAAAAACCCTACTCGGGAAAAAAAAATTACGGGCCTTATCGTCTAGGCCAATAGACAAACCAAGCACTATATAAAAAAGAAAGTTACAAGAAAGCAACTCACAACCCTTTTCCAGTTGTAACTCAACCTAAGGACTGCATTGTCTTGTCGACTGCTCGCCGTACACCTTCACCGTGCTTGAAACGAACACCTTGAAGCTGCCTTCAAGATGCCTCTACTTCAAAAGAGTAGAACGGAGCAAGTATCCAAAACTTTGATCTTCAGCACTGCAATTAGAAGTCTTGGGGGATAGTGGATCTTTGTAAATATTCTCTAGGGTTTTGTATGCAAGAGAAGTACTTTAGAAGAGAGAGAGAATGGGTATTTATAAGCTTGAATTCGTGCCTCAAGAGTTATAATTTGGTTAGGGTTCAGCAAGACATCTTAAGAGAAAGTAGGAAAGAGTTCTGGGCAAGTTTCCAATTTCACGCCTAGATCCGCTTGAGCGGCCAGTGGGTTCGCTCAAGCGGACAAGCCTCTGCTTACAGACGTTTAATACGGAGAAGGCATGGCTAGCTCGAGCAAATAGAGGAATGGGTCGAGCGAGAGAGGTTATGTGAGGGCCCGCTTAAGCGGGTAGGATGTCTGTTCAAGCGACCTCAACAAAATCTGTTGAAAGACTTCTGTTTTCTTGGAAATTCCTGGGCAGTCCATTCTATGAAAAATTACACATATAACGAGTCCTGGTTTTGTCCAATCCCAATGAATTAGCCAATCTCATAAAACCTTACAATCTCCCCATTTGGCAATTTATAGACAAAACTCCTAGATACATGAAAATCTACCTATAAAACCATCCAAAAACAAAGCAGTAAAAATAATCAACTTCTAAGATTTCGTGCCCTGTGGATGACCTGCAAAAACTTGTCTCAATCAAGTGCATTGCAATCAAGCATATTTCAAAAGCAGTATAACAAAATATAAGATCGAGATCCAAGTTAATACTTAGATTAAAATATGGAAACCAGATACAGTCCCCCTTTTTGTTCATAATTGTCATAGAGAAGTGAAAAATCCATAAAAAAGAAACAGTATAGATAATAGTTAAAAGCAAAAGCAGTGCATAACCAAACACCAAAGGAATAAGCAAGGCATTCATTGATTCCCAAGTCAAGCAAGGATAGCAGCAAGAGCTTCATCAATCAGATTGAATCTCTAGTCAAAACCATTTTAACGACCATCTACAGCATTGAACCTATGCATCAATGGTCGCATTCAGGCCCTGTATTTGTTCATCAAGACGAGCAAAGCGGGCATCAATGGGTGGTTGCTCCCCCTGCGGCTAGTTCCCTCGATCAGTTTCCTCTTCGTCACCTTCATCACTCTCATATACATGAGCATCAGACTGCTCTAGGGTCCGTTTGTTAATCGAATTTCTAATCCGCTTAGTGACATCATTGTTCAAACGGGCAATACCTTTCTAGAGCAAGAACTGTGTAATGAGCACACCAAAAGGAAGGGCAGCATTCTTTGCAGCCATGAGAAGTCGCATCATTACTTGGAGGACAACACGTGGCACATTGATCTTTTTGCTAGTCCCAATGGCATACAATAGATAGGCATTCTTCTTGCTCACATCAAATGTGTGGCCACGAGGTTCCAATTTGTGACATACAAATAGATTCAAGAATCTGTATTCTGCTGTCAAATGTCCATGTTAAAGAATTCGTTCAATCCAGTGAGTCTCTTAACCACATAGTGTGGTGGCCACAACATCATAATCAATGTTGCCTTGAGTGTCAGAAGAAACAGGATAATCAAACTCATCCAGCACTGGAATATCAAGGAACTCTCCAAGCTCGGTTGTAGTAATGGTAATTCTCTATCCACGCACATATGTCTTGACTTCCGAAGCTGAGACAACATCCATGTTGTTATAAAATTCTCTAACCCAATCAACCAAGATGTTAGTGACATGAAATAGCCCCATGGCCTTCGGGTCAGAAGATAGACAATAGGATTGTCTAGGAGTTTATCATCGATTTCCTGTTTAGACCCCACAAATTTTTTTTATTGCTGACCGGAGGTGTCTAAGGCCTCTTTGAGCAGCTGACTAGTCCCCCAGGGTGGTGGCCTCCTCCTGTTTCCACTCACCGGATTCGTCGGGCTATATAATAGCCTGGGGTCCCAATGCATTGGCGGGCTTCGATGCTGAGACCTCCGGGTGGTTACGGAGTGCCCCAACCGACGGCGCTACCAAGCGTTGGTATACCCCACATTCCTTTTTGCAAAGAGTTGTTCGTATTGGTTTGCTCGATTTGCAGACTCAAATCGGTGAGCATCATATCTGGAAGAAGAAGGTGAAGCAGCAGCTCTAGACCATTTCTTAGGAGCCATTGATGTATGAAGTCACTATGTCATAGAAAAACACATTTGTAGCACTAGGTGAGAAATGCAACAGAGAACAATACTATCCCAAAACCAAGAGCAGAAAAGATCCAGACCCAGACATATTGCAAAAAAAATGGCATGGCATAAAAAATAAGATGCAAAATTCTTTCTCAAGCCAATTAAGCCAACTTTTGCACACGATGAAGTATTCCCAAATCTCTGCAAAAAATTCATATCTGCATGTACAACATTCCACATTATATCATGCACAATTTGTCCAAAAGGCACAGATGCAACAGGCAACACCTTGTTTCAACTAGTTGAAACAAAATATGAAAACCATGTGTTATCCATTTGTATTTCTCCATGTAGAAAATCGTAGCAAAAAAAAAAAAAAAAAAAAAAAATCCCAGTCCTTGAATCAGAATCCAACACCCAAGCATCCTGATGCAATGTTTGCCCAAAACGCCACAATCAAGAACATTCCAAAAAAAACCAAGCCCAATCGTCCTTCCTCAATCCATTGAACATCCCGAGGATAGAGCAAACGAAGCACATGAATGCAATATATGGAAATGGAAATATGGAAGAGGAATAGAAATGAAAAGAATAGATAGAAACCCAGAATAAACCCTAAAATCAAACAATAATCAAGCAAAAGAACCAAATATAGGGTTTAAAGAGGATCACATGAAGAGATTCTAGAAAATAAAAGGGCAGAAAAATACCCTGGCTAGTGTGAGAATGGCGTTGTGAAGAGGCAGTGGAACGAAAAACCAGAGAAATTTTTCTTAGAAGAGGTGTGGAGAAAACAAAGAAGCAGAGAGAAAAAATCATTGGCGAGACTTAAATGCGTAGGTCTACTTGAGTGGGTGTGACATCTGCTCGAGCAGATAGCTTACTGTTTGAACACATTGAATGCAGCGTGCGAAAAATCCACTAACGGCTAGCGTTCGGTCAAATCACTCCATAAGACACAGTAAGAAGTAAAAATTTTCATAAAGTTAATTGCATAATGTCGAGGTGAACTGTCACGACGTCGAACCTAGACTCTGCAGTTGTCCAACTTTGGGGAGTGTGAATGAGATAAAATACGATTATATTTCTTTCCCAAGATCCACGTGTGTGAGGATAACAAATTCTGACACACTCTGAATATTTTGCGGAAGCTTACGTGGCGTTGCAACCCGGATTCTGTGGCCATCGGATTCCGCGTCGCACTCAACTGCTATCATATAGTTATCATCTCAAGGCCGATACCAGACTGGAACAAACCATCACAATAAAATATAGAGCTGATAGTAATAGGATATTTCATTCCCACATATATTCAAGTTACAAATTATCGAAGTGTATTAACTAAAAATCCCAAAGAAAAGGCTAATAAAAGCCATACAAATAACAAGCTAAACAAACACTACCCCGAATATGACAGCTCCGATGTCATGCTCAATGTCTCCATGACATAGCGGACATTACAACCTGCAAACTCATGGCTCCACAGCCAACACATGCACTTAACTCGGGGCGAAGAACCTGATTCTTAGAGCACCAAACAAATAGGGTCAGACACAACGGTCTGGTAGGTGACTGAGATGGATAATAAATATTTTGATTAGTAAAACATGTGATAAATCATGGTATTTGATAAAAAACTGCATACATTTAAAACCTGTGTAAAATGTGCATATCTGACAGAACATGTATTCATTTAAAGCATGTGTAAAACATGGCTATCTGATAAATCATGTATTCCTCACACTGCAAACCCAGTCCATATGTGGACTAATTGTCTTTTTTTGGGGGAGCTGTCACGCCTCCGAACTGAGGCCCTGATAATCAAGTCCTTAATTCGGGGACGCGGCGTGGCGAGTCAGAAAATTCTGCCAGCACACGCTAATTATTTTCCCACAGGATTCCGCGGTGAGGATTCCAGATGATCCATCTCAACCAATTAAGTCAAATTTTAGAATAAATAGTAATGTCCTGAAGCATGTAGCAAAATAAAATCCAACGAACCATAATAATAGATAAACAAGTTTGCATCAACATAAGAAATATATATATTCATAAGCATAAACCTAAAGTTAGTTATACTTGTGAGGATCACAAAAGTGTATTAATTTATACATCACTCCCCAAAAAGTGTTATCGGAGCTCAATCCCAACTTAATTTCTACATGATATCATTTGGTTGCCACTCATGCTCCACCGGAGGCTCTACCGCCTCATCCGCATGCTCCGCCTCAAAGGCTGTGGGCCCGACATCTGACACCAAACAGAAAAGTATCAGACACGACGGTTTGGCAGGTGAATAAAACATATAAGATATACAAGTTTTATCCATGTCATATTTAAAATCATAAAAGTGTATTGGAAAGAAAATATATGTACAAAACAATTTAACTAAACAATTGCTGTGTAAACATAAATTTATAATAAAACATTTCAAACTGACTAATAAATATTCAAAACATTGGCAACCCACATTTAGCTATATTCTCCTATTACCGAAGTAACAAGAGCAAGCAGACAGAAACTATTGCCATACAAAATGGCTGGAACAGATACCATACAAAATGGCCAGACAGAAACTGTTGCCATACGAGATGGCCGGAACGGATAGAAACCGTTACCATGGCCGGAGCAAATAGACAGAGGTTCAAACTACATTTGGCAAATTATAATTTAAGGATCCTAAGCTGGGTGATCAATCCGACAAAGTAATCCAAGCTTAGTGGTGCCATTCGAAATCCGAAACAATATAGTTCAAATCACTAAACATAATTCAAACCAATGAAAGGACTACTCGATATCAAAATAGTCGGGCAAATTTCAGAATAATTAGATGAGTAGCCTTATCCATGTTTTTCTGATATAACGAATCATTCAATTTCATACACCATGCATATACCAAGAGCGCATCATTTGACCTCTCTTGATCTTAGAACTAGAATATCGGATTTTTATATAAATAGATTGGTGCCTCGAAGGTAGCCATCATTCTAGTTCTCAAGCACACTTTATCAAGTTGAAGGCTCTTAGAACATCCTGGGTTTTCATTTAGACCAAAATCTCAAAATTCTACTCAATTTTTCAAACTCAGTAAGCTCTCGGTCACCTGTCGGTTAGCCGAGATAGTGCATGTCGGTTTGTCGACAGCTGACCGACGGCTGACTGTCACCCCAAGATCAGGAAAAAAGATCACATTCTAAAAATGGAACCGAAATGGGGTTCGGTCACCCCTCGGTTGGTTGTCGGTTACTTGTCGATTAGCTGACAGCTGACCGAAGGACCTCCTGGCGAAAACACGATTCTGGAAATGGAACCGAACTGAGGTCGATTGTCTGTCGGTTAGCCGAACCAGAGTTCGGTCGCGAATTCGGTTAACTGACACCTGACCGACTTTTCTGCATGCATATTTTACTCAAGTCAGATTTCTGAATCCTTTCCTCCTTCATTCTCCTTCCCATGCTTTCATATTAAAACCAAATTTCAGTGCTCCAATCAACTCCATTCGACCACAATACAATTCCATTCCAATAACCATTAGCAAAAAAAAATTTCAAGATTCAACATAAGTGATAAATGCATAAATATAAAGATTCAGATTTCAGCCTTGTAAAACAATTTATAATCAAGCCTTTATCCATATCAATATTGACTCAAAACTCTGCAGAAAACCATGCATGATCTGAACACAAAATATTAGAAAATCAGCAATGCATAACTAAGGGTAACAATTCAAATGAAGAGCATATTTTTATATCAAACTTAAAAGAAAACACTCATTCCATTGCATGCAATCCATATCGGTTTATTCACTTGCCTTTGAGCTCAAAAGGATCCTAAAACACTCCAGAAATCTCCTTCTCAGCTCAATCTCCAGTCTACACCAAAAGGCCCCATGGAAAACCAATTCAAAATCCACAAAAATCTGGAAAACAAGGGAGTTCTCCATGAAAACCCTTGCATGCATGATAAAAGGCTTCTAAAGGCTTAAAAGAACACATGATATCAATAAGGTAGCAATGGCTTACCTTTAGGTGGTTCAAACAAGAACAAAATCTTGGAGAAGATGATGAACCCAGCTGAAATCTCTTAAAAATGGTATCAATGGGCAGCTTGGAAGATGAGGAAGAGATTGGTGCAATTAGGTTTTCATTTAGCACTAAGGAGATGGGACACGCAAATGAGAGAAGGTAAGAAGAAGAAAGAGGCTCCTCTAGTTCAGTTGCAGCAAACGAAATGGAATGAAGAAGAAGGTGAAGACATAGGTTTTCTTATATATATGAGTGAATTGTGGGCCCCAATGGCCCTAATACTTTAAGGCTTTAAAACTCCTGTTTGTGTGTCCTGGATAAAGTCGACGAAGAAGAGAAAAATGATCATTGAAAACTCTGATTTGCAAAAAGTATATTTTCCTCATGATTTTCAAATTCCAAAATTTATGCACAGATTGGGTTTGAAAAGATTGTTTTACCCCTTTTTCCTTTAGGTCTCTGACAGAAAATTGGAAAACTCTACACGACAAAGTCTTCGGCTTTTCCAGAAAATCGGAAACTTTGCCCTCTGATACGCAAGGATTCTTGTCAAGTTTTCTCTAGAGAAGTCAAGCCAATAAATGAGGAAAATTGTCAAGAAAGATACAGGAGAAAAAATAACCAAAAAAGATCGAGAAACGACCGAAAATTGGCGACCAAAAGGGGTAAATGCCCCCAGGGTCGCCGGCGGTGACCCTGGCCTATGGTCACCGGCGACCATGGAAATCCGGGTCGCCAGATTTTCTCTGAAGGGGTTGTATTTTCCACTTTTTTTTGCGTTTCGAGTTGTTTAGCCCTTGTAATTTTCTAAAAATCTGATTTTCAGAGCAGGAAATCCGTCGATCTTCGTCAACATCATGGATCCTCCGCTGAAATCATGGGATCATCATCCGACATTTCAAAAATCGCCAACTGGCCGACTAAGAAAGCACATTTTCTGTCCAACCGATCGAGAAATTGATTGGGCAGATGTTGCCGGCCCATTGATAACAATCAATATCTGAAGTTGCATCGGCATCCGACATCAAACAACATGTGGATCCATCGGTGATCATTGCAAGAAGAATTCCAAAAGACGCGGTGCGGCCCGTGACTCTTCGAGCGCCCTGGCGACCACTTAATGCAGTTAAATGACCCATTTTATGACAAGTTAATGCAGTCATTAACTCATTATTTTGGATGGCCCAATCAGAAGTAAGGAAAAAGGAGTTATAAGTCCAAGCAATAATGGCAATAAATCATGTAACTCCCCTCATCATGGAGATTAAATGCGATTAAATGTCCATCATTCTCCATCAGCCAAGAAAAAGGAGTTACAAAATCATGAATTAAAAACTTGTAACTTCCCCCATCATGGAGCATTAATGAAATCAATGCTCATAAACTCTCTAAATGGCCACCAAAAGCTTATAAAAGGCGGTCATTCCAAGGAAATCAGGATCGGAAAAATCCATCAGAAAAGCTAGAGAAATCAGAACTTCTGCAAGTGCTGCAACAACTTCCTCTCCTTCGAAGAAACTCTGTTGCAACAAGCATCACAAGGTGACCGAAGTCCCTTGGGGAGCCACCCCCCCAGGGTCCCTTCTCCTTCTATCCAACATGGCCTAGATGCGGCTTTTCAGCCTGTCTACTCGATTTTTTATTGGATATAAGACCTCCCCTTGGCCTTTATCCTCTAAAAATCTGAAGTTAGAGCCAAGCCAAGCGAATCAAAGCATCGTATGTTCTCATCTAAAGGACGATGGCGGAGTCCATACATGACTAGCGGCCGTCGATCTAAACGAGTCCCCACAATCTCTTAAAAAGTTAGAATCCATTTTCTTACTTTTCTATTGTATTTTGTATTTTTTTAAGAGAAAAAAATTCATAATTCTTGTCTTTACATTTTGATGAGATTTGTAAATCGCCTTTCATGGCAAAATTGCCTTCTACGACATAAAAAATTGCTTTTCACAGCCAAATCGCCTTCTACGGCACAAAAAATTGCCTTTCAAGACACAAAATCGCCTCTTACGACATTCAAAAAATTATGTCTCTTTTCTTAAAATGTATGTGCAATGGAAAGTTAGAAAAAAGATTGATTTCCTAATCTACTTGTGAAGGTGGATCTCCGGACCGGACTTCCACTTCTAAATTCCAAGTAGAATAAAAAATCTGACATACCTGTACAAAAATGTTGATGCTCGCTTTCCCTCTGCCGGACCCTGGGAGCCCTGAGGCGGAGGAAACGGAAGGCAGGTCCATCAATAAACCTATGCAATAAGAATATTCTTCTTGTCTTGTTGTATGAACAAAGTCTTGTCCAAACTTCCTCTTTGAAAACCATGCTCAATCAAAAAGCACTGTCAATCTCTCATAGCAAGCTCTAGGTGCTTGTTTCAGGCTGTAAAGAGCTTTTTTCTATTTGTAAACATGATCCGAGAAATGAGGATCTTGAAATCCCTTTGGTTGTTTGACATAGACTTCCTCATTTAAAAGCCCATTCAGAAAAGCACTTTTCACATCCATTTGAAATAATTTGATATTAAAAAAACATGCAATGGCAAGCAACAGTCAGATTGACTCAAGTCTAGCGACAGGGGCAAATGTTTCATCAAAATCTATATCCTCAACTTGAGTATAGCCCTGAGCAACTAGACGGGCTTTGTTCCTTATCACTTGACCAAACTCATCGGTTTTATTTTTAAAGATCCATTTTGTACCGATTACATTTGTGTGATAGTGTTGAGGAACAAGCTTCCAGACAAGATTTCTTTCAAATTGAGCTAATTCCATATGCATAACATTAATCCAGCTATCATCAGTTAGAGCATCTTTGACATTTTTTGGCTCCACAACAGATACATAACATAAATGACTTACCTCATCGCGGACCTATTTTTTGGTTTTCAAAGGAGCTGAGATCTCACTAATAACAATATCTAGACGATGATCTTTCAGAACTTGTCTTCTCTGAGATTTTCGATGAGCTACAAATGGAGATACAATTGGCTTTACTTTGGAAGCTGATGTTGAGCTTTTTGAAGCACTCTTTCTTCGAATTGACGAATGATGTCAGCCACTATGGGTTTTGATGATGATGTCTTTGGATCAACGTTTTCTTCATTTGCAGGATTTTTCATTTTCTTTTCAGTTTCAGATTCAGGTTCCAATGGACTTTCCATGTCTTTACCCATGACCTACTCAGAAGAAGGAGAGAAAGTCATGCCTTCTTCATCATTAGAAAAATAATCAGAGATTCCTGCATCATCCACCACCACATTTATGGACTCCATGACTACAGAGTTTTTAAGATGAAAAACCCTATATGCTTTACTCGTCAAGGAGTAACCAAGGAAGATTCCTTCATCACTTCTGGAGTCAAATTTTGTTAAATGTCCTCAATCCTGCAGGATGTAACACTTCCTGCCAAAAGTTTTGAAATATTTTATGTTAGGCTTGACTCCTGTCCATATCTTATATGGAGTGGTTTTTGTATCAGGCTTGAGATAAACACGTTTAATAATATAGACAACTGTGTTCACTGCTTCAACCACAAAAATGTTGGGGTATGTTTTTGCTATGCAACATAACTCGTGCCATCTCCTAAACCACACGATTTTTTCGTTCAACCACTCCATTTTGTTGTAGAGTTTTTGGTGCGGAGAATTCACGTTTTATGCCATGCTGAATACAAAAAGTAGAGAAATCAGAATTTTGAACCTTTCTTCCATGATCGGAGCGTATCCGAGAAACTCCTCCAAATTCTTGTCCTTTATCTGCAATAAGCAAAGACCACAAGTCACCAAAAACAGTAAATGTTTCCAACTTATCATGCAAGAATCGGACCTAAGTTAATTTAGAAAAATCATCAACGGTTAAAAAAATGTATTTTTTACCGAAAATACTTCCAAACTTAGTGGGTCCCATGAGATCCATATGTAAAAGCTCTAAAGGTCTCTTTGTGGATAGAGAATCAATTTTCTTATGAGGAGATCTAATTTGTTTTGGAACCTGACAGGGGCCACAAACACTATTCGGGGCCTTTTGAAGCTTGGAAAGCCCAAGAACTAGCTCAAATGCACATAAAAGTGATAAAAGCCTGGTTCAGCCTCACTCGGTTGATTAAATGGGCGGGCTCGGGCTTCGATTTTATAGCCTGCATCGGGCTTGGGGTGGGCCTGGGCTAGTGTTTCTAAAGCCGAGCTGGGCCTAGATATGCCTTAGCTCGGCCTAGCTCGGTCCATGAACACCTCAAATAGCTATTCTACATGTTGCAAATATTTGGGGGTGGCAAAACTTGCAATGGGTATTATTTAATCCAATCCATTTATTAATCAAGCAAAAAGTCAATTGTATTTAATCAGAAGTGAAAAGGGTCGGTTGTGAGAAACGAGTTTCCGCCAGGAACTTTAGATATTGTGTACAGATCAATGCAGAAATAGCTTTAAGCGAAGATTATCAAACACCATACCTGCGAGATCTCTTTGATTTATTCTCGGTTTTTCTGATCTAATCTCGGTCTTGCAGCAGCCCGAAAATTTCAAAATCTTTTACTGTATTCCTCTATGCACGAACTCACACCAGGGAGTGGGCCTCTTTTACGAATTCTCTCTGCTCTCTAAAATGAGAGTTTTCTTGTTTTTTTTACTTAGAGAGCAATAACGCATATTTATAAGCTACAATAGGGACCTTAAGAAATAAATAAGGATAGGCTCTTTATGGAAGTAGGAAACCCTAATTTGACCCAAATTAGAATCCTATTTCCATAAATTACAATTCAGTCCACTAGAGAATTATAATTGCACTCCTGTCCTTATTCTCAAAATAATATTTCGAGCTTCATGTTATTAAATGCTTATTAATCTCCCCACGTTAAGATTTCAGATATCCATTGATTAAATAATCACTGACATCTATATTTAATCCATATTTTTATAATTCCTTTAGACCTTACACTTAACTTATTTGATATGTCGGACACAAAGTCTACCTGCAGGGTTTGACATAATCAAAACTTAAAAGCTTCATCAAGGGGATATCATCAATCCCAATTATGGGACGTGGATTCCGTCAATAAACTAATATGCACCACACACGTAGTATAGTAATCTAATTTACTGAGATTACTGACCCATAAAAGATCTCATTCCTTCGTAAATCAAAATGGCAAATACTAAATGTATGTGTCTATTATTTATGTCAAGATTAAGAGTACAAGCACTCATAATAACCATTTGGATGTTAATCATCTTATATAGTCAGTATAAAGATAATAAACCCAAAAGCGGTCATGTTCAATACACACAAAGCGTACTAGCATAATGAGTTGAAATTATACCGTTTCCCGCAACCAAGACAAGCCTGCTGAAACATCATGCTACAATCGTACCGATGGTGTGTCCAAGCCCATCTAGAGTATGAACAACAACTTATATTCTATAAAAACCGACAAATAAGTCCTCCGTGTATAAGTAGAGCTCTACACACCAACTTGTCTACTTTATAGAATAAAAGACACATACATGCATAATCATAAATAATGCAACCATTTGCCTATACAAAATCTCATTTAGATGAAAAGACAAAATATACTAATTAATGAACTAGTCGAAGACAAATACTTAAAATATGCTTTTAGTATAAATTTCCAACAATCTCCCACTTAGACTCAAAGCCATGTTGACATGTATTTCAATCCCATGCCTTCCTCATTTCTATCAAAGCTCTTTGCTGGTAAGCTCTTTGTAAAAGGATTTGCGAGGTTGTCCGCCGATGCAATCTTGGTCACAATTATATCACCTGTCTGTACGATTTCTCATATTAGATGATACTTACGCTAGATGTGCTTACCTTTCTTATGCATCTTGGGCTCCTTTACAATAGCAACTGCACCAGTATTATCACAATAAAGTATTATAGGTGATTTTACCGAATGTACCACTTCTAGCTCCATCAAGAAGTTTTTGAGCCAAACTGCCTCCTTGGTTGCTTCAGGAGTTGCCACATATTCGGCTTCCATGGTAGAGTCAGTAGTACATGACTGCTTGACACTCCTCCAACTTATAGCTCCACCTCCCAATGTAAATACAAATCCTGATGTCGACTTTCTGGCATCATTATCTGACTGGAAGTCCGAGTCTGTGTACCCAATGGGTATCAAACTCTCTGCCTGGTAAATTAGCATATAATTTCTAGTCCTCTTAAGGTACTTAAGTATATGCTTAACCGCAATCCAATGTTCTCTCCCTGGATTAGACTGGTATCTGCTAACCATGCCAACGACAAAACAAATATTAGGTCTAGTACATTGTATTGCATACATGAGGCTTCCCACCGCCTAAGCATAAGGTACTTTCGTCATTTTTTTAATCTCATTAGGTGTCTTAGGACACTGATCCTTGGATAAAGTGCGTCCATGCTTGAAAGGAAGAAATCCTTTTTTGGAATCTAGCATGCTAAAACGGGCAAGAATCGCATCAATATAAACCGCTTGAGATAAGCCCAACATTCTTTGTTTCCGATCTTGCAAGAGCTTGATCCCTAGAATGTGACTAGCTTCTCCTAAGTCCTTCATATTGAATTGATTGCTCAACCATACTTTGACTGAAGATAACACCTCGACATCGTTTCCAATGAGAAGGATGTCATCTACATAAAGTACTAAGAAAATCACCACATTGCCATTGCACCTCTTATACACACAGGAATCATCTGGGTTCTGCTCGAAACCATAATATTTAATGGTTTGATCAAAACGAATGTTCCACGATCTAGATGCTTGCTTAAGTCCATAAATGAACTTCTTAAGCTTGCACAACATGTGCTCACGACCTTCAGCTATGAATCCATTTGGTTGTTGATAAGTCTACAAAATTGTAGTTTTCATTCATCATTTCATATGCATTTGTGGACTTAATTAGGTTAATTGCATAGAATTACACTTAATTTCATGTTTTTATGCATTTGAGCATCAAAGTTGGAATCTTAGTCAAATTTGGTCAAAATTCATTGCATTGCATGACTTTTGTGAAATTAGGGATTTTCATGTCATTCATCACCCAAAAATTAGTTCTTTTGGCTTCACTAACGCATACCTTCTAATTTTGACGCCATGTACTATTTTTGGAAAGTTGGGTATTTTTGGTGCATAGTCCATCTAGATTCCTCACACTTGATTGTTATTGACATCATTTAATTTTATTTTTGTAGGATAAATTAAGAGTGGGACCTGCATTGGTGAAATTTGAGAGAGATCAAAGGCGGGACGCGCTTCATAGTGGGCCCACATATCTTGATATCTTGGTGGAGTTGGAAAGATTAGAAAATCTCAAAGATGGAAAGGGAATCAAATAAGCAAGCAAAGAAAGTGTCCAAGCATGCCTTGGATGTCCAACATGGGTCCTACACACTCCATTGCATGCCAAACATAGAAGTTTCCTTAATTGCACAATTATTCCCAGATTTCTCAGGGGCAACAAATTGAAATGACCATAACTCTCAAACCCAGTATCGGATTGGTGCAATCTATCTATTGTTGGAAAGCTATTTTCGAGTAGATATCCGTGGAGCCCAAGATTGCATAAATCGGAGCTATATTGAGGGAGATATGACCTCGGGAAGTTACCTATTATAATTATATGGGGGAATTACAAGAAGTTTTCAAAATTGGCAACATGAGAGATGTTTAAGGAGTTCAATTTGGTAAGACTTGGAGCTCAAGAGACCACACTTAGCAGCAAATCCTCATCAATTCATGCTTTTTCCAAGTGTGAAGCCTAAATTGAAACCTAAGCAAGAAATCTCTCCAAATAAGGAAACAAGTCCTAAAAGAGATGTGATTCTTTTCTAAAAAGGAGGCATCAACATCTATAAAACCAGCCCAAAGGGGGATGGAGGCATCACACATCCAGCCCTTTCTCCAACTCCCTTCTTTTTTTTCTTCCTTTCTTGTTTTCCATTAGTATTTTCTTTATTTATTTTATTTTGATAGGCTTGGGCCATGTCCAAGGATTTATTTTGAAGGAGAATTTTGTGAAGGAGAAGTTGTAAACATGCAATTTTTAATGACAAATCAAGAAGCATTCTTTGCAATGGCGGGCTAATTTTCTTGATTAGAGCTATGGATGAAGGTAAGTAACTTCTTTTTATTTATTTAGTAATTCTAATTTGTTTTCCATGATTATGTGCTTAATGATTAATAGGCTTGTCTTCGTGCCCTAGGTAAATCTCCATTCTTAAATTCTGAAAATAAAAATTGGTTTTTAACTATTCATGCTTAGGTTTGATAGGCCATGCTTAGGATTTAGATCTTTTGATGGTTTATGCTTACTTTTGATGGGTAGTTCTTAAATTATTTTTATTCTTTTATGAGATGAAGGAAGTCTTGAGTTTTGAATTTTTATGATTGAAAAGGGATTTTAAAAGTTAGATTTTCCAAATTAAAAACATTGATTTGTCTTTGATTTGAAGTAAAAACTGGAACAAATTAGGATTACTTGATAAATAATTTGCGGATGTTTATTGGATTCCTATGCTCTAATCACTTTCATTAATTTGTAGTTTTTCATCTTTCTAAATCAGTTGCTTGATTTTATATCTAAATACTCAAAACTTTCCTTGATTGTAGTTAATTAGTTTTCTTAATCTAAAAGTTTCTTTAATTAGCTCCTTGTGGGCTCGACCCGTTCTTCATCTAGACACCCGTGCACTTGCGGTATTTTATGATTGATATTGATCACATCAGTTGTACCATATAGATACATTCATCAAGATTTCCATTAAGGAATGCTGTCTTGACATCCATTTGCCAAATTTTGTAATCAAAATATGCCGCAATGGATTAAAGAATCCGGATGGATTTCAACATGGCTACTGGCGAGAAAGTCTCCTCATAATCGATACCTTCTTTTTGAGTAAACCCTTTTGCAACAAGCCTAGCTTTGAAGGTTTCAACCTTTCCATCCACCCCTCTTTTCTTCCTGGAGACCCACTTACAACCGATAGGTTTGATCCCCTCTAGTGGTTCTACAAGATCCTAGACTTGATTATGGTACATAGATTCCATTTCTGATTTCATAGCTTGTTGCGATAAGTCTGCATTTTTGTCTTGGAGTGCTTCATTATAATTACGGGGTTCGGTATATAGCTCATCAAGGACTCTGTCATATGACTCTCCCAAGAACATATACCTCTCGGGTGGACAAACAACCCTCCCACTATGGCGAGGCACATCCCGTGTCTGTGTATGAGTAGTGTCACGTTGTGCTAAAATTGATCCTGGTGTGCCATCATCGACATATTGATCCGGCTCATCACCCATCATGTTGGTGGTTTCACCTAGAGTATCATTAGCTTGAGACCCGACAATCCTCCCACTACGACAAGGTAATGGAACGCCTAGTTCTCCATCTTAAGGTGTCTCTTCCTGTGCTATTGGCGATGGAAAAGTTTGGGTAGGTCTTCCTTCTCTCAATTCCTCTAGAACAATTCTGCTTTTGGGTTTGTGGTTCATTACATAGTCCTCTTCTAAGAATCGAACATTAGTGCTAACAATGACCTTTCGATCTTTAGGATTATAGAACAAACCACCTTTTGTTCCTCTGGGATAGCCAACGAAAGTGCAAACTTCCGTTCTTGGTTCCAACTTATCTGTGTTCCCTTTCAGCACATGTGCTTGACTACCCCAAATCCGAACATGCTTTAAACTGGGTTTGCGCCCAATCCATAATTCTGTGGGTGTGGTAGGTACTAACTTAGATGGAACTAAGTTTAGAATGTATGCTGCCATTTCTAAAGCATGCCCCCAATACGAACTAGGTAAATTCAAATAACTCATCATTGACTTTACCATATCCATAAGAGTCCTATTCCTTCTTTCTGCTACACCATTTTGTTGATGTGTACCTGGTGCAGATAGCTGGGATGTAATCCCCTCTTGTGCTAAGTAATCCCTAAATTCTCCAAAGAGGTATTCACCACCACGATCAGATTGCAATGTCTCGATACTCTTAGTTAAACGCTTCTCCATTTCTGCCCTATACTCCTTGAATTTCTCAAAGCATTCGGACTTACGGCGCATCAAGTAAATGTACCCATACCTTGAATAGTCATCAATAAAAGTGATGAAATACTCAAAGCCACCTCTTGCCTGGACATTCATGGGGCCACACAGGTTAGAGTGAACCAATTCCAACGGATCTTTGGCCCTATAGCCTTCTGCCGAAAAAGGAAGCTTGGTCATTTTTCATTCTAAACAAGATTCGTAGACTGGAAAGGCCTCGACTGCCAATGACTGTAATGGTCCATTTGCAACCAGTCTTGAAATCCGGTGTAGATTAATATGAACCAGGCGTAAATGCCAAAGATACGTTCGGTTCAACTGTGACGGTTCCTTTCTCTTACATGGTAGGGTAACGGTGTTATTCGATTTAGTCAGTTGTAGTTTAGGAGATATAGGATTAATAATATAAAGATCATCCACCAATGAACCAAAACAGATAAAACACTTATTGTACTTAATAACCACAAATTTATTAAAATAAACGGAATAGCTGTCTTTAACCAACTTGGAAATAGGAATTAAATTCCTCCTAATGGAGGGAACATAAAGACAATCTTTTAAAATTAAAGTCCTATCTCCACTAAAACTTAGACTAACATCTCCTACTGCAATTGCTGCCACTCTTGTAGCATCACCCATGAGCAAATAAATCTCCCCATCACTTAGTTGCCTGGTTTCCTGGAACCTCTTCAAGGAATTGCAAACATGATTAGTGGCTCCCATATCTACACACTGGGTGCCGGTAGATATAACCGCCAAACATGATTCAATAACTAGTGAATGAAATTTACCTTTATTGTTTACTTTGTTGAGATAAGTTGGACACTGCTTTTTCTAGTGCGTTGCTTCCTTGCAATGTAAACACTTGCCCTTAGGCCTTTTCACTTCTCCTTGTGGTCCGTTGCCCCCTTTAGGAACTGCATTACGATTCTAACCATTTTTTTGTTTCTTCTTGCCTTTCGGCTTAGAAATAGAACCTTTTTCAGCAACGTGAACACTAGGTGGCTTTTTCAGAAGGCCCTCAGCAGCCTGAAGTTCCTTGAGTAATTCCGCCAGAGAATAATTGAGCTTGTTCATGTTGTAATTTAGGCGAAAATTCTCATAGGAATCAGTCAAGGACTGGAGAATGATATCGATTTGGGTCTTCCCATCAATTTCAGCTCCAAGGACTTGAAGTTCATTGAGGTGTCCCATCATTTTCAGAACATGATCCCTCACAGGGGTACCTTCTACCATCTTAGTGTTAAACAGTTCTTTCATAGCAACCTGTCTAGCTGCTCAATCCTGATCACCAAACATCTCCTTGAGACTATACATGATGTCGTAGGCAGTAGCACAAGGCTGATGTTGATGTTGTAAAACATTTGACATGGATGCCAACATGTAACATCGCACAATTTCATCAGCCTTGATCCATTTTTTGTGTGCCTCGATGGCTACCTCATCGTTACATCCATCCATAGGTTTCTCTGGGCACTCCTCAGTGAGCACATATTTGTACTCTTCAGCAGTTAGCATAATATCCAAATTTCTTTTCCAGTCAATGTAATTAGGTCCAGTGAGTTTATGTTCTTTAAGAATAACAGTAAGTGGATTGAAAACACCCATCTTAAAACCTGAGATTTACATAATCAACAAATTATTAAGGGAAAAATAAATTTTGGATTCAAATAAAAGGAAAATTGGCTACCACTGCCAATTAACAAAAGAATCCAATAGCAATATAAAATTCCAATGCATAGTATGCCTCGATGTGAGGAAAAATACCATACTTATATTGTTCAGATAGGACATAACCTTTTAGTTCCACTGTCAAGGCAACAACCATGCCAAGTAAAACCAAATAGCTGCCATGACTTTGGTCTTATAAATAATAGAAGAGGCTCAGATGGAGAGCATACTGTTATTTATAGCTAAGTGTATACCATCATTTAATTCAAGGTCCATTATTCTATATTCGGTCCCATCAGATGGAGAAGAGACCTATACTAATAATTACCCTAAATCATCCATATGGAATTTTGTACCGGCGATTCCATAATTAACTCATCCGATTAGGAGGAAGACTCCAAGGTCAACACATAAACCAATTATATCTCCTACAAAACAATGATGGAGGCCGTGGGAACTAAGGAAGGTTCCTCTCCCACTTAGTTATTTAATCATGAGGGTTTTTTATAAAGCAGTTTAATTAAGACCAGTTTAAAATCTAGTAGTAATGGTTAACTATATCTATACTACTATACCATTCCAAACATAATTAAACAGATATAATATCATATGTAGCAAGTTATGATAATAATAGACATCCAAGCATATAAAAGGAAAGACAACCAGCAGAAGAGGCCTAGCTATCTGGTCAAGTAGGATCTTTTTGTCTTCATATTTGCTACTTCTTTAAAACATGCGCTTCGCAAAGGGGGTCCGGGGGTGTCCCCTGGCAGGGATCGATCTTCTGCCTTCAGAACCTGTGCCTCTCCCTGAAAAATTACATTAAATCCTAAGCCTCCTTACGAACGGAGTTCACATACTATCTCAATATAATTACATCTCCATGAAAAATTACATTGAACCCTAAGCCTCCTTACGAACGGATTCACATGCTATCTCAATATAATCACATCTCCATGAAACTTGTAAAAAACATAAAACAGTAACCACGAATTTGATTCGTGGGATGCATTCAAACAACATACACACATGGTGATCATGATAGCCAGATCAATCGCTTCAAAACAGAGGTTAGATAGTTCATTGCAAAATAAGGGTTACAGATAGCAAAGGCAAACCATCTCTTTTACAGCAACTTATATTCTTACTATGTTTTCTTTAATCCATACGTAATATCAGGATTAGCTCTGATACCATTGTGAGAAATGAGTTTCCGCCAGGAACCTTAGATATTGCGTACGGATCAATGCGGAAATAGCTTTAAACGAAGATTATCAAAGACCATACATGCGAGATCTTTCTAATTTGATCTCGGTCTATCTGATCTGATCTCGGTCTTGCAGCAGTCCGAAAATCACAAGATCTTCTACTGTATTCTTTTATGCTCAACTCGCACCAA
This sequence comes from Persea americana, assembly GCA_029852735.1. Lineage (NCBI taxonomy): Eukaryota > Viridiplantae > Streptophyta > Magnoliopsida > Laurales > Lauraceae > Persea > Persea americana. The sequence continues at coordinate 41,222,790 of CM056809.1, read as the reverse complement.
GAAGTGGGCCTCTTTTACGAATTCTCTCTGCTCTCTAAAATGAGATTTTTCTTGGTTTTTTTGACCTAGAGAGCAATAGCGCATATTTATAGGCTACAATAGGGACCTTAAGAAATAAATAAGGATAGGCTCTTTATGGAAGTAGGAAATCCTAATTTACCCAAATTAGAATCCTAGTTCCATAAATTACAATTCAGTTCGCTAGAGAATTATAATTGCACTCCTGTCCTTATTCTCAAAATAATATTTCGAGCTTCAGGTTATTAAATGCTTATTAATCTCTCCACGTTAAGATTTCAGATATCCATCGATTAAAAAATTATCGACATCTATATTTAATCGATATTTTTATAATTCCTTTAGACCTTACACTTAACTTATTTGATATGTCAGACACAAAGTCCACTTGCAGGGTTTGACATAATCAAAATTTAAAAGCTTCATCAAGGGGATATCATCAATCCCGATTATGGGACGTGGATTCCGTCAATAAACTAATATGCACTACACACGTAGTATAGTAATCTAATTTACTGAGATTATTGACCCATAAAAGATCTCATTCCTTCGCAAATCAAAATGGCAAATACTAAATGTATGTGTCTATTATTTATGTCAGGATTAAGAGTACAAGCACTCATAATAACCATTTGAATGTTAATCATCTTATATAGTCAGTATAAAGATAATAAACCCAAAAGCGGTCATGTTCAATACATACAAAGCGTACAGCATAATGAGTTGAAATTATACCGTTTCCCGCAGCCAAGACAAGCCTGCTGAAACATCATGCTACAATCGTACCGATGGTGTGTCCAAGCCCATCTAGATTATGAACAACAACTTATATTCTATAAAAATCGACAAATAAGTCCTCCATGTATAAGTAGAACTCTACACACCAACTTGTCTACTTTATAGAATAAAAGACACACGCATGCACAATCTTAAATAATGCAACCATTTGCCTATACAAAATCTCATTTAGATGAAAAGACAAAATATACTAATTAATGAATTAGTTGAAGACAAATACATAAAAGTATGCTTTTAGTATAAATTTCCAACATTAGTAAGAAGTAAAAGGTTAACTAGAAGCTTAACTGCTTGCATTACAGCGGGGGATAATACGCTGCCATACAGATCGCCACTGTTTAGATTGAAGGGGAGTGTCTAGCTTTAATCACTTCTATTAAGCAATCAGCTCATCTGTCCTGGGACATGATGGGCTTATGGAAACGCACAATGAATCTGCTTGCCGCGATTAATAGCCGGACAATCCACTACTGCAAGCAGTCGGCCGATTGGATGGCGGATCTCTTGGCCAAATTTGATGTTTCTTTTGTAACAAACGTTTCAGCCTTGCTGCTACCTAGGTTGGCAGAGCGTTAAAGAGCATCAGCGTACACCCGGGCTTTCTTAATTTTATAACCCAAGTAGGGAATTGGCCACATCCAACACTAATGTAAGGCTCTGTTTGACGGCGTCGAGGGACACATGTGCCAAATGAGTGATGGAAAGGGGTAGCAGTAGCCAGCTCCATCCTAATGCACATGGGTAAGGGCCTGCCCACTGCAAGGTTTAGAGGGAAGTGTTTGTTTGAACTTGGGCCAGATAGCAAACGGTGTGAGATACTGCCTCATTTTGATTCACTTGATGTAAGAGGCCAGTATCATCTAAATGATTTTGTACTAGTAATTACTGCCTAAATAAATACCCTCTTTGGCGAGGGCGAGGGCGAGAGAGAGAAAGAGAGAGTAGGAGGAGGATGATGATGATGATAATGATTAGGGGATCCAAGACATAGAGTTAGACAACCATGGTGAACTAACTGAGTTAAAAGAAGGGCTGCGCAGCCGCTTATAACCTAGTGCGCCTCCAATACTCGCACCCTGTTTTACTTTGGTTCAACAGAAGACTTGATTGGATTCCTCCAAACCCAGCCACATTCATCTGAGAATGCACAACTGGAAAAGAACTCAAAACCCAAAACGCATCTATTTGTTAAAAAAAGCATTCAAAGAAGAACCCAAGTTTATGGTATGGGGAAATATAATTACGTAGATATGATTTAGTTAAATGGATTAAAAATAAACGATACATTTGTTAACTTCACTCCTTCTACTCTTTTTATTTCTTTAATCAATGGTTTATATATAATATTCTTTTCAATTTTACCGGTCTGAAGCACCAAATGCTTGGAAACGTTGAAACAATTCAGTCCAGAGTGAAACTGAATCAGATTGTAAAACAAAATCGAAAATTATAACTATTAGATGATTTTTTTTTAATTGTACGAAGGCACGCTAAGTTCTATACAGTTTCTGTTTGTAATGTGAGCTGCATTTCCTAAGATCTTGAACATTTTCTAAAATTCAGGATTTTCATCGCCTACAGCTTCCATAATAGAATTAACAAGTCATCACAGACAAATCTCAATTTAGGTATTCAAACGGTATAAATATGTATCACAACTTTAGTTCCAAAAATTCAATCAAATCATCATTCAAAGAAGAAGAAACATAACAAGAGGACAGAAACTGAAATTCATATATTATTTCAGTGGAACTTCGAAAGGAGGTATTAGAGATGAACATTTTTAAAAAAGAGAGTTCACCACGAGCGGAACGGAGTCTTCTCTTGATGATACAAAAGGGGTTGAGTCGACCCTAATTCTAAAAACAAAGATGTATGCGAACTCCTTATGGCATTCTAGAAGTACGCATCACTGACAGATCTTGAAACCTGCATGAGAAACAAAAATATAATATCTGGTAAATGTCAGAAAAAATGAAAACACTAATAATCTTACTTGCACTTTCATACTTCTCTCGATAACAACAATGAGAAAATAGAGGTACCATCAAATTTCGTGTGCACATGTAATGTGCAATGGAGCATACACTACACTACCACATTTAGATACCTTAAATATCGTATTCAAAAACTAATTTCCACTGAAAGCTTCCACTTGACAACTAAATAGCATTTCTTTGAAATTGTTTTCAGCCCGAAAATAAGGTAAAACAAGACTATTCTTAGAACACACTCATATTCAAACGACAAAAGTTTAAATTCTTATATGGAAAATACTAGTTTCTCATAATAATTGAGACTAGTAATGATCTTAGTCCTATATGTCGATGACATTTTATTAGCTAGTAATGATCTTAGAATGATTTACAAAACTAAGAAATATCTTAAGAACAATTTTGATATGATGGATATGGGTGAAGTGACATTTGTAAAAGGGATCTAGACTTATTGAGAAAGATCTCGAGGATTACTTGGGTTATCACACGAAGCCTATATTAAAAATGTACTTAAGATATTTCGTATGGAGTAAAGAACAAAATGTACCTATGACAAAAGGTGACAAGTTTAGTAAAGAATAATGTCCAAGAAATGAAATTGAAAGACAATAGATGGAGAAATGTCCTTATGCAGCTACAATCGGATTTTTAACGTATGCACAAACATGCACTAGACCCAATATTAGTTTTGCAGTTGGCATGCTTAGTAGATATCAAAGTGATCTGGGAATGGCACATTGGGTAGGAGTTCATAAAGTTTTGCAATACCTTAGTGGCACAAGAAATCACGTTCTCTCTTACAAAAGGATTGATCATTTAGAAGTGGTTAGTTATTCGGATGCTGACTTCGCTGGTTGCTTCGATACTAGAAAGTCGACTTCAATATACATCTTTCAATTAGCTGGCGAGGCAGTTTCATGGAGAAGTGCAAAACAAACCTTAGTGACTCCATCCACATTTGATGCTGAATACGTGTCATGCTTTGAAGCCATGGGTCACACTATTTGGATGCGTGATTTTATCTCAAGATTACGTGTTATGGACAAAATTTCTGAGCCCTTAGATTTTTGGCGACAATGACGCCGCAAGAAGATTTATTCAGAATGACAAGGTTTTCAGTAAACCAAAATTTTTGAAAGTCAAATACCTTGTACTAAAGGAAAAGGTACAAGATCGGTTGGTATCTATCGTTGGGATCTCGACAAGCCTCATGATAGCAGATCCTTTGATAAAAGCATTGGCAACAAAGGACTACAAAGATCATGTTAGAAATATGGGCCTGATTGAATTGTCTTATTGAAGATATGTAAAGACACTGTGATAGCAGTGTCAAATACCTTGTACTAAAGGAAAAGGTACAAGATCGGTTGGTATCTATCGTTGGGATCTCGACAAGCCTCATGATAGCAGATCCTTTGATAAAAGCATTGGCAACAAAGGACTACAAAGATCATGTTAGAAATATGGGCCTGATTGAATTGTCTTATTGAAGATATGTAAAGACACTGTGATAGTTATCATTGAAATAAGATTTTGTATTTTCTTGATTGAAATTATTGTCACATGTAATTGAAGTGTATAAAGTGAGAAAATTAAAGAAAAATGACATTATTGTACCCAATAAATAAATAGGATTGCTATGAAATTATCCTATTTTACCTTTAAGGATTGTATTAAGTAAGAATGCTAATGTAGTAATTATGGAAGGAAGCATGTCGTTAAAGGCATGTAAAAGCCAGTGCTCACATTATCATATTTACTTAGTCACAAATTAAAGACTTAGCATAAAAGTTATGATGGCAAGTGTTTTTCAAAATGGTGATCAACGGTCAATGTCGTTTTTCAAAATCAGTTTTCCAAAATATTTTTTTTCTTTTGTTTTGTAATCATATGGACCAAGTGGCAGAATGTTGGGTCATTTTATAAGGTGTGCCCCATATGACCACATCTAAATGTGAAATGGTCCTCTCTCTCTCTTTGGATTCAATTTATGATCAAGAAAGGGTATTTACTGGTTGCTATTAATTGTTAATTCACAGGACAAATTAGAGAATTTCTTTCTTCTTGATGGAAGGAGAGGTTATAGAATGTTGGGTCTATAAATAGATCCCTATGTAACTCTTTTGCCAACAAACGAATCTCTGCAGCCATCACTTATCGGAGAAGAAAGGCAAAGGACAAGAGAGTTGTGATTTCCCACTGAAGACCAACCTTCTGTTGGATTAGAGGCTCAAGATGGTACAATCAGGTACCATTCAACTCATCTAATGGTTTAGATTTGATGTTTGTAGTATTGTTGGATTGATTTAGAGAGGGTTAAAGACCCAAAAGTTTCTAACAAAAAATACTAATTTCTCATAATAACTAAGACTAACTGCAATTCAAGTTTCTCTGTGTAGTAGAACAACAGAATAATTTATGAAGAGGAAAACTGAAAAAAAATATAACATCAAAAGTACCGCCTACAGGGAGAATTAAAATCCAAACTCACTTGATTGAACAATGCCAAGAAATTGATGAAAGCATTAACATCCTTCATAATTCATATCCAAGGAGATGACAACCTACATGTCTTCTAGTAAGGCCTTCGTCTCCACAACTACAATCTCCGCCCATTCTACTCAGTGCTCACCTGCCCTAGAGTGGCTCTCTAGTCGCCGACATCACAAAAAATAAACCCATAAAGCCATAAAATCAAATCCTCAAATTCAATATAAATTCCAGAAAGTCACTATCCATATAAATGGTTTCAAATTTAAACCCCATACGCAAGAGCTAGAATCATTACAGTTATTCATGACCTTGAAAAGCCCTTTTCTAATAAAAAATCAAATGCATAAAATGTACCCACGAACTCTCAGAAGTGTATATTAAGAAGCAGTTTTGCAATTCTTCAAACATGGGAACACATATAAGTCATACAAAATAAAAATCCATCAAAACTTTACACAAAACAACAATTTTACGATAGCTTTGTGTGTGGGAGCAATCCCGTAACACCGAGATTATGCTAAGCTTCGGTAACAGAATCAGCTTGGTTTGTCTTGGTCTCGGTTATGTGCAGCTCGGCAGGTAACAACAGTGTCAGCTCGACAGCTCGGCAAGAGTGCCAGCTTGGTAGTTCGGTAATGGTGTCAGATAGCGAGGCTACTCTCAGCATGGTAACAATACCGCTGCTTTCAGCTTGGCGACAGTGCCAGCTGTATGAGCGTATCGGCAACGGTGCCAAGACGCATCCATTTCATGACTATTTCTGATCTCGGTATGAGTACTGAGCGCTAGTCAAATATGATCATGCTCCTATGAAAAGTATGGACAAGTGCTGTCAAATAGGGTGACGCGTGATAGAGATAAGGAGTTGACTCTATCAGGCGGTCACTTCAGTAGTCCTACGGAGAATGGGAAGCCATCCGATGGGACTCTCCCTTTTTACCTACCACCAAGTGTCAGGGTAAGGTCCGATGGGACCTTACCCCCACCTACCTCCACTCAGCAAGAGGCTTAATGGGACTTCCGCCTATATATAAGCATGGGATTAGTCCCAGTGAGGTATGCAATACAACAGAAGGCATATACCTTGATAGTGCCTTTGGCTGACAGCAACTAGGGCCTCTGACATCTGTTTCTCTCCTTCCTTTTCAGGTCTCAGGCGTTCAGTCTTTCCTTAAAGAGTTCTATATTCACATGATCAAGTTTGTGTCATTTTTTGCACTTATAGATTGGCACCGTCTGTGGGAACGATCGAACAAAACTTACAAACACCATGCCTCCGAAGACCAGAAACGGTGAAGGATCTTCGAAGGGCTAGCCGCAACTAGTTTTGCTAAAGGAAAAGCAGCAATTACCGTTGATCCGCCAGAGGAGATCCGGAGCAAGATTTGGTGTAACAAGCATGGAGGGACCCGTGACTCAAATGGGCTCATGTTCGAAGGAGGTGACAGCACCTTCCCGGCGAAACATCCATCCATTGGAGCATCCCCAGCAGAGCGTTCCTCTGCAGGAGCGCACCCGACGAGATGACTCGCCAATGCCAACCAAGTCATAGTCCTATCACCAGGCTGATACTGATGGTGATGATGATCCACTCCTCGCAGATATCAGGGCCCAAAACCTCGTTATCCAAGAGCAAAAATAGTTGATTTGTGAACTCCAACAACAGCTCTAGGAGAAGAACAAGGCTGCAATTTGATCTCCCAGACGCAACCGAACCCCTTCGGCTGAGCAGGATTTGGGGCAAGTCCTGAACAATAAGAGGCGTGATCGAGCTTATGACGATGGCTCGAGCAGTGGCCATTTGAATGAAGATTCAAAGAGACCGCGTCAAAGGCCGGAGGACAATGATGACTTGAGAGAATTGCTTGACCGACAAGTCAAGCAGACAGTCTAGTAGAATATGGAAATTGTCTTCTTCACCCGAGATCGGCTCAATGCCTACGACACAGGATCTCGGCGCATCTCCCTTCTCTCAGGAGATAAGGAGCTTCTCTCTTCTAGAGAAGTTTAGTGTCCTGAGGTTCGTCTTCTATGATGGGACATCGGACCCTGCAATGCATCTCCGACACTTCACCTAGAGAATGTTAGTATGGGTGACATCGGTCACCTGAACTGTCGAGTATTCTCCTCTAGTTTGGGAGACCTCCCCTTGAGGTGGTTCTGCACACTTCCGGAAGGCTTAATTCAAGCTGGCGGCAGCTCCGGAATTCCTTCCTGGAGAAATTTCATGCTCATAGGGTCATCCCTAAGACGGACGAAGACCTTGTGGCTATCAGAATGCGGCGGACCGAGAACGTCACCCAATTCGCCAAAAGATTCTGGACGGTCTATAGCCAGATCAAAGACGCCACTGACGAGGTGGCCATCAAGTCCTTCAAGCAAGCTCTGTTGCTAGGCAATGAGCTTCGGAAGGACCTGGTGCGGTTCCCCGTGGTTACAATGAAAGCATTGATGGCCCGGGTGAACCAGTTTATTGAACAAGAAGAAGACAAGGCACGAGCTCGGGAGAGCTTTGGCCTCTGGAAAGAGGATAGACCCTCCAAGAAAGACAAGAAATTGTTCGGAGGGAGGAGGTGGACCGTAACAAGTCCTCGTAAAGCTCAGTAGTGGCCCCGGTTCCCACCTCGGGGGTAGCAAGAATTACAAGCCAGTAGCTGCCTCCTATAAGGTTGTGAACACGATCTTCAGGGAGCCTATCTACAAGCTCCTTAACAAGATCAAGTCGCAACCCTTCTTCAAATGGCCACAGCTGATGAAGGATGACCCTTCCATCCGAGATCAGAATAAGTTCTGTGCCTACCATAAGCAGAATGGGCATAGAACTGAAGACTGCAAGGCCTTCAAAGCCCGCCTCGAAAAGCTCGTCAAGGACGGGCACTTGAGAGACTACATCAAGGAGGAGGGCAGAGACAACAGTTGAGCTCAGCGCCGGAATGATGATGATCAGGACAGCGATGAGCCGGAGGGTATCATCAACGTCCTTCACCTCTCTCCTAGTCCGAAGGGGAGCAACCAAGCCTATGCCGAGGCCAAGAGGGCCTCCTACCAGAAGCAGGTGATGACTGCCAAGCTGGAACCTGTTGCCAAGAAGGCTCGGACAGAGAGGCCCAAGATTTTATTCTCAGATAAGGACCTAGATGGAGTCCAGCTCCCCCACAATGATCCTCTGGTCCTGACCTTGAAGTTAAAGAACTTCTTGGTGCAGTGAGTTCTTGTTGATCCTGGGAGCTCGTTAGAGATCCTCTACTACCACTGCTTCAAGAAGATGGGTCTCAAAGAGGAGGGTCTGCAGGCAACACGCACCCCCTCGGTGGGTTTCAGCTCAAAGCCTGTATACCCCAAGGGAAGAATCTCCCTGAAAGTCCAAGTCGGAGGCGCCTCCATGTTAGCCGACTTTCTAGTGGTGGATGCACCATCCCCTTACAATGCAATAATGGGGAGGACTTGGCTGCACAGTATAGAGGCGATACCCTCCACTCGTCACCATAAACTCAAGTTCCCGTTAGAGAATGAGAATGGCAGAGTTGAGGTGATCATGGTCAGGGGGGACCAGCACATGGCCAAATAGTGCTTGATGGCCGTGGTGTCTGGAGAAGCCGAGACAACGCAAGTTCACATGGCTGAGCTGGACAAAGAGGTTGAACTGGAAGACGTCGGCCGAGCTCCAGATCAAAAAAGTGTTGACGATCTAACCGAGGTCAGGACCGACCCCAACGATCCCAAGAGATACTTCCTACTTGGGAGTCAACTTCCTAAAGCTGAGAAGACCGAGCAGCTAGACTTCTTGTTATAGAACAAGGAGGTTTTTGCATGGACTCCCTACGAAATGCCTTGCATCAGCCCCAAGATCATGTGCCACAAGCTGAATGTAGACCCCAAGCACAGGCCCGTGACCCAGAAAGCTCGCAGAATGAGGATCCCACAAATCGAAGCTGTGATCGAGAATGTTCAGAAGCTGCTAGAAGCCAAGGCGATCAGAGAAGTCCATTACCCAGAGTGGCTGGCCAACATAGTGGTGGTAAAAAAGAAGAGTGGCAAATGGAGGGTCTGCGTGGATTTCACCGATCTCAACAAAGCCTACCCCAACGACAACTTCCCACTGCTCAAGATTGACCAGATGATCGACGCCACTCCGGGGCACGACAGCATGAGTTTCCTCGATGCTTACAAAGTACATGAATTTCCTTCGATGCCGCCACTCATCAAAAAAAGCACATGAGTAGCTTCTACATGCTTCCAAAGGGCTGCACATCAAATTTCAGGTTATTCCGATAACGTTTGACCCAGCTTTGACGCTCCGAAGCAAAATTAAGTCTACCAGCGGCGAAGCTCCCGGGACCATGGCACCCAAATCGGAGCTAATGGAACATCTCAAAATGACACTAATAGGCTCCCTGTCAAATTTCAGGTCAATCAGACATCAGATGACCGTACATCAAAGCTCGACATCTTTCGCACTGTAAAATCAAGTCTAGCATCGATGGGACCCCAAACGGCTTCAAAACTCAAATAATCGCCCATGGTTGGTCCTATCTAATGCTCAAGAAGCTTCACCTCAAATTTCAGGTCATTCCGACATCGTTTGACCTAGTTTCAACTCTTGGCGGAAAATTGGCTACGGAGTCTTCGGCTATTCCAAAAATAGGAAACTTTGTGCTCTGATTTGCACAGCCTTTCGACAGGTTTTCTTCAATGCAATCAGGCCAATAAAAGAGGAGAAATGTCAAAGAAAATACAGGACAAAAAAGAAGCAAAAAAGCTTGAAAAATTGTGAAGAAACGGCGACCGGACGACGACCGAAAAAGGGGCCAAAGCCCCCTGGTCGCCGGCTCCATGGTCGCCGGTGACCCTGGAAATCCGGGTCGGCGGATTTCCTCCAAAAGCGCCATTTTTTCCGTTCTTTTCGCGTTTCATGATGTTTGGCCCCTGTGATTTTCTTAAAATCTGATTTTTGAGGCATGATATCGATCTATCTTTGTCAACATCACGGATCCGCCATCGAAATCATTCGATCATCATTGGACACTCCAAAATCGCCAACCGGCCGACCAAAAAAGCACACTTTCTGCCCGACTGATCATGAAATCGACTGGACAGATGTTGCCGGCCTATTGGTCCCAACCAATGTCTGAATTTGCATCGTCATCCGACATCAAATAACATGCGGATCCATCGATGATCATCGCAAGAAGATTTCCAGAAGACGCGGCGCGGCCCGCGACTCTTCAAGCGACTCGGCGGCCAATTAATGAAGTTAAATGACCTTCTTTTGACAACTTATTAGGGTCATTAACTCATTATTTTGGACGGCCCAATCAGAAGCAAGCAAATGGGAGTTACAAGTCCAATTAATCATGACAATTAACCATGTAACTCCTATCATTATGGAGATTAATCATAGTAATTAATCATGAAACTCCCATCATCATGGAGATTAAATGCCCATTATTCTCCATCGGCCAATCAAAATCCAAGAAAAATGAGTTAAAAAATTCTGAAATTAAATCTTGTAACTCCTCCCATCATGGAGCATTAATATCATTAATGCCCATAAACCCTCCTAATGGCCACCAAAAGCCTATAAATAGGCAGTCATTCCAAAGGGAAAGGGTCCAGAAAAATTATTTGAAGCGGTCTTGAAAAACTGTCTGAAAACTATCCTGAAGAATTCTCTGCAAAAAGAAGCTCTCTCACTCTGAAGAAACTCTGCTGCAAATTCTACAAGGTGATCGAAGTCCTTTGGGGGGGCCACCCCCCTAAGATCTCCCCTCTTCTTCTATCCAACATGGCCTAGATGTGGCTTTTCAGCCCATCTACCCATTTTTTTATTGGATATAGGACCTTCTCTTGGTCTTTGTCCTCTAAAAATCTGGGGTCCAAGCCAAGCCAAGTGAACTAAAGCATCAAGTGTTCTCATCTGAAGGACAATGGCGGAGTCCATACATGACTCGCGACCGTCGATCTGAACGAGTCCTCACAATCGCTTGAGAAGTCAGATCCCTCTTTCTTCCTTTCTATTGTATTTTGTATTTTTAAAAGAGACAATAATTACAATTCTTGTCTTTCATCATTGATAAGATTTGTAAATCGCCTTCCATAGCAAAATCGCCTTCTACGACACAAAACCACTTTTCACGGCAAACTAAACAAAATTGCCTCTTACTGCATTTTAAAATTTTGTCTCTTTCTTTAAATATATGTGCAATGGAAAGTTAGAAAAAAAGTTTGATTTCCTTTCTACTTGTGAAGGTGAATCTCTGGATCACCATTTCAAATTCTGAGAAGAATAGAAAATCTGGCATACCCGTACAAAAATGTTGATACTTGCTTCTTTTTTTTTCTCTTTGTCCTGCCGCACCCCGGCGAACCCGGGACGGAGGAAGACAAGAAAGAAAATGATGGTTCCATCAAGTTGGCATACCTGGTGGGACTCATTCATTTGAGAACACAATGCTTAGAATCCTTGGCTCATTTCTAGTTGGTGGCCTATGTTGGATCTTGTATCTAAAAAAAAAAAAAAAACATGAGATGGGATTCTTTGGAAACTTCTTTCTTTGAACCTGTTTCCATACTTTCATTTCTCAAGCAAAAAAAAAAGTTTTCAAATTTCTTTCTTTTGGACTCAAATTGGAGAAAACTTTGGTTGTTTCCTTTTCGTACAATGGCTCGCAGAAATGTTTGAGCCAACGTTCGGATTAGGAGGGGCCATTTCCCTCTCTTTGATGGGTCCATTGGAGATCTTTCAAAAAAAAAAAAGTTTTTTTATAAAAAAAATATGTTCAAATTCCTTTCTTTTGGATTCAAATTGGAGAAACTTTGGTTCTTTCCTTTTCGTACGATGGCTTGCAGAAATGTTTCAGCCAACGTTCGGATTGGGAAGGGCCATTTCCCTCTCTTTGATGGGTCCATTGGAGATCTTTCAAAAAAAAAAGTTTTTTATAAAAAAAAAACTTTTAAAATTCCTTTCTTTTGAATTCAAATTGGAGAAACTTTGGTTCTTTCCTTTTCGTACAATGGCTCGCAGAAATGTTTGAGCCAACGTTCGGATTGGGAGGTGCCATTTTCCTCTCTTTGATGGGTCCATTGGAGATCTTAAAAAAAGAATACATTAAAATTGCACCAATTGCGTTCTTTGACCAAAGTGGATCTAAGAAAAGCCTTGTCCAGAGTGTGGAGGCAGCTAGACTGTTCCAGGTAAGGGTCCTTCAAACGGGTTCATTAAGTAATCCTACCCTTACCTGGGGGCTAATCTATCCACTAAGGTTTCATAAGATCGAATTGGAAGACCTATGTGTAATCTTCCAAAAAAAAAAAATCTTAAAAAGAAAATCTTAAAAAATGAAAGAATCTAAAAAAAAAAAAAAAAAAAAACTTCTGTCACTATTATGTTCAAATTGGAGGAATTTTGGTTCTTTCCTTTTCGGATTTAGGCTCGCAGAAATGTTTGAGCCTGTATTCGGATTGGAATACCATTTTCTCTCTTTTATGAATTCAATCTTGGCTTTTCAAAGAAAAAAAAAACTTCCGTCATTATTGGATTCAAATTTGAGAAGTTTTCGGATTTAGGGCTCGCAGAAATTGTTGAGCATTTGTTTGGATTGGAATACCATTTGCTCTCTTTTGCGAATTCAATCTTGACCTTTCAAAAAAAAATCCCATCTCATGTCCTTTTCAAGGATGCGATTTACAACATTTGTGCCTAACGGTGCTAGTACACCCTTTCGGGTCTACTGTATTCACGACCGACACATTTGTATATCCAACCTTATATCATTTTACCTCGAGTAAGCTTCGCTTCTCGGTAACTTGAATTAAGGTTTACAATTGCTTCTAGCAGTCACTGGAACGCTCATTTCAAGCCAACCATACTTGTGTTCAGAACAATTGTACCCTCTATGGCTTTTTTGCCTTCTTCATTACGCTCAGAATAGGCCATGCCTGTTGAGAGATTTGAAAAGACAAAACCATAGTATAGCCCATTTATGATCACCATATTCTTGTGATTACTAATGGATGTGGTCTTGTTTCAGAAAAGTTTTCCCAAAACTAACAATGGCAGCTTCGTTGACCATCACCTTCGATGAGAACAAGTACCAAGTCATGTTTCAAGAGAAGCAAAGCAAGCGCACTTTCAAGCGCCCCGCCAGCTGCCGAAGCGTCACCTCCCTCGCCAACTCCCAAAACACCGGGTCGACCTCCACTCCCTGGACCATCGTCTTCGGGTCACTGGGACCATTCCCACTACCCGCAGAAAAGACGGTGCCTGCTAAGAAGCAGAGGACCGCCCCTGAACGTGTTGTTGCTCCGACACCAAAGGCGGTCACCAGGAAACCTGAGGCTCGTGGCAATCCCGTAAAGCCTCAACCTGCAAAAAACCAAGTCTGTCCCAAGACTTGGTCCCCGCGATCTTCTCCAAAACAAAGAAGGTCCCGGACATCTGCAGAGCCAACATACCTGGCTCCTCTCAAGGAGACCCAGTTCTATCCTCTTGCTTACATCAAAGGAGAGAAACCTACCCTCCACCGAACTACAAAAACTACTCTGCACGAGCCGGCTTGCTCATACAAGCCCAAAATCAAGTGGTGCATCACAAGGCCTCGACAAGAACCTACCAAGGCCTACTCTCCTGCAACTCGACCCTTCATCTCAATAGGGGACGAGCTTGCAAAATTTAAAGCTTCGCTGCGACAGGCTAAGGACCGCGTCCAAATCCTGTCCATGCCAGTCTTCAAAGAAGACAAGCTCGGTTGCTGCGCACGAGGGACCACGTCCTTCATTGCCAGAGCACAGCCCGAGCTAACCGAAGCTCAAATTGCTCATCATATACGTCGTCGCGCGGCATATCAACAAAAGAGATTAGAGAAGCAAAGAACCCAGCATTTTGAGCTTCAAATCTCCCAAAAATGGGTCGAAAAAGAAAGACCCGACCAAGTTGCTGCTGTCCACATGGTTGGCAAAACCAAAAGACGCCAGAAGTCAGCGACGAAAATACATGTCAAACGGCCTGTGACTCGTAGCGTCTCCCAGACGAGAAGACATCAGGAAGACTCTCCCACTCCTTCGAGCCAAGGACACCGGAGTGATCATTCCTCGGGCTCTTCATCTAAAAGAATGAGCTCCAGCTCAATCACTAAGACAATATCCTCTTTTGACTCACGAAGGATGAATGTCTTGGTCACAAATTCTGAGCAGCCTCCACCACATGACGACATGGCTCTACGCATTCAGCAGCTAGAGCAAGGACAGCAGAGAATAGAGGTTCTGATGGAAAACCTCCTTCTCACTCTCCAGCGTCCACCAAACAATGAGGAAGTTCCTCCACAAGATGAGGCAAATGGTGGAGAAGATGAGTCACGCGCCCTTACTAAAAAGGATGTTGACGATATCCTCGCCAAAGCAAAAGAAGAGGATACACTAAAGGAGCATGGGATCAAGCCACCATATCCCTTATGGATGGACTCGGTTCCTTTCCCTCCAAAGTACAAAGAACCTCTTCTCCAAACATATACGGGGAAAGGTTCAGCTAGACAGCACGTCATCCACTTCAAGATCCTGACAGGAACGATTGCGGATCAAGATGCTCTCAAGATCCGTCTCTTTGCAAGTACCCTAAAAGGTACGGCCTTTGATTGGTACTCCACTCGGCCAGAGGACTCCATTCAAAACTGGACCATGCTAGAGACATGTTTCCTGACCCACTTCAAAGGTGAGGATCATTCTGTTACTATGGCTCCGCTTTGCAGCCTTAAATAGGGAGAGAATGAGTCGACATATGACTTCATTTACAAGTGGAAAGCAATGGCATACAAATGCTCAGATGTACTGCCATAAGCGTCACTAGTCATCATTTACTGAAACAACATGAAAGCAAGGATCTGCTCCATGATCATCGGCAACAAATCAAAGAACTTGGGAGAACTCTTAGAAGCGTCTATGGAGGCTGAAACGGTGATCAAAGACCTCAATAGTCAGAAGTCATCAAAGAAGGAGCCGACCGCCATTCCGACCCCAAGCCAAAGAAAAAGGAGGTTCTCAATGTGCAAACCAAGTCAGCCCCTCAGCCGCCAAAAAAAGCTGAAAACAAAGCTGCAGGTAAGAGACCTGAACTCTCTGATGCCTGCAAAGAACGAGTAGAGAAGAATTACCCGTTCGATGAAGACGTTGAAGAAATATTTGGGGCTCTTTTGGCAAATGGGAAACTCACCTTGCCTGACCCCAAAAGACCGGGAGATGTTGACAAAACCAATGATCCCCGATATTGCCCATACCACCAAATGGTCTCACATCCTCTCAACCAATGTTTCGTTGTGAGAGAGAAGATCAACAAGATGTGGAAAAACGGAGTCATTACCTTTGACAAAAACTACGGGTCTGCCTCCGTTAACATGGTGTCATATGGACAAACATCCAAATCACCAAAGGAAAAAGTCACTACTTCCTTCAAGGTGATAAAAATGACCCAAATGTCCCAAGAGCTGGTACCTTACCCAACACCAGAAGGACAGCCTATATGGGTGCATCCTGATCTCTTGGAAGATGAAAATTGGGAGATCGTCAAAACAAAGCCGACCGCTCAACAGCGAAGGCAAGCCAAGAGACAACTCCGCAAGCTCAAACAGCAGGAGAAGGCTCAAACAAAACAAGAGGTTCCTGAAAAAACAGAAACCTCCTCTACCGCTTCACTGGGGGCAACAGAGGAGTCTCTTCGCAAGGCCTCAAGAGTGGTAAGAAAATTCACCCTCAGTGATTTCATGCCACCACGCCTCAGAGATGAGACTACGTAGGGGGCATCATACTCTTGCAACTTGGTAGTTGGATTCTCCATGAGTGGATACGAGTCTAGTGACACTGCCAGTGATGCAGATGAATGGGAGGAATCCCTTGAAACCGGAGAATATCTCTCCGACGAAGAATGGATCCCGGAATCCCACCTTATGCCAGTAATCTGGTATAACCCCTTCCAGCCACAAGGATCCTGGTCTAATGATGATGAAGACCAAGAGGCTGCCCAAAATGCTGTTGACACAGCACAAACAAATGCTCTAGTGGATCCCAACTAGGTTGAACCACAAGGAGCAGATGAAGAAGAAGATCTAGCTCCTATGCCAGATCTCGAAGAATATGCAAGGATCTTGCAGCGTCTCGCCATAGAGCAGGAGCAGGATCGCATCAATCAGCTTCATCAAAACCCAGAACCGGAAGTCCCGAAAAATCTACAAACATCTCCTCCAGTGACTCTGGAAAATGAAGAAAGTTGTTGGATTGATGATCCTCTTACATCGTAGAATGAGTCTGATTCCTAACAGTCCATTATGGAGGCATCTTTTATCGAAGTTGCATGTAATGTGATAGTTCAGGATGATAGTGCCTCTGAAGCTCCATCTGTTAAGGCCACGGATTCTCAAAATGCATCGGGTAGTATATCTTCTGGAGCTACATATTCTCGGGTGACTTCCACTGAGATAGCATCTTCTCAACCGTCATCTCCTGAAACGGTGACGTTAGAATTCAAGCCTCTTCTGACTGATCACCATGAAGAAGCTCTGACTGACGAAATCTTCAAAGAAAACCCAGTCAATTGGTCTCAGATACCCAACCTCATAGGAGATGTCTAGACCGATGAAATACTGGACAAAGAAGAAAAGTTGTTGGAAGCTGTTCAGGACTTATTCCTGGAAAATGCTCCATACAACGCAATAACTGAAGACGGCAATGCTGCAGAAGCATTTTCAGCAAATGGGGAGGATCGGCCCCTTGAGCCCGAAGGGGGTCTTTCGAAAGAAGAACCACCTCTAGAAGCTTTTAAAGTTGGGAAAGGTACCCGCTTTGGCCGGGATTACTACAAAAACTATAACCAACCTTCTTCTTCTATGTAAGTCCTTCGGGAAAACAAGCTGTAAATGCTCCAAGCGGCAATGATAATGAAAATGCAGGCCCGAAGGAGGCTTTCAAGTATGACTTGATTGAGCACTTCAAACACATACTTGCACGACTGCACATCTTAGACTTATTACGAATGTCACCACAAACTCGTGATAGTCTCATTTCAGAACTGTAAAGGCTGAATCTGGATGTCGACAAACATGCCCCACAAGTCCTATAAATTAAAATGGACTATAGGGTCAAAAAATCAAAAACCTCCTCAAAGGGAGAAAAGAAAGAAGCTGGATGAGGACCTTGCACTGAATGCCTCTCGGTCCAAAAAACTGCAAGTGCTACCATCACTTTCAATAAGGAAGACCTCCTGTTAGGCGAGACAAAGCACAACCGACCCTTGTACTTCACAGGGTACATCGAAGAGATGCCGATACATAGAGTCCAGATTGACCCAGGTTCTATACTTAACCTCATCTTTACTACGGCACTCGAAGAGCTGGGTATCCCACCTAGCAAACTGAGCCACATATCTGTGTCTATCTTTAGATACGATGGGAGTGCTCAAAGGCCCATTGGCAGAATCAGGTTCAGGTTGCAAATCGGTGATCTTATCTCTGAGGTCACAGTGTATGCAATAAAAACCCCTTCATGATACAACATCCTTCTTGGACGCCCTTGGATACACGAGAACGGTGTTGTCCCTTCAACTCTACATCAGTGCATCAAGTTTGTTGGCAACGACGGCTTGATACATCGAGTGTTTGTAGACAAAAAGCCCTTCAAAGGAAAAGAAGTCCATTTTCCAGACTCTCAAATGTACAAGGATGAGAAAGAGAAGGAGGAGGAGAAAATAGCATCCTTTGCCGTCAATCTCCAAAAAGACAAAGGCAAGGCTCCTTAGCAATCATCAGAAGAAAACAAACCTTTCGGCAAATCCGGAGGGAGCAATCCGTCTCCCTTCGTTGTCTCCTTCAAATCTTCCATACCCTTGGTAATCACTATTAAAGCAAAGAAAACAAAGCAAAAGACTGGGGGCAAGTTTGCTGTCTCCTTCGTGTCTATCATACAAGACACGGATTCGTATTCAGAAACTGAAGACAATACATCGTCAAGCCAAGCTGATACTCAGGAAGTTCAGCCTGCCCTCGCTCCATTGGAGACACCTGCTGATGTAGAAGATCGTACGTCTGCTACCTTCATTGTTCCGGCAAGGACGGGAGAAGAGAAACCAATCTTATTCCATAGATCAGACGCTTTTTCATCATATTCCTTGCTTGAACCTTTCCAAAATGAAGGTAGGCCTCAACTATCCTTGTATAGTCCGATGGCGCAAGCTATTATGAAGAAAATGGGCTATGACGCTCAAAATCCAATTGGTTTGGGAGGTGGTCGTGGTATTCTTATACCATTGGAACCTACCCTGAACAAAAGTCAGCTGGAAGATTGGAAACTCCACCGTCGCATAGACAAGTCTTCATAGGAATTGGGTTATGATCTTGACACTTCGATGAGACAGCTGACACAGAGGTTGCAGAGTCGTTTTGCCGACCAAACCTCAACATCTCATGTCGATGAAGACATCGATCTCCCTGGATATCTCTTTGAAGAGTTACCCGACAAGGACCCAGGAAGCTCATCAAATTGGTACAATTTCTTTGATGATGAAGAGGAATTGCCCGATGACACAGGCACACGGTTCTCTGATTCAGAAGAGCCATCATCTTCAAAAGAAGTGCCTTACTTCGACTCAGTTTCGGCAGGTGATTGGGATCATCTCATAGTAAGTCTTGAGAAGAATACCGATCAAGAAGATTTATGGACAGAAGCGGAGCCATGGTCTGAAAATGCCCTTGGAAATCCAGAAGGCCTTATTGAGTTGGAAGCCTCCGAAAATATTGTGGAGGAACCACCCTCAAACCTTCCAACAGAAGATTTTGTTCAAAAGATAGACTTGGGAACACCAGATAACCCACATCCTGTATTCATAAGCAAGAATATAAAGGATGATGAGTTACCTGAGTATGTCTCTTTTCTTCGTGAGTTTGTTAATTGTTTTGCATGGTCTTACGCTGAAATGCCTAGCTTAGACCCAAAAATAGCAGTTCACAAACTCAACTTGCAAAAAAATGTCAAGCTTGTCAAACAAGGCCAAAGAAGATTCCGTCCTGATGTGATGGACAAAATTGAACAAGAAGTTTAGAAACTCAAAAACGTTGGCTTCATCCGCAAGGAATAGCATCCGGAATGGTTGGCCAACATCGTCCTCGTGACAAAAAAAAATGTGCAAATCAGAGTCTGTATTGACTATAGAGACCTGAATAATGCTTGCCCCAAAGATGAATTCCCGCTTCCCATACCGGAGGTAATGATTGACAACACCTGCGGGTTTGAGCGAATGACTTTCACGGAGGGCTTCTTTGGCTACAACCAGATAAAGATGCATCCCGAAGATGAAAGGCATACATCATTTCGGACCCCATTTGGCATGTATTGCGACGCCGTCATGCCATTTGGTCTAAAAAAATGCCGGTGCAACATATCAAAGGGCTATGATGAAGATATTCCAAGATATGCAGCACAAGACGGTCGAATGTTATGTTGATGACCTCATTGTCAAAAGCAAAAGAAAAGAAGACCATCTCCAAGATCTTCGAGAAGCCTTCCTCTGGCTTTGCAAACACAAACTGCAAATGAATCCGCTCAAATGCTTCTTCGGTGTCTCATCAGGGAAGTTCCTCGGATTCATAGTTCGGAAAGCTGGAATAGAACTTGACCCCATCAAAGTCAAGGCAATTCTAGAAATGCCATCTCCAAGAACCCTTAGAGAACTAAAAGGGCTTCAAGGAAGATTGGCATACATCCGACGGTTCATTTCCAATCTATCAGGAAAATGCCGTCCATTTTCTCGCTTGATGAAGAAAGGTGTAGATTTTGTTTGGGATACTGAATGTAAGCTGCATTGCAAGACATCAAGTCATACCTGACCAAACCTCCGGTGCTGGCTGCTCCCACAACCGGAAAACCATTCATCTTGTACACAAGAGCTCTCGACTATTCTTTGGGCGCTCTACTTGCATAAGAAAATGATGGAGGAAAAGAAGCTGCTCTATACTACCTTAGTCGCATGTTGGTAGGTGTAGAGCATCGCTACTCTCTAGTCGAAAAAGAATGCCTGACAGTGATGTTCGATGTACCAAAGCTACGTCACTATTTGCTGTCAAACACAATATACCTGATTTTGAGGATCAATCTGTTAAAGGTCCTTGTCACAAAAGCAGGTTCTCTCAATGCCCGGCTGGCAAAATGGTCCATCCTTCTGTCACAATTTGATATTAGGTATGTACCATAGAAAGCAATCAAAGGTCAAGCTCTGGCAGATTTTCTCGCAGAGTATCCACCTAAGGATTCTCCACTCATGGATGATCTCCCAGACGAACCTGTCTACAGCGTGGAGACTTCCTCACCAAATGCCTCCTAGAACATGTACTTCGATGGTGCAACCAGGACAAATGAAAAAGGAAAGCCGATATCAGGAATTGGCATTCTCTTTGTTAGCCCCGATAAATACATGATTCCTCACGCATTTTCGTTACTAGAACCATGTTCAAACAATGCAGCTGAGTACCAAGCCCTGATCTTAGGATTGGAACTCGCCCTCGAATCCTGCATTACCATGCTGGAAGCACTTGGGGACTCCCAACTGATTGTCAACCAGATGAATAAAAAATATGAAATCAGGAAGCCTGATCTGTTGCCTTACTACAACAAGGCGCAATCGCTTCGTCAAAAGTTTGACATCTGTCACATCACCCACATCCGTAGAGGAGAAAACATCCATGCAGATGCCCTGGCTGGGCTTGCTGCATCCATGGCAATCCAAGAAGGGGAAAACATGCAAATTACAATGTGTCAAAGAAGGATTCTCCCTCCTCTCAACACACACCAAGCAGTTGCTGAATGCCACCAAGTGGTCGAAAGTAGGATTTCCATCCTAAAACCTCCGATTGGCGACTGGAGGGATCCGTTCATTGATTATATTATGTTCGAAATCCTACCTGAAGATCCAAAAGAGCGGCTAAGTATCCAAAGACGAGCCCCAAACTTTTATTTGGATATTCCCTCCAAAATGCTTTACAGAAAATCCTTCAATGGAGTACTTCTACGCTGCTTGTCACAACAAGAGGCGGAAGAAACTCTAAAAGAAGTTCATGCTAGTCTTTGAGGAGCCCATCAGGCTGGTCCTAAGCTCTACGATCAGATAAAAAAGTTAGGTTATTATTGGCCTACCATGGTAGCTGACGCAATGCAATTTGCTAAATGTTGCCAACAATGCCAAATTCATGGAGATTATATACACATGCCTCCAGAATGGCTACATCCTACAACGATCACATGGCCCTTCGAAGCCTGGGGTATGGACATCATAGGTCCTATCTTTCCCCCGTCAAGCAAAGGTCATTGCTTCATCTTCACCGCTACGGATTATTTCTCCAAGTGGTTAGAAGCATTTGCGTTCAGTGAAATAAAGACCTCATCAGTCCTTCAATTCTTACGAACCAACATCATTTATTGCTTCGGCATACCTAAAAGATTCGTCCATGATAACGGATCACAATTCTGGGATCACAGATTCTACAGGTTCTGCGACAAATGCAAAATCCAAAGTTGTCCTTCGACTTTGTATAACCCGACAGCGAATGGACTAGCAGAAGTTTTCAACAAGACACTCTGCAAAATTCTCAAGAAAATGGTCTCTAGTCAGAAAAGAGACTGGAGCGACAAACTGCCTGAAGCTTTATGGGCCTACCGGACTACCGTCGAGGACCAACCCATAGCACACCATTCTCGTTGGTCTATGGATATGAAGCAGTTGTCCCTCTAGAGGTACAAATTCCTTCCTTAAGGGTATCTCTACAAAATGAAATGATGCAAGAAAGCAACGTCAAATTGAGACTCCAAGAATTGGATAATCTCGATGAAAGACGGCTCGAAGCTCTACAAAGCGTTGAGCTTTACCAAGCATGCATGGCAGAATCTTTCGACAAGAAGGTCAGGCAACGTGCCCACAAAAAGGGTGACTTGTTTCTTGCGTTGAAAAGGCCAATGGTTTTTGCCCACAAATCCAAAGGCAAATTCGAACCAAAATGCGAGGGACCCTTTGTCATCGACAAAGTCTTCTCCAACGGCGCATATGCTCCTTTGAACATGGAGGGTGATAGATGTATGCTGCCCATTAATGGCAAGTTCTTGAAGCGGTACTACCCTTGAAGGCTTCCTACATCGAGTCAAAGTGATGCCTACATGGCCAAAGCCTATTCCTAGGTACTTGCTCGGCAAACCCACCCTTGTTTAGAGTTTTCATCTCTATGTTGAAATTTCTAAAAACCTAAAACAATGCTTACTTTCAATGTTTTATTGTTAAAAAAAAATCAAACCCAAAATCCAAATTTAGGAGCCTCTTCCCTAACTTGACCAAAACTTTCGATCCTTGAACCCAAAATTCATGGTTTGAAACAAAAATCAGGACTCAGGGATTTCCACCCTAGTCCACGTTGACTTTTACAGCCAAAATGGTTTTGAGTCAAAATTTACGACCTTCGTGTCTTTAAACAAAAAAATGGTTTTTCAAAAACCGTGGGGAAGCGATGTTTAGTCGATACTCACACAAAACCCAAAAATCGGAAGGATACGAACCCCATTCGATACTTCCAAAACCTCAAATCGCAAGGAAGTGACACCTCGTCAATACTTGCAAGATTTCAAAAATCGTGGAGACACAATGTTTCAGTTGATATCCACAACCCAAATTTCAAAACAAAAACAAAGGTTCGAAAAAACCTCAAATTTCAAAAATCGTGGGGAGGCGACATTCCATCGATATCCACAAAACCAAATTTTTGAGAAAAAAGCAAGAAGCGGCATTCAGTCGATACTTGCATCGAAATCCGCGAGGAAGCGACATTCCATCGATACTCCAACTGAATGTGCAAGGAAGCGACATTCCATCGATACTTGCAATACCATTCAGCAGGGAGGCGACTCTTAGTCGATACTTGCATTTTTGAAAACCAAAAACCCGGCTTTCAAGCCAAAACCTGGCTTTCATGTCAAAAACAAAAAATCTGGTTTCCACGCCAACAAAACAAAAACCTGGCTTTCATGCAAAAAAAAAAAAATCTGGCTTCCATGCCAACAAAACAAAACTTGGTTTTAAAAAAATACGGCTTTTATGCCACAAAATCTAGCTTTCACGCCAAACAAACAAAAATCGGCTTCTATGCCACAAAATTTGGCTCCCATGCCACAAAATCTTTGGCTCTCATGCCACAAAACCAAAACTTGGCTTTCACACGACAAAAATCGGCTCTCATGCCAAAAACCGGCTTCCATGCCACAATCAAAATTCGGCTTTCACGCCATCCAAAATTCGGTTTTCAAGCCATCTTAAAAAACCAGGCTTTTAGCCATAAAATCTGGCTTTCATGCCCAAAACAACCCCTTGGCAAAAGATTTTCACAAAATGACAATCTTTTGATCAAATTTTCAAACAAACAATTCCCATTCAATTTTTGCTTATGTTTTCATCAAAAGTGAATTTTAGTGAAATAAGGGGATACAAAAAAAAAAAAAAAAAAAAAAAGGAGTGCCAAAAATGTTTATACATGGAGGTACCAAAAGAAAAGAAGAAAAAGTTTGTTACAAATTAGGAGGCTAGTCCGACATGGTCTTCAGCCAAAGGCTTAACTCCTCAAGCAAACTCTTGGCCTTAGCCTCCAAAGCTTCCAGGCCACGTTTCTTCAGAATTTTCCCATAAAAAGCAGTATGCCGTCGTGACCCATCTTCAGCACGAGGAAGCTCTTCCCAGAGAGTCTGCCATTGTTCGTATTCTTGAGTCTTCCTCCGGAGATTGCTTTTGACCTCCTCAACTTAGCGAATGAGAGCCCTCTCTCTATCGCGAGCTTCCAAGGTGGCAGCCCACTTGGCAGCGGCCTGTTCTTCCAATAGCTCAACGTGCTGTCTGGCTTCAGTGACCTACCTGTCAAGATGGTGCTGGTCCTATGTCAGCTCAATAATAGCCAACTCGGTGACGTTCCTCTCCCGAACGAGCTCCTTCCAAGTCTGTGAGATCTCCTTCAGTTTAGATTTGACCTCGCTGGAAGGCTTCAAAAACATCTCATTGAAGAAATCATCATTCGGAAAGCTCTTGGTCTCAGTCCACTTGTTGCCTAGAGTGATGATTTCATCAACAAATTCCTTGGCATCTGTAATGTCCAGACCAACTTCTTCGCTATCGGCAAGAATGTCTTGCACATGCTTAACCATGCCGAAACCAGCCTCCAAATGACCAGAAGAAAGAGTCTCAACCCATGAGCTTAAGACTTTCTTCCATACTTTCCTCGTGAACTGACGGGATGGCTCAGATGAAGACTCACCATGCTTCGTTGGTCGACTACCCATGTCAGGCACCGTTGGAAGAGTAATCAAGAAGCTCTTTCCAACCGGAGCCGTTGAAGAAGGAATATCAGCAGGTGGATTCACCTATGCCTCATCAAAACTGGTGGAAGAAGCCCCTACTCTTGAATCGGTCACACGCACCCCCTGCTCTGGATCTGAGAAAGATAGAAGAACTTCTTCTGTCACCTCACAACTTGCCAATGAAAGATGAAAAAGGTATGAATATGATCTTATCAAAAATCAATATCAGGACTATTACTATATACCTTCTTCGACGACCAGCGGAATGCTTTCTGCCTCCATGAGCTCATCTGAAGCATCGTCAAAAGTTGCGTCCATGGATGGCTCGAAGTCGTCAGAATCCTTTGGCAAGTCAGCTGGCAAGAAAAAAATATGTCAGCAAATGGCGGTAAAGAAAAAGAAAAAGAAAAAAAAAAAGTCGTACTAGATGGAGATTCTAGGTCTACTTCAGAATCTCTAAGTTCTTCCTCATATGCCACGATAGGATCCGTCACCGCCTCATCGGTCGGAACCTCAGTCATCATCAAACCATCATCTTCTGCCAAAAGAAAGAAAGCAGTAGATCAGAACAAAAGCTCTCATGAAAGAAAAGAAACGGAAAGAGAAAAGGGAAAAGCATACCATCATCAATGGTCTCTTCCCCTCGGCTTCTCTTCTCTGGAGGCTCATCATCATCCCCTGATGCCTCCTCAGCGATGGTGGAAGGAATTTCCAGATCAGGAAAATTTCCGTGCCGTCTCTGACTTCGGCGCTGTCCTCTTCTCCTCTTACTCCTACGGGACGAATTGCTGGAAGTACCCGCCCCACCATCAAAATCGGGCCTCTAGCCAGAGTCTTCACTGGATGGTCTGCTCTTACCAGTAGACTCCATGGAAGCCTTTGCTCACTCTACTTGTATCCAATCAGCGACCTCAGCCTCCTCCTCTGCGAGCTGTTCCAAGACCTCACCAGGTATCTCTTGTGTAGCTCCCGATCTGATGATGTCCTGGTCCTTGAGAAAACCTGTTCTGTGCTTTTCTCCAGAAAGGAAAGCCAGAACTTCTTCTCGGCGGACGCTATCTGACTTCCCAAGGCCCTTCCCGAAAGATTGCTTTACATCAAGCTCCTTCTTGGAAAGCCCCCGGTATGCTGAAAAGCTCTCGACGAACCACTTCATGAAACCAGTAGTCCGGAGAGTGGGCAACTCAGGATAGGAAATCATGGCAGTAGTGTCTTTCGTGCTATAAAGGGCCCATGCATTTCTCCCATCCTGCAAACCTCCAAAACGCTTCACCTTGCTCGAAGGCGCTCCAACAACGCCTTGAGAGAAGCCCAACTACATAGCAAAACGAGAGGGAACATACGGCTGGATGTCGTCGAAAAGATGTTTGCGGTACACCATCGTGCCGACAAGTATGTTAAAAAGCCAACTCCTCTCTGCATTTGTCATAGAATAGTGTCTCCCAGACCCTGCCCTGGTCGAATCACGGGAGACACCAAAATCAAAAGCCTTCTTCCTCAAACCCAGAGAAAGCTTCACTAAAGACTGCCCCATCTCGAAGTCCCAGAATTGTCGGATCCTCAAACGGGCAGGTAAAAGAGATTTGGAAACAGGCTTCCCTCTAGCTAACTGAATCATAAACGGGGTCATCGTCCTGAGCAGCATCCAATCGGTGGAAACTGAGACAGTGGTATACATACCACGAATAGAAAATGTGGGCAGAAAATACCCTATTCATGGAAAGCCCAAGCCGAACCAGAAAAGCAGCAGCCTGCAGTTTGGTGCACAAATAAGAGTAAAGAGCAGGCACCAAAGCAAGCCACTCTCCAAACGCCATCTGACAAGCTAGAAAAATACAATGCGGCCTGATGTGCGTTCCATCTCCTCCAGCAAAAACAACCTCACCCAACCAATAAGTGAGGAAAACAGCGAGATCTCTCCGCCGCGCAATGTTAGAATGAATGGCGTCTGTGCTTCCGAAGAATACCTTCAAATTTTCT
This sequence comes from Persea americana, assembly GCA_029852735.1. NCBI lineage: Eukaryota > Viridiplantae > Streptophyta > Magnoliopsida > Laurales > Lauraceae > Persea > Persea americana. The sequence goes on along the minus strand of CM056809.1, from coordinate 41,196,151 downwards.
CGCATGGCGGAGATCTTCTTCGAATCCAGGTTCTTAGCCCTGGCTTCCTAGGTCGTACTCTCAGAAGACTCCCCGCTGTCAAAGAAGTTGGAAGACAAAAGGCTACCACTCCCCCAACTGCTACACCGGACTTTCGAGCCCTCCTTCTCCTTCAAAAAGTCGTAGAAGGCGACGAGCTGAAAGTACAAGAGCCTGAACTCCTTAGACTGCTCCTCAAGGACGTTGTCCATAGGCATAAACTCCTCATAGAGATTGTCGAGGATAGGTAGCCCGGTTATGGCGCTTAGTTCCTTTAAAGAAAAACCAATCTCACCGTTCATGACAACGAAGGTGTTGGTTTGTGGAAGGAACGACTCCAGCATGGCCATGAAGGTCCCATCAGAGAAAACCATGGTTTTCCGAAAAGCGCGAACCGCGTAAAAAATCTCGGCCTCCTTCAGAATGGCACCACCGACCTGCAGGATATGATCAGTCCACGACTCCCAGCTCGAGTCAGCACTAAAACGGCCACGAAGTCGAAAAGGCTTCACCCAATTGCTGCCATCGCCCTTGAAAATGCCAAGGCCCACTGGTCTCAAATCGACCGAAGGATGGTCTGAACCTTGGTAGCCGCTGGCCAGCATCAAAATGTCCATACGGGCAGGCGACTTCTCTGCAAAACCAGAAGGGCTGCCAACAAAAACCCTGGTCTTGACCACATTTGTCCTCTTCACCCAGCTTAGAGGATCTTCCCTCTTCGAGCATGTGGAGGAAAGGCTCATGATCGAGATAGTCCGATCGAAGGTCGACCGAGTAGAAACAGTTCTTTTCTCACCATCAACTGTGAAAGAGAACTGAAAACATCTCCTTTGGTATGTTGAATCGTCAGGGACGGCATCACCAAAGAAGAAGGTAGGCTTGGGCACATTGCTCTGATCGTCCGTGACCCAAGGACGGTTGCTTGCCTTGATTTTATAACACTCCTCATCCTTGAGGGCAATCAAACGTTGCCTTATCTCATCTCGGTTGAGCGAGTCACATTCTTCCAAGTTCCTTTCAATATATTGGACCTCCTCCCAGGCCTACTGTACGGCCACATTAGAGGATCTGACAGAACGGCGAGGTGCATCAGTGACAGGCTCCTTACCCTTGTTCGTTCTGGAGGAACTACCTACGAAGGATGGAAAGAAAGAAAATCAATCATCAAAATGACAGTGTTTTGCTATAAAAAAAAATTCTAGCGAAATTTTGGCATGGTTCCGAGGCAATTCCGAAGAAAAGGGAAACACCCCAAAAGAAATAGGAGCTTAAAGATGGGCTCAACATCCCTGCAAGCTCATAATCAATGGAAGATTTTCGAAGAAGGCTTGAACTCAAACATTGCTGCGAGATCAAACCAAATCTTCTCAAATATCCGCAAGACTGGAAAAGGGCTTAACATTGCTGCGAGCTCCAAAATCCAAAACTTACAAAGCTCCATAGAAAATCCCCGCAAGACCAAGAAAGGGCTCAACATTGCTGCGAATTCCAAATCCCAAGACTTGCGAAAAGATTTCGAGGTGTGCACTATCATACTTCCAATTCTATTTTCTAAAAAGAAAAAAATGAATAGAAGGAAAGCTGTCATGCATGTGCGTCTCGAAACCCAAAAAAAAAAAGAAAAGGGGAAAGAAGAGAGGAAGAAAGTTTCTTTTTTCAAAAAAAAAAAAAAAATCACCCACAAGCCATGTGGCCGTACGGTCTTGTCCATATGGCCACACAAAAAAAAAAGAGATAAAAAAGAAGAAGAAGAAGAAAAAAAACACACGGTAAAAAAAACAGAGAGAAGAAAAGGAAAAAAAAAAAGAAAACAAAACGCCATGGTAAAAAAAAAAAAAAAGAGAAACCGTGAAAAAAAAAAACAAAGAGAGAAAGAAGAAAAAGAAAGAAAAAAAAAACGTGTGAAAAAAAAAGAGGATGCACGTGAAAAAAAAAAGAAAAAGAAAGAAACAGAAAAGAAAAGGAAAGAATGAAAACTCTTTTCTATTTTCTACCTGGGGTTTCTTAAGAAGAGAAAAAAAAAAAGAACTTACTTGAAGCCATTGATGGAGAAGAAGAGAAAAAGCTTGAAGATCCTTGAAGAAGGAGAATTCTTGATATTAGAGAACTCTTGAAGACTTTTGCAAAAAGAAGGCAATAGGAGCAAGAGATCCAACCTCCCCTTGCTTTTATAGAAGAGAGCAAACCAAAAGAGGAAAGAAGGAGAAAAGAAAGAAGGAAAGTGCTACAAATTAGCAAACTTTCTAAAGAAAGGAATTATGGGATATTCTTTCCCAAAGAGAAGATCTCTTGAGAAATTCTCTCCAAAAAGAGAGGGATTATGAGAAACTTTCTCCCAAAGAAAGATATTTTGAGAAAATCTCTCTCAAAATCAAGGAAACTTGAGAGATTCTCTCCAAATAAGAATATTTTTAGATATTCTCTACCCAAAAGAGATATTTTTAGATATTCTTTACAAAAATGACACCACATGAGATCTAAGCCATCTTTAAAGCTTAAGGTCCCATGGGCTAGCTCACATGAGTCAGGTTTGACCACCTAGGCACTAAAAGTGGCTTTTAGTCAAAACTCCTCTTACCAAGAGCATACAAAAATGGTTCCATGCCTCCTTTGAGTTGATTGGACCATGAAAAAAAATCCAAGCCTCATGTGTTTCCAAAAACAAATAAAAAGATCCAAACCATCCCACCTCATGAACCAAATTAAGCCAAAACCTTGAAACTGACATTCCACAAAAACCCAAACCACTCCAATGGACCCAAAATTGTCCCAAAGAGTGACCAAAATCCATGCCAATGTCCCCTAACTTGCCACATACAGCTTGTTAGGTTACAAGATCAAAATCAAAATCCAAAACCCGACCCCCTAACAAAGACAAAGACCTTTCTTGACCGACTGATGCGCCACACACAGCCTTTAGGCCCACAAGGTCAAAAAGGAAAATCGAAAACCCAAAAACCCAATCCAAATGTCATTTTCAAAATTTTGCCTTGAGATGGTACGTGATCTCTCCCACTGCCATAAAATCCCCTTGGAAACTCAAAAGGCTACTCTATCAAGAAAAATGCTTAGAGACTCTTGGTCAAATTAGAAGTTCTCCTTCAAAGTTTTCTTCGAGCCACATCGACTGCAAAAGCTATCCAATTCGTTGCTATACCTCGAGGCGGCACTTGTTGACACTAAAAAAGTCACCTTGCCTCCTCAACATCAAAAGCTACATGGAGCCGCATCCTACTACAAACAGGAGAAGCTGCTTCAAGCGTCAGATCTTGTCAAAATCAAACAAAAACCGCAAGATCTTTCAAAATAGCCAAAAAAGAGGTACACATGAAGTTTCGAGCCATTTCAACATCATTTTGCCTAACTTCAATCCTCCAACAGCTAAGCGGGAGCCCCCGGTGGCGACAGTGTCAAATACATCAAATCTTCGATCAGAGCCTATGGATGGTCTCAAAATACCTCCAAAAGGCTCCACGCCAAATTTCAAGTCAAACCGACACCGTTTGACCCTCCATCAACTCTCGGAAAGCGAAATCCAGCCTCTCAGCGGCGAGAAACTCCGATGCCACCACTCATCAAACAAAGCACATGAGTAGCTTCTACATGCTTCCAAAGGGCTGCACATCAAATTTCAGGTCATTCCGACAACGTTTGACCCAGCTTTGATGCTCCGAAGCAAAATCAAGTCTACAGGCGGCGAAGCTCCCCGGGACCATGGCACCCAAATCGGAGCCAATGGATCATCTCAAAATGTCTCCAATAGGCTCCCTGTCAAATTTCAGGTCAATCGGACATCGGATGACCGTACATCAAAGCTCGACATCTTCCACACGATGAAAACAAGTCTAGCATCGACGGGACCCCAAACGGCTTCAAAACTCAAATAAAAATCCATGGTTGGTCCTATCTAATGCTCAAGAAGCTTCACCTCAAATTTCAGGTCATTCGGACATCGTTTGACCCAGTTTCAACTCTAGACGGAAAATCGGCTACGGAGTCTTCGGCTTTTCCAAAAATAGGAAACTTTGTGCTCTGATTTGCACATCCTTTCGACAGGTTTTCTTCAGTGGAATCAAGCCAATAAAAGAGGAGAAATGTCAAAGAAAATACAGGAGAAAAAAGAAGCATAAAAGCCCGAAAAACGGCGAAGAAACGGCAACCGGACGGCGACCGAAAAAGGGGCCAAAACCCCAGGGTCGCTGGCCCCATGGTTTCCGGCGACCATGGGTACATGGTTGCTGGCGACCCTGGAAATCCGGGTCTCCGGATTTTGGCCAGAATCGCCGTTTTTGCCGTTCGTTTTCACGTTTCGCGATGTTTGGCCCCTGTGATTTTCTTAAAATCTGATTTTTGAGGCATGATATCCGTTGATCTTTGTCAACATCACATATCCGCCATCGAAATCATTCGATCATCATTGGACACTCCAAAATCGCCAACCGGTTGACTAAGAATGCACACTTTCTGCCTGACCGATCCTGAAATCGACTGGACAGATGTTGTTGGCCCATTGGTGCCAACCAATGTCTGAATTTGCATCGTCATCCGATATCAAATAACATAAGGATCCATCGATGATCATCACAAGAAGAATTCCAAAAGACGCGGCACGGCTCGCGTCTCTTCAAGCAACTCAACGGCCAATTAATGAAGTTAAATGACCTTTTTATGACAACTTATTAGGGTCATTACTCATTATTTTGGACGGCCCAATCAGAAGCAAGCAAATGGGAGTTACAAGTCTAATTAATCATGACAATTAACCATGTAACTCCTATCATTATGGAGATTAATCATAGTAATTAATCATGAAACTCCCATCATCATGGAGATTAAATGCCCATTATTCTCCATCGGCCAATCAAAATCCAAGAAAAATGAGTTACAAAATTTTGAAATTAAATCTTGTAACTCCTCCCATCATGGAGCATTAATATCATTAATGCCCATAAACCCTCCTAATGGCCACCAAAAGCCTATAAATAGGCAGTCATTCCAAAGGGAAAGGGTCCAGAAAAATTGTCTGAAGCGGTCCTGAAAAACTGTCTGAAAACTATCCTGAAGAATTCTCTGCAAAAAAAAGCTCTCTCACTCTGAAGAAACTCTGCTGCAAATTCTACAAGGTGATCGAAGTCCCTTGGGGGGGCCACCCCCCCCCCCCCAAGATCTCCCCTCTTCTTCTATCCAACATGGCCTAGATGTGGCTTTTCAACCCGTCTACTTGGTTTTTTATTGGATATAGGACCTTCTCTTGGTCTTTGTCCTCTAAAAATCTGAGATCCAAGCCAAGTCAAGTGAACTAAAGTGTCAAGTGTTCTCATCTGAAGGATGATGGCGGAGTCCATACATAACTCGCGACCGTCGAGCTGAACGAGTCCCCACAATCGCTTGAGAAGTCAGATCTCTCTTTCTTCCCTTTCTATTGTATTTTGTATTTTTAAAAGAGACAAAAATCACAATTCTTGTCTTTCATCATTGATAAGATTTGTAAATCGCCTTCCATGGCAAAATCGCCTTCTACGGTAGAAAACCGCCTTTCACAGCAAACTAAACAAAATTGCCTCTCATGGCATTTTAATATCTTGTCTCTTTCTTTAAATATATGTGCAATGGAAAGTTAGAAAAAAAGTTTGATTTCCTTTCTACTTGTGAAGGTGAATCTCCGGATCATCATTTCAAATTCCAAGTAGAATAGAAAATCTGGCATACCCGTACAAAAATGTTGATGCTTGCTTTTTTTTTTTCTGTTCGCCCCATCGCACCCCGGCGGACCCGGGACGGAGGAAGGCAAGAAAGAAAAAGACGGGTCCATCAATGAAGCACTCATTGCAGGGCTCAACAATGACAAAATCCTTGAGGCACAAAACTAGTGGTCTTCAATGACTCCCAACTGGTGACGAGCCAGCTGAATGGAGACTATCAGGCTCGCGACGAAAGGATGGCGGCCTGCATAGCTCATGCGAAGCAGCTCCTTTCTCAGTTCGAAAGAGTCGAAGTCAAACAGATCAGCAGGGAGTCCAATTCTCATGCCGATGCTCTTGCCAACCTGGCCTCTGCCGTTGAAGCTGGGAATAAAAGAACCGTTGAGGTAGAGACGTTGGAAAGGCCAAGTATAGATCTTCAGCCACCTCGGCAAGTTATGTGTGTTGATCTCGATCCAAGCTAGATGGACCCAATCATTGCCTACCAAAGGGACGATCAACTTCCTGAAGAGAAGAATGAGGCTCACAAAATCAGGCTGAAAGCATCTCGATTTTGGTTGTCTCCTGATGGCAGATTGTATAGGAAGTCGTACACCGGCCCCTACCTCCAGTGCGTTTACCCGAGCAAAGTCGAATATTTTATTTATGAAATTCATTAGGGAGTCTGTAGAAGCCACATCGGAGGTTGGTCACTGGCATACCGAGCTATCAGTCAAGGCTACTGGTGGCCTTACGTGCAGAAGGATGCTCAGCTGTAATCCAGAAAAGGCGAGAAGTGCCAGAAGTTCTCACACTCCCTCCACCAGCCAACACAGGATCTGAGCCCACTCTCCAACCCATGGCCCTTTGCTCAGTGGGGCTTGGACATCGTGGGACCGCTCCACCGAACACCAGGGAATAAAAGGTGGCTACTATTATTTCATCAAGTGGATTGAGGCCGAACCGTTGTCCTCCATCATCGAACAAGACACGATGAACTTTGTATGGAAGAACATCATCATAAGATTTGGGATCCCACAAACTTTGGTCTCGGACAACGGGACTTAGTTTGATTCCAACTTCTTCAGAAACTTCTGCCAGGAGCTCGGCATAAGGAGCGTCTACTCCACCCCGGTAAACCCACAAAGCAACGGCCAAGCTGAAGTCTCGAACAAGGTGGTCCTTGATGAGCTCAAGAAAAGGCTCGACCGAGCTAAGGGGAGGTGGGTAGAAGAGCTTCTGAGTGTTCTATGGGCATATAGGAGCACTTCAAGACGCTCCACCTCGGCTACACCCTTCTTTTTGGCCTATAGAATGGAAGCCGCAATCCCACTTGAAGTCGGTCTCCCGACCTTGAGGTCCCAGCTCTGCGATCAAGGCCTAAACGACGTGAACCGGGCTCGAGAGCTAGACCTAGGTGAGGAGCGAAGAGACACAGCAGTTATCCGCCTGGTTGCCTACCAGCAACAATTAGCTAGGGGCTACAACTAGAAGGTCAAAGAGAGAAGATTCTCAGTTGGAAAACTGGTCTTGAAGAAGACACTTCCCGGGGACAAGAACCCGAATGAAGGCAAGCTGGCACCAAACTGGCACGGGCCATTCAAGGTGATCTTGCCTGCAGGGCGATCTGCATACAGACTTGAGGACATGGAGGGTAAAGAGTTACCATGGCCATAGAATGCGATACACCTCAAGCAATATTACTTTTGAATTGTATTCAATTTTGGAAATCAATGAACGTCATTCTTCTGAAAAGATCGCTTTCTTACTCTCAATTCACACCAAGAAACCAGTAACCGGCTCGGTAATAGTACCAGTCGTATTCAGCTCGGTGATGGCACCGGCTATATGTAGCTCGGCAACAGTGCCAGCTACATCTGGCTTGGTAACAGTGCCAGCTACATCTGGCTTGGTAATAGTACCAGCCATGTTCAACTCGGTGATGGCACCGGCTATATGCAGCTCGGCAACAGTGCCAGCTATACCCCGCTCGGTGATAACACCAGCTATATACAGGGCGACAACACCAGCCATATGTAGGGTGACAACACCGGCTATGTGCGGCTCGGAAGGAGTGCCAACATTCGGAAATATGCTTGGTTGCAGAACCAAGTACACTACCACAAAAAAGAATACCTACCCAACTGCTATGGGACATTGGGGAAACAAAGAAAAGACTTAAACGGTTAAGGCGCACTAAGTTACAGAACTTGGTGTTGACCTCAGCGTCCAAGAACATCTTAGGTTGCAGAACCAAGGTGGATATCTTGTGTCCAGTTAAACATTTTAATCCAATTTGTTCCCATTAAGTTTGGTTGCGGACTAAGCTATGCTATTGACAAATTTGGTTACAAGTCTCTGAGGTTCCGGTTACTGAACTGAACTTGATTACTTAAGCAAAATTCCTATCTTGAGTGCGTGGGGAGCTCAGTTAGAGAACCGAGATCAACTACTTAAGGAAAATAAGAACGCTATTTGAGGCAAGCATAAAGGAAAATGTAATTTCATTGATGTCAAAAAAATTGTACAAAGCCCAAGGAAAACAGAAAATCAAAGATACAAAAAATTTTCTTCAAGCAGCGGGGTCAACAGTGGCATCAGCCTCTCTCTACGCGGTGTCGGCTTCTGGGCGAACCTCAGGCTCGAACTGTGTAGCGTTGACTCTTGAGCAAGCTTCAAGTGCGGTGGACGGACCAAGGGCAAAGGATGACCCAGGATCCAAGGTTGGGAACTTGGATGGATTCTTGAACACGGGGTGGTCCCCGAGGACTCCCTGATGGACCCGGCTTCTTGCCTTCCTCCGCCCCGGGTCCGCCGGGGTGCGGCGGGGTGAAAAGCGAGCATCAACATTTTTGTATGGGTATGCCAGATTTTCTATTCTACTTAGAATTTGAAATGGTGATCCGGAGATTCACCTTCGCAAGTAGAAAAGGAAATTAACTTTTTTTTTCTAACTTTCCATTGCACATATATTTTAAAGAAAGAAACAAGATTTTTAATGCCGCGAAAGGTGATTTTCTTTAGTTTACCGTGAAATGCGGTTTTGTGTCATACAAGGCAATTTTGCCATGAAAGGCAATTTACAAATCTCATCAATAATGAAAGACAAGCATTGTGATTTTTTTGTCTTTTTAAAAAAAATACAAAATACAGTAGAAAAGTAAGAAAGAGGAATCTGACTTCTTAGGAAATTGTGGGGACTCGTTTAGATCGACGGTCGCGAGTCATGTATGGACTCCGCCATTATCCTTCAGATGAGAACACTTAATGCTTTGATTCTTTTGGCTTGGCTTAGACCTCAGATTTTTAGAGAATAAGGACCAAAGGGAGGTCCTATATCCAATAAAAAGCCGGGTAGACGGGCTGAAAAGCCACATCTAGGCCATGTTGGATAAAAGGAGAGGGGAAACCTTGGGGGGGGGGCGGCCCCCCAAGGGACTTCAATCACCTTGTAGTGTTTGCAGCAGAGTTTCTTTAGAGTAGGAGAGCTTCTTTGCGCAGAGATTTTTCAAGACAATTTTCCAAGACCCTTTCTCCTTGGAATGACCACCTATTTATAGGCTTTTGGTAGCCATTATGAGGGTTTATGGGCATTAATGGCATTGATGCTCCGTGATGGGAGGAGTTACAAGATTAATTTCATAATTTTGTAACTCCTTTTTCCTTGAATCTGATTGGCCGATGGAGAATAATGGGCATTTAATCTCCATGATGATGGGGGTTTCATGATTAATTACCATGATTAAACTCCATAATGATAGGAGTTACATGGTTAATTACCATGATTAATTGGACTTGTAACTCCTTTTTCCTTGCATATGATTGGGCCGTCCAAAATAATGAGTTAATGACCGCATTAACTTGCCATAAAAAAGGTCATTTAACTTCATGAAGAGTCGAGGGCTGTGCTGCACCTTTTGGAATTCTTCTGGCGATGATCATCGATGGATTTTCATGTTGATCGACATTGGATGACCATGCAATTTCAGAGATTGGTTGACACCAATGAGCCGACAACATCTGTCCAATCGTTTTCTTGATCGGTCGGGCAGAAAGTGTGCTTTCTTGGTCGACCAGTTAGCAATTTCAGAGTGTCCGATGATGATCGAATGATTTCGACGGCAGATCCGTGATGTTAACGAAGATCAATGGATTTCATGCTCCAAAAATCAGAATTTGAGAAAATCACAGGGGCCAAACATCGCGAAACGTAAAAAGGATAAGAAAAACTACCCTTTCGGTGGAAATCCGGCGAGGGTCGCCGGCGACCATGGGGCAGGGTCGCCGGCGACCATGGGGCAGGGTCGCCGGCGGGTTTGGTCCCCTTTCAGTCGCCATTTCTCGGTCGTTTTTCAGGCTTTTTTGCTTCTTTTTTCCTCTATATTTTCTTTGACATCTCTCCTCATTTAATGGCTTGATCCCCTTGAAGAAAACCTATCTAGAAGCCGTGCAAATCAGAGCACAAAATTTTCTATTTTTGGAAAAACCGAAGACTTTGTAGCAGATCCTCCTCGACAAGTTGAAACTAGGACCAACCATGGGCTTTTATTTGAGTTTTGAAGCCATTTGGGGTCCCGTCGATGCTAGAGTTGATTTCACCGTGAGGAAGATTTCGAGCTTTGATGTATGGTCAACCGATGTCCAATTGACCTGAAATCTGGCAGGAGCCTATTGGAGTCATTTTGAGATGATCCATTAGCTCCGATTTGGAAGCCATGGTCCCGGGGAGCTCTGCCGCTGGTAGGCTAGATTTTGTTTCTGAGTGTCAAAGCCGAGTCAAGCATCGTCGGAATGACCTGAAATTTGACGTACAGCCCTTTGGGAGTATGTAGAAGCTACCCATGCCCTTTTTTTGATGAGTGGCGGCATTGGTGGTTCTCTCCACCAGGAGGCTTGATTTCGTCATTCGAGAGTTGATGGAGGGTTAAACGGTGTCGGTTTGACTTGAAATTTGACATGGAGCCTTTTGGAGGTATTTTGAGACCATCCATAGGCTCTGATCGAAGATTTGTTATCTTTGACACTGTCGCAGCCGGGGGCTCCTACTCAACTGTTGGAGGATTGAAGTTAGGCCAAATGGTATTGAAATAGCCTGAAACTTCATGTGTACCCTTCTTTTGGCTATTTTGAGGGATCTTGCAATTTTTGTTTGATTCTGATAAGATCTGATGCTTAAAGCGGCTTTGCCTGTTTGTTATAGAATGCAGCTTCATGTAGCTTTTGATGTCGAAAAGGCAAAGTGACATTTTTGTTGTCAACAAATGCCCCCTCGAGGTACAGCGACGAATTGAATAGGTTTTGCAGTTGATGTGCCTCGAAGAAAACTTTGAAGGAGCTTCTTGACTTGACTAAGAGTCTCTGAGCATTTTTATTTTGATAGAGTAGCCTTTTTAGTTTCCAAGGGGATTTTACGGTAGTAAGAGAGATCATGTACCATCTCAAGGAAAAATTTTGAAAATGACATTTGGATTTGGTTTTCGGGTTTTTGGATCTTTCTTTTTGACCTTGTGAACCTAAAAGGTTTATGTGGTGCATTAGGCGGTTAAGAAGGGTTTTGGTTTTTGACCTTGTGACCTAACAAGCTGTATGTGATAGGTTGGGGGGTCGGGTTTCGGATTTTGATTTTGGTCTTGTGACCTAACAAGCTGTATGTGGCTAGTTTGGGGACCGGGATTTGGTTTTTGGTTTTGGTCTTGTGACCCAACAAGCTGTATGTGGCAAGTTAGGGGACTATGGTTTGGTTTTTGGTCACTCTTTGGGACAATTTTGGGTCCATTAGAGTGGTTTGGGTTTTTGTGGAATATCAATTTCAAGGTTTTGGCTCAATTTGGTTCATGAGGTGGGATGGTTTGGATTTTTGGAAACTCATGAGGCTTAGATTTTTTTGTATGGTCCAATCAACTCAAATGAGGCATGGAACCATTTTTGTATGCTCTTGGTAAGAGGAATTTTGACTAAAAGCCACTTTTAGTGCCTAGGTGGTCAAACCTGGCTCATGTAGGCTAGCCCATGGGATCTTAAGCTTTAAAGATGGCTTAGATCTCATGTGGTGTCATTTTTGTGAAGAATATCTAAAGATATATCTTTTTGGTAGAGAATATTTAAAAATATTCTTACTTGGAGAGAATCTCTCAAGTTTCTTTGATTTTGGGAGAGATTTTCTCAAAGTATCTTTCTTTGGGAGAAAGTTTCTCACATTCCCTCTCTTTTTGGAGAGAATTTCTCAAAGGATCTCCTTGGGAAGGAATATCTCAAGATCCCTTTATTTTAGGAAGGTTGCTAATTTTTAGCACTTACCTTCTTACTACTTTCCTTCTTTCCTCTTTTGGTATGCTCTCTCTTATAAAAGCAAGGAGGTTGGATCTCTTGTTGCTTTTACTCTCTTCTTGCAAAAGTCTTCAAGAGTGCTCCAAGATCAAGAACTTTTTCTCTTCTACAAGGATCTTCAAGGTTTTTCTTCTTTTTCTCCATCAATGGCTTCAAGTAAGTTTCCTTCTTCCTTAAGAAACTCCATGTAGAAATAGAAAAAAAAGTTTCTTTCTTTCCTTTTCTTTTCTTTTTCGTTTTCTCTTCCTTTTCTCTCATTTTTTTTCTTTTTCACGTGTTTTCTTCTTTTTTTTTTCACACATTTTTTTTTCTTTCTTTCTTTTTTTTCCTTTCTCTCTCTTTTTTTCTTTTTCTTTTTTTTTTTCTTTCACGGTTTCCCTTTCCTTTTTTTTTACATTTTTTTTTTCTTCTCCTTTTTTTTTTTTTCTTTTCTTGGCTGTACGGACCTGGCCGTATTGCCACATGGCAGTGGGCCATGGCTTGTGGGCAAATTTATTTAATTTTTTTTTTTTGAAAGAGATTGTCTTCTTTTCTTCTTTTTTCTTTCTTTCCTGGATTTCGAGATGCCCATGCATGACAACTTTCCTTCTACGCATTTTTTTTTTTGTAAATGGAATTAGAAGTATGATAGTACACACCTGGAAATCTTTTGCAAGTCTTAGGATTTGGAGCTCGCAGCAATGTTAAGCCCTTTCTTAGTCTTGCGGGGATTTTTGAAGAGCTTTTGCAAGTTTTGGAGTCTGGAGCTCATAGCAATGTTGAGCCCTTTTCCGATCTCGCATCAATGTTTGAGTTCGAGCCTTCTTTGAGAATTCTTCATTGATTATGAGCTCGCAGTGATATTTAGCTCATCTTCAAGCTCCTTATTTCTCTTGGGGTGTTTCCCTTTTCTTCGGAATTGCCCCGGGACCATGCCAAAATTTTGCTAAAATTTTTTTAGCAAAATTCTATCATTTTGATAATTGATTTTCTCTCTCCATCCTTTACAAGTAGTTTCTCCAGAACGAACAAGGGTAAGGAGCATGTCATCGATGCACCTCGCCGTTCTACCAAATCTTCTAATATGGCCATACAACAGGCCTGGGAGAAGGTCTAGTATGTCGAGAAGAACTTGGAAGAGTGTGATTCTCTCAACTGAGATGAGGCGAGACAGCAGTTGATTGCTCTCAAGGATGAGGAATTTTACAAGATTATGGTAAGCAATCGTCCTTGGGTCACGAACGATTAGAGCATTGTGCCCAAGCCTACCTTCTTCTTTGGTGATGCAGTCCTTGACGATTCAACATACCAAAGGAGATGTTTTTAGTTCTCTTACACAGCTGATGGTGAGGAAAGAATTGTTTCTACCCGGTCTATCTTCGATCAGACTATCTCGATCATGAGTCTTTTTCCCACATGCTCAAAGAGGGAAGATCCTCCAAGCTGGGTGAAGAGGACTAATGTGATCAAGACAGGGGTTTTTGTTGGCAGCCCTTCTGGTTATGCAGAGAAGTCGCCAACCCGTATGGACATTTTGATTTTTGGCATGAAAGCCAGGTTTTCGGCAAAAAAGCCGGGTTTTGGCGTGAAAGCCGGGTTTTTTATTTTTTGGCGTGAAAGCCAGGTTTTGGTTTTCAAAATGCAAGTATCGACAAAGAGTCGCCTCCTTGCTGAATGGTATTGCAAGTATCGATGGAATGTCGCTTCCTTGCTCATTCGGTTGCGAGTATCAATGGAATGTCGCCTCCTCGCGGATTTTGGTGCAAGTATCAACCGAATGTCGCTTCTTTGCTTCTTTTTAAAAAAATTATTTTATGGGTATCGATGGAATGTCGCCTCCCCACGATTTTTGAAATTTGAGGTTTTTTCGAACCTTTGTTTTTTTTTTGAAATTTGGGTTATGGATATCAACTGAAACGTTGTGTCTCCATGTTTTTTGAAATTTGGGTTGTGGATATCAACTGAAACGTTCCGTCTCCATGAATTTTGAAAGTTTACAAGTATTGACGAGGTGTCACTTCCTTGCGATTTTGAGGTTTTGGAAGTATCGAATGGGGTTCGCATCCTTACGATTTTTGGGTTTTGTAAGTATTGACTAAGGGTCGTAAATTTTGAATAACCATTTTTGTTTAAAGACAAGAGGGTTGTAAATTTCGACTCAAAACCATTTTTTGTGGTAAAAGTCGGGGTGGACTAGGGTGGAAATCCCTGGGTCCTGATTTTTGTTTCAAACCATGAATTTCGGATTCAGGGATCGAAAGTTTTGGTCAAGTTTAGAGAAGAGGCTCTTAAACTTGGATTTTTGGGATTTGATTGATTTTTAATGAAACATTGAAAGTAAGCATTGTTTTGATTTTTTTTTTTTTTTTAGAAATTTCAACATAGGGATGAAAATTCTAAAAGGGGTGGGTTTGACGAGCAAGTACCTAGGAATAGGCTTTGGCCATATAGGCATCGCTCTGACCCATTGTAGGAAGTCTTCAAGGGTAGTACCGCTTCAAGAACTTTCCATTGATGGATAGCATACATCTGTCGCCTTCCATATTTAGAAGAGCGTATGCACCATTGGAGAAGACTTTGTCGATGACGAAGGGTCCCTCCCATTTTGGTTCGAAATTGCCTTTGGATTTGTGGGTAAAAACCATTGGCCTTTTCACCGCAAGAACCAAGTCACCCTTTTTGTGGGCGCGTTAACTGACCCTTTTGTCGAAAGATCCTGCCATACGTGCTTGGTAAAGCTCAACGCTTTGTAGAGCTTCGAGTCGTCTTTCATCGAGATTATCCAGTTCTTGGAGTTTCAATTTGACATTGCTTTCTTGCGTCATTTCATTTTGTAAAGATACCCTTAAGGAAGGAATTTGTACCTCTAGAGGGACAACTGCTTCACATCCATAGACCAAGGAAAACGATGTGATATGGGTTGGTCCTCGAATGGTAGTTCGATAGACCCATAAAGCTTCAAGCAGTTTGTTGCTCAAATCTCTTTTGTGACTAGGGACCATTTTCTTGAGAAATTTGCAGAGTGTCTTGTTGAAGACTTCTGCTAGTCCATTTGCTGCCGGGTTATACGGAGTTGAAGGACAACTTTTGATTTTATATTTGTCGCAGAACCAGTAGAATCTGTGATCCCGGAATTGTGGTCCGTTATCATGGACGAATCTTTTAGGTATGCCGAAGCAACAAATGATGTTGGTGCGTAAGAATTGAAGGACTGATGAGGTCTTCATTTCACTGAACGCAAATGCTTTTGACCACTTGGAGAAATAATCCGTAGCGGCGAAGACGAAGCGATGACCTTTGCTTAATGGGGGAGAGATAGGACCTATGATGTCCATACCCCTGGCTTCTAAAGGCAATGAGATTGCTGTAGGGTGTAGCCATTCTGGAGGCATGTGGACATAATCTCTATGAACTTGGCATTGTTGGCAGCGCTTAGCAAATTGGATTGCGTCAGCTACCATGGTAGGCCAATAGTAACCTAATCTTTTTATCTGATCGTAGAGCTTAGGACCAGCCTAATGGGCTCCACAAAGACCAGCATGAACTTTTTTTAGAGTTTCTTTCACCTCTTGTTGTGACAAGCATCGTAGAAGTACTCAGTTGAAGGATTCTCTATAAAGCATTTTGGAGAGAATATCCAAATGAAAGTTTGGGGCTCGTCTTTGGATACTTACCCGCTCTTTTGGATCTTTTGGCAGAATTCCGAACATAATGTAATCAAGAAACGGATCCCTCCAGTCGCCGCTCGGAGGTCTAAGGATGGAAATCCGACTTCCAACCACTTGGTGGCATTCAGTGACAGCTTGGTGTGTGTTGAGAGGAGGGAGAATTCTTATTTGATACATAGTAATCTGCATGTTTTCCCCTTCTTGGATCGCCATAGATGCAGCAAGTCCAGCCAGGGCATCTACACGGATGTTTTCACCTCTATGGATGTGGGTGATGTAACAGATGTCAAACCTTTAACGAAGCGATTACCCTTGTTGTAATAAGGCAACAGATTAGGCTTCTTGATTACATATTTCTGATTCATCTGACTGACGATTAGTTGAGAATCCCTAAATGCTTCCAGCATGGTGATGCCGGATTCGAGAGCGAGTTCCAATCCTACGATCAGGGCTTGGTACTCAGCTGCATTGTTTGAACATGGTTCTAGTAGCGAGAATGCGTGTGGAATCATGTTTTTGTCGAGGCTAACAGCGAGAATGCCAATTCCCTTTTCATTTGTCCTGGTTGCACTATCGAAGTACATGTCTCAGGAGGCATTTGATAAGGAGGTCTCCACGCTGTAGACAGGTTCGTCTGGGAGATCATCCCTGAGCGGAGAATCCTTAGGCAGTGGATGCTCTACGAGAAAGTCTGTTAAAGCTTGGCCTTTGATTACTTTATGTGGTACATACCTAATATCAAATTGTGACAGAAGGATGGACCATTTTGCTAGTCGAGCATTGAGGGAACCTGCTTTTGTGACAAGGACCTTTAAGAGATTGATCCTCAAAATCAGGTATACTATGTTGGACAGTAGGTAGTGACGTAGCTTTTGTACAGTGAACATCACTGCAAGGTATTCTTTTTCCACTAGAGAGTAGCGATGCTCTGCACCAACCAACATGCGACTGAGGTAGTATAGAACAGCTTCTTTTCCTCCGTCATTTTCTTGTGCAAGTAGAGCGCCCAAAGAATAGTCGAGAGCTCTTGTGTACAAGATGAATGGTTTTTCAGTTGTGGGAGCAGCCAATACCGGAGATTTGGTCAGGAATGACTTGATGTCTTGAAATGCAACTTTACATTTAGCATCCCAAACAAAATTCACACCTTTCTTCATCGGGCGAGAGAATGGACGACATTTTCCTGATTGGTTGGAAAAAAAACCGTCGGATGTATGCCAATCTTCCTTGAAGCCCTTTTAGTTCTCTTAGGGTTCTTGGAGATGGTATTTCTAGAATTGCCTTGACTTTGATGGGGTCAAGTTCTATTCCAGCTTTCCAAACTATGAATCCGAGGAACTTACCCGATGAAACACCAAAGAAGCATTTGAGTGGATTCATTCGCAGTTTGTGTTTGCAAAGTTGGAGGAAGACTTCTCGAAGATCTTTGAGATGGTCTTCTTTTCTTTTGTTTTTTACGGCGAGGTCGTCAATGTAACATTCGACCGTTTTGTGCTACATATCTTGGAATATTTTCATCATGGCCCTTTGATATGTTGCACCAGCATTCTTCAAACCAAATGACATAACTGTGTAGCAATACACGCCAAATGGGGTCCGTAATGATGTGTGCCTCTCATTTTCGGGATGCATCTTTATCTGATTGTAGCAAGAGAAGCCATCCGTGAAGGTAAGGAGTAGTCCTCCCAAGATACACATAAGTGGGACAAACTAAATAGCAAAGCAGATCGTTTTTATAGTCAAAAAGAATTAAATGACAAAGCTGATTTTTTTGGCCAAATGAGCTAAATACTCAAAATTGATTGTTTTTAGTCAAAACGAGTAAAATAACCCAAAACTGAATATTTTTTAGTCAAAACAAGCAAAATGACCAAAATTGATTGTTTTTAGTAAAAAAATGAGCAAAATAACCAAAACTAAGGCCATTAAATACCATAGAATCAAAGAAAGAAAGGTTCAACAATGATAATCAATAAAAGAATAACAAAATCTAATAAATGTTCTCAAATGTGTCACTCTCATGCCAGATACGATGACGCTGCTTTACGTCATCGGCATGCCACTCTCGCTCCTCCTCTGCTGGTTCGAGATCCTCTGGGATCTCCTCACCTGCCTGCTCCTCATAGAAGTACTCACCTGGGGTGTCTGCACACCAAGGAACAAAGTCAACGACATGTTGAGCAATAGATAAGCAAGATATAAATGAACATGACATGCATCAAGTATTAGAATAATGACAGGTATAATAGTCATGAGAATACAAGGAACAATACTAGGCATAAAGTATGAATAAATAACCATCAGAAACAATAACAGGAGTCCTAGCAACACTAACAATCACCACTATACAAGCAATGCAATGCAATGCAAGTAACAAGAAAGAGACTCCGAGGATGCCCAAGCCATCTCCCGGGGTACTAGTAACAATCCAATCCGGACTACCGATACCAAAGTCTGGCTTCAGGGGGATCCAAGCTCCCAGTCCTGGGAATAGTAACACGGTCCAAGCCCGCTCCCAACTATTCAACGCCATGGACGCCGTCCAAAGCCGACTGCCTGCCACAATGTCCAAGTAACCGGCCCATCAATAAAACCTCAAACTGCAGTTGGTCATGACATGCAAATAATAATAAAGTGGTGCTGACATGAGGGAAAACCAAGACAAGCAAGTCTGACTAGCTCAATATACAAGACATATTTAGAGGAATTATCTCATTCAAGTCAATACAAGACAAATCCAAGCACATGATAATCCCTTCAGTCTAGCCAGTCTTGTTTATCAATTACATGACACCGGATCCTAAGATACACTCTAAGTCAGGTCCATGTCCTAACCTATAAGGATTTATGTTTCATAATTAATTACGATAACAACGGATACAATTCACAAGTCAAGGAGGAATTACAAACCAAACCTAGGTAAGTGGTGTCATCCCTGTACCCCACATGTTCTAATGGAGTACGTGTAGAATTGGATTAATGATGCTTTTAAGGAAATCCCTTGGTGTACAATCATGTGAAGCATCTAGTGGGACAATTCCATACGCATTCGGTTATACCACGCGTAATACAGGAATACCTAAATAACCAATCAAAGTACACCAAGTCCCGTGCTTTGATTCCAATTCCCATTAATGGTCATGTGAGAGTAGGTTCGTGGTTTCCAACATCTAAGGCTCAAACCTAGGTTAGCAAGTCTCATTTCCAATAAAACATGGATATGATCATTAATCTGAGTAATTGCCATACTTCCCGATCTCTGATCATAATGAAACTAGAACCATTGCATTCTACATCTCAAGAGCTTTCCAACAATATATATCTCGCGAAATTCCGACGAGCGAATTGAAAGTTATGGGCGTTCAAAAATGGCCCATTTACATGTCCCCATGGGTTCCCGGGGTCCGAACGCCCGAAACCTGGCGTCCAAATGCCCGGAACCAGTATGGGCGCCCCAAGGCTCTGCCTTCTAGCGTCCGGATGCCCGGAAGCAGAAACACTCCCCAGACGTCTGGAATTATGCTGTTTCTTCCACTAGCCTGCACAAGCACCATAACTTGCACAAAATTGAGCCTCCTGCTCTCCCAACAATTCATTCCCATCATTTTTACATCCATTTTAATAATTAAAAACATCTTAGAATTACCAATAACGAATTAAACTAACCCAAATCCCCAAAACCTAATCTAGCATGTTAATCCCAAATCAATATCATAAACAGGCTTGCAATTTAGGGATTCTAACAAGAAAGCATAGCCAATCAATAGGAAACATACACACATGCTTAAATATACAATGCAAATCTACTTGCCTCAACCAAGAAGATGATTGAAATTGAGGAAAAACTTGAGAAGAAGCTTTCTACCACGAAAAACCACGATCTACCCCGCTCAAGAGCAATCTAACACGTAAAGGAGAAGAAAAGAAAGGAAAAGATCGAGATCAAACCTAAATCTAACCAAAAGAGAGAAATGATTGAAAGACAAGGGTGAGGGAAATCTTACCAAACTAGAACCAATAGAAAGAGGAGATCGCGAGGGATAAGATGTGCGGTTTGGATCGAGGAGATGATCTCTCAAGGAAGGAGTTCTGGAGCTTGAGAAAATGAGGAAGATGAAGAGGGTTGCTGTAGCTTCGTTGTAGAGAATGAGAATGAGATTAGGGTTATTCCCTGCTTGAGAGAAGAAGAGAGGAAAAAGGATTAAATTGCCCTTACATGGGTCCGGTGAAAGAATGGATCACTTGAAGGGTTTCCAATCATCGGATCGCTACAAGCCAAGAGACAAAAATGATCAGCGCGACGAGACCTTTCCAATGAACCCAAAATCACAGCGATCGGATTTTTTCGGAAAAATAGTCAATTTTTTCTAAATTGCAAACTACCCCCTTCTATGATCAAACGAACTCGGAATCGTGCGAAACTTCACAGACACTATTCTAATGTTAAAAGAAACTCGTTCATGATCTAAACCCACCTAATTATCTAACAATACAATTAATTATAATAAAGACAAAATAAACCGGTAAACGGGCCTACTATTAGGCCCAACTGATCCAGTAAGGTCGCGGACCTTACAGGCCCTTAGTGATTGTTGGATAGATCTAGATTTCAGATATATATAGTTTTGTTTTTGCAGGATCAATTATTTGACACAGGCTACTCTCCTCCTTGATTGTATAGGAAACCATGTGGCTCCCATCTGAACTAAAAGAAGTTCTAACCTAAATATAGAGGTTAATTTCCTAATCAAAGTCTTTTATCTTAATTTTTTAGGGTTCATTTGTTTGCAAGAATATATATATACAAATGTAATATCAACACATTTGTTCATTTATATTTATGCAATACATATGTAAATCTTGGTGTGAGAATGACTTCCAAATGGCCCATTTTCCCTCTCTCTCCAAGTGTGAAACATTAAACACCTCACTCCTCATAAACGAGCTGATACAATTACCATCTAGCTATGGGGCGTAGATTAAAACCTATCAATCATAAAATGGCTGGAGCAAACGAATCATACATAAATAACCCAATATAGATTGGGTGTCACACAGTCCGTCGCAAAATGGGTAACAAACACACAAAGTATCCAAGCTGCAGTTAGCAAAGTATTTGAGGATCCTAAGCTGGGTGATCAGCCCAACAAAGCGACCTAAGCTTAGAGGTGCCGATGAAACAAAAATCCGAACAAAGCATAATTTGAACCATACAAACAAAATCCAAATCGATAAAAGGACTACTCTGAGCAAAACATAAACGAACACACGAAGTCGAAACGGACGAGTAGCCTTATTGAATATTTTTAACAAAACGAACCATACAAGGCTATCTGAAAATTGATTTATACAAACATATATAAAATTTCCAAATCTATAATGAGATAGTTAATTGTGTTGGAATGCCTTACCCAGGGCCGTCTCAACGGGCACTCAAGGTCCAAGTGTCAGTTTATAAGAATAAATTTGATGCCTCTGAAGTTACCAGGCAGTGGGGAGCTTCGAGTGCACGATGAGACTTCAATAGAGTTCATAACATTTTTCCTAGGTAATTCAAACAGAAATTTCTCCTTGTTCCCTATTAATTTCCATCATCAAATATGCATTTCATGTTCCAAATCTTTCTTCCGAGCAACGTGGCTTCAAATATGACCCCCATGATAAAATCAGCAAAAAAGGGTGCACAGAAAACACCCACAAATAGCACCCAGGCTCACTCGAGCGGGCCACTCTAGAAAGGTGGCTCGCTAGAGTGAGCTTGAGCTTGCTCAAGCGAGCCCAATATCGCTTTAGCGAGGGTGGCTTTTGTGAGAGGGCTTTTGAGCTCCAATTTCGGCCTGTTTCTTCCATATTTTGAACCTCCTCTCCCTTCATTCTCAAACCACATTTCCAGCACTATTCTAAGTTCCCATTAGTCTCAAACAAAGCTCCATCCAACACTCAACAAAGTACCTCATTTCATAACAAATTGAACTAGAAAGAATCATATTTTTACATGGGTAAGTACAGGATTTCACTCTTTGAAATCTAGACTGATAAAACAATTCAATGGCCATAATTTTCCACGTTATCATAGACACAAAAACCCTGCAGAATTGGATATAACTGAACATAAAATCCTGCAGAAATCTGAACCTGAATTGAACACAAAACCTTGCAGAAATTGCATAATCTACACATTAGACATTCTTCAAAATCAAGTTTTATATAACCCAAGAAAACAGTCAATTGAGCAATTTCAAATCAAATTTTTTCTAAGAAAACGTAAGTTCATATTGCATGCATCCTTAAATTAGTTTATTCACTTGCCTTGACTTAAGAAAAGAACCACAAAACACTCCAACGATACATTTCCACAGCTAGGACCTTCAATCTACAAAAACCATAATGAAAACACTTCTTAAAATCTAACATTTTGGAAAATGGAAGGAGTTCCCAAAAACTTCCTTGCATGCATGATAAAAAGCTTCCTAAGGGTCAAAAGAACCCATGTCTAAGAGGAGAAATCAAGGCTTTACCCGTAAGTGCAAAAACCAGCAAGAAAGGCTTGAAGAAGAAGTTGGTTCCAACTGAAATCCTTCAAAAACAGGGTCTTTGGAAAGCTAAGGAGATGAGGAAGAAGATAGTGAAATCATATTTTCACTTTGGGCTGGATTGTGTAGGAATGCAAGAGGAGAGAACGTGAGGAAAAGAGAGGAAAAACTCTCTCTGGTTTCACTTCAGCAGAAAAATGAAGAGGAAGAAGAAGGAAACGTGGGTTTAATGTTGATTTGATTGTGGGCCCCAATGGGCCCAAAACTTCAAGTGGCTAAAATCATCACTTGTGGGTCCTGGATGAGATCGACGGAAGAGAGTAAAATGATTGTTGAAATATCTAGTTTCCAAAAAGTATATTTTCCTCATGATTTGCAAATATCAAAATTCATACACAGATTTTAGGTGAAAAGTCACTTTTGCCCTTTTCCTTGAAAAACGTGATTTTTGGGTTTTGAATTTCGGACGGGGCAAACATAAAAGTTGTGGAGTTTGATACAACAAACCAAAACAAGTAAAAATTTGAATTTTTCAAAATCAATGATTAATTCCCACACGGACATGCGTCACAAGGTAATCATCCTCTAATCTAGCTCAACGGCTCTTAAAATTCCCCAAAGCTATATAAAATTCTAATCTAGCAAAAACTCAAGCTAATCATCCTCTAATCACGGCTAAAATAGCATTAATCATACTAAACCTGGGTCGGAGTCTGACAATGTGTGAGAGTAGATAAAATGGTTTATCGCATGTGAAATCCGCACCAAAGTCTAGAGTAGTGGTGTTTGCCCGCATGGGTTTCCAGAGGTCCTTCCAAGTGTTTGAGAGAATGCTTGTTCTTACAGTGGATTTCAATGGCATCAAGGAAAGTATGTGATGAATGATATGATGGGGGAGTTGGGTTATTCGATCTTCTTCTTCTTACTCGTGATGGTTTAGCTTATTCTTCTTGTTGATCATCAATACCGCAACCTCTAGATCTTGATTTATCTTATTCAAAAGCCTTGAAGCAAAGCTATGAAATTTATTCAAGTTTTGTCAAATTTATCAGAGTTTTTCTGAAAATGTATTTGAGTTTTTGACGAATTTATCTCCATTTTGGCAAATTAATCTGATTTTTCGACAAATATATCTGTTTGACAAATTTCTCTCCATTTTGGAAATTTTAACTGAGTTTTTGAATAAATCTTTTTGTGTTTTTGGAAAATTTACCTTTATTTTTTTAATTTTATTTGAGTTTTTAAAAAATCTTTCTGAGTTTTTTGGCAATTTAATTTGCATTTTTTTTAAATTTATTTTTTTAATTTTACTTCTGTCTTTTGAAATTTATTTGCGTTTTTTCAAATTTATTTGTGTTTGAAATAGATTTAAATGAGTTTTGGCAAAACTACTTGAGTTTTTGGAAAAAAATTTTAAACTTTGAAATTTTGATTTACCTTAGTTTTGGCAAATGTATTTGCATTTTTTAAAATTTATTTGAGTGTTTGAATTTTATTTACGTCTTTTAAAAATTATTTACATTTTTTAAAATTTATTTGAAGCTTTTTAAATTTATCTGAATTCTTTTGAAACTTATTTGCATCTTTTAAGACTTATTTACTTTTATTTTAAATCAATTTGAGTTCTTTTGAAACTTATTTGGTTTTTTTTTAATTATTTATATATTTTTAAAATTTATTTAAAAATCTCATTAATGAAATTTTTATTAATTGTGGCAAATGAAATGAAAGTTAACCATTATTAATAACGTATTGCACAAATCATAGAATATAATTTATTTTAAGTAAATAAAAACTTTAAAAAAAAGAAGATAACTTAATCATTTTATATCTTGCAATTTGAAAAAAGTACCGATTTAAAGCCACAGAGTGAAATATTTATGACGTGTCCCCGAATGGCCCATAAAAAAAATATACAAATAATGTCTGATAAGGGCATTTTCGTCATCTCAGCATATGGATTTCGTCACCCATCTCGATCCCGCCGCAGCAATTTCACCATCTCTCCGCTCTCCCTCTCCCCCTTAAACCTCCCAACACACTCTCTCTTTCACTCTATCGGTCTATTTTCCATGGATTCTTCTGAAATTCCCTTCCCAGACCTCAATCTGGCCCCCGAACCACTTTCTACGATCCCTCCCAAACACCAAAAACCCTTCATTTTCCCCAAAATCGAACCCAAACTCGAACCAGAAGAAGAAGACGACCCTAAACCCCACCTCCAAAACCCTAATTCTCACCCAAAACCCTTCTCCTCTGCCTCCGAAGAAGCCGATGTCTACACCGAATTCCTCCGCATCTCCCGCCTCTTCCAGTCCGCCTTCGCCGAGAAGCTCCGCTGGGGTTTGGGCGACGCCGCCGTCCTCCACCCGGACGCCTCCCTCGCCATGGTCCCCTCCGCGCAATCGAATCCCCTCTTGTCCGCCATCGTCCCCGCCTCCTCGGCCAAGCGGAAGCGGCCGCGCTCCGGTGAGATGGTCCGCGCCTCCCCTCTCGGCCTCCAAGAGCAGCAGTGCTTTCGTTACTCGGTCCGCCAGACTCGTCTCGTCTACGAGTCGCTCCGAGTCTTCTTGATGAGGGAGGAGGATTGGGCCGCGGCAAATTTGGAGCTGGGGAAGCGCGGCCGGGCCGACCTGAAATCGGCCAAGGCGATGATGGACAGAGGGATGTGGCTCAACAGGGACAAGCGGATCGTCGGACATGTTCCCGGCATCGACGTCGGCGATCACTTCTTCTTCCGGATCGAAATGTGCGTGGTCGGATTGCATGGCACTCCGCAGGCCGGCATCGACTACGTCCCGGCGAGTCGGACCTCCAGCAGGGAGCCGATCGCCACCAGCATTATCGTCTCCGGTGGGTACGAGGACGATGAGGATGGCGGGGACGTGATCATCTACACCGGCCAGGGCGGAAAGGAGCGGCATTTCCAGCGCCACAGCGTCCACCAGAAGCTCCAGGGAGGGAATCTGGCATTGGAGAGAAGCCTCCACTATGGAATTGAGATTCGGGTGATCCGTGGTTTCAAGTGGGATGGGAGCCCCACAGGTAAAATTTATGTTTACGATGGTCTTTATCGCGTTATCAAGTATTGGCTGGATGTTGGAAAATCTGGTTTTGGTGTTTACAAGTATAAGCTTGTTAGGATTGCTGGGCAGCCAGATATGGGGAGTGTTGTCATCAATTTTGCACAGAAATTGAAGAATGATCCGCTTTCTATGAGACCCAATGGTTACTTGAGTCTTGATATGTCCAAGGGAAAGGAGAAATTACCTGTTTATCTGTTCAATGATGTCGACGGGGATGCCGAGCCGATGCATTATGATTACCTTACCAATCCTGTATACCCTCCTTTTACAGTTGAGGGGAGTGTTGGGGGTGGGTGTGATTGCGTTTCGGGTTGTTCTTTTGGTTGTTCTTGTATTAGAAAGAATGGGGGTCAGTTGGTGTATGACAGCAGTGCGATTCTTTTGAGGGGGAAGCCTTTGATATATGAATGCGGGCGGATGTGTCGATGCCCTCCAAATTGCCAGAACCGTGTGACCCAGATGGGGGTGAAGCATCAGTTGGAAGTTTTTAGATCGAGAGAAACTGGCTGGGGGGTTAGGTCCTTGGATTTGATTCGAGCAGGTGCCTTTATTTGTGAGTACAGTGGGATTGTGCTAACAGAGCAACAGGCTGCAGTTATAGCAATGAACGGTGACAATTTGATCCATCCAAATCGGTTTCCTGGTCGGTGGGTGGAATGGGGGGACATATCTAGTGTTTTCCCTCAGTATATAAGACCAGCATTCCCTACTTTGCCTCAGCTGAATTTTGCAATGGATGTTTCAAGAATGAGGAATGTTGCTTGTTATTTCAGCCACAGTTCAAGTCCAAATGTGCTAGTGCAGTTTGTGTTGTATGATCATTATAATGTATTATATCCTCATCTTATGCTCTTCGCCATGGAGAATATTCCACCGTTGAGAGAGCTGAGCATTGATTATGGGGTGGCAGATGGATGGACAGGGAAATTGTCCCTGTAGCTAAATACGTCCCATGAGGTGGCGAATTCTTAATTTTGTGCAACAGTTTTTTTGAGAACACGGTGCTGGAGCTGTTTTCATTGGGGCCAACATCTTCTCCTTGGTAACAGTCAAAACTCCTCTGCTGTTTAAAGGCTTTCAACGTATACTAGCATGATTTACAACTTCCCTTTGAGTTTTCTATCTTAACATTTCTTTTTCCTGCTTCATTTTTTTTCCATGATTTGGTTAATCTTGATACAAACCTAATTATTGTTGCCAGTTCATAGATGGTTTAGTTATTAGTGTCGTCTTTACATGAAGATATTTTGACTACTTTATGGTTGGTTGCTCCTGTAACACCTTATTCTGATTACAAAACGCTGCCACCTTGGGTAGGTCCTGAACATGAAGTCTCTATGTGGACTTAGAAAGCTTGGAAAGTTGAAGATTTTGATGGGCATGGCTGTGATACTCTTTAGACTTGATTATGGTTTAGAAAGCGCACTCCTTTTTCTTGGTGAAACCTAAATTTGTGAAGCGTTTACAATGCCGCATCTTGCAAAAGCAGGGTGCAAAGGCTGCATCCACCATCATATATTCATTTATATTGTCATTTCATTCATAAAGGAGTCAAATCTTTTTTACTTTTCCATCACATGTTCATGTATAATTTCCATTGCTGGTATTATATAAATTTATGGGTTAACTTAAATTTCAAATTGGTTACCTTTGATATGCTACAATCAGCTCGTCTTGTTTTCTTCTATATGCTACAATGAGCTCGTCTTGTTACCTTCAAGATTTGGCAAACTCTCTCGTAGAGTTTGTCTACACCCGTTCCATCACCATCCCATCAAGTATAAACCCACTTGAGTCGAAAGGGCATTGTAAGGCCTTATAACCTAATTAGATGTATTAAGGCTAATTAATGCTAATTAGTAGTAATTAAACTGGATTTGTTAGTTTCTTAGTGGTTTAGTAATGGACCAACTTAGATGGAAGGTTAGAATATGTTTCGAACAACTTCGGGAAGTTTTGAGAGCATTTTGGCCAAGTCCGATGACTTTAGGGGCCTAAGTGTAGAATTCAAGAAAGTTCGAGGGTTTGCCCTACAACATTCATGTTTTGTCCGAACTCATTTGACCCATCGAAACCCATTGTTTCGCTGTTTTTTAGTCAATCGGGGGTATTGTCGTCATTTCGGAAAAATCTGCCTAAATTCTCAGTCGCCTTGGAATACGCCATATTTGGGCTCATTGGAAAGAGGATTTAAAGATTTAAATTTTGTCTTCTGCGTTGCGTTGATCGATGGTCCCGAAGATTGACTTTGACTTCATGTATGAGATACTTAAGTAGTAGGCACCACACCATATATATATATATATATATATATATGCTCCTATGAGAGATATCTCTCACCTTAAATGAGAGATTGTGTGGGGCCCTCACATCTATATCTAATCCCAACAAATTGATGTGAGGGTCCACACCTATTTCTCTCATATAAGGTGGGAGATATCTCTCATAAGAGCATCTCTTATATATATAAATATATATAGGGAGGCGGTCTTGAAAGGACCGTCCTTACGGTCCGTACCGTTTGGAATGCCCACTGGAGTTCACTTTATAACTCATCCAAATTGGCCACTCATTTATAACCACCTTATAAGAATTGAATCCCATGAATTTGCATGGATTTAGATGAACTAGACCGTTGGATTGAGGGTCAAATTTTTTTCTTTGATATAACGCTATTAAACTTGTGGACCATGAATGAAGGGGTTAGAGATATTAGATTGACTTCAAATTTGATATGTAAGTTGGCCCCACTTGAATCTTTCAGTCCCCCTTGTCCCATGACCAGTGGGGTATACATGGGGCTGGCTCTCCTAAGTTGAAGCTTAGCATAAGGCAAGTTCAATTGTGTAGTGGGACCCACGTGGGGATGGGGAATGGGGGGATTTCGATGACTCCCTGGGACCCTCCTCTTTGCAAAAAATCAGCCCGAACCGTGGTTTCTATCATCTCCATGTCGGCAACAAAAGTTTAATGGTTAACAATCCATTCATATTGGTACACAGTCGATCTAACAGTCCAGCAAATTCGGATTTAACCAAAAGTTAGTGGACATGTGCAATTTAGGAGAGTCGTGTGTTTGGTCCATTTGGATGAACCAAGGGTGGGCCCCAGAAGAGTTAGCTTACTGAGTCTTATCTTAAGCTTAAGCTTATATATTTATATATATATATATATATGACTATTTCCCATCATCTCTCTCATTTCTCTCCCTCATTTTTTCCAGCAATGCTCTAACAGCCCTTGTCCTCTCTATTTCACTCTCTCTCTCCTCTAAGCTTGGTCCTAGCCCTTGCTACTTTAAGGACTAAGGTTGCCACCAAAGTCTCCTCGATCTCTCCTCTCCATTGATGCCTCTTTCGAGCGAATCCACTTCCGAGAGCCCCTAGCTGGGACCATTTTCTTCTCATTTGACTTCTTAGAGGTAAGATATCTTCTCCATCTCTTATCTAGAGCTAGAGCAGGCCCTAGGGACTCTCCATGCTCACATGCATACCTTGTTTCCAACTCTTTCATGGATTTCTAATTTTCTAGGTAACTATGTTAGAAATTTGGGGTTTTTGTAATTACGCTTGTTCTCTTGGACTTGGCTTAGATTAGAGGTTAATTTGGGACCGCACAAACCCAAGGCAAGTGATTAATTTCAAGGATTTTGATATCTTTTCTTGTTTATAGCGATTCCATGCTTTAACTCAAGCTTTTCCTAGATTTTGTACCCATGCTTAGCTTATGATTTGAGCATTTAATTATGGTGTTTAGTAGCTCTAATTAGTGTTTATATCATGCCCAAATACTGCTCTAAGTGTAGTGTAAAAATCCCCAAAGGACGGGAAAGGAAAAGGGGAAAAAGGTTGGAGAAAACAGGCTTAGGTTGCCATGTCCGAGGGGCACTTGACAGGGGCCACAGTTAACCGTGGGCCATGTTTGACCACTTAAAGTTGGACTGTTTTTGGGTAGTTTGAGCCCCGGTTCTCCCTGATCCTTTCCAACTATTTTGAGGACTTTGTACACCAGTCTAAAGGGCCATTGTTTGCCCCCTCTAATGAGCCAATTAGGGGAAATTAAATTTGATTCTACGAGCTAGAATTGCATAACTTAGACTTAGAATTTTGGGACTATGATCCGGACTCAATCCTTGGACTGCGCATGAGTAGTTTGAGTTGTAAAACTCCTCTTGGATTGTCCGGAGGCATGTTTAAGCTTTTAATGAACCAAATGTATGTCCATTTAATGCCTAAGGATGCCCGTCACTTTAAGAACCACCAAATGCACAGATTCTGGACATTCGGACCTTAAATGCATGTGATGCGTTTCGTGAAGCCTTGGCATGTCAACGGCGGTCCCTAGACCTGAATTGGATGTTTAGGAGGCATTCCTCACTGGTTTGGTCAATCGACCTATTTTCTTATATGTTTATGTACTTGTTACTCGAATGCACGTCGTATGTTTATCTCTCTTGTAGACGTTGGCCACCCACTACCACCACTTCTGTACCCAGACTTAGAATGGATGGTTAGGTTTTGGAGGTTACGCTTGGGGGCGAATGTGCACTCATTGCCATTTTGATCCCTCAGGGTGACAGGATCCTAGGTTTAGGGTGTCATAAGGACGGCATAGTTGTCTTGATGTATGCACGTCCGTTCTCGTGCACCGGATCCGAAATTTACTCTTTCTATCTCTTTGGGACACCCCATTCCTTGTCGGAATGTTGTCCAACAGATTCCATACTTTAGGCTTGATTTCTAAAACCGTTTTCAACTTAATTAAAACTATTTTACTTGTTTTTACTTGAATTTACTTGATTTGTTAGATTTGGCCCATGCAACGTCCATTTAGTTCGTTTGGACACCCGAGGGACTACTCAATCTAATTAGATGGATTTGCTGGATTTGTCATGTCTGAGGGTAGTTTTCTCTATCCTAGCTACTGCCTCTGTGGTAGTGTCTGTTTGTCCTTGATTCTCGTGTCGGCTCCACTAGGCTTCGACCTTTACTTGGTTAGGCCAATGTAAGTTGGGGTTTGGATGATT
This sequence comes from Persea americana, assembly GCA_029852735.1. Taxonomy (NCBI): domain Eukaryota; kingdom Viridiplantae; phylum Streptophyta; class Magnoliopsida; order Laurales; family Lauraceae; genus Persea; species Persea americana. The sequence continues at coordinate 41,165,833 of CM056809.1, read as the reverse complement.
TTTTATTATGCAACTGGAGTTGGTTTATTTGTCAGCTCTTCGGTCAAGCCGCATGCAATTGTTAGTTAGCCGCTGCTCCTGCCATGCTGCACGGAGCCAAGGGCGTGCCTTGTCGTTTGCTTGCACTTGGCTCTATCGCGATCACATCGTTGCAACCATGACGGAGAACATAGCACTATGTGATTGCTGGTTTGTTTAGTTTATGATGGATAGTATAGATGTCCACTTATTTGATTTAGTACACGCATTTAAGTATTTGTATATGAATGATCTGCCTAGTTGTACTATCCTTTTTACTCTTAATATTAGCCTATTTATACTCTAATTTGCTGCAAATATATTATGATTTTGTTATTAATCACCTGCCAAATCATCATATCTGACCTTGCATTGTTGGTGCACAGATAACGACAAACGCTGGAACTGCCGTGAGCTGAATGTTAACTTAAGGGAAGTGACATTTTGTACTTTTGGGTTATTTTGGGTTGTATCAGTCTCTGTTGACCGTTCTTTTGGATATTGTAATTAAAACTCACTTTTGTGTAAATATTAAATGTTAATACTACACATGCCTTCTTATTTTCTGTTGTATTCTGATACTTGTTACATTTATTACATTGACTTTGTTATTGCTTGTATTTGATTTGCCACGTGCTTGCGCATAACCAGGCTTTTGAGGTTAGTTTGTTCGATCCTCCAAGCGGAAACCTGTGGGAAATTGCGTGCGTAGGCGTAAGTTTACCATCGTGCCCGTGGGCATAGGCGTGTCCCTCGAGGAATAGGCCGTATTTTGCTAATCCATTATTGGGGGGCGATAGGCATTGACCCGAATTGACTCATCAATGGAAAGGGTAATTTTGGAATTTCGCTGACAAGAACATTTGGAATGCCTAGGAGATAAGATGTCAAATCATATCATAAGTCCCCAACAAGTCCAATTCCTTGTCAGAAATTCCTTAACCAAACAGGTGTTTAGTTAAGAAATTTCTAGCAAGGAACTGGGCTGGTTGGGGCTTTTTGGTTCAAGGAATTTCTGACAAGGGATTGAGTTTGTTGGGGGTTTATGACATAATGCGAGATCTTGTACCTTGGGCATTCCAAATGCTTTGTTTGTTGCAAGAGCTCAATTTTTCAAACTATATGAAAAGGCACTTAGCCTTAGAAATTCCTAGAATTCTAGCATTCCAAATGATAGGGTTGAATTCAATTTGGCTTTGAGACATAAAGGCTGTTTGGTTAGAAGAATTGTGAGAATTCTTGTCTGGGGAATCAGGAGAATGCCAAATGCTCAACCCCCCTCTAGTAGCATTTGGAACTATGGGAATTCTTAAGGCTAAAAAAGTCTTTTCCAGTAGTTTGGAGTTTTGAATTCTTGTATCAAACCTTTTCTTGGTCCGACCTAGGTCCATTGGTATTAATGATTGGGAGAATGTGAGTGACAATCCTAGTAAAGCCTTCCAAAGCGAGCATTTGATAAGAATGTCCAGATCCCAAATTTTCACACCAATTATTAGGGCTTGTTTCTTTGTTAGAATTCCAGGAATTCTTGTCTAGGGAATATTTGAATTCCCAGATATAGTGGAGTTACTGGATGCTCCTTTGGGCTTGAGCATCCAGAAATTCCACCAAAATGCAAAGGAAGTAGAATTCCTGGATTCCCAAAGGTCAAAAGAGACCTTTCATATGGCTGGAATTCGGAAATGCTGGTGAAGAAATATGGAATTCATAAATTTCAGGGGATAGCCCGTCACATTATGTTCAGAAATCCTTGGACATGGTGAATTCCTGCCATAAAGTCCACTAAAGAAACAGGGCCTTCGAGTATCAATCATCGAGCGTATAGTATTTAGTAGCTCAAGACTTCACTTAGGAGTGCTTGTGGGCTGGGCCAGTATGCATTGGTATGGATTTTGTCTCCGTTTATAGGTCACCTGGCATATTTTAATGACCTAATCATTATATGGGTCTCATATGGGCCTATATTTCCTCGGGCCTCACCTGGCACAACATATTTACCACATGGGGTGTATATTTTTGGTATATGGGCTGGGCATGGGCTTGAGTTTCAGTCTCGCAGACAGGGTCCAACCTGAACATTACAATTACAGACCAAACTAAATCATCTAGGATTGGATAAGTCTTGCCTGAAGGAGCCCATCAGTGCTACTAATTCCACCAATGAATGAACCTTTGAGAGTTGCTTGAATGGCACTTTTTACATGTAGAGGAGGCATATTAAAGGGTGGAGAAGATTTGCAATCCCCGCCGTCCACGAAGTAGAACCCCTCGTGATTACATATCATGACAACCTTGACCCGCTTCCACTTGGAAATGTTCAAAATCTCCATCAATTTCACATTGATCAATGCATCAACCAAGAGATTAAACGACCATTTTTTTTTTTTTTTTTTGCTAGCGGAAGGTTCCCAACCCTTTGAGCTTGACAAATCCCTAAGGGCCCAGAGAGAACCCAGGTAAAACCCTTATGGCTCCCAGGTGGTAGCATTAGTGAACTCAACCTTTGGTTCCTGAAGAGGGGAAAACCAGGGATCAATCTAACTCCGGAAGAGAGAGAAACCGTGGTCCTGACCACCCGGCCAACCACCAATTTGCAAACCCGTAGGCAATACAAGATGAAATGCACTTGAATCTAGGTTTATTATAGCATTTCCTAAATGGAGAACCCCAAATATTCTTTGGATAAAGGTAAAAACCTTATAGTTCTTTCTTGATATATAGTTTCTTCCCTTTTTGGTAAAATATTAGTCTAACTAGAAAGAAGAAAAATGAAAAGACAAAAAATAAAACCAAACCAAGCTTAGGATCCCTCAATTTCAAAACCAACACATACAACACTAGAAAAGAATTTATTTCCTATGTAGACTTTGACTAGGCATTTATAGGCATGGATTAAAATAGCTTACATAGTGGTTGCTATATCTTGAACGTTACTCTAAATTGAATTTATTGCCTCTCACACCTGTGATGGCCCTACAAAGGCATGGTGACTGCTATGAATGCTATTGACGCTATGTACTGCTACAATTACAACTGCTTTCTATCTTCTTTAAAATCTTTCTTTTATTCTTCTTTCCAAACAACATTTATACACACCCTTTTTAACCTTTTTTGCTTCTGAATTGAGCCGACACATAGAGTTCCTCTCAAGGGCTATATGAAGCTGGAGACCTTGTTCATACATTTTCACTTTGCCTCTTTATACATTTTCAAGCTGGAGACCTTGTCACTTTGCCTCTTTATACATTTTCAAACATCAAAGAAGCTATATGAAGCTGTATCAGACCACGATGGGCAAAATTGCTTCAAGCATCAGATATTCTCGAAATCATCTGAAAACTTCAAGATCCTTCAAAATAGCTTTGGGAAGTGTACACTGGAAGTTTTAGGCCATTTCAACATCATTTGACCTGACTCCACTCTTCTTGCGACCAAACAGGAGCTCTCAGCGACGGCGAAGTTGGAGACCTTGTTTCACAAAACGGAGCATACAATTGGTCTCAAAACACCACTTCATATACTTTTTTGTTTCTGTGTCTTGGCTAGTGGGTCTCCTTTGTCTAATTCTTGAGGTGGGTTTTGGGTCCTATCCTATGATATGCATTGGTTTTCAAATTGGGATGTATCTTAGCTTCATTTTGTTGTAAAATCTTAAAGTGGGTTTATGTGGAAATTAGGTTTATTGCACTTATTCTCTATCACCATGAATTGGTGGTCTTGGGACCCACGGTACTCACTCCCTGTATCATAACAATCTAATAGAGACAGATCGCTTGCAGAAGGCCTAAAACCCAAGGCCCAATCTGGTGAAATCCATTTTCCTTCTCCCATTAAGACCAAATACACTTCAAGGTCCTATATGATGAAATCAATCGATTCTCTGCCCCTTAAAACCATTGCTGAAGGAGAGCTCAATCGCTCTTCCTGCAATGTTGCAATTACCATCTATCATCATATCATGTTTTGCTTCATCCTCAATGGTCTTTCCTTTGGCGAAATTCAACAGTATCCTTATAAACAAGAGAAATGGCATCAACACAAGGGAGGAGTCGAGCTTAAAGCCGCTTCCATTGAGCTTCGGTGTGGAGACCGTCAATCTCGATGGCAATCTTGTGAGAAGGGCTGCCCCCAGTGTCGCAGATCTAGGTCGTTTGCCGTTCAAATCTGGTCTCCTCTGAAGTGCAAAGTGCTGATTCAATGCCAATTTGTTTGGTGGTGGTTGGCAACTTGTTTGTTGTCATCTCTTGCTTCTATTGCCTCTAGAAAATTGCAGCTTTTTTGTCTTAGGCAGAGAACAAATGAATGAGTTTGTTATCAAGTTTTGAAGGGGATTTAGTTATGTGAATTTCAGGGATGAAGGGCGAGAGTTCTATATGGTTTTTCTATTGGTTTTAGCACCGGTGAGTAAATTGTGGTTTTCCCATGATCATATGATAGAGTCTGCTATTTGGCATTCATATTGTGTGATTGTAACTAATTGTAAATCAATTTTATTCGATTTTGACAGTAGTTAGCGTGCAAATCATGACATCTTTTAATGGTAATTGTGGTGGGTGGGTGGATTTTGAAATGGTTTGGGCTGGGTTTGGATCAGAACCAGGTCAGCCTACGAAAACAGCCCAACCTGAAAAGAGGGACTGAGTTAGAGAGCGCTGGGACAGCTGGCAGGAGAAGGAGGACCGGGACTGAAGGGAACCATATCCCACGATGATGAACAACGATCGACCCACATGCCATGATTTGCAGGTTCAGAACATGAGCTAACAACCATAAAAAATTCAGGTGAGAATCACATAAATAAGGGAAAATCGAATGAAAGAGGTACGCCTGGAATTCTCACCCAATCTGGATTCACAAATTTTCTTAGTCTCCATTATTGACTTAAGCATCAGAAAGACCTCGGTTGGACCTTTCGACCGAGTCTACACTCTATTTGATTTTGGAATAGGGAACCCACCCAGAGAATCTTGCTGGAGAGAAGAAGGAAGAGTGACACAGCCCAAGACTTCTAACATTAGCAAGTCGAGCCGACCTACCCATCTTCAATCCACACAAATTTTGACTTCACAGTAATAATTACTGAAATACTGGTATTTGTTTGTATGGGCTTGTTTGGACATTCTTTGTGTGAACATAGTTGTCTTAGAAAGCGAAGAATACGAGACAAATGATTTGGTTATTTGGTATTTAAGGCGGATTCGTTGTGCCACATTCAGGAATGAAGGGTGAGATGCTATTATGTTTTTTGTCATGATCTTAGCAATAGAGGAGTGGGTCGCGGTTTCCCAGTGATTATGTGATAAGAGTCTGTGCTGCCTGGTATTCCTATGGTATAAATGTACTTACCCATGAGGTCGTGGTTTCCCACTAATTATGTGATAAGAGTCCGTGCTGCCTAGTATTCCTATGGTATAATTGTACTTACCCATAACTCACATATTCTAGCCATTCTTGGTTCTAGCGTCATCCCCACACCCCCACTTAAGAGCTGCTAATCCCACATCCTAAGAGGGAGAGGGAGAGTGGGCAGCAGTACCGAGCAGGGAGAGGGAGAGAGAGCGGCGAACAAGGCGGCAGGGATAGGGAGGGAAAGGGAGAGAGATAAAGAAAGAGGGAGAGGGAGAGTGGGTGGAGGCGGCGAAGAGGGAGAAAAAGAGAGGGAGCAGGAGAGGGAGAGAAGGCCGAGTGAAAGTTGGGGGAGGAGTGGACTAAGAAATTGAGGGTGGAGGGTTTTGGGTATTTTGGGAAAAAATGGGTGTAGAGAGAACCTTTAGAGGTTTTTTTTTTTTACTAATTTGAGGTGTGTCGAGAGAAGGGATGTGCTCTCAAAAGTTTGGGTTGTGGTATTAGCAGCTCTCCCCCACCCTCGAATTACCACCATTGTTGCTGCACCTATGCACAAGGGCTTAAATAAAGGGAACTTTTTTGTTGACACAAAAAATGTCACTCTGCCTCTTCATACATTTTTCAAACATCAAGAAGCTACATGAAGTTGTATTCGACCACAACAGACAATACTATTTCAAGTATCAGATCTTGTCAGAATCATCCAAAAACTTCAAGATCCTTCAAAACAATCATAATAAGAGTACACATGAAGTTTCGGGTCATTTCGACATTATTTGACCTAACTTCACTCTTTCAACAGCTGAACACGAACTCCCGATTGAGGTAAAACTGGAGGCCTTATTTAACAAAACAGAGCATACTCTTAGCCTCAAAATGCCACTAGAAAGCTCTACATCAAGTTGTAGGCCATTCCGATACCGTTTGGCCCAAAAAGCAAAAGTCGCAGCAAAGTCAACTCTCCTGGCAGCGACAACGGCGAGGACATTAAATCTTCAATCGGAGCCTATGGATAGTTTTAAAATACTTCCAATAGGCTCTATGTCAAATTTTAGGTCAAACCGAAAATGTTTGACCCAACATCAACACTCAAACACCAAAACCAATATTACCCATGAAGCTTCACCTCAAATTTAGGTCATTCTGACATCGTTTGACATAGTTTTGGCTTCTAACGGCAAATTGGCACCTCCACATGACATCGGCTTTCCCGGATAATCAGAAACTTTGCTCCCTGATATGCACGGCTTTTCATCAAGTTTTCTACAGGGAAATCATGCCAAAATATGTAAAAAAATACCAAGAAAAATGTCTAAGAAGAAAAAAGTGGAAAAAACCAAAAGACAGCCAAAAAACGGCGACCAAAAGGGGCAAAAAGCCCCATAGTTGGCTGCAACCCTGGAAATCCGGGTCGTCGGATTTTCGCCAAAAACCCAGTTTTGGGTCCCTTTTCGCGTTTCGAGTTATTTGGCCTCTGTGATTTTCCAAAAAAACTGATTTTCGGGGTACAAAATCCGTTGATCTTCGACAACAACATGGATTCGCCGTTAAAATCATGAGTTCATCATCGGAGGCTTCGAAATCGCCAACCGTCGGAGTAAGAAAGCATACTTTCTGCCCAGCCGATCGAGAAATCGACAAGACAGATGGTACTGGTTCACTAGTAGCAATTAATGTCTGAAATTGCATGATCATCGGACAACAATCTGTATGAAAGATCCACCAGCGATTAAGGCTTCTTACATCGAGGGTAGAATTTCAAAAGACGTGGCGCAGCCCTCGACTCTTCAAGTACTTCGGCAACCACTTAATGTGGTTAATGACCTATTTTTATGACAAATGAATGTGGTTGATTACTCATAATTGTGGACGGCCCAATCAGAAGCCAAGGAGTGAGAGTTACAGGTCAAACACAATAATGACATTAAATTATGTAGCTCCCATCATGAAGTTTAAATGCAATTAAAGGCCCATTATTCTCCAACGGCCAATCAAAACTCAAGAAAAAGGAGTTACAAAAAACATAAATGAAAATGTGTAAGTCCTCCCATCATGAAGCATTAATGCAATTAATGCATTTAAAGCCAATAAACTCCCCCCATAGCCACCAAAAGCCTATAAAAAGAGATTATTTCCAACATCCCCGGGCATGATGTACACAACGTGCAAATCCTAGAAAAAACTTTGCAACATTGCTACGACACTCCAACGACGATCTCTACTCCGTTGAAGAAGTTCTACAGCGACCACTATAAGGTGACCAAAGTCCATTGGGGGTCACCCCCCAAAGCCCTCTCATTCTGTCTCTATGGCTATACGTGGCTTTTCAACCCGTCTACTTATATTTTTATTGAATATAGGTAGGGATGTCAAATGGGCCGGCACCGTGATGAGTTTACAAAAGTTACGCTTTTATAACATTATTTTATGAGTTTTCAAAGATAAAAGAACTCAAAACACTGTTTTTCGCATAAAAATCATAATTTTCCTCCCCATTATGCTTGCCTCGTATTTTTTTTTCATTATAGATGGCCCATTTGTATGCATTTATATGAGTTCCAATAGCTTCCATACAAAATATGTTCGAAAATACTCTCAATTATGTTAATTTCTCTTTGTAGGTGTTAATGAAGATTAATTTGAAGATTAAAATTGATATTCAAGAGTTAAAGAGAGTAAGGATAAGTTTGAAAGGCAATTGGACGAAAAAATGACAAAGTTAGGCCAATAATAAGAAGAAAAGTAATAGACCAGGGTTGCTATTTCGACAATATCTTTTTACTTGGGTGTCCGGTTGAGGTGATATCAGAAGCATTGGAAAGCTTGTTTAAAGATCTACAAATCCTATTTCAGAATATTTTTCCTAATTCGGGCGTTTCACTATATAAGGAAGGGAGCTCTATGCATTAAATACAAAAATAAGGAGAGCCTCCTCCTCTTTACTTAAGCTATTCATGTAATCGAGAGCAATTGAAGAGAGAAAGTGATGAAAGATTTGTAATAATTGAAGATTTGGTATGGAAATGAAAGCTTTGTCTTCTCTAATAGGTGGCTAATCCATTTAATTGGATCTTCGAGATGAAGCTAAGTTGATGCTATTCCTTTTGCTTATGCTCTTTATCTTAATTTGCTTGTTTATGTGCTTAACATGTTAGAATAGATTTATCTTCATTGCATTGTGCAACCTTTCATGCTTATTTTCTATCCTAGCATTCCTTTTTACTATCTATGCTTAGGTTCAATAAATTATGCTTGGGATTTAATACATTTTGATAGTTTATGCTTACTTTTGATAGATAGTCATTAGGAATCTTTTATTTTATGAAGATAAAAAAGTCTTGGCAATTAAATTGTTAATTTCTATTTTAGAGTTTTAAAGTTATATTTTTTAAATCTAAGCATTGATTTGTCATTAGATTTGAGTATTTGTTTGGGAAAAGAGAAAAGCATTAGTATTGGATTAGTGTCACTTGGTGGATTCTAGATGGTTCAATCTATCCATTAGTATTGATTGTTGTTTATTTTACTTACTTTAGTTTGATTCTATTCACATTGCCACACACTTATTCACTTATTTTAATTCTCACACTCCATTTCTCTATTCACGCCATCAATTCCACCTTTGATTTTACACTACTTTAGCACATTTCTTTATCTCCATCCACTCATTTTCTATCTTTCACTTGTTATTTTCACACTTATACACTTGATATATCTAACGTTGCTCCATTATTCTTGTATTGACCTTGTTATTTTGTTTTTGTTATTAACTCGTTACTAACATTATTCTTGGTTTGTTCTCACTTGAGTTTTTATATTTTTACTAACATATCTTTGTTATCTAGTTTATTGTTTTCTTTTAGTTTGCATTTTTTATTTCCCTCGTTATTATCTTATTTTTTGTTTTCATTGGTTTTATTCTCTTCATTTGCATTTGTTAGCTATGTTTGAGTTGATATTCTTTTTCATTAATCATTGTTATTTTCTTTGTAACGATCCTCGTGGGAACGATATTCAGACTTCCATAGTCTACATTACTTGAGACAACTGTATACTTGCGGGATTTGCAACACACGGCTCCCCTAAATCTCACCCTGAGCGGGCCATGGGCTGGGTCGGCATGGCCCGCTAGGGATTTACCCTGGCCAGACACGACCCGCCGCGGGCTGTGCCTCTGTGCCGGGCGTGCTCCGCATGCCTCTTTAATTTTTTTATTCTTTTCGCCTTTTTGGTATTAAAATTAAAAATTAGAATACAAGAACGAAGAATGACAAAGATATTTAAGTGGTTTGGTCAAACTCGACCTACTCCACTGAGAAGAGAACCATTTGAATCTTAACTTCATGAAGGTTTGTAAATAGGATTACCTTCAAAACCTTACAGTCTTTTTAGAGAAAAAAGAACTTCTATATTTACAAATTATAATGAATGAAAAGTAAATATTCAGATGTGCAGTCCACTAATGTATTCTGCTAGATCATTTGAAAGCCCATTTAATCTTGTCTCTTGATGACTTGATCTTTCGCACTTCAAAAACTTCTTAGAGAGAGTAAAATAGTTGTACGCTTTGAGAGAGAGACAAAGAGTGTATAGACAGTGAGAGAATTATATAAATTGGTCAGAAATGAAAATGGGAGGGTTAGAGTATTTATGGACTTCGTAAAATTGAAAATGACACAATACCTTTATATGACCGTTTTATAGCTGTTTGGGTGGGGTAAAATGGACAATTTAAAAAAAGATATCCGTTTTTGGGCGGGCTAGGCTAACCGTGCCTGGTGGGTCGACCGTTAAGGATGAGTTGGCCCCGTAACAAGCTGTGCCTGTTCCCTCGGCCCATCATGGGTTGTGCCGTGCTGCGGGCCGTTGACTGGCAGGCTGAACCGAAATGGATTAGCCCGACCCATTTGACATCTCTAGATATAGGACCTCCTCTTAGTCTTTCTTCTCTAAATATCTGAAGCTCAAGCCGCTAACAGAATCAGAGGCATCATTTGTTATCATCTGAAGGATGACGGCAAAGTCCAAGACATGATTTGCGATCGTCAATCTGAACGAGTCACCACAGCCTCCTATGAAATTAGATTTTCCTTTCTTCCTTTTTCATTGTATTTTGTATTTTTTAAAGAGATAAAAAAAATCACAACTTTTGTCTTTTCTTTTTATAAGAATTGTAAATTGCCTTTTACGGCAAAAACATTGCCTTTTATGGCAAACAAATGAAAATCGCCTTTCATGGCATCAAAATTTAAATCATGTCTCTTTTTTTAACACATATGCAATGAAAGTTAGAAAAAAGTTAATTTTCTTTTCTACTTATGAAGATGGGTCCATGAACTACCACTTTTTAATTCCAAGTAGAGTAGAAAATTTGGCATACCCATACAAAAAAGTTGATGTTCGCTTTGTCTCCTATCACGAAAGGATTGGACCACACAGATTCTCACATCTGCAAACCACGATAGTCTCATGAACAAAAAAAAAAAGCGAGCCAATCATTTTTCATTTTATTACAAAAACTAATAGTCATTAGTTTCATCGTTAGAATAGGTAGGTTGTTGTAAAACTTCAAAATACTTGGGCTTTTTGAAGATTATCCGGAAATACAAGGGCTTTTTACTTTAAAAAAGAAAAAAAAAACTCTACCATATATGGTATCGATCTAGTGTGCAACTTGCGTACTAGATTAGTGTGCACACCTCAAAGTGGGACCCCACCTGGGGCTGAAACCCAAAGGGATTGAAAGATCTTGGGGCCTTTATCTGTGCAAAAAATAAGCCCCAACTCTAAACCATATCATCTCCATTCGAGGCCCATAAGTTTAACAGTCTACAATCCTTTCAAATGGGTGTGCAGTAAGTCCAACGGTCCATTCCATTTGGATGGGTGCAAACCCTGAGGAACATGTAAAATTCAGGGTTTGTGTGGTCCAGTTGGATGGACCATCAGCTGGATTCCACCTCCAATGCGCACTGGGCAAACTTGATAACCATTATCTCTCTCTGTCTCTCTCTCTCTCTCTCTCTCTATATATATATATGGGGGACATTCATGTGCATCTATCCCTCACCATAGGGTGAGGGCACTTTCCTTTTTTGCACATAAATCTCCATTTTGTACTTCACCCTATCTATATATATATATATATATTTATATCATAAACCAGTTGATGTTCATCTATGTCTAGATGCTTCTTTTTTCGAAAGCTGCACCATGTATTCCCCAACGTCCTGGTGAGTGGCAACAATATATGACTTCAATCAAGATGAGTAAAACCTCCAAGCCCTCAAATACAAGGAACCCCATCATCCGTTGTAGAATTATTGTTTGTTAATTAACTTAAACAGATCTACTTCAAACGGATAAGATTTCCCAAACAGACCCTACGTGAAAAACGAGTTCTTACTCTAATCACTGTGACTAAATAAGTATGTATCCTTCGCTGGCATATGCTGTCCCAAAAACGACCGAGTTGAGGTTATTTAAACATTTATGTACGCTGACTGATAGTAAGCTCAACCGAGTGTAAGTTGATGCCAAACAGAATTTGATTTCGTGCCTAGGACGAATAGACTTGTGTAAAAGGATTATTAATCACCATTTCATAATAATACTTCTAACCGACCCTGGTAATGAGATCACATTGTGAGGGCACCACAACTGTTTCCATAATGGCACACATTTCTATTGTTCAACACAAATGAACATTCTCTCGTCTTCAAATTGAGATTTAGATGTCTGGGAGCTTCTATGGGCACCGCACTTTTCTCTCTCCCTACCACAAAAGAAAAAACAAAAATTCCTAAACTACCCCTCTCTCCCTCTCCCGACCCTACCCTCTTCCCTCCCTCATCCTCTTCCCGACCCTACCCTCTTCCCTCCCTCATCCTCTCTCCCTTCCCCACTCCTAGTCCCCCACCCCCCACAACAAGTCTCCGGCTACCGGCCGTTCTCCCTAAAGGGGCGCCGGGGGGTTGGGGGGGGGGGGGGGGTGTTCTGGTTTAGAAATTTCATTTTTGTCTTGCAGTGCGGTGGGGAAAAAAAACTCCGGTGCCAATAGAAGCTCCCCTCTTATATTTTAGTAATGTGCCAACTATGAGGAAATAATAAAGCTTAGAATTTGCCTCTTTTTTAAAGCAGAATCCACAATTACCACCATAGAGCTATATCATCAACCAACTGGACATGCCTAGCTAACTTGTGAGTCACTGCATTCTCGACTCGACTTGCATGTTGTACTTCAATCTTATGAAAACATTTCAATATTACTTTTATCTCCTCAAACAAAGGTCCCAAACTGGACCTATTCAGAGAGGTGGAATTCACTCCTTCCCCTTCGAGGATACGATCCTTCACACCTATATTGCAAATCACCTGAAGACCTCAAGTGCAGCTAGAGCCTCCACATTATCACCACCTTCCACCTCATTTTCTAATGTGCTCCCATTCTCAAACAAGGCCCCATCAACAAAAAGTTTGCCTCTTAGATCGATAAAAATAATAGTCATGAAAATTCCCATTTTCTTGTTGCCAAGTCTTAATAGCATTGCCGTACAAATCTTGCTTTAAAGCATAACGAAAAGATAATCATCACAAAATGAGATTTTAAGGCCACTAATCTGTCTTAAAAATATTCATACAAATTAACAAAATAAAGCATAAAAATAACTCAAACCATAAAAGAAAAAAGAACTCAATATTTAGAGACCCAAGACAAGTTACTATGTGCATCTGAATTAAAAGACATATTAGCCCTCACCTGGATAGAATCTAATGATATACTGGGTCCATGGCTTCCCTGTCCCTAGGATAGAATAGCTTTCCCTTGAAAGTGTTGGATCAGATGCCATACGCACATGATCAAAGCCAACAACAAACACAATGAGAAAGATGAAGAATAAGACTCAAAGCAAAAAGATAAAAAAAATAATAATAAAACATAAAATATAACTCAGAACAAAAGGATTGAAGATTCATAAAATAAAGCCTAAAAAAGATTCACTCAAATCTTCAAGGAAAAAGATCTCAACATGCAGAGATACAAGACATGTTAAAGCCCGTTGCTGTCTAAAGACATTAGCCCTTACCCGGATAGAACCCGTTGATGCGCTGGGGTCATGGCTTCTCTCCTCAGTCCCCAGGATACAGTAGTAGCTTCCCTCAGGTGATTGCTCAAATATGGCACAGAGAAGATCAAAGCACGGGAACACAAAAATGACATCATGATTCGGCCAAAAATCTCAAAGCACAAACATCAAACATCAAAAAAGCCCGTTGCTGTCTAAAGACATTAGCCCTTACCTGGATACAACCCATTGATGCGCTGGGGCCATGGCTTCTCTCCTCAGTCCCCAGGATACAGTAGTAGCTTCCCTCAGGTGATTGCTCAAATATGGCACGGGGAAGATCAAAGCACAGGAACACAAAAATGCCACCATGATTCAGCCAAAAATCTCAAAGCACAAACATCAAAAGAAAGACAGGAGACTAATGACAAGCTTTTTATGGGAGAAGATTTTTATGGGTAAATTAATATGGTACAATAAGGCATAGAGAAAGAAGACTAAGGTACATTGTGAATGGTTTCCCCAGGAAGCCACACCACTAGGGACACATGGCACTCATTGGTTGTACAACAGTGAGGAAATCAAAGCTGTCCCATAAGCTGTAGGAGCAATTTGATACCAATAAGGAAAGAAGACAGAGAGGAGAAAACATGTGAGCACCAGAAGGTTCACCATCATGGAGACTGGGGAATTAGGAACATGCACATGTCTACATAAGCATTCATGCACATCATTCTATGCCATATCATGTCTACAACTCTACTTGACTAAGCATGGCTCACATGCATATGCAAGTTTGTATGCATTTCCCTCAACGCCTATACAAGCATCTCTATTTTTCGCTTGCTTTACAAACTTATATAAGCAAAGGAACATATATAAAGGGCTTTCTACTTTCGTAAGTTTTTCATGTGGGACTCACTACATACAGCCCACACCTCCACACGAAAGAAACATAAAGAAAAGACAACGAAAAGCAAAAAATTTCGTATGCTTTAAGTCTATCTAAAAGCAACATAATTCAGGTAGTGTTAAATGTTTTCGTATTGATAGCCAACCACAGTTCAAGGAATAACTCCTGTCCATAGAATTCTATGTATAACATTATGGTGATTAACAATTCAAGAACCTATTCATTCATAAATTTCAAGTTTTCTGCTTTCTAATTAATAAATAAACATTTTATAAGATGATTATAGAAGTCAAATAGGTCATTCAAGATCTCTCATCCAATCTACCTGTGGTTGGCATATGAACTCTTCTTTTTCACTCAATCCATTTTACAGCCATGTTCTCTATAACTCGACAATCTATCATGTTTTCCCTCAGAATTTCATTCGAAGCCTTCATCAGTCTTCCTCTAGTTCTATCATTCAAGATCTATCTTTAAAATAATTATGCCAGTTGTTTATGAGGGCTTACAGGAATAGCCAAAAGCAAATCTACCCCTGCCTGACACTGTTCTCAGTTTCCGTCAGTTAAGTCACAGTAACATGAAGGGTACCGATGCCTTACCATTTCATACTGGCCTTTTATGTAAAGAAATGGTTGTAGGTATCATAACACGATAATTAAGTCGCCCTTCCCCTTATCAGCTACATATGTTCTTTCTTTCATTTTTCCTGCATTATTTCACATGATTATCATAAAAATGTTGGAAAATCAGATGTTTCTTGCATTTGTTCCATGCATTGTTTGTGGCATCCATTCCCTTCAATTGATTTTTCGAAACATACTCCTGCATGAATTTCTCAACCATGCAACTATGGGCAATATTCACCAAGTGCAGTATGCAAATTCAGGTTGAGTAAATATTTGATGTTTTTCACCTTTGCTGCATATTTAGTTGATGCAATGAATATTATAAGTCATAAACATACTGCCTCTATCGATTGTAGCCAACTACAACATAGTTGGGACAAGGCTTTTATGATTATGATGATTGCATATCTCCCTCCCTCTCTCTCAATGGACCATTAATCAATCAATTATGACTTCTTATAATGCACACAGAATTAGTTCAAGAACTATGTGTTCCCTGTTTGAAAATACTCAGCATGCCCTAGTCATAAATATTCAAAATAAATGACTAAGGAAAAGTTTCTGATTGTTTTAGAGAAATACGAGAGCAGCATCTGAAGACTGAAAACGATTGATCTCCTCGAAAGATATAAAAATTATGCAGATGTGCCAAGAGAAAATGACATCAGAATCTAGAAAATGGTATGAAATATCATTCTAGGAGCTACTAGATATGTATTAACTATGAAAATGTGATATATAAATGATATAAAGCAAATATATGACACTTAATTGGTAATTAACCAATAAAAAAAGAAAAAAAGAACAATTAAAACAGAACCCATTAAGAGTTAGTTGGGCAAATGACCAATGGTCATAATAATGTCATAGTTCAACCAAAATCTGCATAGATTTAACTTCCTACCAGTGTTCCTATAAGCATGAGGGACATACACATCAAGGCTTTCCACAGGGTGAGGCATCCCAAGAAAAAGACCAAGGGCTCATCTCTAAGGCATGCCTGGCATTTGGAGCTTATGCCTCATTATGAGGCATATCTGAGACATACGCCATAAACTAATGATGTGCTTTAGTCACATTCCATATTGGCACATATATGTCTCTTTTAACACACCTTGTTTCTAAGAAGAAGAAGAAGCAAATTACAAATGGTTTTACTCATTATAAGGCTCAAAAGTTAAATCAGTAAACTACAACTACTTTTGATTTACATTAGCATACTGTATATTCCATGTAATTATTTATTTATTAATAAAAAGCATGTGTCTCAGGCTTTGGTCAGTTGGACCAATTTGGATCTCAAGCAATTCATAACTCAATTTATCAAAATATTTGATTCATAGATTGAGACACTAAACAAGGCCGTGCAGGGAAGTAAAGTAAAAAACCAGATTTAACACATTGGTTAAGGCTCAAATGATGATGCTGAAGGTAATCATTAGCTCATTCCCGTTCACACCATCCAATTCTCATCAAAACGGCTATCCCTCCATACAAATTAATGCATAATTCTAAAATTTTTCTTTTCTCAAATGATTTATCTAGGTACTTTATGAAGGACCAAACAATTAATACTCACCAAAACATTAACCTTGCAACAGTGTCCATTACTAACTAAATTTCTACCAAATCACATGTGGTTTGAATTCAAATGTATATCACAATGTGCAATAGGAATCCACCTCAATTACAGTCACAGCACTCTTAAAAGTATAATTAATCATCACTTAGTTACAATTAAACCATTTATTATAGAGCCCTATCATTCAATCACAGAATTTTTCCAATTCCATCTGTAACGGATGCAGGAACTGAGAATTTAATTGCACAATTTGATTTGTTTTGCAGCTTCACTTATCCAAACCTAGGGGGGAAAAGAGAGGAAACAGGAAACATTTGTATTTTGCATGGAAAATGAGTTTCTTGGTAAGTATAAACCTTGAAACAAAATAAACCTCTTTTACATTTAGCCAATCCCAAAGAATAAAACACATCTCCATCAAATAGACAAAACTATACTAGAAAAAGCTCAATTATATATTATCATATTTATTGATTGCACGATGGACAATTTACAGAAAGCAAACTATAAATAAAAACCCAAACAGAGACAGAACAAAAGCAAGAGACTCGAGATACGAAATAAAGAAGATTCAGACAATCAAACCTACAAGGCAGCACAAGCCACCACGCGTGCCAACAACTCCTTCCAGTGCACACACCTCTCCAACAAGTTCAATTTCTTCCAAATTCTAGATGCCATTGTCCAATACTCTACTAAGATCAAACAAGAGAGGATCCGATCGATCTCGCTCAAGATGCGAGCTGAGCAAGATCAATTGCAAGGGCATGGGCATGGGCATGGGCAAGGGCAAAAGCGAGGATCCAATCCATTTAGGGGCGGGGGGCCAGCAAACTCTTAATAATTATCATTTTCATTTACAACGCTGGTGCTAGTCAGTCAGTCAGTCATACTTCTCCCTCCATGAGTAGACGAGGAAGAAGACCCAAGAAAGGCTGAGGACAAAGTCCCCGACGAGCTGGCGAGGCCAATCGCGCGCGAGGTCCTCGAGGCGCCGCTCGAAGTAGATGCGCCAGAGAGCCATGGAGAAGTGGAGGAGGATGCAGCCCTTGGCGAAGAAGATCTGAAAGTCACGATCCCTGACGAAGGCGACCATGAAGAGGAGGAACCCAATCACACAGAGCAGCAGCCCAGCGAAAGAGTCTGAGGTCTGAATCAGTAGCTGGTCGTGCGGCGTCGAGCCCAGGAGCTTACTTGCCGTCTCGCTTCCATGCCCGATAGCTGATATCTCCTTGAGATAGAACATCATCAGCGCACCGCACGTCGTAGCGATCAGCGAATGCAGGAGACAGATCGCAAAGAAAGCCGACCCTCCCATCTATCAATCTAAATCTAAATCTAAATCTAACCCTTCCAGATCGGATGAGGAGGATTCAGATTCAGAATCAGATTTCTTCGTATTTAGGTCGGGGGAGAGAGAGGGGAGGAAGGAGCTCCAGAGTAAAACAAAAAAAGATAGCGCCCACCTGTAAACCTAATTGAACCGATCCAAAACAGTCGGGAACGGGGGAATAGCGCTATGTCCTTTGTTGAGATCGGAACATTTCGGATTGGATTTCTTGGGATTTCATCTTTGGAAACAGGAAATCGGATAATATCTACATACCCAAAAAAGGGTGGAGGTGGAGGAGGGAAAGAGAGCTTGGGGTTTGGCGATTTGCAACGTGATGGAAGGAGTAATTTGAGTTGTGGTGAGCGGATTGGTATGGGTGTCGTTGCTCTGTTCGATGCATCATCACATTATTCTTATGTGTCACTGTGAAAGAAATATAATATATTATTATTATCCTATATGGTTAATGTGGATGTGGGGAACTGGGGCATCATTATCCGCCGCAACAGGGAAACTGTGTGCTTCAGATGATACTTAGCCTGTTTTTAGTAAAATTTACTTTATTAGTGAAGTGAACACAAAGCGTTAGTTCCAGTGACAAGGAAAAAAGGGCAAGGTCTAACAAAAAAAACACTAAATTTATGAAAGGATCTTTTTCAACCAATTAAAATGTAAGAAAAAATCTATCTCTCATGGCAATAAATGATAAAACAAAAAATTTTACCAAAAAAGTAAAAAATCTACATTCTCATGTATGCACAGCATTCACTGGAATAACCGCCTTGGAAAAAACTAAATTAATGGAAAAAATTCACTGGAATAACTGCCTCTTCTAGGGATCTTGGTATTCACCTGATCGTTAAATGGGATCTAAATTAGATGCGATCATTGTTTTGGAGCTCATCATGGATAGTTCAGAATCACATGGCTTTTGCATTCCAGCGTCAATACTCGAATGGGCGAACACCATAATTCATGAAAATGCGGTATTATATCTGCCATATCGGTTGTAAGCACTTCGGGAGGCCTACGATAGCTCGAAATTTGGACATGAATTAAAAATCATGAAAATCATAAATAAGAATACTTAACTTAAGAGCTTTTCGTAAATATGTCGTTTGGAGTCTTCGTTCTTCTTTTTTTTTTTTTTTCATTTCTTACTATGCATTTGGAAGCTTGTTGTTTTCCCGACATTGACGACATGACAAACACTCTTTGCTCTTTGAATCTGGCTTATCGTTCAATCTTTCGTTATCATTTTGCCTGTGGGTTCCACCTTTGATGCCTTCACGGATGTCCTTGAAACTTGCACTGAAAAGATACTAAAAGAGATCTTACATCTCACTTTGTTAGTATCCGGTCGATCAAAGAATATGGATTTTTTTAATGAAATCTTTAATTTTATTTTATGAATGGAAATGATATGAAGTGTAATGGAATATCACTAAATACATGAAACGATGCTAGATGCTATGTTTTATGCAATGAGATGCTATGTGGAAAGCTTCAATGCCAAAGAATGTATCGCCCAAAGTCTCAAATCAAATGAAGACCGTTTGGATCAAAATCCAAGAAAACACTGACCGAAGACAACAATTATGTAGATAGTGTTCGACTAGTCGAGCATTGTGGACATTGTACCAAAAGTCTCAAATCCAATAAAGACCGTTTGGATCAAAATCCAAGAAAAAACCAATAGCATACAACAATTATGTAGACGGTGTTCGACTAGTCGGGCATTGTGGACATTGTGCTAGAATTCTCAAATCAAATGAAGACTGTTTGGATCAAAATCCAAGATAAAACTAACACAATACAACAATCATGTAGACGGTGTTCGACTAGTCGGAGGACAATGCGGACATTGTGCCAGAGAGCACATGTTTGCATCCCTTTTCAGACTCATATATTCTCAAACTGCTCTAACCACTTCAAAGACCTATAAATACCGCCCTTGTCCATGCATTTGAAAAAGACAGGCGAAAGATTGTAGAGAAATCTCGAAGGACCAAGCCTCCACTCCTCCAAGACTAAAACCTCCCCCTTAAATTTCCAATAACTACCTTCTCCAAAGGTGAGACTTTGCCCACAACTCTATATAAACCTCTCAAACCTCTAAAATTGGTGCTTACCCTCCAAAGTGTTCCTCCAAAACATGAAACCAAGCATCTATGGTTATTTACCAACTATTTTACACCTTAAGTCCATGAGTCTCATGATTCGCGTTGTCTTTCTTACTTAAAGGAGTATGAATTCCCTTGACTACAAATGGTATTGTTGTGCATGCCACTTAGGCCTCTTTCTAGATTGTCACTTTTGCCCTATATCGACACAACCTCGGACAATTCGTTGGCACCAGCACTGATAACTTTCTTGGGTTTACACATATGCAACTCTTGATGAACAA
Organism: Persea americana; assembly: GCA_029852735.1. Taxonomy (NCBI): domain Eukaryota; kingdom Viridiplantae; phylum Streptophyta; class Magnoliopsida; order Laurales; family Lauraceae; genus Persea; species Persea americana. Next base: position 41,145,539 of record CM056809.1, on the reverse strand, counting down.
GTGATAAATCTCAAAGATGATTGTTAGTCAAAATGAAACTACATCCATCAAACCACTTGGTAAACCATCTTAATTCAGTGGTAGATGGAATTCAAAGCCCTTGCAACTATTTCAGGGAGAAGCAGGGAGAAAAGCGGTTTCTTCGAGATGGAGAAAAAGGAGAAAAGCGGTTTTAGCAAGGTGTTATTTGACCATAGTGCTATAATTAGACAATGGCCCTTAAATTCGTTATTTTGCATATATATAAATATATATATTGTCAATTTTTTTATTGTATTCTCATGAGATTGGTTAGGCTTTCTATCACGCACTATGATTTTCAGTTGGGCTTTTTTGCATGCATCATTACTAGGCCTTCCAGAGCATTATGTTTCCGATAAGGCTTTTTCCCGTACAATCAACCTATGTGGACTGTTTATTTTTTTAGGATGTGTAAATGTAGCATTGTACTTATCTTATTCTTATGGGATTTATTCTTTATTGTTGCATCTTATTATATTATTTGGTGCTTAGGTACCAAGCCCTATGATGGTTCGTAAGTTGAGAAACAAGATGATACAAATGTATCATGAGACGATTCTAGAGGATACACCAACTAATGAGTTATAGGAGTGGTGTGCCAACGACATAGAGTGACGTTGTTATGTCCAACACGAGAGAGCTGTCCCATGATACGTTTTGGATAGATTCTTTTGGTCATATACTTGATGTATATCTTTTGTTAGGCCGCTGTTTTTATTTTTTGCTTTTTCTTTTTTTGATGACCTTGTAATTATTAATTGTATTTGCTCTTTTACTATTATACCATCTGAGTTATGTTCGATGACTGGATGCTACCGCATTTGATTTTATGGTGATAGACACTTGATTCATAACCTCGTTGCAATTTGATCCACCCAATTGGGATTATAAATGCATTAAGTTTGAAGAATTTTCTAGAGATATCAAACGGGCCGGCTTGGCCCACCTAAATCTCGGCCCAAATGAGCCACGGACCGAGCTGGCATGGCCCGCTAAAAAAACTCTGACACGGTGCAGCCCGTCGAGCCAGCCGTTTAGTGCTGTGCCTTCATGCTTGTCATGCTCAGCGTGCCTCTTTTAATTTATTTATTTTTATTAATTTTTTTTGTCTTTTCGGTATTACATGGGCATTCATCACATTACAAAAGGATTTTTTTTCTGTTATGCAAGAACTTAAATTTCTTCAAGTTTGAGCTTTGTTTGAACACTGGAATAATTCAAATGCTATTAATTTTAGTTCACCCAGCTAATCAAATCTGAATTCATGAGATATGACACTGAGATGAAATGAGAAATGAGTAGCTTTAAACATGAAAAAATTAAATTGTGTTAACATTCATTGGATGATTGGAATGATCTGATCCAAGCAACTTTTGATCAGTGACCACTCAAAGATACCCCATGGGTCATGGCCCCATAGAACAAATTGTTTGGATTATCACATTCATGTGGTGGCGTGGTGGGAGTGTGACATTGTCTCCACAAATTGTGCTTCTCATTCTAGTCTATCAAGAATGCTCATAGTAGAATAATGTTTCCTCTTTTGGAACTTCAAGAGAAGAAGCTACAAAAGAACCAAAACTTATACAGAAAGATGTATTGGATAACATGGCTAAGAACTTCCCATCAGCATACTCAGATGTGGCTCAACACACTGATCTCTCCACATTAACATTAGCCTCATTGATGCTCGGGTTTCCTTTGGACCTCATATTTGGGCCCACGTGCAAAGGGAACGTGATGGTCACCGACGACACCATGCACCCAATGACACCCGACTTGGACGATGCTCCAATAATCCCTCATAATACTTCTTCCCCATTTCTTTTCTCCCAAACCCTAGGAATCTCTTCTCTTCTTTGAAACTGAGTGATGTATTATTTTCTTCTACTTTTGAATTTTGATTTGATCTCTCCATCATCATCTCTTATATGTAAAAATTTGATGTGTCATTTTTTCTTTTTAATCCTTATTTTTTTATGTGCTAGGCCTGGTGGACCGTGTCTGGTGGATGGGTTGGCCCACAGCGGGCCGTGCCGAAAGGGGCCAGATGTGCCCGTTCCCTCGCCTAGCACGGCCCATTGCACAGGCCATGCCTGGTGGACCTTGTCGTGAGCTGTTGATTGGCGGGCTGTGCCATACCGAAACTGGCCGGGCACATCTCAAGAATTTTCATTGGCCTCCAATGTCATTTCCCCATAATAAATTGTCGTAAATGTCATAACAATCCGCCTCTCGAGGCACATGTTGGCTAGTGAAAAATGCAGACAATTATGGATTTTCCCTGTAGCCTTGTGTTTCCACATGAGTCCGCGATGTAAGATTTTATTGGGTTTCAAAGAACCGACAAAACTAGTAGCAAAAGCTTGTATAAACAAATAAAAAAACATATATATATATATATAATATGAGGCAAATATCAGGGTAAAACACAACATATCCAAGACAAAAATTAAACCATTAAAGTCAAGCATTTGCAAAAGTATTAATTAGATTACCAAAGGCCATGAAAAAGGGACTTAACAAAATAAATAAAAGATAAAAACTATCCAAAAGGAGTGATAAGTCCCAAAAAGATATGATCTTCTCTCCAACGCCAGCTCGATGCCACATTCTATATCGTCTGCACTGCACTCAGCATAACCCTATAGTTCCTCTTAGACCACCTCAATTTCCTACTTAAGAGTATTAGTTTTATGGTCTCAATCCATTAAGATTGATGTAATAAATTGATTAATTTCTTTATTTATCAATATATTCATGTTTTCCTTTCATGAGATGAATGGTATTTTATTACTTAATTGCACATAACCAATACAAATGACATAATGACTCATGAAATGAACCAGAGTCCACAAGTGCATTATATGTAACACATGTGTGTGGATGAGATCCACATACAGGAAACATGTGTCACAAATCTTATACTTAAATTGATTCACAACCGGTGATGAGATTGGGCATCTCATCTGACAAGGTTGCGGTATTATGATTACTATGAGATAGTGTAATCTGTCTCAATCATCAAAATGTAAGATTCTGGATCATCATACTGGTACATTGGATGTATTGAAGGACCATGAGAAGCACCCTAGGAACGTTATCTTTACTTTAAGGTCTGCTCTCATAATTCCTTAGCAGTACGCTCTCAACCCTGAGACATTGATGAACTTAAGTCTCTATCTATTCATTTGCTTTGAGTCACCAATGAGTGAGGCCAACTGTAGGTCAACACCTCGGTGTCTTGGTACGTGATAGTAAGACTGTTGGAACATTTAATGGTCAAAATGGAATCTATCTCTATTATCCCCTTGTGCCAATTAATGGATTTATCATTGGTAAGTGTACACCAATCTTAATTAAGAGTTAATTGGATGGTGCTAATGATCATTGTGATTAATTGGGTCTCAAAGATAATAAGATATGGATGTAAATTGGTGGGACAATTTATCTAATTGATCCATGGATATTGATGGAGGAGCCTACTTGTAGTGATAGGGAAGTTTAGGGTCTTCATGTAATTTATTCCTAAGACTAAAGTTCAATTGCATTTATATAGTGGAGTTATTTGTAATTAATTGCGGGTCCGGATTGCACAAGAAATGTGGGGTCGCGGTGTCCCAGTTGGAGCCAGCTTTTTATGGAATCCCTAGTGATCCCCACGCTAGCACAAGATTGGATCATTGCTAATTCTATTTTAACTCAAGAGGAAAGTTACTATTTCTATTTGAAGTGAGACTTCTAATAGTGGGAATAGAAAGTTACTAATTCTTATGGAAGTTGGACTTTTAATAATAAAGAAAGAGAGGAGTTGCTTAAGGCTATAAATAGTAGAGGAGAGGTGCTTTGGATGCTCATGCATGCTCCTACCTTGGAGTTCACGCCCACCTCCCCTTTTGTGCAAGAGTTGCACTCCTTTCTCTTCTTCTCTCTCTCTTCTAGTTTTCTTAGAGATTCTAGTTAGTTTTCTCTTGGAGATTCCACCATCTCCTTTGAGAAAAGATATCTGAAGCGGGTCATAGCGTAGAAGACGATTGGGCATTGGAGATTCTGACTTACTTTGTGGAAGAGTTCTTCATCAAAAGGATTGATCAAATTCTCCATTAAAGCATAATCAAGCTCCATAGGTATTATCTACTCTTTGTATGTTGTAGAATTTTGTGGTTGCTTATAAAGTGTTGTTATCTATCTTCTTGATAGGTTTATTTACTCATCATGATGGAAGAGATTGAGGACATGGATCCTGAATTGGGTTTTGTAGCCTTTTGGATAGATGATCACTGCATCAAGTTGGTCAAAAGTTTTTGAAACCTATCCTAGAGGCCTACCTATTTCCAACAAAGAGGAGTGAAGTCATCACCTATAGCACGAAGCAAAGTATTAGACTATGAATAGGCTAAGCAAGAGATCAATATATATGGCACCATCCTGTTGCTTCAAACTAGAGCGTAATGACAGAATATCAAAAGAAAACAATAACGACTGAACTAAGCACGATTCATTGAAATTGTAAAGAGTTACTTTAGATGAAACCATACAAAGTACTTCTAACAAAAATGGTAAGCCACATAGTTAGATTCTCCAAGTTGTATGGTTTCCCCGGCATGACCGTACCAAGGAGTTAAGCAAACAAAAGGAGGAGGGTACCGAGGTGCCGAGGTGAGCTTTGGCATTCCTCTAACAGGCTTAACGTTGAAATAGATGATATATACGTAAATACATAAATACATAATATACAAGCTTGAGTCGTACTGACTTGAACACATTGGACTAGAAACTGGCAATATGCTGAGCAAACCTTTAAACAAAGTCTTTGCACTCACTTTTAAAGCGGCAGCCCTTCTAATGCCTCAAAATTGACTAAAAACGTAAAACAGATTAAACAACGGTTTTCAAAGGTCAAAAGGGACACCTCAAATAGGATACAACATTGCAACAGATGACATATACATAAATACATAATATACAAGCTTGAGTCATACCGACTTGAGTTCAATGGACTACATGGTCCAATGAAAGGGAAACTGCCTATATGCTAAACAAACCTTCAAACCAAGTCTTTAGATTCAACTTCAAAGCGACAGACCTTCTAACGCGTCAAAATTGACTAAAAAGGTAAAACAGACTAAACAAAGCTTACCAAAGGTAGAAAATGGATAACTAAGTGCTTGTAGTGTCACGCCCCCGGACCGAGGCCTTAACAACCAAGTCCTTAATCCAAGGCCGCAGTGCAGCGAGCTAGGAAATTTTGCCTGCACGCGCTAGTCATTTTCCCATAAGATTCTGCGGTGAGGATTCCCAAACAATCCATCACAACCTAGCAATCAATTTCATGACGAATAACAATGTGTGGAAGCATGTAGCAAAACATAACACTTAAAACATAAGGAATACATACAAGCCTTGCATCAAAGGAGAAATATAACCATAAGCAAAACCCACAATTAAGTTTAAAGTGGTAAGGATCACAAAAGTATGTTAAGTTATACAACCCAAAAAGAGCTAATAAAGGCTAATAGTAAAGTTTCCAAAAAGGAGCATCACTCCCAAAATGTTATCCAAGACTCGCGTCCCAACCCGATGTCTAAATGACATCGTTGGGCTGCCACTCCCGATCCATTGGAGGTTCTACCGCCTCCTTCGTGCGCTCCGCCTCAAAGGCAGCGGGTTCGATATCTGACACCAAACAAAAGAGTATTAGACACGATGGTCTAGCAGGTGAATAAAATATATAAGATATACAAGTGTTTATCAAATAATATTCGAAATCATTAAAGTGCATTTAAAAGCTAAACATATGTAAAGACAAGTTAAAGCAAACAATTTATGTATAAAAAGGAAATTGACATTGAAACATTTCAAAGCTATCTGGGAATTGATTTAAAACATTGGCAATCCACATTGAGCTATATTCTCCTATTACCGAAGTAACAAGAGCAATCAATAGCTGTCGCCATATAAAATGGCTGGAACAATAACCATTGGATGGTACTGATGATTACTGTGATTAATTGGGTCATAAGGATAACAAGAGATGGATATAATTTGGTTGGACATATTTATTCCAATAGATCCATGGATATATTTGATGGAGGGGCTTATTGTAGTAATAGGGAAGTTTAGGGTCGCCTTGTAATTATTCCTAAGAATGGAGTGTAATTGTATTTAATTAGTGGACTTATTTATGATTAATTGTGGGTCCGGAGTTAACATGAGATGTGGGGTCCAGATTCTTACTTAGAGTTAGATTTTAAGGAATTCCTAGTGGTCCCCATGCTAGCCCTAATAAGAGAAGGTTACTATTTTCATTAGAACTCTTAAGGAAAAGAGGAGTATGATACTTACTAAGAATAGAGTGAGACTTCTAATCTTAGTCTGAAAGGAGGCGTACCAAAAACTATAAATAAGAAGTGAGGGTTAGAGATCTTGACACACAATAATCTCTCAAGTTCCTCTCTCTCTTCCTCCTCTCTCTCCTCTGGTTTCCGATTAGAGATCTAGGGTTTTCTTCTATTTAGAAATCCCACCATTCTGTTTTAGAAGTTTTCTAAGAGGGTCATAGCGTGGACGAACACAAAGGCAAGGTAGATCAAAGTTTACGAAAAGAGTTTTTCGTAGAGATCAAGTTCTCGATTAGAGCACAACTGAGCTTCAAAGGTATATGTCTTTTATCTATTTGAATTAGTAGATCTAGTTGTGCTTGTTATTTATCTATCTATCTTCTTGATGGATGTTTGATTTCAATACATAAAATTAGGGTTTTAGATCTTGGGCTTGGGTTTTTGGCCTTATGAATATTTGATCCCTACATCAAGTGGCTCAAAAGTTTTGAATATCTATCCACGAGGCCCACCTACTTCCAACACAAACAATATAAAAATGCACCAGAGTAAGACGAATAGCTTGTCAACATAAAAATGCACCAGAGCAAAACAAATAAGGTCCCGCAACTATCTGCAACGTCCGATCGGGCGGCCCAAATTCCAACCCCACTAGAGGGATTGGGCAGAGAGAAAAAGAAGAAGAAGAAGAAGAAGAAGAAGATAAGAGGAAAAAGAGTAAAAGGAAGGTGGGGAAATGGGCTGGGTAGGGGTAGGGGTAGGGGGAGGGGGTGGGGTGGGGTGGTGATTGGCAAGGTGGAGAGGGAGGGAGAGAAAATAGAAGGGGAGGGAGGGAGGGAGGGAGGGAGGCTGGCCGGCCGGGGCTGCTACAGGGGCCTGCCAGCTGGTCTCCCTCCCAACGGCGACTGGGAGTGGGGAGAGGGGAGAGAGGAAGAAGGAGGAGGGTAGTTTAGGCACTTTAAAAAAAGAAAGAAAATATGTGTGTGGAAGTGTATTTTTCTGTGCCAATAGAAGCTCCCTAGACAATTATATGTTATACATAATGCTTTGAACTATAATTATGCAACTAGAGTAAAAGCAATGGGTACATCATTATTACCTACCTTTGGGTATGGAAAACAATATGCATAATTATTGCTTTCTTTAATTAATAAGACCACATTGATAATGTGGTGCAATCAAGAAGAATATTCCTTTGAGTATAAATCATTCTCGATGACATCACATACATCAACAATGTCCTATTCCGCTTTCTATTCCATGAGAGATATAATATTTGGACCTGTTCTCATTTCCTTCATGCAATCACAATTTAGTGTTATTATAATTACACAAATTAATGGTGATATATCCTTATAATCTAAAAATCGGACAATTCTTCATAACTGAATTACTTTGGCAACTACCGAGTTAGTCCAAATCATAAATCCCTAATTGAAATAATAATAATAATACTTCTATTATGTAACATCTTTAATTGGATCCTTTGCTTTCCTTAACAACCCAAAGTGACATAGACATTGTTCATAAGTTGCACTAATTGCAATAATCTGTTCAGTAATTCATCTCAACTTGAAGATTAATGTCTCCAAGAGTATGCTGGTGGGAATAGGGTGCTCAGAGGAGACCACTCGGTCTTTGGCAAATATTATTGACTGTAAGTCAGGGAAGCTTCCCACCATTTATCTTGGGTTTCCTATTGGAGCTAAGCCAAGATTTAAATCTTTATGGGATTTAGTGTTTGAAAATTTTAAGAGAAAATTGGCATCATGGAAGAAGCTTTATCTGTCTTTAGGAGGGAGAATAACCCTTATTAAAGCATGTATGTCCAATCTCCCGACTTACTACATGTCTCTCTTCAAAATGCCAAAGGTGGTGATTGAGAGGTTAGACCGCATTTGGGCGGACTTCTAATGGGAGGGCAATGCGGAGAATAAGAAATTGCACTTAATGAAGTGGAGTGAGGTGACTAAGCGTAAATCCAAGGGAGGTCTTAGTCTTGGTAGTTTGGAGAAAAAAAATTTAGGCTTTCTTGGCAAAATGGTTGTAGAGGTTAGGGGAGGAAAATGAGGCTCTTTGGCGGAGATTGATTGTAAATATGGTGAGGAGAACCTGGGCCTAGTTACCATAGATCAAGTGTTTGGATGGCTATTGCCTCAATTGCGGATGATTCTAATGTAAGTGGGGGAACTTTGTACATGGAGGTGGGTTTTCTGGTGGGGGATGGTCAAGCAATTAGGTTCTAGTTGGATGACTGGGTAGGGATAGGATTCCCGTGTGACTTGTTTCCTAGGCTTTTTAGATTAGCAGTCAATAAAAAGAATCTTCTGTAAGTGATTGCTATGAGGTGAGGAATGAGTGCATAGTGTGGGGGTGTCTTTTAGGAGGACTCTCCGGCCATTGGAAGGGGTTCAGTACGAGGAGTTGTTAAGTATTCTTGTTAGCACCTATTTTACAGAGATTCTAAGGACTCTCGGATTTGGAAGCCTTCCACTTCTGGAGAGTTCTTCACTAAAGCTTTCTACTTGGCCTTGGGGGGAACTCATTCACATATGGCCACTTCTTCCCTTGTGTGGTTGGGTGTGGCTCCTCCTCGGGTTGAGGCTTTTTGTTGGTTGGTAGTTGGAGGAAAAGTCTCCACAATCAATAATCTAAGGAGAGGATTGACGTCTAACAATATTTCAAATACCTATGTAATGTGGGGTAAGGAGGAGGAGTCCGTAGATCATCTTTTTCTTCAATGTGAGGTGACCTTCAGAGTTTGAAGAAACTTTATTGGCATGTGCGGTTTCTTATGGTGTTGCTCGAAGAATATTGTGGATGTGGCAGAGTCTCGATTGGGTGGGTGCTTTGTTGGGTGTGGCCAATCTCATGGAGCATGATACAATTTGCTATCTTATGGTCAATTTAGAAGGAAATAAATGATACGATCTTTAGGGGTTCTTCATCTCCAACAATAGATTTGATATCCAAAATCACCTAAGGATTGCAAAATGGGCTTTGGTTAGAAAGGAATCCTCTAATTTTACCTTTAACGATATTATTTCTAGTTGGAGAGCTTGCATGGGGTGTGGCTTATTTAAGGAGAGGAGAACAATCCCTTGGTATCCTCCTCCTTTAGGGTTCTTTAAGTTTAATGTGGATGGTGCCTCGAGGGGTAAGTCGAGTCCTGCCGGGACTGGAGGGGTGCTTTGCAATTGTCATGGGGAGGTGTTAACTATGTTTTCAAGTATGTGGGTGTGTGCGATTCCAATGAAGCGAAGGTGCTAGCCATTCTTAAAGGTCTTCGTTTATTTTCTCGTAGATATGGTGGTATGCTTATTATGGAAAGTGATTCCTCTAATTTGATCGCATGAGTGTCTAAGTGGAAGACTAATCCTTGGAAGTTTCATTTTCACCTGAATGAAATTAGAGAGTTATCTATTGGAATCAATGCTTTCTTTCGTCATAAGGTTAGATCGGCTAACTCCATGTCAGATGTGTTAGCCAAGCAAGGGGGTGATAAGTTGCTTCCCTGGGTGGGTGTGATTATATAAGTGGTTGATAGGTTGCTTCCTTGGGTTGGTGTGATTATGTTAGTCAGGTCGGAGGTGGTACATTCTCCTGCACATCCCTTTTCTCACTTTCTTTGGTTTTCTGTACTTTGTACCTTTTTTCTTTGAATGAAGTCTTTTGTTACCGTTCGAAAAGAAAAACTTATCTCAACTTGGCATAACAACACATAAGCGATCAAGTTACAAGCTATTATACATTTTGATTGCACAAAATGAATCATCTATAATGTGGAAATTCAAGCTTAATAACTTAATTTACCACTTAAAGAAGTATTCCAAAATTTTAGTGACACCGTATGATTGACCCAAACTATTCAGATTAAACATCTAATTGATACAAACGTATAGGAGAAAACGGATTGTGATTCTGATTTCGCATGAGTCCAATATGATCAAAATAAATTCTTTACAATTAATTTCTGGCTAACATGATCAACACAAATCCGGATCAGTGGCATCCAGAAAACATTACAATGCTAATGAACCACTTTAACAGTTCTAATATGATCAATTTAATAGTATTTGAGTTTAATTAGATCTATCCTTTACAACTTTCACCAAACCATGCATATGTTCAAAATGACCAAAACAATAGGTCACACTAAAGTCTCAGTAAGTATCATTATGTATAGGAATCTAGTACAGGGCTTTCATTGTGTCGGTTATGGATCTCCTTTGGGTTAATTAAGTATATCATTGGGCACCGTCTAACAAGTGGGTCATTTCGAAAATTTTTACCCAAAGCTAAATTGGGCTTTGGCCCCTTAATGGTCCAGAAAATTAACCCAGCCTAGCTCCATCCAACCCAACCCAGGAGTGGGTGGACCGGGCTAGGTGGGCCGATAGGAACTCAGATCCGGCCCACCCAGCCAGGCAGCTTGGCTTGGCAGGCTCTGGCCATGTTGGCCTAACCTGGCTTGCCCGGCTTAGCCACCCAGTTGGGTGGTGGCAGAAGCGCCGAGCGCACTTTACTCGTCCACGTGCAAAGACCGTAATGAAATAACAACAGGTTCAAACCTCTTTGTAATTTCTTAAACCAAAAAGTTTACATGAAAAAAAAAATAAAAAAATAAAAAATTTCATTCCTATCTCTTTCAAATTAGGTTGGTCACTAAATCCTCATTTCTGATGCCATTATTTCCAATTAATGGAATGCAGTTTATCAAATACCCAAAACATTTTCCACTAGGTATTTGGGTTTAATTCCCAGGAGAACACAGAAAGCCCCAAGATCTCATAACATATGATAAATAAAATATAATTGATTATTTGCGATACAAAAAAATGCTCTAATACCAAATGTTAGCTTTCTAAATCCCAAGATCATTGGGTATAAACAAATAATACAAAAGTAATTACTAATAAGACTAAAATATAATAAATAATATCTGAATCCATAGCTTTTCCTCTAGTTTGAATGCCAATAGAAGGCTAGCCTTGGAGAGTGGTTTACAACTCCCCTAAGCCTTTGCTTTTCTTTCTCTCGTAAGTGATGCGAACCAAAAAATTAATCATTGCTATAAAAGCAACCCAATTATAGCTATAAAATACCTATAAAAGTTTATAGGTATTTTATTATATGAATTATGTTGCCCGTGCTAAGCGCGGACATGTTTTGCTGGTTATTCTTTTATAAAGAGATAATCCTCCCATCAAGGGTATTTGTCAAAATCTATCTAATTATGTCTCCCTAATTGAAAACCTTGTATGGGCATGTTTCTAAAACACTTTGACCTGGGGAAACTATTTGTTATTGGACGTTCTAAAAAGAAGTGGGTCCCATGTAGTCATGTGGGCCACACTCACTTATTCCAACCCAAACATCACAACCCGATCTTCACGACCAACACTGTTCAACCAATTCATCGCCCACGTACAAACCAATCCCATCTGTTAACTAACCTACCAAACTAGATAGCCCATCTTCCCAATCACTCCCATCATCTCTCACATACAACACCCGCATCACTTGTACAAACCTGGAGCCACATCATCATAAACTGGCCCACACTTTCAGAACCCGGGCCTACCCCACTTATTCGGACCCACATCCGATCACTACCTTCCAACACATCAACTCCCAACCCACCCATTCACATCAAGCCTCGCCACCATCGCCTGAGACCCACACAACTTACCAACCAACCTGACCCGCCTGCTAGCTTACCTAATCAAACCCATCTGCCAACCGACTTACAACACATCGACCCATCAGTCCAAACAAACAACCCACATCTCAATCCAAAACTGCACTTCACTAACCCATTCAACCCGAGCCAGAACCCATCTTAGCCGGCCCAACTACTCAGCCCATCTGACAGACCTAATTAAAAACAAATCAGCCCAACTGCAAACCTTCTGCTTCCCCACTCCAGTGAGCCCATCTAGCCATCTGCCCCTCACCTTACACAAACACACCTACCCCCACTGGGTCTCTCTCATTCTAGATCTTTCCATCGGTCGGCCGAACCCATCTCTGTCATTCTCTGTCTTTCTATTTCTCCCTCTCCCAAAAGCTGTCTCACTCACTCTCACTGTTCACCATTGTCACTGTTATTCTCACCATACATGCTGATAAAGAGTCAGATGTCAAAGTTTTGGAGCGAGGGCACAAAAAGTGGTCGTCTTGGGACTTTTCAGTAAACGGGTGCATTTGTTTGAGTCTTTTGGTTTCCACTAGTTTAAATCTTATCTAGCATGCTCATGTTGATGATTCAAAATTCTTATCCATGCCTAGATTGGAATCATTAACCTCACATGCAATGCATATTTTGCCCATTAGTTTGTTTTGCGTCTAATCTAATTCTCACTTAAATTATTTGTTTTATTTTGCATTTAGTTTAATCTTTTCCATTAGGATCATCCATATAACATGAACATGCATCTTTTAATCACCTTGTTTGTTCATTTTATTGCTTAAGTCATTGTACTATTGGATCATCGTCATCATATTTGTTTCATTCATCATCTCTATTCATTATCGTCATCACAAAATATGTCATTCATCATAGCATTTAGTGTAGAAACCATCCACACATCACCCTTCATTAATCTAGATTTTTTAAACCCCAAAGGGTTGATCGAGTGGTCAGGACCACGGTTCCTCCCTCTTCCGGAGTTAAAGGTCTTGATATCGACCCCGGTTTCTCCTCTTTCAGGAGCCAAAAGTTGAGTTCACTTGTGCTACCACTTGGGGGCCATAGGGGATTTACCTGACTTCTCTTTTGGGTTGGGAACCCTCCATTAGAAAAAAAAAAATCTAGATCTTTTAAGGAATATAAGAGCGGCAGTAGATGGGAGCCTTTGGTGGGGCCAGTCCAATAATGTTCACAATGCCTATGAGATAAGGATTTGAGTTAGGATTCCATGCACTCCTTAGGTAAGGCCCTTCTAACCCATATTTAAAAAAAAAAACACTTAAGAAAAATAAAACTCTTAGAAACCCCCAAAGGTTTTTATTTTTATTTTTATTTTGTCTCTTGCATCCAATCATAGATTGGACCTTCTAACCCTTATTTCAATATATACAAAAAATCAAAAAAAAAAAAAAAAGGACAAAAAGACAAAAAAGAGTGCCAATGTTTTGTCACATCTCCAGCAAATAAGGTACACTTGTTTTCTTATGAAGATTCATATTTTGATGCTTCGGTGTATTTACAAATCATTCACCCACCTTTTTATCCAATCAAACAATTAAGTTTTGAGACCAAGCAACCTTTGGTTTTAAGATGAGTTCTGTGACAACACCACTCGTATACCCGACTCCCTAGACCTTACGACAAAGTGCCTCCCAGTTGGACTCCCTGGAATGATCTATTACACCCCGTGTCCCAAGTTAATCGAGATTAACTCTAATTAATTGATATTAATGCTAATTAAAAATATTTAATTATTAATTAAGCTAATAATGGTTAATGACCAAATTGAATTGAATTAGTCCTAAATGATTGGTTTGAGCTTAATGAAATGAATTTCAATGAGATTAAGGAAGTTGAGTTCATTTTAGACTCAATCAAGGGAAGAAAAGGACTTGTGTAAATACGGATTTTCGCGTATTTTATCGAATACGGTCACTCTTGATACCAACACGTGTATCTCAAAGAGTACGTTAACTTTTATAATAGGCTTGATTGCATTTGATCTCAAATGGATCAAATGAGTCTTTATTTGACTTGAATTGTAAATGAGAGAGGTAAAAAGGACTAAAATGCAAAAGTGGACTTATAAGGTCCCAATTGAACCCTAAGTTCATTCATTAGGTGGTTTTCATCTCAAGAGAAGTGGAGAAAGCCTTAGCTTCTTCTTTCTTCTTTTCTCTCCATCAAGTGTCAAGAATTGGAGCTTTACAAATGATTATTGAGGTGGAAGTATGGAAGTACTTCATCTTCTTCATCTTCTCCTCCAATTTGCTTGGAGTTAGAGCTTGAGAGAAAGCTCAAGTTTTCTTTACATAAGGTTCTAAGTAAGTAGCTTGAACTCTTTTTTTAGAGTTTTCAAGTTCCATGGAGTGGTTTGGAGTAATTTATAGCACATATAGCTCATAGGAGTTGTGTTTTGGATTGTCTTTGATGTTAGGCATGAAGAAAGGTTTTCAATTGGAGATTTCATCTTAAAATCAAGCTAACCAAAAAGTGTCTTTGTCAATTAATCTTCAAGAGAGGCAAGTACAAATAGTACTTGTGATTAGATGCTAGTTAGTATGAGTTTTGTTTTAATTTTTGTTATTGATTGTATGTGTAGTTGATTGATTGACGAAGAAGATTGGGAGTAATGAAGAAATTATTTGTGGAGTATTGGGGGCTCAAATCGTGTTTAAATGGTCTTTGGAAAGACCTTGAAATGAGTGGAAAAAGTGGGGAAGAAAGGGGGTTGAGAAGCAGTGCAAAACAAAATTTTTGAGGTTCTGTCTGGAAAATTCAACACTGAACTTTTGAACTCTTGTTCTAACATTCGAGCTCTTGCACTGAACATTCGAACTCTTGGTTTGAACGTTCGAACTCTTGTCCTCGCTGGTAATTGGCTTCAGACATTGAATGATCACACTCTTGCATCGAACGTTCGAACTCTTGTTTCAAAAGTTCGAACTCTTGGCCTTGCTGGTTTTTGGCTTGGAATATACTGCACTCGAACGTTCGAACTCTTGTACTAAACGTTTGAACTCTTGCCAGACTTAACTAAATTTTGGCAAATTTTCAAATGCCCATAACATTTTATTCGTAGGTGGGATTTTGAACTTCCACATATCGTTGGAAAGCTCTTGGGACATAGAATCTAATGGTCTACGTATCCTTGTGATTGGAAGACTCAAAGTTGGGTCCTGTCGCGACCCCGGATCGGGATCCGGGCCCGTGACGAGGTGGATGAATGATGATGATGATTATATGAATATACAAATTTAATCTCCCACAGGTTTCCGCAGTGAGGATTTCACACACACTCACAAAACATTTACATTGGTGCGGAAGCGTATAGCAAATCAAACTCTTAATCTATTCTCATTATATAAGACTGATAAGTACATATGTGTGACAAGATGTCAGAGTGAACAGTGATATCCATGGCATTTCCCAAAATGAAAGGTTATAAGTTTAACAAAAGATGAGTTAAATTAATATTCCCCAAAAATAATGGCCAACAAAGGCCAGTACAACCAAAAGTACAAATCATGTATCATTCTATAATCTCCCCAAAATGTTACGTAGCTCAAAGCTAAACTAAATGTCTAAATGACATTGTCAGCTTGCCACTCTACTAATTGTTGCGGTTCGCCGACCGCCTCCTCTGGCTCCTCCTCAAATGCAATAACGGGGGCTGGACTT
Source organism: Persea americana (assembly GCA_029852735.1). Taxonomy (NCBI): domain Eukaryota; kingdom Viridiplantae; phylum Streptophyta; class Magnoliopsida; order Laurales; family Lauraceae; genus Persea; species Persea americana. The sequence continues at coordinate 41,129,804 of CM056809.1, read as the reverse complement.
GAGTACCACAACATTGGGTTAGACACGACGGTCTGGCAGGTGGGTGAATAGATAATACCAAGAAAAAAATCAAAGCACAACTTAAACATAACGAAATCTTATTAAAACAGTAACCGTCATAAAATATGCTGCATGGTTCATTTAAAGTACAGATGCAATATAAATCATGTAGGATACTCAACGAACAGAAACTGATTAGATGACAACCACACTAAAGCTAAATCCTCTCTATCACTAATGTGATGAGAGCACATTCAGTGCGTTGGGCTCGAGCACACGAAGTGACGAGAACCAACATTATAAACATATACATATAGCTAGGCAAGACCACGACCGTGGAACCGGGTAACGGGGCAGGACAGGATCCAAGTTGCAACTGGCGGGAGCACAAGGGGGAGGCCCAAGTCAATTGATCAGACAGAAAAGGACGTCCAAGCTTAGTGGTGCCGACTCATAGGTTATATGAGAAATCAAAACATGTACATAACTATATCAGTCTAAAACACTCGGGCAGGCGGGGTATGGTGCTCGTAGGCACACATTTCATATCATTATCTTTTCATGCATAAACGGAGCTGGCAGGACATGTCAGGTGCATAAATCAGAGTTTGGAATAAAACCAGTAGTATCGGGTAAGGATACATATAATCTGAGTAAAACAATGCAATGAATCCTTATACCGTTAGGGACTATATATTGGGGCATTCATATTCAGACAACATGTATAAAGATCTTGTATGTCTATTATTGCCCTTAGTATGGTACTCGAATGATAGAGGACATACCAAGTTTCCTTATGCAAGTTGATGAATCCAAAATTCCCAATACATTTTCGAAATGGAGTTTCTTTCTAAGTCGATCTCCTTATGTCATCCCCTGGGTCTTTCCAAGGTGGTAGGGCATCAAAACAACCCATCCAAACCTTTAAATACCATATCTGAAAACGATAGAAAAGACTCAGGAATTCTGGGTAAAATTCGGTCACCTGTCGGTTAGCCACCGAGGTGTTCGGCTATTAGCCGCTGGCTGACTGCGGGACTCACCGCGGTTCCCCTTGCTAAAATATAGCATTCTGTGTTTCTGATCGCGCATTTTGGCTACCTGGCGGTCATAGGGCGGTTAGATGGCGGTTCGCTGCTGACTGACCGCGGTTCGCCCTGCTAAAATATAGCATTCTGTGTTTGTAACCGAATCTGGGTCGGCTAGCCGCCGGTCACCTATCGGCTAGCCGCCAAGGTGACCGCCTGCTGATCGCCCAGCTACGGGAACTACACATCAGGTGCAGATTTATGCTCTATCTTTCCCAAACCATTCCACTTCAACTTCATCCACTTCCTGACATGAAATGGGTCTATTCCCTTCCATTCCACATCTAATCCTTTCCTCCAACCACCATTCCATCAAGGCATTAATTCTCCTTCCAATACAAACCCCATTCAATGCAAGTACAAATCTCATTTATAAAATCCATAATGGCAAAACAAGCTTTAGTAAATGAATGCATACATCCTCATAAGCTAACTAAGAGGAAATCTTATCAATAAGTATATTTCCAAAAAGCATTATGAACATAGGAAACTAGAGGAAGATGAATAGTAAAATCCACATTTTCAATAAAACAAGAACTCATTCAAATCAAATCCATTCATTCACTTGCCTTGGTCTCCAAATATGCTAGTCAAGCTCTAAGCACACTCTTTAGCTCAAAATCCACAATCTACACAAAACCCCTAAACTAGCATACATATCAAGCCCTAAAAATGGTAAAACAAGGAATAGGAAGAGAAAGCTTCCAACAATGGAGATGGGGCTTCTCTATGGCTATAAGAATACACATCTAAGAGATGGAAAGGAAAGCTTACATGGAAGACCTTCAAATGACAAGAAGTTGCTCAAAGTAGGTCTTGGAATGGAGGTCTTCTTTTGAAAATGATACTAATAGAGAGCCTAGAGGGAGAGGAAGAAGATTGCAACCTCCATTTCTTCTTTAGCAAGAGTTTGACAGTGATTGAGAGATGAAGAAGCAAGAAACAAGGTAGCAAAACCCTAGGACTGGAACCTCGCTTTTTCTCAATGAGTGTTTCAAGAAAAGGGAGAAGGAAGAAGAATTTTCTTTATATAGACAATGGCCATGGGTCCCACAATTTACTCAACTTCTAGGGTTGAAAGCATCACTCTACGGGCTTCGGACGGATTCGACTAAGAAGGAAGAATTGATCGTCGAAATTTCTACTTTCCAAAAAGTATATATTTTACGAGTTTCGGAGACATTGAAAATAGTGTCCAGATTTTGTGTAAAAAGACTGTCTTACCCCTATCATTAGCAAAGGAGGGTTTAAAGGTCTCGAACGAGAACGAAACAAATACAAAAGTTGTCGGGAATAATAAAATACATTAAACGAAGCAAATTACAGATTTCCAGAATTATTAAATAAATTCCAAAACTAATCAAAACACAATAAAAGGAACCCCCAAAGGGCCCCACTACATCAAAAGAGTTTCCAAATTAATTCAAAGCTATAAAAAGCTATTCTAATCCAGATTTAACCCATTTCCACTAATCTCACTTATAGCTAAAGTACGCCTTAATTAAAACTAATCGGAAACTCTCGGGGCGGGGTCTTACAAGCCCAACAAAGGTGATTCTAATTGAATCTAAAAGTCATTTAGTGTGTGTTAATCGTTCATTTGTACCTAACCTATATAGGTGTCAGCTAAGGATATCATAATGTACAAACTATCAACAAAGTGATGTTCATCGAGAACAACACGTACATTAGATAATGAACGTTTCACCTAAATGATTGATTTGGAAGTGTGAAAATCGTAGGAATTAATGCTTGTTGAATGGTCTAATTCTATGAAATGGAATTGAGTTTATATTGTTAACCTTAAGTCTTATTCCTTTGAATAGTTTGAATGAAATTTATCGAATTCAATTGATTCCTGGGTCTAGAACTACATAGTAACTTTATTTAGCTCGTAATAGAGCTAAAATAAATTAATGAACAATCTTACTGCAGTAGATGGAATGGGGGTGTTCCGGCGCTCCGTGGTGATGCCAATGGTCTCTCATCCAGATATTGGTAGATACCACAATAATTGAAATGATAAGTTACTTAATGAAGAGTAGTTACTTAATTTAAAAGTTACTTAATGTAACGTACTGACTGAATATAAATGAATGAATGACCAGTATTTGTATTAGCAAATACAATGATTGCTTCATTTTGGAAGAAATTAAATGAATACCATTGTAGTTGCCATCTAGTAATTGTCATTATTTGATTCTTAATGTACTGGTAATTGTTATTAATTTGAATTGTCTAGAACTGATTATTGAATGTAGAATTGATAAACCGATTTATTACCTGTGTTATTAGCATGTACTATCATAGATCTGTATATACATTGTTTAACCGTCTTGTTCACAGTATTATTGATGACATTACAGGCCTAGTTGCTCGTACCGATCCTGCAGAGGCCGCAACGCCTGCAGAGGAGGCCAATCAAATTCCTCCAGGAAGATTGATTGAGTGGGCTTGACGGGATATCATTTGATATTGATATCCGAGTGCGAGAACAGAGATAGAACTTTTGAATGAAATTAGTTAGAACACTTTGGAAAATGTTTTGAGAAATACTTTTGTATATTCATTTTGAGATGTAAATAGTCGTCACCTGCATTGTATTTTGAATATGTAGTGGTTGACTTAGATAGTGAACTGCAATGTGCATATTAAACTTTACGTTATGTAAAGGACTTGTATGGTTTTCATTGTATCGTTAATATATATATTCCGTAACAGTATACATTTAGCTCGTGACTCGGGGTTTGTCTGGAGTAATCAAATCTCGGGTCCGGGTCGTGACAGGCTCATTGTATGGTATTGGAGCCAATTAAAAAAAAAAAACTTAAAAGACTTAGAAAAATGTATAAACGTTGTGAGGAACATTGAGTTGCGTACAAATCCACTCTTGGATTTGTGATTTATTGCTTTCATTATATGTGATATATATGTGATGGAAGTATAGAGATGTATTTCTTACATTCCGTATTGTTTACAGCATAGCATCTGGATCAAGATCAGGGAATTATGACTTTATACAGGTTGTCAATAAAGGTCTTACACCTTCCTCTCCGATATCGAATGTTGATGCTAGATTTATCGGTATTCTGAAGCAGTTAGCCAGAAGCAATGAACAGATGGCCAAGAGCCATGAAGCACAAATGGGTATGCAAGCACAAATGGCTTCCATGTTACAAGTCTAGAGCCAAATGCAAGCTCAACTACAGACTCCACTGATACCACCAATCCAACAACAACATAATGTTGAGACTCAAGTGGTGGTGCGGCATAAGGAAAAGGATCCTAATGTCCTTTTTGAGCAGTTTCGCAAGAGAGGAGCTACTGAGTTCCATGGCACTGAAGATGTCATGCAAGCTGACGAATGGTTGGAATACATTGAAGATGTGTTTGATACGATCGTTTGCACTCACAAGCAAAGAGTTTGACTTGCCTCTACTATGTTGAGAGGGTTAGCAAAGACATGATGGAAGAGTGTCAGAGATGCATTCAAAGCAATGTCTGCAGTAGATATATGGGAGAGTTTCAAGAAACAATTTCAAAGAAAGTTTGTACTAGAACATGTGCAACATTTGAAAGAAGCAGAGTTTATGGGCTTGAAACAAGGTCAACTGACTGTGTCTGCATATGTACGTACTTTCCTACAGTTATCCAAGTATGCTACCGACTTGGTAGATACTGAGGCCAAGAAAGTCAAGAGATTTATCAATGGATTGAATCCATGTTCAAGGCAATAGTAGTGGCTTATCAGAAGCCTACTATTTTTGATGATGCCGTTGATAGGGCATTTACAGCTGAGGAAGCACATAGAGAGAAGATGGCTATGAACACCAAAAGAAATGGTGATTCATGTTCAAGAAAGGAGGACAATCCAAAGACAAGAGGCAAAAACAAAAGTTTGTTGCAAGGAATGAGAATAGGCGAGTCTGTGAGACTTGTGGAAAAGCTCACAGGACTGAATTATGTTAGAGGACTACTGGGGCTTGCCTAGTCTGTGGTTCTTTAATTGGAACACAGAATGGCACAATATCAAAGGGCAAGGAGAGATATGAGGGCTCCATATTAGCAGCTTGCTCAAGGACAAGTAGCACTGCCTGCTCCCCCACAGAAATTGGCTTTGCCAGTACCTCCTAGGGAACAACGGCAGCCTCAACATCAAGGTCAATAGCGTCAGTGGCAGTAAGGGCAGTAGCAAAATAGGCCACAGATGGCTAGAAGGGCTTATGCTATCAACAGAGAACAAGATGACGTTGTAGCCAACGTGGTTGAAGGTACAATATTTGTAAATAATAGACCCACAATTACATTATGTGATCCCGGATCTACGCACTCATTTGTAGCACTTACATTTTCTTGTGACATGCAAAACTAGATAATGCAATTGCCATATGATTTTACTATAGCTACTCCCTTAGGGAAAAGAGCAGTACGTGAATTGTATATCCCCCAGTGCAATGTTAAAATTGGGGAAGTGTCTATGCCAGCTAATTTGGTAGTACTGTCAATGAACGATTTTGATGTAATCTTTGGCATGGATTGGCTTGTGAAGTACATGGCTTGTTTAGATTGTTCCCACAAAATCATCACCTTTAGGGTTGATGAAGCCAATGCCAGTGTATTGTTTAAAGGAATCCAAAAGAAATTCGATACAAGACTTGTTTTAGCACTCAAGGCTGAAAGAATGATGCGCAGTGGTTGTGAAGGCTACATCACATTCATTTAAGAAAAGAAGCCCGTACAAGAGTTGAGAAATATTCCTATCGTCTGTGAATTTCCAGAAGTATTTCCCGATGAAGTGCCAGGTCTACTCCAGCAAGGGAAGTAGACTTTACTATCGAACTCGTGCCCGATACTACACCAATATCCAAGGCACTGTACAAAATGTCACCATCAGAATTGTATGAACCGAAGAAACAGATACAAGATTTACTAGATAAAGATTTTATTAAACCTAGTGTCTCACTATGGGCAGCACCTGTATTATTCGTGAAGAAGAAAGATGGTACCCTTAGAATGTGTATCGATTATAGGCAAATAAATCAAATGACAATTAAGAACAAGTATCCACTACCTAGAATCGATAAGTTGTTTGATCAACTCCAGGGTGCAGCGTACTTTTCCAAGATTGATCTTCGTTCTGGATATCATCAAATTCGAGTTAAAGATCAAGATGTACAAAAGACTGCATTTAGGACTCATTACAGTCACTGTGAATTTTTAGTAATGCGTTTTGGTCTAACAAATACACCTGCAGTTTTTATGGCTTTAATAAACAAAGTGTTTGCTTCGTATCTAGACCAATTTGTCATGATCTTCATAAATGACATCTTGGTATATTCAAAATCAGAACGAGAGCATTCACATCATCTGAGAACAGCCTTGCAGATATTGAAAGAGAATCAGTTGTATGCAAAACTAGAGAAGTGCGATTTTTGGTTACAACAAGTTGCATTTCTAGGTAATATAATTACTAGAGATAGATTAGTTGTTGATTCAGCTAAGATTGAAGCAGTTAGCAATTGTTAGAGTCCGAAAAATGTACTAGAAGTTCGGAGCTTCTTAGGGTTGGCAGGCTATTACAGAAGATTCGTAAAGGACTTCTCTAAGATAGCAGCTCCTTTGACGAAGCTAACTCAGAAGAATATTCCATTTCAATGGATTGATACCTGTGAGTCTAGTTTCCAAAATCTGAAGCAGAAATTGATTTCAGCCCCAATTTTGGTTTTACCTGAAAGAAGAGGAGGATTTGAGATTTACTCAGATGCCTCAGGTATTGGATTGGAATATGTATTGATGCAGAATGGAAGGGTAAATTGCCTACAGATCACGTCAATTGAAAGAGCATGAGAAAAACTATGCTATTCATGATTTAGAACTCGCAGCTGTTGCATTCTCTTTGAAGCAACGGAGGCATTATCTGTACGGAGAGGCTTTTGAAGTCCATTGTGATCACAAAAACATTTTGTACTTGTTTACTAAAAAAGGAATCAATCTGAGGCAACGCTGTTGGTTAGAGCTGATCAAGGACTACGATTTTTCATTCGCATATGTACCTAGAAAAGGTAATGTAGTAGTTGATGCTTTAAGCCGAAAGTCTGCTAACTTGGCATCATTGATGGGCGAATGGAACTTGATTAAAGAATTCATGGATTTGGATGTATCCATCGAAATGGTGGACGATAGAGTGATGGTGGAAGCAATGTCCATATTCAAACTGACTCTTATCCAGCAGGTTAAGGATAGACAATTCGAAGATCCTGAATTAGTGAGAATCAATGACAACATTACAACGAGACCAGACTTCGTGTTGGTAGAAGGAGTTTTCTATTTTAGAAACATATTGTGTATACCAACACAGGAAGATTTGAAATGGGCAGTGATGTTTGAAGCTCATCACACTAGATATTCTTTGCATCCAGGAAGTACAAAAATGTATAGAAATCTCAAGGACAAGTTTTGGTGGAATAACATGAAGTGGGTGATAGCAAGTTATGTATCTTCCTGCTTGACTTGTCAACGTGTGAAGTTTGAGCACCGGAAACCGCCTGGATAGCTTCATCCACTGAATATACCAATATGGAAATCGGAACATCTTACGATGGACTTTGTGTCTGGTTTACCAAAGACAAAGAAGCAACATGACACTGTATGGGCGATTGTTGATCATCTTACGAAGTCCGCGCATTTCCTTCCATTTAGAAAGGATATGGGATTTAGTGATATGTCCAGATTGTTTGTCAAGGAAGTGACTCGATTGCATGAAACACCAGTCTTGATTGTTTTCGATCGGGATAGTCGGTTCATTTCCATATTTTGGCATTCATTTCAGAATTCTATGGGTACTAGACTTCGATTTAGTACTGCATATCACCTATAGACAAACGAACAATCAGAATGAACTATTCAGACCTTAGAAGATTTGCTTCGTGCCAGTATTATGGATTTTGGAGTGATTGGGATGAACACCTAGCATTGTGCGAATTTGCGTATAACAACAGCTATCACTCCAGCATCGAAATGGCATCGTTTGAAGCACTATACGGTCGAAAGATGTAGGACTCTAGTTAGCTAGGAAGAAGTTGGAACTCGAAGTTTCCACGGTCCTATTGTAATTGCTGAAACAGTAAAGAAGGTTCAAAGAGTGCAAGATAAGCTGAAAATTGCTTGATCAACATAAAAAGCTATGCTGACAATCGTCGGCGTGATCTGGAATTTGCCATTGATGATTTAGTCTTTTTTTAAGAATTCTCCAATGAAACGTACTATCTGATTTGGGCAGAAAGGTAAGCTTTCCTTGAGGTTCATTGGACCTTTCAAGGTCAAAAGCAGAATCAGAGCCAATCAAAATTATTGATACCAAGGAGGCAGTTCTATGTACGAGAATGATCAAAGGGATTAAAGTCCGTTGGGCTCATCATGAACCCAATGAAGCTACGTGGGAACTTTAAGAGCAAATGGCTCAAAAGTATTCAGAACTATTCGTTCAGGTAATTTTGATTTTGTATTTTACTTTCATTGATTTGTAATGCATTCGAAGGACCGAACGATTCTAAAAGTTTAGGGGGATGTTACACCCCATCTTGAGTTAATCGAGATTGACTCTAATTAATTGATATTAATGATAATTAATCATGTTTAATCTAATAATAGTTAATGACCAAATTGAATTGAATTAGTCTCAAATGATTGATTTGAGCTTAATGAAATGAATTTCAATGAGATTAAGGAAGTTGAGTTGATTTTAGACTCAACCAATGGAAGAAAAGGACTTTTGTGTAAATACAGATTTTCGCGTATTTTGTTGAATACGGTCACTCTTTGATGTCTTCGTACCTGTATTTACTATCTTTTGCTTGTTTTCGCGCTAGAGAGTCAAAGTTTTGTGGACTTAGTATGTGTTTCTCAACGGACTTTGGCTAAATCTTCAGCTTTTCGATGTCATTAATGGAGTTAGCAAGGGAATATGCACATAATTATTAGTTAGCAAGGAATGTGAACAGCATATCGAGATCCAATTATAGTTGATTGTGGACAGTCAGATGGAGTGTTAGGCAAGTAAGTGCGAAAATCTTGGATAAATTTGGATTATTTTCCTAAGTCGGAAGACCTCTGAAGCTGGATTAGTGGCGGATTTCAAGAAGTTTGAGGTGATTTTCAGTTAATAGAGCTTCAAGTGGATGCCAAAAGCTAGAAATTTCTCAAATTTGATGAACTTTTACCGTAGAAGTGCTAGAAGATTTCCAACGACTCTAGAATGATAGTGAAATCGACTCAACGGAATGCGTTAGTGTGTGGTTAAAAGCATAGGAAGTCAGTTTTCAGCGTCGATGTACAGAGTTGTATGTAGAATTGAATTGTTACCTGGTCACATGATAGAGTAGACTTTGTGGATTTTACAGACTAGTAGAACATCAGTTTTGACAGAGAAACATTATTTATCACTTATTTCCCCTATTCGTGTCCCCGAGGTCGGACTGCTACAAGGATCCGGGTTTGGGGGTGTGACACACTTTTGATACCAACACGTGTATTTCAAAGAATACGTTAACTTTCATAATAGGCTTGATTGCATTTGACCTCAACTGGATCAAATTAGTTTTCATTTGACTTGAATTATAAATGAGAGAAGTAAAAAGGACTTAAATGCAAAAGTGGGCTTATAAGGTCCCAATTGAACCCTAAGTTCATTCATTCGGTGGTTTTCATCTCAAGAGAAGTAGTGAAAGCCCTAGCCTCTTCTTTCTTCTTTTCTCTCCATCAAGTGTCAAGAATTGGAGCTTTACAAGTGATTGTTGAGGTGGAAGTATAGAACTTCATCTTCTTCATCTTCTCCTTAAATTTGCTTGGGGTTGGAGCTTGAGAGAAAGATTAAGTGTTCTCTACATAAGGTTTTAAGTAAGTATCTTGAACTCTTTTTTTAGAGTTTTCAAGTTCCATGGTGTGGTTTGGAGTAGTTTATAGCACATATAGCTCATAGGAGTTGTGTTTGGGATTGTCTTTGATGTTAGGCTTGAATAAGGGTTTTCAATTGGAGATTTCATCTCAAAATCAAGCTAACAAAGAGGTATTTTTGTCAATTAATCTTCAAGAGAGGCAAGTACAAACATTAATTGTTATTAGATGCTAGTTAGTATGAGTTTTGTTTTAATTTTCGTTATTGATTGTATATGTGGTAGATTGATTGGAAAAGAAGATTGGGTGTAATGAATAAATTGTTTGTGGAGCATTGGAGGCACAAATCGTGTTTAAATGGTCTTTGGAAAGACCTTGAAATGAGTAGAAAAGGTGGGGAAGAAGGGGGTTGAGAAGTAGTATAAAATAGAATTTTTCAGGTTTTGTCCGGAAAATTCAGCACTAAACGTTCGAACTCTTGCACCGAACGGTCGAACTTTTGGTTTGAACGTTCGAACTCTTGTCCTCGCTAGTCTTTGGCTGGGGACACTGAACGTTCAAACTCTTGTATCGAACGTTCAAACTCTTGGCCTTGCTAGATTTTGGCTTGGAACATACTGCACTCAAACGTTCGAATTCTTACCAGACTTAGCTAAATTTTGGCAGATTTTCAAACGGCCATAACTTTTTGTCCATAGGTCGGATTTTGGACTTCCACATATCACTGGAAAGCTCTTGGGACATAGAATCTAATGGTCTACATATCCTCGTGATTGGAAGACTCAAAGTTGAGTCCAACAAAGGTGATTCTAATTGAATCTAAAAGTCATTTAGTGTGTTAATCGTTCATTTGTACCTAACCTTCATAGGTGTCAGCTAAGGATATCATAATGTACAAACTATCAACAAAGTTATGTTCATCGAGAATAACACGTATATTAGATAATGAACTGCTAACACCAAAAATGTCACTTTACCTCCTCAACATCGAAAGCTATATGGAGCCGCATCCTATTACAAATAGGCAAAGCTGCTTTAAGCATAAGATTTTGTCAGAATCAAACAAAAAATGCAAGATCCTTTAAAATGGCCAAAAGAAGGGTACACATGAAGTTTCGGGCCATTTCGACACCATTTAGCCTAACTTCAATCCTCCAATAGCTAAGCGGGAGCTCCTGGCGGCTACAGTGTCGAAGACATCAAATATTTGATCAGAGCCTATGGATGGTCTCAAAAAACCTCCAAAAGGCTCCATGTCGAATTTCAAGTCAAACCGACACCGTTTGACCCTCCATCAACTCTCGAACGACTAAATCAAGCCTCTCAGCAGCGAGAACCCCCGATGCTGCCAGTCATCAAACGAAGCACATGAGTAGCTTCTACATGCTTCCAAAGGGCTGCACGTCAAATATCAGGTTAGTTGGAAGATTGGAAATTCCACCATCGCATAGACAAGTCTTCATACGGATTGGGGTATGATTCTGACACTTTGATGAGACAATTGACACAAAGGCTGCAAAGTCGTTTTGCCGACCAGGCCTCAACCTCTTGTATCGGTGAAGACATCGATCTCGCTGGATATCTCTTTGAAGAGTTACCCGACAAAGACCCAAGAAGCTCATCAAATTGGTACGATTTCTCTGATGATGAAGAGGAATTGTCCAATGACACAGACGCACGGTTCTCTGATTCAAAAGAGCCATCGTCTCCAAAAGAAGTGCCTTACTTCGACCTAGTTTCAGTAGGTGATTGGGTTCATCTCATAGCAAGTCTTGAGAAGAGCATCGATCAAGAAGATTTATGGATAGAAGCGGAGCCATGGTCTGAAAATGCCTATGGAAATCTAGAAGGCCTTGTTGAGTTGGAAGCCTTCGAAAATATTATGGAGGAACCACCTTCAAACCTTCCAACAAAAGATTCTGTTCAAAAGATAGACTTGGGAACACCTGATAACCCACGTCCTGTATTCATAAGTAAGAATATAAAGGATGATGAGTTACCCGATTATGTCTCGTTTCTTCGTGAGTTTGTTGATTGTTTTGCATGGTCTTACGCTGAAATGCCTGGCTTAGATCCCAAAATAGTAGTTCACAAACTCAACCTGCAAGAAAATATCTAGCCTGTCAAACAAGGCTAAAGAAGATTCAGTCTTGATGTGATGGACAAAATTGAACAAGAAGGTCAGAAACTCAAAAACTATGGCTTCATCTGTGAGGAACAGCATCCTGAATGGTTGGCCAACATCGTCCTTGTGACAAAGAAAAATGGACAAATCAGAGTCTGCATTGACTATAGAGACCTGAATAATGCATGCCCCAAAGATGAATTCCCGCTCCCCATACCGGAGGTAATGATTGACAACACCTGTGGGTTCGAGCGAATGACTTTCATAGACGGCTTCTTTGGCTACAACCAGATAAAGATGTATCCCAAAGATGAAAGTTATACATCATTTTGGACCCCATTTGGCATGTATTGCTACACTGTCATGCCATTTGGTCTTAAAAATGCCGGTGCAACATATCAAAGGGCTATGATGAAGATATTCCAAGATATGCAGTATAAGATGGTCGAATGTTATGTTGATGACCTCGCTGTCAAAAGCAAAAGAAAAGAAGACCATCTCAAAGATCTTCGAGAAGTCTTCCTCCGGCTTTTCAAACACAAATTGCGAATGAATCCCCTCAAATGCTTCTTCGGTGTCTCATCGGGTAAGTTCCTCGGATTCATAGTTCGGAAAGCTGGAATAGAACTTGACCCCATCAAAGTCAAGGCTATCCTAGAAATGCCATCTCCAAGAACCCTGAGAGAACTAAAAGGGCTTCAAGGAAGATTGGCATACATCCGATGGTTCATTTCCAAACTATCAGGGAAGTGCCGTCCATTTTCTCGCCTAATGAAGAAAGGTGTAGACTTTGTTTGGGATGCTGAATGTGAAGTTGTATTTCAAGACATCAAGTCATATCTGACCAAACCTCCGGTGTTGGCTGCTCCCACAACCGGAAAACCATTCATCTTGTACACAAGAGCTCTTGACTATTCTTTGGGCGCTCTACTTGCACAAGAAAATGATGGAGCAAAAGAAGCTGCTCTATACTACCTCAGTCGCATGTTGGTAGGTGCAGAGCATCGCTACTCTCCAGTCGAAAAAGAATGCCTGGCAGTGATGTTCGCCGTACAAAAGCTACGTCACTATTTGCTGTCAAATACAGTATACCTGATATCAAGAATCAATCTCTTAAAAGTCCTTGTCACGAAGGCAGGTTCTCTCAATGCTCGGCTGGCAAAATGGTCCATCCTTCTGTAACAATTTGATATTAGGTATGTACCACAGAAAGCAATCAAAGGCCAAGCTCCGGCAGACTTTCTTGCAGAGCATCCACTGCCTAAGGATTCTTCGCTCAGGGATGATCTCCCAGACGAGCCTGTCTACAACGTGGAGACTTCCTCACCAAATGCCTCCTAGGACATGTACGTTGATGGTGCAACCAGGACAAATGAAAAAGGAAAGCCAATATCGGGAATTGGCATTCTCTTTGTCAGCCCCGACAAATACATGATTCCACAAGCATTTTCGCTACTGGAACCATATTCAAACGATGCAGCCGAGTACAAAGCTCTGATTATAGGATTGGAACTCACCCTCGAATCTGGCATCACCATGCTGGAAGCATTTGGGGATTCTCAACTGATCGTCAATCAGATGGATCAGAAATATGAAATCAGGAAGCCTGATCTATTGCCTTACTACAATAAGGCATAATCACTTCGTCAAATGTTTGACATCTGTCACATCACCCACATCCGCAGATGTGAAACATCCGTGCAGATGCCCTGGCTGGACTTGCTGCATCTATGTCAATCCAAGAAGGGGAAAACATGAAAATTATAGTGTGTCAAAGAAGGATTCTCCCTCCTCTCAACACACACCAAGCAGTCACTGAATGCCACCGAGTGGTTGGAGGTCGGATTTCCATCCTTAAACCTCCAATTGGCGACTGGAGGGATCCGTTCATCGATTACATTATGTTCGGAATCCTACCTGAAGATCCAAAAGAGCGGGTAAGCATTCAAAGAAAAGCCCCAAACTTCCATTTGGATATTCCCTCTAAAATGCTTTACGGAAAATCCTTCGATGGAGTACTTCTACGCTGCTTGTCACAACAAGAAGCGGAAGAGACTCTAAAAGAAGTTCATGCTGGTCTTTGTGGAGCCCATCAGGCTGGTCCTAAGCTCTATGATCAGATAAAAATGTTAGGTTACTATTGGCCTACCATGGTGGCTGACACAATGCAATTTGCTAAACGTTGCCAACAATGCCAAGTTCATGGAGATTATATCCACATGCCTCCAGAAAGGCTACATCCTACAGCGATCTCATGGCCCTTCGAAGCCTGGGGTATGGACATCATAGGTCCTATCTCTCCCCCGTGCAGCAAAGGTCATCGCTTCATTTTCGCTGCTACGGATTATTTCTTCAAGTGGTCAGAAGCATTTGCGTTCAATGAAATGAAGACCTCATCAGTCCTTCAATTCTTGCGAACCAACATCATTTGTCATTTCGGCATACCTAAAAGATTCGTCCACGATAACGGACCACAATTCCGAGATCACAGATTCTACAGGTTTTACGACAAATACAAAATCCAAAGTAGTCCATCTCTCCGTATAACCCGGCAGTGAATGGACTAGCAGAAACCTTCAACAAGACACTCTGCAAAATCCTCAAGAAAATAGTCTCTAGTCATAAAAGAGACTGGAGCGACAAACTGCCTGAAGCTTTATGGGCCTACTTGACTACCGTTTGAGGACTAACCCATAGCACACAATTTTCCTTGGTCTATGGATGTGAAACAGTTGTCCCTCTAGACGGTACTGGTCCTGTGTCAACTCAATAATAGCCAACTTGGTGACTTTCCTCTCCCAAACGAGCTGCTTCCGAGTCCGCGAGATCTCATTCGGTTCAGATTTGGCCTCGCTGGAAGGCTTTAAAAACATCTCGTTGAAGACGTCATCGTTTGGAAAGCTCTTGGTCTCATTCCATTTGTTGCTTGGAGTGATGACTTCATCAACAAAAGCCTTGGCATCTGTAATGTCCAGACCGACTTCTTTGTTATCGGCAAGAATGTCCTGCACATGCTTAACCATGCCGAAACCAGCCTCCAAATGGCCAGAAGAAAGAGTCTCGACCCATGAGCTCAAGACTCTCTTCAACACCTTCCTCGCAAACTGACGGGATGGCTCAGATGAAGACTCGCCATGCTCCATTCGTCGACTACCCATGTCAGGCACCATTGGAAGAGTAATCAAGAAGCTTTTTCCAATCGGAGCCGTTGGGGAAGGAATATCAGCAGGCGGACTCGCCTCTGCCTCATCGAAACTAGTAGAAGAAGCCCCTACTCTTGGATCAGTCACAGGCACCCCCTGTTCTGGCTCTGAGAAAGATAGATGAATTCTTCTGTCACCTCACGACCTGTCAATAGAAGATGAAAAAGGTATGAATATGATCTTGTCAAAAATCAAAATATCAAGATTATCACTACAAAGTACCTTCTTCGATGACTGGCGGAATGCTTTCTGCCTCCATGAGCTCATCCGAAGCATCATCAAAAGTTGCATCCATAGATGGCTCAAAGTCATCGGAATCTTCTAGCAAGTCAGCTGGCAAGAAACAAAAATGCATGTCAGCAAGCGGCGGTAGAGAAAAACAGAAAAAAGAAAAAAGAAGTCATACCAAGTGGAGATTCTGGATCTACTTCAAAATCTCTGGGCTCTTCCTCAGATGCCACAATTAGATCCGTCACAGCCTCATCGGCCGGAACCTCAGGCATCATCAAACCATCATCTTCTGGCAAAAAGAAAGAAGGCAGTAGATCAAAACAAAAGCTCTCATGAAAGAAAAGAAACGGAAAGAGAAAAAGGGAAATGCATATCATCATCAATGGTCTCTTCCTCTTGGCTCCTCTTTTCCGGAGGCTCATCATCATCCCCTGATGCCTCCTCAGCAATGGTGGAAGGAATTTCCAGATCTGGAGAGTCTTCGTGCCGTCTCTGACTTCGGCGCTGTCCTCTTCTCCTCTTGCTCCTACGGGACGAATTGCTGGAAGTACCCGCCCCACCATCGAAATCGGGCCTCTCACCAAAGTCCTCACTGGATGGTCTGCTCTTGCTGGTAGACTCCATGGAAGCCCTTGCTCGCTCGGCTTGAATCCAAGCAGCGACTTCAGCCTCCTCCTCGGCAAGCTGTTCCAAGACCTCACCAGGTATTTCTTGTGCAGCTCCCGATTTGATGACGTCCTGGTCCTCAAGAAAACCTGTTATGTGCTTTTCTCCAGAAAGGAAAGCCAGGACTTCTTCTCGGCGGACGCCATCTGACTTCCCAAGACCCTTCCCGGAAGACTACTTTACATCGAGCTCCTTCTTGGAAAGTCCCCGGTACACTGAAAGGCTCTCCACGAACCATTTCGTGAAGCTAGCAGTCCGGAAAATGGGCAACTCAGGATAAGGAATCATGGCGGTAGTGTCTTCCATGCTATAAAAAGGCCCATGCATTTATCCCGTCTTGCAGACCTCCAAAACGCTTCACCTTGCTCGAAGGCGCTCCAACAATGCCTTGAGAGAAGCCCAACTGCATGGCAAAACGCGAGTGAACATACGACTGGATGTCGACGAAAAGATGTCTGCGGTATACCATCGTGCCGACACGTATGTTAAAAAGCCAACTCCTCTCCGCATTTGTTAAATAATAGTGTCTCCCCGACCTTGCCCTGGTGGAATCTCGGGAGACACCGAAATCAAAAGCCTTCTTCCGCAAACCCGGAGAAAGCTTCATTGAAGACTGCCCCATCTCGACGTCTTAGAATCGTCGGATCCTCAAACGGGCATATAAGATAGATTCGGAAACAGGCTTCCCTCTAGCCAACCGAATCATAAACGGGTCATCGTTCTGAGCATCACCCAATCGGTGGAAACTGGGACAGTGGTATACATACCACGAATAGAAAATGTGGCCAGAAAATACCCTATTCATGGGAAGCCTAAGTCGAACTAGGAAAGCAACAGCCTGCAGTTCGGAGCATAAATAGGAGTAAAGAGCAGGCACCAAAGCAAGCCGCTCTCCAAACGCCATCTGACAAGCCTGAAAAATGCAATGCGGCCTGATGTGCGTTCCATCTCCTCCAGCAAAAACAACCTCACCCAACCAATAAGTGAGGTAAACAACGAGATCTCTTCGTAGTGCAATGTCAGAATGAATGGCGTCTATGTCTGAGAAGAATTCCTTCAAATTCTCTCACATGGCAGAGATCTTCTTCGAATCCAGGTTCTTAGCCCTGGGTTCCTGGGTCGTACTCTCAGAAGACTCCCTACTGTCAAAGAAGTTGGAAGACAAAAAAGGCTACCACTCCTCCAACTACTACACCGAACTTTCGAGCCCTCCTTCTCCTTCAAAAAATCTTAGAAGGCGACGAGCTGAAAGTACAAAAGTCTGAACTCCTTAAACTGCTCCTCAAGGACGCTGTCGATAGGCATGAACTCCTCATAGAGATTGCCGAGGATAGGTAGCCTAGTGATGGCACTCAGTTCCTTTAAAGAAAAACCAATCTCACCATTTGTGACAACGAAGGTATTGGTTTGTGGAAGGAACGACTCCAGCATGGCCATGAAGGCCTCATCGGAAAAAACCACGGTTTGCCGAAAAGCGCGAACCGCATCAAAAATCTCGGCCTCCTTCAGAATGACACCGCCAACCTATAGGATGTGATTAGTCCACGACTCCCAGCTCGAGTCAGCACTGAAACGGCTGCGAAGTCGAAAAGGCTTCACCCAATTGCTGCCATCACCCTTGAAAATGCCAAGTCCCACCGGTCTCAAATTGACCGAAGGATGGTCTAAACCTTGGTAGCCGCTAGCCGGCATCAAAATGTCCATACGGGCAGGAGACTTCTCTGCAAAACCAGAATGGCCGCCAATAAAAACCCCAGTCTTGATCACGGTTGTCCTTTTCACCCAACTTGGGGGATCTTCCCTCTTTGAGCTTGTGGAGGGAAGGCTCATGATCGAGATAGTCCGATTGAAGGTCGACTGGGTAGAAGCAGTTCTCTTATCACCATCAACTGTGACAGAGAACTGAAAACATCTCCTTTGGTATGTTAAATTGTCGGGGACGGCATCACCAAAGAAGGTAGGCTTGGGCACAATGCTCTGATCGTCTGTGACCCAAGGACGATTGCTTACCATGATTTTATAATACTCCTCATCCTTGAGGGCAATCAAACGTTGCCTCATCTCATCTCGGTTGAGCGAGTCGCACTCTTCCAAGTTCCTTTCAACATACTGGACCTCTTCCCATGCCTGCTATACGGCCACGTTAGTGAATCTGGTAGAATGGCGAGGCGCATCCGTAACGGGCTCCTTACCCTTGTTCGTTCTGGAGGAACTACCTGCAAAGGATGGAAAAAGAGAAAATCAGTCATCAAAATGACAGAATTTTGCTAAAAAAAATTATAGCGAAATTTTGGCATGGTTCCGGGGCAATTCCGAAGAAAAGGGAAACACCCCGAAAGAAATAGGAGCTTGAAGATGGGCTCAACATCGCTGCAAGCTCATAATCAATGGAAAATTCTCGAAGAAGGCTTGAATGCAAACATTGCTACTAGATCAAACCAAATCTTCTCAAATATCCGCAAGACTGGATAAGGGCTCAACATTGCTTTGAGATCCAGAATCCAAAACTTACAAAGCTCCTCAGAAAATCCCTGCAAGACCAAGAAAGGGCTCAACATTGCTACAAGCTCTAAATCCCAAGACTTGCGAAAAGATTTCCAGGTGTGCACTATCATCCTTCCAATTTCATAAAAAAAATGCATAGAAGGAAAGTTATCATGTATGCGCATCTCAAAATCCAGGAAAGAAAGAAAAAAAAAAAAGAGAAGAAAATAATATCTTTCAAAAAAAAAAAAAGAAAGAAGAAAAAAAAATAGTCCACGTGGCCGTACGGCCATGACCGTATGGTCACAAAAAAAAAGAAAAAAAAAAGAGAAAAAGAAAAGAACAAAACACGGTAAAAAAAAAAAAAAACAGAGAGAAAACCGTGAAAGAAAAAGAAAAAAATAGGAGAAAGAGAGAAAGAGAAGAAAAAAAAAAGGAAAGAAAAAACATGTGAAAAAGAAAAAAAAAAAAAGAAAGTACGTGGAAAAGAAAAAAAAGAGAAAAGAAAAGAATGAAAACCTTTTTCTATTTCTAATGGGGTTTCTTAAAGAAGAAACTTACTTGAAGCCATTGATGGAGAAGAAGAAAAAAAAGCTTGAAGATCCTTGAAGAAGAAGAAGAATTCTTGATCTTGGAGCACTCTTGAAGATTTTTGCAAAAAGAGAGCAATAGCAACAAGAGATCCAACCTCCTTGCTTTTATAGAAGAAAGCAAACAAAAAGAGGAAAGGAGGAGAAAAGAAAGGAGGTAAGTGCTACAAATTGGCAAACTTTCTAAAAGAAAGGGATCATGGGATATTCTTTCCCAATGAGGAGATCTTTTCAGAAATTCTCTCCAAAAAGAAAGGGATTATGAGAAACTTTCTCCCAAAGAAAGATATTTTGAGAAAATCTCTTCCAAAATCAAGGAAACTTGAGAAATTCTCTCAAAGTAAGAATATTTTTAGATATTCTCTCCCCAAAAGAGATATTTTTAGATATTCTTTACAAAAATGACACTACATGAGATCTAAGCAATCTTTAAAGCTTAAAGTCCCATGGGCTAGCCCACATGAGCCAGGTTTAACCACCTAGGCACCAAAAGTGGCTTTTAGTCAAAATTCCTCTTACCAAGAGCATACAAAAATGGTTCCATGCCTCCTTTGAGTTGATTGGACCGTACAAAAAAAAAAAAAAAAGATCCGAGCCTCATGAGTTTCCAAAAATCCAAACTATCCCACCTCATGAACCAAATTAAGCCAAAACCTTGAAATTAACATTCCACAAAAACTCAAACCACTCCAATGGACCCAAAATTGTCCCAAAGAGTGACCAAAAATCCAAACCATGGTCCCCTAGCTCGCCACATACAGCTTGTTGGTTCATAAGGCCAAAACCAAAAAGCAAATCCCGGTCCCCTAATTTGCCACATACAGCTTGTTAGGTTACAAGACCAAAATCAAAATTCAAAACCCGACCCCCTAACCTGCCACATACAGCTTGTTAGGTCACAAGGTCAAAAACCAAAAACCTTCTTGACCGCCTAATGTGCCACACAAAGATTTTAGGTTCACAAGGTCAAAAAGAAAATCCAAAACCCAAAAACCCAATCCAAATGTCATTTTCAAAATTTTGCCTTGAGATGGTACGTGATCTCTCTCACTGCCATAAAATCCCCTTGGAAACTCAAAAGGCTATTTTATCAAAGAAAAATGTCAGAGACTCTTGGTCAAGTCAGAAGTTCTCCTTCAAAGTTTTCTTCAAGGCACATCGGCTGCAAAAGCTACGCGATTCGTCGCTGTACCTCGAGGGGGCATTTGTTGACACAAAAGATGTCACTTCATTTGTTGACACCAAAAATGTCACTTTGCCTCCTCAACATCAAAAGCTACATGGAGCCACATTCTACTACAAACAGGCAAAGTTGCTTCAAGCATCAGATCTTGTCAGAATCAAACAAAAACTGCAAGATCTTTTAAAATGGCCAAAAGAAGGGTACACATGAAGTTTCGGGCCATTTCGACACCATTTAGCCTAGCTTTAACCCTCCAACAGCTAAGCGGGAGCTCTCGGCGGCGACAGTGTCGAAGATATCAAATCTTTGATCAGAGCCTATGGATGGTCTCAAAATACCTCCAAAAGGCTCCACGTCGAATTTCAAGTCAAACTGACACCGTTTGACCCTCCATCAACTCTCGAACGACGAAATCAAGCCTCTTGGCGATGAGAACCCCCGATGCCACCAGTCATCAAATGAAGCACATGAGTAGCTTCTACATGCTTCCAAAGGGTTGCACGTCAAATTTCTGGTCATTCCGACGACGTTTGACCCGGCTTTGATGCTCCAAAGCAAAATCAAGCCTATCAGCGGAGGAGCTCCCTGGGACCATGGCATCCAAATTGGAGCTAATGGATCATCTCAAAATGACTCCAATAGGCTCCCTGTCAAATTTCAAGTCAATCGGACATCGGTTGACCATACATTGAAGCTCGACATCTTCCGCATTATAAAATCAAGTCTAGCATTGATGGGACCCAAAACGGCTTCAAAATTCAAATAAAAGTATATGGTTGGTCCTATCTAATGCTCAAGAAGCTTCACCTCAAATTTCAGGTCATTCCGACATCGTTTGACCTAGTTTCAACTCTTGGCGGAAAATTGGCTACAAAGTCTTCGGCTTTTCCAAAAATAGGAAACTTTGTGCTCTGATTTGCACGACTTCTCGATGGGTTTTCTTCAGTGGAATCAAGCCAATAAATGAGGAGAAATGTCAAAGAAAAATATAGGAGAAAACAAAAGCGAAAAAGCCCGAGAAACGGCTACCAGACGGTGACCGAAAATGGGGTAAAAACCCCATGGTCGCCAGCGACCATGGGTGCATGGTTGCCAGCGACCATAGGGATCCAGGCCGCCAAAGTTCGCCCTGAAACCCACTTTTTCGGGTATTTTTCGCGTTTCACGATGTTTGGCCCTTGTGATTTTCTCAAATTCTGATTTTTGAGGCATAATATCCGTCGATCTTCTTCAACATTACGGATGCGCCATTGAAATCATTTAATCATCATCGGACACTCCGAAACCACCAACCGACCAAGAAAGTACACTTCCTGCCCGACCGATCATGAAATCGACTGGACAGATGTTGCCGACCCATTGGTGTCAACCAATGTCTGAATTTGCATCGTCATCTGACATCAAATAACATGCGGATCCATCGATGATCATCGCAAGAAGAATTCCAAAAGAAGCGGCGCGGGCCGCGACTCTTCAAGCAACTTGGTGACCAATTAATGTTGTTAACTGATCCGTTTATGACAAATTAATACGATCATTAACTTATTATTTTGGACGGCCCAATCAGAAGCAAGAAAATGGGAGTTACAAGTCCAATTAATCATGGCAATGAACCATGTAACTCCTATCATTATGGAGATTAATCATGGTAATTAATCATCAAACTCCCATCATCATGGAGATTAAATGTCCGTTATTCTCCATCGGCCAATCAGAATCCAAGAAAAAGGAGTTACAAAATTATGAAATTAAATCTTGTAACTCCTCCTATCATGGAGCATTAATGCCATTAATGCCCATAAACCTTCCTAGTGGCCACCAAAAGCCTATAAATAGGCAGTCATTCCAAAGGGAAAGGGTCCGGAAAAATTGTCTAAAGTGGTCCTGAAAAATCATCTTGAAAATTATCCTGAAGAAGTCTCTGAATAAAGAAGCTCTCTTACTTTGAAGAAACTCTGCTGCAAACACTACAGGGTGATTGAAGTACCTTGGGGGGCTACCCCCCCAAGGTTTCTCCTTTTCTTCCATCCAACACTGCCTAGATGCGGCTTTTCAGCCCGTCTACTTAGTTTTTTTTATTGGATATAGGACCTTCCCTTGGTCTTTGTCCTCTAAAAATCCGAGGTCCAAGCCAAGCCAAGTGAACTAAAACATCAAGTGTTCTCATCTGAAGGACGATGGCGGAGTCCATACATGACTCGCGACCGTTGATCTGAACGAGTCCTCACAATCTCCTGAGAAGTCAGATCCCTCTTTCTTTATTTTCTATTGTATTTTGTATTTTTTAAAGAGACAAAAAAAATCACAATTCTTGTCTTTCACTATTGATAAGATTTGTAAATCGCCTTTCATGGCAAAATCGCTTTCTACGGCACAAAACTGCCTTTCAGGGCAAACTAAACAAAATCGCCTCTCACGGCATTTTAAAATCTTGTCTCTTTCTTTAAATATATGTGCAATGGAAAGTTAGAAAAAAAGTTTGATTTCCTTTCTACTTGTGAAGGTGAATCTCCGGATCACCATTTCAAATTCCAAGTAGAATAGAAAATCTGGCATACCCGTACAAAAATGTTGATACTTGATCTTTTTTTCTCTTCACCCCGCTGCACCCCGGTGGACCCGGGATGGAGGAAGGCAAGAAGAAAAAGACTGGTCCATCATGAACGTTTTGCCCAAATGATTGGTTTGGAAGTGTGAAAATCATAGGAATTAATACTTGTTGAATGGCCTAATTCTATGAAATGGAATTAAGTTTATCTTGTTAACCTCAAGTCTTATTCTTTTCAATAGTTTGAATGAAATTTATCGAATTCAATTGATTCCTGGGTCTTGCACTACATAGTAATTTTATTTAGCTCGTAATAGAGCTAAAACGAATTAATGAACAATCCTATTGCAGTAAATGGACTGGGGGTGTTCCGGCGCTCCGTGGTGATGCTAATGGTCTCTCATCCAGATACTGGTAGATCCCACAATTATTGAAATGATAAGTCACTTAATGAAGATTGATTACTGAATTTAAAAGTTACTTAATGTAACATACTGACTGAATATAAATGAATGAATGACCAGTATTTGTATTAGCAAATACAATGACTGCTTCATTTTGGAAGAAATTAAATGAATACCATTGTAGTTGCCACCCAGTAATTGTCATTATTTGATTCTTAATGTACTGGTAATTGTTATTAATTTGAATTGTCTAGAACTGATTATTGAATGTAGAATTGATAAACTGATGTATTACCTGTGTTATTAGCATATACTATCATAGATCTGTATATACATAATTGAACCGTCGTGTTTACAATGTTATTGATGACATTATAGGCCCAGTTGCCCGTGCCGATCTTGCAAAGGCCGCACTGCCTATGGAGGAGGCCAATCGAATTCCTCCAGGAGGATTGATTGAGTGGACTTGACGGGATATCATTTGATATTGATATCTGAGTGCGAGAACAAAGATAAAACTTTTGAATGAAATTAGTTAGAACACTTTGGAAAATGTTTTGAGAAATACTTTTGTATATTCATTTTGAGATGTAGATAGTCGTCACCTGCATTGTATTTTGAATATGCAGTGGTTGACTTAGATAGTGAAATGCAATGTGTATATTGAACTTTACATTATGTAAAGGACTTGTATAAGTTTAATTGTATCGTCAATGTATATATTCCTCAACAGTTTACATTTGACAGGTATGAATGTTTGTTTATCTCTTATGGATTTCGTTTTAATTTCAGTTAATTCGGAGTTTATTGGAGTAAGTATGTGCTCGCGACTCAGGGTTTGTCTGGAGTAATAAGATCTCGGGCCCTCGTCGTGACATGATCCGACACCATCTCTTGCATCTTTCATCCAAATTAGCCTTTAGATCTAACAATCTTCATATTTGTGCAACCACATCACATATATTTTAAATGGATATAAGTATCACTGCATGCATCTTTTTACTAAAATTAGCCTATCCTTTCTTTGCCAAGGGACTTGAAGTGGGTATCCAATGACCAAAGTCGATCCTCTTCAACAAGATATTGGCACCAACCATTTTCTTATTTTTATTTTTAGTTTCTTTTATCTTATTTTTATTTTTCATCATTTTTTAAATAGATCTTTTGGTTATATGTCATCGTGTGTTTCAATTGAATGAAATAAGTGAACATTGCTTGGTTTTTTTTTTTTTTTGGATTCCCAATTATGATTATAGAGTGCATTATTGCAAGTAATGACTTATTATACCCTTAATCATTTGTGGAATGATTTTATGCTACGACTCATGGTTGTATTGGAACTTTATGTATTTGCGCTATGATAATGCACTGCTGAATGTTGGATTTTGTGCAAGTTATTCAGATTTTATCTATCTCTGAATAGTCTTTTCCACACAACTAACAATACATTAAAATGAATTTTCTGCAAATAGTTGTCACATTCTTCATAAAATTGCTCCCTTTTAAGACTGTGTTGACAAAACGGGGGCTCTATGCACATAGTTCTGGGTGGTTATGCAGATTTTTAATGTGTATACTGCGATCAACATGTTGACGCATTAGTTAGTGTGTTTGTAGGATCTTATACCTCATTGGGCTACCACTTATCCCAAAACCAATTGGTGATGTAAAACGGCACAACAATAGTTTTATGGTGTGGGCGAGGGCTCAACCTCGATTATAACCGCTCAGGAGTGAGGTTGGACGTTAACCTCAACAATGTTGCTTACAATACAGTGATTTTTCTATATGTCATCAGACATATTCTTAAAACCTCGAGTTCGATCGATAACAGGTCTAAAGAATTTATTAAAAATCATGCATTGAACTTAACACATAACTGAAATTCTGAAGTGTGAAAATTTCAGAATTTGTCACTATTTTTGTAGTTTTTTTTCAATGTGTTTTAATTCAAATCATGTCATACTGATTTTTCTTCTCATGAGCCTCTGAGTGAAACCGTCAGGTTGCACTGTAGCATATTTTCAAAACCCTCCCATTGTTTTCAAAGCCCCGTTTCAATGATTTTAAGATCAAATTAGAATTCTTTGATGTTTCTGGATTCTCTCATACTAGTACTATACTTTTAGTGAGCTTTGGTTTCAATTGATTTTTGTTTTTCTAAAAATTATTAAAATTCAGACAATAGGCCAATGTCATGAACCCGATTCAACAGTGCAGAAATTCCAATATGGTTATTTGGATTCATGTGCACTATTCCATAAAGTTCCGACCATCGAAAAAGTCTAGAATTAAATGTGGATACTATCATCAAGTCTACTGAATGCTCATAAAATTTGAGATCAATCTGAGTTGTAGGAGATTTATGAGAAATCAGGTAGCAAACATTCCGCGATCATGTTACTTAATTCATTCTTCAGTCTCTTTGTTTGTTTTCTTTTGTTTTCATTTTATCCCCTTTTTTGCATGGAATCTAATCTCTTTTTTCCATCTCAATACACTTTAAGATGGATTGACCCCTTAAAATGGCCTAAAATGACGATGATGAGACCATCATGTATCGTCGATGACGTTGTGATGAGTTGTAACCAGTAATCTCCCACATCAAGGTGATCATATGGAGACATGGTCTTTTAACATGATTGGCAATCATACTTTTTACCATTCTATGGATTTTTAGGGGGTCCTTAGAATCGGCCGAAACTTTTAAGTATTACTCCATATCACGCTGTGTTTCTACCCCTTTAACGGGTTCGAAAATTACGTCAGCAACCTGGTGGTCATGGTGGGACCAGCTATGTCTCATCTTATTTGTTTTGGGTTAGTCTTTTGAAAGGGTTGAATCTCATTCACCAATGCATAACATATAGCATTTATTAGTTATGCATTTCACTTTGGGAATTGCATCTTTCATATGCTCCCAAGGTGCATGGAATACTTGGAATGATGTGCATTAGTCATTATCTCATTCTTGAAATCTTCAACATCCGACACATACAATCTGTCTTTGGAGTACAACACACCCTACAATATCTTGAAATGTAGACGTTCTACAATATGCTCGATGAATCTAACCAACTCTGGGCCATTATTCTGATTGCTCTTGATCTTTTGAAGAATAGAAGGTGAGAACATGGCCATACTTGCTAAGAAAATTCTGTCATTCAGCGATTCCAGTTCAACATCCATATAGTGAAACTAATCAATAAAAGACCATTCTGCACACAATTGGGTTAGGGTTGATTGTTCGGATGCTTGATCTGATATTGACTTTTTACTGAAAGCATCTGGAACCACATTCGCCTTGCATGGATGGTACTTGATTGAAAAATCGTAGTCCTTTATGTACTCCGTTCAGCATCTCTATCTCACTCCACCTGGGAGAATAAGTGTAAGGACTCGGCCTTTTCTTATCTCTAGTTATTTCAGTTTTGTGGGTTTGTGTAATTTCATGGGTTGTTAGGCCAAATTAGAAGTGTTTATCGAGGTTTTGGACTTAGTTTAGGAATTTAGGGGGTTATTTGTAATTTTGAGAGTATGGTGATAAGTCCTTAAAAATGTACATTTTCCTCATTAATTCTTAGTAATTAAGGACTTAATCATCAAAACATGCTTGAATTTATTGGAAATTCATGATTTCATGTTTTCATGCATCAAAGCGTAAAGTCAAGTCAAAATTCTTTGGAAAATTACATTTCCACACAAAATCATGAATCTTTCTGTTTTTTAGAATGAAAAGTAAGAAATTTCTCATAACTTTGATTCACACATAAAATGACGATATTTCTTTACACCATTGGTTCAATTAAGGGCACGTTTGGCAAAGGGCATGGCCAAGGAATCCTTGCCATTATCCGTGTTTTCAAGGATTTCCCACGTTTGGTTGGGAGAGGATTTTGAGAGGAATGACATGAGTTTTCCTCTAATGAGATTATTTGCAAAATTAGACACCCCCCCCTCCCCCCCTCCCCCCACATTGGACCTAGACAATCCACTCATAAGTGGAAAAGCGGAGCTACAATGATTCTGGAAGGTAATCTGCAGCAGGTCGGTTTTTGCTTTTTTAATGTATCTTTTGCGTCCCACAATCAGGATCCAAACCGTAAATAATGTTTAAACAATCCAAAACGGCCATCTCACCAAAATTTCAGCCGTTGATTCATCTTAGATCTCGAGATATTTGCAAAAATGTCCAATCCGTTAGATTGTAGTTTCTGAAATTCTATGGGCCAAAAACGGGATTAAAATCAGTCCATTCTTTCCAATTTTCTAGTTCCTATGGGCCCCAAGATCATGATCTAAACCGGTAGTTATTTCTGGAAGGTCAAACATGGCTAGTTTTCAACCATTGATCCTTACCATAGCTTAAGATATTTGCAAAAATGTCCAGGTACAAAAATATTAATTTCTCATTCCCGTGGGGCCCCTTTGCACGATCTAAACAGTTCGGATTTTCTAGATGACCACAAACAACTTTGAGGTGAAATTTAAGGTCATGATTTTTCATGGATTTTGGAAATTTTTATAGAACATATTTATAACCATTGGATCATACATTCTACACTTTGTAGGAATCCTCCTTCAATCCAAACATGGAACTCTCTTTGGGAATCCTACTTGAGGATTGTGGCCTTCTTTGGAGATGGATAGAATCCTCTAAATAGAAGATTCTTCTACATTTACCAGACGTGCCCTAAAGAAAATTAGATAAAATTGTGATGTCTCATGCATTCATTTAGTGTGAATTAGGTCCCACATCTTGCATTGTCCATTTCCTACATGAAATGATAATTTCCTTGATCATTGATTTATTTTTAAATGGGGTTTCAGAAATTGGGGCCCACCTTGAGAGAAATTCGCGAAGAAGCATTAAAGAAAAGGTAAAATTAATGAAGAACCACCCATGGGACCCATACCCTATGGGGCATGAATCCTTTGCATGTACGACCATGTAGGGTCCCAATCATGCTGCAAAAATTAAGAATTAATTCCATGTTTTGTTTGAAGACATTTTGAAATTTGGAATTTAGATTCAAGGCCAGGAAAGGAAAGGAGATATTGAGGCTTGTGGGCTAAGAGAAGAAAGAAAGAAGAAAAGGGAAAGGAAATTCAAAACAATTGCACTACAATGCAATGGACGTCCATGCAATCAAATGTTCCATGGGTTGCACACCTAGTGAGGCCCAACTTTACTTCATGTTGAGAGATTCAAAATTGAGGAGTTTTTCAAGAGAGAAATTGGGCCATGCAAAGAGATTCTCAAGCCATGAAGAAGTTTACAAATAAAAGACTCTTGGCAGCTGATCGTGATTTCAATCAACACTAAATATCAAAAGTGCACGGATGTCTACGAATAGACAACGGCAAGTATGAGTCAAATCCACAAAAAGCGAAACAAGAAAGAAATCTAATTAAGATGATGTCACAGTTAACTAATTACGTAGACAATTAATTAAAGCAATAAGATAATGAAATAACAATGATAATAAAGTTGATCAAGGCATTTAGAATCCATCAAGTAATCCAAAACCGCTTTATTAACGAAAATATATGTTTGAACAGTTTTTCTACTTTAGATCTAAATCCGGGCAAGGTATCCAAATCCTGATAATATAGTTTTAAAACCAATTTTCTCAAAAGAGATTATTTTTCTATAACAATTTGCAAATACCTAAGACTTCCCTCCCTTCATCAAATTACTAAAATTACTTAATAATTACCCATAAAATTTAAGCATAAACCATAAAAAAGAATATATTCCCAAGCATGGCTTATAAAAAATAAGCATGGATAATAAAAGGCTTACTCTAGCATTAAGAAATACAATATGTATGAAGACAAGCCTACGAAGCATTCAAGCACATCAATACTTAATCAAACACATATTAACATACAAAAAGAGTTAGAGATTACTTAACTTCATCTGTAGCCTCGACCACAAAATCAACCAGCTATTGCACAAAAGAGAACTGATATTTTCCTTAATAGCATTCTTAAGTACAAAGCTTCCACTCCTCTTAGAAACTATGTCTTGCTTGGACAAGGCCCAAAGCTACCTTATAACATAAGAAAAATAAAAAGTAGAGAATCTAGACTAAAGAAACCTAGATCTAGAAAGGGGAGAAGAGAAGAAGGGGAGAGAAAAGAGAGAGGGCCGTCCATGCCTAAGAGAGCATGCCTTGGATGTCCCCCCTAGGGTCTATTTATAGTTTTTTTTTCCTTCTTCTGGCTTGGAACTCTTCCCATAATGGGACTCTATCTTGGCTTGACTTAGAATCAAAGCGGTTTCCTTTTTTAAATTCAAGCTGATCTTCCAGCCAATCTTCTTGTTTGCTGGTCTTCCATTGGTGGGTCCCAGAAATCTCTTCTTGCAGTGAATAAGAGATCCAATGGTGCGGATTGATTAGAGAGAGAGGAGAACATGATGTGGACGTCTAAGAGGAAGTGGGCCCCAGTGTTGGACGTCCACATCCCTTGGGGTATTTTTCTCTCAAAAACTTTTATCTCCTTCCTTTTTGAAATTGATCTTTATATCCTTCTTTGTTTCTATCTCTCTTTGCTAACTCATCACAGATCTTCTTGGATAACACTTCCTAATTCAATCTCCACTATAGATTTCTTCTGGAATACTCCTTCCTTATTTTGAATTTCAAATCTTGATAGTAAAGAAATCTTGGAAACTTGGAAGCTTGGAGAGAGAGAGGAAAAATTGTGTTGCCACAAGTGGGACCTACCCCTAATGGGCGTGCATAGGGAAGCATGCCCAATGGGTGGTTCCCTTATGTCTTTTTTTCTTCTCTTTTTTCTTCTTTCTTTTCTTTTCTTTTCAATTTCTCTCTTTCATGTGGGTCCCCATTGATGTGATAATTCCTACACAATAAAACAACTAAATTACTAGCAATGAAATAATTAAAGATGCAATGCATGAGCCCTACTTAATGCAAAAAATGAATTAATGCAATGGATACAATGGGGCCACAGTGCTTAGAATCTAATTGGTGGGACCCAGGGGTGATGTAAACAATCAATCTCATACATTCATGAAAAATTAAGGGTTTTTAACTAATTTTGACTAAAAGTCCACATTCATGCTCAAATTCATGCATGAAATCATGGGATTATAGTGCAATTTGTCCTAATTAAGTCTACAAATGCACATGAAATGATGGCTTTTTAATCCAATTTTGTAAACTTAATAGTAGCTACACAATTCTAGTTGGAAACTAATCCAAAAGAATCCAAGATTCCAAAAATTCTTTGCAACTTGGGTCCAAATCAAGATAGCCATCCAAGATTTGAATTTTTTCAAGTCAAGAATTATCCGAAAGGAGAGACGTCAAACACATATAATCACAAAAAATTAGGGCATTTGGTCAGGCGTCCCTCAACATTACATTTTATTGTGAATGGTCTAAGAGTTATTTTCGTATAGGCGAACGTCCCTTCTCAAGTTTTATATACTTGAAATGTCCATAATGCCCCTCTTAATCCCTTAGTGAGACTAAATCGCAAAATCTTGTCAATGTTAGATTATATGGTCTCAATCCAGTGGATGATGTAATAAATTGATTTATTTCAATATAATCATGTTCTCCTTTCATGAGATGAATGGTGTTTTATTTACTTAGGTGCACATAGCCAATACAAATGACATAAAGGTTCATGAGATGAGCTGGAGTCCACAAGTTTATTAGATGCAATACATGTGTGTAGATGAGATCCACATATAGGAGAGATGTGTTACAAATCTTATACTCGAATTGATTCACAACCAAGGAATAAAAAATCGGTCGATACCGATACGATATATTGCCTGCGATACCGGTTTCGGTACCGCAGGCAATATATCGCCAAAATATCAGCGATATCGGCCGATATTTTGAAAATATCGGCAGAACCGATATCTCGGCGGATATTTTGCAAAATATCGCCCGAGATGATATATAATGGAAAAAACCCTACTTTTTTGTTAAAAAATCCCCAATCTTCCTCTTCTTCTCCTCTCCTCTCATGTCCTTACTCCTTAGGGGCTGCAACTACTCTCCATCTTGCATCTTTTCAAATCTCAAATTTATTTCTTAAAGAAATATTATTCAAGCCTCAAGGTAAGAGAAAATCAATTTATACCATTTTATTATGTGTTTTTTGTTTTTTATTTTTAGATGAAGCATAGAAATCATTTGGTTTGTTACTTTGGTTGTATTCTCCACTTAGAAGTTAGATCTACATGCTTTCATGCTAGATCTACTCATACACATGTTTTTTAGATTTTTATTTTAATTATTTTATTTTCGGATTTTTCAATATTTGAATTATAATATATCATTTTTTGGGGATTTCATCATAAATATGTTGATTTAATGATTCATGATCATTGTGTGGTTTATAAATGATTGATTTACTTACTTTTATGATAGATCTATATATTTAGTATTTTGAAAATGATTTTTATTAAATCTTGATTTTTCTAAAAATAATTGTTGTTACTTGTTAGAGTATTTATGATACTAGTGTGTAGATGATAAATCTACATCTACTCATAGTCATAAACATGATTTAGATTTTTATTCTAATTATTTTATTTTCGGATTTTTCAATATTTGAATTATAATATATCATTTTTTGGGGATTTCATCATAAATATGTTGTTTTAATGATTAATGATCATTGTGTGGTGTATAAATGATTAATTTACATACTTTTATGCTAGATCTAAATATTTAGGAATTTCAAAATGATTTTATTAAATCTTCTAGTTTTTCTAAAATAATTGTTGTTAGAGTATTACTATTACATGAATTTCTTATTTTATAGGAAGTTAGGAACAATGGTGCGTGACTTAGATCCAGCTTGGAGCCATGGTGAAGCAGTCGGAAGCAAAAACAAAGTAAAATGTAATTATTGTGGACGAGTGCTCAATGGGGGGATTACCCGATTGAAACAACATTTGGCACATGTATCAGGACAGGTGACAAAATGTCATAAAGTGCCACCAAATGTGAGCGCTGAAATGCATGAGCTCCTTGATGCATCTGCAAGAAAAAAAAAAAAAACAAGTACAAGCAAGAAGAATAACTGAGGAACTTGATGCATGCAGAGAAGAAATATTTGGTTCTTCCGATGATGACGGTGAAGACCTAGAAATGAGGAGGGCTAGGAGAGAAAGTGTGAGGTCACTTCAAGAGGAGGAAGAGAGGAGAAGAATGCAATATGAAGCAGCCGCTAGAGGTAGCCAATATGAGCATGGTGGTGGGTCATCTGGACTGGGGGCAGCGAGTTTGCGTCGGGCAGTTAGTCAAAAACAACCTCGTGTTCGTGAAGATCCAGACATTGAGGAGGTTGAACCTCCTACACATGCACCTCGTAGGCCAGATGTGGTGGGGCCAACAGACCCCTTTGCTTATAGAAAACCAACTTCAAAGCAGCCCGACATTATGAAAGCTCTAAAGGGCAAGTTTGGTAAAGCAAGAGAACATCTAGTAAGGGCTATTGGGAAGTTTTTTTTGCATGGAGGCATCCCACCCAACAAGGCATCTTCTCCTTATTTCACCACCATGTTAGATGCGGCTGCAGAACATGGTACAGGTATAAAGGCACCCACCCCTTATGAGATTGGGCATGTCTGTGTTGAGAAAGAGTATAAGGAATTGCAGGCTTGGGTGCAAACTTTCAAATGGGAATGGAGGGAAAGAGGTTGCACACTAATGTGCGATGGGTGGACGACCATCACACATCGTCATCTCTTGAATTTTCTAGTCTATTCATCTATGGGCACAGTGTTTATCAAATCAGTTGATGCAACTGATTACATCCAAGATGTAAAATATATTAATAGGTTATTGAATGAGGTGATTGAAGAAATTGGGGCAGATTGTGTAGTTCAGGTTGTTACTGACAATGCTGCAAACATGAAGGCTGCAGGAATGTTGCTTATGAAACAAAGGCCAAGGATTTTCTGGTCTCCATGTGCAGCACATTGCTTGGATTTAATATTTGAAGATATTGCAAAAGGAAAAGTCATGGTGCAAGTGATTGGTGAGATAAAGAAGATCACAAATTTTTTTTATCAGTCATATAGACTCATTTCTATGATGAAAAAATATACAGACAACCATGAACTACTGCGGCCTGGCATCACTAGATTTGTCACCCACTTCATTGCCATCGAATGTGTTTACAAGTATAGAGATGGACTTCTCCAATTGATAAAATCACAAGAGTTCATGAATTCAAAATGGGGAAAGTGGCCAAGTCCCATTACAAAAGAAGTATGTAAAACAATTGAGTCCAACAAATTTTGGTCTCATGTGAAGGGTGTTTTGAATGTTTTTGATCCCCTAATAAAGGTTCTTCGATTGGTTGATGGCGAATGGGCTTCTTACATGAGGCCATGGAGAGATCAAAGTTGGCTATTCAAGCAGATTGTAGATATTATAAAAAGTATTGGAAGACCATTGACGATCGATGGGGACGACAATTGAAACATGATTTACACTCTGCTGGTAAGTGAATGCTATTTCCTTTAATACTTGAATTATTGTATTCAATTCTTCTCATTATATTAATTTATCATTGACTAAAATTCATTGGTTTTACACTTTTATAGGATATTTCTTTAATCCACAATTTACGAATGGGCACATATTTGATGAAATCCGTTTGGGACTAAAAAATGTGATTGAAAGACTAGCAGTGAATACAGATGAAGCAATTTGGGCTACAAATCAGGTAGGCAGTAGGCTAATTAAGGGAAAAACCGAAAAAGTATAACATTGTAAGAATGTAAGTTCTCTAATTTATTTCTTTACTTCAACGTCTCAGATTGACATATACAATGTACGTGCCGGAAGCTTTGGAACGACGACTGTGCGAAGAGCCATCACACAGACCAATCCCGGTATTGATTGTAAATTGTAATGTCATCTCTATATTATTTAAGGACTCTAATTATTATTTTATTGACTCTAATATCATTTCTATTTTTATTTTCAGCTGAATGGTGGTTGAATTATGGAGAAAGTGCTCCTGCACTAAGGACGATTGCTATTAAAGTCTTTAGTCAAACTACATCGTCTTCTAATTGTGAAAGGAATTGGAGCACCTTCTCATTTATTCACACAAGACCAAGAAATAGATTAACAATGCAGAAGCTAAATAAATTGGTCTGCATCCATTACAACCTCAAGCTCCGGAGTAGAAATAGAAAGAGAAGACAGTTTGAGGATCAACGGGATTATTTTTGTCCAATTAATTTGGACTACATCTTTTCAGAAGAGGATACAATGTTAGGTGAATGGTTGGAGGAACAAGAAGAACCAATGTTAGATAAAGACCCAGAGTTTGAGGAGTTGATGGAGGAATTGACTGGGGATAGGCCTGAGCCAGTAAGGGCCTCAGAAAGGATGGAAGAAATAAACTTGACAATGCAATAGGGGCGCGCTCCTGATACAAGTCAACCAAGGGGAAAGGAGGTGGACGAGGAGAGTGAGTCAAGTATTTCTACTTCATCATCATTAGCAGGAATTCCACTTGACTCTCACGAGGATGAGGGTCATTATAGAGATGATGAGCCTCTCACTTATGAGACAGTTGAGCATTTTCCTGATGCTACTGAGTTAGATCCTCGTCGTGGCTGTGTCAGGCATGTTGGAGGGACCGAGGCAGGGAGTAGTAGTGGGACGGGCCCTGCTGGACAAGGAGTGGGGGAAGGTACTCATGGTCATTATGGGGGTTATGTTGGCCAACAAGGTGATATGTATGGACAGTATGGGGATTATTCATATGACCCTAATTGGGTACCCCCTTCACCAACACCGATACTTTCTATCGAACAGATATTAATTGAGCAAGGAAGGCTTCCCCCACGACTTCCCCAACGACCTATTCATGCCCCTCATTTTTATTTCATGCCATTGGATTACAACCAGCCACCTCAATCTACAGGGGATTAACACAGTTCATTATCTTATCAGGAACAATCTGAATATGGTCATGGGTATGATAGTGCTGCACAACAGTATGGAGCATATCTTTTTAACCAATATCGGAGAAATGATGATGATGATGATGATATCGAGCCTGGGCGACACTCCACTTGGAATTAGGCTATCAATCTATCAATTTGTCATACACTCATGGTATTGAATTTCTTAACTTATTTGCTGATTGAGTTAGTATTAAATGATGATTGGTATGTTATCTTTATTTTCTAATATTTTACACTAATAAATTGATCATGAGCATCAATAATGGTTGCATTATATGAAATACTGGAGAAGACAGCGAACTGCGATACAAACAGAACTCATAACTTAAGGTGACTGAGATTTTGATTTATTGTTGTTACTAATGGAAAAAGAATTATTATCCAGCATTTTCTAATATTCTAGATTTTTTGGATATTTTTAAGAATCTTTTTGGATTAAAAAAAAAATTCACATCGCGACGACTGCGACGGACCGATATCCGCGACCGATACCGATATCATATCGGTTTTTCAGCCCGGCCGAGACCGCGACCGAAACCGAGATTTTAAACCATGTTCACAACCGGTGATGTGATTGGGTATCTCATCTGACAAGGTTACAGTATTATGACCACTATGAGATTGTGTGATCTGTCTCGATCATTGGAGTGTAAGACTTTGGATCATCATACTGGTACATTAGATGTATTGAAGGACCATGAGAAGCAACTTATAAATCACTGTCTACCTTTAAGGTTTGCTCTCATAATTCCCTAGCAATAGGCTCTTAATTCTGAGATATTAATAAACTCAAGTTTCTATCTATTCATCTGCTTTGAGTCACCAATGAGTGAGGCCAACTGTAGGTCAACACCTAAGTGTCTTGTGTAAGTGGTACTGGGACTGTAGGAACATTCAATGTACAAGATGGAATCTATCCAAATTATCCTCTTGCACCAATTAATGGATTTATCATTGGTAAGTGTGCACCCATCTCAATTAAGAGTTAAATGGATGGTATTGATGATCACTGTAATTAATTGGGTCTCAAGGATAATAAGATGTGGATCTAATTTGGTGCGACAGGTATAGTCCAATTGATCCATGGATATTGATGGTGGGGCCTACTTGTGGTGATAGGGAAGTTTAGGATCTTCATGTAATTCATTCCTAAGACTGGAGTTTAATTGTATTTATATAGTGGAGTTATTTGCAATTAACTGTGGGCCCAGATTGCACATGAGATGTGGGGGTACGGTGTTCCAGTTGGAGCCAGCTTTTTATGGAATCCCTAGTGGTCCCCACGCTAGCCCAAGATTAGATCATTACTAATTCTACTTGAACTCAAAAGGAAAGGAATTATAAAGTTACTATTTCTATTTGAAGTGAGATTTCTAATAGTGGTAATAGTAGAAAAAGAAAGTTACTAATTATTATGGAAGTGAGACTTCTAATAATAAACAAAGAAAAGGTGGCTTAGAGCTATAAATAAAGGAGAAAAAGGGGCTGGACATCCATCCCATAGGAATCCATGCCCTGCTCTTCTAAGTGCTAGAGTTGCACCGCCTCTCCTCTTTTCTCTATTCTAATTTCTTTTTTGGGATTTTCCCTAGAAGTTCTAGTTGGTTTTTCTCTTGGAGATCCCACCATCTTCCTTGAGGAAAGAGATCCGATTCGAGTCATAGCGTGGAAGGCTAAGAGATCTTGGAGATCCTGATTCACTTTGAGAAAGAAATCAACTTCTCCATTAGAGCACAATCGAGCTGTGAAGGTATAATCTACTTCCTTGTTTGTTGTGGATTTCATGGTTGCTTGCTTGCTGCTGTTTCTATCTTCTAGATAGAGTTTTCTACTGTACATGATGATGATAAAAATGTTAGTTTTATGGTCTCAATCCATTAAGATTGATGTAATATATTGATTAATTTCTTTATTTATCAATATATTCATGCTTTCCTTTCATGAGATGAATGGTGTTTTATTACTTGTTTGCACATAACTAATACGAATGACATGATGGTTCATTAGATGAACCGGAGTCCATAAGTATACTAGATGCAATACATGTGTTTGGATGAGATCTACATACAGGAGACATGTATAGCAAATCTTATACTTGAATATCTTCACAACCAGTGATGATGATTGGACATCTCATCTGACAAGATTGCAGTACTTTAATTACTATGAGATAGGATGATTTGTCTCGATCATCAGAATGTAAGATTCTGGATCATAGTACTGGTACATTGGATGTATTGAAGGACCATGAGAAGCACCTCAAAAATACTGTTTTTACTTTAAGGTCTGCTCTCATAATTCCCTAGCAATAGGCTCTCAACCCTGAGACATTTATGAACTCAAGTTTCTATCTATTCATTTACTTTGAGTCACCAATGAGTTGTAGGTCAACATCTCGGTGTCTTGGGTACGCGGTAGTAGGACTGTGGGAACATTTAATGGTCAAGATGGAATCTATCTCTATTATCCCCTTGTGCCAATTAATGGATTTCTCATTGGTAAGTGTACACCCATCTCAATTAAGAGTTAATTGGATGGTACTAATGATTACTATAATTAATTGAGTCTCAAGGATAATAAGATATGGATCCAAATTGGTGGGACAGTCTGTCCAATTGATCCATGGATAATGATAGAGGAGCCCACTTGTAATGATAGGGAAGTTTAGGGTCTTCATGTAATTTATTCCTAAGACCGGAGTTCAATTGCATTTATATAGTGGAGTTATTTGCAATTAACTGTGGGCCCAGATTGCACATGAGATGTAGGGTCGCGGTGTCCTAGTTGGAGGCAGCTTTCTATGGAATCCCTAGTGGTCCCCATACTAGCCCAAGATTGGATCTTTACTAATTCTATTTGAACTCAAAAAGGAAATCTACTATTTCTATTTGAAGTGAGACTTCTAATAGTGGTAATAGTGGAATAAAGGGTTACTAAGTATAATGGAAGTTGGACTTCTAATAATACTAAAAGAGAGAAGTTTGAAAAACTATAAAAGGAAGAGGAGGGAGCCCCCTTGGACATCCATACCGTATTCCAAGGAGTTGTGCACACCCACCTCCTCCTGAGTTTGCAAGAGTTGCATTCTTCTTCCCCTCTCTCTCTCTTCTAGTTCCCTTCTAGTTTCCTTGGAGATTCTAGATAGTCTTTCTCTTGGAGATTCAACCATCTCTCTTGGGGAAAGAGATCTGAAGTGGGTCATAGCGTGGAAAACGATTGGGCATTGGAGATTCTGATCTTAGAAGAGCTCTTCATCAAAGAGTTGAATCAAGTTCTCCATTAGAGCACAACCAAGCTCCATA
This sequence comes from Persea americana, assembly GCA_029852735.1. Taxonomy (NCBI): domain Eukaryota; kingdom Viridiplantae; phylum Streptophyta; class Magnoliopsida; order Laurales; family Lauraceae; genus Persea; species Persea americana. The sequence goes on along the minus strand of CM056809.1, from coordinate 41,091,102 downwards.
GGTATTTTCTACTCCTTGTATGTTGTGGAATTTCGTGGTTGCATGTTTAGTGCTGTTTCTATCATTTTAATAGATTTGTTTGTTGACCATAATGGCTGAGATTGAGGACATGCATCCTGGATTGGGTTTTGTAGCCTTCTGGATAGTTGATCCTTGAGTCAAGTGGGTCAAAAGTTTTGAAAACCTATCCTAGAGGCCCACCTATTTCCAACAAAAGAGGCCATGGATCCTGGATTGGGTTTTGAAGCCTTATGGATACTTGATCCCTAAGTCAAGTGGATCAAAAGTTTTAAAATATCTATTCATGAGGCCCACCTACTTCCAACAATTAGTATCAGAGCCATACCTCATCTCTAATCATGTTAGATCAGTAAGCTTGTTCTAATCTTTGCATGAGATGGGAAGAAGATAGAGCAAGGGTTATGTACGGGTCAGTTTTAATGGATTTGCTTGTTTTATTAGTATATTCATGTTTGGATAGCCGCAAAAGGGTTTAACGATGATGGAAGGATGGTAGAAAGCCATTGGGAGTCTTCAAAAGAGTTTTGGAGAAGTTTGGAACGAATTTTGAAAACCCAAGTTGCAGGCTTTCGTCAGTCCGGTCAACCTGCCTTCGTGCCCGGTCGACCGGGTGACTGTGGCACGGTCGACCGAGCCTTCTGCTCGGTCAACTGAGCACACAGGGACAGAACTGTGTAGTTTCTGTTTTTCAGTTGTGGGTCTCTTTTGGCATCCTATTTTTCCACTATTGTTTGGTAGCCTGGTTCTGTGACTTGTATGGTTGTATGAGATACTAACTTGCCGGTTATGTTGTCCTTTCCATATGGCCCACAAGTCTTTTACTTTCTTTTTTATGATTGTTGGTTTGTTTGAGGCTATGTGTAAAGGGCATCATGGTTTCCTTGGTTTCCCTTGAAAGGGTAAGGCATGGTGAATTTCACTATAGCCCTTTTATTTCCATTATTAGATTACCATGTAAGTCTCACCATAGAGACATAGGAATTTATGTAATTTTATAAATTTGTAAACTCTGGCAATGTCCAAGACGAAGAAGGAAAGTAAAGTTGGACTCCTAATCAAAAGTGTGAAGATTACCAAAAGAGTTTTGGAGATGCCCAAAGTGTTTGAGGAATCCCAAAGTTTTGGAAAGTCTAAGAAGTCCAGGAAGTCTATTCTGCTTGGGCCATGTAGAAGAGGTGACTAGTTTCTATTTTTTGCACTTTCTATTTATGGATGGTTGCTTTTATGGAATGTTTCCAAATCTGATCCAAACATAGCAATTACTATTGGTCAAATCAAATTAATCTTTGGAAAAGAGTTCTAATTAGTATTGGTGGACCCATGGGATGGACCCATTGGTAATACTAATCTTAGAAACTAGACTTTCCTTAAATATAACTTGACTTGGAACCAATCTTTGGTCATATCATGAGATGATTTTATGTTAATATATGGTGGGCCCATAGACCTTAAAAGGAAATCCTCAATTCTAAAATATTAAGTGGGAGCGGGGCATTTAAATTGAGAAATCCCCATGGTTTTCCACCATAGGTCCATTGTAAGGAAAGTATTAGCCTCGCTCCATCTTGAGAATGGCCGTTCCCCACGGAGGGCTTTTATTTGTCTGGTTACTAGATATGGATCTCCTTATGGATAGTGTTGATGAGACGGGGTGGGGGCCCACTCCCCCAGGAGGAGCTGCCCACAACGGTTGTCATGCAATGCTAGTTGGTGGGTCACACTTAACTAAAATAGTGATGTAGTATCCCCAAGGATTTGCCTCATGTATTTTAGAAACCAAAGCCAATCGGGAGTCATACATTATTTGGTATGAGATATCTAAGATGATAATGAATGATGGGGATCTTACATAGTTAGTCTTAATCCTATTTTGACCGACTTTGATCCGCACTAATCTAGGTGGTATTCGCACTCCCCAAGGAGACATACCCCACGGGATTGGGATTCCGATGTATTCTAAATTTAGTGGTTATGAGGATTCCCACATAAATTTGGTAGAATACTAAACCCTAATGTCATTAATATTCTTTAATTGAATGTATGGTTATGTGCTACAGTTTATTCAGCCTAAATTCAAATACTTTCAATCTACTTGCGACTATCCTTAACTAGAATAAGTTAGTGGGATCCAACTATGTAAACTGGAAACGGAACTTGGATATTGTCCTGACTGCTTCAAGATATAAATATGTCCTTACCATTTCCCCCCTTGAGGAGCCTGGACCAGATGCACTACAGGACGAGAAAGACTTTTACGCCAAATGGACAAAAAATGATGAGATGGCCAGATGTTATATACAGGCATCCATGTCTAGTCTTTTGCAACACCAACATCAATCCTATAAGACTGCATACGATATTATATCGAACTTAAAGGAGATGTTTACTGACCAGGACAGGCCTGCTAGGCAGGTTGCTATGAGGGTGCTCATAAGCACCAAAATGGCTGTGGGATCACCAGTACAGGACCACATGCTCAAGATGATGGACTCATTGAGTGAGTTAGATGTACGAGGTGCTGCGATTGATGCAAAATCACTGTAAGGTCCCCGACCTTAATAGGGTGTTTAATTTCTTAATATTGGCAATTAGCCTAATTAATTGTGATTTTAGCTAATTAGGCGGGTTTAGTGGCTAAGCAAGTTTCTTTTATCATTAGAAAGTTGTTCCCGAAGTTTCATTCGATTCCGAGTGCGATTAGTCTTAATAAGGGGTTAGGTTGTGATTAATAGGAAAATTGGGTATTTTTCCTAAAAATTCCGTTTTCGCCGAATTTGGGCTCGTTGGAAAGATCTCGTCGCGCTTGTCATCTTTCGTTCTTGGCTCGTCATGATTTGACGCCCCGAAGTCCCTCAAATAATTGATTTTCTCTCATTTCACTCAAAGGGGCATTTTGGACTTTTCCCCTCCAACCCTCATTTAAACCCTAAACCCAGCCCTACCCTTCGTTTCTCTTCTTCATTCAACTGCTGGAACTTCTTCTTCTTCCTCCTTCTTCATTTTTTCCTTCTTGCAAGTGTGGATTGAAAGCATCCCAAGAGAAACCAAGCACACCATCTTCTTCCTCTCTCCTTCCTCTACCTCTTGATCTAAATTTGGTGAGTTTTCCCCTTCTCCTTCTCTCCCCATTTCGTTTTTCATGGCTGCAAATGGGTAGAATGTTAATGACTTCTCTCTTTTCTTCTTCCTTGGTGTTCATTGGGTGTAGGAGAAGAGTTTTGGAAGGTGGGTTTGGCTAGAGCGTGTAGGGAGCTCTCCTCCTCAAGTTTCTCTCTCTAATCTCCATCTCTTCCATTTCCTTTGGTGAAGGCAAGTTGATTAGCTCTATGTATTGTTCATGCATGTATGTTTACTTCATTCTTGGCAATGCAATTGATAGAAGTCCCCAAATTCCAAGCTTGTTAATGTTTCATTGGATTTCACATGTTAATTAAGTAAATAATGTTAATGGACTTAGATGGAATGGATGGGTGTTTTTGTGGAATGATGTGCATGGTTTACAGGTATAGAATGTGAGGTCTCTGAAGCTCAGTAGGTGCGTTTCGGAATCTGACTGAGAACAGCTTCAGAAACTCCATGTTCTGTACGGGCGGTCACCACGCGGTCAGCCAGCGGCTGACCGCCTACCCAGAAACTAGACACAGTTGTTCACGCGGTTACTCCCGCGGTCAGCTCCCGGCTGACCGCCTAATCAGAACAGAAACTCTTTAGGTTCTGTCTCGCCCGCGGTGACCCAGCGGTCCTCGCGCGGCTGGCTGACCTGACGAAATCCCAACCCAGTAGTGTCTGCACTACACGCAGTGACCCGGCGGTCACCACTCGGCGACCTAGCGGTCAGCCGACCAACCCCAGGCGGCTAGCCGCCTGCTCAGAAAACTGTTATTGAAAATGGGACTTCTGCCCTAGGTCTTAACTTTATATGTGGGACCCCTTGACCCTACCCTTACCTGATCAATTGGGGAAAATGGAAACGGAGCATGATGGGCTCGGTGTGCTTCGTTGGTTGTCCGGGATTTCCGTATATTGACGTTACTTGGCCGAATGCGTGTGGTAGTGAGCTGATTGGTGCCCAATAACTTCCGTACACCATGAGCCGCCAAATTAGGACACCAATGACTCATTCTCCATACGTCCTCCGTTGGGGATACGTTTAGTACACGGTTGACAGCCCTTGACCTAGGTTTGGCTTGTTCCTCATTCTTGACTCTTGAATCTTGTAGCCGTAGCACGTCGTACCTTATACACTCTATCTTGAATACTTGTATAATTGTATGTAACTTGTAGAATTAGGATTGGACCGGACTTAGAGTGTATCCGTAAGTACCTTGCCTTGTATTGACGGACACGTGTGGATAGACTTGGAAGGGGACTACTCATGGAACTTGGACTCGACTTGTATCTTGGCTTGACTTGGAGTAGCCCTCGGCTTATTATCTTGTACTTGGAAACCTATCCACATGTATTTGTCTTGGAACTTGTGTAGTATACAAACCATCACCATCATCTTGCATTCATACCAGCTGCAGTCTGATGATTCTTGAGTGGGCCGGTATCACTAGGGTGGGCAGTCGGCTTTGGACGGCGTCCATGGCGTGAATAGCTGGGAGCGGGCTAGGACCGTGCTGCTATTCCTAGGACCGGGAGCTAGGATCCCCCTAGAGCCGGACTTTGGGTATTTTAGTTGGCTCGGATGTCACTTATACCCCCGGGAGATGGCTTTGGACATCCTCGGAGTCTCCTCTTGCTTGTATTGCATTTCATGGATGGTTATTCTTGTTTATCTTGCTAGGACTTATCTTATTACTTGATTCTCGTATTATTCATGCTTATTGCCTAGCTTGTACCTTGTTATCTTATGATCATGTATTTGTCTTTACTCTCCTTTGAAGCATGTTATGAATAATGTATATTGCTTATCTTCTTGCCAACATGTTGTTGACCTTATCCCATGGTGTGCAGAGGACACCTATTACTACCCCTACGCTGACCCGGATGCCGAGGCAATCCCAGAGGATCCTCAACCGGGGGAGGAGGACGAGGTAGGAGAGTGGGGTGCCGATGACGTAGCTTAGCGTCATCACTTCCGGCACTAGCGCGCTTAAACGGGGATATTTCTCATCGTACCACTTCGTCTTATCTTTTGGTTTAAACATTTTGTAATCACCATACTTTTGTATATCTTTTGTACCAGGGCCTAAGTTTTTGGGATGGCCCTGATGTTTATAAACTTTATATGTTTTATTTGAAACTTGAAATTTAATGGAATGAAATCAATACTTGCTTCGATATCTCTACAGGTTTAATGAATGTGTTTACCGGACAAGCCCTGTGGATTAACTGATAATGAGGCAACTATACAATCCTCACAGCGGACTTCGATCCGTGGGCATTAAGGGCAATTTTTTTTTAATTAGCCCTAAATTTCACACCCCGGATCCGGTTTAATTACTAATCGGGTTCGGGGGCGTGACAGAGTGGTATCAGAGCATTGGATGGTTTCTCAGGGTAAAAATTGTAGAAACCATAGGACGCGTGTGAGGATTTACGTTAGCCTAGTTGTCATAGTATGTCCTATATTCTTATAGCCTTGTATTGTTAGTTTTGGATTACATAGGGCCTAACTCATGCTTTCTTACAGTGATGTGGCTAATAGCGGACCATCAGGATCGGGCTCCACACCTCCCATACCGGATAGCCAATTCCAGCAATTCCTCAATGCTTATCTACAATCACAGACTGTGCAGACCGAACGTGACAGGAAGCAAAGAGAGGACCAGCTAGCCTTTCAAGCACAGATGGTAGAAGTGATGCAAAAAGTGTCTGAGCCCCGGGCTAAAGAACGAGATCTCAATGATTTAGTTGAAAAGTTCATGAAGAGACTTCCCCCAGAATTCTATGGGGTAGAGGATCCCGCAGAGGCAGATGAATGGACAGTGCAGATTGAGAAGATCTTCGAAGTGTTCAAATGCACAAGTCAGCAGCAAGTTCAATTGGCAACACATATGTTTCGTGGGACAGCAGAGGGATGGTGGAAGACCGTCAAGAGTGCTTACGACACCGCTGAAGACGACAAGGCATGGGAGACCTTTGTCAAACAGTTTCAAGATAGGTTCATCCCTGAGCACTACATAGAGCAGAAAATAGTGGAATTTGAGACACTTATACAGGATACTCTCCCAGTTCAGGAGTATGAGATCCAGTTTACCCGCCTGTCCAGATTTGCAGCGGCTTTGATCACGCCAGATTCTGAGAAGGTTCGCAGGTTTATTAGAGGACTGAGACCTGATATCAGATTGCAAGTTCAACAGAGCAAGTTGACAGAGTATGATGCAGTAGTCAAGAAAGCATATTGGGCAGAGGAGTCTCTCAAGGGTGTCATAGCGTTAGAGCAGCAGAGGATTATGGCTATGTTGCCACAGCTTATTGGACAGTTGATACCTGCTCCTACTCCCACTCCTGCTCCTTTTCCTCCTCAGCAGCCCAAGAGACAGAGAATGGAACCAAGGTTCAGACAGCCGCAGCAGAGGTTAGAGTGCGTACATTGTGGTGGAGCTCATTACTCTTGAGACTGCCGGAAGCAGTCCGGTGCATGCTATCATTGTGGAGATCCCGGGCATAAGGTTCGCCATTGCCCGATGAAGACAGGGGTTGCACCCCCAGCACTTCCAGCTCCGGCGCCCAGGCCTCCTCGTCCTGCGCTGCCATTGAGACAGGTACCTCCAGCACAAGTTAGACCACCACAACAGCAGCAGCAGTAGCAAGTTATTGTCAGACCTCCTCAGCCGCCACAGCCACGGGCTCCGGCTCCTCAGTTTAGGGCTCCGCAGCGACCTCCGGCATTGCAGCGACCACAGTACCGCGCGCCGAGGCCACATAAGCAGTACCAGCGCCCGAGGCAGCTAGGCAGGGCATATGCGATCACACACGAGCAGGCAGAGGCAGCGGAGAACGTCATTGAAGGTACTCTCCCCGTTTGTGGATTTGATGCTAGAGTTTTGTTCGATCCAGGTTCCACACATTCTTTTGTTGCACCAGCATTTGCATTGCATTTTGGGAAGAGTAGGGAGATGTTGCCGTTTGTTTTAGTAGTTGCTACTCCGGTAGGCAGGTCGGTAGCATGTGATTTTGTTTATCCCAGGTGCACAGTTCAGATTGGGGGTACTCAGTTGACCGCCAGTTTGATTGTGTTGGCGATGTCCGACTTTGATGTTATTCTTGGAATGGACTGGTTAGCGGCGAACCGTGCGGTGTTGGATTGTTTCAACAAGACCGTGAGGTTGCGTAGTGTAGACCGTAGTGTTGAGTTCGTTGGTGCGAAGAAGCCCACCTCCACTCGGTTGATTTCTGCATTGAAGGCAGACCGTTTGATGAGGAGCGGATGTGAGGGTTACATCGCGTTTATCGCGGAGGACAAGCAGTCCAAACCCATAGATGAGATTCCGGTAGTATGTGAGTTCCCGGATGTTTTTCCGGAGGAGATCCCGGGTTTACCACCTGTGCGGGAGATAGACTTCACGATAGAGCTACTACCAGGTACTGCACCAATTTCGAAGGCTCCGTATAGAATGGCCCCTGCAGAGTTGAAAGAATTGAAGAGTCAACTAGGAGACCTGTTAGATAAAGGCTTCATCCGGCCCAGTGTATCACCATGGGGAGCTCCAGTACTATTTGTTAAGAAGAAGGATGGAACTATGAGGATGTGCATCGACTACCGGCAATTGAACCAAGTGACAGTCAAGAACAAGTACCCGCTTCCGAGAATAGATGAGTTATTTGATCAGCTACAGGGAGCCCAGTTCTTTTCGAAGATTGATTTACGTTCGGGATACCATCAGCTACGTGTCAGAGGAGAAGATGTTCCTAAGACAGCGTTCCGGACTAGATATGGCCATTTTGAGTTTCTTGTGATGCCGTTTGGCTTGACGAATGCACCAGCAGTGTTCATGGCCTTAATGAACAAGATATTCACTCCCTACCTCGACCAGTTCATAGTGGTATTCATCGATGATGTATTGGTTTATTCCAAGTCCAAGGAGGAACATGAGCACCAGTTGAGGACTTCATTGCAGCTTCTGAAGGACAGCCAGTTGTATGCCAAGCTGAGTAAATGCGAATTCTGGTTAGAACAGGTGTCATTTCTAGGTCATGTAATTTCCAAGGAAGGATTGGCAGTGGATTCCAAGAAGATAGACGCAGTTGTCAATTGGGGAAGTCCACAAAATGCAGCAGAGATTCGCAGTTTCCTAGGACTTGCGGGCTATTACAGAAGGTTTGTGAAAGGATTCTCTACTATGGCAGCCCCTCTTACGAACTTGACCCGAAAGAACGTCCCTTTTGTTTGGACCAAGGAATGTGAGAAAAGCTTCCAAGAACTGAAGGCCAGATTGACCACAGCTCCCATTCTTGCTTTACCATCTGGCAGTGGAGGATTTGTCGTTCACACAGACGCATCAGGAGTTGGTTTGGGTTGTGTTCTTATGCAAAACGATAAGGTGATAGCGTATGGCTCGAGGCAATTGAAAGACCATGAGAAGAAGTACGCCACCCATGATTTAGAGCTTGCAGCCGTTGTACTTGCACTCAAGATGTGGAGACACTACTTATACGGCGAGAAATTCGAGGTGCACTCCGATCACAAGAGTTTACAGTATCTGTTTACCCAGAATGAGTTGAACAACAGACAACGAAGATGGATGGAGTACATTAAGGATTACGATTTCCCTATCAAGTACCACCCTGGGAAAGTCAACGTGGTAGCAGATGCCTTGAGCAGAAAGTCAGCATTCAGTGGGTGTATAGTGCCAGAATGGAGATGGATGGAACAGTTTAGAGATTTAGAAGCTGAAGTTTGGCCTATCAGTGAGAAGGTAATGATTGCTAGCATGACAGCATGGGAACCAGAGATAATGAACAGAATTAAGGAATGCCAGAAGGATGACCCAGGATTGCAGCGTATCATCGAGCACATAGATGACAGGCCTGAGTTCAGACTAATTAAGGGGGTTTTGTATTGCAAAGACCGGTTATGCGTGCCAGATGTGCAGGACATAAAGACAGAACTGATGACAGACGCACACCGTACAAGATATTCTATTCATCCGGGTAGCACAAAAATGTACCAGAATCTGAAGAACCACTATTGGTGGATGAACATGAAAAAGGAAATTGCAGAATTTGTTTCCAAGTGCTACACGTGTCAGGTGATCAAGACTGAACACAAGAAGCCTCCTGGTTTACTTCATCAGTTGGATATTCCTACGTGGAAATGGGAGCACATCACTATGGATTTTGTATCGGGATTGCCAAATACCAGAAAAAGGAACGATGCTATATGGGTGATCGTGGATCGATTGACCAAGTCAGCCCATTTCATACCATTCAAGACTGGTCAGTTCATGGATAAGATGGCCAAGTTGTACAATGATGAGATTGTTAGATTGCATGGAGTGCCTAAATCTATAGTTTCCGATCGAGACACCAAGTTTGTCTCTCGGTTTTGGACTACACTTCAGTCATCCATGGGCACACAGTTGAGATTCAGCACAGCTTACCACGCTCAGACGGACGGACAGTCAGAGCGTACTATTCAAATTCTAGAGGATATGCTCCGGGCATGTGTATTGGATTTCAAGAAGGATTGGGATGATAGTTTGCCCCTCTGTGAATTCTCCTACAACAACAGTTACCATTCTAGCATTGGCATGGCACCGTTTGAAGCACTATATGGACGCAGATGCAGAACTCCGGTGTGTTGGGAAGAGGTAGGAGTACGAAGTTTCCACGGACCATCTGTAGTTGGTGATTCCAGTGAGAAAGTCAAGGTTGTACAGATGCGTTTGAAAGAATCTCGTGACCGTCAAAAGAGTTATGCGGATAAGAGGCGAAGGCCACTAGAGTTTCAGGTTGGCGATAAGGTGTTTCTCAAGGTCTCTCCAATGCGTGGTGTTGTCAGATTCGGCCAAAAAGGGAAGCTTTCCAAGAGATATGTGGGACCGTTCGATATTCGTAGCAGGATTGGTGATGTTGCGTATCGACTTACCTTGCCGCCAGAATTGTCGGGTGTACACAATGTGTTGCACGTGTCGATGTTGCGCAAGTATATTCCAGATCCCACTCACGTGTTACCACACGAGCCACAGCAGATTCAGCCCGACGCATCCTATGTGGAGCAGCCAGCGCGGATTATAGACACCAAGGAGACAGTTTTGCGGACGAGGACCATTCCATGGGTCAAGGTTCAATGGGAGCACCATCGTCCAGAGGAAGCTACGTGGGAACTCAGGGACCAGATCAGGAAAGCCTATCCTCATCTTCTTCCTGAGGAGGTATGTTTAGGCATTTGGAGGACCAAATGTTCTTTTTAGAGGGAAGGGATGTAAGGTCCCCGACCTTAATAGGGTGTTTAATTTCTTAATATTGGCAATTAGCCTAATTAATTGTGATTTTAGCTAATTAGGCAGGTTTAGTGGCTAAGCAAGTTTCTTTTATCATTAGAAAGATGTTCCCGAAGTTTCATTCGATTCCGAGTGCGATTAGTCTTAATAAGGGGTTAGGTTGTGATTAATAGGAAAATTGAGTATTTTTCCGAAAAGTTCCGTTTTCGCCGAATTTGGGCTCGTTGGAAAGATCTCGTCGCGCTCGTCATCTTTCGTTCTTGCCTCGTCATGATTTGACACCCCGAAGTCCCTCAAATAATTGATTTTCTCTCATTTCACTCAAAGGGGCATTTTGGACTTTTCCCCTCCAACCCTCATTTAAACCCTAAACCCAGCCCTACCCTTCGTTTCTCTTCTTCATTCAACTGCTGGAACTTCTTCTTCTTCCTCCTTCTTCAATTTTTCCTTCTTGCAAGTGTGGATTGAAAGCATCCCAAGAGAAACCAAGCACACCATCTTCTTCCTCTCTCCTTCCTCTACCTCTTGATCTAAATTTGGTGAGTTTTCCCCTTCTCCTTCTCTCCCCATTTCGTTTTTCATGGCTGCAAATGGGTAGAATGTTAATGACTTCTCTCTTTTCTTCTTCCTTGGTGTTCATTGGGTGTAGGAGAAGAGTTTTGGGAGGTGGGTTTGGCTAGAGCGTGTAGGGAGCTCTCCTCCTCAAGTTTCTCTCTCTAATCTCCATCTCTTCCATTTCCTTTGGTGAAGGCAAGTTGATTAGCTCTATGTATTGTTCATGCATGTATGTTTACTTCATTCTTGGCAATGCAATTGATAGAAGTCCCCAAATTCCAAGCTTGTTAATGTTTCATTGGATTTCACATGTTAATTAAGTAAATAATGTTAATGGACTTAGATGGAATGGATGGGTGTTTTTGTGGAATGATGTGCATGGTTTACAGGTATAGAATGTGAGGTCTCTGAAGCTCAGTAGGTGCGTTTCGGAATCTGACTGAGAACAGCTTCAGAAACTCCATGTTCTGTACGGGCGGTCACCACGCGGTCAGCCAGCGGCTGACCGCCTACCCAGAAACTAGACACAGTTGTTCACGCGGTGACCCCGCAGTCCTCGCGCGGCGACCCAGCGGTCCTCGCGCGGCTGGCCGACCTGACGAAATCCCAACCCAGTAGTGTCTGCACTACACGCGGTGACCCGGCGGTCACCACTCGGCGACCTAGTGGTCAGCCGACCAACCCCAGGCGGCTAGCCGCCTGCTCAGAAAACTGTTATTGAAAATGGGACTTTTGCCCTAGGTCTTGACTTTATATGTGGGACCCCTTGACCCTACCCTTACCTGATCAATTGGGGAAAATGGAAACGGAGCATGATGGGCTCAGTGTGCTTCGTTGGTTGTCCGGGATTTCCGTATATTGACGTTACTTGGCCGAATGCGTGTGGTAGTGAGTTGATTGGTGCCCAATAACTTCCGTACACCATGAGCCGCCAAATTAGGACACCAATGACTCATTCTCCATACGTCCTCCGTTGGGGATACGTTTAGTACACGGTTGACAGCCCTTGACCTAGGTTTGGCTTGTTCCTCATTCTTGACTCTTGAATCTTGTAGCCGTAGCATGTCGTACCTTGTACACTCTATCTTGAATACTTGTATAATTGTATGTAACTTGTAGAATTAGGATTGGACCGGACTTAGAGTGTATCCGTAAGTACCTTGCCTTGTATTGACGGACACGTGTGGATAGACTTGAAAGGGGACTACTCATGGAACTTGGACTCGACTTGTATCTTGGCTTGACTTGGAGTAGCCCTCGGCTTATTATCTTGTACTTGGAAACCTATCCACATGTGTTTGTCTTGGAACTTTTGTAGTACACAAACCATCACCATCATCTTGCATTCATACCAGCTGCAGTCTGATGATTCTTGAGTGGGCCGGATACCGGACACTAGGGTGGGCAGTCGGCTTTGGACGGCGTCCATGGCGTGAATAGCTGGGAGCGGGCTAGGACCGTGCTGCTATTCCTAGGACCGGGAGCTAGGATCCCCCTAGAGCCGGACTTTGGGTATTTTAGTTGGCTCGGATGTCACTTATACCCCCGGGAGATGGCTTTGGACATCCTCGGAGTCTCCTCTTGCTTGCATTGCATTTCATGGATGGTTATTCTTGTTTATCTTGCTAGGACTTAACTTATTACTTGATTCTCGTATTATTCATGCTTATTGCCTAGCTTGTACCTTGTTATCTTATGATCATGTATTTGTCTTTACTCTCCTTTGAAGCATGTTATGAATAATGTATATTGCTTATCTTCTTGCCAACATGTTGTTGACCTTATCCCATGGTGTGCAGAGGACACCTATTACTACCCCTACGCTGACCCGGATGCCGAGGCAATCCCAGAGGATCCTCAACCGGGGGAGGAGGACGAGGTACGAGAGTGGGGTGCCAATGACGTAGCTTAGCGTCATCACTTCCGGCACTAGCGCGCATAAACAGGGATATTTCTCATCGTACCACTTCGTCTTATCTTTTGGTTTAAACATTTTGTAATCACCATACTTTTGTATATCTTTTGTACCAGGGCCTAAGTTTTTGGGATGGCCCTGATGTTTATAAACTTTATATGTTTTATTTGAAACTTGAAATTTAATGGAATGAAATCAATACTTGCTTCGATATCTCTACAGGTTTAATGAATGTGTTTACCGGACAAGCCCTGTGGATTAACTGATAATGAGGCAACTATACAATCCTCACAGCGGACTTCGATCCGTGGGCATTAAGGGCAAAATTTTTTTTTAATTAGCCCTAAATTTCACACCCCGGATCCGGTTTAATTACTAATCGGGTTCGGGGGCGTGACAATCACAGATTGACATAATCCTCAAGTCGCTACCGGATTCATTCAGGCATTTTAAGATCAATTATAATATGAATAAAATGGATCTGATCCTAGCTGAGCCATCAAGCCAACTGGTAGCAACTGAGGGGATTATGAAGAAAAAGCCAACTGCCCTAAAGATAGAAAAGTCAGTGGCCAGGTCCAAGCCGAAAGGCAACGGCCGGAAAGGCAAGAAGAAATTAGTCCCCAAGGGTCCTAACGTGGAGAATGGTCCTACTAGTAGTGTGGCCAAGGCTAAGGGTTTGGGATCCAAGGGAAAGTGGTATGACAGGACATTGGAAAAGGAATTGTCCGGATTTTTTGTCTAAGAAGAAGACCTCAGGTATAATTGAGTCACTTGTTTTTTAAGTTAGTTTTGCAACTGGTACTTCAGAATCCTGGTGTGTTGACTCCGGTGCAACTAATCACATCTGTAATTCATTACGGGGGTTTCGTGAAACCAAGAGGCTTAGTGACTGCAAAATCGTTGTCAACCTATGATCTGATGCTAAGGCGGAGGTAGTTTCATTGGGAGCTATTACTTTATGTTTTTCAGATAATAAATTGGTTTTGTTAGATACATTAAATGTACTGTCTTTAAGGCGAAATTTAATTTCAGTTTCTAGTTTGGTCAATAAAAGTTATTCCATTACTTTTGGTACTGAAGTTGTCATAAAGAGGAACGGTACTTTTATATGTTCTGGCAAGGTAACCAATGGACTTTATTTGTTAACTCCCACGATGTATGAGATACATGATATTGAAATAACTAATAGACCATCATTAAAGAGGAAGTCGCCTTTCTCTAATCCAACAAAACTTTGGCACCTGAGGCTAGGTCACATCAACCTAAACAGGATTGATAGGCTAGTGAAAGATGGTATCTTGCCTTCATTGGTGGTAGAACCAATGCCTGTCTGTGAGTCCTATCAGGAAGGCAAAATGACCAAAAGACCCTTTTCATCTAAGGGCAATAGGTAGTGCACACACTGTTGTATGTGGACCCATAAATGTTAAAGTGAGAGGAGGATATGAGTACTTCATCACTTTCACAGATGATTATTCAAGATATGGATACATATACCTAATGCACCGTAAGTCTGAGGCTTATGAAAAGTTCAAAGAGTTTCAAGCGGAAGCGGAAAAGCAATTAGGTAAAAGTATTAAGACTCTTCGATCAGATCGAGGAGGGGAATATCTCTAAGCTGATTTTATGAGATACTTATCAGAGAATGTGATTGTATCCCAGTTGTCTGCTCCTGGTATGCCTTAACAGAATGGAGTAGCAGAAAGAAGGAACCAGACTCTTTTATAGTTGATTAGGTCTATGATGAGTTTCTCAAGATTACCTATATCCTTTTGGGGATATGCCTTGGATACTGCAATGTACATACTAAGCCCTGTACCATCTAAGTCTATACCTAAGACTCCTCGGGAGTTGTGGTCCGGGCGAAAGTCTAAGTCTACAACATTTGCATATTTGGGGTTGTCCACCACACGTACTGAAGGTTAAGACGGATAAGTTGGAATTGAAGTCGGAAGTGTGCACCTTTGTAGGACATCCTAAATGAACCAAAGGTTGGTTATTCTATAATCCCAGAGAGCAGAAAGTGCTTGTTAGCACCAATGCAGTTTTTCTGGAGGAAGATTATATGATTGACCGAAAATCGTTAGAAAATGTTATCTTGGAAGAGATTCAAGAAAAATCAATTCCAAATTCGAGTATGATCGAACTTGAAGAGAATCCGCCCATATCTGACCCAGTAGTTACACCAGTGCCTCGTCGTAGTGGGAAGATTGTCAGCCCCCCTGACAAGTTCTCATTTTTGGGAGAGTCTTACGAGGCAATCCCAGAAGAACTGGAACAAGATCCTTATAACTATGATGAAGCAATAAATGACATAGATTCAGGACGTTGGCAAGAAGCTATGAAAGATGTGATGGAGTCGATGTACTCTAATCAGGTCTGGACACTTATGGACTTGCCCGCCAATATAAAATGCATTGGGTGCAAGTGGGTCTACAAGAGGAAGAGAGGACTAGACGAAAGAGTTGAGACCTTTAAGGCCAGGCTTGTTGCGAAAGGGTATACTTAAAAAGAGGGCATCGATTATGATGCAACCTTCTCGCCGGTAGCCATGCTCAAGTCTATCAGGATACTCTTATCCATTGCGGTTCATCTCGATTACGAGATTTGGCAAATGAATGTCAAGATGGTGTTTCTCAATGGCCATCTTGAAGAAGACATCTATATGATGCAGCCAGACAATTTTGTGGCCAATAACGAAGAGCAAAGAGTTTGTAAGCTGCAGAAGTCCATTTATGGATTGAAGCAGGCATCCCGGATCTGGAACATCCATTTTGACCAGGCAATCAAGGTATTTGGTTTTTGTCAAAATCTAGATAAGCCATGTGTGTACATGAAAAGTGAAGAAGACAGGATAGTTTTTCTGGCATTGCATGTCGATGACATCCTTCTCCTCGGGAGAGACATAGGAATGTTGTCAACGGTGAAAGTTTGGTTGGCCAAAACTTTTGATGTGAAGGACTTGGGAGAAGCTAGCTACATCCTACGGATCAAACTCCATCGAGAATGGAAAAATAGGATGATTGGCTTATCTCAAGCTGCATATATAGATAAGGTTCTAGTGCGGTTTGCAATGCAATGCTCCAAGAAGGGTATCACGCCTTTTAGGCATGGAGTGCATCTTTCCAAGGATCAGTGTCCTAAGACACCTGAGGAAAAGGAGTAGATGAGGGCAGTGCCGTATGCTTCGGCTGTTGGTAGCCTCATGTATGTTATGTGTTGTTGTGTTTCGCAAGTGTACGGAGTCTTAACAAGTAGTATAGATCTCTCGGATCGGATATCGAACCCACAAGGACTTTTTTTTTTCTTTTTTTTTTTTTTTTGCTATCTATTGAAATTGTTCTACTTCAATGGTTATTTGGAAAACCGAAATACTCAAGGTTGATTAACCAAACAATTAACCCAATTGATTTTGATTAAACTAATAAGCAAAAGACTGGATGGAGTGTTAAAAATTCCTAATTATCAAGAAGAGAATTTACTAGGGCTTTTGACTTCACCTAACCATTCTAATTCTGAATTTTGTCTCAGACAATCATGCAATAATCATTCAAGATGACAGTGAAATACCTGTATTAATTTAACTCTCCTTGGTCTGGCAGAATTAAACTTACCTACCTGCAATAACAAGTCATATCTCTACACACATGTTAAAAGCATGTAACCACATTAATATCTTTGTATTTCTTAGGGGTATGCACATTAATAATTTAATATGCACACGACTGCACAAGTTTGTGTTTCACATCTCTGTCCTTCACACTTAATTGTGGCATACATTACTAGAAGCAACATACATGAATCTTCTCTCGATCTCATCATGCACCATTAAGGCATTCAATTAGTGATCAGTTAATTGAAAGCATTAAGAACAATAATGTATACTCAATCTGAATGATATCTCATGATCACATTCACAAAAATTTCAGAATTATCATGGAAAAGCTACATCACAGCCCTAGTTACTGAAATTTAGTTCATTACTGAATCAAAACAACCAACATTCATTCTGGAATTCATAATGAACAATTAATAAATTAAGAATGAGAAAAAGAACTGATTTGGGAAGGCTGAAGCTCGGCTGAACCACAACTTCTGCAGTCCTATTCTTCCCTTCTGGATTCTGGGTTGTTTCCTTCACAAACCGGGTCCCTCCTTTCTGGTTGAAAGATGGGTCGTTCCTTCCTGTGCTGAGGGGCTAAAGATGGAAGATGATTGATCGGCACCCAAAAACCCTCCATAAATAGAGAGTGATTGTTGACTTTTTCAGCCCCAAAACCATGTGTAACGTCTTTATCTCCAATCCAGGATTCTCTCTTCTTGTTACAACAATGAAAGGGTAAAAATCCAGCCAACAAAGACCCAAACTGAATTCCCTTAAGTCACGTAGAATTCTTTCCTGATCAAAGAATAGTGCATATGACTGGTCTCTCTTCTTTTATAAGTCTATGAACCCTTTATAAAATTACAGCAGTAGAAATTATAAGGAAAAAGTCTTGTACAACTGGAATTGGTTCAGCCAATAAGAGTAGCTTCCAGAATTTCCAACTTTCCTAATTTTCTTTTGATTCTTTCTTTTTTTTGAATTTTCTTGTGGCCGGATTGCTCCACTCCAGATCCTAGTTGGTTTAGGGCCTTCCTTTGGCTTGACCATTTGCTCTCCATTCCTTATTGAATCAGGAATTTTTCTTCAAGCTTGGACCGAAATTCAGCTTATTTATTCACATAAATTCTGCACCTAAATTATTCCTAAGAAATAAAATAACAAAATAATAATCTCATTAAATTGCACAAAACACACTAAAAGCCTAATAAACTAATAAAAATTGACATGCAACTAACAATAATTCAAGGTGAAAGAATGAGAAAGTATACATATAAATTCAACACATCATTATGCTCTGTACTAGACTGGATATCTGTCGTGCAGTGGGCCTAGTCAGCAGATATCAGTCTAACCCAGGTCCTGACTATTGGACTGCTGTGAAATGTACTCTCAAATACTTGAGAAGGACTAGAGATTACATGTTGATTTATGGCAGTAATGAGTTGATTCCAATCGGTTACACAGATTCTGACTTCATGTCAGATAGGGATTCCAGGAAATCAACCTCTGGGTATGTGTTTATGCTTGGCATTAGAGCTATCAGCTGGAGGAGTATTAAACAGGAATATACCACGGATTCGACCTCGGAGGCTGGATATGTAGCGGCTTGTAAAGTAGCTAAGGAAGTAGTTTGGCTCAAGAGATTCCTTTTAGACCTCGGAGTGATACCTTCGGCGCGATAGCCGCTCATAGTTTACTGTGATAGCGGCGGGGCAGTCACTCAGCCGAAGGAACCCAGGAGCCATAAAAGCCAAAAGCATATACAGAGGAAGTATTATTTAGTCAGGGAGATTGTGTAGAGAGGTGATATTGCGATCACTAAGATAGCATCTACAGACAATATCGCGGATCCCTTCACTAAGCCATTGACCACCAAAGTGTTTGAGCAGCAAGTAGACAGGATGAGCATGAGATGCAACCATGACCAACCTTGAGCCCAAGTGGGAGATTGTTAGATTATATGGTCTCAACCCAGTGGATGATGTAATAAATTAATTTATTTCAATATAATCATGTTTTCCTTTCATGAGATGAATGATGTTTTATTTACTTAGGTGCACATAGCCAATACAAATGACATAAAGGTTCATGAGATGAACTGGAGTCCACAAGTAAATTAGATGTAATACATGTGTGTGGATGAGATCCACACACGGGAGACATATGTCACAAATCTTATACTCGAATTGATTCACAACCGGTGATGACATTGGACATCTCATCTGACAAGGTTGCAATATTAAGATCACTATGAGATTGTGTGATCTGTCTCAATTATTGGAGTGTAAGACTCTGGATCATCATACTGGTACATTGGATGTATTGAAGAAGGACAATTAGAAGTACCTTATAAATCATTGTCTAAGTTTAAGATTTTCTCTTATAATTCCCTAACAAAAGGCTCTTAATTATGAGACATTAATGAACTAAAGTTTCTATCTATTCATCTGTTTTGAGTCACCAATGAGTGAGGCCAACTGTAGGTCAATACCTCGATGTCTTGGGTAAGTGGTAGTGGGACTGTGGGAACATTTAGTGGTCAAGATGGAATCTATCCAAATTATCCTCTTGTGCCAACTAATGGATTTATCATTAGTAAGTGTACACCTATCTCAACTAAGAGTTAATTGGATGGTACTGATTATCACTGTGATTAATTAGGTCTCAAGGATAATAATATGTGGATCTAAATTGGTGCAACAAGTATAGTCCAATTGATCCATGGATATTGATGGAGGGGCCAACTTGTGGTGATAGGGAAGTTTAGGTCTTCATGTAATTCATTCCTAAAACTGGAGCTCAATTGCATTTATATAGTGGAGTTATTTGCAATTAATTGTGGGCCCGGATTGCACATGAGATGTGGGGTTGCGGTATTCTAGTTGGAGCCAGCTTTTTATGGAATCCCTAGTGGTCTCCACTCTAACCCAAGATTAGATCATTACTAATTCCACTTGAACTCAAAAGGAAAGGAATTAGAAAGTTACTATTTCTATTTGAAGTGAGACTTCTAATAGTGGTAATAGTAGAAAAAGAAAGTTACTAATTATTATGGAAGTGAGACTTCTAATAATAAACAAAGAAGAGGTGGCTTAGAGCTATAAAGAAAGGAGAAAAAGGGGCTAGACGTCCAACCCATAGGAATCCACACCCTGCCCCTCTAAGTGCAAGAGTTGCACCGCCTTTCCTCTTTTCTCTATTCTAGTTTCTCTTTTGGGATTTTCCCTTGAAGTTCTAGTTGGTTTTTCTCTTAGAGATCCCACCATCTTCCTTAAGGAAAGAGATCTGATTCGGGTCATAGCATGGAAGGCTAAGAGGTCTTGGAGATCCTGATTTACTTTGAGAAAGAAATCAACTTCTCCATTAGAGCACAACCGAGCTCTGAAGGTATAATCTACTTCCTTGTTTGTTGTGGATTTCGTAGTTACTTGTTTGCTGCTGTTTCTATCTTTTAGATAGAGTTTTCTACTGTACATGATGATGATAAAGAGGCTATAGATCTTGGATTGGGTCTGAAGCCTTATGGATACTTGATCCCTGAGTCAAGTGGATCAAAAGTCTTGAAATATCTATCCATGAGGCCTACCTACTTCCAACAGTTAAAGAAGGAAGAAAGCGAGAAATCAGGCATTTCTTTTCTCATTCTTCTCCTCCTCCTCCTCCTCCTCCTCCTTCCTTTTTTTCTAATTCATCTTATTCATTGTCTCAATCATCTTCTTCTATCTAGGTTAGACAAAGTCATGTAAATTTATCAAAAACTTAGATACATTTGACAAAAACTTAGATAAATTTTTTGGAAACTCAGATAAAGATAAATTTTCCAAAACTTAGATAAACTTTCCAAAAGCTCAGATAAAGATAAATTTGCAAAAAACTCAGATAAATTTTATAAAATCTCAGACAAATTTATATGAGTTTGTGGCTAGTTTATCAGAGTTTTTGTGCAATTTATCTGTGTTCTTAGCAAATTTATCTGAGTTTCTTTAAAACTCTAACAAATTTTCTAAACTCAGATAAATTTTTCAAAAGAAGAAGCTTGCTGCTATGTGCTAGGCTTCAGCTAACGGGTCAGTACAAAACAATCCAAAAAATGAAACAGGAAAAGCTGCTTCCAAATAGCAACAGTTTTCTTGCAAGAAAGAGACCCCATTTTTTGTTGCTATGATTGCAAGAGATAAACTTACATGAAACGGAAAAAGAAAAGAAGAGGCAAAGACAACAATCGGTTTTTGTGTCATGCAGAACCCATCGCCAGAGAAGGCTCGGACTGGTCACATTTCTATCACCGGGCTGTCGCAATCGTGGTTGGTGTATCGGAGATGGCCGACTTCGATCTATAGAGCTCTTTGATGAAGTCCCTTGTTCCTAGAGAAGAGAACGAAAGAGGTTTTGTGCTCTGTGTTCCTAGAGAAGAAAAAGTCGGAAGAAGACAGAGGCCTAGGAATGAGGGAGAATGAAAGATTTCAAATTTTAAAATTCAAAGTTTTATGCTCAAACTGTTGATAGGGGCAAATTAGTCATGAAAATATATGATGTGGCATACCAGGGACCTCTCACCAAAATGTCTCCAATTGTATGTACTATAGATATTAAAGAAAAAGCTATTGGACTAGATGCCTTAGAAGACCGTGCTTAGGGACTTGTGGCTAATTTTCCCCAAAAATTCCGCACGTCCCCTACTCCTATACCAAGTTGCAACAAATCTAACTTTCCCATATTTGAAATTCTTTAAAATAAGGTGGGGCCCTCCAAGGTTACATGAAATTTGACTCTTTTTGAAGAGATCCAATTAAGCAGTAATTGAAGATTCTTGTAGAACCCAACATGGAAGCCAAGGAAGCAAGATTAGCAAGAAATCAATTTCAAATTTCAGATTTCATGTTGTTGATAAAGAAGAATCATTGCTTGGGAAGGAAGCTAGAGATCATTGTAAACTAGGAAAGAAGAGTCCAAGAAGGGAAAGAATTCCTTACAAGATGGCCAAACGACATTATAAATTAAGCCCCACCCCCATGGGACTTCCATCCCAAGAAATTCATAAGGAGTCTAGCCCCCCTTCCCTCTCCTCAATTTTCCACTTCTTCTTCTCCCTTTCTTTTATATTCGGTGGTATGCATCCGGCCATGTTCGGGTAATTTTCTTGCTAAGGAGAGTTTGTAAAGAAGAATTTGTGAGATTTTAATAAAAATTGAAGATACTTTCTTTGCAATGGCCGGCTGAAATCCTTGATTAGAACTACGGAAAAGTCTAAGTAGATTCTTTTTATTTATAAATTTTTCCTTTCCTGTTTCCCATGTGATGTGCACTTTCTAGCTTTAGATTGACTTTGTGCTAGAGGCAAACTTTGACCTTTAGATTTTTAAAATAAAGACTTTTGATTATTTATTCTTAGCTTAAGATTAAACTCTTTCGATGGTTTATGCTTATTTTTTTATAAATAGTGCTTAAGTTTTTATGCTTTTTGAAGTGAAGAAAATCTTAGGCTCTTTTTGAGTTTTATCTAAAAAAGGAGAGATTCTAAAAGAATAGAGAGATTTTAAAAGATAGATCTTCTGAATCAGAACATTGACTTGCTTTTGATTTGAGTCTTGATTGGGACAAGTTAGGATTATTTTATAAATAGATTGGTTGAAACTTAGTGGAGTCCTGATGCTCTAATCTCTTTTCCTATTTTATTTTCTCACATTTACTTAGTTGTTTTATTTTATTCTAAAACCTTTTCAAAATTTGTTTGATTATTAGTTTATTAGTTAGATTTCATATTTTAGAGTTCTTTTCTTCGATTCCTTGTGGGTTTGAGTCGTACGTGCCACTGTCTCTTCCATAGATAGTCGTGCACTTGTGGTTTTAGTATTTCAAAATTACAACATATAGGGGAGTTTCGTAATTTTACAAAGTGTAGGGAGTATGGCCCTTGGTTGTGGTTCAGGTGATTCTATGGTCCTTGGGAGAAAATATGCTTTTCTTGAGTTTTTTTTTTCAAAAATACCCTTGAGATTCTTTTTGTTGCAATACACTTATGTGAGGGAATTTTAGTTGTTTTAATTACCCTTATTTGCAAAACCATATAACTAACCCATCCCCAACTCCAATGACATTTCATGCCTCTTTCCCTCCCGTTTCTCTCTCTCCCCCCCCCCCCCTCTTTCTCTCTCTCCTTCCTCCACAAGCTAGGGCAGAATTCCCCATTTCTTGCAATTTCTATTGAAGATCACCAAGAATTTCAGGTTCCCAGCATTCCTTTTCCAAGATCTACGAGCATCACCATCTAGATCTCTCTCTCCTCTTTCAATCAAGGAAACCTAGATCTAGGAGATTTGAGAGGTTGAGGTGATTTGGGGAATTTGGCTAGAGATATTGGCTTTTGGAGGGTCTTCCCCAATTTTGACATGAAGGCAAATAGACATTGTAGATTTCATTGCATGTAGGTCATTATTTATGAATCTCGATGATTATGATGCATAGATCATGGTGTTTATGGCATTGATGAAGGATTTTCATGTCTTATGGGGTTTATATGATAAGTGATGAATCGATTCTCAAATTTTGGCATTTGCTAGTTCAATATTTGAATTAGATAATATGCATGTCTCCTCTTGTTGATTTTGATGGGGTGTAACATTGCTTTTGATGGATTATGTGTAGAACTCCCCATTCTTGGAGCTAGCTCTTTTGATGGTTTTGGGAACCATATGTATGGATGGAAACCCAACTGATCGGAGTCCCTTCAATTATGGGAAATATGGATGGGAAAAGCTTGGAAAATCATATATTTAAGGTGTGGATGAAGTCTGGTGGTGATGGGAGGTTATTTGGAGTTTGGATCAAAAGGGATTGAATTTTGGGAAACTACGGTGAGTTGTTGTTTTTCCACAGCTAGCCGTAGGGTTTCCAGAAAGCTCACTGTGAATGTAGTACAACTAGCTTTTATAGAACCACGAAAATGGCTAAAATGTACTTCGGTGGCCTTACAACTAGCAGTAGGTCATCCCATGGCGAGCAGTATAGCTTGACATAGTTCATTCACCGTTTACCATGAGAGGTTCCATGGCCAACTTTGGAGCCCATGTTCAAAAATGTGTGGGAGTTATACCTTTTGAACTTTGCACCTAGTTTGGGACCCTTCAACCTATCTAATAGCCTAGGAATATGGCACTTGATGTCAAGGAAGGTGCGGGGATATACCTTGCTCACTATGTGTTCGTATTAAGGTATGAAGGGCAAGTCAAGCCAAAGGGATGGTGCTCCTATGACCTTCGGGTTCCCTTTACTATTAGGTTACCATGATCAAGTGGACGACACCTGGAATTAATGGAAAACAATCGGATTGATTTGGTTGCATTGATTCTCAAAGGAAGATCCAACAACTTGGAGATGGATTACTAAAAATACAAATTAACTGGTAAGTATGATATCAGTTGTTGTTACCTTACATAACAAGCTGACCACATGTCCTACTACCTATTAACCTTGGACCTAGGACTTTGATGGGACCTTTACCTTGCCCTAACCCTTTGATGTAGGATTTGTTAGGACAGAGACCTTATACTCGACCCAAGTTGAATAATGATAAGGAATTCAACTATTGTGTTAATGTACCTTGCTTGGTGGGATCTTGGTCAGCTGAAAATGAGTACCGACAATACAAATAAAGGGTATGATTAAGTAGAGATCAAGCCGATAATTACCTTTACCAGCACCAATAGTAAAATCCTAATAGCTCGGGCTCTATGGAATCATATGCTTAAGTAGTATTGTCGCATGCGTGGAAAGAAAATCAAGTTATAGATATTAGTTGCACTAGGATCCCATTAGGTAAGTTGGATTGGTAAAGATATGCACTTGCATACCCCTAATCTGCATGGTTATCTCTTGATGATTATACTTGCTTGTCTCGCAAGCACGGTAGGTACCTTCAGGTACTCAGATAGCTAGATATCGGATGTTGAGTGCTATTGATATAATTTTTTTTTGTCATAAGAACAGTAGGTATGAGTGGATACTGAGTCAGCTAGATATGCATCCGCTTCTGTTGTAGGTGTCATGACCCCGGACCCGGGCCTGTGACTAATGCGAGTGAGTTCCCACAGGTTTCCGCGGTGAGGATCCCAAAGACATTGGGGGACAAACTCACACGATCAATGGTTTGCGGAAGCGTGTAGCGTATCACGTTTACACAAAACATATTGTATAATATCAAACTTGCATAAGTTAAATCATCAAGACATATATTCAGAGGGGAAATAAAACATAGCATCCCCAAAATCATTCAAGTTTCAAAGTGATCAAAAGTACGTTAAGTTAAGTTCACATCCCAAAATAAGAGGCCAACAAAGGCAAATACTTCTCAAAAGAAACCAAAATATGAAACCCAAGTAAAGTGCATCACAACTCAAGATCCCAGCCGACGTCTAGATGACGTCGTCGGGTTGCCAGTCACGAGCTAGGGGTGGCTCAACAGCCTCCTCCTGGCGCTCCTCCTCAGAGGCAATGTCACCTGCACCTGAGCACCAAAGCAAATGGATCAGACACGATGGTCTGGCAGGTGATCAATTTAGGCATGAATATAAATATTTAAATTTTGAAATAAACAATGCTCGAATGCCATTTACTGAATTCAAAACAAAACTTGAACAATATATGTATATATATATAAAACAAAACTAGCATCAGTACGGAAAAATATCATGATTCGTAGATCTACATTGAGCTCATCCTTTCTCCGTCATATAGAATGACAAGAGTAAGCACGGTAAAGCAAGACTTGAACAAGACAAAGCGTGACCCGTGCCACACGAGGTGGGCGGGGAGACTGGCTGCTGAACCGGAACAAAAAAAGATGTGTATAAACTACATGACTAATCTGTAGATAGTCCTTATGTTTAAGGACTCCCGAACTAGTGGATCAAACTGAAGGGGCAGTCCACGCTTAGTGGTATTCAACGGAAGTCATCAATGCACAAACCACATCGATAGGTATACAAAACTCATTGAAAATAAGGGGATACACTTACCAAAACAAAACAAGGCAAGACTAATGAGAATAACATAAGCTATAGCAACATGGAGTTGAAGGAGTGACCCCCATTGTACATTCTTAAACAATCCAAAACAAAGCTGATACTTGAAAATTTGAACACGCATAAAACGGAATACATCGTGTCAAACCTAGGTTCCAAAACAAGCTTATCAAGTATATGTTAAGGCCCTTTATTTGCTACTTGTGTAATTGAAACCCAAATGTTGACATAAATGATGGGTTGGTGCCCCCGAAGTTAGAAAACATTTCGAGTTCCAAATGCACAATACCAAGTTATAAGTCCCTCAACATATTCTGGTTTTCATTCTCATTAAATACCCTCCAAAAACCCAACCTTTCTCTTCATATCAACAATTCAGGAATAGTACAGGTCCGCTCGAGTGATGAACAGTTTGCTTGAGCGGACTCATCCAGAAGCTTGCTTGCTCGAGCGGGCTAAGGCATCGCTTGAGTAGACTGCCCTTTGGCATCGTCCCTTCCAGACAAAAGCTTGTTCGCTCCAGCGAGCCAAGGCTCCGCTCGAGCGGACAAGCCCCTACCTGAACCTGTACAGTGCGGAAACTCCATTATTCTTACCATTTTTCTGACTCCTTGTCTCTTCCATTCCCTTCTAAAACTTGCAACCATTTCCACAAGTACATTTCCAATCCTTCTGATACATTTTCAACATCCCATTGCTTCAATTGAACCCATTCAACAATTCACATCCCATACTCCTCCATTCCCCATGCCACCATGACCATCAAACAATCCATTTCAACCAAAAGAAATTTAAACAATGACAGAATTCAAGCTTAACACAATAAAGGATTTTCAACACAATACTAAACCCACATGTATGAAAGATTATAAACAAATATCACTACACAAGCCTTGTTGACATCAAACAATTTCAAAACTAGTAGTTGAAGTCAAACACTTAACATGCATCATGAATCTAAAAGGATTACTTGCCTTGCCAAAAGCGCAAATCCAACAAGCATAACAAAGGTTCCTTAAAGGTTCCTCTCTACAGTTGAACCGAGCTTTACAAAAAACCCCAAAAGCATAGCTCAAAACAAACAAATTTTGAAAACCCAACAGCCATTTTGAAAAATGGGTTTGCAGGGTAGAGAAATGGGTTCCTTGGAGCTCAAAAGACTCCATTGAAGAGATGAAGAAGAGCCCTTACCTGAAGCTAGCCAAACAAAGAGAAATGAGGAAGAAGAAGGGGTTATTCAGCTGGAACCACCCAACAAATGGATCTTAGGAAGAGCTTGCAAGGAGAGGAAGATGAGAATGTCCTTAGATTTTCATTCCAATCTTTCTAGCTATGGCATGCAAGAGGAGAAAGTAGCTGGGAAGAAGAGCTCTCCTCTCAGCTGAGTTTTTGAAGAAAAGTTGCAGGAATAATGAATTTTGAAACGTGAGGGAGACGGAGATGAGAGGTCTAAGTGAGTTGAGTGGAAAAGTGGGGTCCAATTGATCTGAGACTTGAGATGGCTAAAACCTCAACTTGCAGGGCCTGGATGAAATCGACGAAGAAGACCAAAATAATTTTTGAAAAATCTAGTTTCCAAAAAGTATAAATTTGACATATTTTTGAGATTTCGAAAATTGTGTCCAGATTTAGGTGTGAAAAGTCACTTTTACCCTTTTTGGCCAAAACATAGGTTTCTGTGCTTTAAATGAGGATGGACGTAATATGAAAGTTGAAGAGAATTATAGAACCATTCAAAATAAACTAAAATCAAAATTTAAATAAATATCCAGAATCGTCCTTCCATGCTCACACGTGCATTCAGGGCATCCCTGAGCGTGTTTCACTAAAACTAAACACTCTCAAATTTTCCAAAGCTATTTCCAAGACTAAATCTAATCATATTCTAACCATATGATCATTAAACCCTCTTAAAACTAAATACTCACTTAATTAGCACTAATCGATCTAATCTGGGTCGGAGTCTGACAATAGGTTCCTTGCTTGCTTGATGAATATCTTGAGAGTGATGGATGGTTTGGTAATGTCTTGGTGGATTTCTTAATGGTGATGGATACCTTGGTATTGTATTGATAAATATCTTGATGGTGGTGGGTAGTTTGATGGGTATCTCAATGAGGTTGGATAGTATTGATGTTGATTATGGTGACTATGAATGACCATGCTTATGATTATTACGAACTTGATATGAGTTCGGTGAAACGCATGGTTAGACATTGTGTATGCGCTTGAAGATGTGGATTGGTGGGCATGTCTGATGCCATTTTACTCATTTCATTACCATACCGCTTCCTGCTACGCCGCTCATAATGCACTTGTTATATTTTAGGAGTACGATGTTGTTTGCGTGCCGCAAGTGCAGAGCCTCGCTTAAGTAATAACCCTGTGAGGATGGGGGTGATCTACAAGGAGCAAGTTCAATTAAAGTTCTTTCCAACTTGTACCTATCCTGTTGAAGCTCTAAAACTAAAATCTAACAAATACAATTAAAAGAAACTTCCTGATGGACCCGTCTTTTTCTTCTTGCCTTCCTCTGTCCCGGGTCCGCCGGGGCGAAAAGAAAAAAAGAGCAAGCATCAATATTTTTGTACGGGTATGCCGAATTTTTTATTCTACTTGGAATTTGAAATGGTGATCCGGAGATTCACCTTCACAAGTAGAAAGGAAATCAAACTTTTTTTCTAACTTTCCATTGCACATATATTTAAAGAAAGAGACAAGATGTTAAAATGCTGTGAGAGGTGATTTTGTTTAGTTTGCCATGAAAGGTAGTTTTGCACTGTAAAAGGCGATTTTTCCATGAAAGGCAATTTACAAATCTTATCAATAATGAAAGACAAGAGTTGTGATTTTTTTCTCTTTAAAAAGTACAAAATACAATAGAAAAGAAAGAAAGAGGGATCTGACTTCTCAGGAGATTGTGGGGACTCGTTCAGATCGACGGTCGCGAGTCATGTATGGACTCCGCCATCGTCCTTCAGATGAGAACACTTTGATGCTTTAGTTCGCTTGGCTTGGCTTGGACCTCGGATTTTTAGAGGACAAAGACCAAGGGAAGGTCCTATATCCAATAAAAAAACCCAAGTAGACGGGCTGAAAAGCCACATCTAGGCCATGTTGGATGGAAGAAGAGGAGAAACCTTGGGGGGTTGGCCTCCTAAGGGACATCGATCACCTTGTAGTGTTTGCAGCAGAGTTTCTTCAGGGCAGGAGAGCTTCTTTGTGCAGAGAATTCTTCAGGATAATTTTCAAGACGATTTTTCAGGACCACTTCAGACAATTTTTCCGGACCCTTTCACTTTGGAATGACCGCCTATTTATAGGCTTTTGGTGGCCATTAGGAAGGCTTATGGGCATTAATGGCATTAATGCTCCATGATGGGAGGAGTCACAAGATTTAATTTCATAATTTTGTAACTCCTTTTTCTTGGATTCTGATTGGCTGAGGGAGAATAATGGACATTTAATCTCCATGATGATGGGAGTTTCATGATTAATTACCATGATTAATCTCCATAATGATAGGAGTTACATGGTTAATTGCCATGATTAATTGGACTTGTAACTCCCATTCGCTTGCTTCTAATTAGGCCGTCCAAAATAATGAATTAATGACCCTAATAAGTTGTCATAAAAAGGTCAATTAACAGCATTAATAAGTTGTCATACAAGCCGAGTGAGCAAGGGCTTCCATGGAGTCTACCGGCAAGAGCACACCATCCAGTGAGGACTCTGGCGAGAGGCCTGATTTCGATGGTGGAGCGGTTACTTCCAGCAATTCGTCCCGTAGGAGCAAGAGGAGAAGAGGACAGCGCTGAAGCCAGAGATGACACGAAAACTCTCCAGATCTGGAAATTCCTTCCACCATTGCTGAGGAGGCATTAGGGGATGATGATGAGCCTCTGGAAAAGAGGAGCCGAGAGGAAGAGACCATTGATGATGGTATGCTTTTCCCTTTTCTTTTTCCATTTCTTTTCTTTCATGAGAGCTTTTGTTTTGATCTACTGCTTTCTTTCTTTTGGCAAAAGATGATGGTTTGATGATGCCTAAGGTTCCGGCCGATGAGGCGGTGACAGACCTGATTGCGGCATCTGAGGAAGAGCCCAGAGATTCTGAAGTAAATCCAGAATCTCCACCTGGTATGACTTCTTTTTTCTTTTTTTGTTTGTTTTTCTTTACCTCCACTTGCTGACATATATTTTTTTTTTGCCAGCTGACTTGCCGGAGGATTCAGACGACTTCGAACCATCCATGGATGCAACTTTTGACGATGCTTCGGATGAGTTCATGGAGGCAGAAAGCATTTCGCCGGTCATCGAAGAAGGTATATAGTAATAGTCTTGGTATTGATTTTTGACAGGATCATATTCATACCTTTTTCATTTTTCATTGGCAGGTTGTGAGGCGACAGGAGAAGTTCCTCTATCCTTTTCAGAGTCAAAGCAGGGGGTGCCTGTGGCTGATCCAGGAGTACGAGCTTCTTCTACTAGTTTTGATGAGGCAGTTGATATTGCTTCCCCAGCGGCTTCAGTTGGAAAGAGCTTCTTGATTACTCTTCCAACGATGCCTGACATGGGCAGTCGACCAACAGAGCATGGCGGGTCTTCATCTGAGCCATCCTGTCAGTTTGCGAGGAAGGTGTTGAAGAGAGTCTTGAGCTCATGGGTCGAGACTCTTTCTTCTGGTCATTTGGAGGTTGGTTTCGGCATGGTTAAGCATGTACAGGACATTCTTACCAATAATGAAGAAGTCGGTCTGGACATTACAGATGCCAAGGCTTTTGTTGATGAAGTCATCACTCTAGGCAACAAGTGGAATGAGACCAAGAGCTTTCGAAATGATGACTTCTTCAACGAGATGTTTTTGAAGCCTTCCAGCGAGGTCAAATCTGAACTTAATGAGATCTCGCGGACTCGAAAGCAGCTCGTTCGGGAGAGGAACGTCACCAAGTTGGCTATTATTGAGCTAACACAGGACCAGCACTGTCTCGATAGGGAGGTCATTGAGGCCAGACAACGTCTTGAGCTATTGGAAGAATAGGCCGCTGCCAAGTGGGCTGCTACTTTAAAAGCTCGCGATAGAGAGAGGACTCTCATTCGCGAAGTTGAGGAGGTTGAAAGCAATCTCTGGAGGAAGACTCGGGAATATGAACAATGGTAGATTCTCCGGAAAGAGCTTCTTTATGCTGAAGATGGGTCACGACGGTATACTGCTTTTTATGGGAAAATCCTGAAGAAACGTGGCCTGGAAGCTTTGGAGGCTATGGCCAAGAGTCTGCTTAAGGAGTTAAGCCTTTGGCTGAAGACCATGTCGGACTAGTCTCCTGACTTTGTAGCAAACTTTTCCCCTTTTGTTCTAGCACCTACATGTATAAACATTTTTCGGCACTTTTTTTTTTTTGTATCCCCTTATTTCACTTAAATTCACTTTTGATGAAAACATAAGCGAAAGTTGAATGGGAATGGTTTGTTTGAAAATTTGATCAAAAGGTTGTCATTTTTTGAAAATCTTTTGTCAAATGGTTGTTTTGGGCATGAAAGCCAGATTTTATGGCGAAAAACCTGGTTTTTTGATGGCTTGAAAGTTGAATTTTGGATGGCGTGAAAGCTAAATTTTGGTGGCATAGGAGCCACAATTTTGTTTGTGGCATGGAAGCCGGTTTTTGGCATGAGAGCCGAAATTTTTTGGCATGGGAGTCAAAATTTTGTGGCATGGGAGTCAAAATTTTGGTGTCGTGAAAGGCAAGTTTTGGTTTTGTGGCATGAGAGCCGAAATTTTGTGGCGTGGGAGTCAAAATTTTGTTTGTGGCATGGAAGCCAGTTTTTGTGACATGGGAGCCGGTTTTTGGCACGAGAGCCGATTTCTTTTTGGGCATGAAAGCCAGATTTTGTGGCATGGAAGCCGGGTTTTTTTTTTTTTTTTTTTTTTTTTTTGAAAACCAAGTTTTGTCTTGTTGGCATGGAAGCCAGATTTTTGATTTTTTGGCATGAAAGCCGGGTTTTGGCGTGAAGGCCAAGTTTTTGGCATGAAAGCCGAGTTTTGGCGTGAAAGCCAAGTTTCTGGTTTTAAAAAATGCAAGTATCGACTAAGAGTCGCCTCCCTGCTGAATGGTATTGCAAGTATCGATGGAATGTCGCTTCCTTGCTCATTCGGTTGCGAGTATCGATGGAATGTCGCCTCCACGCGGATTTGGGTGCAAATATCGACTGAATGTCGCTTCCTTGCTTTTTTCTCAAAAAATTGGTTTTGTGGGTATCGATAGAATGTCGCCTCCCCACGATTTTTGAAATTTGAGGTTTTTTCGAACCTTTGTTTTTGTTTTGAAATTTGGGTTGTGGATATCAACTGAAATGTTGTGTCTCCACTATTTTTTTAAAAATTTGCAAGTATTGACGAGGAGTCGCTTTCTTGCGATTTTGAGGTTTTGGAAGTATCGAATGGGGTTCGTATCCTTCCGATTTTTAGGTTTTGTGTGAGTATCGACTAAAGGTCGCTTCCCCACGGTTTTATGAAAAACCATTTTTTTGTTTAAAGACACGAGGGTCGTAAATTTTGACTCAAAACCATTTTTGGTGGTAAGAGCCAGGGTGGACTAGGATGGAAATTCCTGAGTCCTGATTTTTGTTTCAAACCATGAATTTTTGGGTTCAAGGATTGAAAATTTTGGTCAAGTTAGGGAAGAGGCTCCTAAACTTGGATTTTGGTCTCTTTTTTTTTTTTTTTTTTTTTTTTTTAACAATGAAACATTGAAAGTAAGCATTGTTTTGAGGTTTTTTAGAAATTTTAACATAGGGATGAAAACTCTAAAAGGGGTGGCTTTGGCGAGTAAGTACCTAGGAATAGGCTTTGTCCATGCAGGCATCGCTCTGACCCGTTGTAGGAAGTCTTCAAGGGTAGTATCACTTCAAGAACTTGCCATTGATGGGCAGCATACATCTATCACCCTCCATGTTTAGAAGAGCATATGCGCCATTGGAGAAGACTTTGTCGATGACGAAGGGTCCCTCCCATTTTGGTTTGAATTTGCCTTTGGATTTGTAGGAAAAAACCATTGGACTTTTAACCACAAGAACCAAGTCACCCTTTTTGTGGGCGCGTTGCTTGACCTTCGTTGTCGAAAGATCCAGCCATGCGTGCTTAGTAAAGCTCAATGCTTTGTAGAGCTTCGAGTCATCTTTCATCATGATTATCCAGTTCTTGGAGTCTCAATTTGACGTTACTTTCTTGCGTCATTTCGTTTTGTAGAGATACCATTAAGGAAGGAATTTGTACCTCTAGGGGAACAACTGCTTCACATGCATAGACCAAGGAGAATGGTGTGCTATGGATTGGTCCTCGAACGGTAGTCTGGTAGGCCCATAAAGCTTCAGGCAGTTTGTCGCTCCAGTCTCTTTTGTGACTAGAGACCATTTTCTTGAGAATTTTAAAGAGTGTCTTGTTGAAGGCTTTTACTAGTCCTTTGCTGCCGTATTATACGGAGTCTAAGGACAACTTTGGATTTTGTATTTGTCGCAGAACCTGTAAAATCTGTGATCCCGAAATTGTGGTCCGTTATCGTGGATGAATCTTTTAGGTATGCCGAAGCGACAAATGATGTTGGTTTGTAAGAATTGAAGGACTGACGAGGTCTTCATTTCACTGAAAGCAAATGCTTCTGACTACTTGGAGAAATAATCCGTAGCGGCGAAGATGAAGCGATGACCTTTGCTGGACGGGGGAGAGATAGGACCTATGATGTCCATACCCCAGGCTTCGAAGGGCCATGAGATCGATGTAGGATGTAGCCATTCTGGAGGCATGTGGACATAATCTCCATGAACTTGGCATTGTTGGCAACGTTTAGCACATTGCATTGTGTCAGCCACCATGGTAGGCCAATAGTAACCTAAACTTTTTATCTGATCATAGAGCTTAGGACCAGCTTGATGGGCTTCACAAAGACCAGCATGAACTTCTTTTAGAGTCTCTTCCGCCTCTTGTTGTGACAAGCAATGTAGGAGTACTCCATTGAAGGATTTTTTGTAAAACATTTTGGCGGGAATATCCAAATGAAAGTTTGGGGCTCATCTTTGAATGCTTACCCGTTCTTTTGGATCTTTTCTGGTAAGATTCTGAACATAATATAATCAATGAACGGATCCCTCCAGTCGTCGATCGAAGGTTTAAGGATGGAAATCCGACTTCCGACCACTCAGTGGCATTCAAAGACTACTTGGTGTGTGTTGAGAGGTGGGAGAATCTTTCTTTGACATACTGTAATTTTCATGTTTTCCCCTTCTTGGGTTGCCATAGATGAGCAAGTCCAGCTAGGGCATCTGCATGGATGTTTTCACCTCTGCGGATGTGGGTGATGTGGCAGACATCAAACTTTTGTCGAAGTGACAGTGCCTTGTTGTAGTAAGGCAACAGATCAGGCTTCCTGATTTCATATTTTTGATTCATCTGGTTGACGGTCAGTTGGGAGTCCCCAAATGCTTCCAGCATGGTGATGCCGGGTTCGAGGGCGAGTTTCAATCCTATAATCAAAGCTTGGTACTCAACTGCATTGTTTAAACATGGTTCTAGTAGCGAAAATGTGTGTGGAATCATGTATTTGTTGGGGCTGACAAAGAGAATGCCAATTCCAGATATCGGCTTTCCTTTTTCATTTGTTCTGGTTGCACCATCGAAGTACATGTCCCAGGAGGCATTTGGTGAGGAAGTCTCCACGTCGTAGATAGGCTCATCTGGGAGATCATCTCTAAGTGGAGATTCCTTAGGCAGTGGATGCTCTGCAAGAAAGTCTGCCAGAGCTTGGCCTTTGATTGCTTTTTGTGGTGCATACCTAATATCAAATTGTGACAGAAGGATGGACCATTTTGCCAGCCGGGCATTGAGAGAACCTACTTTTGTGACAAGGACCTTTAAGAGATTGATCCTCGAAATCAGGTAGACTCAACTGGCAGGATGGTAGTGACGCAGCTTTAAGAACAACGTCGGAGAAATCTGTTATGCAGCATGAACCTGTCTCCTTCAAAATTGAAGAAAGCATATGCTCCATTGGAGAAGGCTTTGTCAATGATATAGGGACCTTCCCATCTTGATTCATCATTGGTCTTAGATGTACGAATGAGAATCAATGGCTTTTTATCCGCGAACACAAGGTCACATTTCTTAAATGACTCTGTGGGGTTTGGATCATTAAGAGCGATGTTGAGATCCGGTATGTGGTCGATACTCTCTATCAAGGAAGACTCAACGTCGTCACCTTCTTGTTCGATGGGGTGACCCACCATATTGTCAAGAGAGATATTTAAGTTTGGTACAAGATACCCTCCTTCAAAAGGTTCAAGTGCTGGACGTGATGAAGATGCTTCAGAATTGCGGAAGATGGAAGACGAGGTATCTTCTTCTTCTTTTTATGATTCAGAGTCAGTGTCTTGCATGATTGACACCAAGGAGACAGTGAACTTGCCCCCAGTCTTTCCTTTTGTCTTCTTTGCTTTGGTTGTGGTGACCAAAGGCTTTGATGTTTCGAGAAAGATCACGGAGGGAGCTTGACTGCTTACTTCGAGTGCTTTTTGAGAAGGGTTT
Source organism: Persea americana (assembly GCA_029852735.1). Classification (NCBI taxonomy): domain Eukaryota; kingdom Viridiplantae; phylum Streptophyta; class Magnoliopsida; order Laurales; family Lauraceae; genus Persea; species Persea americana. The sequence continues at coordinate 41,056,014 of CM056809.1, read as the reverse complement.
TCCTTTGGAAGATCACCTTCGGGATCAAGGGGTTGATCCTTCTCATTTGCTGAAAACGTTTCCGTAGCAGCATCACCGTCTTCAGTGACTGCGTTGCATGGGGCATTTTCAAGGAACAAGTCTTGGACAGCTTCCAACAACTTCTCTTCTTTGTCCAGTATTTCATCGGTCCAAACATCTCCTATGAGATTGGGTACCTGGGACCAATTGACTGGGTTTTCTTTGTAGACTTCATCAACCAGAACTTCTTCATGGTGATCAGTCGGAAGAGGTTTGAATTCCGATGTCACCGTTTTAGGAGACAAAGGCTGAGAGGATGCTATCTCAGTGGAAGTTACTTGAGAAGATGTGGCTCCAGAAGATATACTGCCGGATCCATTTTAAGAGTCCGTGGCCTCAACAGATGAAGCTTCAGAGGCAATATCATCCTGAACTATCACATTACAGGCAACTTCGATAGAAGATGCCTCCATAATGGACTGTTGGGAATCAGACTCATCCTCCGATGTAAGACGATCATCAATCCAGCAACTTTCTTCATTTTCCGGAGTCACTGGATGAGATGTTTGTAGATTCTCCGAGACTTCTGATTTTGGATTTTTATAAAGCTAGTTGATGCGATCCTGCTCTTGCTCTATGGCCAGACGCTGCAAGATCCTTGCATATTCTTCAAGATCGGGCATAGGAGTCAAATCTTCTTCTTCATCTACCCCTCGTGGTTCAACCTGATTGGGATCCACTAGAGCATTTGTTTGCGCTGGGTTGATAGCCTCTTGGTCTTCACCATCATCAGACCAGGATCCTTGTGGCTGGAAGGGGTTATACCAGATTACTGGCATAAGGTGGGATTCCGGGATCCATTCTTCATCGGAGAGATATTCTCCGGTTTCAAGGGATTCCACCCATTCATATGTGTCACTGGACTTGTATCCATTCATGGAGAATCCAACTACCGAGTTACAAGAGTATGATGCCCCCTGCGTAGTCTCGTCTCTGAGTCGTGGTGGCATGAAATCACCGAGAGTGAATTTTCTTGCCACTCTTGAGGCCTTGGGAAGAGACTCCTCTGTTGCCCCTTATGAAGCGGTAGAGGAGGTTTCTGCATTTTCAGGGACCTCTTGCTTGGTTTGAGCCTTCTCCTGCTATTTGAGCTTGTGGAGTTGTCTCTTGGCTTGCCTTCGCTGTTGAGCGGTCGGCTTTGTTTTGACGATCTCCCAATTTTCATCTTCTAGGAGACCGGTATGCACCCATATGGGCTGTCCTTCTGGTGTTGGGTAAGGCACCAGCTCTTGGGACGTTTGGGTCATTTTTATCACCTTGAAGGAAGTAGTGATTTTTTCCTTTGGTGATTTGGATGTTTGTCCATATGACACCATGTTAACGGAGGCAGACCTATAGTTTTTGTCAAAGGTAATGACTTTGTTTTACCACATCTCATTGATCTTCTCTCTCACAACAAAACATTGGTTGAGAGGATGCGAGACCATTTGGTGGTATGGACAATATCAGGGATCGTTCGTTTTGCCAACATCTCCTGGTCTTTAAGGGTTAGGCAAGGTGAGTTTCCCATTTGCCAAGAGAGCCCCAAATATTTCTTCGACATCTTCATCGAACGAATATTTCTTCTTTACTCATTCTTTGAAGGCATTAGAGAGTTTAGGTCTCTTACTTGGAGCTTTGTTTTCAGCTTTCTTTGGTGGCTGAGGAGCTGACTTGGTTTACACATTTAGAACCTCTTTTTCTTTGGCTTGGAGGTCGGAATGGCGGTCGGCTCTTTCTTTGATGACTTCTGACTGTTGAGGTCTTTGATCACCGTTTCAGCCTCCATAGACGCTTCTAGGAGTTCTCCCAAGTTCTTTGATTTGTTGCCGATGATCATGGAGCGGATCCTCGCTCTCATGTTGTTTCGGAAGATGTCGACCAGCGATGCTTGTGGCAGCACATCTGAGCATTTGTATGCCATTGCTTTCCACTTGTAAATGAAGTCGTATGTTGAATTATTCTCTCCCTGTTTAAGGTTGCAAAGTTGAGTCATTGTAACAGGATGATCCTCACCTTTGAAGTGGGTCAAGAAGCGTGTCTCTAGCATGGTCCAGTTTTGAATGGAGTCCTCTGGCAAAGTGGAATACCAATCAAAGGCCGTACCTTTTAGGGTACTTGCAAAGAGACGGATCTTGAGGGCATTTTGATCCGCAATAGTTCCCGTTAGGATCTTGAAGTGGATGATATGCTGTCTAGCTGAATCTTTCCCCGTATATGTTTGGAGAAGAGGTTGTTTGAACTTTGGAGGGAACAGAATTGAGTCCATCCAGAGGGGATATGGTGGCTTGATTCCATGTTCCTTCAGTGTATCCTCTTCTTTTGCTTTGGCGAGGATATCGTCAACGTCCTTTTTAGTAAGGGAGCGTGACTCATCTTCTCCACCGTTTGCTTCATCTTGTGGAGGAACTTCATCATTGTTTGGTGGACGCTGGAGAGTGAGAAGGAGGTTTTCCATCAAGACCTCTATTCTCTGTTGTCCTTGCACTAGCTACTGAATGCGCAGAGCCATGTTATCTTCCGGTGGAGGTTGCTCAGAGTTTGTGACTAGGACATTCACTCTTCGTGAGTCGAAAGAGGATACTGTCTTAGTGACTGAGCTGGAGCTCATTCTTCTAGATGAAGAGCCCGAGGAATGATTACTCCAATGTCCTTGGCTTGAAGGAGTGGGAGAGTCTTCCTGATGCCTTCTCGCCAGGGAGACGCTGCAAGTCACCGGCCGTCTGACATGTATTTTTGTTGCTGACTTTTGGTGTCTTTTGGTTTTGCCAACCATGTGGACAGCAGCAACTTGGTCAGGTGCTTCTTTTTGACCTATTTTTAGGAGATTTGAAGCTCATAATGCTGGGTTCTTTGCTTCTCTAATCTCTTTTGTCGATATGCCACGCGGTGACGTATACAACGACCGATTTGAGCTTCGATTAGCTCGGGCTGTGCTCTGGCAATTAAGGACGTGGTCCCTCGTGCGCAGCTACTGAGCTTGTCTTCCTTGAAGACTGGCATGGACAGGATCTGGACGCGGTCCTTAGCCTGTTGCAGCAAAGCTTTAAATTTTGCAAGCTCGGCACCTGTTGAGATGAAGGGTCGAGTTGCAGGAGAGCAGGCCCTGGCAGGCTCTTGTTGAGGCCTTGTAATGCACGACTTGATTTTGGGATTGTATGAGCGATTTTGGGCTTGTATGAGCAAGCCGGCTTGTGCTGGGTTGGTTTTGTAGTTTAGTGGAGGGTAGGTTTCTCTCCTTTGATGTAAGCAAGAGGATAGAACCGGTTTTCCTTAAGAGGAGCCAGGTATGCTGACTTTGCAGATGTCCGGGACCTTCTTTGTTTTGGCAAAGATCGTGGGGACTAAGTCTTGGGGCAGACCTGGTTTTTTGCAGGTTGAGGCTTCGCGGGATTGCCATGAGCTTCAGGTTTCTTGGTGACCGCCTCTGGTGTCGGGACAACGACACATTGAGGGGTGGTTTTCTGCTTCTTAGCAGGCGCCGTCTCTTCTACGGGTAGTGGGAATGGTCCCTGTGACCCAAAGACAATGGTCCAGGGAGTGGAGGTCGACCCGGTGTTTTGAGAGTTGCCGAGGGAGGTGGCGCTTCGGCAGCTGGCGGGGCGCTTGTAAGTGCGCTTGCTTTGCTTCTCTTAAAGCATGAGCTGGTACTTGTTCTCTTCAAAGGTGATGGTTAATGAAACTGCCATTGTTAGTTTGCAAAACTTCTGAAACAAGACCACATCCATCAGTAAACACAAGAATATGGTGATCATAAATCGAAAATACTATGGTTTTGTCTTTTCAAATCGCTCAGGGGGCATAGCCCATTCTGAGCGTAATAAAGAAGGCAAAAAGCCATAGAGGGTACAATTGTTCTGAATGCAAGTATGGTCGGCTCGAAATGAGCGCTCCAGTGACTGCTAGAAGCAATTGTAAACCTTAATTCAAGTTATCGAGAAGCGAAGCTCACTCGAGGTAAAATGATATAAGGTTGGAGATACAAATGTGTCGGTCGCGAATACAGTAGACCCGAAAGGGTGTAATAGCACCGCTAGGCACAAATGTTGTAAATCGCATCCTTGAAAAGGACACGAGATGAGATTTTTTTGAAAGGTCAAGATCGAATTTGAAAAAAAGAGCAAATGGTATTCCAGTCCAAACAAAGGCTCAAACATTTCTGCAAGCACTAAATCCGAAAAGGAAGGAACCAGGATTTCTCAGATTTGAATCCAATAATGACAGGAGTTTTTTTCTTTTGAAAAGTTAAGATTGAATTAAAAAAAGAGAGCAAATGGTATTCCAATCCAAATAGAGGCTCAAACATTTCTGCGAGCACTAAATCTGAAAAGGAATGAACCACAATTTCTCGAATTTGAACACAATAATGACAGAAGTTTTTTTTTTTTTTTTTTAAAGATTTTCTTTTTGAAGATTTTTGTTTTTGAAGAGTGCACATAGGTCTTCCAATTCGGTCTTATGAAACCTCAGCGGATAGATTAGCCCCCAGGTAAGGGTAGGATTACTCAATGAACCCGTTTGAAGGACCCTTACCTCGAACAGTCTAGCTGCCTCCATACTCAGGATAAGGCTTTTTTTAAATTCACCTTGGTCAAAGAACACAATTGGTGCAACCTTAATGTGTGTGTGTTTTTTTTTTTTTTTTTTAAAAGATCTCCCATGGACCGATTAAAGAGAGGAAAATGGCCCCTCCGAATCCGAACGTTGGCTCAAACATTTCTGCGAGCCATAGTACAAAAAGGAAAGAACCAAAGTTTCTCCAATTTGAATCCAAAAACGAGAAATTTAAAAACTTTTTAAAATTCTTTTTTTTTTTGAAAGATCACCAATGGACCCATCAAAGGGAACGAAATGACCCCTCCTAATACGAACTTTGGCTCAAACATTTCTGCGAGCCATTATACGAAAAGGAAAGAACCAAAGTTTCTCCAATTTGAATCCAAAAGAGAGAAATTTAAAAACTTTTTTATTTTTTATTTTTTTTTGAAAGATCACCAATGGACTCATCAAAGAGAAGGAAATGACCCCTCCTAATCTGAACGTTGGGTCAAACATTTCTGCGAGCCATTGTACGAAAAGGAAAAAACCGAAGTTTTTCCAATTTGAATCCAAAAGAGAGAAATTTGAAAACTTTTGTTTTTGTTTGAGAAGAGAAAGAATGGAAACAAGTTCAAAAACAGAAATTTCCAAAGAATCCCATCTCATGCTTTTTTTTAAATACTAGATCCAACATAGGCCACCAACTAGGAAAGAGTCAAGGATTCTAAGCATCGTGTTCTCAAATGAACGAGTCCCACCGGGTGTGCCAACTTGATGGGCCCGTCTTTTTCTTCTTGCCTTCCTCTGTCCCGGGTTCGCCGGGGTGCGGCGGGCGAAGAGAAAAAAAGAGCAGGCATCAATATTTTTGTACGGGTATGCCAGATTTTCTATTCTACTTGGAATTTGAAATGGTGATCCGGAGATTCAACCTCACAAGTAGAAAGGAAATCAAACTTTTTTTCTAACTTTCCATTGCACAAATATTTAAAGAAAGAGACAAGATTTTAAAATGCCGTGAGAGGCGATTTTATTTAAGTTTGCCATGAAAGGCAGTTTTGCGCCGTAAAAGGCGATTTTGCCATGAAAGGCGATTTATAAATCTTATCAATAATGAAAGACAAGAGTTGTGATTTTTTTTGTCTCTTTAAAAAGTACAAAATACAATAGAAAAGAAAGAAAGAGGGATCTGACTTCTCAGGAGATTGTGAGGACTCGTTCAGATCGATGGTTACGAGTCATGTATGGACTCCGCCATCGTCCTTCAGATGAGAATACTTTGATGCTTTAGTTCGCTTGGCTTGGCTTGGACCTCGGATTTTTAGAGGACAAAGACCAAGGGAAGGTCCTATATCCAATAAAAAAACCTAGTAGACGGGCTGAAAAGCCGCATCTAGGCCATGTTGGATGGAAGAAGAGGAGAAACCTTGGGGGGTTGGCCCCCCAAGGGACTTCGATCAACTTGTAGTGTTTGCAGTAGAGTTTCTTCAGGGCAGGAGAGCTTCTTTGTGCAGAGAATTCTTCAGGATAATTTTCAAGACTATTTTTCAGGACCACTTCAGACAATTTTTTCGGACCCTTTCCCTTTGGAATGACCGCCTATTTACAGGCTTTTGGTGGCCATTAGGAAGGTTTATGAGCATTAATGGCATTAATGCTCCATGATGGGAGGAGTTATAAGATTTAATTTCATAATTTTGTAACTCCTTTTTCTTGGATTCTGATTGGCCGATGGAGAATAATGGACATTTAATCTCCATGATGATGGGAGTTTCATGATTAATTACCATGATTAATCTCCATAATGATAGGAGTTACATGGTTAATTGCCATGATTAATTGGACTTGTAACTCCCATTTGCTTGCTTCTAATTGGGCCGTCCAAAATAATGAGTTAATGACCCTAATAAGTTATCATAAAAAGGTCAATGAACATCATTAATTGGTCGCCAAGTCGATGGAAGAGTCGCGGGCCGCGCCGTGTCTTTTGGAATTCTTTTTGCAATGATTATCGATGGATTCGCATGTTATTTGATGTCAGATGACGATGCAAATTCAGACATTGGTTGCCACCAATGGGCCGGCAACATCTTTCCAGTCGATTTCACAATCGGTCGGGCAGAATGTGTACTTTCTAGGTTGGCCGGTTGGCGGTTTCGGAGTGTTCGATGATGATAAAATGATTTTGATGGCGGATCTGTGATGTTGACGAAGATCGACGGATATTATGCCTCAAAAATCAGAATTTGAGAAAATTACAGGGGCCAAACATCGCGAAACACAAAAAGTACCCGAAAAAGTGGTTTTTCGGGCAAACTTTGGCGGCCTGGATCCTTATGGTCGCCGGCGACCATTGGGTTTTTGCCCCTTTTTCGGTCGCTGTTTCTTGGCCGTTTCTCGGGCTTTTTTGCTTCTGTTTTCTCCTGTATTTTTCTTTGATATTTCTCCTCATTTATTAGCTTGATTCCACTGAAGAAAACCCATCGAGAAGTCATGCAAATCAGAGCACAAAGTCTCCTATTTTTGGAAAAGCAAAAGACTTTGTAGCCGATTTTCAGCCAAGAGTTGAAACTAGGTCAAACGATGTCGGAATGACGTAAAATTTGAGGTGAAGCTTTTTGAGCATTAGATAGGACCAACCATGGGCTTTTATTTGAGTTTTGAAGCCGTTTGGGGTCCCGTCGATGCTAGACTTGATTTCACCGTGCGGAAGATGTCGAGCTTCGATGTGTGGTCAACCGATGTCCGATTGACCTAAAATTTGACAAGAAGCCTATTGGAGTCATTTTGAGATGATCCATTAGCTTCGATTTGGATGCCATGGTCCCGGGGAGCTCCGCCGCCGGTAGGCTTGATTTTGCTTTGGAGCGTCAAAGCCGGGTCAAACGTTGTCAAAATGACCTGAAATTCGATGTGCAGCCCTTTGGAAGCATGTAGAAGCTACTCGTGTGCTTTGTTTGATGAGTGGCAGCATCAGAGGTTCTCGCCGCCGAAAGGCTTGATTTCGCCTTTTTAGAGTTGATAGAGGGTCAAACGGTGTCGGTTTGACTTGAAATTTGGCGTAGAGCCTTTTGGAGGTATTTTGAGAAAATCCATAGGCTCTAATCGAAGATTTGATGTCTTTGACACTGTCGCCGCCGGGAGCTCCAGTTTAGCCGTAGGAGGATTGAAGTTAGGCCAAATGGTATCGAAATGGCCAGAAACTTTATGTGTACCCTTCTTTTGGCCATTTTGAAGAATCTTGCAGTTTTTGTTTGATTCTGACAAGATCTGATGCTTGAAGCAGCTTTGCCTGTTTATAGTAGGATGCGGCTCCATGTAGCTTTTGATGTTGAGGAGGCAAAGTGACATTTTTGGTGTCAACACTTCCTAAACTAGAAAACCTAGAAACTAAGAATTCCTTACCAAATTGAGTTGCTGCAAAGCTATAACACTAGTTAGAACTTCCAATAAAAACTTCCTAAAGAAAATAAAATTAAAAATGAGCCTAAGTTAACAATGTTGAAGAATTAAAACTGTACAACGAATGCTATGGAAAAACTCCTAGTGCAAAATTTTCTATATGAGATGCAAAATTTAATGATTAATGAACCTAAACTAATGCAACCTAAGTCTAAGTTTAATGTCTGAAAAAACACACTTGAATGATGTATGAATCTAACCAAAAAAAAAAAAAAAAAGGGCAAAAAAAATCAATAAAATAATAAAAACAATGCAACTTTGAGCCTATTCTATGAAAGAATGCATAACATGTTCAACATGTTAAGATGGCAAAAAGAGTACAAAATTTCAGATTTGTGTGGCTGTAAAATTACTTTTCCAGAACTGAGAAGTGTTCAAAATCACTTTCTAAATCTAGTTTTCCAATGTAATTAAGCCATCATAAGTAATCCACAAGTTGCCATAATCATCAACATGGAAACTAGACATGATATGTGCAAAAATGACCGAGAGTTCCAGTGTGACCATAATTCTAATACAACTGGGTTTTCTCATGAAGAGTCGTGATTGAACTAAGATTCCTCAAAATTTTGGAAGATGAAAGAGAATGTTAGGAAAAATACAGTAAATGATAGACTTTATGAAGTCGTGTTGAAAAGTGTGTAAAAAGAATGATTTAGCTTGAAATTCCAAACTTCGATGCTCAAATGCACAAAACCATGATCCTTTGTTAAAAACAGTGTATATTAATCTAAATGAGCCTATAAACCTAGATGAAATGATGTAGAATTGACACAATTTTATGGACTCATCAGCTGTACCCATGAGTTCATAGCAATGCACTAGTTCCTTGGTAGATGTTCATTCTTTGCTATTATGATGGATAGATTACATTTGTATGGCACGAGAAGGATCTTTAAGCATATGTTTCATATTGTTTTACTGTTTATACATCTATACATGTGTTACATCATACTATATTATTTATTTTGCAACTCTTCCCATTTTATATTGCCTTTAAATTGTATTTCTTCATGCAAGGGTGGACCCGCCTATTGTCCACCCCAGGTTGGATCTGGGAAAAGGCAAATTAGTCTAAAGTGGGCCCATTCATCTCACATTTTTAAAACCTGCCGCCCCACCTCTTGAAACAAAAACTAAAAGCCCTTCTCTAGGGTATCTTTCTTTCCATCTGGAAGCAATCTCTCACTAACCTCTCCGTCATACATGCACGGCAGCTACAGTTAGGTGTTTCTCCCTCACTCCCTCCCTCCCTCCCTCTCTAACACACGTACACATAAAATCTAAACCCAATCCTAAACTCCTAAGTCCAAAAACCCCAATCACTAAATCCCAAAACCTCAACCACATTCTCCTTTTCTTAAATCTTAATACCTAAAACTCAATTATTTATCCCCTTTCTCTAATCCTCAATCTCTAAATCTCAAAAACTCAATCCCTAAATATGGAATACTTGATTTCATTTTCTTTCATTCACTGAGGATTAAGTGTTTTAATAAGGACTGCTTGATTTCATTTTTTATTTATTTTCTATTTTTGTATTTAGCTTCTTTGGCCTTTCTAAATTGTGGGATACAGTTGGTAATCTTTCCCATTGGCCTTTTCTCTGAAATTTGTGGTTTATCAATGTGTTAAATTTAATAAAAAAGAAAAGAGTAACTCATGTCACAGTTCATCATGACAATGGGTTAATCATGCTCCCACAATTCATATATATTCATCCTTTTAATCTCAAACATTTCATATTTGTTTTTATCTTCTTTCTTAATTCCTCACGTTTCGCCATTTTTCTCTAGAATCATTTAGTTCCTCCTATAAAATGAGTACTAATCTCCATTACCTAACTGCTAAATTGATGATAGGGGGGAAAATGGAAGATTGAGCAATTATCTTGTTTATTTTTTTTGGGTTGATTTTTCATCATCGCTGAAATCTTATTACTTCATTTTGGGTTGTCAATGTTAGTTTACTGCCCACCTTCGTTTCTTCCAACTCGTACAACCTTCGTGCATGTAAAGGCTCAAACTTCAATCAAATCGGAGTCATATGTGCTATAGCTTGATGATGTGTATAAAACATGGTTGAATGTAATTTGATGAAGGATGTTCCACATAAACATCCTCGCAAGATAGTCTGTGGGCCAACATGGATGGATGCAAATAAAGGTTTGGGGATGAAAAGCCCTCTTCATTGACAACAGGCTTGCAAATTAAGCCATTTGATAATATTTTAAATCTTGATTTACTGGCCTAGAAGTTTCAGGGCTTATGTACGTGTTTGCTTTTATCAATAGTAGATATGGTTGAGATAAGAGTCAAACTAGAGTGGCTTGCAATTTAGCGGGGTGGTGAATATATTAAATTTGATCATAGGAAGGCCTCATATAGCGGTGGGCCATGGTATAGTCTTTTGGGGGCACTCGCCCATGGCAGGCTTGAAAAATTGTAAAACATGCAAGCCGAAACATGGTAAAAAAGCCCATGCACTGATTAGAATTAAGCCTAGTACCCCTTGCTTTTTCAAATGACAAAATAACGACAAATTTTATATTATAGTCCTTGTTCTCCCCACCCAAATAAAAATCCTGGTTCTGCCACTGTCTTCATGGTAGGTCTTTACGTGGTGTTACTAACTTCTAGGTACAAGTGTTAGTTTTATGGTCTCAATCCATTAGATTGATGAAATAAATTGATTAATTTATTTATTTATCAATGTATGCTTGCTTTCCTTTCATGAGATGAATGGGGTTTTAATTATATACTTGCACATAACCAATACGAATGACATGATGGTTCATGAGATGAACCGGAGTCCATAAGTATACTAGATGTAATATATGTGTATGGATGAGATCCACATACGGGAGACATGTATAACAAATCTTATACTTAAATATCTTCTCAACCAGTGATGAGACTGGACATCTCATCTGATAAGGTTACAGTACTTTGATTACTATGAGATAGTGTGATTTGTCTAGATTATCAGAATGTAAGATTCTGGATCATAGTGCTGGTACATTGGATGTATTGAAGGACCATGAGAAGCACCTTATGAATACTGTCTTTACTTTAAGGTCTGCTCTGATAATTCCCTCGCAATAGGCTCTCAATCCTGAGATATTAATGAACTCAAGTTTCTATCTATTCATTTGCTTTGAGTCACCAATGAATGAGGCAAATTTTAGGTCAACACCTAGGTGATTTGGGTAAGTGATAGTAGAGCTATGGGAACATTCAATGGTCAAGATGGAATCTATCTTTAATATCCCCTTATGCCAATTAATAGATTTATCATTGGAAAGTGAGCACCCATTTTGATTAAGAGTTAATTGGAAAGGTACCTATGATCATTATAATTGGTTGGGGCTCAAGGATAATAAGATATGGATCTAGTTTGGAAGACAGCTCCAATTGACCCATTGATATTGATAGAAGGGCGTACTTGTGGTAATAAGGAACTTTAGGGTCTTCTATGTAATTTATTCCTAAGACTGGAGTTCAATTGCATTTATATAGTGGAGTTATTTGCAATTAACTGTGGGCACGGATTGCACACGAGATGTGGGGTCGCGAGTCCTAGCTGGAGCCAGCTTTCTAAGGAATCCGCAGTGGTCCCCATGCTAGCCCAAGTTATTGGAAACATACTAATTCTAGTAGAACTTTAAAAGGAAATAGAAAGTTACTATTTTTGTTTGAAGTGAGACTTCTAATAGTGGTAATAATAAGTGACTAATTATTAATGGAAGTGAGACTTCTATTTTAATTAGTAAGAAGAGAGTTACTAATTGTTAAAGAAGTAAAACTTTTATTTCAATTAAAAAGAGGAGGTGGCTTGGTGGCTATAAATATATGAGGAACAAGAGGTGGACGCCTCATGCAATTACTATCCTCGGGATTCACGCCCAAGGAGTTACCAAGTCCAAGTGTTGGACGTCCACTATCCTTTGTGCAAGAGTTGCACATACACACCTCTCTTCTTCCCTCTTCTAGTTTCTCTTTTAGCTTCCTTAAGAGCTTTCTCTTGGAGATCCCACCCATCTTCTTGAGAAAAGAGAATCTGATACGAGTCATAGCGTGGAAGATCAAAAGGTCTTGGAGATTCCTATTTGATACGTGAAAGAGTTTTATCATCAAAGAAAGACGCTTCTCCATTATTGCACAACTGCGCTCCAAGGTATAATCTACATCCTTGTATGTTGTAGATTTTATTGTAGCTTGTATGTTGCTGTTTCTATCTTGTAGATAGATTGTTTTATTGATCATGATGGCTGAGATTAAGGGTATACATCTTGGATTGATTAGTAGCCTTCTGGATAGTTGATCACTGCATCAAGTTGATCAAAAGTTTTTGAAGCCTATCCATGAGGCCCACCCACTTCCAACAAGAAGTAGGTCTTTACTTACTCTTTCTAGTCTTTATGTTGCATGTTATGTTATCTATGCTTGTCTATTTGCTTGGCTTCATAAGCCTAACTAAATTCTTAGTATTTGTTGGTGAAAAGCCACCAATCCGCTAGTGTGAGGGGTGAGGCAATCGTTCTGCCATAGACAAAGATTCTTAGAGGTTTGTGCAAATGGTATATCTTGAGAGGGTTTGCCATTTAACAAGGAAGCCAAATTTGTATATTTGAACTTTTAAGACTGTGATTGACCCTAGCTGGTCTAAATTTTAACTACCCTTTATTGCAAACAAGATTGTAATAACTGCTTTTGCAATTAATAACTAGCCTTTTGCCATGCTCTATTAACCATATGAGATTTACACTTGACTATTTTTTTGGGTTGATGATGTCATTTAGATACTTTCCACTAACGTCTCAGGATTCCAGGTGCCTAGATCTTGGGGTGTTGCAATAAGTAATGTAAGTTGTGGTGATCAAGGTGCACTTAAAATCTTTCTCCATACAGAGAGTATTTCCACATCTTCAATGTGAATACACTATGGCCAACTCTAGTCATTTGTTACGGGATTCCACTCATGTTCCTTCAATTGTCTTGAACTATAAGTGACAACCTTCCCGTCTTGCATCAAAATGTAGCCTAAGTCGACATTAGACGCATCTGTGAAGATCACGAAACAACCACTTCCTGTTGGTAAGGTAAGAATCTGGGTTGTCATCATCCACTTCCTTAGCTCTTGGAAGCTGGGTTCACTCTTTGGTCCATACAAAGGACACATTCTTCCTAGTCAACTTCGTCAAACGTGTTGTAATTGTTGAAAATCCTTGCACAAATTTGCAATAGTAGCCCACAAATCATAGGAAACCGCATGCTTTTACATATTTTTAGGAGTCTCCCACTTCAACACAGCTTTGATCTTTGCATGGTCTACTGATAGAGTCAATCTTTAAAGATAATGTGCCCTAGAAAAGCCACTTGCTCTAGCCAGAATTCTTACTTATTCAGTTTTGCATACATTCGATTGTCCCTTAGGGCCTGTCAGGTTGTCCTAAAGTGTTCATTTGCTCTTCTTTGGGCTAGGAATACACCAATTTGTCATCAATAAACACCATGGTGAACTTGTCTAGGTACGATGCAAAGATCTGATTCATTAACTATAAGAAAACTCCAAGCACATTAGTGGTGGTTTGGGACAAGTGAGAACTGACATGAAGAGGAAATAAATAAGAATGAGAGGGGTTTGGAATTATATATGTCAGTTTTATGGTATCAAACCATTAAGATTGATGAAATAAATTGATTAATTTCTTTATTTATCAATATATTCATGCTTTCCTTTCATAAGATGAATGGCGTTTATTATTTGTTTATACATAACTAATACGAATGACATGATGGTTCATGAGATGAACCGGAGTCCATAAGTATACTAGATGCAATACATGTGTTTGGATGAGATCCACAAACGGGAGACATGTATAGCAAATCCTATACTTGAATATCTTCACAACCAGTGATGATGACTGGACATCTCATCTGACAAGGTTGCAGTACTTTGATTACTATGAGATAGTGTGATTTGTCTAGATTATTAGAATGTAAGATTCTGGATCATAGTGCTGGTACATTGGATGTATTGAAGGACTATGAGAAGCACCTTATGAACACTGTCTTTACTTTAAGGTCTGCTCTCATAATTCCTTAGCAATAGGCTCTCAATCTTGAGACATTAACGAACTCAAGTTTCTATCTATTCATTTGCTTTGAGTCACAAATGAGTGAGGCCAATTGTAGGTCAACACCTTGGTGATTTGGGTACGTGGTAGTAGAGCTGTGGAAACATTCGATGGTCATGATGGAATCTATCTTTAATATTCCCTTGTGCCAATTAATGGATTTATCATTGGTAAGTGCACACCCATTCTAATTAAGAGTTAATTGGATCGGTACCAAATGATCATTATAAGTGGGGCACAAGGATAATAAGATATGGATCTAAATTTGGAAGGCAGGTCCAATTCATCAATGGATATTGATGGAGGGGCCTACTTGTAGTGATAGGGAAGTTTAGGGTCTTCATGTAATTTATTCCTAAGACTGGAGTTCAACTGCATTTGTTTAGTGGAGTTATTTGCAATTAACTGTGGGCCCGGATTGCACATGAGATGTGGGGTCGCGGTGTCCCAGTTGGAGCTAGCTTTCTATGGAATCCTTAGTGGTCCCCACGCTAGCCCAAGATTGGGTCTTTATTAATTCTATTTGAACTCAAAAAAGGAAAACTACTATTTCTATTTGAAGTAAGATTTCTAATAGTGGTAATAATGGGAATAAATGGTTACTAATTATTATAGAAGTTGGACTTCTAATAATAAAGAAAGAGAGGAGTTGCAAAACTATATAAAGAAGAGGAGAGGAGCCCCTTGGACGTCCAGGCTTAATAATCCCCTTGGAGTTGAGGCCCACCTCTTTTTTGTGCAAGAGTTGCATTCTTTCTTCCTCCCCTCTCTCTCTTCTACTTCCCTTCTAGTTTCCTTAGAGATTCTAGTTAGTCTTTCTCTTCGAGATTCCACCATCTTCCTTGAGAAAAGAGATCTGAGACAGGTCATAGCGTTGAAGTTCAAAAGGTCTTGGAGATTCCTATTTGATACGTGAAAGAGTTTCATTATGAAAGAAAGGAACAACTTCTCCATTAGAGCACAACCGAGCTCCATAGATATGATCTACTTCCTTGTATGTTGTGGATTTTGTGGTTGCTTGTTTGCTGCTATTTCTATCTTCTAGATAGAGTTTTCTACTGTATATGATCACAAGAAAGAGGCCATGGATCCTGGATTGGGTTTTGTAGCCTTCTGGATAGTTGATCTTTGAGTCAAGTGGGTCAAAAGTTTTGAAAACCTATCCTAGAGGTCCACCTATTTGCAACAATATAAGCATGGACCGTGGGCCCAACCACTTAAGCATATTTGATTTGTGAAAACGAAGGCCTTCTAGACCTCGGATGACTTTAGGCCAAGAATAGAAGTTTCTTGAGATTAAATATCTTTCCAGTGGACCAGAATGTGAGGCGATATGAGGTCTGGGGTGAAATCTCAACTTTTACAAAAATGAGGATTATGCCCCTACTACGGTCAAGTTTGGCAACCGAATGTTTAGGGAAACGATTTTCAGTTTCCCTACAATTGAGGTAAATCCATGTTTAGAAATTGTAAGTTCTTGAGGATTTGGACGAATAGAAATCTTCATTTTCTAGGATTTTCAGATCCGACCACCACCCATAAGATTTGAAAATCCTCACTTAAGTGGATTTGCGCAACAAACCCTATTTTGCTCAGTTATATGCATCGATACACACCAATATCAATGCGAGATCATCAACTATACAAATCCCTGACGATGAATCCTTATTCTAGTAGTGGAGAAGAATCAATAGATCTATCGATTCCTCGCCTGTTGCCAAACATGCCCTAAGAGTGAATTGACAAAATGAGTGGCTTCAGAACATAGATGAACACGAGCTAAACACAAGAGTTATTAGGTAGGGAGAGATCTATCTTCTGAACCCAAACTGCGATTTTTTTTTTAAATTCCCAAGATACCCTTAACTTTTTTTAAAGTCCAAACACCCACGAGACTCTCCAAGACTCTAACATTCTAACTCAAATAAGCACCCTCAAAATGAGCTCCTCAACTTCTATAGAATTAACGAAATGTCCTAGGTTATCCCCAAACTTGGCCAATCCGTGACCAACCTACTTGAGACCTTACTAAACCCCATTTAAATATACCAAACTAGCAACTAAACACCCTTAGTTAGCTCAAACAAATCATTGATAAGCAATAATTAAGTTTAATTTACTAATAATCACAATGAGTAGTGGACAGGATCTGAAAGGGTACCCACCCCATTTTCCTCCCACTATTTATTCAATGGAAGTTGAGAAATAGTGTTACGGCCAATACTGTGCTTGACAATCATGATCCATTGATTTTGAGGGTAGTCGGAATCTTCATTTTTGATGTGCAGATCTTACATATCATATATATATATATATATATATATCCTAGGCAATCAAAATTAACATTCAACAGCAGGCATAGAGAAATACAAGACCCAAGCTTCCCTTGCCTCCTGATCATCATTGCATGTGAGAGTGTCACTTATGTTTCTTCACACATTTTGAACATCAAGAAAGTCGCATGAAGCTTCATCAAGCCATAAAGTGTGATCCCCAAAGCTCTCACACCATTTTAAAGAAGTTTCAGCATCATTTCATGTGTAGCGATTCTTCTCGCAACAGAATGGGCAGCAACTACTTCAAGCATCAAACCTTCTCAAAATCATTTAAAAAGCTCAAAACCCTTCAATGCAGCCTGGAGGAGTGTACACATAAAGTTCTAGGCCATTTCACCATCATTTAGCCTAACTTCACTCTTTTAGCGGCTAAACGGGACCTTCCTACTCACAGGAATTTTAAAGACCATGTTTCATAAGATAGAGCACATATTTGGTCTCAAAATACCACTAGAGGCTCAACATCAAGGTTGACACCAAAAATGTCACTTTGCCTCTTCATATGCTCTCGACATCAAAAGGCTACATGAAGTCGCATCCTACCATAAACAGGCAATGTTGCTTCAAACATCAAATCTTGTCAGAATTAAACAAAAACTGAAAGATCCTTGAAGACAATCATAAGAAGAGTACACATGAAGTTTCGAGTCATTTTGACATTTTTTGGCCAACTTCACTCCTCCAGCGGCTGTACAGGAACTTTCGGCGGCATTGAAGCCAGAGACCCTGATCCAGAAAACAGAGCACATGGTTGGACTCAAAATACCGTTAGAAGGCTCACATCAAGTTTCAGGCTATTTTGACATCGTTTGGCCCAAAAAGGAAACAACCGCTATAAAGTCAGCTCTCTAAGCGGTGTAAGACCCTGACCCAAGAGATTCAGATTAGTACAAATTAAGTGTTGTTTTAGTTCTAAGTGAGATTAGTGGATTTTAGTTAAGTTTTGATTAGAATAACTTTTATATAGCTTTGGAATATTTTTTGAACCTTTTGATTTGTGGGACCCTTTGGGGGTTCCTTTGTGGTGTTTTGTTTGACTTGGAGAAACCATCTGATATTCTGAAAATTTTTGTTCTAGCTCCATTATATTTTTTTTATCATTCCCTACAACTTTTGTGTTTGCTCCATTTCCGTTCGAGACCTCAAAACCTTACTTTGTTAATGTTAGGGGTAAAATAGTCTTTTTACACAAAATCTGGACACAATTTTCAATGTCTCTAAAACTTGCGAAATGTATACTTTTTGGAATCTAGAAATTTCATTGAACATTTCTTCCTTCTTCGTTGAATGCATCCGAGGCCCAGAAACTGATGTTTTAATCCCATCTAGTGTGTTAAGTTATGGGACCCATTCCCATTTTTTATATAAGGAGATGCCTTCTTCCTTCTTCCTTTTCTTGCAACTTTCCTCTGGAGAGAAGAGGAGTGCCAGCCACCTAGGGTTTGTTCACTTTCTTCTTGCTTCTCCATCTCCCAATCACTCTCAAGCTCTTGCTAAAAGAAAAATGGAGCTCACCTCCTTCCTCTCCATCAAGGCTCTCTATTGATACCATTTTTAGAAGAAACCCACCATTCTAAGGTTCCCTTTGAGCAAGCTTAATCTATTTAAAGGTCTTCCATATAAGTGATCATCTTCATCTTCTAGATTATTGTTCTTCTAGTCCTGGAGGAGCTTCATCTCCATTATTGGAAGTTCTCCCTTCCTATTTCCTTGGTTTATTTTTAGGGTTTGTAATGGGTGTGTTTTTGGGGATTTTTGTGCAGATCATTGATTTGGCTTGAGAAGAAGTGATTAGGAGCTTTATTAGCCAATTTGGAGCCAAGGCAAGTGGATGAATGAATTGATTTGAATGCTTTCTTGTTTTATGGAAAAATGTGGATTTTACTATTCATTATCTTCTAGATTCTTATGGTTTATAATGCTTTTTGAAATGTGCATATGGTTGGACTACTCTTTCTTAAATGTTCTCTTAAGAATGTACACATTTGTTTGCTAAAATTTGTTTTGTCATTGACTTCATTAATGATGGATGTTTTGTAATGAATGAGATTGGAAATGAATGGGAGTTAATGGCTTAGAGGTTTGTTATTAGAGGAGTAAATATGGTTGTTAGAAGGCCAAAGGGAAGTAAATGGTTGTGGAAAAGTAGTATTACAAAGGAGGTTTGAGAAGTGGAAAAGAAGGGAACTCGGACTGCACAGAACTGTAGGTTTTGAAACAGTTCGCTCGAGCGAACCCCTCACAGAACCTGGTTCGCTCGAGCAAACCCCTCAGGTTCGCATGGGCCAACCCTCCCAAAAGTTAGTATGCTCGAGCGACCCATTGTACGCTCGAGCGATCCCCTTCTAGAAACTTGGTCGCCGAGCCACCTTTCCAGTTCGCTCGAGCCCATTTGACTCGGACCAGTTCACTTGAGCAAACGTGTATCCGCTTAAGCGAACCCTTCCAAAAAGCCTTTCGCTCGAGCGAATTTCTAGTCCGCTCAAGCAAACTGTACAGAATCCCTAGGCTTACCCCATAAACATTAAAAAGCAGTGTTTTAAAGTTCAATGAGGTTGGTTTGGAGCTCTAACTAGATGGGAGGTTGTAGGAGGTGATATATGGAGGTTGATTGTGAAAGAAACCCATCCCGGAAATGTATTAAAGATTTTGGATTTGTCAATTTATATAGGGAACTTGGAATGTCTCCTATCATCCGAGTACCATGCCAAGAGCAGTAATGGACATACAAGGCCCTTATATATATTGCTTAAATACGAAAGCCTCAATATATGATCCGTAACTCTACAGAGATTCATCACAGTTGTTTTACTTCGATTATACATGTTCTAGCTGTTTCAATGTGATAATCCCCGCTGTGCTCAAATTAACGAGTTGTGAACTTGACATGTTTTACTAGACCCGTACTTGTATGATAAGTGACTAATGTGAAAGGTGTGCCTATGAGCACCCTGTTCCGCCTACCCGAGTGTTTTACACCATTATAAATGTGTATGTTTTGATTTTCATGTGACCAATGAGTCGGCACGACTAAGCTTGGACGTCCTTGTCGGTCTGATCAACTGACTTGGGCCTCCCCCTCATGCTCCCGCTAACTGCAGTTTGGATCCTATCCTGTCCCGTTACTTGGTTCTGCGGTCGTGGTCTTGTCTGGCTATATGTATATGTATATAAAATGTTGGTTCTCGTCACTTCGTGTGTCCGAGACCAACGCACTGAATGTGCTATCATCACTCTAGTGATAGAGGATTTATCTTTAGTGTGGTTACCATTTTGCTAGTCCCCTGTTCATTAATACCCGTACATGTTTTACTTTGCACATATGTTTTAGATAAATGATATATCTGGTTTTATGGAAATTAATGCTTTGATATATTTCAATTATTTTCTAAAGTATTTCTTGGTATTGTCTTTGGTTATATCTATTCACCCACCTGCCAGACTGTCTTGTCTGGCCCATTTTTGTGGTACTCAGGTCTTGACCTCGTTGCCTTTAAGGAGGAGCCGGAGGAGGCGGCCGATAAGCCACAACTTGTAATCGAATGGCAAGTTGACAATGTCATTTAGACATTGGGTCGAGCTTCGAGATGCATACATTTTGGGAGTTTTAGATTGACATATTTTGGGGAATATTCTTTTGGTTGTATTAGCCCTTGTTGGCCTCTATTTTTGGGGAAAATATATAATCAACTTACATTTTATATAAACTCTTAACTTTATATTTTGGGAATGCCATTATGAATATTGCTCATTCTGACGTCATGTCATCCATATATGTTTATCAGTCTTGTAACATGGGATGAGTTACCAATTCGACTTGCTACATGCTTCCGCAATCTTTAAAGTGAATGACTTGTGTACATGTGTGAGAATACTCACCGCGGAACCCTGTGCGGAATTAAATGAGTGTATTCATATGTCTGCTATGAGTATGTATGTTTAATCATCATCACCATCTCTAAACCACCACGAGCCCGGATTGGGTGCATTAACCCGCTCCGGGGTCGCAACAAGCGGCGACGGCACCAAAGACATTAGGTGTTCAATCAGAGCCTAAGGATAGTTTCAAAATACTTTCAAAAGGCTTTGTGTCAAATTTCAAGTCGAACTGACAATGTTTGACCCTCCACCAACCCTCAAACAGCAAAATCAAGCCTCTTGACGTTGTGAACCACCGAGGCTATCACTTATCAAATAGAGTGCATGGGTGGTTTCAAGATACTTCCAAATGGCTACTCGTCAAGTTTCAAGTCATTTCGATAAAATTTGACCCAACTTTGACTCTCAGAAGCTAAATTAGGACTCTAAGCGGCAAAGCTCCCCAGGACCATAATTTCCAAATCGGAGCTAATGGATCGTCTTAAAACGACTCCAATAGGTTTCCTCTCAAATTCCAGGTCAGTCGAACATGGGTCAAGTCTACTGGCGATGAGACCCCACACGCTTCAAAACTCTAAAAAAAGCCTATGGCTGGTCTTATTTATTGCTCAGGAGGCTTCACCTCAAATTTCAGGTCATTCTGACATCATTTGACCTAGTTTTGGCTTCTTACGGCAAATCGGCAACAAAGTCTTCGGCTTTCCTGGAAAAATAAAAAACTTTTCCCCCTGATTTGCACGGCTTCTCATCAAGTTTTCTTCAGGGAAATCAGGCCAACACATGAGAAAAAATGTCAAGAAAAATACCAGAAAAAAAGAATCAGAAGACCCAAAAAACGACCGAAAACTGGAGACCGAAAGGGCAAAAATGCCCCATGGTCGTCGCGACCATGGAAATCCGGCTCACCGGATCTTCGTAAAAAAACCCATTTTTTGGGTACTTTTTTGTGTTTCGAGATGTTTGGCCCATGCAGTTTCCCAAAAATCTGATTTTCGGGGCACAAAATCCGTTGATCTTCATCATCACGGATCCGCTACCGAAATCAGTTGATCATCATCGGACGCTTCGAAATTGCCAACCGGCCGACCAAGACAGCACACTTTTTGCCCGATCATTCAAAAAATCGTCTGGACATATGTTACCGGCCCGTTGGTCGTAATTAATGTCTGAAGTTGCATGGTCATCCGACTTTGATCACCATAAAGATCCTTCAGCTATCATCACAAGAAGAATTCCAAAAGACACGGTGCGACCTGCGACTCTTCAAATGCCTCGGCGACCACTTAATGTGGTTAAATGAACCATTTTATGATAAGTTAATGCAGTCATTAACTCATTATTTTGGACGGCCCAATCAAAAGCAATGAAAAAAGAGTTACAAATCAAAGTAATCATGGCATTAAACCATATAACTCCTCCCATCATGGAGCTTAAAGGCAATTAAATTCCCATCGTTCTCCATCGGCCAATCAAAAGCCAAGAAAAGGGTGTTACAAAATAATGAAATAAAAACTTGTAACTCCTCACATCATATGACTTTAATGCATTAAAAGCCCAAAAAACCCCTCATGGCCACCAAAAGCCTATAAAACGGGGGTTAATCCAAGAAGAACAGGAACAGAATCCATGGGATCTAGAAAACACATAGGAGAAACTCTGCAAAAAGTTGTCTCTCCTCTATCGAAGAGATTCTGCAGCAACCACCACTACAAGGTGACTGAAGTCCCTTGGAGGGGTTTCCCCCCAAGGCCCTCTCCTTCTACATGGCTTAGATGTGATATAGGACCTCCTCTAGGTCCTTAGCTTCTAAAAATCTGAGGTCCAAGCCAAGCCAAGCAAATCAAAAGCATCCTCTGTTCTCATTTGAAGGATGACGGAGAAGTCAATACATGACTTGCAATTGTCAATCTGAACGAGTCCCCGCAATCTCTTGAGAAGTTTGATCTCCTTTTCTTACTTTTCATTGTATCATTTGTATTTTTTTTCAAGAAAAAAAATTCACAGCTCTTGTCTTTTCATTTGGATAAGAATTGTAAAGCGCCTTTTGTTGGAAGTGCGTGGACCTCTTGGATAAGTTTCAAAACTTTTCACCAACTAGAAGTATAGAAAACCTATCCAAAAACCAATGAAACCCAATCCAGGATGCATGTCCTCAATCTCGGCCATTATGATCAACAAAACAAACCTATCAAGAAGATAGAAATAGCACTAAACATGCAATCACGAAATTCCACAACATACAAGGAGTAGAAAATACCTATGGAGCTTGGTTGTGCTCTAATGGAGAACTTAATTCAACTCTTTGATGAAGAGCTCTTCTAAGATTATAATCTCCAATGCCCAATTGTCTTCCATGCTATGACCCGCTTCAGATCTCTTTTCTCAAGAGAGATGGTGGAATCTCCAAGAGAAAGACTATCTAAAATTACTAAGGAAACTAGAAGGGAACTAGAAGAGAGAGAGGGGAAGGAGAATGATGCAACTCTTGCACTTTAGGGTTGATGGGCGTGAACTCCTCCTGATGGACCAAGCATGGACGTCCAAAGCCACCCCTAGTCTCCTTTTTATAGATTTTCAACTCTTCTCTTTGTGTATTATTAGAAGTCCAACTTCCATTATACTTAGTAACCCTTTGTACTACTATTACCACTATTAGAAGTCTCACTTCAAATAGAAATAGTAGCTTTCCTTATTTGAATTCAAGTAGAATTAGTAAAGATCCAATCCTGGGCTAGCGTGGGGACCGCTAGGGATTCCGTAGAAAGCTGGCTCCAACTAGGACACCCCGACCCCACATCTCATGTGCAATCTAGGCCCACAGTTAATTGCAAATAACACCACTATATAAATGCAATTGAACTCCAATCTTATGAATAAATTACATGAAGACCCTAAACTTCCCTATCACTACAAGTAGGCTCCTCTATCAATATCCATGGATCAATTGGTCAAACTGTCCCACCAATTTAGATCCATATCTTTTTATCCTTGAGACCCAATTAATATAGTAATCACTAGTACCGTTCAATTAACTCTTAATTGAGATAGGCGTACACTTACCAATGATAGATCCATTAATTGGCGTAAGAGGAAAAGATAGATTACATCTTGACCATTAAATGTTCTCACAGTCCTACTACCACGTGCCCAAGACACCGAGGTGTTGACCTACAATTGGCCTCACTCATTGGTGACTCAAAGCAAATGAATGGATAGAAACTTGAGTTCATTAATGTCTCAGGGTTGAGGGCCCATTGCTAGGGAATTATGAGAGCAAACCTCTAAAGAAAAGACAGTATCCTTGAGGTGCTTCTCATGGTCATTCAATACATCTAATGTACCAGTATAATGATCTAGAATTTTATATTCCTATGATCGAGACAGATCATACTATTTCATAGTGATCGTAATACTGCAACCTTGTCAGATGAGATGCCCAATCTCATCACTAGTTGTGAATGAATTTAAGTATAAGATTTGTGACACATGTCTCCTGTATATGGATCTCATCTATACACATGTGTTACATCTAATACACTTATGGACTCCGGTTCATCTCATGAGCCAGTATGTCATTTGTATTGGTTATATGCATTTAAGTAATAAAACACCATTCATCTCATGAAAGGACAACGTGAATATATTAATAAATAAAGAATTTAATCAATCTATTACATCAACCTTAATGGATTGAGACCATAAAACTAACAATCTCCCACTTTGGCTCAATGCCAATCAGGGTTGTGTCTCATGCACATCCCATCCACATGCTGCTCAAAAACTTTAGTAGTCAAAGGCTTAGTAAAGGGATCTGCGAGATTATCCGCAGATGCTATCTTGGTGATGGCAATGTCACCTCTCTGCACAATCTCTCTGACAAATGATATTTCCTCTTAACATGTTTTTGGCTTTTATGGCTTCTGGGTTCCTTGGACCGTGCGACTGCCCCGCTGCTGTCACATTAAACTATGAGCGGCTGTCGCACCAAAGGTACCACTCCAAGTTCCATAAGGAATCTTTTGAGTCAAACTGCTTCCTTAGCTGTAAGACCCCGCCCCGAGAGTTTCCGATTAGTGTTAATTAAGACGCGTTTGAGCTATAAGTGAGATTAGTGGAGATGGGTTAAATCTGGATTAGAATAGCTTTTTATAGCTTTGAATAATTTTGGGGACTCTTTTGATCTAGTGGGGCCCTTTGGGGGTTCCTTTTTATTGAGTCTCGATTAGCTTTGGGATTTAGTTATAATTCTGGAAATCGGTAATTTGCTCCGTTGAATGTATTTTATGATTCCCGACAACTTTTGTATTTGCTCCGTTTCCATTTGAGACCTCTAAACCCTACTTTGCCATTGATAGGGGTAAAACAGTCTTTTTACACAAAATCTGGACACTAATTTCAATGTCTCCGAAACTCGTAAAATATATACTTTTTGGAAAGTAGAAATTTCGACGATCAATTCTTCCTTCTTCGTCGAATCCGTCCGAAGCCCGTAGAACGATGTACTAGCTCGATTGGATTCTTAAGTTGTGGGACCCATAGCCATTGTTTATATAAGGAGGAGTTCTTTTCCCTCCTCCTCTTCTTGCAATTTCTTGAGAACAAGGTATTCCAGCCCAGCCCTAGGTTCTTCTTCTTGCTCCTTGCTCCTCCATCTCTCAATCTCTCTCAAATCTATTGCTAAAGGCAAAATGGAGGTGGTAGTCTTCTTCCCCTCCATGAGAGCTTCCTCTTGATATCTTTTATTGAGAGAGACTCCCATTCCAAGCTATCGTTTGAGCAAGTTCTTGCCATTAGAGGACTCTTCATGTAAGTTCTTCCTCTCATCTTTTGATTATGTATTCATCTAGCCTAGGAGGTGCTTCACCTTGATTATTGGAAGCTATCTCCATCTATTTATTGATTTTGACATTCTAGGGTTGTAATGATTGTATTTGGGGATTTTTGTGTAGATTATAGATTTTGAGCTTGATAGTGGATTAGAGCTTGATTAGCATACTTTGGAGACCAAGGCAAGTGGATGAATGGATTCTATTTGAATAAGTTCTTATTTTGTTGAAAATATGGATTTTTACCATTCCTATTTCATTTGGTTCATTATGTTTTATAATGCTTTTGGAAATGCATTTATTGACATGGTTTTTCTCTTAGTCAGTTTTATGAGAATATATGCATGCATTCATGAAAGTTTATTTTGGTCATTATAAGCTTCTTAAATGGTACTTGTACTTGCACTGATTTGGGATTGGCATTGGTAAGAGAAATAAATGCATGGATGGAATGGTAGTTGGTGGGGAGAATTGAATGTGAAATGGTTTGGGATAGGAAGCACAGAAATCTGCACCTGATGTGTAGTTCCCGCAGCTGGGCGGTCAGCGGGCGGTCACCTTGGCGGCTAGCCGACAGGTGACCGGCGGCTAGCCGACCCAGATGCGGTTAGAAACACAGAATGCTGCATTTTGACAGGCGAACCGCGGTCAGCCGCTCGGTCAGCTCGGGGCTAACCGCCAACCAAAAACCCCAGTGACCGCTAGGTAGCCGAAGGGCGCGGTTAGAAACACAGAATGCTATTTTTTTTAGCAGGGTGAACCGCGGTCAGCTCCGCGGTCAGCCAGCGGCTAACCGTCGATCACCTCGGCGGCTAACCGCCTGCCGACCGACTGGTGACCGAGTTTAACCCAGAATTCCTGAGTCTTTTTTATTGGTTTCAGTTATGGTATTTAAAGGTTTGGGTGGGTTTTTCTGATGCCCTACCACCTTGGAAAGACCCAGGGGATGACATAAGGAGATTGACATAGAAGGAAACACCATTGAGGAAAGGTATTGGGACCTTTAGATTCATCAACGTGCATAAGGAAACTTAGTATGTCCTCTATCATTCGAGTACCATACTAAGGGTAATTTAGACATACAAGATCCTTATACATGTCGTTTGAATATGGACGCCCTAATACATAGTCCCTAATGATATAAGGACTCATTGCATTGTTTTACTCCGATCACATGTATAATTACTCGACCCTACTAGTTTGATTTCAAATTCTGATTCATACTCTGAATATGTCCCGCCAGCCTCGTTTATGCATGAACTGTTAATGATATGAAATGTGTGCCTACGAGCACCATGCCCCGCCTGCCCGTATGTTTTATATTGATATAGTTTTTGTATATGTTTTGATTTATCATGTAATCTATGAGTCGGCACCACTAAGCTTGGACATCCTTGTCAGTCTGATCAACTGACTTGGGTCTCCCCCTGTGCTCCCGCCAGTTGCAACTTGGATCCCGTTCTGTCCCGTTACCCGGTTCCGCGGCCGTGGTCTTGCCTAGTTATATGTATATGTATCTGTATATAATGTTGGTTCTCGTCACTTCGTGTGCTCGAGCCCAACGCACTGAATGTGCTCTCATCACCTTAGTGATGGAGAGGATTTAGCTCTAGTGTGGTTGCCATCTAGTCAGTTCCCGTACCTTGAATACCCCACATGATTTATATTGCATCTGTACTTTAAATGAACTATGCATCTTGTTTTATGACAGTTTTCGTTATGTCTATGATATGCTTTGATTTCTTTCTTGGTATATCTATTCACCCACCTGCCAGACCGTCGTGTCTGACCCATTTTTGTGGTACTCAGGTCCAGCTCCCGTCTTTGCCTTTGAGGAGGAGCCAGAGGAGGCGGTCGGTGAACCGCAACGTCTAGTGGAGTGGCAAGCTGACAATGTCATGTAGACATTGGGTTTAGCTTTGAGCTGCGAACATTTTGGGATGTCATTGATTTATACTTTTGGTTGTACTGGCCTTTGTTGGCCATTATTTTTTGGGGAATGTTAATTAACTTGTTCTTTTGTTTAAACTTTAACTTAATATTTTGGGAATGCTAATGAGATCATTGCTCACTCTGACATCATGCTATACTTGTTTATTATCAGTCTCATATGATGTGAATGGATTAAGAGTTTGATTTGCTGCACGCTTCCGCACCTATATAAATGTTCTATGAGTGTATGTGGAATCCTCACCGCGGAATCCTGTGGGAAATTAATAAATGTATAATCATTATTAACAAGGGGTGGTTCATTATCCACCACACCCCGTCGCGGTCCCGGGGCCCCCGGTCCGGGGTCGCGACATTAGCCGCTTCACAAGCTACCACATATTTAGCTTCTGAGGTGGAATCAGCGGTACATTCCTGTTTAATACCCCTCCAGCTGATAGCTCCGCTGCCAAGCATAAACACATATCCAGAGGTAGATTTCCTGGAATCCTTATCTAACATGAAGTCAGAATCTGTGTAACCGACTGGAATCAACTTATCACTGCCATAAATTAACATGTAATCTCTAGTCCTTCTCAAGTATTTGAGAATACACTTCACAGCAATCCAATGGTCAGGAGCTAGGTTAGACTGATATCTGCTGACCAAGCCCACTGCATGACAGATATCCAGTTTACAAAGCCTAGCATACATGAGGCTGCCAACAGCCGAGGTGTATGGCACTTCTCTCATCTGCTCCTTTTCCTGAGGTGTCCTGGGACACTGATCCTTGGAAAGGTGCACTCCATGCCTGAAAGGTGTGATACCCTTCTTGGAGTCTAGCATTGCAAACCGCACTAGTACCTTATCTATGTACGAAACTTGAGATAAGCCGATCATCCTATTTTTCGGTCTCGATGCAGTTTGATCCCTAGGATGTAACTGGCTTCTCCCAAGTCTTTCATATCAAAAGTTTTAGCCAACCAAACTTTTACTGTAGACATCATTCCTATGTCTCTTCCGAGAAGAAGAATGTCATCGACATAATACCAGAAAAACTATCCTTTCTCCTTCACTTTTCATATACACACATGACTCATCTGGATTTTGACAAAAACCAAATGCTTTGATTGCTTGGTCAAAACGGATGTTCCAGCTTCGGGATGCCTGCTTTAATCCATAAATGGATTTCTGTAGTTTGTAAACTCTTTGCTCATGTCTTTTAGCCACAAAACCGTTTGGTTGCATCATATAGATGTCTTCTTCAAGATGGTCATTGAGAAACGCCATCTTGACATCCATTTGCCAAATCTCGTAATCGAGATGAGCCGCAATGGATAAGAGTATCTGATTAGACTTGAGCATGGCTACCGGCGAAAAGGTTTCCTTATAGTCGATACCTTCTTTCTGAGTATACCCTTTCGCAACAAGCCTGGCCTTAAAGGTCTCAACTCTTCCGTATGGTCCTCTCTTCCTCTTGTAGACTCACTTGCACCCAATAGGTTTAATATTGGCAGGCAAGTCCACAAGTGTCCAGACCTAATTAGAATACATCGACTCCATTTCAGCTTTCATAGCTTCTTGCCAACGTCCCGAATCTATATCATTGATTGCTTCATTATAGTTGCAGGGATCTTATTCTAGTTCTTCTGAGATTGTCTTGTAAGACTCTCCCAAAAACGAGAACCTGTCAGGGGGCCTGACAACCCTCCCACTATGACGAGGCACTGGTGTAACTACTGGGTTAGGTATGGGTGGATTCTTTCCAAGTTCAGTCATACTAGGATTTGGAATTGAATTTTCTTGAATCTCTTCTAAGATAACCTTTTCTAAAGATTTCCAGTCAATCATATAATCTTCCTCCAGAAAAACCGCATTGGTGCTGACAAGCACTTTATGCTCTCTAGGATTATAGAATATCCAACCTTTAGTTCCTTTAAGATATCCTACAAAGGTACACACTTCCGACTTCGATTCCAACTTATCCGTCTTTACCTTTAGCACATGTGCTGAACAACCCCAAAAATGTAAATGTTGCATACTAGGTTTTCGCCTAGACCACAACTCCCGGGGAGTCTTATGTACAAATTTAGATGGTACGAGATTTAGTATGTACATTGCAATATCTAAAGCATATCCCCAAAATGATATAGGTAATCTTGAGAAACTCATCATAGACCTGATCATATCTAAAAGAGTCTGGTTCCTTCTTTCTGCTACTCCATTCTGTTGAGGCATACCAGGAGCAGACAACTGGGATATAATCCCATTTTCTGATAAGTATCTCAGAAAATCAACTGAGAGATATTCCCCTCCTCGATCTGATTGAAGAGTCTTGATACTTTTACCTAATTGCTTTTCCGCTTCCGTTCGAAACTCTTTGAACTTTTCAAAAGCCTCGGACTTGCGGTGCATAAGGTATATGTATCCATATCTTGAGTAATCATCTGTGAAAGTGATGAAGTACTCATATCCTCCTCTCGCTCTAACATTTATGGGTCCACACACATCAGTATGCACTAATTCCAATAAATCTTTGGCCCTATTGCCCTTTGATGAAAATGGTCTTTTGGTCATTTTACCTTCCAAACAGGATTCACAGACAGGCATTGGTTCTACCACCAGTGAAGGCAAGATACCATCTTTCACTAGCCTATCAATCCTGTTTAGGTTAATGTGACCTAGCCTCAGGTGCCAAAGCTTTGTTGGATTAGATGAAGGCGATTTTCTCTTTAATGATGGTCTATTATTTATCTCGGTATCATGTATCTCATACATTGTGGGAGTTAACAAATAAAGTCCATTGATTACCTTGCCAAAACATATGAAAGTACCATTCCTCTTTATGACAACCGCAGTACCAAAAGTAATAGAATAACTTTTATTCACCAAACTAGAAACTGAAATTAAATTCCGCCTTAAAGACTGTACATATAGAGTATCTGACAAAATCAATTTATTATCTGAAAAACATATAGTAATAACTCCCACTGAAACCGCATTTGCCTTAGCTTCAGATCCTAGGTTGACAATGATTTCTCCATCACTAAGCCTCCTGGTTTCCCTGAACCCCTGCAACGAATTACAAATGTAATTAGTTGCACCAGAGTCAACACACCAGGATTCTGAAGTACCAGTTGCAAAACTAACTTCAGAAACAAGTGACTCAATCATACCTGAGGTCTTTTTCTTGGACAGAAAATCTGGACAATTCCTCTTCCAATGTCCTGTCTTACCACAGTGGAAACACTTTCCCTTAGTCCCTGAACCCTTAGCCTTTGCCACACCACCATTAGGACCATTTTCTGCCTTAGGACCCTTGGGGACCGATTTCTTTTTGCCTTTCCGGCCTTTACCTTTTGGCTTGGGCCTGGCATATGACTTTTTTGTCATCAGGGCAGTTGGCCTTTTCTTCATAATTCCTTCAGTTGCTACCAGCTGGCAGGATAGCTCAACTAGGGTCAGATTCATTTTATTCATATTGTAACTGATCTTAAAATGGTTGAATGAATCTGGTAGCAACTCGAGGATTATGTCAATCTGCGATTCTGCTTCAATCGCGGCACCCAGTATATCCAACTCATTCAATGAGTCCATCATTTTTAACATGTAGTCCTGTACTGGTGTACCTTCATCCATCTTGGTGCTTATGAGCACCCTCATAGCAACCTACCTAGTAGGCCTACCCTGGTCTGCAAACATCTCCTTCAAGTCCGATATTATATCGTATGCATTCTTGTAGGATTGATGTTGGTATTGCAAAACACTAGACATGGATGCCTGAATGTAACATTTGGCCATCTCATTGTCATTTGTCCATTTGGCATAATGATCTTTCTCTTCCTGTGGTGCATCTGACACAGGCTCATCAAGGGGGGACATGGTAAGGACATAATTATATCCTGATGCAGCCAGGACAATATCCAGGTTCCGTTTCCAGTCTACATAGTTGGATACCACCAACTTATTCTGGCTGAGAATGGTTGTAAGTGGATTGAAAGTATTCGAATTCATGTTGAAAAACTATAACACATAACCATACATTCAATTAATGAATATTAATGATATTAGGGTTTAGCATTCTACCAAATTTATGTGGTAATCCTCATGACCACTAAAATTCAGAATACATCGGAATTCCAATCCATGGGATATGCCTCCTTTGGGAGTGCAAATATCACCTAGATTGGTGCGGATCGAAGTAAGTCAAAATTAAGACTAATGATCCCCTATCTTTCTCTATTATCTAGGTATCTCATACCAAATAATGTATGACTCCCGATTTTCTTTGGTTTCTAAAATACATGAGGCAAATCCTTAGGGATTCTACATCACTATTTTAGTTAAGTGTGACCCACCAAGTAACATTGAATGACAACCGTTGTGGGCAGCCCCTCCTTTGGGAGTGAACCCCTACCCCGTCTCACCAACACTATCCTTTTGGGGGATCCATATCTAGTAACCAGACAAATAAAAGCCCTCCGTGGGGAACGGCCATTCTCAAGGTGGCGCGAGGCTAATACTTTCCTTACAATGGACCTATGGTGGAAAACCATGGGGATTTCTCAATTTAATGCCCTGCTCCCACTTAATATTTTAGGATTGAGGATTTTCCTTTTAAGATATTAGGGCCCGTATATACACATATGAACATCAAATCATCTCATGACATGATCGAATATTGATTCCAAGTCAAGTTATTTTAAGGAAAGTCTAGTTTATTAAATTAGAGTTACCAATGTGCCCATCTCATGGGTCATCAACACTAATTAGAAATCTTTCCAAAAATTAATTTGATTTGACCAATTTTAGTAACTTGCTATGTTTGGATCAGATTTGGAAACATTCTAAATTAAGCATTCATCCATAAATAGAAAAAGCTAAAATTAGTAATTAGTCCTCTCCTCCACATGGCCCAAGCGAAATAGACTTCTTGGACTTCTAGACTTTCCAAAACTTTGGAATTCCTCAAACTCTTTGGGCAACTCCAAAACACCTTTTGAGAATCTTCAAACTCTTTGATTAAGAGTCCAACTTCACTTTTCTTTTTTGTCTCGGACATCACCAGAATTTACAAATTTAGAAAATTACATTAATCCCTATGTCTCTACGATGAGACTTACATGGTAATCTAAAATTGAAATTAGAATGGCTATAGAGAAACCATCATGCCTTGCCCTTTCATGGGAAACCAAGGAAACCATGATGCCCTTTACACTTAGCCTTAAAAATCAACCATAAAAGAAAGTAAAAGACTTGTAGGCCATATGGAGAGGACAAGTTAACTTGCATGTTAGTATCTCATACAACCACATAAAACACACGAAAAGGCTGCCAAACAATGTTGGAAAAATAGGGTTCACAAAGAAAACCCGAAACAAAAAAAATCCAAAATTCTGTAACTTCTATCATCGTGTCCCCGGTGGACCGGCCAGAGAGCCCAGTCGATCGGACTACAAGTACCCGGTCGACTGGACACGAGTCCCGGCCGACTGGACATACGAGAATCAGAATTTGGGTTTTTATTTTCCGTGTCCATTCAACTCCAAAACTCTTTTGAATGTTCCAATGGCTTCCTATCATCCTTCCATCATTATTAAACCCTTTTGTGACTGTCCAAACATGGATTCACCATAAAACCAAGTAAAGCCATAAAGCTGATCCAAAAACATAGCCCTTCCTCTATCTTCTTCGCATCTCATGCAAAGAACAGAGCAAGCTTGCTGTATCATCATGATCCGAGATGAGGTATGGCTTTGATACCAATTGTTGGAAGTGGGTGGACCTCTTGGATAGGTTTCAAAACTTTTCACCAACTAGAAGTATAGAAAACCTATCCAAAAACCAATGAAACCCAATCCAACTTATCAGGAGATTGTGGGGACTCGTTCAGATTGACGGTCACGAGTCATGTATGGACTCCAACATCGTCCTTTGGATGAGAACACCTGATGCTTTGATTCACTTGGCTTGGATTGGACCTCAGATTTTTAGAGGATAAAGACCAAGGGGAGGTCCTATATGCAATAAAAAGCTGAGTAGAAAGGCTGAAGAGCCACATCTGGCCATGTTGCATAGAAGGAGAGGGGACCTTGGGGGGGTAGTCCCCCAAGGGACTTCAACCACCTTGTGGTGTTTGTTGCAGCAGTTTCAGAGGTTCTGGATTTCCAGACAATTTCTGAACAATTTTCCAGACGGTTTTTTCGGGACAATTTCTGAACAATTTTCAGGACCCGTTCTTCTTGGAATGCTCTCCTATTTATAGGCATTTGGTAGCCATTTAGGAGGGTTTATGGGTTTTAATTGTCATAAAGCTACATAAAGGGAGGAGTTACAAGTTTTAATTCATTTATTTTGTAACTCATTTTCCTTGGGTTCTGATTGGCCGGTGAAGAGTTAAGAGCTTTTAATTGCTTTTAATCTCCATCATGGGAGGAGTTTCATGGTTTAAATGTCATGAATCCTTTGACTTGTAACTCCCATTTGTTTACTTCTGATTGGGCCGTCCAAAATAATGAGTTAATGGCTGCATTAAGTTGCCATAAATGGGTCAATTAACAACATTAAGTGGTCGCCAAGTCGCTCCAAGAGTAGCGGGCCGCGCCACGTCTTTTGGAATTCTTCTTGCAATGATCGCCGATGGATCCACATGTTATTTGATGTTGGATGGTGATGCTACTTCAGACATTGGTTGACACCAATGGGCCTGCAACATCTGTCCAGTCGATTTCATGATCGGTTGGGTAGAAAGTTTGCTTTCTTGGTCAGCTAGTTGACAATTTTGAAGCGTCAGATGATGATTCCATGATTTCGACGGCGGATCCGTGATGTTGACGGAGATCGACGGATATTATGCACAAAAAATCAGATTTTGGAAAAATCACAGGGGCCAAACAACTCAAAATGCGAAAAGGGATGGAAAAACGCCCTTTTGACGGAAATTCGGCCACCTGGATTTCTAGGGTCGCCAGCGATCATTGGGATTTTTCCCCTTTTGGTCGCCGTTTCTCAGCCCTTTTTCGGGCTTTTTTGGTTCTTCCTTCTTCTGTATTTTTTATTGACATTTTTCTTCATTTATTGGTTTGATTCTCCTGAAGAAAACCTGACGAGAAGCCATGCAAATCGGAGCATAAAGTTTCCCTATCTTTTGGAAAAGCCGAAGACTTTGTAACCGATTTTCCATCAAGAGTTGAAACTGGGTCAAACTATGTCGGAATGACCAGAAATTTGAGGTGAAGCTTTTTGAGCAATAGATAGGACCAACCATGGACTTTTGTTTGAGTTTTGAAGCCGTTTGGGATCCCGTCGCTGCTAGACTTGATTTCGCCGCGAGGAAAATGTCGAGCTTTGATATACGATCAACTGATGTCCGATTGGCCTGAATTTTGACAAGGAGCTTATTGGAGTCATTTTGAGATGATCCATTAGCTCCGATTTGGATGCCATGGTGCCGTCAATCTCCGTTGCCGGTAGGCTTGATTATGTTTTCGAGCGTCAAAGCCGGGACAAACGTCGTGGGAATGACCTGAAATTTGATGTGTATCCCTTTGGAAGCATGTAGAAGCCACCTATGTGCTTTTTTTGATGAGTGATGGCCTCGGTGGTTCTCGCCACCGAGTGGTTTAATTTTGCTGCTCGAGAGTTGATAGATGGTCAAATGGTGTCGGTTTGACTTGAAATTCGACATGGAGCCTCTTAGAGGTATTTCGAGACCATCCGTAGGCTATGATCGAAGATCTGATGTTTTTAACATTGTCGCCACTGGGAGAGCTGACTTTGTTGTGGCTATTTCCTTTCTGGGCCAAACGATGTCGGAATGGCCTGAAGCTTGATGTAGAGCCTCCTAGTGGCATTTTGAGGCCAGCTATGTGGTCTGTTTTGTGTGTTAGGGTCTCTGGCTTCACCGCCACCGGGAGCTCCTACTTAGCTATTGGAGGAGTGAAGTTAGGCCAAATGGTGTTGAAATGGCTCGAAACTTTATGTGTACCCCTCTTTTGGCTATTTTGCAGGAACTTATAGTTTTTGTTTGATTCTGATAAGATCTGATGCTTGAAGCAGCATTGCCTGTTCACAGTAAGATGCGACTCCATGTAGCTTTTGATTTTGAAGAGGCAAAGTGACATTTTTGGTGTCAACAAATGCCCCCTCGAGGTACAGCGACGAATTGCATAGCTTTTGCAGTCGATGTGCCTCGAAGAGAGTTTTTGAAGGAGAGCTCTTGGGTTGACCAAGAGTCTTTGAGCATTTTTCTTTTGATAGGATAGCCTCTTTGAGTTTCCTAGGGGATTTTATGGTAGTGAGAGAGATCACATACCATCTCAAGGCAAAGTTTTGAAATTGACACTTGGATTTGGTTTTTGTGTTTTGGATTTTTTTTTTTTTTTTGTTGACCTTGTGAACCTAAAGGCTTTATGTGGTGCATTAGGCGGTCAAGAAGAGTTTTTTGGTTTTTTGACATTGTCACCTAACAAGCTGTATGTGGCAAGTTAGGGGGTCGGGTTTTGGATTTTGATTTTGGCCCTGTGACCTAACAAGCTTTATGTGGCAAGTTAGGGGACCAAGATTTGTTTTTTCGTTTTGGCCTTGTGAGCTAACAAGCTGTATGTGGTGAGTTAGGGGACTATGGTTTGGTTATTGGTCACCCTTTGGGACAATTTTGTGTCCATTGTAGTAGTTTGGGTTTTTGTAGAATGTTAATTTCAAGGTTTTGGCTTAATTTGGTTCATGAGGTTGGATGGTTTGAATTTTTGGAAACTCATGAGGCTTAGAATTTTTTGTATGGTCCAGTCAACTCAAAAGAGGCATGGAACCATTTTTGTATGCTCTTGCTAAGTGGGATTTTGACTAAAAGCCACTTTTAGTCCCTAGGTGGTCAAACTTGGCTCGTGCGCTAACCCATGGGACCTTAAGTTTTGAAAATGGCTTAGATCTCATGTGGTGTCATTTTTGTGAAGAATATCTAAAAATATCTCCTTTAGGTAGAGAATATCTAAAAATATCCTTACTTGGAGAGGATCTCTCAAGTTTCTTTATTTTGGGGAGAGATTTTCTTTAAGCATCTTTCTTTGGGAGAAAGTCTCTCAAAGAATCTTTCTTTTGGGAAGGTTGCTAATTTTTAGCACTTACCTCCTTGCTTTTCTCCTTGTTTCCTCTTTTGATTTGCTCTCTTCTATAAAGGCAAAGGAGATTGGATCTCTTGCTCTTGTTGCTTTCTTTTTGCAAAAGTCTTCAAGAGTGCTCCAAGATTAAGAACCCTTTTTCTTCAAGGATCTTCAAGTTCTTCTTCTTCTTCCTCCATGGCTTCAAATAAGTTACCCTTTTCTACAAGAAAACTCCATGTAGAAGTAGAATGATGAGAGATTCTTCTTTCCTTTTTCTTTCTTTCTTTCCTTTTCTTTTCTTTTTCTTTTTTTTTATTCTCTTATTTTCTTTTTTCTTTCTTTTTCTTTGTTTTTCTTTTTTTCTTTGTTTTTTTCTTTCTCTTTTTTTTTCTTTTTTTTCCTCTTTTTCCTTCTTTTTTTTTTCTTTTTGTGTGTGTGTGGCCACTCGACCATTTTTCTAACTTCCTTTTCTTTCTTTCCTTCTTTTCCCTTTTTTTTTTTTTTTTTTTTGTAATTTCTTTCCTCACAATGGGAATGATGTTTTTGTGCAAGACAATATGCACACGCAATTCTTGAGTGAATGATATCAAGAAAAAAAGGGTAAGGCTCAATGTTCAATCAACATGAATTTCGATTTGAACAAAATTTTATTTTGACCAAATTTGGGTTGGAATTGGTCATGTTTTGGAAAAGGCTTCCTAATTCCAAATGCATGAAGATTTATGTAAATGCATGAGTTTTTCATGAAAAGGAATTGACGGTATGGAATGACATACCTGCAAGGTTGCAGCCTTCGGAGTTTGAAGCTCACATCAGGAGACAACAAGAGTCATCTTCTAATGTTGGAATTATGCCAGTTTAATTTTGATGCCGGCAACAGGAGATGATGGCTTGGTGATGCCTGAGGTTCAAGGCCGATGAGGTGATGACGGACCCGATTACGGCATTTGAAGATTAGCCAAGGGACTCTGGAGTGGTTCCAGAACCTTCACCTGGTATGTTTTCTTTGCTTTTCCCTACTTTTGGTTTTCTTTGCCACCACTTGCTGACATATTTTTGTTTTCTTATCAATGACTTGCCAGAGGATTCTGACGACTTCGAGCCATCCATGGATGCGACCTTTGACGATGCTTCGGATGAGCTCATGGAGGCAAAAAGTATTCCGTCGGTCGTCGAAGAAGGTACATTGTGGTAATAATCTTGATATTGATTTTTGACAAAATCATATTCATACCTTTTCGTCTTTCATTGGCAGGTTGTGAAGCAATAGGAGAAGTCCCTCCTTCTTCTTCAGGTCCAGAGCAGGGGGTGCCCGTGGTTGATCCAAAAGTAGGGGTTACTTCTACCAGTTTTGGTGTGGTAAATATGAAACCTCATGATGAGATTCCTTTGCAAGCATCTTCAATTGGACAGAGTTTGTTGACTATCCCTCCAATAAAGCATGACAGAGGCAGTCGGCCGATGGAGTGGGGTGAGACTTCATCCGGATCGTCTCTTCAATATGCGAAGAGAGGGCTGAAGAGCGTCTTGAGTTCTTGGATCGAGACTCTCTCTTCTGGCCATTTGGAAGTTGGCTTCGGCATGATTAAGCATGTACAGGACATTCTTGCTAACAACAAAGAGGTCGGTCTGGATGTTGTAAGTGCCAAGGCTTTTGTTGACGAAGTCATTGCCTTGGGCAACAAGTGGACTGAGACCAAGAGCTTTCCAAACGGTGACTTCTTCAATGATATGTTTGTTAAGCCTTCCAGCGAAGTCAAATATGAAGTGGATGAGATTTCGCGGACTTGGAAGCTGTTCATTCGGGAGAGGAATGTCGTCGAGCTGGCTATTATTGAGTTGACACAGGACCTGCATTGTCTTGATAGGGAGGTCATCAAGGCTAGGCAGAGTCTCGAGCTTTTGGAGGAATAAGCTGCTGCCAAATGGACTGCCATTGTGGAAGCTCGCGCTAGAGAGAGGGCTCTCATTCACCAGGTCGAGGAAGCTGGTAGCAACCTACGAAGGAAGACTCAAGAATATGAGCGATGAAAATTATCTGGGAAGAGCTTCCTTGTGCTGAAGATGGGTCGCGGCGTTCTGCAGCATTTTATGGTAAAGTTTTGAAGAAGCGTGGCCTAGAAGCTTTAGAGGCTAAGGCCAAAAGTCTGCTTGAGGAGCTGAATCTTTGGTTGAAGACCATGTCAAACTGAGCACCTGATTTGTAAAAAACTATTTCTTCTCTTCTTTGGTACTTCCATGTATAAACATTTTTTGTACCTTTATTCTTGTATTCCCTTGTTTCACTTAAATTCTTTTTTGATGAAAATAAGTAAAAGCTGGATGGAAATGTTTGTTTGAAAATTTGAACAAAAGGTTGTCATTTTGTGAAAATCTTTTGTCAAAGGGTTGTTTTGGCATGAAAGGCAGATTTTCTGGCAAAAAGCCTGGTTCTTGATGGCTTGAAAGCCAAATTTTGATATGGCGTGAGAGCCGAATTTTGAGATGGAATGAAAGTCGAATTTTGAAATGGCATAGGAGCCAAAATTTTGTGGCATGGAAGCCGTTTTTGTTTGTGGCATGGGAGAAGTTTTTGTATGTGGCATGAGAGCAGTTTTTGTTTGTGGCATCAGTGCCAAAATTTTATTTTTGGCATGAAAGCCAGATTTTGCCGCAAGGGAGCCGAAATTTTGTGGCGTGGAAGCCGGTTTTGATATTTTGGCATGAAAGCCGAATTTTGTGGCGTGAAAGCCAAGTTTTGGTTTTATGGCATGAGAGCCAAAAAAATTTTTTGTTTGGCATGAAAGTCAGGCTTTTGGCATGAAAGCCAAATTTTTTGAAAACCAAGTTTTGTTTTGTTGGCGTGGAAGCCAAATTCTTGATTTTTTTTTTTTTTTGCATGAAAGCCAGGTTTTGTTTTGTTTGGCATAAAAGCCGGGTTTTTTTTATCTTTTTGGTGTGAAAGCAAGGTTTTTGGCATAAAAGCCGGGTTTTTTATTCTAAAAAATGCAAGTATCGACTAAGAGTCGCCTTCCTGCTGAATGGTATTACAAGTATTGATGGAATGTCGCCTCCTTGCTCATTCTGTTACGAGTATCGATGGAATGTCGCCTCCTCGCGGATTTGGGTGTAAATATCGACTAAGTGTCGCCTCTCTGTTTTTTCAAAAACTTTGTTTTGCGGGTATTGATGAAATGTCGTTTCCCCACAATTTTTGAAATTTTAGGTTTTTTCGAACCTTTGTTTTTGTTTTGAAATTTGAGTTGTGGATATCAACTGAAATATTGCGTCTCCACGGTTTTTTGAAAACTTATAAGTATCGACGAGGTGTCGCTTCCATGCGATTTGAGGTTTTGGAAGTATCGAATGGGGTTCGCTTCCTTCCGACTTTTTGGTTTTGTGTGAGTATCGACTGAACGTTGCTTCCCCGCGGTTTTTGAAAATCCATTTTTGTTTAAAAACACGAGGGTCGTAAATTTTGACTCAAAACCATTTTTGGTGGTAAAAGTCAGGGTGGACTAGGGTGGAAATCCTTGGGTCCTGATTTTTGTTTCAAACTATGAATTTTGGGTTCAAGGATTGAAAATTTTGGTCAAGTTAAGGAAGAGGCTCCTAAACTTGGATTTTTGGGATTTGATTTTTTGAACAATGAAACATTGAAAGTAAGCATTGTTTTGTGGTTTTTTAGGAACTTCAACGTAAAGATGAAAATTCCAAAAAGGAGTGGGTTTGACAAGCAAGTACCTAGGAATAGGCTTTTGCCATGCAGGCATCGCTCTGACCCGATAGAGGAAGTCTTCAAGGGTAGTACCGCTTCAAGAACTTGCCGTTGATGGGCAGCATACATCTGTTGCCCTCCATATTTAGAAAAGCGTATACGCCGTTGGAGAAGACTTTGTCGATGATGAAGGGTCCATCCCATTTTGGTTCTAATTTGCCTTTGGATTTGTGGGCAAAAACCATTGGCCTTTTTATTGCAAGAACCAAGTCACCCTTTTTATGGGCGCATTGCCTGGCCTTCTTGTTGAAAGATCCAGCCATGCCTGCTTGGTAAAGCTCAACGCTCTGTAGAGCTTCGAGCCATCTTTCATCGAGATTATCCAGTTCTTGGAGTCTCAATTTGACATTGCTTTTTTGCATCATGTCATTTTGTAGAGATACCCTTAAGGAAGGAATTTGTACTTCTAAAGGGACAACAGCTTCACATCCGTAGACCAAGGAGAATGGTGTGCTATGGGTTGGTCCTCGAACAGTGGTTCGATAGGCCTATAAAGCTTCAGGCGGTTTGTCGTTTCAGTCTCTTTTGTGACTAGAGACCATTTTCTTAAGAATTTTGCAAAGTGTCTTGTTGAAAGCTTCTACTAGTCCATTCACTGTCGGGTTATACGGAGTCGAAGGACAACTTAGGATTTTTTATTTGTCGCAGAACTTGTAGAATCTATGATCCCAGAATTGTGGTCCGATATCATGGACGAATCTTTTAGGTATGCCGAAGCAACAAATGACGTTAGTGCGCAAGAATTAAAGGAATGATGAGGTCTTCATTTCACTGAAAGCAAATACTTCTGACCACTTGGAGAAATAATCCATAGCGGCGAAAATGAAGCGATGACTTTTGCTTGATAGGGGAGAGATAGGACCTATGATATCCATACCCCAGGCTTCGAAAGGCCATGAGATTGTTGTAGGGTGTAGCCATTCTAGAGGCATATGGACATAATCTCCATGAACTTGGCATTGTTGGCAATGCTTAGCAAATTGCATTGTGTCAGCTACCATGGTAGGTCAATAATAACCTAACCCTTTTATCTGATCGTAGAGCTTAGGACCAGCCTGATGGGCTCCACAAAGACCAGCATGCACTTCTTTGAGTGTTTCTTCAGCCTATTGTTGCAACAAGCAGCGTAGAAGTACTCCATTGAAGGATTTTCTGTAAAGCATTTTTGAAGGAATATCCAAATGAAAGTTTTGGGCTCGTCTTTGAATGCTTACCCGCTCTTTTGGATCTTCAGGTAGGATTCCAAACATAATATAATCAATGAATGGATCCCTCCAGTCGCCGATTGGAGTTTTAAGGATGGAAATCCGAGTTCCAATCACTTTGTGGCATTCAGCAACTGCTTGGTGTGTGTTGGGAGGAGGGAGAATCCTTTTTTGACACACTGTAATTGTCATGTTTTCCCCTTCATGGATTGCCATAGATGTAGCGAGTCCAGGCAGGGCATCTGCACGGATGTTTTCACCTCTGCAGATGTGGGTGATGTAACAGATGTCAAACTTTTGACGAAGTGATTGCACCTTGTTGTAGTAAGGCAATAGATCAGACTTCCTAATTTCATATTTCTAATTCATCTGATTAACGATCAGTTGAGAATCCCTAAAGGCTTCCAGCATGGTGATGCCAGATTCGAGGGCGAGTTCCAATCCTATGATTAGAGCTTGGTATTCGGCTGCATTATTTGAACATGGTTCCAGTAGCGAGAAAGCATGTGGAATCATGTATTTGTCAGGGCTAACAAAGAGAAAGCCAATTCCCGATATTAGTTTTCCTCTTTCATTTGTCCTGGTTGCACCATCGAAGTACATGTTCCAGGAGGCATTTGACGAGGGAGTCTCCACGTTGTAGATAGATTTGACTGGGAGATCATCCCTGAGTAGAGAATTTTTAGGCAGTGGATGCTCCGCAAGAAAGTCTGCTAGAGCTTGGCCTTTGATTGCTTTTTGTGCTACATATCTGATGTTAAACTATGACGGAAGGATAGACCATTTTGCCAGTCGGGCATTGAGGGAACCTGCTTTTGTGACAAGGACCTTTAAGAGATTGATCCTCGAAATCAGGTATACTGTGTTGGACAGTAGGTAGTGACGTAGCTTTTGTACAACGAACATCACTGCAAGGCATTCTTTTTCAACTGGGGAGTAGCGATGCTTTGCACCAACCAACATGCGGCTGAGGTAGTATAGAGCATCTTCTTTTCCTCCATCATTTTCTTGTGGGAGCAGAGCACCCAAAGAATAGTCGAGAGCTCTTGTGTACAAGATGAATGGTTTTCTAGTTGTCAGGGCAGCCAACACTGGAGGTTTGGTCAGGTATGACTTGATGTCTTGAAATGCAGCTTCACATTCACCATCCCAAACAAAGTTTACACATTTCTTCATCAATTAAGAGAATGGACGACACTTCCCTGATAGGTTGGAGATGAACCGTCGGATGTATGCCAATCTTCCTTGAAGCCCTTTTAGTTCTCTTAGGGT
Organism: Persea americana; assembly: GCA_029852735.1. Lineage (NCBI taxonomy): Eukaryota > Viridiplantae > Streptophyta > Magnoliopsida > Laurales > Lauraceae > Persea > Persea americana. The sequence goes on along the minus strand of CM056809.1, from coordinate 41,013,533 downwards.
TCTTGGAGATGGCATTTCTAAAATAGCATTGACTTTGATGGGGTCAAGTTCTATTCCATCTTTCCGAACTATGAATCCGAGGAACTTACCCGATGAAACACCGAAGAAGCATTTGAGGGGATTCATTCACAGTTTGCGTTTATGAAGTCAGAGGAAGACTTCTCGAAGATCTTTGAGATGGTATTCTTTTCTTTTGTTTTTTATGGAGAGGTCATCAACATAACATTCAACTGTCTTGTGCTGCATATCTTGGAATTTCTTCAACATAGCCCTTTGATATGTCGCACCGGCATTTTTTAGACCAAATGACATGACAGTTTAGCAATAAACGCTAAATGGGGTCTGAAATGATGTGTGCCTTTCATCTTCGGGATGCATCTTTATCTGATTGTAGCTAGAGAAGCCATCCATGAAAGTCATTCGCTCAAATCCGCAGGTGTTGTCAATCATTACCTTCGGTATGGGGAGCGGGAATTCATCTTTGGGGCACACATTATTCAGATCTCTATAGTCAATACAGACTCTGATTTGCCCATTTTTCTTTGTCACGGGGACGATGTTCGCCAACCATTCAGGATGCTGCTCCTCGCAGAAGAAGCCAACGTTTTTGAGTTTCTAAACTTCTTGTTCAATTTTGTCCATCACGTCAGGACAAAATCTTCTTTGGCCTTGTTGGACAAACTTGATATTTTCTTGCAGGTTGAGTTTGTGGACTACTATTTTGGGGTCTAAGCCAGGTATTTCAACATAAGACCATGCAAAACAATCAACAAACTCATGAAGAAAAGAGACATACTCGAGCAACTCATCATCCGTTATATACTTACTTATGAATACAGGACATGGGTTGTCTGGTGTTCTCAAGTCTATCTTTTGAACAAAATCTTCTGTTGAAAGGTCTGAAGGTGGTTCCTCCACAATATTTTCAGAGGCTTCCAACTCAACAAGACCTTTTGGAGTTTCAAGGGCATTTTCAGACTAAGGCTTCGCTTTCTGTCCATGAGTCCTTTTAATTAGCACTCTTCTCAAGGCTTGCTATGAGATGGTCCCAATCGCCTGCTGAAACTGGATCGAAGTAAGGCACTTCTTTTGGAGACAATGGTTCTTCTGGGTCGGGAAAACAGCATGTTTGTATCATCGGACAATTCATCTTCATCATCGGAGAAATCATACCAATTAGATGAACTTCCTAGATCCTTATCGAGTAACTCCTCAAAGAGATATCTAGGGAAATCAATGTCTTCAACAATCCGAGATGTTAAGGCTTGGTTGGCGAAACGACTTTGTAGCCTTTGTGTCAACTATCTCAGAGCAGTGTCAGGATTATACCTCAACCCGTATGAAGACTTGTCTATGTGACGGTGAAATTTCCAATCCTCCAGTTGGTTTTTCGTCGGAGTGGGTTCCAATGGGGTGAGAATACCACGGCCACCTCCCAAACCTATTGGATTTTGAGCGTCATAGCCCATTTCCTTCATGATAATTTGTGCCATCGAACTATACATGGATAGTTGAGGCATACCTTCATTTTGGAAAGGTTCAAACAAGGAATTTGAGGAAAAAGCTCTCAATCTATGAAAGAAGATTGGTTTTTCTTCTGCCGAAGTTGCCTGAACATGAGGGAAGCAGACACAGGGTCTTCTATGTCGGCAGGTGTCTCCAATGGAGTGAGAGTTGGCTGAACTTGCTGAGTATCAGCCTGGCTTGACGGTGTAACGTCTTCTGGCTCTGAATCTGAATCTATGTCTTGCATGATAGACACGAAGGACACAACAAACTTGCCCCAAGCCTTTTGTTTTGTCTACTTTGCTTTGGTGGTGATTACCAAAGACTTCGAAGATTTGAGAGAGATAAGGAAGGAGATTAATTGCTTTCTTCGGACATGCCGGAAGGCTTGTTTTCTTCCAATGATTGCTGAGGAGTCTTGCTTTTATCTTTCTGGAGATTTTCGGCAAATGATGTTGTTTCTTCCTCCTTTTCTTCTTTTTCATCCTTGTACATCTGAGCATCTGCAAAATGGACGTCTTTGCCTTTTCAGGGCTTTTTGTCTGCAAACACTTGATGTATCAAGCCGTCGTCGCCAACGAACTTAATATACTGATGTAGATTTGAAGGGACGACACCATTCTCCTCTTTCTAGGGGTGTCTGAGAAGGATGTTGTAACATTAAGGGGTCTTTATTGTATATACGATGACTTCAGAGATAAGGTCACCGATTTGCAACTTGAACCTGATTTTACTGATAGGCCTTTAAGTATTTCCATCGTATCCAAAGATGAACACAGATGTGTGGCTCAGCTTACTAGGTGGGATACCCAGCTCTTCGAGTGCCAAACTAGAGATAAGGATAAGTGCAGAACCCGGGTCGATCTGAACTCTGTGTATCAGCATTTCTTTGATGTACCTGTGAAGTACAAGGGTCGGTTGTGCTTCGTCTCACCTAGCAGGAGGTCTTCCTTATTGAAGGCGATGGTAGCAATTACTGCTTTTTGGACCGAGAGGCATTCACTGCAAGATCCCTCAGTTTTCTTCTTTTCTCCCTTTGAGGAGGTATTTGATTTTTTGACCTTACAGTCCATTTCAATTTGTAGGACTTATGGGGCGTGTTTGTCGACATCCGTATTTAGCCTTTGCAGTTATGAAATAAGACTATCACGAGTTTTGTGTGACTTTCGTAATAAACGTAGGATGTGCAGTCGTGCAGGTATGTGTTTGAAGTGCTCAATCAAGTCATACTTGAAAGCCTCCTTGGGGCCTGCATTTTCATTATTGTTGCCACTTAGGGCGTTTACAACTAGTTTTCCTGAAGGATTTACATAAGAAGAAGAAGATTGGTTTTAATTTTTGTGGTAATCCCGGCCAGAGCGGGTACCTCTACCAACTTCAAGAGCTTCTGGAGAAGGTTCTTCGTTTGGAAGATGACCCTCTGGATCAAGGGGTTGATCCTTTTTATTTGCTGAAAACGTTTCTGTAGCAGCATTGCCCTCTTCATTGATTACATTGCATGGAGCATTTTCCGGGAACAAGTCCTGAACAGCATCCAGCAACTTTTCTTCTTTGTTGAGTATTTCATTGGTCCAAACATCTCCTATGAGATTGGGTATCTGGGACCAATTGATCGGGTTTTTATTGAAGAAGACTTCATCGGCCAAAGCTTCTTCATGGTGATCAGTCGAAAGAGGCTTGAATTCCGATGTCACAGTTTCAAGAGATGAAGGCTGAGAAGATGATATCTTAGTGGAAGTCACCTGAAAAGATGTAGCTTCAAAAGATATGCTACCGGACATAGTCTGAGAGTTTGCAGCTTCGGCAGATGGAGCTTCAAAGGCACTATCATCCCGGGCTATCACATTGCAAGCAACTCCGATAGAAGATGCCTTTAGAATGCACTGCTGAGATTCAGACCCGTCTTCAGATGTAAGAGGATTATTGATCCAGTAACTTTCTTCATTTTCCGGAGTTACCATAGGAGATTCTTGAAGGTTTTCCGGGACCTCCGGTTCTGGATTGTGACGAAGTTAATTGATCTGATTCTGTTCTTGATCTATGGCTACATGTTGCAAGATCCTCGTATATTCTTCGAGATCGGGCATAAGAGCCAAATCTTCTTCTTCGTCTGCCCTTTGTGGTTCAACATTATTGGGTTCCACTGGGGCATTAGCCGGTGCTGGATTGACAGCATTTTCTTGAACAGCCTCTTGGTCTTCTTTATCGTTGGACTAGGATCCTTATGGCCATAAGGGATCATACCAGATTACTGGCATAAGGTGAGATTCGGGAATCCATTCTTCATCGGAGAGGTATTCTCCTGTTTCAAGGGGTTCCTCCCACTCATCGGTGTCACTGGCGGTGTCACTGGACTCATATTCATCCATGGAAAATCCAATTACCGAGTTGTAAGAGTATGATGCCCCCTGCGTAGTCTCATTTCTGAGCTGTGGTGGCACGAAATCACTGAGGGTGAATTTTCTTACCACTTTTGAAGTCTTGGGAACAGACTCTTCTGTTGCCCCCAGCGAAGTGGTAGAGGAGGTCTCTGCCTTCTCAATGACTTATTGTTTTAGTTGAGCTTTTTCCTGTTGTTTGAGCTTTCAGAGTAGTCTCTTGGCTTGCCTTCGCTATTGAGCAGTCGGCTTTGTTTTGACGACCTCCCAATTTTCATCTTTAAGGAGATCGGGATGCACCCAGATGGGTTGCCCATCTGGTGTTGGGTAAGGAACCAACTCTTGGGACGTTTGGGTCATTTTTATCACCTTAAAGGAAAGTAGTGATCTTCTTCTTTGGTGATTTGGATGTTTGTACATATGACACCATGTTGACGGAGGCAGACCCATAATTTTTGTCAAAGGTGATGACTCCATTTTTCCACATCTCGTTGATCTTCTCTCTCACAACGAAGCATTGATTGAGAGGATGCGAGACCATCTGGTGGTATGGACAATACCGAGGATCATTGGTCTTACTAACATCTCCTGGTCTTTTGGAGCCAGGCAAGGTGAGTTTTCCATTTGCCAAGAGAACCCCAAATATTTCTTCAACATCTTCATTGAACTGGTATTTCTTCTCTACTTGTTCTTTGAAGGCATCAGAGAGTTCAGGTCTCTTACCTGGAGCTTTGTTTTCGGTTTTCTTTGGTGGCTGGGGAGCACATTGAGAACCTCCTTTTTCTTTGGCTTTGAGGTTGAGACGGTCGTCGACTCTTTCTTTGATGATTTCTGACTGTTGAGGTCTTTGATCACCATTTCCATGGATGCTTCTAGGAGTTCTCCTAGATTCTTTGATTTGTTACTGATGATCATGGAGCAAATCCTTGCTCTCATGTTGTTACGGCATATGTCGACCAGTGACGCCTGCGGCAGCACATCTGAGCAGTTGTACGCCATTGCCTTCCACTTGTGAATGAAGTCATAGGTTGACTCATTCTCTCCCTATTTTAGGCTGCAGAGCTAAGCCCTAGTAACAGGATGATCCTCACCTTTGAAGTGGGCCAGGAAGCGTGTCTCTAGCATGGTTCAGTTTTGAATGGAATCCTCTGGCAAAGTGGAGTACCAATCAAAGGCCGTGCCTTTTAGGGTGCTTGCAAAGAGACAGATCTTGAGGGTATCTTGATCCGCAATAGCTCCTATTAGGATTTTGAAGTGGATGACGTGCTATCTAGCTAAACCTTTCCCCATATATGTTTGGAGAGTAGGTTGCTCGAATTTTGCAGGGTACGAAACCGAGTCCATCCATAAGGGATATGGTGGCTTGATTCCATATTCCTTCAGTGTATCCTCTTCTTTTGCTTTAGTGAGGATATCATCAACGTCCTTTTCGGTAAGGGCGCATGACTCATCTTCTCCACCATTTGCCTCATCATTTAGAGGGACTTCATTGGTTGGTAGACGTTGGAAAGTGAGAAGGAGGTTTTCCATCAAAACCTCTATTCTTTGCTGTCCTTGCTCTAGCTGTTGGATGCATAAAGCCACATCATCATGCGGCGGAGGTTGCTCAGAGTTTGTGACCAGGACATTCACCCTTCGAGAGTTGAATGATGATATTGTCTTGGTGACTGAGTTGGAGCTCATTCTTTTGGATGAAGAGCCCGATGAATGATCACTCCGGTGTCCTTAACTTAAAGGAGTGAGAGAGTCCTCCTGATGTCTCCGTGTATAGGGCACGCTGCGAATCACCGGCCGTCTGACAAGAATTTTGGTTGCTGACTTCTGGCATCTTTTGGTTTTGCCAACCATATGGACAACAGCAACTCGGTTGGATCTTTCTTTTTCGACCCATTTTTGAGAGACTAAGGGTAGAATGTTGGATTCTTTGCTTCTCTAGTCTTTTTTGTCGATATGCCACGCGGCGACGTATGCGACGGGCAATTTGAACTTCAGTTAGCTCTAGCTGCGCTCTAGCAATAAAGGACGTAGTCACTCGTGCGCAGCAACCGAGTTTATCTTCTTTGATGATTAGCATGGACAGGATCTGGACGCAGTCCTTTGCCTGTCTAGTGAAACTTTGAATTTTGCAGGTTCAACCCCTGTTGAGATGAAGGGTTGAGCTGCAGGAGAGTAGGCCTTGGCAGGTTCTTGTGGAGGCCTGGTGATCCATGATCTGATTTTGGGCTTGTAGGAGCAAGCCGGTTTATGCTGAGTTGATTTTTTTGTTTGTCGGAGGCTAGGTTTCTTCTTTTTCATGTAAGAGAGATAATAGAACCAGTTCTCCTTCAGAGGGGCCAAGTATGCTAGCTTTGTAGATGTTCGGGACCTCCTTTGTTTCGGTGAAGGTCTCGATGACCAAGTGTTGGGGCAGACCTAGTTTCTTGCAGGCTGAGGCTTCACGGGGTTACCACGTGCTTCAGGTTTTTTGGTGATTGCCCTTAGTGTGATGGCAGTGACACATTTTGGGGCGGTCTTCTACTTCTTGGCAGGTGCAGTTTCTTCTACAGGGAGTGGGAATGGTCCTAGCGACCCGAAGACTATGGTCCGAGGAGTAGAGGTCTACCTAGTGTTTTGAGAGTGGCCGAGAGAGGTGATGCTTCGGTAGCTGGCAGGGTGCTTGTGAGTGCGCTTCTTTTGCTTCTCTTGAAGCATGAGTTGGTACTTGTTCTCATCAAAGGTGATGGTTAATGAAGCTGCCATTGTTAGTTTGGAAAACTTCTAAAACAAGACCACATCCTTTAGTAATCACAAGAATATGATCATAAATGGAAAATACTATGGTTTTGTCTTTTCAAATCGCTCATGGGGCATGGCCCGGCCCAAGCGTAAGAAAGAAGGCAAAAAGTCATAGAGGGTACAATTGTTCTAAAAGCAAGTATGGTAGGCTCAGAATGAGCGTTCCAGTGATTGCTAGAAGCAATTGTAAACCTTAATTCAAATTACCGAGAAGCAAGGCTTACTCGAGGTAAGATGATATAAGGTCGGAGTTACAAATGTGTCGGTTGTGAATACAGTAGACCCTGAAAGGGCGTACTAGCACCGCTAGGCACAAATGTTGCAAATCGCATCCTTGGAATGGACACGAGATGGGGTTTTTTTTGAAAGGCCAATATTGGATTCATAAAAGAGAGAAAATTGTATTCCAATCCGAATATAGGCTCAAACATTTCTGCGAGCACTAGATCCAAAAGGGAAGGAACCAAAATTTCTCGAATGTGAACCCAAAACTGACGGAATATTTTTTTTGTTGAAAGGGCCAAAATCAAGATCATCGAAGAGTGCAAATGGTATTCAATTCGAATACAGGGTCAAACATTTCTACGAGCACTAGATCCGAAAGGGAATGAATCAGGATTTCTCGAATCTGAACTAAAAAATGACAGAAGCTTTTTTTTTTTTTTTGAAGAATTTTTTTTTTGAAGATTATTTTTGTACACATAGGTCTCTAATTCAGTCTTATGAAACCTTAGTAGATAGATCAATCCGCAGGTAAGGGTAGGGTTACTTAATGAACCCGTTTGAAGGACATTAACCTCGAACAGTCTAGCTGCCTCTACACTCTAAACAAGGCTTTTCTTATATCCATATATTGGTCAAAGAACGCAATGGGTGCAACCTTAGTGTTTTTTTAACCCCCTTTTTTTTTTGAAAGATCACTAATGAATCCATCAAAGGGAGGAAATGGCCACTCCCAATCCGAACGTCAGCTCAGCGATTTCCGCGAGCTATTGTCCGAAAAGGAAATAACCAAAGTTTCTCCACTTTGAATCCAAAGAGAGAAATCTTTTTTTTTTTTTCAAAATCTGAAAAAGTTTGAAATCAGATTTTTTTTAAGATCCCTATTGGACTCATCAGAGAGAAAAGTTGGCCCATCCCCCAATATGGACAATAGCTACAAACATTTCTTTGAGCTATCAAGTTCGAAGAGGAAAGGATCAAAGTTTCTCAAAGTTGAATCCAAAAATGAGAAATTTTTTTTTTTTTTTTTTTTTTTTTTGAAAGATTACTAATGGACCCATCAAAGAGTGAAAATGACCCCTCCTAATCTGAACGTCAGCTCAGTGATTTCCGCGAGTGATTGTCCTAAAAGGAAAGAACCAAAGTTTCTCCAATTTGAATCCAAAATAGATAAATCTCTTTTTTTCGAAAATCTAAAAAAAATTGAAATCAGATTTTTTTTAAGATCCGTATCGGACTCATCAAAGAGAAAAGACGACCCATCCCTCGATATGAGCAATAGCTACAAGCATTTCTGCGAGCTATCAAGTTCAAAGAGGAAAGGATCAAAGTTTCTCAAAATTGAATCCAAAAATGAGAAATCTGAATTTTTTTTTGAATGAGAAAGATTGGAAATAGACTTAAAGAAAGAAATTTCCAAAAAATCCCATCTCATTTTTTTTTTTAAGATGCAAGATCCAACATAGGCCACCAACTAGAAAGGAGCCAAATAATCCAAAGCATCAAGTTCCTAAAAGAACGAGTCCCACCGGGTATGCCAACTTGATGGACCCGGCTCTTGCCTTCCTCTGCCTCAGGTTTGCCGGGGTCCGGCGGACAAAAAGCGGGCATCAACATTTTTTTGTATGGGTATGCCAGATTTTCTATTCTACTTGGAATTTAGAAATGGTGATCCGGAGATCCACCTTCACAAGTAGAAAGCAAATCAATATTTTTTCTAACTTTCCATTGTATATATATTTTTAAGAAAAGAGATAGATTTTGAATGCCATGAGAGGCGATTTTCTTTTGTTTGCCGTAAAAGGCGGTTTTGTGCCGTAGAAGGCAATTAAAAAATCTCATCAATAATGAAAGACAAGAATTGTAATTTTTTGTCTCTTTAAAAATACAAAATACAACAGAAAAGTAAGAAAATGAAATCTAATTTCTCAAGAGATTGTGGGAACTCGTTCAAATCGACGGTCGTGAGTCATGTATGGACTCCGCCATCGTTCTTCAGATGAGAACACTTGATGCTTTGATTCACTTGGCTTGGCTTGGACCTTATATTTTTAGAGGATAAAGACTAAGGTGAGGTCTTATATCCAATAAAAAGCTGAGTAGACGGGCTGAAGATCCACATCTGGCTATGTTGGATAGAAGGAGAGGGGACCTTGGGGGGGTGGCCCCCCAAGGGACTTCAATCACCTTATGGAGTTTGTTGCAGCAGAGTTTCTTCGAAGGAGAGGAAATTGTTGCAGCAGTTGCAGAAGTTCCGGATTTCCTGACAATTTCTGAACAATTTTTCGGACGATTTTTTCAGGACAATTTATGAACAATTTTCAGGACCCGTTCTTCTTGGAATGCTCTCCTATTTATAGGCTTTTGGTAGCCATTTAGGAGGGTTTATGGGCTTTAATTATCATAAAGCCACATAAAGGGAAGAGTTACAAGTTGTAATTTATTTATTTTGTAACTCATTTTCCTTGGCTTCTGATTGGCCTGTGAAGAGCTAAGAGCTTTTAATTGCTTTTAATCTCCATCATGGGAGGAGTTTCATGGTTTAAATGCCATGAATCCTTTGACTTGTAACTCCCATTTGCTTGCTTCTGATTGGGCCATCCTAAATAATGAGTTAATGACCGCAATAAGGTGCCATAAACGGGTCAATTAACAGCATTAAGTGGTCGCCAAGTCGCTTGAAGAGTCGCGGGTCGCACCGCATCTTTTGGAATTATTCTTGCGACGATCGCCGATGGATCCACATGTTATTTGATGTCAGATGGTGATGCTACTTCAGACATTAGTTGACACCAATGGGCCAGCAACATCTGTCCAGTCGATTTGACGGTCGGTTAGGCAGAAAGTGTGCTTTCTTGGTCGGTTGATTGGTGATTTTGAAGCATCAGATGATGATTCCATGATTTCAATTGCGGATATGTGATTTTGACGAAGATCGATGGACATTATGCTAAAAAAATCAGATTTTGGAAAAATCACATGGGCTAAACAACTCGAAACACGAAAAGGGACGGAAAAACGCCCTTTCTGCGGAAATCCAAAGACCCAGATTTCCAGGGTCGCTAGCGACGATGCACCATGGTCGCCGGCGACCATGGGGCAGGGTCGCCGCCGGTGACCATGGGCCAGGGTCGCTGCCGACGACCATGGGGATTTTCCCCCTTTCGGTTGCCGTATCTCTACCTTTTTTTGGGCTTTTTTCGGTTCTTCTTTCTCTTCTATTTTTTATTGACATTTTTCCTCATTTACTGGCTTGATTCTCCTAAAGAAAACCTAATGAGAAGCCATGCAAATCGGTGCACAAAGTTTCCCTATCTTTTGGAAAAGCCAAAAACTTTGTAACGGATTCTCTATTAAGAGTCGAAACTGGGTCAAACTATGTCGGAATGACCTGAAATTTGAGATGAAGCTTTTTTAGCAATAGATAGGACCAACCATGAACTTTTGTTTGAGTTTTGAAGCCGTTTTGGGTCCCATCGCAGCTAGACTTGATTTCACCGCGAGGAAAATGTCGAGCTTTGATATACGGTCAACCGATGTCCGATTGGCCTGAATTTTGACAGGGAGCCTATTGGAGTTATTTTGAGATGATTCACTAGCTCCAATTTGGATGCCATGGTCCCATGGAACTCCACCGCTGGTAGGCTTGATTTTGTTTCCAAGCGTCAAAGCCGGGTCAAACATCGTCGGAATGACCTGAAATTTGACGTGTAGCCCTTTTGAAGCATGTAGAAGCCACCTATGTGCTTTGTTTGATGAGTGATGGCTTTGGTGGTTCTCACCGCCGAGAGGCTTAATTTTGCTGCTCGAGAGTTGATGGAGAGTCAAATGGTGTCGGTTTGACTTGAAATTCGACATAGAGCCTCTTGGAGGTATTTCGAGACCATTCGTACGCTCTAATCAAAGATTTGACGTCTTCGACACTGTCGCCGCCGGGAGAGCTAACTTTGCTGCGGCTGTTCCCTTTTTGGGCCAAACGATGTTGGAATGGCCTAAAACTTGATGTAGAGCCTCCTAGTGGCATTTTGAGGCTAGCTATGTGGTCTATTTTGTGTGTAACAGTCTTTGGCTTTACTGCCGCCGGGAGCTCCTACTTAGCTGTTGGAGGAGTGAAGTTAGGCCAAATGGTGTTGAAATAGCCCGAAACTTCATGTGTACCCCCTCTTTTGGCTATTTTGAAGGATCTTGCAGTTTTTGTTTGATTCTGACAAAATCTGATGCTTGAAGCAGCGTTGCCTGTTTGTGGTAGGATGCGGCTCCATGTAGCTTTTGATGTTGAAGAGGCAAAGTGACATTTTTGGTGTCAATAAAAACTTTCAACAAAATAAGCCAAAGAGAAATAATCAGAAAAGTTCGAAAAGGCAACTAAATGGGCACAAATGGCCCTATGGTCACCGACGACGATGGAAATTTTGGTACGCCAGATTTCCAGGAAGACCCAATTTTATTATACTTTTCTCCATTTTGTCATAGAACTTTTTTAAAAATCTGATTTTTGAGGCTTGAAATCTGTCAGCCTTCGCTCACATGACGGGTTCATCATCAAGGTCATAGATTCATCACTGAACACCTCAAAGTCATCATCCGGCCAACCAAGAAAGCATACTCTTTTCCTAACAGATCGAAAAATCAACAAGACAGATGGTATTAACCCCCGACGACCATCAATGTTTGAAATTACATGATCATCCGGCATCAAATGATCTGTGAAACTGTCGCGACCCCGAACCGAGACCCGGGACCGCGACGGTGTGGTGTGGATAATGAACTACCCTTAATAATGATTTTACATTTCCTTAATTTCCCACAGGTTTCCGCGGTGAGGATTCCACATACACTCATAGAACATTTATATTGGTGCGGAAGCATGTAGCAAATCAAACTCTTAATCCATTCTCATCAAATAAGACAAATGATACACAATTATGACATGATGTCAGAGTGAGCAATGATCTCATTAGCATTCCCAAAATATGATGTTAAAGTTTAAACAAAAGATTAAGTTAAATTAACAATCCCCAAAAATAATGGCCAACAAAGGCCAGTACAACCAAAAGTATAAATCAAGAATCAGTCATGATCTCCCCAAAATGTTCGCAGCTCAAAGCTAAACCGAATGTCTACATGACATCGTCAGCTTGCCACTCCACTAAACGTTGCGGTTCATCAACCGCCCCCTCTGGCTCCTCCTCAAAGGCAATAACGGGAGCTGGACCTGAGTACCACAAAAATGGGTCAGACACGACGGTCTGGCAGGTGGGTGAATAGATAATACCAAGAAAGAAATCAAAGCATATCATAGACATAACGAAAACTATCATAAAACAGGATGTATAGTTCATTTAAAGTTCATATGCAATATAAATCATGGGGGGGGGGGGGTATTCAAGGTACAGGAACTGACTAGGTGGCAACCACACTAAAGCTAAATCCTCTCTATCACTAAGGTGATGAGAGCACATTCAGTGCGTTGGGCTCGAGCACACGAAGTGACGAGAACCAACATTATATACATATACATATACATATAGCTAGGCAAGACCACGGCCGCGGAACCGGGTAACGGGACAGGACAGGATCCAAGTTGCAACTGGCGGGAGCACAAGGGGGAGGCCCAAGTCAGTTGATCAGACTGACAAGGACGTCCAAGCTTAGTGGTGCCGACTCATAGGTTACATGAGAAATCAAAACGTATACCAAACATATCAGTATAAAACATTCGGGTAAGCGGGGCATGGTGCTCGTAGGCACACATTTCATGTCATTATCAGTTCATGCATAGACGGGGCTGGCAGGGCATATCAGGTGTATAAATCAGAATTCGAGATAAAACTGGTAGGCTCGAGTAATTATACATATAATATGAGTAAAACAATGCAATAATTCTTTATATCATTAGGGACTATTTATATTGGGACATCCATATTCAACGACCTGTATAAGGATCTTGTATGTCTATAATACCCTTAGTATGGTACTCAAATGATAGAGGACATACTAAGTTTCCTTATGCACGTTGATGAATCTAAAAGTCCCAATACCTTTTTCCGAAATGGTGTTTCTTTCTATGTCAATCTCCTTATGTCATCCCCTGGGTCTTTCCAAGGTGGTAGGGCATCAGAACAACCCATCCAAACCTTTAAATACCATATCCGAAACCAATAGGAAAAGACTCAGGAATTCTGGGTGAAACTCGGTCACCTGTCGGTCAGCTGGCGGTTAGCCGCCGAGGTGATCGGCGGTTAGCCGCTGGCTGACCGCGGGGCTGACCGCGGTTCCCCTGCTAAAATATAGCATTCTGTGTTTCTAACCGCGCATCTCGGCTACCTAGCGGTCACAGGGTTTTTGGATTGGCGGTTAGGCGCGAGCTGACCGCGCGGCTGACCGCGGTTCGCCTGTCAAAATACAGCATTCTGTGTTTCTAACCGCATCTGGGTCGGCTAGCCGCCGGTCACCTGTCGGCTAGCCGCCAAGGTGACCGCCCGCTGACCGCCCAGCTGCGGGATCTACACATCAGGTGCAGATTTCAACCCTTTCCTTCCCAAACCATTTCACCTCCATTCCAACCATTTCCTAACGTGGAATGGGTCTATTCCCTTCCATTTAACATTTAATTCTTTCCACCAACCACCATTCCATCAATGTATTTAATTCTCCTACCAATACAAATCTCATTCAATGCAAGTACAAATATCATTTAAGAAGTTTATAATGACCAAAATAAACTTTGATGATGAATGCATGTATTCTCATAAGACTAACTAAGAGGAAAACCATGTCAATAAGTACATTTTCAAAAGCATTATGAAACATAATGAACCAAATGAAATAGGGATAATAGAAATCCACATTTTCAACAAAATAAGAACTTATCCAAATCGAATCCATTCATCCACTTGCCTTGGTCTCCAAGTATGCTAGTCAAGCTCTAATCCTTCTATCAAGCTCAAAATCTACAATCTACACAAAATTCCCCAAAATACATTCATTACAACCCTAGAATGTCAAAATCAAGAAATAGATGGAGATAGCTTCCAATAATCAAGGTGAAGCACCTCCATGGCTAGAAGAATACACAACCAAGAGATGAGAAGAGGAACTTACATGAAGAGTCCTCTAATGGCAAGAGTTTGCTCAAAAGGTAGCTTGGAATGGGAGGCTCTCTCCACAAATGGTATCAAGATGAAGCTCTCATGGAGGGGAAGAAGATCAATGCCTCCATTTTGCCTTTAGCAATAGATTTGAGAGAGATTGAGAGATGGAGAAGCAAGGAGTAAGAAGGAAAACCCTAGGGCTGGGCTGGAACTTCTCTTTTTCTCAAGAAAGTTGCAAGAAGAGGAAGAGAGGGAAAATGACTCCTCCTTATATAGACAATGGCAATGGGTCCCACAACTTAAAAATCCAATTGAACCAAAACATCGTTCTACGGGCTTCGGACGGATTCGACGAAGAAGGAAGAATTGATCGTCGAAATTTCTACTTTCCAAAAAGTATATATTTTATGAGTTTCGGAGAAATTGAAATTAGTGTCCAGATTTTGTGTAAAAAGACTGTTTTACCCCTATCAATGACAAAGTAGGGTTTAGAGGTCTCGAATGGAAACGGAACAAATACGAAAGTTGTTGGGAATCATAAAATACATTAAACGGAGTAATTTACAGATTTCCAGAATTATAACTAAATCCCAAAACTAATCAAGACACACTAAAAGGAACCCCCAAAGGGCCCCACTAGATCAAAAGAGTTCCCAAAATTATTCAAAGCTATAAAAAGCTATTCTAATCCAGATTTAACGCATTTCCTCTAATCTCACTTATAGCTAAAACACGTCTTAATTAACACTAAAAGGAAACTCTCGGGGCGGGGTCTTACATCCTCCACCCCTTAGGGCATTTGGTCCACCAAATGAAATAAAATAACTAACCTCGGGTAGTAGATGCGGATACTTCTTCTGAACTTGATCCCGTAATTCCCATGTTGCCTCTTCAGGTCCGTGATTTTCCCAGAGCACTTTCACCCATTGTATAGTCCTTGTCCTCAGTTCCTGTTCTTTCGTATCGATGATCTGAATAGGCTTCTCGACATAGGTGGCATCTTCTCTGATCTCTAATGGTTCATGACGGAGTACATGTGACGGGTCGGGGACGTACTTTTTCAACATAGACACATGGAACACATTGTGTACGCCGGAAAGTTCAGGTGGTAAGGCCAATCTGTAAGCCACGTCACCAATCTTGCTCACGATATCATTGGGTCCAATGTATCTCCGAGATAATTTGCCTCTCTGTCCGAATCTCAAAGTTCCTCTAGTAGGTGACACCTTCAAGAAAACCTTATCTTCTTCCTTAAAATGTAAGTCCCTTCGATGAGAGTCTGCATAACTCTTCTGTCTACTCCGGGCTACTTTCAGACGTTCTTGGATCAACTTGACTTTGTCACTGGTTTCACTCACCATAGTCGGTCCATGAAAACTGCGAATACCTACTTCTTCCCAACAAACCGGAGTTCTACACCTCCTACCATACAATGCCTCAAAAGGCGCCATCCCAATGCTCGAATGATAACTGTTGTTGTAAGCGAATTCGCAAAGCGGTAGGGTCTCATCCCATTGAGTCTTGAAATCTAGTACACACGCTCGAAGCATATCTTCAAGGGTCTGAATTGTTCTTTCCGACTGACCATCTGTTTGTGGGTGATACGCTGTGCTGAACTGAAGCTTTGTCCCCATAGACTCATGCAAAGTCTTCCAGAATCTCGAGACGAATCTGCTATCTCTGTCCGAAGTAATGGAGACTGGCTGCCCATGACGGCTGACAATCTCGTTGACAAACAACTCCACGAGAGGTAACATATGCATTTTCTCTCCGGTCTTCATAGGAATAAAATGAGCATAGGAATAAAATGAGCTGATTTGGTGAGACGGTCCACAATGACCCATATGGAGTTGTTCCCTTTTTTGGTCCTTGGCAATCCCGAGATGAAATCCATGGTGATATGTTCCCACTTCCATTCTGGGATCTCTAATAGCTGCAATAACCCTGGAGGTCTCTGATGCTCTGCTTTCATCAACTGACACGTCATACATCGGGAAACGAAAGCTGCTATTTCCCTCTTCATGTTGTTCCACCAAAATCTGCCCTTCAAGTTCTTATACATCTTCGTGCTACCCGGATGCATAGAGTACTTCGTACTGTGCGCCTCTGTCATAATATCATTCTTCAAATCTTCAATATTGGGCACGCATAGACGATCACGATAGAATAAGACTCCATCCACAATACGAAAATTAGGACGTTCTGCTATATGCTCTGAAATCTTGGCCAACTCTGGATCTTGCAATTGGTCGTCCTTGATCTTCCGAATGAACGAGGGTTCAGACACGGACATGTTGGCTAACATCACTCCCTCACTTAGGGGCTGAAAATCTACCCCCAACTCTTCAAATTGCTGAAAGAAGCACGTAACTCTTAGGCTTGCCACACTTGCTGACTTCCTACTCAAGGCATCGGCTACTACATTTGCCTTTCCCGGGTGGTACTTGATCGGAAAGTCGTAATCTTTGATATATTCCATCCATCTTCTTTGTCTCATATTCAACTCCTTCTGAGAGAACAAATACTGTAAGCTGCGGTGATCGGAGTGGACTTCGAATTTCTCTCCGTAGAGGTAATGTCTCCACATCTTTAGTGCAAAAACGACCGCTGCTAATTCCAGATCATGCGTTGCATAGTTCTTCTCGTGGTCCTTCAACTGACGGGATCCATAAGCAACGACTTTTCTATCTTGCATCAACACACAACCGAGTCCTATATTCGACGCATCTGTAAAAATGGTGTAACCGCCGCTCCCGGATGGTAAAGTGAGGACGGGTGCTGAAGTTAATCTCTTTTTCAACTCTTGGAAGCTGGTCTCACATTGGTCTGTCCACACATAAGGTGCATTCTTCTCGGTCAACTTCGTCAATGAAGCTGCAATCGACGAAAATCCCTGCACAAATCTTCGATAGTAACCCGCCAATCCAAGAAAACTCCTGATTTCTGACGCATTCTTCGGTCTTTCCCACTTCACAACTGCATCTATCTTGGCTGAGTCCACTGATAATCCTTCTTTGGAAATGATATGACCTAAAAATGCGACTTCTTCAAGCCAAAAATCGCACTTAGTGAGCTTCGCATACAATTGATTGTCTCTTAGGAGTTGCAATGCTATCCTCAAATGCTCTTCATGTTCTTCTTTAGACTTAGAGTACACCAAAATGTCATCAATAAACACCACTGTGAATTGGTCTAAGTACTCAGCAAATATTTTGTTCATCAAAGCCATGAATACTGCTGGTGCATTCGTCAGTCCAAATGGCATCACTAGAAACTCATAGTGTCCATATCTCGTCCGGAACGCCGTCTTCGATACATCTGAATCTCTAACTCTCAGCTGATGATAACCGGATCTTAGATCGATCTTCGAAAAGTAAGCAGCACCTTGCAATTGGTCAAACAATTCATCTATCCTTGGCAATGGATACTTGTTCTTGATGGTAGCTTGGTTCAATTTCCGATAATCAATACACATTCTCATGGAACCGTCTTTCTTCTTGACGAATAAAACTGGAGCTCCCCAAGGTGAGACGCTCGGTCTAATAAAACCTTTATCCAATAATTCTTGCAACTGAATCTTCAACTCTCCTAATTCAGCTGGAGCCATTCTGTATAGTGCGATAGATATCGGAGCAGTCCCTGGTAACAATTCGATGGTGAAGTCAATCTCCCTAACAGGTGGTAAACCTGGGATTTCTTCTGGAAAAATGTCTGGGAATTCGCAAACAATTGGGATCTCCTCCACCCCTTGGGACCGTTTATCCTCCGTGATAAACGCTAAATAGCATTCACATCCACTTCTCACTAGTCTATCAGCCTTCAATGCTGAGACGAATCTTGGACAAGAATTCTTCTTCTCCCCATGGAACAAAACGCCTGCTGGGGTCTCCTCTAATTTGAACGTGAGGGTCTTATGGAAACAGTCCATCGTAGCATGGTACCCTGCTAACCAATCCATTCCTAGAATGACATCAAAATCATACATCTCCAACAAAATAAGATTCGCCGGTAACACCACATCTCCTATCTTAATAGCACATCTAGGATAATACTTCCTACACACAACTTGTTTGCCTACGGGGGTGGACACCGTCAATACATACTCAAGTTCTCTAGCAGGCATATCAATCAACTTAGAAAATTTTGGAGACAAGAAGGAGTGCGTAGAGCCAGGGTCAAACAAAACCTTAGCTTCAAATCCACAAACTAGGAGTGTACCTTCCACCATGTTATCTGCTCCCTCTGCATCAGCTTGGTTAATTGCATACACTTGTCCTCGCTGCTGAGGCCTGTTCTGAGCTTGTTGCTGCCTTCCTTGCTGTGCATTCCTATGCTGCTGAGGGGGACGCTGATTCTGATTCTGTCCTTGCTGACGAGCTTGACGCTGCTGTGGAGGTCTATATTGTTGCTGTGGAGCCTGCTGCTGGAGTGGCCTGGGCTGGTTCTGTACGGCTAGTGCATTCGGAGGTGGTGCCTGGCGCTGTGTTCCTTGTTGTTGCTGGTTCTGTCTGTTGTTACCTTGCCCAGCCTGTCTTGGGCAGTCCTTGAGCTGGTGTGCCATGGATCCACATCTGAAACATGCTCCCGTAATCGTACGGCATTGAGCACTCTCGTGGTTCTTACCACAGTGAACGCAAACTAGAGCATTCTGCACGTTTTGTTCATGCCTCGGTCGTTTGTTCTGATGGTTCCTTGGTTGGTGATTCTGTTGGTGAGCTGGTGCCTTTCCTTGGATCTTGAGGATCTTGTTGTTCAGGTTCTCGAATTTATAGGCCCTTCTCACAGCCTCTTCAAAATTGATAGGTGGTACAACACCCATGGCATCCCTCTCAATGATCGGGTTAAGTCCTTCAAGGAACTTCGCTATCTTTTTCTCCACAGTGTCAATTAACTCGGGGGCATATCGAGACAGTCTTTCGAACTTTGTGAGGTACTCTTGAACGGTCGTGTTACCTTGTACGAGCTGCTGGAATTCAATGGCCTTTTGCCTCTTCACATGTGTCGGTACATACTTGTCACCGAATTGTCTCTTGAAACTTGTCCAAGCCTCTGCGTCTGCTATGGTCCTATACTCAGCCTTGATTGTTTTCCACTATATATCTGCCAGGCCGGTGAACATGGAAGCGGTGAGTTGCACTTGCTGTCTACCGGTACATCTAAATATCTTGAAGATGTTCTCTATATGCTCCAACCAGTCGTCTGCAGCTAATGGGTCCTCATGTCCAGTGAACTCCTTGGGACCCCTCTTCCTAAACTTTTCATACAACGCATTGGGATCATGTTCCCTATTGTTAATGACAATTTGAGTGCCTAGAGGTTGCGCTGGTGCCGGTTCAGGTCTCCTTTCTAACGCTTCTAACAACTGCCTTTGCATCGTAGCCATCTCCCTAGCATGCTCTTCATCCTTCCTGGCCATTTGCTCTTGCAATCTTGCCTGATTTTCATTGGCTTGACGTTGCTGGTCAAGCATGGCTTGCATCATCTGTTGAAATTGATTCTGCATGTTTGGATCTGGAGTACCGTTTCCTAGTGGCCCGGTGTGTTCACTATTGCTTGCGGTGGGATTGTCGGTTACGGGTCTTTTTCGAGGTGGCATATCACTGTAAAACAAATTGTTAGCACATAAAGTCATATAAGGGTTACACATTGCTCACACGAGTCTAACTAACGAAAAGTCTAACGGATCCTCGCCACGTCCTTAGGATTTCTAGTTTCTTTTAATTGCCTGAAACACGTCTCGCTCTGATACCAGTCTGTCGCGACCCCGAACCGAGACCCGGGACCGCGACGGTGTGGTGTGGATAATGAACTACCCTTAATAATGATTATACATTTCCTTAATTTCCCACAGGTTTCCGCGGTGAGGATTCCACATACACTCATAGAAAATTTATATTGGTACGGAAGCGTGTAGCAAATCAAACTCTTAATCCATTCTCATCAAATAGGACTGATGATACACAATTATGACATGATGTCAGAGTGAGCAATGATCTCATTAGCATTCCCAAAATATGATGTTAAAGTTTAAACAAAAGATTAAGTTAAATTAACATTCCCCAAAAATAATGGCCAACAAAGGCCAGTACAACCAAAAGTATAAATCAAGAATCAGTCATGATCTCCCCAAAATGTTCGCAGCTCAAAGCTAAATCGAATGTCTACATGACATCGTCAGCTTGCCACTCCACTAAACGTTGCGGTTCATCAACCCACCCCTCTGGCTCCTCCTCAAAGGCAATAACGGGAGCTGGACCTGAGTACCACAAAAATGGGTCAGACACGACGGTCTGGCAGGTGGGTGAATAGATAATACCAAGAAAGAAATCAAAGCATATCATAGACATAACGAAAACTATCATAAAACAGGATGTATAGTTCATTTAAAGTTCATATGCAATATAAATCATGGGGGGGGGGGGGGTATTCAAGGTACAGGAACTGACTAGGTGGCAACCACACTAAAGCTAAATCCTCTCTATCACTAAGGTGATGAGAGCACATTCAGTGCGTTGGGCTCGAGCACATGAAGTGACGAGAACCAACATTATATACATATACATATACATATAGCTAGGCAAGACCACGGCCGCGGAACCGGGTAACGGGACAGGACAGGATCCAAGTTGCAACTGGCGGGAGCACAAGGGGGAGGCCCAAGTCAGTTGATCAGACTGACAAGGACGTCCAAGCTTAGTGGTGCCGACTCATAGGTTACATGAGAAATCAAAACGTATACCAAACATATCAGTATAAAACATTCGGGTAAGCGGGGCATGGTGCTCGTAGGCACACATTTCATGTCATTATCAGTTCATGCATAGACGGGGCTGGCAGGGCATATCAGGTGTATAAATCAGAATTCGAGATAAAACTGGTAGGCTCGAGTAATTATACATATAATATGAGTAAAACAATGCAATAATTCTTTATATCATTAGGGACTATTTATATTGGGACATCCATATTCAACGACCTGTATAAGGATCTTGTATGTCTATAATACCCTTAGTATGGTACTCAAATGATAGAGGACATACTAAGTTTCCTTATGCACGTTGATGAATCTAAAAGTCCCAATACCTTTTTCCGAAATGGTGTTTCTTTCTATGTCAATCTCCTTATGTCATCCCCTGGGTCTTTCCAAGGTGGTAGGGCATCAGAACAACCCATCCAAACCTTTAAATACCATATCCGAAACCAATAGGAAAAGACTCAGGAATTCTGGGTGAAACTCGGTCACCTGTCGGTCAGCTGGCGGTTAGCCGCCGAGGTGATCGGCGGTTAGCCGCTGGCTGACCGCGGGGCTGACCGCGGTTCCCCTGCTAAAATATAGCATTCTGTGTTTCTAACCGCGCATCTCGGCTACCTAGCGGTCACAGGGTTTTTGGATTGGCGGTTAGGCGCGAGCTGACCGCGCGGCTGACCGCGGTTCGCCTGTCAAAATACAGCATTCTGTGTTTCTAACCGCATCTGGGTCGGCTAGCCGCCGGTCACCTGTCGGCTAGCCGCCAAGGTGACCGCCCGCTGACCGCCCAGCTGCGGGATCTACACATCAGGTGCAGATTTCAACCCTTTCCTTCCCAAACCATTTCACCTCCATTCCAACCATTTCCTAACGTGG
The DNA here is from genome assembly GCA_029852735.1 of Persea americana. Taxonomy (NCBI): domain Eukaryota; kingdom Viridiplantae; phylum Streptophyta; class Magnoliopsida; order Laurales; family Lauraceae; genus Persea; species Persea americana. Next base: position 40,991,934 of record CM056809.1, on the reverse strand, counting down.
AATGGGTCTATTCCCTTCCATTTAACATTTAATTCTTTCCACCAACCACCATTCCATCAATGTATTTAATTCTCCTACCAATACAAATCTCATTCAATGCAAGTACAAATATCATTTAAGAAGTTTATAATGACCAAAATAAACTTTGATGATGAATGCATGTATTCTCATAAGACTAACTAAGAGGAAAACCATGTCAATAAGTACATTTTCAAAAGCATTATGAAACATAATGAACCAAATGAAATAGGGATAATAGAAATCCACATTTTCAACAAAATAAGAACTTATCCAAATCGAATCCATTCATCCACTTGCCTTGGTCTCCAAGTATGCTAGTCAAGCTCTAATCCTTCTATCAAGCTCAAAATCTACAATCTACACAAAATTCCCCAAAATACATTCATTACAACCCTAGAATGTCAAAATCAAGAAATAGATGGAGATAGCTTCCAATAATCAAGGTGAAGCACCTCCATGGCTAGAAGAATACACAACCAAGAGATGAGAAGAGGAACTTACATGAAGAGTCCTCTAATGGCAAGAGTTTGCTCAAAAGGTAGCTTGGAATGGGAGGCTCTCTCCACAAATGGTATCAAGATGAAGCTCTCATGGAGGGGAAGAAGATCAATGCCTCCATTTTGCCTTTAGCAATAGATTTGAGAGAGATTGAGAGATGGAGAAGCAAGGAGTAAGAAGGAAAACCCTAGGGCTGGGCTGGAACTTCTCTTTTTCTCAAGAAAGTTGCAAGAAGAGGAAGAGAGGGAAAATGACTCCTCCTTATATAGACAATGGCAATGGGTCCCACAACTTAAAAATCCAATTGAACCAAAACATCGTTCTACGGGCTTCGGACGGATTCGACGAAGAAGGAAGAATTGATCGTCGAAATTTCTACTTTCCAAAAAGTATATATTTTATGAGTTTCGGAGAAATTGAAATTAGTGTCCAGATTTTGTGTAAAAAGACTGTTTTACCCCTATCAATGACAAAGTAGGGTTTAGAGGTCTCGAATGGAAACGGAACAAATACGAAAGTTGTTGGGAATCATAAAATACATTAAACGGAGTAATTTACAGATTTCCAGAATTATAACTAAATCCCAAAACTAATCAAGACACACTAAAAGGAACCCCCAAAGGGCCCCACTAGATCAAAAGAGTTCCCAAAATTATTCAAAGCTATAAAAAGCTATTCTAATCCAGATTTAACGCATTTCCTCTAATCTCACTTATAGCTAAAACACGTCTTAATTAACACTAAAAGGAAACTCTCGGGGCGGGGTCTTACATCCTCCACCCCTTAGGGCATTTGGTCCACCAAATGAAATAAAATAACTAACCTCGGGTAGTAGATGCGGATACTTCTTCTGAACTTGATCCCGTAATTCCCATGTTGCCTCTTCAGGTCCGTGATTTTCCCAGAGCACTTTCACCCATTGTATAGTCCTTGTCCTCAGTTCCTGTTCTTTCGTATCGATGATCTGAATAGGCTTCTCGACATAGGTGGCATCTTCTCTGATCTCTAATGGTTCATGACGGAGTACATGTGACGGGTCGGGGACGTACTTTTTCAACATAGACACATGGAACACATTGTGTACGCCGGAAAGTTCAGGTGGTAAGGCCAATCTGTAAGCCACGTCACCAATCTTGCTCACGATATCATTGGGTCCAATGTATCTCCGAGATAATTTGCCTCTCTGTCCGAATCTCAAAGTTCCTCTAGTAGGTGACACCTTCAAGAAAACCTTATCTTCTTCCTTAAAATGTAAGTCCCTTCGATGAGAGTCTGCATAACTCTTCTGTCTACTCCGGGCTACTTTCAGACGTTCTTGGATCAACTTGACTTTGTCACTGGTTTCACTCACCATAGTCGGTCCATGAAAACTGCGAATACCTACTTCTTCCCAACAAACCGGAGTTCTACACCTCCTACCATACAATGCCTCAAAAGGCGCCATCCCAATGCTCGAATGATAACTGTTGTTGTAAGCGAATTCGCAAAGCGGTAGGGTCTCATCCCATTGAGTCTTGAAATCTAGTACACACGCTCGAAGCATATCTTCAAGGGTCTGAATTGTTCTTTCCGACTGACCATCTGTTTGTGGGTGATACGCTGTGCTGAACTGAAGCTTTGTCCCCATAGACTCATGCAAAGTCTTCCAGAATCTCGAGACGAATCTGCTATCTCTGTCCGAAGTAATGGAGACTGGCTGCCCATGACGGCTGACAATCTCGTTGACAAACAACTCCACGAGAGGTAACATATGCATTTTCTCTCCGGTCTTCATAGGAATAAAATGAGCATAGGAATAAAATGAGCTGATTTGGTGAGACGGTCCACAATGACCCATATGGAGTTGTTCCCTTTTTTGGTCCTTGGCAATCCCGAGATGAAATCCATGGTGATATGTTCCCACTTCCATTCTGGGATCTCTAATAGCTGCAATAACCCTGGAGGTCTCTGATGCTCTGCTTTCATCAACTGACACGTCATACATCGGGAAACGAAAGCTGCTATTTCCCTCTTCATGTTGTTCCACCAAAATCTGCCCTTCAAGTTCTTATACATCTTCGTGCTACCCGGATGCATAGAGTACTTCGTACTGTGCGCCTCTGTCATAATATCATTCTTCAAATCTTCAATATTGGGCACGCATAGACGATCACGATAGAATAAGACTCCATCCACAATACGAAAATTAGGACGTTCTGCTATATGCTCTGAAATCTTGGCCAACTCTGGATCTTGCAATTGGTCGTCCTTGATCTTCCGAATGAACGAGGGTTCAGACACGGACATGTTGGCTAACATCACTCCCTCACTTAGGGGCTGAAAATCTACCCCCAACTCTTCAAATTGCTGAAAGAAGCACGTAACTCTTAGGCTTGCCACACTTGCTGACTTCCTACTCAAGGCATCGGCTACTACATTTGCCTTTCCCGGGTGGTACTTGATCGGAAAGTCGTAATCTTTGATATATTCCATCCATCTTCTTTGTCTCATATTCAACTCCTTCTGAGAGAACAAATACTGTAAGCTGCGGTGATCGGAGTGGACTTCGAATTTCTCTCCGTAGAGGTAATGTCTCCACATCTTTAGTGCAAAAACGACCGCTGCTAATTCCAGATCATGCGTTGCATAGTTCTTCTCGTGGTCCTTCAACTGACGGGATCCATAAGCAACGACTTTTCTATCTTGCATCAACACACAACCGAGTCCTATATTCGACGCATCTGTAAAAATGGTGTAACCGCCGCTCCCGGATGGTAAAGTGAGGACGGGTGCTGAAGTTAATCTCTTTTTCAACTCTTGGAAGCTGGTCTCACATTGGTCTGTCCACACATAAGGTGCATTCTTCTCGGTCAACTTCGTCAATGAAGCTGCAATCGACGAAAATCCCTGCACAAATCTTCGATAGTAACCCGCCAATCCAAGAAAACTCCTGATTTCTGACGCATTCTTCGGTCTTTCCCACTTCACAACTGCATCTATCTTGGCTGAGTCCACTGATAATCCTTCTTTGGAAATGATATGACCTAAAAATGCGACTTCTTCAAGCCAAAAATCGCACTTAGTGAGCTTCGCATACAATTGATTGTCTCTTAGGAGTTGCAATGCTATCCTCAAATGCTCTTCATGTTCTTCTTTAGACTTAGAGTACACCAAAATGTCATCAATAAACACCACTGTGAATTGGTCTAAGTACTCAGCAAATATTTTGTTCATCAAAGCCATGAATACTGCTGGTGCATTCGTCAGTCCAAATGGCATCACTAGAAACTCATAGTGTCCATATCTCGTCCGGAACGCCGTCTTCGATACATCTGAATCTCTAACTCTCAGCTGATGATAACCGGATCTTAGATCGATCTTCGAAAAGTAAGCAGCACCTTGCAATTGGTCAAACAATTCATCTATCCTTGGCAATGGATACTTGTTCTTGATGGTAGCTTGGTTCAATTTCCGATAATCAATACACATTCTCATGGAACCGTCTTTCTTCTTGACGAATAAAACTGGAGCTCCCCAAGGTGAGACGCTCGGTCTAATAAAACCTTTATCCAACAATTCTTGCAACTGAATCTTCAACTCTCCTAATTCAGCTGGAGCCATTCTGTATAGTGCGATAGATATCGGAGCAGTCCCTGGTAACAATTCGATGGTGAAGTCAATCTCCCTAACAGGTGGTAAACCTGGGATTTCTTCTGGAAAAATGTCTGGGAATTCGCAAACAATTGGGATCTCCTCCACCCCTTGGGACCGTTTATCCTCCGTGATAAACGCTAAATAGCATTCACATCCACTTCTCACTAGTCTATCAGCCTTCAATGCTGAGACGAATCTTGGACAAGAATTCTTCTTCTCCCCATGGAACAAAACGCCTGCTGGGGTCTCCTCTAATTTGAACGTGAGGGTCTTATGGAAACAGTCCATCGTAGCATGGTACCCTGCTAACCAATCCATTCCTAGAATGACATCAAAATCATACATCTCCAACAAAATAAGATTCGCCGGTAACACCACATCTCCTATCTTAATAGCACATCTAGGATAATACTTCCTACACACAACTTGTTTGCCTACGGGGGTGGACACCGTCAATACATACTCAAGTTCTCTAGCAGGCATATCAATCAACTTAGAAAATTTTGGAGACAAGAAGGAGTGCGTAGAGCCAGGGTCAAACAAAACCTTAGCTTCAAATCCACAAACTAGGAGTGTACCTTCCACCATGTTATCTGCTCCCTCTGCATCAGCTTGGTTAATTGCATACACTTGTCCTCGCTGCTGAGGCCTGTTCTGAGCTTGTTGCTGCCTTCCTTGCTGTGCATTCCTATGCTGCTGAGGGGGACGCTGATTCTGATTCTGTCCTTGCTGACGAGCTTGACGCTGCTGTGGAGGTCTATATTGTTGCTGTGGAGCCTGCTGCTGGAGTGGCCTGGGCTGGTTCTGTACGGCTAGTGCATTCGGAGGTGGTGCCTGGCGCTGTGTTCCTTGTTGTTGCTGGTTCTGTCTGTTGTTACCTTGCCCAGCCTGTCTTGGGCAGTCCTTGAGCTGGTGTGCCATGGATCCACATCTGAAACATGCTCCCGTAATCGTACGGCATTGAGCACTCTCGTGGTTCTTACCACAGTGAACGCAAACTAGAGCATTCTGCACGTTTTGTTCATGCCTCGGTCGTTTGTTCTGATGGTTCCTTGGTTGGTGATTCTGTTGGTGAGCTGGTGCCTTTCCTTGGATCTTGAGGATCTTGTTGTTCAGGTTCTCGAATTTATAGGCCCTTCTCACAGCCTCTTCAAAATTGATAGGTGGTACAACACCCATGGCATCCCTCTCAATGATCGGGTTAAGTCCTTCAAGGAACTTCGCTATCTTTTTCTCCACAGTGTCAATTAACTCGGGGGCATATCGAGACAGTCTTTCGAACTTTGTGAGGTACTCTTGAACGGTCGTGTTACCTTGTACGAGCTGCTGGAATTCAATGGCCTTTTGCCTCTTCACATGTGTCGGTACATACTTGTCACCGAATTGTCTCTTGAAACTTGTCCAAGCCTCTGCGTCTGCTATGGTCCTATACTCAGCCTTGATTGTTTTCCACTATATATCTGCCAGGCCGGTGAACATGGAAGCGGTGAGTTGCACTTGCTGTCTACCGGTACATCTAAATATCTTGAAGATGTTCTCTATATGCTCCAACCAGTCGTCTGCAGCTAATGGGTCCTCATGTCCAGTGAACTCCTTGGGACCCCTCTTCCTAAACTTTTCATACAACGCATTGGGATCATGTTCCCTATTGTTAATGACAATTTGAGTGCCTAGAGGTTGCGCTGGTGCCGGTTCAGGTCTCCTTTCTAACGCTTCTAACAACTGCCTTTGCATCGTAGCCATCTCCCTAGCATGCTCTTCATCCTTCCTGGCCATTTGCTCTTGCAATCTTGCCTGATTTTCATTGGCTTGACGTTGCTGGTCAAGCATGGCTTGCATCATCTGTTGAAATTGATTCTGCATGTTTGGATCTGGAGTACCGTTTCCTAGTGGCCCGGTGTGTTCACTATTGCTTGCGGTGGGATTGTCGGTTACGGGTCTTTTTCGAGGTGGCATATCACTGTAAAACAAATTGTTAGCACATAAAGTCATATAAGGGTTACACATTGCTCACACGAGTCTAACTAACGAAAAGTCTAACGGATCCTCGCCACGTCCTTAGGATTTCTAGTTTCTTTTAATTGCCTGAAACACGTCTCGCTCTGATACCAGTCTATCGCGACCCCGAACCGAGACCCGGGACCGCGACGGTGTGGTGTGGATAATGAACTACCCTTAATAATGATTATACATTTCCTTAATTTCCCACAGGTTTCCACGGTGAGGATTCCACATACACTCATAGAAAATTTATATTGGTACGGAAGCGTGTAGCAAATCAAACTCTTAATCCATTCTCATCAAATAGGACTGATGATACACAATTATGACATGATGTCAGAGTGAGCAATGATCTCATTAGCATTCCCAAAATATGATGTTAAAGTTTAAACAAAAGATTAAGTTAAATTAACATTCCCCAAAAATAATGGCCAACAAAGGCCAGTACAACCAAAAGTATAAATCAAGAATCAGTCATGATCTCCCCAAAATGTTCGCAGCTCAAAGCTAAATCGAATGTCTACATGACATCGTCAGCTTGCCACTCCACTAAACGTTGCGGTTCATCAACCCACCCCTCTGGCTCCTCCTCAAAGGCAATAACGGGAGCTGGACCTGAGTACCACAAAAATGGGTCAGACACGACGGTCTGGCAGGTGGGTGAATAGATAATACCAAGAAAGAAATCAAAGCATATCATAGACATAACGAAAACTATCATAAAACAGGATGTATAGTTCATTTAAAGTTCATATGCAATATAAATCATGGGGGGGGGGGGGGGTATTCAAGGTACAGGAACTGACTAGGTGGCAACCACACTAAAGCTAAATCCTCTCTATCACTAAGGTGATGAGAGCACATTCAGTGCGTTGGGCTCGAGCACATGAAGTGACGAGAACCAACATTATATACATATACATATACATATAGCTAGGCAAGACCACGGCCGCGGAACCGGGTAACGGGACAGGACAGGATCCAAGTTGCAACTGGCGGGAGCACAAGGGGGAGGCCCAAGTCAGTTGATCAGACTGACAAGGACGTCCAAGCTTAGTGGTGCCGACTCATAGGTTACATGAGAAATCAAAACGTATACCAAACATATCAGTATAAAACATTCGGGTAAGCGGGGCATGGTGCTCGTAGGCACACATTTCATGTCATTATCAGTTCATGCATAGACGGGGCTGGCAGGGCATATCAGGTGTATAAATCAGAATTCGAGATAAAACTGGTAGGCTCGAGTAATTATACATATAATATGAGTAAAACAATGCAATAATTCTTTATATCATTAGGGACTATTTATATTGGGACATCCATATTCAACGACCTGTATAAGGATCTTGTATGTCTATAATACCCTTAGTATGGTACTCAAATGATAGAGGACATACTAAGTTTCCTTATGCACGTTGATGAATCTAAAAGTCCCAATACCTTTTTCCGAAATGGTGTTTCTTTCTATGTCAATCTCCTTATGTCATCCCCTGGGTCTTTCCAAGGTGGTAGGGCATCAGAACAACCCATCCAAACCTTTAAATACCATATCCGAAACCAATAGGAAAAGACTCAGGAATTCTGGGTGAAACTCGGTCACCTGTCGGTCAGCTGGCGGTTAGCCGCCGAGGTGATCGGCGGTTAGCCGCTGGCTGACCGCGGGGCTGACCGCGGTTCCCCTGCTAAAATATAGCATTCTGTGTTTCTAACCGCGCATCTCGGCTACCTAGCGGTCACAGGGTTTTTGGATTGGCGGTTAGGCGCGAGCTGACCGCGCGGCTGACCGCGGTTCGCCTGTCAAAATACAGCATTCTGTGTTTCTAACCGCATCTGGGTCGGCTAGCCGCCGGTCACCTGTCGGCTAGCCGCCAAGGTGACCGCCCGCTGACCGCCCAGCTGCGGGATCTACACATCAGGTGCAGATTTCAACCCTTTCCTTCCCAAACCATTTCACCTCCATTCCAACCATTTCCTAACGTGGAATGGGTCTATTCCCTTCCATTTAACATTTAATTCTTTCCACCAACCACCATTCCATCAATGTATTTAATTCTCCTACCAATACAAATCTCATTCAATGCAAGTACAAATATCATTTAAGAAGTTTATAATGACCAAAATAAACTTTGATGATGAATGCATGTATTCTCATAAGACTAACTAAGAGGAAAACCATGTCAATAAGTACATTTTCAAAAGCATTATGAAACATAATGAACCAAATGAAATAGGGATAATAGAAATCCACATTTTCAACAAAATAAGAACTTATCCAAATCGAATCCATTCATCCACTTGCCTTGGTCTCCAAGTATGCTAGTCAAGCTCTAATCCTTCTATCAAGCTCAAAATCTACAATCTACACAAAATTCCCCAAAATACATTCATTACAACCCTAGAATGTCAAAATCAAGAAATAGATGGAGATAGCTTCCAATAATCAAGGTGAAGCACCTCCATGGCTAGAAGAATACACAACCAAGAGATGAGAAGAGGAACTTACATGAAGAGTCCTCTAATGGCAAGAGTTTGCTCAAAAGGTAGCTTGGAATGGGAGGCTCTCTCCACAAATGGTATCAAGATGAAGCTCTCATGGAGGGGAAGAAGATCAATGCCTCCATTTTGCCTTTAGCAATAGATTTGAGAGAGATTGAGAGATGGAGAAGCAAGGAGTAAGAAGGAAAACCCTAGGGCTGGGCTGGAACTTCTCTTTTTCTCAAGAAAGTTGCAAGAAGAGGAAGAGAGGGAAAATGACTCCTCCTTATATAGACAATGGCAATGGGTCCCACAACTTAAAAATCCAATTGAACCAAAACATCGTTCTACGGGCTTCGGACGGATTCGACGAAGAAGGAAGAATTGATCGTCGAAATTTCTACTTTCCAAAAAGTATATATTTTACGAGTTTCGGAGACATTGAAATTAGTGTCCAGATTTTGTGTAAAAAGACTGTTTTACCCCTATCAATGACAAAGTAGGGTTTAGAGGTCTCGAATGGAAACGGAACAAATACGAAAGTTGTTGGGAATCATAAAATACATTAAACGGAGTAATTTACAGATTTCCAGAATTATAACTAAATCCCAAAACTAATCAAGACACACTAAAAGGAACCCCCAAAGGGCCCCACTAGATCAAAAGAGTTCCCAAAATTATTCAAAGCTATAAAAAGCTATTCTAATCCAGATTTAACGCATTTCCTCTAATCTCACTTATAGCTAAAACACGTCTTAATTAACACTAAAAGGAAACTCTCGGGGCGGGGTCTTACAGAAACTCACCAGCGATCAAGGCTCCCTACGTCGAGTGAAGAATTCCAAAACAAGATGGCTTGTCATTGCCCTGCCCAACTCAACATGAAATTATCTGCTTTGGACCACGTGCACGCACGAGGACTTCCCAAGAGGTCACCCATCCTAGTTCTGCTCCCACCTGAGCATGGTTAACTCTAGAGTTTTGATGGTTTTCGGGATCGTATGATTTTAAAACATGTCATGTTGAGTTAAGACGGAGTTTGACTTATAAGCCCAGGGTCAGGAATTGGGTAATTCCGATGTGAGACTAGCAGAGACTCTCCAATTGAAAAATGTGGTTGACATGCTACGCCTCATGGTTTAGGGTGTCGTTCAGACCGAGCTCTCATACTCCTCCCCATTGGGAATAAAGTCGTCCTCGGCTCTAATTCCAACTATCACAGCCCCGCCCAACTCATCATGAAATTTTCCACTTTTCACCACATAAGCAGGCGAGGACTTCTTAGGGGGTCACCCATCCTAGTACTGCTCCCGCCCAAGCATGCTTAACTCTAGAGTTCTGATGGTTTTCGGACCTGCAGGTTTTAAAAATCATCATGTTAAGTTAAGTTAGAGTTTGACTTATAAACTTAGGGTCAGGGTGTGGATATTTTCTATGCAAGAGTAGTGGAGACTCTACGTTTGAAGCTTGTGGTTGACACTCTATACCCTGTGGTTAAGGGTGCCGCTTGGACCGAGTTCTCACACGGCTTGCGACCCTTCAATTTCTAATATATTTTTTTGTGACTACTTAATGCTCTTAATGGTCATTATCTTGCAACGGCCCTGTTTCACTCAAAGAAAGAAATGAAAAAAAGAAATCTGTCAAAGACGATTTTATTCCTTCTTGATTACTACAGAAATATGTGAAGATGACTTGCACATGTTTTTGGTTGTGCGGGAAGAATCATCTTCAATTTTGTTTACATAGGTTCTCTTTCCTTCACTTTCTGAGTGTATGTTGTTTACAAATTTTCATACAACCCCCTCGCCAGGCTTAGGAGATCAAATATAAGGTTATTTTAGACTGAAAGAAGAGATGGAGAGACTGCTACATTCGGGAGTTTGCCAGAGATGAAATTAGAGAAGTTTTCAACATAGTTGCTTTCGCCAATCTTTGAAACTTAACATCATTTTTTAGAAAGAAGGATTAGAAAAGAAGCCTGCTTCAAAATAGTAGAGGCAATCTTTGTCCTACTTCCATGGTTTGAGGAACAGAGACTAACTTTCAGAAGCTACCACCCAAATTCAGAGAAAAGTACTCGTTGCTGCTTGACTCTCACCTTGAGAATGGAAGAGAGAAAGTCTTGAAAAAATGGCAGAGTCTCTAGCCCTTTTTGCGCTGGATCCCAGATGATTTGCCGCCCTTCCAAATCTTCATTTTATAACCTCTTAAGAGCCATAACTGTCAGAAATCATGGAGAAGTGGAGGTGGTTTTGAGAAGTGTCATTAATGGGAATTGTAACTGATCCCCTTTTACAAGTCCCGTGGCTATCAGAAAACATAATTGGCCAGAGATCGTGGACGACAGGAAATAAGAAGCTCAGCGGCCAATATGTGAGACTTTATAGCGTACAGCAATCATTATCTGTGCGAAGATTAGCGGTTGCATTGTTGCGATGAGTGGCCAGTATCTTGAAGGTTGAAGCTACCAGTGAACCTTGTAAACAATGGCCACAGAGATGCTGTTACTTTGGCCGGTCAAGTCCAACAGTCAGAAAATGTAATTTTTTTAGGAAATGAGTATTTTGCCCTTGGAAATTATGATACATTGACAATGAATTTTTTTTTTGTATGTCAACAAATGGCCCCCCTCGAGGTACAATGATTGAAATATATTATGGTAATCATTGTGCCTCGAGAATTCCATAAATCCGGACTTTTCATGGAAAGATGCAGAAAACTTGATTTAAGAGCTGCTCATGCCCTACTTTTCGCATATATCAAGCTTTTGCATCTCTATGGGGATTATGGGAAAAAGTCCAATGAAGAATCCCAGAGGTGCAGACCAACTTTCTGAAGAATTTTCTCTTTGGTGAAAAAGTAATGATTTTGTCAGCAACAAATCCGAATTTTAGCGAGCGAAGAAAAGAAATGGATGAAAAGGATTAAGATTTGTGGCATTGATTTTGTTTTTGGATGAAATTGGGTGGTTCGGTAGGCAAATTGACTCCAAATTGGGCAAATAACCAGTCTATTCGAAGATATTTTCAAATGGACCGTTATAATGATGTCACTTTTGAATTTTAGTGGCTCCATGGATTTTGAAAAGCAGTTGGAAGTCCAAATGGCGCTTCCTCAAACCGTACGTTGACTGGCCAGTTCTTGGTTCCTCATGCGTTGGACTTTGGCTACTGAGGTGGTTTCAGGATGACCGTTGGGCACTTATTCGTCTTCAAATTGGCCGCTGAACATTTAACTCTGCAGCCGGTGCCTTCGCGGAATTCAAGGCGTCAGATAGTTCGTAAAAGGCGATCGTTTCCTTTTCTTCTTCACCTTTCCTTTTGATTTCCAGAGCTTCCAGGTTTTTCCCAAATCTTTCGCATCCAAGAACTACAGTCTCTCTGTCTTTTTCAAGCTTCCTTTTTCGTCCTTCTCCTTCGTTTTTTTATACAATGGCTTGTAAATGCAAGTTTGTGCTTCTGCTTTTTTTCTTGTTTATTTCATTCTCTTCACCATGTCTACATGCTTTCTTTTCGATGTCTACCGAGGTGACCTTGGTCTTGGCTAAAGATCATTTGAAAGAGTTTCTTTCAAGAAAAGATTCTTTTATTAAGACTTAAGGATGAAATCCAGCTCTCGATTTCTACTAAAGAAGGGAGGAAAACAAGAAATTTAAGGCAATCTTCTTATTCTCCTGTGCGTGAGGTTTTGTGGTTAATATATGGAAATCAAACGGACTTCAGTTGTCCTCTTCTCTTTCTTTTTTTTTAATGGGGATAAATTTTTTAGGGTTTCCTTTCTCTTTTTCTTACTACTTTACTGTGTCTGGAATTCCGAACTTGACATGTAGAAAAAATTGCCAGATTTCGGTTTTCTTCGCCTTCTATTGGATAGAAGAGTAGAATTTCAGATTTTCCCCTTTCAATTTTCATGGAGTATAGCAGTGACTGTTAGGGTTTGCACTTTCAATCTCCATAAAGCATAGCCGCAATGGATGAATTCCTTCCAACAGCTAATAATTGCTTCCCCTTTTAAGTGGTGGCCGCTGACTGCTAAGTGATTGACACTTATATGTGCAACGCTTAACTGCAAGACTATGGTGTCGTCAAGTAGTAAAGGACTAATGAGTTCGGATTATCGATCCCACGGAGAGAGGATGGAATAAGCAATGAATCTAATTAAAGTAGAATTGAACTAACATTTAACTAATATTGACAATTGAAGTGACTACTAAACTATGTGTGGAAAATAGAATTAAACTAATTGGCAATGGACCCAGCTTTTTCCACTACCTCCGCCCGGGCCTGCCGGGGGCTAACAGAGGGAGAAAAGCGAACATCAACGTTTTTTTATATGAGTATGCCAGATTTTCTATTCTACCTGGAATTTGAAGTGGTGATCCAGAGATTCACCTTCACAAGTAGAAAAGGAAATCAACTTTTTCCTAACTTTCCATTGCACATATACTTTTAAGAAAAGAGACAAGATTTTTGGATGATGAAAAAGGCGATTTTTTCTTTGTTTGCTGTGAAATGAGGTTTTGTACCGTAGAAGGCGATTTTGCCGTGAAAGGCGATTTACAAATCTCATCAATAATGAAAGACAAGAATTGTTATTTTTTTCTCTTTAGAAAATACAAAATACAATAGAAAGGTAAAAAAATGAATCAAACTTCTCAAGAGATTGTGAGGACTTGTTCAAATCGATGGTCGCAAGTCATGTATGGACTTCACCATCATCCATCAGATGAGAACATATGATGCTTTGATTCTTCTGGCTTGGCTTAGAAATCAAATTTTTAGAGGATAAAGACCATAAGGAGGTCTTATGTCCAATAAAAAACCGAGTAGAAGGGCTGAAAAGCCGCGTCTAGGCCATGTTAGGTAGAAGGAGAGGAGACCTTGGGGGGTGGCCCCCAAGGGACTTCGATCACCTTGCGGTGTTTCTTGCAGCAGAGTTTCTTCAAAGTAACAGAGTTTCTTTGCGTAGAGATTTCTCCAGGAATTTTTGGGATATTTCTTGGACTTTTCTGGACCGTTTCCTCTTGGAATGACCCCCCTTTTATAGGCTTTTGGTAGCCATTAGGTGGGTTTATGAGCATTGATGACATTGATGCTCCATGATGAGAGGGGCTACAAGTTTTTATTTCTTGATTTTGTAACTCCTTTTTCCTTGAATATGATTGGCTGATGGAGAATTATGGGCATTTAATCGCCTTTAATCTCCATGATGAGGGGAGTTTCATGATTTATTGTCATGATTACTTGGACTTGTAATCCTTTTTCCTTGAATCTGATTAGCCCGTCCAAAATAATGAGTTAATGACTACATCAACTTGTCATAAAACGGGTCATTTAACTTCATTAATTGGTTGCCCGGGCGCTCGAAGAGTCGCGGGCCGTACCGCATCTTTTGGAATTCTTCTTGCGATGATCACCGATGGATTCACATGTTGTTTGATGTTGGATGCCGATGCAACTGTAGACATTGATTAATACTAGTGGGCCAGTAACATCCGTCCTGTCAATTTCTCGATCGGTCGAGTAGAAAGTGTACTTTCTTGATTGGCCGGTTAGCGATTTTGATGCGTGCGATGATGATGACATTCTCTTGATGGTAGATCCGAGATGTTGGTGAAGAACAGCTGACCAAAATTCATATTTTCAGAAAGCCACAGGAGCCGGAATTCTCGAAATGCGAACAGGGTCGAAAAATGGCCCTTTCTGCGGAAATCTGGCAACCTGGATTTCCAGCGTCGCTGGTGAACATGCACCCATGGGCGCCGGCGACCATGGGCCAAGGTCGCGGGCACCGGCGACCATAGGGATTTTTTTCCCTTTTGGTCGCCGGTTTTCGGCCATTTTCTGGGCTTTTTCGATTCTTTTTTCTCTTGTATTTTTCTTGAAAATTTTCCTCATTTATTGGCTTGATTCTCCTGAAGAAAACCTAACGAGCGGCCGTGCAAACTAGAGCACAAGGTTTCTTATCTTCTGGAAAAGCCAAAGACTTTGTTGCCGATTTTCTGTCAGAAGCCAAAACTAGGTCAAACGATGTCGGAATCACCTGAAATTTTAGGTGAAGCCTCCTGAGCAGTAGATAGGACCAACCATGGGATTTTGTTTGAGTTTTAAATCCGTTCGGGGTCCCATCACTGCTAGACTTGATTTCACCTCGAGGAAGATGTTGAGCATTTATATACGATCAACCGTTGTTTGATTAACCTGAAATTTGACAGGGGGCCTATTGGAGTCATTTTGAGAAAATCCATTAGCTATGATTTGTATGTTATGGTTTTGGGGTGCTCCGCCACTGGGAGGATTGATTTTATTCCCAAACGTCAAGCATCACCCTCGAGGATGGTTCACCCTTCCCGCGATTGGGAATTATGAACTATAGAAGTCCTGGATAAGTGCAGCAAAATCCTCGCGGATGTAACTGTACTTGATGTAGTGAGGGTGGCATCTCGGTGGGCACCTTCCAAAGCAAAGGATGCTTCCAGGGTGATAATGGAATTATTTTTTTCCATTCAAGAACACCTTCATCACCCCTAACACAGAATTAGGGTTTTCCTTAACTGAGATTCGCGACGTCTTTGGTCTCCCAATACTTGGGGAATTGTATGAAGAATTTCATCCCCTTAACTCCATCTTAGAGAGAGAGAGACCGAGGAATTCTGTGGGGAATTTCAACAAGTCTTCACTCTGGAAGAAATGTCCCGTGATAGTCGCCACAAGTTTAAGGTAGGGACTTGGTTAAAAAACATGTTGCCGAGAGGAACCGAGCAACAAGATTGCTTTTTTGGAAAGCCCAAAGACTTTCAAAAAGAAGGTGGTGATTGTTGATCCTTTTTTAGCAAGCCTTAGAAGGGAGAAGCCAAAGTACATTACTTCTTATGTTGATTGTCCTGAATTTTCTTCTTATTTGGAGAAGACATATTATGAGAGCATGCCAAGAAGGTGCCTCGCAACTATGTACTTGGCCAGCTAGTTTTCTGAAGTTACCTTCCCCATCACAAGCAAAGAGGTTCATACAAGCTACATCTACCCTACGTGCGGAACGGCTTTTGGAGTGAGGTTTGCTCTGGCTCTGGCTTTGTTGAGCTATTTGTGCACAAGATTGAAGATGTTTGGTTTCCTTGTGCACTGTGTGAATCCATATAATCGATACTACAGGGAGCATCTTCTTTATACATGGTTTGTGTATCACTGTCGAGGCCTGCATCGTCTAGGGGATCGGGGAGATTTGTCTTTTTACAAGGCCATCATGAATGGGAGTGACATGGGCCTTTCTCTTTCTGTTGCTTGAAGAGTCGTAGCGAATCACAGAAGCTACGATATTTGTAAAAGACCGCTGGTGATACGGGAATTGCAACGTATGGGTCTCATCAGTAGCCAGTTTCCTATCGACAGGGGGAATTCTCATACTTAGATCCTACCATGACCACCTGGGAAAAGGAATAACTTGTCTCTATCAGGCCTTCAGATTTGGTCTTTTGTAAAGAAGGGTTGATTGATATTCAACCTTACGTCGCAGCACAATTCAGTAGGCAATTTAGCTATTCACAAGGGGCGTTGGGATATCCAAGCCAAATTAGGGGGATAATTGAAATTGCCACTCTTTAAGATGCACTGCATGCCTAGCTCTTCTTCTCTGCCTTTAACATCGGTGTTTCCTTTCAACTGCCACAATATGAAGTTCCAATCTACACTTCCGAGTTTGCCAGGTGGTATTCCATTGGTCGAACCTCTATTTGATCTGCCTTCAAGGATAGGTTGTTTGAAGTTGGGGTTATCCCGAAGTCAAACGCTAATAGTTCTATCGACCGTGATCATTTGGATGCATATGTCCACAATGCTCATGAGTGGAAGATCGGCCTTTATGAAGACGGTATCTACTTTTGTGCTCCTTACAATGGTTATGAGTATGGATTTGAGAATAAATCTACCATGGCCAGTCGGAATAGACCCAATCAATCCCAACCGCCCATTTTAGGCACTGTCAAGTCTTTTGAGGCAATTGATAAAGGCGCTACGACTTCTGCAAGTAAAGGTGAGAAGAGAAAACAAAAGGCCCCTAGCTTCCTAAGTACCTACAGCTATCGGCCCAACTCCTAAGAAGAGTAGAAGGGGTGCTTCACACAGAGGAACTACCATGGATAAGCCTTCGGGCTCTCAAGTTGCCCCATCTCCCCTTACTACAATTCCTTCAACTCCAGTTGCATATGTTGTCACCTTGGTGGAAGATTATATATCCGGGGATGAGGGTACAGTGGTGGCCGGATCATCTCCAGTTAGATTGATTTTATTGATGAGCCCACTGTACCGGAGGCTCCACAACCTCCTATGCAAGAAGAGTTGTAGCGAGAGTAGCCTAATTGAAATCTCTCCTTCTATCCCTCTTATAAACACTTCTTTTATTATTTCTTCTTATGCATCTATTGTACAGAGTGTATCTAGGTCAGTTGAGTCCTTTACTCCGGCTAGTGTACAGCCTCAGCTGAAGGTTTTTGTAAACGACGTCATCCCTCCTTCACCTCCTCATATTGTACAGACGGAAGTGGAGGAGACAATTAATCTAGCAGTGTCTTCTCTGGCTCCTGTTGGTTCGGAGCATGCTAAAGAAGTGCCTGTTCAAGAGGAGTCTATACCTATTCCCCTTGTACATGAAGAAATAACGGGGAGTACAGACGACTTACAAATAGTAAAACACCCACCTGTTGTACAGGAATGGTTGGATGTAACAAATGCTCTGGCAGACGTACACTTACAGCAGGAAAAAATTCTTGAAGCATATTTATTGGCGCAAGGGGGAGATGAAGCGGTTCAACTCCCATACACTAAATCTCGTGAAACACTAGTGCAGGGGCAAACTGCGGATCATCTATAAATAAAGAGGCAGTTTTGACAGAAGAATTTCTAACTGCAGTTGATAGTGAAGAGATGATTTTTGAGCCTCCTGTTCAATCTAGTGAGGTTCAAGGTAACGGAACCCTTTCAAGAGGTCTTCACTTCACTCAGAATCTCTCATTTGACTGCTCTTTTCTTTCTTCCTTATATCTTTCTTTTCCATTGCTTGTGATTCACCATTTTTTTTTTGTTTGCTTTCGCAGATCGGTTGCCTCTAGGGTCTACATCACAGCTCGAGGCTGAAAGCGATCCAAATAACACAATTGCTTTCGAGTTCTTGGCAGTCCCTGAGCCTTCCACAACAATGGATGGAACGAGGGCCAGGACAGATGACTTGATGTAAGACCCCGCCCCGAGAGTTTCCGATTAGTGTTAATTAAGACGTGTTTTAGCTATAAGTGTGATTAGTGGAAATTGAGTAAATCTGGATTAGAATAGCTTTTTTTATAGCTTTGAATAATTTTGGAAACTCTTTTGATCTAGTGGGGCCCTTTGGGGGTTCCTTATAGTGTGTCTTGATTAGTTTTGAGATTTATTTAGTAATTCAGGAAATCGGTAATTTGCTCCGTTCAATGTATTTTATGATTCCCGACAACTTTTGTATTTGCTCCGTTTCCATTCGAGACCTCTAAACCCTACTTTGCCATTGATAGGGGTAAAACAGTCTTTTTACACAAAATCTGGACACTATTTTCAATGTCTCCAAAACTCGTAAAATATATACTTTTTGGAAAGTAGAAATTTCGACGATCAATTCTTCCTTCTTCGTCGAATCCGTCCGAAGCCCGTAGAGCGACGTTCTAGCCCATTTTAGACTTTTAAGTTGTGGGACCCATAGCCTTTTTCTATATAAGGAGGAGTCTTTTCCCTCTCTTCCTCTTCTTGCAATTCCTTGAGAACTAGAAATCCCAGCCCAGCCCTAGAGTTTTTCTTCTTCTTCTTTGCTCATTGCTCCTCCATCTCTCAATCTCTCTCAAATCTCTTGCTAAGGAAAAATGGATGCTTCAATCTTCTTTCCCTCCATGAGAGCTCCTTCTTGGTACCATTTTTAGAGAGAAACCACCATTCAAGGACCCTCTTTGAACAAGCCTTGTGTATTTGGAGAACTTCCATGTAAGCTCTCCTTCTTATCTCTTAGATTTGGATTCTTCTAGTCTTGAAGATGCTTCATTTCCATTTTGGGAAGTTATCCCTTTCTATTTCATAGTTTTGCCATTTTAGGTCTTGAATGTTGTATTTTTGGGGATTTTGTGTGTAGATTGTAGATTTGGGCTTGTTAGTGGATTAGAGCTTGGCTAGCTTACTTTGGAGACCAAGGCAAGTGGATGAATAGATTTGATTTGGATAAGTTCTTACTTTGTCAAAAATATGGATTTTTACTATTCATATGTCATTTGAGTTATTATGTTTCATAATGTTTTAGAAATGTATTTATTGACATGGTTTCTTCCTTAGCTTTATGTGAATATATGCATTCCTCATCAAAGTTTATTTTGGGTCATTATAAGCTTCTTAAATGGTATTGTACTTGTATTAAATGAGATTTGGATTGGTAGATGAATTAATGCATTGGTGGAATGGTGGTTGGTGGGAAGAATTAAATGTTAAATGGAAGGGAATAGACCCATTCCACGTTGGGAAATGATTGGAGTTAAGGTGGAATGGTTTGGGAAAGAATTGACTGAAATCTGCAGCTGATGTGTAGTTCCCGTAGCTGGGCGGTCAGCGGGCGGTCACCTCGGCGGCTAGCCGACAGGTGACCGGCGGCTAGCCGACCCAGATACGGTTAGAAACACAGAATGCTGCATTTTGACAGGCGAACCGCGGTCAGCCGCGCGGTCATCTCGCGGCTAACCGCCACCCCAAAAACCCCAGTGACCGCTAGGTAGCCGAGAGGCGCGGTTAGAAACACAGAATGCTACATTTTAGCAGGGTGAACCGCGGTCAGCTCCGCGGTCAGCCAGCGGCTAACCGCCGATCACCTCGGCGGCTAACCGCCATCTGACCGACAGGTGACCGAGTTTTACTCAGAATTCCTGAGTCTTTTCCATTGGTTTCAGATATGGTATTTAAAGGTTTGGATGGGTTGTTCTGATGCCCTACCACCTTGGAAAGACCCAGGGGATGACATAAGGAGATTGACATAGATAGAAACACCATTTCGGAAAAGGTATTGGGACTTTTAGATTCATCAACGCGCATAAGGAAACTTAGTATGTCCTCTATCATTCGAGTACCATATTAAGGGTAATATGGGCATACAAGATCCTTATACATGTTGCTTGAATATGGAAGCCTCAATATTTAGTCCCTAATGATATTAGAAATTATTGCATTGTTTTACTCAAATTATATATATAATTACCCGATCTTAATGGTTTTATCTCAGATTCCGATTTATACAGCGATATGTTTCCCCAGCCCCGTTTATGCATGTATGGATGATAATATGACATGTGTGCCTACGAGCACAATGCCCTGTTTACCCGTATGTTTTATATTGATATAGTTTCGTATATGTTTTGATTTATCATGTAACCTAAGAGTCGGCACCACTAAGCTTGGACATCCTTGTCAGTCTGATCAACTGACTTGGGTCTCCCCCTGTGCTCCCGCCAGTTGCAACTTGGATCCCGTACTGTCCCGTTACCCGGTTCCGCGGCCGTGGTCTTGCCTAGCTATATGTATATATATATATATATGTTTATAATGTTGGTTCTCGTCACTTCGTGTGTTCGAGCCCAACGCACTGAATGTGCTCTCATCACCTTAGTGATGGAGAGGATTTAGCTCTAGTGTGGTTGCCATCTAGTCAGTTTCCTGTACCTTGAATACCCGCATGATTTATATTGCATCTGTACTTTAAATGAACTATATGCCCTGTTTTAAGACAGTTATTGTTTTAACAAGATTTCATCATGTTTAGAAAGTGTTTTGATTTCTTTCTTGGTATATCTATTCACCCACCTGCCAGACCGTCGTGTCTGACCCATTTTTGTGGTACTCAGGTCCAGCTCCCGTTGTTGCCTTTGAGGAGGAGTCAGAGGAGGCGGTTGTTGAACCGCAACGATTAGTAGAATGGCAAGCTGACGATGTCATATAGACATTCGGTTTAGCTCGGAGCTGCGAACATTTTGGGAGATTGTAGATTGATTATTGATTTATACTTTGGTTGTACTGGCCTTTGTTGGCCATTATTTTTGGGGAATATTAATTAACTTGTTCTTTTGTTTAAACTTTAACTTAATATTTTGGGAATGCTATTGAGATCATTGCTCACTCTGACATCATGTCATATCTGTGTATTAACAGTCTTATTTGATGTGATTGGATTAAGAGTTTGATTCGCTACATGCTTCCGCACCTATATAAATGTTCTACGAGTGAATGTGGAATCCTCACCGCGGAAACCTGTGGGAAATTAATTAAACGTACAATTAGTACAAGGGGTGGTTCTCCACACCACACCACCCCCGTCGCGGTCCCGGGGCCCCCGGTCAGGGGTCGCGACACTTGACGCAAGCCCTTGATATCGAGGCTTGAGTTATTTACACCAGGGCTGCCAATTTCTTGGAGGAGTAGCCCTGAGTAGCTATAGATGAGTCAGAAGAAGAGATGGATACATCTATTATACCATGTGATCTTCTTCCCCTTTCGTCTCTCTTGCTCATTCTTTCATTGGTCATTCAAATGTCTGAGTCTATTGTTTAGTGTTGTTTTTTTTATATATATAGTTGGTGAAGGTGCTTCTTCTGCGACCCATATGACAATGGAAGGAACCGTTGATAATGCTGATCCCCCCGCTGTTCCCCAGACACCAGACGATGCATCTTTCTAGATGGTCCCATCACCAACTTTGTTAAGGGAGTAAAAGGATACTATGAATTTAATGTTGCTTCGGATAACCCATACCCTTACTAGCGGCAATTTGAACCTGTTATCAAACTGACTTCACGCCGTGAACAACATCTTTGGCATGAACTTGGCACTGCTGGATACAAGGCCCTTGAGAGCCATTTTTTATGAGCATTTTGCTTATCTAGAAAATTTGAAAGATCTTCATGGCTTGAACCCCACTGCCTTGTTCAAACAGGAGGTGGGACAAAGACTGACTAGTAACCTAGCATAGCTCAAGGTCAGGTGTCGGAAGCTAGACGTTCCTTTGACTGCTCAAGATGAGCCTCTTAATGACCTGTCAGTGCTACGAGGGAGCATTGATAGAACTCGTATAACACTTATTGATTTGGAGCAGCAATATGAGTTTCAGAAATAGAAGTTCGAGGAGCAGTCTTTGAGGATGCAAGCTTGTCAATAGTGCCGCTCGATCACTCAAGATGAGTTGAGAGAATTCGAGGCTAAGCTAGACAAGTATCTGGGGGCGAATTGGTGACAGGTAGAAAAGGCGCTTCAAGTGCATAAATATGTCGCAACCAAGAAGGAGATGTTGAAGAGACGCATATAAGATTTTAACACTAAGTACCAAGCTTTTCATGATACTTAGGGTGTTTCCTTGTCTTTTCCTCTTATTTTGTCCATCAAGGAAATAGATTGTAAAAGACTATCAATGATGATATTTTTTTTTTGTTACATGATATGGGGAGCATGATTTTGGTTTTCAGATTTAGCAACTTACTAGTCTTTCCTTAAAAGAGTAGTAAATAATAAAAAGGATAATAAGAATAGACCTTAGCCGGGGTCACAAAAAGACATTAGCCAGGGTCTTGACATGATTCCCTCATTGATGAACTCGATTCTAGAATTGACCAGGTAGCATGAACATTAGTCGGGATTCGACCTTGGTTATTTAGAATCAAAGGATTTTATATGTATGGAGGTCAAATGGGGTCTCTTTATTTTAGAAGACTTAGGCCAAATGATGAAAGTAAAGTCAGTTAGGGTCCACGGAAAGGGACATTAGCTAAATGACTTGCGTTTCAATCAGGCGGATTGAGAGGTCTACCCTGATAAAAAAAAATAATGAAAATGAATCTGAATTTGAATTAGGAATAGTAACGTTTAAGAAACTTTCCATTGATAGGCCTCATACACCTTTTGCCTTCAATGGTGAGGACAGCATATGCACCATTTGAGTAAACTTTGTCGATGACGTAAGGTCCTTCCCACTTGAGTTCAAACTTCCCCTTCTACTTATGAGTGAGGATCATAGATCTTCGATCTGCAAGGACTAGGTCTCCCTTTTTAAAAGCCATTTCTCACACTTTCTTATCGAAAGATCCTGCCATACGACCTTGATAGATTTCGATGATTTGTTTGGCTGCTAGAATTTTTTCATCACAACTTTATAATTCTTGAAGTCTCAATTCAACATTTTGATCATCTATGATTTTTTTCTACAATTGCTACCCTAAGTGAAGGTAACTGAACTTCCAAAGGTATTACCGCCTCGGACCCATAGACGAGAGAAAATGGAGTTGACTTAGTCATACCTCTAACTGTGGTCTGGTTAGCCCAGAAAACTTTATAGAGTTTTGTTCCCCATGACTTCTTGTTGTCAGATACCGTCTTATTTAGGATTTTGTGCATAGTTTTGTTGAAACCTTCTACTAATCCATTTGCCGAAGGGCTGTACGCAGTGGAAGGGCTACAATGAATACCATACTTTTCACAAAACCTGCAGAATTTTTTGTTGGTGAATTGAGGTCCATTATCATGGTATAGGCATTTAGACACACTAAAACGACATATAATATGGTTTTTGACAAAGTTGACTATAGTATTAGCTTTCACTTTGGCTAATGGAACTGCCTCGAACCACCAAGAAAAATAATCTATGGCTGCCAAAATGAAATGATGACCTTTATCTGATGGAGGATGACTTTTTCCGATGATGTCCGTACCCCCGGCTTCAAAGGGCCATGAAATGGTTGTAGGATGCAGATAAGTTGGTGGTTGATGTATGTAATCACCATGAATTTGACATTCTATGCATTATTTAGCAAACCTCATGTAATTCACTATTATTGTAGGCCAGTAATATCCCAGCCTTCGGATCTGGTCATGCAATTTTGGTCCAACCTAATGAGCGAGGGCATGGACTTCTTTCAACAAGTTTTCAACTTCCTCTTGAGATAGCCACCGTAATAAAACTCCATCAAATGACCTTTGATAAAGAGTTTTAGATGGAAGATCATAATAAAAGTTTTAGATGCAATATAGGTGGAGAGGGGGTTCACATCCTGCTGTCGGTGGTGGATTTGTAAACACACTACTAACTTCCTCTGAGTCAGACTCGGAATCAGAATCTTGAATCAAAGATACAACATTCGTTGTTCGTACTCTTCATGTCAAAGAACATGGCCTTCAACAACTTCCATGAACATAGCCAATTCTTCAAATTTCTCGATTTTTCTCCGATGGTGAGTATCCAAAAATCATATGTAAACTATGTAAGAACAATGTGATCCACATATTCCAGCGAGGAGGATTTTCGCATCAGTGGGCCATCTCCAACCATTGATTTATATAGCTAACAATGGACTCACCAGGTCCTTGACACGTGAGAACCAATTGCCGAATGATAACTGTTTCTTCTCCTGTCAAATGATATGCCTCTAAGATGCATATCAAATCCAATGAACGCCTTAGAGAAATACGCCATGCCAAACTGCAAGTTTCGATTTCCAGTCTTCTAAATTTTGTTTCTTGCCAGCTTCCCCGATTATGAGATGAGGCCAACATGGTAGGATATGTTTGAAGATTTTCTTTATTGTCGCCCATTAGCCTAAAATTTCTTCAAGCATTCAGGCTATACAGGTTAGATCTCGTATTAGTATGATATCCGATTCCACTGAAGCACTGGGGCGGTTGACCTTTCACATCAAGAATCGTCAAAGGATCATATGAAGGAACTTCTCGACCCAATTGATTAACTGAAGAAGGCACGCTAACAGACTTAGAAGATTTAGTGGAGATGACCAAAGGTTCACCCTTCTTGACATCGGATTTCACCTTGATCATAAATGGATCGGGTGTATACGCGAACCGTACCACTAACTTCTTCTTTTGTTTATGAGCTAAGACTTTGACTAGCTCAATTATGTCTGTTCTCGCTACTAGTTTCTTCATATTTGACTTTTGTTGTTAATCTCTCTCTTCATATATGGCCACATCTGTGAAGTAAACTTCTTTACCCTTAAAAGGTTTTTCATTAGCAAAAACGCGATGTACCTTCCCATCGTCATTAATATATTTGAAGCATTGATGGAGGGTGGAATGCGCAATGGCGTAATCATGCAACCATCTTGTCAGATCCCAACCCAGATTAGCTCTATTAGTGATAATTAAGTGAGTGTTTAGTCATAAGTGGGTTTAGTGTTCGTTGGGTTAGAATATGATTCAATTTAGTTTTGGAATTAGCATTGGGAAATTTTGAGAGCGTTAATTTTAGTCTGACACACTGAAGAAGGCCCTAGGTGCACGTGTGAGCATGGAAGGATGATTCTGGATTTTTGACTTAAATTGTGATTTTTATTTGTTTTGAATGGTTTTATAATTTCCTACAAGTTTCGTAACCAGTCCGTTCTCATTTGAAGCCCAGAAACCAGTGTTTTGGCCAAAAACGGTAAAAATGTCTTTCCACACCCAAATCTGGACCGGATTTTTTAAATCCAAAAACTATGTGAAATTTATACTTTTTGTAAACTAGATTTTTGGAGAAACATTTTAGTCTTCTTCGACGTTTTCATCCGGGGCCCGCAAGTCGATGTTTTAACCATCCCAAGTTTTGTACCTGATGGGGCCCACTTCCAATACACTTAAGTTCCCTCCTTCATCACCCACATTCACCCATTGTTCCTACAACTTTTTCTTCAACAGAGAACTGAGAGGAGAACTCTTCTTCTCTATTTCTTTCCGTCGCATGCCATAGCTAGGGATTTCCAAATGAAAATCTGAAGATATCTCCTTCTTCCTCTCAACTTAAGGATTCCATTGTTACCATTTTCTTAGATTTTCCTGCTGCATAGGCCCATCATCCTCCTCTCTTTTTCTTCTTTGGTTAGCTACAGGTCAGACCTCTTCTTCTTCTCTTCTATGGAGTCCTTTTGGCTCCTAGAGAGCTTGTTTTTCACACATGCATCATCACCCATTTAGAAATGGGTTCTTGTCTTTCAAATTTTGGTGGGATTTTTTAAAGGTTTTCCATGGAGTTTTTGTAGACTCTTGACTCAGCTCGTGGGTAGGATCCTTGAGGGAGCTTGTTTTGCGTTTTGGATTAGCAAGTGGGTCAAGGCAAATGATCTCTTTTGCTATTCTTAATGCATGTTATGTGTAGGAACTATTTTGAATTCAAATGCTAGATTCCATTGTTGTTTTACACTTGTACGATATTAACATGATTGGGTGTTTGGAACACATTTTTAAGCTTGCATGCAAATGTTCTAAAATGATTTGAAGAGCCCTCAATTTGCCAAGTTGAAATCTATTTTTGAATTACAATTTCTTGTTTTCGATAGCTTGATTTTTGGTCATTAATGTTGGAGAATGGAGGAGTTCGGTGATGTACAAATTGGTTTGGAAATTTTCTACTTTGGAGGAGAGCATGTAGGCTCTGGGAATGCAATCATTTTGATTATGATGAAGGGAGGTGGAATGGAGAAAAGAATGAAGGAGAAAAACAGAAAAATCTGACTTAAAATGTACTGCCCTTACAGAGTCGGTCAGCTGGCAGTCAGTTGTCGGCTAGCCGACATGTGACCGACAACTAACCGAACCAGCTCGGTTCCATTTCCAGAAGCTTACATTTGCAACAGTGGAGCATTGGTCAGCTGGCGGCTAACCAACCTGTATTACTTCGGTTAGCTGACAGCCAACTGAACTCCAGTTTGGTTCCAATTCCATAATGTTGTTTTCTTGACCTGAGACCAGGCGGTTAGCTGTCGGTCAGCTGGTGGCTAGCCGACTGGTGATCGAGAGCTTACCAAGTTTTCATGATGGACCTGTTTTGTGGGATCTTCTTGGGAATTGAAAACCAGAATTGGTTAAGGGCCTTTAGCTTGATATAATGCAAATGGAAACTCGAAATATCCTTTACCTTCGGGAGTGCCAATCCATCTTGTTCTGATATTTGGGTTTTCAATTACACAAGGGTCAAATGAAGGGCCTTAACATATACTTGATAAGTTTGCTTCAACTTTCATTTTTTTCATGATGGATACTGTCTTTCACGTGTTTTGATTTCCAAGTGCCAGTCATGCTTTGAATTGTTTCAAGAACTTATATTCGGGATCACTTTTAAGCTTTGTTTGATATGGCTTATGTTATTCTTGTTAGCCTCGTATAGATAAGTAAGTCTTCCCCTATTTCAATCCGTTTTGTTTGTGCTTTCATGGATTCAGTTAAAAATCACTAAGCTTGGTCTGCCCCTTCAGTCTGATCCACTGTCCGGGGGTCCTTAAACATGTGGACTATTTGCAGATTAGTCGTATATTATAATACACATCGTGCGTGTTCCGGTTTCGCGGCCGGCCTCCCCACCTACCTTGTGTGGTGTGAGTTCGTGTTTTACGTGTTGTGCTTTACGTGTCGTGCTTACTCTTACCATCACGTATGACGGAGAAAGGATGGGCTCATTGTGGAATTACTGATCATGATATTGACTATTTTCATGCTAGTTTTGTTTTGAACCTTGTTCAAGCACGTTTCAAATTCATGCAAATGTATTGAAGCATTGCTTGTTTCAGGCTTTAAAATGATTTAGATGTATGTCTAAATTGATCACCTGCCAGATCGTCGTGTCTGATCCATTTGTTTAGGTACTCAGGTGCAGGCGCAGTCGCCTTTGAGGAGGAGCACTAGGAGGAGGCTATTGAGCCACCCCCAGCCCGCGAGTGGCAACCCGACGACGTCATCTAGACGTCGGGTGGGGTCTTGAGTTGCAATGCATTTGGCTTGGGTTACATATATTGGTTTTCTTTTGAGATGTATTGGCCTCTGTTGGCCTCTTATAATATGGGATATAAACTTTATGTTAACGTACTTTGTTTAACTTGAAATTAAACTATGTTGGTAATGCAATGTTATATTTCCCCTTCTGAGATTATGTCTTAATGATTTTTCATATGCACGATGACTTCCTACAATGTGATTTATTTAGATGAGATTGCTACACGCTTCCGCAAACCATTGAACGTGTGAGTCCCATATTTGTCTTGGGAATCCTCACTGCGGAAACCTATGGGAACATCAGTCACTGGCCTTGGTCAGAAATCTTGGTCTGAGGTCGTGACAGGAATGGTATCAGAGCAGGACATATCTCAGGCATCTAAAAGAAACTAGAAACTCTTAGGGACGTGCCGAGGATTCGTGATCTCATTAGATCATTAGTATGTGACCTAGAAACCAACCCAAACCTTATTATTATGTACTAACATTTTGTTTTACAGCATCATGCCTCCAAGGGAAGTACCACATCAGAATGCTTCAGGAAGTGACAACAATGAAACAGACCCTGAAAATCCGCCTACATCGGCACAGTTTCAAGAGCTCCTATAGGCTATGTAAGAATAATAGAGATAGGCCAATGAAAATCAAGCTATATTATAGAAGGAAGCAAATGAGAATCAAGCTCGATTACAAATGGAAACGAATGAGAACCAAGCTAGGTTCCGAGAGCAGATAGCAAATAAGGATAAAGAAATGGCCCAAGTCCAAAGAAATCTTTTGGAAGTTCTATAGAACAGACCCCAACCCCAGCCCCAACCTATGAAACCTTTTGGCCCCAACATTGTTATCAATAATAGGGATCATGACCCTAATATATTGTTCGAGAGGTTCAGAAAAAGGGGACCTAAGGAATTTTCAGGTCAGGAAGGCCCATTGGCTGTGGATGATTGGTTAGTGAATACTGAGAAGATCTTCGATGTTTTTACATATACGGCAGACAGAAAGTGCATCTCATGGCCTCCCTATTCTATGGACTTGCTGACACATGGTGGCAGACGGTCAAGGAACCATATCAGACCATGGCCAATGAAACTGCTTGGGAAACATTCAAGACCCAGTTCACTGACAAGTACATCCCTTCCCATGTCAAAAGGCAGAAGGCTATTGAGTTCCAGCAACTCAAACAAGGCGACATGATAGTTCTAGAACATGCCACCAAGTTTGAAAGGCTAGCTAGATATGCTACCGAATTGATTGATATCGAGCAGAGGAAGATAACTAAGTTTTTGGAAGGCTTGAACCTAGTCATCATGAGGGACGCTGCCAGAGTAGTTCCACCGGCCACCTTCGATGAAGCTATCAAGCGGGCGTATAAATTTGAAGATATCAACAACCAGATCATTTGGGACAGGAAGCAGCAAAACCAAAGGCAGCAACCGAACAATAGGCCAAGACAAGATTAGAATCCTCTAAGGCAAAGTACATGTGCCCATTATGGTAAAAATCACGAAACAGCTTGGTGTCGCAAGGCATCAGGTGATTGCTTCAAGTGTGGAGCCATGGACCATGCAATCAAGGATGCCCACAACTCCAGAATCAAGGCAATAGGAATTGGCACCAGAGGCAAGCAGCTCCTTAGACTCAGGCACTAGTTCAAAATCTGGCAAGACCACCTTAGCAGCAGTAGCAAGGCAGGCAACAAGTTCAGAATCAGAATTCTCGTCCTCCACAGCAAAACAGAAACGCTCATGGAAGACAAAGTTAGGCACAGAAAAGGCCACAGTAGCAAGGAC
This sequence comes from Persea americana, assembly GCA_029852735.1. Taxonomy (NCBI): domain Eukaryota; kingdom Viridiplantae; phylum Streptophyta; class Magnoliopsida; order Laurales; family Lauraceae; genus Persea; species Persea americana. The sequence goes on along the minus strand of CM056809.1, from coordinate 40,962,719 downwards.
GGGCATATCATCTTAACAATGTGGATGCAGACGCCGCAGGAGACGTGGTGGACGATAAACTTCTTATTTGTGGAGTAGAAGTTCAAATTTTTTTTTATCCCGGAAGCACCCATTCATTCTTATCTCCTATGTTTGCCAAGATGATTGCTATACCATCTATAGAACTTGATTATATCTTAACTGTCACCACACCAGTAGGTAAACAGGTTATATGTAGAACTTATTACCCTAATTGTTCGGCTACACTAAGGGAAATCAACCTACTAGCAAACCTTATCATTTTGGACATGCATGATTTTGATGTTATCTTAGGAATGAATTGGTTAAAAACATATCATGCAACCATAGGTTATTTTAGCAAAACCATCACCTTTAAGTTGAAAGGAGAACAGGTAAACTTGATGATTCAGGGAAATAAGAAGATAACTCAAGTAAGGTTTATCTCATCATTAAAAGCTTGCAGAATGGTACAAAATGGCTATGAAGCATTTATTGCGTTTATCACGGAGGATAAACAATCCCAAGGGGTGGAGGAAATCCCGTTGTTAGCGAGTTTCCGGATGTTTTTCCAGAAGAAATTCCAAGATTGCCACCGATTAGAGAAGTTGAGTTCACAATTGAGCTCCTTCCAGGGACAGCACCGATCTCTATCACACCTTACAGAACGGCTCAAGCAGAATTAGTGAATTAAAACTTCAGTTGCAAGAACTTTTCAGCAAAGGTTTCATTAGACTGAGTGTTTCACCTTAGGGAGCACCGGTATTATTTGTGAAAAAGAAGGACGGAAGCTTGAGGATGTATATTGACTACAGAAGGTTGAATCATGCCACTGTCAAGAACAACTATCCGTTGCCAATAATAGACGATTTGTTTGATCAATTGCAAGGATCAACTTATTTTTCCAAGATCAATTTGTGGTCTGGGTATTATTAGTTACAGGTTAGAGAGTCAGACGTGCCTAAAACAGCTTTTTAAATAAGATATGGGCATTATGAATTTTTGGTGATGCCATTCGGGTTGACAAATGCACCAACTGTATTCATGGTCTCATAAACAAAGTCTTTGCACAGTATTTAGATCGCTTCACGGTGGTATTTATTGACAATGTCCTCGTGTATTCTAAGAGTAAGAAGGAGCATGAGGAACACTTGAGGACGTCATTATAACTTTTAAGGGACAACCAGCTCTATGCAAAACTCAGCAAGTGTGAATTCTGGTTAGAGCAGGTCGCTTTTCCAATCCATGTTATATCAAAAAAAGGGTTATCTGTGGATACATCCAAGATAGAAGCAATTGTTAGTTGGAAAATGCCTAGCAGTGTGAATTCGGGAGTGCCAATCCATCTTGTTCTGATATTTGGGTTTTCAATTACATGAGGGTCAAATGAAGGGCCTTAACATATACTTGATAAGTTTGCTTCAACTTTCACCTTTGTCATGATGGATACCGTCTTTGACATGTTTTGATTTCCATGTGCCAGTCATGCTTTGAATTGTTTCAAGAACTTATATTGGGGGATCACTTTTAAGCTTTGTTTGACATAGCTTATGCTATTCTTGTTAGCCTCATATTGATAAGTAAGTCTTCCCCTATTTCGATCTGTTTTGTTTGTGCATTCATGGATTCAGTTAAAACTCGCTGAGCTTGGACTGCCCCTTCAGTCCGATCCACTGTCCGGGGGTCCTTAAACATTTGGCTATCTGCAGATTAGTTGTATATTATAATACACATCGTGCGTGTTCTAGTTTAGCGGCCGGCCTCTCCATCTACCTTGTGTGGCGTGGGTTCGTGTTTTGCATGTCGTGCTTGCTCTTATAATCACGTATGACGGAGAAAGGATGAGCTCATTATGGAATTACTAATCATGATATTAACTATTCTCATGCTAGTTTTGTTTTGTACCTTCCTCAAGCACGTTTTGAATTCATGCAAATGTATTTAAACATTGCTTCTCTCAGGCTTTAAACTGATTTAAATTTATGTCTAAATTGATCACCTGCCAGATCGTAGTGTCTGGTCCGTTTGTTTTAGTACTCATGGGCAGGCGCAGTCACCTTTGACGAGGAGCGCCAGGAGGAGGCTGTTGAGCCACCCCCAGCCCGCGAGTGGCAACCCGAAGACGTCATCTAGACGTCGGGTGGGGTCTTAAGTTGCGATGCATTTGGCTTGGGTTACATATTTTGGCTTTCTTTTGAGATATATTGGCCTCTGTTGGCCTCTTATAATTTGGGAAGTAGACTTTATGTTAACGTACTTTGGTTAACTTGAAACTTAAACTATGTTGGGAATGCAATGTTATATTTCCCCTTCTGAGATGATGTCTTAACGATTTTTCATATGCATGATGACTTTGTTCAATGTGATTTGTTTAGATGAGATTGCTACACGCTTCCGCAAAACATTGAACGTGTGAGTCCCATGTTTGTCTTGGGAATCCTCACCGCGGAAACCTATGGGAACATCAATCGCAGGCCCGGGTCAGGAATCTTAGTCCAGGGTTGTGACACATTTTCTTCCAAGCAGGACGTTATAGCAGGCTTGGGTCTTGACGACGTGCAGAGTGGCTTCAAAAGTTAAACTCCGAAGTTGGAATTTAATGTGAATCTTTCCAATGGGGTTTTGTACTTCACCATCATACCCTTGAAACACAGTATTGGTGCTGGTAAGCTTGGTTGGTGGCACTCCTAGTTCATGCAATGCTATGATGGTGATGAGATTAAGGGTTGATCCTGTATCTACTTGTACCCTGGGAATCGACATTTCTTTAATATACGCCGTGAAATACAGAGGCCTTGTATGCTTGACATTGCCTAGCAACAGACCTTCTTTAGAGAAAGAAATGGGAGCTTTTGAAGCATTCGGGATAGAATAACACTCTTCACATTGCCTCTGGGATCTTTTGGACTTAGCTACTTGATGTTTCTTCTTTATTTGGTGCACATGAGCCACATGCACCTGATTATTTGGATCTAGTGCTTGCAATTCTTGAATGAATATATCCCAAGTTTCGATAGACATCTACAAATAGATCAAGAATGTGCAATCGTGCATGTATGTGTTTAAGGTGCCCGACAACATCATATTAAAATGGGTCTACTGGCCTTTCATTAACATTCGCATTCACATCCTCTACAATTACATTCTTCCCCATAGGGATTACAAGTGAAAGAGAAGCAGGAGGAGTAGTATAAGAGCCTGAGGTTTGTCATAATTGACTTAATAGTTTCTTCCGGACCTGAGGCCATTTGCAGTGCCCCTTTGAATAGCTAGAACTTCTTCTTGCTAAGAAAAGAAAGTGCTCACTCCTTCATTCAAGTCTTCTTCATTGATGGACGTAGAGGATGTGGTGACTTCTTCTTTTATTCCAGCAGCAACGTGACATGACCGTATCTCTGGTTCACTCCCAGTATCTGTTGGTTCATCTTCCAAGGTGATAACCTCATGCGTTTCTATGATAAACGAGTCCGAGGAACTAACCGGCACAATGTTGGGTGCTTCTTCAAATTCCACACGATGATCCCCAATAGATCCTAAGGATGTATCGCTGATTGTGATGACCAGTACATCCTCTGGTTGGGTATTCTGTCGATCACTCTCAGTATCCAATATGGAGATCACTGGAGCAAGGAGACCACTTTGATGCTCATTGGTTGAGGGTTCTTCTTTTTTAGAACCACTATTTTGACTAACTTCTAATTTCACCAGTACCGACGTATTAGAAGTAGCATGCCTCGTAGGTACGCTTGCAAATGCCTGATGATGGGGCTCGTAACCTTCCACGATTGGTAGAGGATCCGGATGAATTTTTGGAGGCATAGGGAATGAAGGAGGGTTCACCGACCAATCACCAGGTTCAGGGAGCCTTGGATTGTAGATTTGAACTTCTATCTCTAAGATGTTCTCTTGATAGAAGAAGGGATCGGTAATGAAGTCATTCTCATATAAAACTTCATCGAAGAGATATTCTTCTTCGTCAGGATCTTATTCCTGATCATCGTCGTCGTCCATAGGTGGAGGGTTGTAGGAGGTATCAAGTCTTTATTTTCTCAATCGTCTAAGTTTGAGAGAGGAGGACGTCCTACTCTAGAGATTTGAATGCAATTTGAGACTTGCAACTCATCTTCTTCCTTATTGATAGGGAGAAGGAAATTTGCCAAAGTAATAGCTTTCTTCATTGGTTCAAAAGATTCTATTGGTGTCTTCTCTCTTTTTGTAGGCTTAGTTTCCTTCCTCGCCACCTTTATAGACTGTGCTTTAACTGCTCGGTGAGAATTGCGAAGCGATTTCTCGGCTTTCCTTTTTTCTTTAGAAATAGACTTCGTCTTCACTGTTTCCCAATCTTTATCATTTATTAGATCCGGGTAGACCCATATCTTTTCCCCAGATGATGTTGTGACAGGAACGAGTTCGTCTTCATTTTTTACTTTATTGATTAGCCGAAATCCCACCATTTTAGGTATGAAGGGCTTGATTGGTGGGCGCAAATGATCCAAATGCTACCATATTGACTGATGCGGAATCACACTTTTTATCGAGTTGTATAACTCCCCTAGCCAACATATCTTGTATTTTTTCTTTTAAAATGAAGCATTCTTTCAAAGGATGGGAGATCATCCGATGATAAGGGTGGTAGTTTGGGTCATATTTCCTTCCCCCCCTTGGCTTGGCCTTGTTTTGCCCAAAAGAATGAAAAAGAAATGAAAGTCTTTGGTGAAGAAGAATTTTTTATTCCATCCATTGAACATTACAGAAAGATGTGAAAATGTCTTGCATGAATGATTGATCGGGTAGGAAGAGTCATTTCCACTTTTATTTACATGGGTTCTTCGTTGCTTCACCTTCTGAGTGCAGGTTGCTTACAATTTTTTATACAACCCCCTCGTGAGGCTTAGGAGATAAAAAACAATAGAAATCTGGATTGAATGGAGAGAAAAGAAGTTTGCTATCTTCAAGAGTCTGTTGGAGATGAAATTTAAGAACTCTGCAATTTATCTTTTCCCGCCAGTCTTTATAGTTCATCACCAGTGTTTGGGAAGAAAGATTAATCGGAGATGTCCGCTTCAAAACAGCAAAGACAATCTATGCCCTTCCTCTATGGTGAGAGGAACAAATGCTGATTTTCAGAGGCTATTGCCCAGGTCCAAGGAGAAGCGTTCACCACTACCTGATTCTCACCATGCGGATGAAGGAGGAAAGAGTTTTGAAAATGGCAGAGTTTCTAGACTTCATTGCGCTTGATTCTGAGTCCCCTTCCTGCTCCCCCCAAGTCTTCATTTTCTAGCGTCTGAGGAGCCATAACTGTCGTGAATCATGGGGGAATGGAGGTGGTTTTGGAACTACCATTAATGGGCATGTAATTGTTCCCTTTTTGCAAGTTCAGCGGCTATCAGGAGGAGCAACTGACCAGGTCGCGAGAGATTGTGGGCATCGTCTAGCCGAGAGTGAAGAAGTTTGGTGGCCAGTGTCAGTGACGTCCCGTGGTCATCTTTTGGTCAAGGACCAGCGGCTGGTTCGTTATGCTGAGCGTCTTGCAGTGGCCAGTGGACCTTGCAGGCAGTGGCCATTGGAGAGTTCTTTTGCTGTAGCCGGCTATATTCTAGCAATCATCAATGTCATCATTCCTTTTATAAAAAATGAGTATTTTGCCTTGGAAAATGTTACGTATGAGCAGATGAATTTTTTTTGTGTGCCAACAAATGCCCCCCTCGAGGTACAATAATTGAAACGTGTTATAGTAATTATTGTGCCTCAGGAACTTCACAAATCTGTATTTTTTATGGAGAGGTGTAGAAAATTTATTTTGAAAACTGTTCATGCCCTGTTTTTCGCAGATATCAAGTATTTGCATCTCCATGGGGATTATGAGAAAGAGCCCAAGGAAGGATCCCTGTGGTATGGAACAACTCTTGTTTGAAAATTTTCTCTTTGGAGACGAAAAGGTAGGTTGATTTTGTCAAAGTTAAGGATTTTGTGGCATTGATTTGTGTTTTTGGTGGGATTTGGGTGGTTGGGTAGGCAAATTAACTCTAAATTGGGTTCATGACCAATCTATTCAAAGATGTTCTCGAATGGACCGTTATGATGACGCCACTCTTGGATTTTGGCAACTCTACGGATTTTGAAAAGCAGTTGGAAATCCAAATGGCGCCACCTTGAACTGTCCGTTGACTAACCAATTCTTGGTTTTCGCTTGCTTTGGACCCTAGGCGTTGAAGTGACTTTGGGATAGCCGTTGGGCGTTGTTTTCTTTTTAGAGTAGCTATTGGGCGTCATTCCACTTCCGAAGTAGCCGCTGAGAGTTTAACTCCACAACCGGCACCATTTGCGAAATTTGAGGCATCAGATATTTATAAGAGAGTTTTTTGCCTCTTTATTCACTTTGTCATTTCAGACCTTCAAAATTCCCGGACTTCTCAGAGCTTTTGCGCCTCAGAGTTCTCTTCCGGTATTTTCTTCTTCCTCAAGATTCTTATGCGATTTCTTCTCCTTCGTTCCGGAGACAATGGCTAGTGAACATTCCCGTGCAAAAGCATCTTTGCATTGTATTTACACTTTTCTTCTTCGTTGTCTGTGGGGAAAATTTTTCACTTTGGCAGAAGATTTGCTGTTTCTCATCTTTTCTTCCTTCTTTTTTCTTTTTTTTTTTTTTCCCCTCCATGATGACTGAATGTGAAACTCAAACCTGGCATGGCTTCCAGCCTTTCTGGCTCCCTTTTGAACATAGAACCCACTTTTAGGGTTTTAATTTTGTGACATAGTGGCCTGACCAGTGGTTTTAGGCCGATACGTCTGAGCATAATGGTCGTTTGACTTCGATGATGGGTTCTGTTTTCTAGCTTGTTTACCCCTTTTTTCAAAGAGCAGTAGGTCTCAAGGTTTTTGGGTGCCGATTAAACACTTGAATGATAGTCACGGGTGAAGAAGACGAATCCAGTTTCTTTTAGGACCACTGAGTATTTTAAGGCTCAGCTGTGAATTGTCGGCCGCTAAGGGGTTAACTATAGCCACTGAACACTAACCGGTAAAAGACTTCGCAGCTAGGTATTCAGATTTTAATTGCTAAGTATTAATCACCGAGGGAATTGGCCGCCGATTATTCTAGACTTCAGCCGTTGGGCTTCAATGACTTTGAACTTTCGGCTGTTGGAAATTTTGGAGCTTTATTTCTCAGCTGCTGAAGAATTAAGGTTTTGTAGTTAACTGCCAAAGGATTTGGCTTTAGCCTTGAGTGTTTGTGGAGAGTTCTATCCTTGGCCGCTGAGAGTCAAAGTCATAAGATAACGGCCGTTAGGGATTTACTGAATCCGGAGATTGACCGCTGAGTCCTGGGTATTGACCGCTGGGAAAGTAGCTAAGTTTTAGCCGTTGAGCGTTGAAATGACAAAACTTTAGCCGTTTGGGCTCTAAAATGCCAAAACCTTTAGTTGATGTCTCTGATTTAGCTACTAGGTACTAAACCGGTAGAACTCTAGCCGCTAGTCGTTCGTTGTATGTTATTGGCTGCTGTAAAAGAATTTCTTTTGCATTCATTCATCTTCATGCATGTCTCCTTGTGGTTTTAGGGTGCACTTAGTTACCCTGCTTAACTGGAGACTTTGGTTCGAAAACCTTTGAGTGCACACTTGCTGCCCTGCCAAGGTTGAGAATCAAGTATATTTCTTTCCTCTGGGTTTTCTAACTACTTTAGAAGATAAGGGGAAATGCTATCGAAATTTCTGCAAATTCTTGAACTTAACCTTTTCTTTTCTTTTCTTTTTACTAGACAAGAATGTTGCTTCTTCCACTTATGTTGCTGATGCTGCTGCCATTGCGAAGGGCAAGCAGCCCGCTGTTGAGATTTCACAAGTTCCAGCGGCTGAAACTGCTCAAGCTATTCCTTCTCCTCGTAGCGTAATGCATACAGGCCGTGCTAGATTGGAGGAGATCTCCCGCAATGTAGACAACATTGCTGATACTGAGAAGGAGAGGTTCAAGGCCAATAGATGTCAGTGGCCTTTGGGGAGGCCTGATTATGCCCTCGGTGATGGTGGAAATTATGAAGGGTGCCTTATGGTTGAACATGATGTTTCTTTGTTTGCTGATGTTAGTGGAGAAACTATCATGGTCCCCACTGGATATTCCCATAGAGGAAGTTTTCCTGCTTCAACTCTCAAGTTAACCGTACCAGCTCGGGATGACAGCAAACAAGTGTTCTTGATGTGCAGACGGAACTACAGAAATAGATCAAATGCACTGGGCATATGTGTAGCACAAATTATTAGTCAAAATTTGTAATGCATCTACGGGAAACTTGTTTTCATCCTATAGGACGTGATAATGTGTGGGCTGAGTAGTCCCTCACATGCCTGCGTGGATGCCCGGCGGATTTGCATTGCCTTTTGCTAATACAACCCCATAAAATATGATATGCTAGGGTTTGTGCTCAATTGTCCTCCAGAAAGAAAGAATAAGCTCCTTGATCAAGCTTCACGATGAGTTTGTGCACAAACCAAACCAGCATATTTGTTAGTCTCTAGCCAATCTTGTAACGCCACAATTGCTGCTATAGAAGGGCTAGAATCCTCCCCTGCTGGTGGATGTGTGACATCAACTCCGAGTGAAGAGATTCATTGCAGCGGAGAAGAAAGCGTTTAAGAGGCATACAAAGGATCTTAATGCTAAGTGTCAAGCTTTTTATGGCGGCTAGAATGTCTTCCTTCTTTTTCCTCTTTTGTCACATATTGATATAACTAGATGTGTACATGTAACTTCTTTTGAAAGTATTATCAATGAAAGTGAGAATTTTGCATGTCTGTCTTCATGGCTTTCTGGTATGGAATGGATGTATGATTCTGATTCTCAGATTCAGTTAACTCACTAATCTTAATTAAAGAATAGTAAATCATAATGAAATGGGATGGAAATAAACATTAGCTAGGGTCTTGACTTGGTCCCTTTCTTGATAGGTTTGACTTCAAAACTGACCAAGTAGAATGAACATTAGCCGGGGCCTTGTAGAGGCATTAGCCAGGGTTCGGCTTTGGCCATTTGGAATCAAGGAATTTGGTGCATATAAGGGTCAAATGGGGTCTCTCTTTGTTTTTTTTTTTTTTTTTAAGACAGAGGGGTAGGATTAAGGGTCGTGACTGGGGATCTTACTGTAGAAATAATATTTCATTTTCCCCAGGATCCGCATTTGTGAGAGTTACAGGGTCCAATCACCGTTATGGAACATTTAGCGAAGGCTTGCATTGTAGTACAACCCAAAGTCTGGTGCACATCGGATTCTGCATTGCATCACCATTGTCTTACTAGCAGAATCATATGGATAATACATCTTCATACTAGTACACCATAACAGAATATAAACAGAGCTAGATAACTAGCAAGAGATTTCATTCCCATATTTCAAGTGATAATTACAGAATATGTATTAATTACAATCCCAAAATAAAAGGCCAACAAAGACCAGTAAAATAGAATATAAAATCCTAAAATAATTCTTCTAGGTATTTCACGTTTTATATGCAAAGGGTGGGGTCCACATAACAACCTTTGCACTTCAATGACACGTCACTTGCGGCTCAGCAACCACCTCCTCGGAAACCACCCTAGGGTATAAGTTGCAAAATCATACCTACAGCGTCAAGTGTAGATCAGACAAAAATGTCAGGCAAATATCCTAGATAAAGAGCATAGTTTGCAGGTATAAAGCAGAATATAATTATAGGTGATAAATTAGGAAAACAGTAACAAAGAAGCTAGACAGACTGATATAAGAAAGTATGATTTTCCAAAATCATAAACATAAATACAAGTGATTATTTCAGGAAATCAATGTATGCAAGCTGAGCAGACTGATGCAAGAAAGTATGATGTTCCAAATCATAAACATGAATTAATTTAAAACGATTATATATTGGCAAACTCGAGGAGGAAGCAACCGCTAGCCCCAACTGAGTAGAACTGAGAGTACCCAAAAACTCACCCTTGAGTCACAACCATTCAGGAATCAGAGGCCCTGCCACGGGGGACCTAGTGGTCTAACCCGGGCATGGAAGCTACTATAGTGACACCCGTCACATCAAGACTCAAACTGCAGCAAGCTATATATATAACCATATGTAATAGATACTGGACTCAAACCGCAATACACTGCGAGCAATAACAGCTTGGTGGTGCCGACTTGAAAATTGATACATAAAATAGGTTCCAATGCTTAAATAAGAATAAATGAGTAAATCAGTTACTCACAAGATACAAGTGCCAATATAAGGAATAATCAGACAATCGGAATGCTTAAAAACATAACAAGGCGGATTCGGCTTTTAAAACAGTAAACCAACAATTCAGGCTTAAAACAGTAAAACAGAATAAAGTAGGCTTCAAAACAATATTTTCTGTTTCAGGTTTAAAATAGTAAAATGAGTCAAAGCAGGTTTTCAAGACAGTATTTTCTGATTCAGCTTTAAAATAGTAAAACGGTCAAAATAGGTTTCCAAGACAGTATTTTCTGTTTCAGGTTTAAAATAACAAAAATAGATTAAAGTAGGCTTCAAGATGATATTATTTTTAGTTTAGGCTTAAAATAGTAAAACGGATCAAAGCGGACTTCAAGACAATATTCTTTTCAATTCAAGCTAAAAACAGTAAAACGGGTCAAAGCAAGTTTCAAGACAATATTTTTCAAGTCCGGGAATTTTATAGAAAATCTTTTAGTAATTCGGGTAGAAATAAGGGACCCAGAATGGGTGACGGAAAGCAAAGGTGATCCAGGTAACTCGGAAAAGCAGGGCAATAAATGCTCTCGTACAAACTGAGAAACCCTTTATGGATCCAAGTACATCCAGTGGTCAAATAGGGAAAGAACCGCGCACTAAGACCTATGGAGTCCCATGTGGCAAGGTGCTAAAAATTAGACTTACAAAGTGCACAATAAAATACAACAAGTCAAGTTGTACAAGATGTAAGATGAAAATATAGAAAGTCTAGTTAAATAATCATAAACATGCAAGTATGGTGATTCTCAAAATTATACGCCCAAAGGCATGGATATTGGTGTATTTTTATACACTTAATGCATTTTGAAGGTGGGAATATCCAGCCCCTAAGTTCGGATAAAAATATGAGTCACCGTGCTCCACATGCATCCATAATTGTTCAGGTCTAAGTACTGGGTTGAAATTAATATCGGGTAAATCGGGGTACTGGGCATATCAAAGACAGTCTCTGTTCACTGCCTAAGTTTTTAAGTCAAAAGCTTCTATTTTATGAAAACGGGCAATTATAAATTTCTTTTTAGCATTGGTTAAAAAATCCTAATTTTTTTTTTGCTAAAACACGTAAAGTCCTATCGGGATAATCGGATTAAAAATAGGTTCAAATCAGGCCATGGTTCTAATTAAAATTTCAGTTTTCAAGGGTGATAAAACGAGGCTGGGTTCTACGGGTCCCAAGGTGGAACCCATTGGTCCAATTGTACATAGTAGCTGGCAGGAAAGGAAGGCAGCAGCTAGCTACAAAGAAGGCATCAGCTGGTTGGAAAGAGGTGCAACAACTGGCTGCAAGAGGACTGTGCAGGTGGCTGAGCTGAGATAAGAAGAAGTAGTAGAAGAAGAAGAAGGAAGGTGGCTGGACTGGGCAGGTGACTGGGCTGTGACAAGAAGTAGCAGAAGAAGAAGGTGCTGGGCTGCTGTAGAGGAGCTGACCTGCAGGTTCACGTGGTGCAGGTTGATGGCTGCCAGAGGCAGGAAAGAGCAAGTGGCTGCAGTGCAGGTGGTATAGCGGCTGGGGGTTCGCAGGTAGGGGACAGTGGAGGTGCGGCTACAGGCGGAAGTCTGTGGAGGTGAATCTGCAAGCGGAACAAGAAGAAGAGAAGAAGGGAGAAGCAGCTTGCTACAGGGGCTAGCCGCTGGCTGTGTAGGGAGAAGTCTGGCCGGACTGAATGCAGGGAAATGAGTGACCGCGGGCTTAGTGCAGGGAAGGAGAATGGCTGCTGAGAGTGCGACTGTGCAGGGAGGGAGAAAGGTGGCCGCTGGGAGTGGAAGCAGCAGTTGACCGCTAAAACAGAAGAAGAGGATATGGCCGGTGACTGTGCAAGCAGGGGAAACTGGTCGAGAGCTGAGCTGGGAAGAGGACTGGCGGGCTTAGGTTGTAGAGGGAAGAGTGGACGCAGACTGTCGCAGTGAGAGGGAGTGGCCGCTGGACTGGGAATGGCAGCTGGTCCGGGAGGAGTGGCCAAGAGCAGATGTAGGGGAAATGTTGACCGGGCTGAATGCAAGGAGGAGGAATGGCCGGGACTGAGCGAGGGAATGATGGCCGAGAGCTGAGCAGTGGAATAATGGCCAGTCAGCAAGGGGAAACAGCTGGAAAGGAAAAGGGCAGCAGTGGCCAAGAGTTTGCAGGGAGATGAGCTGGCCGCTGAGTGCAGGGTAATGGCCGGTCAGCAAATGGAAGATGTGTGACCGGTGACAGGGGTGAGGGAGAGATAGCCGCTGGAAGAGAATCGGCAGGTTGGCCGCGGGATAAGAGGCAGCACCTAGCCGCTGGGAGAGAAGCAACACCTGGCCGCTAGGAGAAGTTGCAGCACCTGGCCTCTGGCTGTCTATGGCCACGGGTTCAAGGGAAGAAGGTGGCCGCCGGGCTGGTGCTGGCTGGCTGATCTGATTTGCAGGTTAACTGAGGGCAAGGAGCAGAAGAATGGGGCAATGGCCACTGGCTTAGTAAGGAAGCAGTGGCCGGCTGGAACTGGTTTGCATGTGAACTGGCTGGGACGGGGTTGTAGCAGTGGACTGGCTGAGCAGATGGGGGAAAGTGAAGTGGTTGCAGTGGCTGAGAGAAGCAGGAAGAAGGAGGGAAAATTAAGACCGCAGGGCCTGTTGGCCAATTGGTTGAGGTGTGGCCCACCTCAGCTGTTGCTGATCTGAATCAAGGGAGGCAGGGGCCCCTTGGTGGTCCCCACAGGGGGGGTGGGGGTGGGTGCTCTTCAGACAAGGATTCACACATTCAGGGAGCTGATGGGTGGCTTCACAAGCTTAGGGAAATCCAGTTTCCTATTATTAAGGCCCATAAAACAGGTTTAATCTTCACCATTACAAATTCAATTTCCCCAAACAATCCAACCAGGGAATGGGGCTAACAAAAACAGATTTCATTTCCTTAAACAAGATTAACATGCAAAAGCAAATCAAAGCAAGATTAACCATCCAAAGTATGCATTTTAAATTAAATACATGCCTCTAATCGAAAACTAATCCAAACCTCAAAACCTCAGTCAAGCCAAGCTCTAACCGGGAGCTTTCTCTTATAAACAAAAATCTCAAAAATCCAACCTAACAAGACATACCTAAACACTGTAAAAAAAACTCGCCAAAATAATTACACAATGAAGAAGCAAAAGAAGGGGGTACTAGCCAAGGAGAAAGAGGACCTACCTCTTTGAAGATCAAGAAAAGAGAAGTGGCTGCATGAGGGGGCAGCCACAATCAGATCCGTACCAAAACAGAGTATGTTGTGAAGAAGGCAACTGGGAGTTGACTGGCCGGGCTGGATCGGGCATGAGAGAAGCCTTCAAGGAGATGTTCTCCAACATGCCATGGAAGGAAAAGAAAATAGATGAAAAGAGAGAAGATAGAAAACTCTCTCATGTTACAACTGCCGGTTGCAAAAGAGCAATGAATGAGAGCAGTAATGGTTAGTGGGGGTAGGTGGGAGCAGTCAATGAGAAATGACTGGTGCGTAGGTGGGATATTTTGCAAGGACTAACTGTGTGAGTTTGCTACCACCTAAGCCGAACTTGAGGCATGTTAACGAAGGTCTTCGGGACTTCGGACGGATCAGGTCAAAGAAGAAGAATTATAGGTCTAAAGGAGGGCTTTCCAACAAGCCAAGAGTCGCTCAACTCAAGGCTCCAAGGAAAAGGTCAACTGTCCGGTCAAAGCCTATCAATTTTTTATGGAATTGGTCAATCGAAGAGTTCCGGGTCTCAAACTTATTCGTGATAAATAAAAAAAGCAATCCAGAATGATAATCTTGATTAAATGAGCTCAGAATAACAGATTTGCAGAATTTATGAATATCCTCCCAGTCCCACTCGAAATTACAAATAGGCTCCAAAATTGGGATCAAACTAGGCTCAGAGGCTTTCAAAACTTCTCAAAGTTGCTCAAGGACTATTCTAACACTGAAAACACCACAATTGGCATCTATTCCCCACTTAGCAGTCTTAACCGCAGAATTAATAATGCCAACCCAAAGTTTAAGAAATCGAGTCCTTACATAGGGTCCATAGAAAGGGACATTGGCTAAATGACTTGCGTTTCAATCAGGAGTACCGAGAGGTCTAGCATGATAAAAACAATGAGACTGAATCTGAAATTGAATTATGAATAGTAACATTTGAGGAACTTTCCATTTATGGTCATCATACATCTTTCACCTTCAACAGTAAGAATAGCGTATGCGCCATTTGAATAAACTTTGCCGATGACATATGATCCTTTCCACTTGGGTTCAAACTTTCCCTTGGACTTGTGAGTGAGGATCATAGGTCTTAGTACACAAGGACTAGGTCTTCCTTTTTGAAAGCCCTTTCTCATACTTCTTTATCGAAAGAACCTGCCATCCTAGCTTAATATATTTTGATACTTTGCCTGGCTGCGAGTCTTTTTTCGTCAAGACTTTCGAATTCTTGAATTCTCAACTTAGTATTTTAATCATCTGTGACTTTCTCCGCAACTGCCACCCTGAGTGAAAGTAGCTGAATTTCTAGAGGTACAATGGCCTCACACCCGTAGACGAGAAAATGGTGTCGATTTAGTCGGGCCTCTAACTGTGGTTCAGTAAGCCCAGAGAGCTTGGAGTTTTTTTCCCCTCGACTTCTTGTTGTTAGACACCATCTTTTTCAAGATTTTGCAGATAGTTTTGTTAAAAGCCTCTACTAGTCTATTCGCCGCAGGATTGTATGCGGTGCATGGACAACAACGAATACCATACTTGTCACAAAATTTGAAAAACTTGTCGTTGTTGAATTGGGGTCCATTATCATGGTATAGGCATTTAGGCACACCAAAACAACAGATAATATGATTTTTTATAAAGTCAACCATGGTATCAGCTTTTACTTTGGCTAATGGGATCGCCTTGGACCAAATAAAGAAATAATCTGTGGCCGCCAGAATGAAATGATGGCCCTTGTCCGATGGAGGATGAATTTTTCCGATGATGTCCATTCCCCAGGATTTAATAGGCCAAGATATAGTTGTAGGATGAAGATAAGTTGGCGATTGATGTATGTAATCACCATGAATTTGGCATTCTCTGCACTTTTTGGCAAACTGCATAGAATTTGCAATCATTGTAGGCCAATAATATCCCAGCCTTTGTATCTTGTCATGTAATTTTGGTCCCTGATGAGCCCCACATAGCCCTACATGGACTTCTCTTAGTGTATCTTCAATTTCATTTTGAGATAAGCACCATAGCAAAACTCCATCGAATGATCTTCGATATAGAGTTCTAGATTGAGGATCATAATAATATTTGGGCACACGCCTTTGAATACTAGTTCAATCTTTGATGTTGTCGGGTAGGATGCCATATAGGATGTAGTCGATGAAGAGTTCTCTCCAGTCTCTAAATGAATTTTCATAAGAATGAGCTCTACTTCTCGAGACTTGAAAGCAATCGGCTACAGCTTGATGAGTATCAAGAGGTGGTAATAATTGCCATTCCGTAACGGTAATTTTCACCGTATCATTCCCCAGTAAGGCCATTGAAGCAGCTAGTCCAGCTAAAGCATCCGCCTTGACATTCTCACATCTTGGTATATGATGGAATTCTGTCAACGTGAACTAGCCTTTGAGCTTTTGAATTTTGTTGAAGTAAGGGACCAAATTTAGCTTTCTTATTTCATATTCCAGATTCATTTGTTATATGATCAGTTGGGAATCTTCGTACACTACTTGTATATTGATGCCAGATTCCAATGCTATTTCCAACCTCATGATTAAAGCTGTATATTCTACTGCATTGTTGGAGCACGGTTCCAGCATTGAGAAAGAATGATGTATATATACTATTTCTGGACTTCAGAAGATAATTCCCACTCCTAACATTGTTTCACCAAATTCATTAGTTCGCGTAGCTCCTTCAAAGTACATAATCCAATGAAGATCAGGATCAATGGTATGTTTAATTATCTTTTCATAGCCTGTAATAATATAGACCACTTGGCAAGCCGATCGGTCAAAGAACTAGCTTTTGTCATCATTACTTTGAGTGGATTGATCCAGGACAAAAAATATACCATATTTGACAGTAAGTAGTGACATAGCTTTTGTACTGCGACCATAAGAGCCAGGCATTCTTTTTCAACTAGTTTATAATTGTGTTTTGCCCCCACCAACATTTAAGATAGGTAGTAAATGGCTACTTCTTTGCCATCCTAATTATTTTGAGCTAACATCACGCTCAAGGAATGATCTAGAGCCCTTGTATACAGGATAAAGGGTTTGTTTAACCTTTGAGCTGTCAATACAAGTGGGTTGGTTAAATACCTTTTGATGTCTTTAAAGGCTTCATCGCATTCTTTGTCCTAGATAAAATCAACTCCTTTCTTCATCAAGCGAGAGAAGGGTCTGCACTTGCAGAATAAGTTAGAGATGAATCTCCAAATGTAAGCCAATCTGCCCTGTATGCCTCTAAGTTCTTCAAGTTTTTTTGGTAGAGGCATCTCAAATATTGCCCTGACTTTGATTGGATTGAGCTCGATCCCTCCTTTGCTTACTACAAATTCGAAGAATTTTCCTGAAGATACTTTGAAAAAACATTTGGGAGGATTCATATGCAATTTGATGTTCCACAATCGTTCAAAGACTTTGCGTAAATCATCAAAATGAGTGCTCTTCTTCTTGCTTTTAACAGCCAGATCATCTACATAACATTCGACCGTCTTATGCTGGATATCTTGAAAGATTTTCGTCATGGCTCTTTGATATGTGGCTCCTGCATTCTTGAGGCGGAAAGGCATGACTGTATAACAATACACCCCAAATGGGGTCCTAAATGAGGTGTGCTTTCATCTTCTGAGGACATCTTGATTTGGTTATATCTGGAGAATCCATCCATGAATGACATTCTTTCATACCCGAATGTATTATCAATCATAATTTCAGGGATAGGCAGCAGAAAATAATCTTTGGTACTTGCCTTATTCAGATCCTGGAAGTCAATACAAACCCTGATTTGTCCATTCTTTTTTGTGACAGGGACAATATTGGCTATCCAGTCAGGGTGTTGTTCTTCCCGGATAAATTGAACATCCCGAAGCTTTTGTACTTCTTTCTCAATCTTTTCCATGAACTTTGGCTTAGTACGCCATTGAATTTGTCTTACTGGTTTGACATCTTTCGAGATATTCAATTTATGCACAGCTATTTCTGGGTCCAATCCTGGCATTTCTGCATAAGTCCATGCAAAACATTCCAAAAACTCATGCAAGAAATACATAAAATCCTTTAGTTCCTTTCCTTTAATATGAGCATTTACAAAGGTAGGATGAGGATTGTCCGGGGTTCCCAAGTTTATTTCTTACACTTGGTCCTTAATCGGAGGATTGGGAGGAGGCTCTTCCACATTATTTTCCAAAACTACCAACTCCACTGCGACCTTAAGGCGACTGACTATTTGCATTGAGAGCCCACAACAGGTCAGACCAATGGATTTCTTGATCTAGCTAGTTGACTGGAGATGCCACATTAGCTGAGTTAGAAGATTTAGCAGAAGTGACCAAAGGTTTACTCTTCTTCATGTTAGGTTTCACCTTAATCGTGAAAGGTTCAGATGTATTTACAAACCGTACCGCTAATTTCTTCTTTTGCTGTTGACTCACAACCTTAGTTGACTCAGCTGTACCTGTTTCCACCATAGGTTTCTTCACACTGGGCTTCCTTTCTTTATACATAGCTGCGTCGGTAAAGTAAACTTCCTTCTCTTTGAAAAACTTTTCATCAGCAAAAACACAATGAAATTTTCCACCATCATTAATATATTTCAAACATTGGTGAAGAGTAGATGGTACATTGACATAGTCGTGCAACCATCTCCTTCCAAGCAAGATGTTATAGCAAACTAGAGTTTTGACGACATGTAAAGTAGCTTCAAAAGCCAAACTCCCAATCTGGAATTTGATCCAAAACTTTCGGATGGGGTTTTGAATTTCACCATCATACCCTTGAATCACAGTATTGGTGCTGGTGAGCTTGTTTGGTGGAACTCCAAATTCTTGTAATGCCATGATAGTAATAAGATTAAGAGCTGACCCTGGATCCACTTGCACCTTGGGACTTGGCACCTCTTTGATATATGCTGTGAAATATAAAGGCCTTGTATGATTGACGTTGCCCAACAACATATCTTCTTTAGAGAAAGAAACGATAGCCTTAGAAGCATTCTGGATGGAGTAAGACTCTTCACATTGCTTCTAAGGTCTTTTGGATTTAGCTTCTTGATGCTTCTTTATTTGATGCACTTGAGCTATATGCACTTGATTATTAGGATCCAGTGCTTGTAATTCCCTAATGAAACTGTCTCGAGTTTCTTTTGACATCTGCAACAGATCAAGGATGTACAATCGTGCAGGTATGTGTTTAAAGTGCTCAACAAAGTAATACTTAAATGGCTCTATCAGCCTTTCATTAACATTAGTATTGACATTTTGTCCCATGGGAACTACAAGTGAGGGAGAAGCAGACGGAGTAGGTGTGGAAGGTTTACCATAATTGACTTTATAATTCTTTCTCGACCTAAGGCCACTCCCAGTGCTTCTTTGAATAACCATAACTTCTTCTTGCTGAGAGAAAAGATTTTCCATTCCTTTGACTATGTCGTCTACATCGGCGGATGCAAAGGATGTAGTGGTTTCTTCTCTTATACCAGTGGCCATGTGACATGATGTCACTTCAGGTACACTCCCAGGATCTGTTGTTTCATCTTCCAAGGTGATAACCTCCTGTGTTTCTATGACGAACAAGTCCGAGGAATTGATTGGCACAATGTTAGGACCTTCTTCAAACTCTACACGATGATCCCCATAGGATCCTGAGGATGCATCACTGATTGTGATAAACGGCACATCCCCTGGTGGGGTATTCTGTGATGATCCTTGGTTCCTGATGTGGAGATCACCGGGTTGGAAGGGCCATAGGAAGTAGAGACAACTGGCACCTTCTTACATATGTCCTTCTTGGTAGTTATGCATTCCTCCTTCTTTGAACTGCCGTCTTGACTATCTTTTATGCCCACTAGTATTGACGAGCTAGAGATGTCTTGTGTCATAGGTGCTTTTACGGATGCCTGATGATGGGGTTCATTATCATCTATGATGGGTAAAGGATTTGGATGAACTTTTGGAGGCATAGGGAATGAAGGAGGGTCCACCAGCTAGTCACTAGGTTCAGGGAGCCTTTGATTGTAAACTTGAACTTCCATCTCTGAGATGTTCTCTTGCTAAAAGTAAGGATCAATGATGAAGTCATTTTCATTCAATACCTCATTTGAAAGGTACTCGTCTTCATCAGGATTTGACTTTGGATCACTGTCCTGATCATCATCATCCATGGGTGGTGGCATTGTAGGAGGGACCCACTTGCCATCTGAGTCCTCTGAATCTGAAAGAGAAAAGCGTTCTAATCTGGAGATTCGGTTCCAATTTGAATTCTGCAGCTCATCTTCTTCATTGGTGAAAGGGAGAAGGAAGTCTGCCAAAGTGATAGGTTTCCCCATTAGTTTGGAAGATTCTGCTAGTGCCGCTTTTCTTGTTGCAGGCTCAGTTTCTTATTTTGTTTCTTTTATGGGCTATGCCTTAACTGTTTGGCTGGAGTTACGAAGAGATTTTTTTCGTTTTTCTCCTCTTTTCGGAAGTAGACCTTGATCCCACTGTTTCCCAGCCGTCGTCATTTATCAGATCAGGATGCACCCGTATAACTTCTCCAGATGATGTGGTGACCGAGATGAGTCCATCACTATTTTTGACTTTATTACTTAGTTTAAACTCTATCGTCTTTGATATGTCATGCCTGATGTTGGTAGGTTCAAATGATCTAAATGTCGTCTTGTTGACCAACGCAGTATCACATTTCTGATCGAGTTGTATAACTCCTTTAGTCAACATACCTTGTATTTTCTCCTTCAAGGTGAAACATTCTTTCAAAGGATGGAAAATTATCCAATGATATGGGCAGTAGTTTGGATCATCGGTTATAACTTCCTGACTGGGTCTTTTGGAAGGATGCAGTTCCAATTTCCCATGCTCTAGTAGAGTCGTGAAGATATCTTTAACATTTTCGTCAAAGGAATACCTGGTATTTTTCCTCCTTTTGTATTCCTCCTTCCCAGCAGTTTCATCTTTAGGATCTTGTGTCTTTTTGGGAGCCTTTGAAGTTTGAATTTTAAAGACTTCTTCTTCCTTCTTTCCCTTAGATGTAGATGGTGAGGAAGTTTGGATTCCTTTGGACTTGACCTTCTAATCATGCTCCTTACGACAGTCTTCTGCATCGATGGCTGCTTCCAGTAGTTTAGAAAAGGATTTAGTCTTAACATTGATTACCATCTATTTAATCTCAGGTTTGAGATTAGCCATGCACATATCAACTGCTAATTTCTGAGAGATGGGTTCTTTGCATCTGTAAACTAGTTCTTTACACCTATTTATGAAGCCTTGAGCAAACTCATTTTCTCCTTACTTAGATTGAGTGAGTTTAGACTGAGTAGATGATCTTCCTCTTGGAAGTGCAGTAAGAACTTTTCCTTCAGAACACCCATGAAGTGAGGGAATTTTCTAGCAATTGTTTGTTCCATTCAAAAATGGTTCCTCTCAGAGTGCTTATGAACGATCTAATCTTCAAGGCATCTATATCTGGCATGCCCCCAAGCTGAGACTTGAAGTGTTCTATGTGCTAATTAGCAAAACTTTTGCCCATGTAAACTGGAAGGTTGGAGGTTTGTACTTAGGAGGATAGGGAACCGAATCCATTTTAGGTGGATATTTTGGCATGATCCTCTTTTTTCTGAGTCTCCCTTCATCCCTAGTTTTAGTCAGCATATCTACTACATCTTTGTAAGTTATGGGTTTGTCCAGATCTATTTGATGACCATTATCCGAGAACTAACCACTTCGCTTGGACCGCCTTTGTGAAAGCTGTTGCATTTGTATTGCAATCTAATCGATTCTCGCTGCAAATGTATGCGGATCTTTTCTACTTGAAGAAGATGGAGTCATCGGTGGATGATCGTTTGGACCAGTCACCCATTCCATTCGAAATTGCAAAAGTGTAGTGATTTAGTTAATTCTGTCATTTTGATGTTTAACCAAATCCTGTATGTTTTCAACCAGGTTTTCATCTTTAGCTTGTTCTTCGGCATTCACTATAGCACTAGCTTTCCAGCCATGAAGACAGAGTATTTGCCTGGTCTAGTATGAGGTGAGAAGCTGCTCTCGAGACTTCGAGTGATTAATAAAATGTCATCATCGTTGATTTGATTGGATGCATTCATTTTTATTTAGCTTGAACTCTCATCCACTCATACTTTTTAGAATCTTTGAATCTTCACGCATTATCGATTTTTAATCTTAGCATCAAAAGATTTGGTAAAAGCATGCTCAAACATGTTTTGATTTACATTTTAAAAAACTCATTTTTTCAAACATGTTAGCCTCTAGTTAAGCCCAGCTCTCTAAGACCAAGTTTCCCTTTAAAAATTCATTTTTAAAGTCTTTAAAAATAGGGAAAGTTCGGTCAGCAGAACTCGGTTCGGTCAGCTGTCGGTTCCGGATACAGAATGTAAAAAGTTATCAGGGAAGTTTGGTCAAGCCGTCGGTCGACCGAACTGATGTCGGTTCCGGTTCCAGAATGTAAAACAGTTTTATCAAGGAAGTTCGGTCAGCTATCGGCACAATGTCTGTTAGGTGTCGGTCGACCAAACTTCAGTTCGGTGAACCGATATGCTAGTTTCGGTCTGCAGATTTTCAAAAAAATGACCATTGGGATATGACCGTTGGAGGTCGATCAATCGAACCCTAAGTGTCGACTGACCAACAATAGATCCGTTGGAGAGCATTTTTCTTATAAAAACAACACTTTCTTGGGATCTGTGCTAACACTTTTGAGACATTTGAGGGTCAATGAAGGTGGGACATTCATGCTAGGCTAGAGGGAGGCAAGGAGGGCAAATCAATCATGTTAAACCTTTGATTTCTTCAATGGGTTTTCCTTTCCTAACTTATTTTATTCATGCTTGTCTTTAATCTTTGATTTCTTAAATGGTATGATTAAAAGTGTTCAAAATGTTCGAATGTTCATTGTTTAAACATGCTTTGATTTTAAAATATGTTTATCTCTTAAACCTTATCATTTGAATAGTATTTCACATGTTAAAACATTTGATGTTAGTTTTATAAAAAAATGTGTGAATATTTTCTACCTCACATTTGCATCATTTATGAGCATTGATTTATAAAAAAGAGGTAGATAAAGTTTTTAAGGCATAGGTACCACACATACATCTTTGCATTCATTATGCATATGTCTTAGATAGGTTTTCAATTTAATTATCAACCTATGTTAAGAGGCATCAACATGTATTCATTTGCATCTCATCTTATGCTTGTTTAGGCATAGTTTATTGAGGTGAAAATCTAATGTTGTAAAGGCTAATGTTCAACTTATTGAAAAACATATGAGATTGTAATAGGTTATTGCTGAGCCTTGTGTAAAAGCATATGTGGTTGTAAGGTTGGAGGTTAGCCCAAACCTCAAATTGATAGTGGAAATACCGGTAGGGAAACTAGGAGTGGACGTAGGCTTGTTTGGCCGAACCACTATACATTTGCTTGTTGTGGTGATTGGTTGTGGATGTTATACTCATACTCATGCTTCTTTTTAAATGTCTATCGTAAATGGTTAGTTGGATGCTTTACCTGCTATTAGAACTCCTTCTTGTAAACAAGATGATAAAACCTAAAAGCATAATTGACATAACTTTTAAAAAGAAGTGGTCTAGTTTTTAGAGCTCACCCTATTCAACACCCCCCCCCCCCCCTCTAGGGTTTGATTCTGGTCTTTCACGAAGTACAGGGGAAGCGATGCCCCCTGTGTTTTTGTTGATTAAAGGTACATCCTCATCTGTAACCAGAGTTTCATGACCCTCGGAAGTGTTATCTGGTTCTTCACCTTCGATCGGGTTTGAACTTTGAGCAGTGATTCTAACAGAACGCCTGCCATGTCTGGCCTCGGTCATGCAAACCATAGCAGTATCAGGGTCATCTTCTTTCATTAACCATTCCTGAGTAATTCTTCTTTAGCCATGGTTTTTCTTTTTATCATCTCTCCTCTCCTTACTACCATGGGTATGGAATGATTAATGATAGGGCCCACCCCTTCTGGATGATGAACTGGTAGTATGAGGATGTCCACCTCATTTTCTCCTTCTTTTTCATAAGGTCTTTGAATTGTGCAAGCGCTGCATCATTATTGCTAGAGAAATGTTGTTGTTTATTCTACGGGTGCTTTGTATGCACCTTTAGAGGGCATAGTGTGGGCCCCACTATGACCGAGGTGAGACGCCACCTTCCAAACCTCCCCCTCCCCCTTTTCTGAGTAAGAGCATATATGGTGTTTTCTTCAAGCGATGCCAGGGTTGTATCCTGGCAAGTCTTCTTTTTAAACTTACGTGGTTTTGGAGACCACGTTGTGTAGGCAGGAATTGTTTCCTTTTGCTACAGCTTCTTCTTTTCCAGTACATGGCGCAAGCCTTTATCCTGATAGGTTTTGACTTTGCCATTTGCTATTTTGTGGTGAGGGGTATTACCAACAATTTCTACCCTCCTTGTCCCTTGCATTTCTTTGGTGATGCGGAGGCGAGTTGGTGCAGCTTTCTTTAGGTCTTGGTGTTCTTTGAGATGAACACCAAAAGGGTTTTGGGCATATTTCGACACCCATGGCCTGCCTGGCGTGGCCTTTTGGAAGGCTTCACCAATACTGGAGATGCTTTAACGTGAGAAGCAGCTAGAGTTATCCGTTGGAAAATAGTTACTCGAGCTGGAAGTTCATTTCCATTGTGGGCTCTTTTCTGGCCCCTGGGAGTCTTGCTTTCTTGGATGGAAACCTTGTACAGGTGTTCCTTGGTCTCATCAAAAGTAATGACAAGAGAATTCATGATTGATCAGCAACATAAATAAAAATACCAGCAAAGAATGAGTGATAGGAGAGCATATTTATTTCCTCAATCCTATATCAATCTATTTCATTTTCTACTTCTATGTTTTTACGTACATGCTACCTATGAACGGGCAGTTCTTAGGTACAATAAACATAGCACCAAAATGGGTGAGAAAATGACTTGTGATCCAACCATATTTATGGTAATGTATTTGGCTTTTGACCGACATACACCAATGAACTGATTAACTAAGATATGTTTTTCCCAAAAGAATGAAAAGGAAATGAAAGTCTCCAGTGAAGAAGCCTTTTTTATTCAATCCTTTGAACATTACAGAAATATGTGAAAATGTCTTGCACGAATGCTTGATCGCACAAGAAGAGTCATTTCCACTTTTATTTATATGGCTTCTTCGTTGCTTCACCCTCATCATGCTTAAGAGATAAAAAACAATATAAATATGGATTGAAGGGAGAGAAGAGAAGTCTGCTATCTTCAAAAGTTTGCTGGAGACGAAATTAGATAAGTCTTCAATTTAGCTTCTTCTGTCAGTCTTTGTAGCTCATCACCATTGTTTGGGAATAAGGATTAATTGGAGAAGTCTACTTCAAAACAACAGAGACAATCTCTGACCTTCCTCCATGGTGAGAGAAACAAAGGCTGACTTTTAGAAGCTATCACCCAGGTCTAAGGAGAAGCGTTCACAACTGGTTGATTCTCACCTTGCGGATGAAGGAGGAGCGAATTTTGAAAATGGCAGAGTTTGTAGGCTTCTTTGCGCTTGATTATGAGCCCCCTTCCTGCTCTCCCAAGTCTTCATTTTATTGCCTTTGAGGAGCCATAACTGTCGTGAATCATGGGGGAGTGGAGATGGTTTTGAAACTGCCAGCAATGGGCAAGTAATTGTTCCTTTTTTACAGGTCCAGCAGCTATGTTTTGGAGCAACTGACTAGGTTGTGGGCATCGTGTGGTTGGGAGCGAAGAAGTTTGGCGGCCAGTGTCTGTGATGTCCTGCGGTCATCTTTCGATCGAGGACCAGCAGCTGCTTCATTGCGCTGAGCCAGTACTAAACTGATGTTTGCAGAGGCCAGTGTACCTTGCAGGCAGTAGCCGTTGGGAGTTCTTTTGCTATAGCCAGCCAGATTCTAGCGGTCATCGGTGTATCATTCTTTTTATGAAAAGTGAGAATTTTGTATTAGGAAATGTTATGTATGAGTAGATGGATTTTTTTGTGTGCCAATAGGCCTCTTAAAAGAGGATAGCTCCAACTTCCCATGTTCCAACAGGGTTTTGAAGATATCTTCAATATTTTCGTCAAAGGAGTACATGGCATTTTTCTTCTTTTCATATTCTTTTTTTCTGGCAGCTTCATCTTTAAGATCCTACGCCTTCTTAGGAGCCTTTGAAGTTTGGATATTGAAGACATCTTCTTTCTTTTTTCCTTTGGATGTAGAATGTGTAGAAGGTGTAGAAGCTTGAGTCCTTTTGGACTTATTTTTCTAATCAAGTTCCTTATGACAATCTTTAGCATCAATGGCTGCTTCCAGCAGTTTGGACATACATTTAGTTTTGACGCTGATCACCATCTGTTTAATCTCAAGTATGAGATTAGACTTGCATATGTATACTGCTGAATTTTGAGAAATGGGTTCCTTGCATTTGTAAGCTAGTGCCCTCCATCTGTTTATAAAGTTCTAAATAGAAACATTTTCTCCTTGCTTAGTTCGAGTGAGCTAGTTCAAGCCGATTGGCCGATCTTCTTCTTAGAAGCGTAGTAAAACCTTTTTTTCTAATTTCGCCCATGAAGTGAGGGAGTTTTTTTATAATTGTTTGTACCAATCAAAGGCCATTCCTTTCAAAGCACCTATGAATGATCTAATCTACAAGGCATCTATATCGGGCACGCTCCCAAGCTAAGACTTGAAGTGGATGTGTTGATAAGCGGGACTTTAGCCCATGTAGGACTGGAAGGCCAGAGGTTTATACTTAGGAGGATAAGGAACCAAATCCATTTCAAGTGGATATTTTGGCATGATTCCTTTCTTCCTAAGTCTTCCCTCATCCCTAGTTTTGGTTAGCAATCTGCAACATCTTTGTAGGTCATAAGTTTCTCCAAATCTGTTAGATGACCACTTTCTATGAATTGGCCACTTTGCTTAGAAAGCCTTTGTGAAAGCTGTTGTAATTGTGCTTTATTCTGGTCAATTCCAGCTCCATTGTTTTGACTAGATGTATATGGATCTCTTTTGTTTAAAGAAGATGGAGTTGCTAGTGGATGGTCATTTGGACTAGTCACTCATTCCATCATGAATTGCAGCTTAGTAGTGATTTGGTTAATTCTATCATTTTGTTGTTTAACCAAATCTTACACATTCTCAACTGGATTCTCATCCTCAACATGTTCTTAGACATTTGCTGGAGCACTAGTTTCCCCAGCCATGAAGATGGAGTACTTGCCTGGTCCTGTATGAGGTGAGAAATTGCTTTTGAGACTTCGACTGGCCAATGAAACATCGTTATCAATGTCTCGAAGTACAGGGGAACCCATGCCCCTAATATTTTTACCAGTTAGAAGTGTCTCATCATCTGTAACCGGAGTTACATGACCCTCGGAGGTGTTGTTTGATTCTTCACCTTCCACAGGGCTTGAATTGTGGGCAGTGCTTCTAGTAGAAAGTATACCATGTCGAGCCCCAGTCATGCAAACAATGGCAATATCAGGGTCATCTTCTTTCATTCCCCATTGTGGAGTAATTCTTTTTTGGCCTTGACTTTGGCGAGGAGTTAAAGGCTTCTTTTTAACCTAATTGGAGGTTAGTATTTTATCATTGCTCCTTATCACCATAGGTACAAAACGATTGATGATGGGGTCCACCCCTTTTAACTGGTGCACTGGTAACGCCAGGAGATTTACTTCATTTCTCTCTTTCTTTTTCAAAAGGTCTTTGAACTGTGCAAGTTTTGCAACATTATTGATACAGGAATGTTGTTGTTTCTTCTTCAGGCGCTTCGCATGTATCTTTGGAGTAAGAGGATAGAATGTGTTTTGTTCAAGTGATGCCAATGTTGTAACCTCGTAAGTTTTTTTCTTGAACTTACGTGGTTTTGGAGACCACGTTGTATTGCCGGGGATTATCTCCTTCTACTGTATATTTCTTTTCTCAAGTGTTTGGTGCGAGTCTATACACTTATAGGTTTTAACTTTCCCATCTACTATTTTGGGGTAAGGGGTATTACTAAAAGCTTGCACTCTTCTTGTCCATTGTACTCCTTTAGTGATGTGGAGGCGAGTTGGTGTAGTCTCCTTCAAGTCTTGACGTTCTTTGAGATGAATACCAAAAGGATTTTGGATGTATTTCGACACCATGGTCCTTGTGACACAACCTTTTTGGAGGGCTTTACCAACAATGGAGAAATTCTGACAAAAGGGACAACAAGAGTCATCCGTTGGAAAGCAGATACTCAAACAGGAATTTCAGTTTCAGTTCAAGCTTTTTGCTAGCCCTTGGATGTCTTGCTTTCTTGAATTGACACCTTGTAAAGGCATTCTTTGGTTTCATCGAAAGTGATGACAAGAGAGTTCATATTTGATCTGTAAAAGAATAAAAGATTAACAATGAATGCGTAATAGGAGAACATATTTATTTGCTCAATCATATATCAGTTTATTTCATTTTTTATCTCAATGGTTTTATGTACATGCTTCCTATAAATGGGCAACACTTTGGTACAATAAGCATGACCCAAAAATGGGTGAGAAAATTATTTGTGTTCCAACCATATTCATAGTGACATATTTGGCTTTTGACCAACATACACCAATGAACTGATTAACTGAGATCCCGTCAAGTTTTGTAGGTCATAAGCAGGGCAGTAAATGCTTCCTACCGACCAAAGCAAACTAACTTTGTATATGTTACAATAGACTGATTAATATTGACTTATAAATGGAGACAACTTTATAAAAGAAAAACGTCAATTAGCCATATTATTTTGTGACATATTTTAATTTCTGTCACTATTTTTTTTTTCAATTCTTCGTTCAGTAATGTTTAGGAGAGTTCTAGGTTCTGTATGGTGAATATTCAGTCAACACACATGCTCAGAATTTCATAACAAAACGTCCCAGAAAGGAAAAAAATGAATGTAATCCAGCGGCCACTTTTCATGTGGACTAGTCGATGAAGGCTGCTGGTACTAGTCGTCGAGTGTCAAGCACTCCAAGTTGGCTGCGCTGGCTTTGCCATGACTACACATCATGACCGTCAGGCACTTGACGTCTTAGGTGCACAATCCACTGGCCACGAGACTTAGTCAATCGCCATGGCCACTTTGGGATGTACTAACATGAAAGACATTGGCCACTATGAATGTAATGTTCATCACAACAGCCTCTGGACGTGCACAGTAGGATGTGGTTGACCGGCCAACACCATATTTCATGGCTGCTAGTCATTTGTGTTAGCCTCCATATCCCTTCTGCATTGACCACTAGGCGTCGTGCATCTTCTCCACTTCGTCTCTGTTAGCTGTCTCCTGATCTATTCTTTCTCTCTATTTTTTTTTTAACAGCAGTAGCAGCTGAGAATTTCTTTTTCCCTTCAAATTTCTCCCATGTATTTGACCAACGAAGCACCACTGATAATATATAATATTTGCCATAGACAGCGCCAATCTTTTATTTCGCTCAAAAAAAGAAATGAAAAAGAATCTATTGAAGATGCTTTTATTTACTCTTGAACATTATAGAAAGATGTGAAGACGACTTGCACATGTATTTAGTTGTGTAGGAAGAATCATCTTCGCTTTTGTTTACATGGGTTCTCTTTGCTTCACCTTTCGAGTGCCGGTTGTTTACAAATTTTCATATAACCCCCTCATCAAGCTTGGGAGATCAAATATAAGGGAATTACAAATTGAAAGAAGAGATGAAGACACCGCTACCTTTGCGAGTTTGACGGAGATGAAATTAGAGAAGTCTACAATGTAGTTCCTTTCGCCAATCTTTGGAATTCATCACCATTTTTTAGAAAGAATGATTAGCAAAGAAGCATGCTTCAAAACAATAGAGGAAATCTTTGTCCCTCTTCCATGGTGAGAGGAACACAGACTAACTTTCAGAAGCTACCGCCCAAATCAAGAAAGAAGTGCCCGTTGTTGCCTGACTCTCACCTTGCGAATGGAAGAGAGAAAGTCTTAGAAAAATGGAAGAGTTTATGGCCCTTTTTGTGCTGGGTCCAAGTCTTCATTTTATAACCTCTGAGGGGATATAACCGTCGGAAATCATAGAGGAGTGGAGGTGGTTTTGAGAACTGTCATTAATGGGAATTATAATTGTTCCCCTTCTGCAGGTCCCACGGCTATTAGAAAATGTAACTGACCAGAGATCATGGATGATTGTAGGCAATAGGAAAGAAGAAGCTCGGCGGCGAATACATGAAACTTTGAAGCATCCAGCGGTCATTATCTTTGAGAAAATTAGCGGCTGCATTGTTACGCTAAGCGGCCAGTATCTTGAAGGTTGAAGCTACCGATGAACCTTGTAAACAATGGCCGTAGGGATGCTGCTACTATGGCCAGTCAGGTCTAGCGATTAGAAAATGTAATTTTTTCATGCAAATGAGTATTTTGCCTTAGGAAATTATGATATGTTGAAAATGAATTTTTTTTTATATGTCAACAGGCCCAATCAAAATGCAAGAAAAAAAAATTACAAGTGAAATGCAATCATGGAATTAAAGTGCATAACTCCTCTCGTGATATGGGAGTCAATGAAATTAATGGTCATTACCTTGCAACGGCTAATCAAATTTCAAGAAACAGGAGTTACAAGCCCAAGATATTAAAATATGCAACCCCTTCCATCATGAAGCGCTAATGCATTCATTGCATTCAAGGCCCATAACCTCTCATATACCCCACCAAATCCTATAAAAGGGGCTCACTCCCACTATTCCAAGAGACGATGAACACATTCCATATGTTGCACACGTACTCTCCCACAGCGATCCATCCCTCTCCTTCATTGAAGGAGTTCTGCAATAACCACCACCATAAGGTGATTGAAGACCCTTGGGAGGCCATCCACCAAAGCCATTTCCTTCCTTCTCTCTCCATGGCTTAGACGTGGCTTCTTAGCCCGTCCGTCTACTTGGATTTTTATTGATTATATGATCTTTCTTTGATCCTTTCTCTCAAAAGATTTGAGGATCAAGACTTGCCAAAGAATCAAAAGCATCCATGTTGTCATTAGAGGAACATCGAAGAAGCCCATACATGGCTTATGTGAGACCCCGACCCCTAATTTTCAGGATTTATTTGTGGATTGGTTTTCTAAGTGGGATTAGTGGTTGTTTGGTTCAGTCTATGAGTTAGAATGACCTTTCATTAGCTTTGGGAAGTTTTGAGAGCCAATGCACCTAGTTAATGACCGTAGGGTCCTATTTGTTTTACCTGGTCAGCTGGGAGAGGTTCCTTGGGATTCCCAAAAATTCTAATTTTGGATTCATTTCACTAATCTCATCATTCCCTACAACTTTCATGTTCACTCCGTACCAATTCAAAGCTCCGAAAATTAGTTTTTCCAGTCCTGAATGCAAATTGGTCTTTCCATATTGAATCTGGATCCAAATTTTGAAATCTCAAAACCATGCCAAAGTTATACTTTTTGAAAACTAGATTTTATGAGAAACATTTTTCTTTTCTTTGTCAATCGCATCCGGGGCCCAGAAATCAATGTTTTAACCCTTGACAAGTTTTAAGCGATGGTAGGGCCCACACCCACCCTTTTTTTATAAAAAGGCCAACCCCTTCCTTCTTCCCCCATTTGTTCTAACAACATGAGAGGGAGAGGAGCTTCAACTCCTTAGGGTTTTTGCCCTTTTCTCTTCTTCTTCTTGCACCCTCTCACAAGATCCACCTCGAAGCTTGCTAAATGGGAGATTTGAGCCCATCTTCTTCTTCCCCTCATCTCAAGCTCTCTTTAGACACCATTATTGTGTAAAGTTAAGGTGGGCAGCCCCTATTTCAAGCTTCTTCTTGTTGATTGATTGCCCTAGAGGTAAGAGCTTCCTTCCAATCTTCCATTTTGTGTAATGGTATTCCCTTAAGTTCTATTTCCAAATTTGGTTTGAGCCCATTTCTTGTCTTTCTTGATTTACCATTTTAGGTTCTAAGATGGGTATATTTTGGGGGGTTTTATGTAGCTTGGAGATTTGTGACTTGGGAGTGAGCTTAGGAGCTTGTTTAGTCTTCTTGAAGGCCAACACAAGTGGATGAATGGATTGTTTCAATGATTTCTTGTTTTATGAGAAAATATGGATTTCCATCATTCCTTTCACCTAAGTTTCCTCTATGGTTTATAATGATTTGAGATGTGCATATTGATAAGCTCTTTCTCTTTTGTTTGATCTCTTAAAATGTATGTATATCATTTTCGGTCAAATCTCATTTCATATGCTATTGTGGATTCCATGTATGATGGGTTGCATTATTGAAGAGTATGATGAATTTGGGGTTTTTGATGTGTAATGGTTGATGGATGAATGAAAGACATTATGAGGATGATGGAAGACCTCAATTTTGTGAGGAAATGGTGGGTCAAAGGAGATTTGGAAGAAGGGGATGAAATGAGCCCGAAATGCCCAAAATGGGCACTTTCTGAAGCAGTCCGCTCGAGTGGACCCAAGTTTGCTTGAGCGGACCTCTTCCAGAGGCTCACTAACTTGAGCCAACCTTTAGGTCCGCTCGAGCCAGCCTAACTCGGGTCAGTTGGCTCTAACGAACCCCTCCCAGAAAGCCATTGGCTCGAGCGAACTTTTGGTCCGCTTGAGCCAATGGTGCTGATTGCCTGGGCCTACTTTAGAAACATTAAAAAGCATGTTTTAAGGTTCGGAGAGGTTGGTTTGGAGCCCTAACGCAATAGGAAGACCTAGGAGGTGGTGTATGGAGCTTGATTGAGAAAGAAACCCCATCCCGGAGATTTATTGAGGATTTTGGACTTCTGAATTTGTATAGGGATGTTGGAATGCCTTCAATCTTCCGGAGTACCAAGCCAAGAGCAAAACTGACTTACAGGACCCTTATACATATTGTTTAAATCTTAAAGCCTCAATGTATGGTGGTTCAGAATCATTGTGGAAATCCATCATGTTTGTTTTTACTTGTATTATTTATGTTCTATCCCATTTTCACGTGTTATTGCCAGTTTTGCTTTAAACTATTGATTTATGCACTTGACATGTTTTGCCAGCCGTGTACATGCATGACAAGCTACTGATGTGAAATATGTGCCTATGAGCACCCTGTCCCACCTACCTGGGTGTTATACACCAATATAGATATGTATTTGTCCTTATTCTTCGCGTGACCTATGTGTCGGCACCACTAAGCTTGGACGATTTTGTCGGCTTGATCCACCGACTTGGAGGTCCCCCTCTTGCTCCTGCCAACTACAGTCTGGGTCCCGCCCTGCCCCGCTACCCGGGTCCGCGGCCGTGGTCTTGTCTAGCTATATGTATATGTATATATTTCGTTGGCTCTCGTCACTTCGCGTATTCGAGACCAACGCCCTGAAAGTGCTTTCATCACGCTAGTGATGGAGGATTTAACCGGTGCGATTGCCATATGTCCTCACGATTGTGGCTCTCCTGAAGAAGGCCAATTAGCAAGGTCTGCATATGGACTGGGTTTACAATGTGAGGAATACATGATGTGTCAGATACCCATGTTTTACACATGCTTTAAAGGAATATATGATTTGTCAGATACCAATGTTTTACACATGCTTTAAAGGATTACATGAATTGTCAGATACCCATGCTTTACACATGCTTTAAATGAACACATGGTTTGTTAGATATGCACGTTTTACACTGGTTTTAAATATATGCTGCTTTTGATCAAATACCATGATTTATCACATGTTTTATTATTCAGAATATTTATTATCCATCTCAGTCACCTGCCAGACCGTCGTGTCTAACCCTGTTTGTTTGGTGCTCTAGGTAGCAGGTTTTCCGCCCGAACTGAGTGCATGCTTGGCTGTGGAGCCATGAGTTTGCAGATTGAACTATCTGCTATGTCATGTAGACATTGAGCTTGACATCGGAGCTACGTTACATGAGGGGTAGCGCTTATTTAGCTTATTATTTGTGTGGCTTTTATTAGTATTTTCTTCGGGATTTTTAATTAATATACATTGGTAATTTGTTACGTGAACATATGCGGGAATGATTATCATGTTACTGTCGGCTCTGTACTTTGTTATGATGGTTTGTTCCAGTCTGATGGTCCTTGATGTGATAACTATGTGCAAGCAATTGAGTGCACCGGGGAATCCGATGGCCACGAACTCCGGGTCGCACCGCCACGAAAGCTTTCGCAAAATATTCAAAGTATGTTGGAATTTATCATCCTCAGACACGCGGATCCTGGGAGAAATATAATTGTTACTTAAACCCCAAACTCACACTCCCCGAGGTCGAGCCGTGGCAGAGTCCGGGTTGGGGGGGTCGTGACAGCTTGCGTTCGTCAATCCAAACGTGTCCTCACAATCTCCTTTAATGTCAAATGTCTCTTATTTTCTTTCTTTTTGTTGTATTTGTACTGTAAAAGAGATAAAAAAAAATCACAAGTTTTGTCTTTTTCGATGAGAGTTGTAAAATCATCTTTCATGGCAAACACAAAAAAATCGCCCGTCACGGCAAAAAAAATGAAATTCGCCTTTCATGGCACACAAAATCAAAAGAAATCGAATATTGTCTCTTTTTATCACATGTGCAATGAAAAGTTAGAAAATCTTTTATTTTTCTTTCTACATGAAAAAGTTGATCTATGAATCATTTATTTTCATTTTCAAATAGAATTAAAAATTTGCAATACACATACACAAATATAATATAAAAAAAACAAAAGAAAAGAAAAGAAAACCCGATTGTTTGTTCACTTCGAGTTACGAAAGGGTTGGATCCACGGATCTTTGTGCCCGCCAATTTTGGTAGTTCCTGTTAGTCTCAAATGAACAAGAGTCATCCAAAAGAGAGTTTGCTAATAGAAAATGGGAGAGTAAGTATCTGACAATGTGTAGGACCCACAACCACATGGATTTAGCAAAAGAGCAGCTGAAAAAAAAAAGAATTGAGAGTCTGTTTCTAAACCACTATATATTGAGAAATAACATCTAAAGGCAAAACTAACTCCAATCCTTTGAGACCTAGTTTGAATTGGGATCTATCTATGGACAAGCCACCTTCCAAAACATAAGATTTTTGGATAATTGAATGGTACCAGACATTTAGCGTCCAAGAAATAGGGATAGCTTTGGATCGAATAAAGTCCCAAGATGCTTTAGAGACATTCTCCCTAAAGGTGATCTCTTCTAGGACAGGGAGTATGGAGTGGGATTTAGGGAAAGCTCCTTAAAGAGTCCTAGAGGATGGATCTAATTACTATAGGCAAGTGATCTAGAGAATGCATCAAGAATTACCTTCAATCAATGCAGAGACCGAGTCTTCCAATGAGAAGACAAGATGGGGGAACTAGTTGGCAATAGGGACATTTTTAATCCAAAAATAATGCCATAACAGGATTAATTGAAATTAAATTTGGAATTATTTATCTAATTAATTAATTGAAATTAAAGTATTAAGTTTATCTACTATGTATCGTCCCATTATGATGATTTGACCAGTATCATATCTATTTGATGTCACGGCATGAAATTTGGGATTTGACCTAATCAGATTTTGGGTCATGACAACTTGTTGTTTATGTCGTTAAGAGACATTTATAGCAAGCAAAATTGGACTCCCCAGTGAGCGACTCAGGGCAAGCAGTGAGGAAGTTTCACCGAGATTGTCGTCAAGTTCACGAAAAGGTCCTCAAGCATCATTCAAATCATCTTGGTGACCAATATCACCATGTTCATCCAACTCTATTGCATCACCTTCTAATAGCAATCCACATTGCACTAATCAGTTCTTGAGTATTTGAGCCACCAAACTATTAACACTAGCGTTTCCATCCATTATTTCCACATGTCCCATAATAGCGTTAATGTATGGAGTAAATCCTCTATCTGAATTCTGAATTGCTTAGCCAAATTTCATTTGCTTCAAGAATTGAAACTTTTGCACCTCGGAGACAGGGAGGGGATCCACGAAAGGAGCAATAGGAGATTGAGGAGGGGCAGTGGTCCCACAAGGCTTGCTGTGCATGGCCTTTTCATGGACACTCCTCGTCTTTAGAATAACCCAATTTGGCAAGTTTTTAACTTGCAGTGTCTCTTCTGGCCCAATCATCTTTAGTCACGCCTTCAAAGCATCGGCAATACATAAGACTGTTATCACTTTTCTTTTATCAAATAGTTAATCATTCATCAGGATCAACTCATATTGTAGTAGAATTTGGGGATATCCCATATACTAGAAGGGCATTTATTTTGAGTAACTCGAATTTTCTTAAGTGGGCTCCACTATAGAGTTTAACTCCTTCAACGTAGGGTTTCTCTAAGCTCATGTTAATAAACAAAGGAATCTATAGATTTAAGGATTTCTCACTATCCCTAAATTAGGAATTTCTTCACTGAGGGTTTGTATAATTAAAGAAAATGTGTTGTGCACATGCCTGCAGAAGTGCGAAACCTGCAATCTAACAACTATACCACACAAGAGAAACTAAAAGATTTTACGTGGTTCGGTAAAACCGCCTACATCCATAGAAAGAAAGCAACGATTCACATCTTGAATCTCTTCCGAGTCTAGGATTACACACACACTCACACGCATATGTACACATATACATATATACATACATATACACACACATATATATACATACATATATACATGTATACATATATATATAGGGAGGTGCTCTTATGAGAGACACTCTCACCAAGTTTATGAGAGATTGGTGGGGGCTCTCACTTCCATATCCACTCTCACCAACTTAAATGCAATGACTCTTAACTTAAATGTGAGGGCCCCCACCTATCTCTCACCAACTTGGTGAGAGTGCCTCTCACTAGAGCATCTCCCATACATATATATATACATATAATCTTCGCTTTCTTGGCCCATAAGAAAACTCCAGTACAATGACCAAGATTCCCCTAACCCTGAACCCGAGCATTGGCTAACTTAATAAACTAATCCGGTAAACCCGAAATACAAGACATAAACCCAATATAATATAACGTTTGGTTGTGATCTGGATTCCACAGACTTTGGGGGTTTTATACCCTCCCCCTTTCAGCTGAGGACTCCCACATCTTATGAGGGGTGTTGGGGGATGGGTCGTACCTAAGAATTAAAAGTGTGAATCTCATATGGCCCAAATCCTTGAGTATCTACGATTGTTGACTGTTGGTTTTCTATCACTTTGCGAAAAGAAATATCCTTCTCCCAAGAATTTGGATGCCAAATATTATTTAAGTCCAATCAGAGGATCCAAACTTAAGTTAGAAAGAGTTTTCCTTGGAAAGAGAGAGAACGAAAAAAGACAAAGAAAAGAGGGCAATTGCATTCCGTCATTTTTTTTTTCTTTTGCAGTCAACACGTAGATCCAATGATAGGGATTAGGGAATGAGGACGATATGGTCTGGGTTAGAGGTTTCACCAAATATGACTCTGTAGGCGGTGAAAACATGACACCCACTTAGATTGAGATGAACTTTGTAGATCAGGGAATACCGAACGCCAAGAACCTGAAATGGGAAGGAAAATGGCTTAGGTTAGAGCCCCTGGCTACTGTGAGCCGAAGGCGCTCCGATGCCTGAGTTAGTTCTGAAAAACTGAGCAGGAGGAGGAAGGAGAAGAGAATGAGACGATGTGTTGAGTATTGTGTGTTGCGTACCTCTATGGGGCTGGCCCCACGTGTATATATGTGGACATTCTGCGTTCATTCTCTCTGTGAGTGGGGGTAGGTGGGGTGAGGTCCCATCAATCCTTACCCTGACATTCAGCGGTAGGTAAAAAGGGAACATTCCATCCGAACCTTCCATGCCTTCAGTCAGCTGATGTTAAGGGATGATAAAGCTAACTTCTTATCGCCATAAATGAGCAATCCTATCATCATAAATGAATGCTCCTATCTGTCAGGGCACGCCATACTTCCCGGAGGAAGGTGACGGCCCACTCTTCCTTCAGCGTTTTGTTCCGAGACCAAGAATGGCTTGGCCGCGCTGGGCATTTGTGCTGAGCTGGCACTCACGCCGAGCTGCCGAGTTGCCCCGCCGTGCCAGCACTTCTAACCGAGCTGCCGAGCTGCCGGGCTGTGATTACAGAGGCCAAGGTGGACAGCAAGTACTATTGTAATCCTCGCTTAATCTCGTCATTACGGTGTTTTACCCACACAATTGCCCCCTAGCTTTTGACCTCTGAGAGTCCTCCAGCTCGAGGAGGTCAGAAGCTTAGTGACTGTCTAGCCAGCACCGCTACCGAGCTCGAGAGAGGGTCACCGAAGTGTGGGAAGGGGTTACCGAAATAGAAACGCTTTGGATCAAAGGGGGTCCCTCCTGAGCCTGATGACCGTCGCAGACATACGGCCCTTTTCAAGATGTCTCTTCGCCTGTCCAGGGTATTTAATAGCCCTCAGATATTGCGCCGATGGTGGCACGTGTCACCTCTTTGGTTGCCACGCAATTACTTTGAAAAGACGTTAGGGCTGCAAGATGCGAGGTTAGGGCTGATTGAGGGGACGCCTCTTTAAAGGCTCTTCTCGAAAGCCGAAACGGCGTCTCTGACCCTTATAAATCAGGGCTTCTCCTTCGTCTTCACCTTCTTTTACTCTTTCAAATTTCTACCACACCCTGCAAGAGAACTTCTTCAATGTTTGTAAGTTTCCGTCGATCCTGTCTATGCAATCCTCCTTCATAGGGCTTCTTTCTGCTTCTCTCTTGTCTTTTCTTCTGGGTAGACTTTCGTCTAGGTTGAGAATGGGGATCTATAGACATCTGTTAGGAGATCCCGGGTTCCATAGCCTATTTTAGAGATACGTACAAGATCCCAGCCAATGTGGAGGTCAGACCAGATGGCCCTGATGATGGCCTCGCCTACCGTGATGGCTGGATGCTGTTCTGGCTGGTCTCCGTTGTGGAGGGAGGGGTCCATTTCCCCCTTCTTCCATTGGTTAGGGACTGCCTCCGGGAGTGGAGGTTGTGCCCCTGCCAGCTACTTCCCAACGGATACAAAATTATCATGGGAGTAGTGCGGCTGAACGACCTCCTAGGGATTGGCCTCGGTGTCCCGGACATCGAGGATACGTACGACCTTTGCAAATCCGCAAAAGGGAACACCCATTACCTTCGGCTAAGGGTCCGCCGGGTTGGCTTTGTAACCGCGCTGGAGGATTCCAACAAATACAAGGGTGAAGACCGAGTAGTCGTCAGAGGAGGATGGGAGTTCGGTGAAGCGGAGCCTAGCACCACAGTCCGGATTCCTCGAAAAATGGGATCTCCACCAAGTAAAGACCAAAGTCTTTTCGGTTTGCAGTTTTTTCTTTCTTCTATGCCTGACTAACACAGTTTTTTTTGTTTATGCAGATTTTCGCCAAAAGAGGGAGTTTGCCAGGAAAAACCGTTGGAGGGTGAACAGTGAGTGGCACGAGAAGGTGAGAAACTACCGCAATCACAACTGTCGTGCTGCGTGGTCCCTCCTGGGGTATACGTCCCACTACAGATCCTTCAACACCTCGAGAAGGATGTCGGGAATAGACTCCGTGCTGCGTGGAGAAGGCATCAGTTCAGGGTCAGCGACGACCGCGGTGCCTAGCTTAGAGGCAGTGACCGTCGCGATACCTACTGAGCGTCTGGTTGAGTCCGGACACCGCACTTCAGCACTCCCAAACCCAAAGCCTGCCAGGACCTCGGGATCCGAGCCTGGGCCTTCGCGAAGGAAGAGGCTAGTAGCTTCCAGCACGTCTGAAAGGTCAGCATCTTCCAACTCGGAGGAAGAGGAAGAGGAGAGAGAAATGCTACGCCAGCGCAGGCAACGCTATGCGGCAGAAAACCTGTCTGTCGCAGCCTTCGGGGACATCGGGGGCGAGGCCCGAGATCCCCCTCAGGCCGTGGTCGTCGCTTTGGCTGCGACGCCTTTGGCCACTGCTGGCGGAACTCCTACTGCCCCGGTTGCCAAGACGGTCCGTGAGGCCGCGACTGAGGCCACTCACTCAACCGCGGTTGAGGTTGCCTCGGCTTCGCCTTCAGCGACTATCGTCGTAGATGACTCACCCCCAAACCATGCTACAAGGGCTAGAGGTCGGGCTCGCTCTGCCGAGGTCGTTGAGGGGGGTCGACTCGAGAAGAGAGCAAGGGTTGAGGCCTCGGCTAGCCCTCATCGCCTCCGCCAACTGGCGGAACAATCTCGCCCCCTCCACTGTCTCCGTGGAGGCCGACCATAGAGGAAGTACTAGTGAGGCAGCTGGCCAAAAAAGACCATGCGACCGATCCTCAAGTGGTCGCCGCACTGGGACACGCCTGCGCCCTTCCTCAGGACATGGCAAGGTGGGCAGAGATGGACAACGAGTCGCTCCTGCTCTCGTCGATGTGCTCCCTGGTAACGGTAAGTGTAGTATTTCTCCGGAACCTTTAGTTCGGTATTCTTTTATTGACGTCTGGTTTTCTTCTTGTAGTTGTTGCAGAAATGTCAGATGGGCATAGAAAGGCTGGACGCAGCCGAGGCTAAGGAGGCCGAATGGGTGGCCGAGAGGGAGAAGCTGCAGGCGTCCTTAGCGGCTAAGGAGGCGATGCTGGTAGAAGAGGTGGGCAGGAATGCTAGCCTCGTCTCCGACCTCAAAGAATCCCAGGTCCTGGTGGAGCATCTCAGGAAAGAGCTAAAGGATGAGGGGACCCAGAACCTTCATCTTGTCTCTGAGCTTGACGATCTCCGAACCGAGGTGGCGCGGCTGGAAGAGGACCTGCGGGATGCCAGAGGGACAAACAAGAGGCTCCTCTCCCACCGGAACATGGCGCAAGGCTCCCTGGAGATGGCCTTGAGGGGGAAAGCTGCCGAGATCGAGTCTGCTTTGGCGAGACAAGAAGCCAGGCTGAAGGAGGAGTTCTTGACTAAGCATAACTCCATTATGGGGGAGGAGGTTGGCAAACTGACAGCTGACTACAAGGCTTAGCTGCCAGGGATCCGGGACCGAGCCTAGGAGCTCAGATGGAAAGCAACCTTGAAGAAGGCTGGGGTTCCTGGGGATAGCCCTCTTCTTAGGAATCCCCCAAAGTTCCCTCGCTCGGACTCGGAACTTATAGCCATATCTCTGGCTTCCCTTTGCCTTCCTCCGCAAGCCTGCCCAGAGGCGAGCGCCGCCCCCGAGGCGCCTCCGGAGGTCCCTTTAACTGCCAGCGCCGAGCTTGAAGATCCCCTGCGCTCAAGGTCGTCCAGGCCCCTCCCGAAGCTGCCACTCCTGAGGCTAGTGTTCCCGAAGTGAGTGCGGCCATTTCTGAAGCCACCTCGCCGTGCCCGAGGCTAGCGCGGTCGTAGCCGAGGCCGCTCCAGGGATCGACTGCAATGTAGAAGCTGTAGGCCCTTGAGCCCCCATTGTATTTTTCTTTTCTTTCATTGTATTCCTCTTATCCCTTATGTAATCCGAATTCTATTAATGGAACAGCAACTTTCTTTGAATTCCTTAGCTTTCTTTTTTCTTGTCTTTGATGGAATGAGTGTGCAGCTGACATGTACGTTATTATGCTTCATTTGCTAAGTAGTTGGTCCGAATAACTGAACTCTTCGTAAGTCTTTAAAAGTTAAAATCGGATGTCTGCCCTTGACCGAGATTTGGTTTATGAACCGTGGTCCCAATCAGCATCCATAACCCTTGAGAGCAGAAGCTGCCAGAACTCGAGGTGTCCTTGAGCGCTGAAGTCAGTGTTCTTGGACATTTTTGGCTTTACCGCCGTAGCTGGTGCTGGGACTGAGCTAGGACGGCTGGCACTCTGAATGAGCTGCCGAGCCGGGGGTGGTGTTGTCACCGAGCCCTGATAAAACTGGCTTTGCCGCCGTAGCTTGTGTTGGCACCGAGCTAGGGGCAGTTGGCACTCTGGCTGAGCTGCCAAGCCAAGGGTGGTGCTGTCACCGAGCCCTAATAAAACCGGCTTTGCCACCATAACTGGTGTTGGCACCGTGCTAGGGGCGGTTGGCACTCTGGCTGAGCTGCCGAGCCGGGGGTGGTGCTGTCACCGAGCCCTGATAAAGCCGGCTTTGCCGCCGTAGCTGGTGCTAGCATCGAGCTAGGAGCGGTTGGCACTCTGGCTGAGCTGCCGAGCCGGGGGTGGTGCTGTCATCGAACCCTGAGGAAGCTGGCACTACGGCCGAGCTGGGGGGTGGTGCTGTCACCAAACCCTGAGGAAGCTGGCACTGCGGCCGAGCTTGGGGGTGGTGCTGTCACCGAACCCTGAGGAAGCTGGCATGGCGGCCGAGCTGCATAACTTAGAAGCAATTTTGAAAGAGATCTGCTCAAGAATGTTCCTTTTTATTGCTGTTTGAACCCTTGAATACATGTTTTCAGAAGTAGAACTTTTTGAGATGCATTGTATTCCATCGTCGCTGCAGCTCCTTGCCTTCCATGTCCTCGAACTTGTACGCGGCTCTACCCGCTGCTGATAGCACTTTAAATGGCCCCTGCCAATTCGGTGCCAATTTCCCTTCGTTAGGATTTCGGTCGCCAGGAAGTGTTTTCTTCAGGACTAGTTCTCCCACCACGAATCTTCTTGCTTTGACCTTCTAGTTGTATCCCCTGGCTAACTGCTGTTGACAGGCAGTCAGGCGGATAGTTGCTGTCTTTCTTCATTTTTCAGCGAGATCCAGCTCTCGAGCTACGTTCAAGTCGTTCAGCCCCTGGTCACAGAGTTCCGACCTCAAGGTCGGGAGGCCGACCTCAAGGGGATTGACTGCTTCCATTGATCACTTTGTTTGAGATCTCAGCCTGGCCATTGCTTTGTGGGTACGCCGGGGTGGAGTAGACATCTCGGATGCCGTACTCCTGGCAGAAGCTTTTGAAGAAGTTGGAATCGAACTGGGTCCCATTGTCGGAGATAAGAGTTTGAGGGATTCTAAATCTCGTGATGAAGTTCTTCAATACAAAGTTCTTGTGTCCTGCTCGGTGATAGAGGACAGAGGCTCCGCTTCGATCCACTTCGTGAAGTAGTCTGTGGTTACTATCAGCCACCTTTTGTTTCCTGGAGTTCGGTGTAGTGGACTGACGATGTCCAAACCCCACTGAGCGAAAGGCCACGGACTGGATAGAGGGCTCAAATCCTGCGCTTGCTGGTGGAGAGAGTGTGAGAAATTCTGGCACTTTTCACATTTTTTGGCATAGACTTGGGCGCCTTCTGCATGTACGGCCACCAGTATCCTTGGCTGATTACTCGGTAGGTAAGTGACCGACATCCGATGTGGTTGCCGCAGATCCTCTCATGAATTTCGTAAAGGAAGTCGTCGACTTTGCTTGGGTGGACGCACTGGAGGTAGGGTCCGGTGAACGACTTCCTGTAGAGCCTGCCATGTGGGGAGAGCCAAAACCGGGCTGCTTTCAGCCAAATCTTCTGTGCCTCCGTCCTATCTTCGGGCAGCAGGTCGTCCTTCAAATAGGCGATGACCGGATCCATCCAGCTCGGACCAAGGTCCAAGCACATGAGTTGCCGAGGTTGCTGTAGTTCGATGCTGGGCTCGCGTAGCGTCTCCACTTCGACAGTTCTTCTATTACCGGCCTCGACCGCTGAGGCGAGGCTGGCAAGGGCGTCGGCATGGGAATTGGACTCTCTGCCGACCTGTCGAATCTCGGTCCTTTCGAACTGGGAGAGAAGTTCCTTCGTATGAGCTAAGTAGGCCGCCATTTTGTCGTCCCGAGCCTGATAGTCTCCGCTGAGCTGGTTCGTTACTAATTGGGAATCACTGAAAACCACAATATGTTGAGCTTCCAAGATTTTGGCACTGTTTAGCCCGGCGATGAGTGCTTCGTACTCAGCCTCATTATTGGATGCCTTGAAGCCGAATGTTAGAGCTTGCTCGATGACAAGGCCTTCCGGAGACTGGAGGACTATGCCAACGCCAACCCTATTGGACGTTAAGGATTCGTCGACGAAGACTTTCCGAGTCTGCTGTTGCTCTGTCTCAGTTGCTGCCTCTGTATCCTTATTGCCCCCCAGTTCGGTGTCGAGCAGGGTCGGTGCCGAACTCTGAGAAGTGAATTCGACAATAAAGTTTACTAAAACTTGGGCTTTGATGGCCGTTCTGGGTTGATACTTGATATCGTATTGCTCCAGTTCGACAGCCCATTTGGAGATTCGACCGGAGAAGTCTACCTTTAGGAAGAGAGCCTTCAGTGGGTGCTTGGTCACGACCACAATAGTGAAGGTTTGGAAGTAATGGGAGAGCTTTTGTAAGGCCACGACGAGCTCCAGGGCAAGCTTCTTAAGCTGTAAATATTGGGTCTTGGCGTCGAGCAGGATCTTGCTGGTGTAATAGATAGGCCTCTGCTGGCTATCTTCTCCTCTGATGAGCACCGAGCTCATTGCGTGGTCCGAAACTGCGAGGTACAGATACAGTGCTTCGCCATGGGTTGGGGTCGACAGTAGCGGAGGTGAAGAGAGGTAGCGCTTGAGCCGTTGCAGGGCCTGATCGCATTCCGGCGTCCATTGGAATTTTGAGCCTTTGTGTAGGAGCTGGAAGAAAGGCCTGCACTTG
Organism: Persea americana; assembly: GCA_029852735.1. NCBI lineage: Eukaryota > Viridiplantae > Streptophyta > Magnoliopsida > Laurales > Lauraceae > Persea > Persea americana. Next base: position 40,918,836 of record CM056809.1, on the reverse strand, counting down.
TCGGAAGCTCGGCTGATGAAGCGATTGAGCGCGGCAACCATGCCAGTCAGCCTTTGAACTTGTTTAGCCAAGGTCGGGCTCTAGAGCTCCTGGATCGCCGTGATCTAGTCAAGGTTTGCTTCAATCCCCCTTCTCGTGACTAGGCTCCCCAAGAACTTCCCGGAACCGACACCGAAGGCGCATTTAGACGCATTTAGCTTCAACTGGAACTGGCAGAGGACGCCGAAAACCTGGCGTAGGTCGACCAAGTGGTCCTGCGATTCTCTAGACTTGACGACCATATCGTCGATGTAGACCTCCACTGTCCTCCCGAGCTGCGCTTAATCTTAGTCACTAGCCGCTGGTATGTCGCCCCTGCGTTCTTTAGCCTGAAGGGCATTACCTTATAACAATAGGTGCCCCGGGGTGTGATGAAGGCTGTCTTCTCTTGGTTAGGTACGAATAGAGGTATCTGGTGGTATCCTCAGTAAGCGTCGAGGAAACTCATACGGTCGTATCCGGCAGTGGCGTCAATGAGCTGGTCGATCTTTGGAAGGGGGAAACTGTCCTTGGGACAGGCTGTATTGAGGTCAGTGAAGTCGACACAAACCCTCCACTTCCCCGTCTTCTTCTTAACCACTACTGTGTTGGCTAGCCACTGCGGATAGTGGACCTCTTTTATCGCTTGTGCTTCGAACAGCTTTTCAACCTCTTCCTTCACGGCCTCAGTTTGTGGGACCCCGGTTTGGTGTGCTTTTTGGATCATGGGCTTATGGTTGGGGTCCACATTCAGCTTGTGGCACATGACTGTTGGGTCGATGCCGGGCATCTCGTAAGGCGTCCACGCAAAGACCTTTTTATTCTCGAGGAGGAAGTCCAGCAGCTGTGTCTTCTCGGGCTCGGGGAGCTGGCTTCCAACTAGGAAAAATCTGTTCTGGTCGGCGGGGTCGATCCTGACCTCGGTGAGGTCCTCGATGCTCTTCTGCACCGGGGCTTTGCCAACAACCCCAAGCTCGGCTTCTCTGTCCAGCTCGGCCACATGGACCTGGGACGATTCGGCTTCTCCAGGCAGCACGGCCATCAGGCATTGTCTAGCCATGCGCTGGTCGCCTTTTATAGTGATCACGTCGGTCCAGCCAGACAGGCTCTCTAGGGGGAACTTGAGCTTCTAATGATGGGTGGAGGGCACAGCCTCCATGCCATGCAGCTACGTCCTTCCCATTATGACATTGTATGGGGAGGGGACGTCGACGACTAGGAAGTCAACCTGCCTGGAGGTGCCTTCTACTTAGACTTTGAGGGAGATCTTCTCCTTCGGGTACACCAATTTCGAGCTGAAGCCGACGAGAGGAGTTCGGGCAGTTTGGAGGTCTTCGTCCTTGAGTTTCAACTTCTAAAAGCAATCGTAGTACATGATCTCAGACGAGCTGCCTGGGTTGACAAGGACTCTCTGAACCAAGAAGTTCTGCAGCTTCAAGGTGAGCACTAAAGGGTCATTATGTGGAAGTTCTACGTCCTCCAGATCCCTATCGGAGAACCATATTCTGGGCCTCTCTGTCTTGGCCTTCTTTGCAACTGGTTCCGACGCCGCGGTGAACACCTGCTTCTGATGGGAGGCCCTTCTGGCCTCGTCACGGGCCTGGGAGCTCCCCTTAGGCGGAGGAGCGAGGTGGATGACGTTGATGATGCCCTCCGGCTCGCTATCCTGGCCGCCATCATCTCGACGTGGAGGTCGGTTGTTGTCCCGGCCTTCCTCCTTGACGTAGTCCCTCAGGTGCCCCTCTTTCACAAGGTTCTCGAGGTGGGACTTGAAGCTTTTGCACTCATCAGTTCTGTGCCCACTCTGCTTGTGATAAGCACAGAACTTGCCCTAATCCTGGGAGGAGGGGCCACCTCTCATGGGCTGCGGCCATTTGAAGAAGGGTTGTGCCTTTATTTTGTGTAGGCGCTTATAGATGGGCTCCTTGAAGATCGTGTTTACCGCTTTTAAGGTGGCGGCATCGTTTCCGGTCCTCCTGCTGCTCCCTGAGGTTGCGATTGAGGTGGAGGGGGTTCCATCGATGATCTGAGGACCGGGCCCTGTGCCGATCCGGGGACGGGTCTCTGCTGCGCTCCTCCCTCCTGGAGGACCTGTTGTCTCTGTCTCCTTTGGATGGTCGGTCCTTCTGGGAGAGGCCGAAATTCTCCCGCCCGCGGACCTCGTCCTCCTCTGCCCGGATGAACCGGTTTGCCTGGGTCATGAGCTCCTTCATGGTGGCTACGGGGTACATGACCAGCTGTGCCCGAAGCTAGATGCACGGGCGCAAGGCCAGCTGAAAGGATTTCACTGCCATCTCCTCAGAAGCACACTCGATTTGGCTGTAAACAGTCCAGAAGGGCCGGGCAAACTGGGTGACGTTCTCGTCCTCTCGCATCCGGAAGGCCATCAGGTCAGCATCGGTCTTTGGGATGACGCGGTGGGCCTGAAAATTCTCAAGGAAGGACGTCCAAAGCAGTCGCCAACTGGAGATGGATCCTCCAGGGAGTGAGCAAAACCATCGTAGGGGGAGATCTCCCAAACCGGAGGAAAAAACTCGACAGTTCAGGAAATCGTCATTCCCCCAGACCGACATCCTCTGGATGTAGTGTCGGAGGTGAGCTGCAGGGTCCGAGGTTCCATCATACAAGGCGAACCTCGGGACGTTGAACTTCTCGGGGAGGGAATACTTTCTGATTTCCCTGGAGAAAGGAGATGCGCCCATGTCTTCAGCTTCAAAGGCGCTGCACTGGTCTCGGGCGATACCAGCAGTCTCCATATTCTAGCGAACAGTCTGCTTGACCTGCTGGTCAATCCACTGCTTAAGCTCCTCCTCGTCTTCTGGTATCCTTCGCTGCTTCTTTGGTTCTACATGATCGCGGCTGCTACTGGAGTCTTCTTCTCTGTGGACCCGATCATGCCTCTTACTATCGAGGACGTGCCTTAGGTCCAGCCCGGGTGTGCCTGGGTGTAGGACCCGAGGCATGGCTACGCCCGTGAAGTGGGCTCCGAGCCCCTCTCTTCTCTTGGAGCTGCTGCTTGAGCCATAGGATAAGCTCGTCCTGCTCCTGAATGAGGCGGTTTTGAGCTCTAATCTCATCCAGGCGAGGGTCTTCGTCTTCGTCAGGGTTGACCAGATGGTGGGACTGAGGTCTAACCCTTGCTGACTTTTCACGCAGCTTGGTGACTGACTTGTCACCTCGATTGGCGTGCTCATTGCTATGGTGGGGCTGCTCTGGAGGCATAACATTGTGAACGGAAGGCATTGTCAATCCCCTAGACTGTGATACCGACTGGACTATAGGGGATCTTCCTCCTGATCTTCTCTGTCGAAGGGGTGGACCTCGTACCAGCACAGGCTGCGTGGTTGGTCCCTTGCCCTTGGACGGTCCTTCACCATTTCTGGTTTTTGGAGGCATGGTGTTGAAAAGCTTTTTGTTCAGTGCTTCCCACAGACGACGCCAAACTGTAGGCGGTGAAAACACAACACCCACTTAGATTGAGATGAACTTTGTAGATCAGGGAATACCGAACGCCAAGAACCTGAAATCGGAAGGAAAACGGCTTGGGTTAGAGCCCCCGGCTACTGTGAGCCGAAGGCGCTCCGATGCCTGAGTTAGTTCTGAAAAACTGAGCAGGAGGAGGAAGGAGAGGAGAATTAGACGATGTGTTGAGTATTATGTGTTGCGTACCTCTATGGGGTTGGCCCCACGTGTATATATGTGGACATTCATCGTTCATTCTCTCTGTGAGTGGGGGTAGGTGGGGTGAGGTCCCATCGGTCCTTACTCTGACATTCAACGGTAGGTAAAAAGGGAACATCCCATCCGAACCTTCCATGCCTTCAGTCAGATGATGTTAAGGGATGATAAAGCTAACTTCTTATCGCCATAAATGAGCAATCCTATCGTCATAAATGAATGCTCTTCTTTGTCAGGGCGCGCCGTACTTCTCGGAGGAAGGTGACAGCCCACTCTTCCTTCAGCGTTTTGTTCCGAGACCAAGAATGGCTGGGCTGCTTGTTATTTGTGCTGAGCTGGCACTCACGCCGAGCGGCCGAGCTGCCCCGCCGTGCCGGCACTTCTAACCGAGCTGCCAAGCTGCCGGGCTGTGATTACAGAGGCCAAGGTGGACAGCAAGTACTACTGTAATCCTCGCTTAATCTCGTCATTACGGTGTTTTGACCACATAGACTCTAATCAAAACAATTAAACCCTTGACCAGGACTTCAAGTTTTATCAGCTTCTAAATGCATATTTTATCGTGGTTCAATCCACCGGTTGATAATCATATTTAAATATCCAATGGACGTGTATGAATTTTCGAGTAGTCCACGTGCATGTGGAAGGGATGATTAATTGGCTGAACTCATTTTTGGGTGAGAGAGGAAAAGCGTTATTCAACCTCATTTTTTTCTTTTTCAGGTTTCACGAAGGGCGGAGATGTAACACGGAATCTCCCAAAATCAAAAGAGAAAGAAACAAAAATAAAATGCATATACTTTCAAATAAGAGATTTTGGAACAGAAGTGGAATCATGTGATTTAAATCATAAGATTACGCCTGATAGAGATTTCAGGAGATATGTTAGTGTCACGCCATTAAAGTAACTATTCTTTTAATAACTTTTCTTATTCTATACTTTAAAGTAAAAAACACAGAAACATTGATTATAATAAAGATAAGATTTCTAATCGTGCCGAGTTAACGACCGTTTCTCATTTATAATTTGTAATCCCAATAAAAACATTCAAACTTGATATATCTCGAATACTATAATGATAATTGAAGCTAGGAGAGGATTATTACATGACAGTTTATTCAATAAGAAAGCAAAACTGTCCAGCTCTGTCCAGCTCTAAGACAACCAAATGCCCCATTGTTGTCCCCCTAACCTATGGGTGATGACAACATTCACTTCCAGCAAAACAGCCTTTAGATCCTTTCTCTCCTTTTCAGCATCAATCATTTTTTATATACTATGGTTCCTTACATAACGTTCATAAAGGTGGCACAACAGTGTCCTTTTCTTTCCTATATTTATTCGTTAGGTAAGCTGCGTTTAGGGAGACAGGCAGCGAGCTTTGCTCCTTTATATAGAGAATTCGGACCCACTACTGTAGCCTTATCTTACAACAGTCCGTCCCACGTACATACGACCCGTCTCTACTACAATAATTGTGTCAGGGAAGAGTAATAAACATGATGGGCCGTCATAGGTTGATCATTTATTGTGATTTAGATCGGCCTAAAGAATGTTCTAAAAGTGTATGTAAGTTATAATGGTTTGAAATGGGCGGCCATAAACGAGTGGTGGATCCGGAATTTTCATTTGAGCACAGTCAGATCAAAACAAGTTGTTAGATTTTGGGGACAAATCTCAAATTTTCAAGTGGGATTTGGGCAGCGGACTCAGAATATTTATGTGGATTCTGAAAGTGGATCCAAAATCTTGATAATGGTGTAGGGCAACTGCCCCCCAAAAAGCTTGTATATAGGTCTGCCACTGGCACAGAGAAGAATATGTATTGAATCTAAATCCAAGATCAGATCTGCCACAGCCTATGCTCCAGTTTCAAACCTAAATCTTTAATTTTTTTTCAGAGGAAATTGATCTGAGTTTGGATCCAAGTGTTTTGATGGATTCACATCAGAAGATAGGGTTCGTTTAGGCCTGTTTTAAGGGGAGCAAATGGGTTCCCCCGGCCAATATAAAAGCGTGTCCGAGCCCTGACAACCCGTAATAGGTTTGTTTGTTGGATTTGAATCTGGATCGGGCTCTTCATCTATTAAGGCACACCCGTGATCCGTATCCTGATCCACTGAGATTCTACCTCCCAGATTTTTTATCCCCGTTGAGTGCTGCCAACCCAGAAACAGCTGTCCACAAGCGTGCCCAGCCGAGGGACAGTAAACACCAAACTTATACGAGTGAAGTGATATAACGAATTATTTCCTGCATGATGGTCAAAATCAAGGAAGAAATATGATTTGCATCTTTTTGCAGACCCTACACATGTAGGCTAAATAGTTTAAATCATTGGCATTTTCCTGTTGGGAAGCATCCTACTTGCTAATAATTGCTATAAAGCCGATGCTAGCAGGGTAGGCTAATTACAAGCTTTAGTCACGTGAAATACACGTGAGCGGCTGTTTTGGAGATATTGTTTTTGGTTGAGAACATATTTGATATTACTCCATCCGTAATAGACTGGACATTCACAATTTTAACTTGGACCTAATTCTGCGAGAGCATGAGCTTTAACATTGTTAATTCTTCAGACTATCTTGAATTTCAGTGCAGTAAAATCTTGTGCCTTCACCCATATCTTTTGTACTAGGGCATAAATCTCCCATGGTGGATCATTTGCAACTGAGTTAATTGGATCTATAGACATCAGCGAGTCACTTAAGAAGCTGACTTTTCTCCATCCATGTTGTATAGCCAAGTCCATTGCCTCTTTTACTGCAAGGATTTCAGCTGTAAGAGAAGAATCACCCTGCTTCAGTCTTGGAAACTGTAATAGAACCTAACCATCACTCTTGAGTGCAACACCACCTAGACCCAATTTATTAGAGTCCTTGTCCATAGCTTCATCATAGAAAAATTTAATTTCTGTAGTATCCTCTTCGCCGGAATTGTCATCCCATTCACATTCCTTTCCCTGAACATTTGCATCATTTCCCTCCTCAATAGATGCAATCCATTCCTCAGTAGAGCAGTTGATAGCTTGGGTTGGATGTTTTGGAGGTAACAAAGTAAAAATGTGGAATGCACTTCTGGACACACCCTTGATTGAGTGGTGTTGGACTTAAAGTTAACACATGCCTAGGGATGTTGGTCTTAAAAAAAATAAAATAAATAGTCTTTTACAAGGACTAAGGAGGTCTTCAAGTAAAAGTATCTCGACATATAGAAAAAAGATAAAAAGTAATTAAAAGTGAAATTCAGCCCACGCTTAAGCAACTCCATGCCATGTGGGACCCCAAATGGGTCTTGAACCAAAGAAAAACCTCCACAATGGATCCCACCTAACACAATAGTGTGATTCACCTCAATTGCATAATGTGGTAAACTCAAATTTTACTCCAATAAAACATGTTAGCACTGTATGACTAATTCTTTTGATTAAAAATGTGATTAAATAATCTTTTACATGATTAATTAGTTACAATTTTGAAGGTATACTAATACCCTACCGTATGACACCAACCTCACTGTGGCCCAATCGAAGATTTAAAAAAAAAAAAAAAAAGTTTACTATAACTAATTTTCTTTTTATATAACCGCCCATTGTCCTTGCGCCGAGATCTGACCGTTGCATGGATGTGCGTGAAAAATAAATAAAAATGAAAAAGAAAGGAAATGCAATGGAAAGGCCATCTACTTCTTCCTTACATAAACTTCACTTTGTGACAATAAATACAAGGTCAAGACTCAAGACACTCCCCCTTCCTTCCCACCTCTTCCTAGTTCCACACCCACACCCTAGAAGATTACGTCGCCTGCCAGCAACATCTTACCTTTTTCGACAGGAGCAACACAGAGAGATGCTGGGATTGACAGTGAGGTTGCATCTTGCAAAAGTAGAGTTTCGTTTTCTTTTCTGTTTTCTCCTTTCGGTTTCTATCTTCTCACAACACTTATCTTCTGATGGAAAACAGGAAGAGGTTTTTGATAGATTTGAGGGGCAAAGTTGGTAATGTCTTCCAGACTCGAGTCGGGTTTTGTTCTACGGCGGGAACGAGCGGGAGGAGGTATGCTTGCTCTTCTTGCTCCTTTGGATATATTGTTTTGGAACTCTAGCCATTTTCATCTGGAACGGTTTATGTAGAAGCTAGTAGGCGGACGATTGTGATCGTCAGATGTGCGTGAGTTTTCTGATTTTACTCTATATGTGAGTGTGAGACCGAGAAGTAGGTGGTTTGCTCCGGTTTTCAGTTTAGGTTGATGACTACTAATGTTGGAATGGTGGGACCCACGTGGATGGATCATAAGCACAAAATAGGACAAAATTGGCATTTCATTCCTTTGAAAGTTGACCGTTGAAGCAACTTTCTTTTTTTTTTCTGGGGGTGGAAGGTATGACCCTTAATGAGGCGTAGACTGCTCTGCTGGCTGGTTTTTGATAAATGAATGATAAATTCTCAAATGAATCCGTAACGGTTTTTTATTTATTTATTTTTTTATTTTTTTTTGTATTTAAAAAAAAAAGACATGATGAGCTGTTTGTTTGAAAATAAATACTTACTTTTTTCTCAAAGGTGAGGACCCAAGGATCATTTCTTGGCATATGTGAGGTACTGAAGGTGAACAACAGTTAACCAAGAGTTTATTGGCTTTTGATACTTCTTTCAATTGAGTCTCATCGCCGGAGATTTTTGTTTGCAATTTTTTCAGTCAATACAAATGCCCTTATTTAAAATAAGAGCTAGGATTATATTTTTTTCTTGTTTCCTTTCATTCCCTCTCTATCATCTTCCACTCTTCCACTATATTGAAGGACCCATTTTCTTTCTTCTCAATCATCAGCCGCTAGGGACTGCTTGCTGGCTGCCAATGGCTGTCAGTGGTTGACCGTGGGCATTGAAGGGTTAAAAAAATTAAGGATGCTTGGGATAGAGAGAGCTAGGGAGATGAAAGGGGTATTTGTAGTCACATTTGTAGAAATTCCTTTCTGGTTTTCCACATAGTTATTGTGTGGGTAAAACACCGTAATGACAAAGTTAAGCAAAAGATACAGCTAAGCTCGTCGAACACCTCAGCCTATGGTAGAAGATCGTCAGCTCGGCAGCTCGGGCAATGGCTCGGTAGCTCAACACCACAGTTCGGCAGTTCGGCATAATGCCAGCTCGGCACAAAGGCACGCCACAGCCAAGCCACCCTTGGTCTTGGACCACAATACTAGAGTCAGAGTGGGCCGCCACCTCCTTCCTGGAAATACGGCGCTCCCAGACAGATATGAGCAGTCATTTATGGCGATAGGATCGCTCATTTATGGCAATAAGAAGTGCGCTTTATCAAGCCCTGTACTCCAACTGGCTGAAGGCGTGGAAAGAGAGGGAGGGGTGTTGTCCATTTCACTTACTGCTGCCAGTCAGGGTAAGGATCGATGGGACCTCACCTCACCTACCCCCACTCAAAGAGAGAATGAACAAGGAACGATCACCTATATATACACATGGGATCAGTCCCACGAGAGGTACGCAATACACAACTCACAAATACTCCACGCCCTCTCATTCCTTTTTTCCTCCTCCTGTTTAGTTTTCTCAGAGCTAACTCAGGCATCGGAGTGCCTTCGGCTCACGACAGCCAGGGCCTCTGACCCTAGTCTTTCTCCTTCCTTTTCAGGTTCTTGGAAGTTCAGCATTCCCTGTCCCAAGGAGTGTTACCTCGACCTCATCTCAATCTAAGTAGGTGTCGTTTTTACCGCCTACAGTTTGGCGCCGTCTGTGGGGAACTGAACAAAAATCTTGTGAACACTATGCCTCCAAAAACCAGAAATTGCGAAGGACCCTCCAAGGGCAAGGCTTTGTCCATACAGCCTACGCTGGCGCAGAATCTTCCACCTCCACCCCCTCAGCAAAGGAGGTTCGGGGGGAGGTCTCCCACAGTCCAGACACAGTCGCGGTCTAGGGGAGTGACCATGCTCTCCCTCCGCGACGTCCCACCTCCGGAGCAACCCCACCATAGCCATAAGCGGACCATGCAAGGCGACAAGTCAGTCACCAAGCCACACGAGAAGTCAGCGCGGGCTGGGTCGCAGTCACATCATCAGGCCAGCCTCGATCGAAACGAAGACCCCCGCCTGGAGGACATCAGAGCACAGAACCGCCTCATCCAGGAACAGCATGAGCTTATCCAACGGCTTAGACAACAGCTCGACGACAAGAAGGATCAAAGCCCGCCGCCCAGGCGCCTGGGCCACGGGCAAGACCTGAGGCACGTCCTCAACAGTAAGAGGCGCGACCGAGATCAGGGGGAAGAGGGTTCCAGTAGCAGTCACATGCATGAAGGGCCGAAGAAGCAGCGCCAGGTTTCGGAGGATGAAGAGCTGAAGAAGTGGATCGACCTGCAGGTGAAGCAGACTATCCGCCAGAATATGGAGACTGCTGGTATCGACCGAGACCAGTATACCGCCTTTGAAGCTGAAGATACTGGCGCGTCTCCTTTCTCTAGGGAGATTAGAAAATACACACTCCCCGAGAAGTTCAGCGTCCCGAGGTTCACCCTGTATGACGGAACCTCGGACCCTGCTGCCCACCTCCGACATTACGTCCAGAGGATGTCGGTCTGGGGGGATGACGATTCCCTAAACCGCCGAGTCTTCTCCTCCAGTTTGGCGGATCTCCCCCTGCGATGGTTTTGCTCGCTTCCTGAAGATTCCATCTCCAGTTGACGGCAGCTCCGGGCCTCCTTCCTGGGAAAATTCCAGGCTCATCTCGTCATCCCGAAGACCGATGCCGACCTGATGGCCCTCCGAATGCAGGAGAACGAGAACGTCACCCAATTCGCTCGCCGGTTCTGGACTGTCTACAGCAAGATTGAGTGCGCTTCTGAGGAGCTGGCAATGAGGTCCTTCCAGCTGGCTCTACAGCCGGGCATCTCGCTTCGGGCGCAGCTGGTCATGTACCCCGTGACCACCATGAAGGAGCTGATGACCCGAGCAAATCGGTTCATCCTGGCAGAAGAAGACGAGGCGCGAGGTCGAGAAAACTTCGGCCTCACTAAGAAGAGCCAATCGGCCAGGGGAGATAACAGGTCCTCCCAGAGGGAGGATCGTCGCAGAGATCCGTCCCCGGATCGGCGCAAGGCCCGGTCCTCGAAGCAGCGCCGAACCCCCTCTGCTTCGGCATCGGGATCAGGGAGCGGCAGAAGGTCGGGCCACGAGCCGGCCTCCTACATGGCAGTAAATACCATCTTCAAGGAGCCAATCTATAGGCTCCTCAACAAAATAAAGGCGCAGCCTTTCTTCAAATGGCCACGGCCAATGACGACCGACCCCTCCTCCCGGGACCAGAGTAAGTTCTGTGCCTACCACAAGCAAAATGGGCACAGGACCGACGAATGTAGGAGCTACAAGTTCCACCTGGAAAACCTCGTGAAGGAGGGACACCTCAGGGAGTACATCAAGCAGGAGGGCCGAGGTGATGACCGACCTCCGCGGCGGGACGCTGACAACCAGGACAGCGAACCAGAAGGCATCATCCACGTCATTCACCTCGCCGCCCCACCTAAGAAGAGCTCTCAGGCTCGCGCCGAGGCCAGGCGCGCCTCTCACCAAAAACAGGTGCTGACCGCGGCACCAGAGCAGGCCGCGAAGAAGGCCAAAACGGAGGGGGTCAGAATATGGTTTTCTGACAAGGACTTGGAAGACGTTGAGCTACCGCACAACGACGCTCTAGTGCTCACCTTGAAGCTGCAAAACTTCTTGGTTCAGAGAGCCCTTGTCGACCCTGGCAGTTCATCCGAAGTCCTCTACTACGATTGCTTCAAGAAGTTGGGACTAAAGGACGAGGACCTCCAGGCTGCCCGCACCCCTCTGGTCAGCTTCATCTCCAAGCCTGTTTATCCCAAGAGTAGGGTCTCCCTTAGAGTCCAAGTAGGTGGCGCCTGCAGGCAAGTCGACTTCCTAGTAGTCGATGTCCCTTCCCCGTACAATGTTATAATGGGGAGGACATGGCTGCATAGCATGGAGGCGGTGCCCTCCACCCGCCATCAGAAACTCAAGTTCCCTTTGGAAAATCGGTCGGGCCGAACCGAGGTGATCACTGTCAGAGGCGACCAACACATGGCCAGGCAATGTCTGCTGGCCGTGCTGCCTAACGAAGCTGAGCCGTCCCAAGTCAATGTGACCGAACTGGATAGAGAGGCCGAGCTCGGGGACGTCGGCAGGGCTCCGGCACAGAAAAGCATCGAAGACCTCACCAAGGTCAATATTGATCTCGCCGACCCCGACAGATTCTTTCTCGTGGGAAGCCAGCTCCCCGAGACCGAGAAGACAGATCTGCTCGACCTCCTCGAGGAGAATAAGGCGGTCTTTGCCTGGACACCCTATGAGATGCCCGGCATTGACCCGGCAGTCATCTGCCATGAACTGAAGGTGGATCCCAACCATAAGCCCGTGCTTCAAAAACCGCGCCGGACTGGGGTCCCGCAGACTGAGGCCGTGGTTGAGGAAGTTCAGAAACTCCTCGAGTCGGGTGCAATAAAAGAGGTCCACTATCCGCAGTGGTTAGCCAACACCGTGGTGGTAAAAAAGAAGACAGGAAAATGGAGGGTCTGCGTGGACTTCACCGACCTCAATAAGGCCTGTCCCAAAGACATCTTCCCTCTTCCGAAGATCGACCAGCTCATCGACGCCACTGCCGGACATGACCGGATGAGTTTCCTGGATGCCTACCGAGGGTACCATCAGATCCCCCTGTACGCGGCAGACCAGGAGAAGACAGCTTTCATCACTCCCAGGGGCACCTATTGTTACAAGGTGATGCCCTTCGGGCTAAAGAATGCGGGAGCGACATACCAGCGGTTGGTGACAAAGATGTTCCAGGCCCAGCTCGGGAAGACGGTGGAGGTCTACATCGATGATATGGTCGTCAAATCCAAGAGGTCGCAGTACCACTTGACCGACCTCCGCCAGATTTTTGGCATCCTGCACCAGTACCAGTTGAAGCTGAACGCATCCAAGTGCGCCTTTGGTGTCGGTTCCGGCAAGTTCGTAGGGAGCCTGATCACAAGAAGGGGGATCGAAGCGAACCCTGACCAGATCACCGCGATCCAAGAGCTCCAGTGTCCGACTTCGGCGAAACAAGTTCAGCGGCTGACCGGAATGGCTGCCGCCCTAAACCGATTTATCAACCGAGCTTCGGACAAATGCAGACCTTTCTTCCAACTCTTGCGAAAGGGGTCCAAGTTCCAGTGGACGTCGGATTGTTCTCAGGCGCTGCAACAGCTAAAACAATACCTTTCATCTCCACCACTGCTCTCCACCCCGACTTTTGGAGAGGCACCGTTCTTGTACCTGTCGGTCTCGGACCATGTAGTGAGCTCGGTGCTCATCAGAGAGGACAACGGCCAGCAAAGGCCTATCTATTACACGAGCAAAACCTTGCTGGACGCCGAGACCCGGTATCTGCAACTCAAAAGGCTCGCCTTGGTGCTCGTCAGCGCCTCTCGGAAGCTCTCCCACTACTTCCAAACCTTCACAATAGTGGTCGTAATAGAATACCCACTGAAGGCTCTCTTCCGGAAGGCCGATTTCTCCGGACGGATCTCCAAATGGGCTGTCGAATTGGGGCAATATGACATCAGGTATCAGCCCAGAACGGCCATCAAAGCTCAAGTCCTGGCGGACTTCATTGTGGAATTTACTCCTCAGAGTTTGGCACCGACCGCGCTCGACACCGAACTGGGGGGCGATAGGGGTGCAGAGGTTGTCACCGAAACTGAGCAAGAACAGTCCTGGAGAGAACTCCTAGACTCGTCCTGGAAAGTCTTTGTGGACGGATCCTCAACATCCAAGAGAGCTGGCGCCGGCGTAGTTCTCCAGTCTCCCGAAGGCCTCGTCATCGAACAAGCTCTGACACTTGGTTTCAAGGCATCTAATAACGAGGCCGAATATGAAGCGCTCATTACCGGACTTAACAGTGCCAAAATCCTGGAAGCCCGGTCCGTTTTGGTTTTCAGCGATTCCCAGCTCGTGACAAGCCAGCTCAGCGGAGACTACCAAGCTCGGGATGACAGGATGGCTGCCTACCTTGCCCACGCCAGGGGACTCCTCTCCCAGTTCGAAAGGGCCGAGGTCCGGCAGATCGGCAGAGAATCCAACTCCCATGCAGACGCCCTTGCCAGCCTCGCCTCGGCTGTGGAAGCCGGTGAAAAGAGAACTATCGAAGTAGAAACACTGCGGGAGCCCAGCATCAACCTCCAGCAACCCTGGCAGCTCATGTGCCTGGATCTCGGCCCGAGCTGGATGGACCCCATCATTGCATACCTGAAGGATGACCAGCTACCCGAGGACAGGACTGAAGCTCGAAAGGTCAGATTGAAGGCGACCCGGTTCTGGCTCTCCCCAGACAGCAAGCTCTACAGAAAGTCATTCACAGGGCCCTACCTCCAGTGCGTTCACCCCAGCAAAGTCGACGATTTCCTCTACGAAATTCACGAAGGAATCTGCGGCGGTCATATAGGAGGTCGGTCTCTTGCTTACCGGGCTATCAGCCAAGGTTACTGGTGGCCCTACATGCAAAAGGACGCCCAGCTCTATGCCAGAAAATGCGAGAAGTGCCAGAAGTTCTCTCACGCTCTCCACCAGCCAGCCCAGGACCTGAGCCCCCTCTCCAGTCCGTGGCCTTTCGCCCAGTGGGGCCTGGACATCGTCGGACCGCTTCACCGAACTCCAGGGAACAAAAGGTGGTTGATAGTGGCCACGGACTACTTCACGAAATGGGTCGAAGCTGAACCGTTGTCCTCCATCACCGAGTTAGACACGAAGAACTTTGTGTGGAAGAACATCGTCACCAGATTTGGAATCCCCCGTACTCTCATTTCCGACAACGGAACGCAGTTCGATTCCAACCTCTTCAAAAGCTTCTGCCAAGAGTACGACATTCGCAATATCTACTCCACCCCGGCGTATCCCTAGAGCAACGGTCAGGCCGAGATCTCGAACAAAGTACTTCTCGACGGAATTAAAAAGAGACTCGACCGCGCCAAAGGTCGATGGGCAGAGGAGCTGTCGAGTGTTCTATGGGCCTACCGGACTACTCCGAGACGTTCCACCTCGGCTACCCCATTCTCCCTTGCCTACGGCAAGGAAGCGGTCATTCCCTTTGAGGTCGGCCTCCCGACCTTGAGGTCGGAACTCTGCGAACAGGGTCTGAACGACCTGAACGTGGCACGGGAGCTGGACTTGGCTGAAGAGCGAAGAGAAGCGGCAGCTATCCGCTTGGCCGCCTACCAACAACAGTTGGCCAGGGGATACAACCCGAAGGTCAAGGAAAGAAGATTCGAGATAGGAGAGTTGGTCTTAAAGAAAACCCTTCCTAGCGACCGAGATCCAAACGATGGCAAGCTAGCGCCCAACTGGCAGGGACCATTCAGAATAACCTCTACAGCCGGGAGATCTGCCTACCGGCTCGAAGATATGGAAGGGAAGGCACTCCCGCGACCATGGAATGCGTCGCATCTCAAGAAATTCTACTTCTGAAAAATGTATTAAAGAAATCAAAGATCAATAAAAGGCGATTTTTCTGGAATGAGTTTTCGCATTGCTTCAAGATTCACGGCGGCTCGATCCCTCTGTTCGGAGTACCAACTGTCAGCTCGGCGCCATCGCCAGCTTGGACAGAACCATACACATCAGGGTCCGGTAATAGTACCACCCTCGCGGCTCGGCGCCTCTGTTCAGAGGGCCAACCTCCCTCAGCTCGGTGCCTGCACCAGCCTGGGCGGCACAGCCATATGCACATCAGGGTCCGGTAATAGTACCACCCTCGCGGCTCGGCGCCTCTGTTCAGAGGGCCAACCGCCCTCAGCTCGGTGCCTGCACCAGCCTGGGCGGCACAGCCATATGCACATCAGGGTCCGGTAATAGTACCACCATCGCGGCTCGGCGCCTCTGTTCAGAGGGCCAACCGCCCTCAGCTCGGTGCGTGCACCAGCCTGGGCGACACAGCCATATGCACATCAGGGTCCGGTAATAGTACCACCCTCGCGGCTCGGCACCTCTGTTCAGAGGGCCAACCGCCCTCAGCTTGGTGCCTGCACAAGCCTGGGCGGCACAGCCATATGCACATCAGGGTCCGGTAATAGTACCACCCTCGCGGCTCGGCGCCTCTGTTCAGAGGGCCAACCGCCCTCAGCTCGGTGCCTGCACCATCCTGGGCGGCACAGCCATATGCACATCAGGGTCCGGTAATAGTACCACCCTCGCGGCTCGGCGCCTCTGTTCGGAGGGCCAACCGCCCTAAGCTCGGTGCCTGCACCATCCTGGGCGGCACAGCCATATGCACATCAGGGTCCGGTAATAGTACCACCCTCACGGCTCGGCGCCTCTGTTCGGAGGGCCAACCGCCCTCAGCTCGGTGCCTGCACCAGCCTGGGCGGCACAGCCATATGCACATCAGGGTCCGGTACCACTACCACCCTCGCGGCTCAGCGCCTCTGTTCAGAGGGCCAACCGCCCTCAGCTCGGTGCGTGCACCAGCCTGGGCGACACAGCCATATGCACATCAGGGTCCGGTAATAGTACCACCCTCGCGGCTCGGCGCCTCTGTTCAGAGGGCCAACCTCCCTCAGATCGGTGCCTGCACCAGCCTGGGCGGCACAGCCATATGCACATCAGGGTCCGGATATAGTACCACCCTCGCGGCTCGGCGCCTCTGTTCGGAGGGCCAACCGCCCTAAGCTCGGTGCCTGCACCATCCTGGGCGGCACAGCCATATGCACATCAGGGTCCGGTAATAGTACCACCCTCACGGCTCGGCGCCCCTGTTCGGAGGGCCAACCGCCCTCAGCTCGGTGCCTGCACCAGCCTGGGCGGCACAGCCATATGCACATCAGGGTCCGGTACCACTACCACCCTCGCGGCTCAGCGCCTCTGTTCAGAGGGCCAACCGCCCTCAGCTCGGTGCGTGCACCAGCCTGGGCGACACAGCCATATGCACATCAGGGTCCGGTAATAGTACCACCCTCGCGGCTCGGCGCCTCTGTTCAGAGGGCCAACCTCCCTCAGATCGGTGCCTGCACCAGCCTGGGCGGCACAGCCATATGCACATCAGGGTCCGGATATAGTACCACCCTCGCGGCTCGGCGCCTCTGTTCAGAGGGCCAACCGCCCTCAGCTCGGTGCTTGCACCAGCCTGGGCGGCAGAGCCATATGCACATCAGGGTCCGGTAATAGTACCACCCTCGCGGCTCGGCGCCTCTGTTCGGAGGGCCAACCGCCCTCAGCTCGGTGCCTGCACCATCCTGGGCGGCACAGCCATATGCACGTCAGGGTCCGGTAATAGTACCACCCTCGCGGCTCGGCGCCTCTGTTCGGAGGGCCAACCGCCCTCAGCTCGGTGCCTGCACCATCCTGGGCGGCACAGCCATATGCACATCAGTGTCCGGTAATAGTACCACCCTCACGGCTCGGCGCCTCTGTTCGGAGGGCCAACCGCCCTCCGCTCGGTGCCTGCACCATCCTGGGCGGCACAGCCATATGCACATCAGGGTCCGGTAATAGTACCACCCTCGCGGCTCGGCGCCTCTGTTCAGAGGGCCAACCGCCCACAGCTCGGTGCCTGCACAAGCCTGGGCGGCACAGCCATATGCACATCAGGGTCCGGTAATAGTACCACCCTCGCGGCTCGGCGCCTCTGTTCGGAGGGCCAATCGCCCTCAGCTCGGTGCCTGCACCATCCTGGGCGGCACAGCCATATGCACATCAGGGTCCGGTAATAGTACCACCCTCACGGCTCGGCGCCTCTGTTCGGAGGGCCAACCGCCCTCAGCTCGGTGCCTGCACCAGCCTAGGCGGCACAGCCATATGCACATCAAGGTCCGGTACCACTACCACCCTCGCGGCTCAGCGCCTCTGTTCAGAGGGCCAATCGCCCTCAGCTCGGTGCGTGCACCAGCCTGGGCGACACAGCCATATGCACATCAGGGTCCGGTAATAGTACCACCCTAGCGGATCGGCGCCTCTGTTCAGAGGGCCAACCTCCCTCAGCTCGGTGCCTGCACCAGCCTGGGCGGCACAGCCATATGCACATCAGGGTCCGGTAATAGTACCACCCTCGCGGCTCGGCGCCTCTGTTCAGAGGGCCAACCGCCCTCAGCTCGGTGCTTGCACCAGCCTGGGCGGCAGAGCCATATGTACATCAGGGTCCGGTAATAGTACCACCCTCGCGGCTCGGCGCCTCTGTTCAGAGGGCCAACCTCCCTCAGCTCGGTGCCTGCACCAGCCTGGGCGGCACAGCCATATGCACATCAGGGTCCGGTAATAGTACCACCCTCGCGGCTCGGCTCCTCTGTTCAGAGGGCCAACCGCCCTCAGCTCGGTGCTTGCACCAGCCTGGGCGGCAGAGCCATATGCACATCAGGGTCCGGTAATAGTACCACCCTTGCGGCTCGGCGCCTCTGTTCGGAGGGCCAACCGCCCTCAGCTCGGTGCCTGCACCATCCTGGGCGGCACAGCCATATGCACATCAGGGTCCGGTAATAGTACCACCCTCGCGGCTCGGCGCCTCTGTTCGGAGGGCCAACCGCCCTCAGCTCGGTGCCTGCACCATCCTGGGTGGCACAGCCATATGCACATCAGGGTCCGGTACCACTACCACCCTCGTGGCTCAGCGCCTCTGTTCAGAGGGCCAACCGCCCTCAGCTCGGTGCCTGCACCAACCTGGGCGGCACTGCCAAAAGCATCAGGGTTCGGTACCAGTACCGCCCTCGCTTAGAACCTACAAAACTACTCGGCAGGATACTTGTGTCGATACTCACTCTACCACAAACAATACGAGGATTATGCACAGAACATGTGGGAAAGAAAATGCTGTTTTATTACGAAAAGATCTGCTTGAATACAATGTACGAAAAAAGAAAAAAGAATACAAAATTCAGGGTGCTGCAGCTCCCTTATTACAATTGGTCCCGGTAGCGCTCTCGCTGGGAACGGCTGAGGCAGTCTCGGGAACCACTGGAGGAGCAGGGGCGACTTCCAATGAGGGAGCTGGGGGGACCTCCGAGGCTGAAGAAACTGGGGCGAATCCCAAGATGGATCGCAACTCCGAATCCGAGCGGGGAAACCTGGGGGAATTCTGGAAAATAGGGCTGTCCGTAGAGACTCCAACCCTTTTTAAGGCCGCCTTCCACCCAAGTGTCCATGCCCGGTCTCGGATTCCTGGCAACTGCGCCTTGTAGTCAGCTGCCAGTTTGTTGACCTCCTCGTTCATCACGGCAGCGTGCTCGGCTAGGTACTCTTCCTTGAGTTTGGCCTCCTGCCCTTTCAGAGCCAGCACGAGCTCGGCCGCCTTCCCCTCCAGAGCCATCTCCAGCTTTCTTTCAGCCAGCTTTCTCTCGGAGATGAGCCTCTTATTTGTCCCCCGCAGCATCTGCATATCTTCTTCCTTCCGCGACGACGCGAGCCGGACCTCGTCTAGCTCCCAGGAAAGGTGGGCGTTTTGATCCGCCGCCTCCTTTGCATCCTCTTTGAGGTGCTCGGCCAAGGCCCGTGCTGCGTCGAGCTCGGCAAGGAGATCCGCATTCTTGCCCGCCTCCTCCTCCAGGGTCGCGTCCTTTGCCGCCAGGGACTTCAGCAGCTCCTCTTTCTCCGCTGCCCAGACTGCTGCCCTGGCCTCGACTGCATCCAGCCTTCCCATGCCAGTCTGGCACTTTTGCAAGAGCTGCAGTAAGAACAGAGTGTCACCTAAAGAAATGCAGCAGAAAAAAAGAGAACATGAATAGGTGTATGTACCGCTACCAACGACCGCATCGAGGAAAGCAGCAGCGATTCATTATCCATCTGCGCCCACCTCGCCATGTCCTGGGGGAAGGCGCAAGCTCGTCCCAGAGCGGTAACCACTTCAGGGTTGACCGCTCGGTCCGACTCGGCCGCTCGGTCCGACTCGGCTAGTTGCCTCCCCAGCACTCCCTCGATGTCCGGTCTCCAAGGGACAAAATCGGAGGGAGTGGCGGATCCCCCAACCGACACAGGAGGTTCCGAGGCAGGAGGGAGTTCGACCCTCGGCCTCTTCCCCGGCCTGCTCGCCTCGACGATCTCGGCAGTACCCTCTCTGCCTAAGTCGGAGGGCGACTCGTCAACGACAATGGCCGGAGGATCAGCGCCGACCTCGGCCGCGGCACAAGGTCCTGATTGGGCCCCGTCGATGGCTTCTGGAACCGTCTCGGTCTCGGGAACGAGAACCTCTGCAGCAGCCGCGGATGTCGTAGTTGGGGCGACGTCGGCGCCTCGAAAGGGGTCCGAGGTCTTGCCCCTTATGTCCCCAAAGGCTGCGGCGGAGAGGTCTTCGGCCACGAAGCGCTGGCGGCGACTGCGCAACATCTCGACCTCGGACTCTTCCGAGCTGGATGTGCTCCGGGACTCGCTGGAGACGACAAATTTCTGTCTCTGCCGCTTGCGCCCGGCTCGGCTCTCTCGATCGCTGCTGGTTCACGGACAGGAGATTGTCCGCCCGATTCTGGCGGAATCCCGCTGGGAATCGCGACAGTCACCGTCTCCGGGATAGGGACCTCGGTCTATACGGTGTTCGGTCCGATGACTTCCCCGTGCAGCACGGAGTCAATCCCGGCCACCCGCCTCGGGGCGATGAAAGACTTGTAGTGGGGCTTGTACCCCAGAAGCGAGAACGTGGCTCGGCAGTGATGGCCGCGGTACTTCCGCACCTTTTCGTGCCAGTCACTGTTCACCTTCCACCGGTTCCTTCTGGCAAGCTCCCTCCTCTGCCGAAAACCTGCAGTAACAGAACGATGTTAACAGAAGGGAAGAGATAAATAGGGATAAACTACAAAACTCAGGGGGCTTCGGTTTTTTACTTGGGGGGACTCCTATTCTCCGTGGAATCCGGGCTGTGGTGCTGGGCTCTGCCTCGCCGAACTCCCATGGCCCTCGGACAAAGACACGATCCTCCCCCGCGTATTTATAGGAATCTTCCAGCGCGGTCACGAAGGCAGTTCTATGTGTCCTTAGCCGGAGGTAGTACATATGCCCTTCTGCGGATTTGCAGAGGTCATACGCCTCCTCGATGTCCGGGACACCGAGGCTGATTGACAATATTTCGTTCAGCCGCACCACTCCCATGATGATCTTATACCCATTGGGAAGCAGCTGGCAGGGGCTCAACCCCCACTCCCGGAGACAGTCCCTGAGGAGTGGGTGAAGGGGGAACCGGACCCCTCCCTCCACGACGGACACCAGCCAAAATGGCATCCAGCCGTCGTTGTATGTAATGCCATCGTCAGGGCCGTCTGGCCTGACTTCTACATTCGCAGGGACCTTGTATGCCTCCCTGAACAAACCTATGGACAGTGGGTCACCCAGCCAGTGCCTGTAAATGCCCATTTTCTACCCTAGACGGAGAACTACCTACTAGAAAGGGAGAAGACAGGGAAGAAATCCTACGATGAAAGGCTGTGTAAACAAGAGTGCTCGCAGGTAGTACTGTTCTTCAGCAGATTGCAACAGGGATTCTGAGGATCGAAAAGAGGGAAGACGGAGAAGGTGCCCTAATTTATAAGGGATGAATGCGCCGTTTCAGATTTCAAGTAAAGCCTTTAATGAGACCCTACCTCGAATAGCCCTAACGTCGTCTTGGACAGCCCAGGCGTCCTGCAGATATGATTGCGTGCCTTCGGAGAGGCGACACGTGGCAACGACGCCGCATTCCCAAAGGACTCTTAAATGCCGCGTCATACGAGAAAATAAATGCCTCGACAGACGAAAGGGCAACTGCCTTGACTGGCGAACAGAACTTAATGAGGCACTCCACGTCAGCAAAAGGTGATAAGGGAGAGCCCTACCTGAACCGAGACTCCTCCGCCTCGGTAGCGCATCACAAGTACTCATAAAAAGATCACTCCCGGCCTGACAAAGCCACTCAGCTTCCGACCTGCTCCAAGGAGCTCAGAGGTCAAAAGCTGGGGGGGAGATTATGGGTACACAGCAGACCGAGACCACGGTTCATGCACCGGGTCTCGGTCACTGGCGGATCTCTCAATTCTGAGAATGGCCAGGAGTTCGGCTATCCGGATCAACAACTCAAAACAAAGAAAAGCATTGCGACATTAGGTCGACCACACCCATTTCATCAGAAACAAGGAGAAAGGAAGCCAGAATGCGAGCAAAGTTTTGAAGCTTTTATTAATCAAAGCTCCTGATTACAAGATGAACGGAGATACGATAAAAGAAAAAATTACAAAAAGCCTCAGAGGGCTGCAGCCTCCACATTGCAGTCAATCTCTGGAGGGACCTCGGCCACGACCGCGCTGGCCTCAGGAGCGGTCGGGGTAGCTTCAGGAACGGTCGCGCCAGCTTCAGTAGCACTAGCCTCGGGGGCGACAGCTTCAGGAGGGGCCTCGACGGCCGCAGCCACTTCGTTGCCCTCGGGATCAGCGCCGGCAGCTGGAGCCTCTGGAGGCGCCCCGGGAGCGGCGTTCGCCTCCGGACACGATTGCGAAGGAAGGTCAGAAGCCCAAGACACGGCCGCGAGTCCCGAGTCCGAGCAGGAAAAACTTGGGGGATTTAGGAACAGAGGGCTATCCTCGGGGGTCCCGGCCTTGCGCAAGGCTGCCTTGCACCCAAGCTCCCAGGCTCGGTCCCGGATCCCCGGCAGCTGAGCCTTGTAATCAGCAGACAGCCTGCCGACCTCCTCCCCCATGATGGAGTCGTGCTCGGCGAGGAACTCCTCCTTGAGCCTGGCCTCTTGTTTTGCCAGGGCAGACTCAATCTCGGCCGCCTTCCCCCTCAATGCCATCTCCAGGGAACCTTGCGCCTGGTTCCTCTGAGAGAGGAGCCTCCTGTTTGTCCCCTTCGCACTCTCCAGGTCGTCTTCCAGTCGCTTCGCCGCAATCTGGAGGTCATCGAGTTCGGAGGAAAGGTGGAGGTTCTGTCTCTTCTCGCCCTCCAGCTCGTCCTTGAGGCGCTGGACCTCGACCTTTGACTCCTCGAAATCAAAGACGAGGCCGGCGTTCCTGGCCGCCACCTCTGCCAGCGTCGCGTCCTTAGACGCCACGGACGCCCGCAGCTCGTCCCTCTCGACCACCGATTCCGCCTCCCGCGCCTCGGCTGCATCGAGCCTCTCGATTCCCACCTGGCACCTCTGCAACAGCTGCAAGATGAGAACCCGAAGTCAATAAAACGACACCGGACTAAAAGCTGAAGGAGGAACACTGTACTTACCGACACCAGGGATCGCATCGAGGAGAGCAGGAATGACTCGTTGTCCATCTCGGCCCACCTTGCCATGTCTTGAGGGAGGGCGCAGGCTCGTCCCAGCGCTGCGACCACTTGGGGATCAGTCGCGCGGTCTGTCTCGGCCAGCGGCCTCCCCAGAACCTCCTCGATGGCCGGCCTCCACGGAGCCAAAGGAGGAGGTAGGATCGTCCCACCAGTAGGCGGAGGCGAGGAGGGGCCAGGCGAGGCCTCGACCCTTGCCCTCTTCTCGGGTCGTTCGCCCTCAACAACCTCGGCCGGGCGAGCCCGAGATCCGGCCCCCACGGCACGGTCGAAGGGTGGGTCATCCGCAATCACGGCCGGAGGTGGAGCTAAGACGACCTCTGCCTCGTCGGGCCGAGCAGCCACAATCACGGCAGTACCAACTGCCTCGGCATCTGGGGCAAGAGTACCACCCGGGAATGCCGGAGGCGTCGCAGCCACTGCCTGTGGAGGATCCCGGACCCCGCTTCCGATGTCTCCGAAAGCCGCCGCGGACAAGTCCTTTGCAGTGTAGCGTCGCCCGCGCTGGCGTAGCATTTCCTCTTCCTCTTCCTCTTCCTCCGAACTGGAAGCTACTAGCCTCGTTCGGGAAGGCAGGGGCTTGGCTCTCGAAGTCCCGGCAGGCTCCGCGGCGGAGACTACTGGAGCACGTCCTACCGACTCAACCAAACGACCAGTGGGAATCGCAACGGTCACCACCGCCGAGCCTGGCACCGCGGTCGTCTCTGTTCTTTGACTCACGCCTTCCCCGCTCAGCACGGAGTCTATTCCCGACACCTTTCTGGAGGTGTTGAAGGACCTGTAGTGGGGTACGTACCCCAGGAGAGACCACTCAGCACGACAGTTGTGGCCGCGGTAGTTCCTCACCCGCTCGTGCCAGGCGCTGTTCACTTTCCAGCGGTTCCTCCTCGCGAGCTCCCTTTTTTCGCGAAAATCTGCATAGACAAAATCGTGTCAAGAGCCAGACAGAGGAAGAAAGAAAAGAACTGCAAACCGAAAGAACTTCGGCCTTTACTTGGAGGAATCCCTATTTTTCGAGGGACCCAGACCTTGGTAGCAGGCTCTACTTCACCGAACTCCCATCCTCCTCTGACGAGTACTCGGTCTTCACCCGCGTACCTATTGGAGTCCTCCAGCGCGGTCACGAACCCATTCCGGCGGACCCTCAGCCAGAGGTAGTAAGTGTCCCCTTCTGCGGATTTGCAGAGGTCATACGTGTCCTCGATATCCGGGACACCAAGGTCGATTTCCAGAATCTAGTTGAGCCGTACTACCCCCATTATGATTTTGTATCCATTGGGGAGTAGCTGGCATGGGCACAACCTCCACTCCCAGAGGCAGTCCCGGACCAGTGGGTGCAGGGGAAAGCGGACTCCCCCTTCCACTACAGAGACTAGCCAGAACGGCATCCAGCCATCACGATAGGTGAGGCCGTCATCGGGGCCATCCGGTCTGACCTCCACATTGGAGGGGACCTTGTATAAATCCCTAAAATGATCTATGGAACCTGGGTCTCCTAACAGATGTCTATAGACTCCCATTCTCGACTCAAGACAGAGACCTATCTAAAAGAGAAGACGAAGAAAACGGAGAAGGGTCCTACGAATGGGGATTGCCCAAGCAAGATCACCGGAAGTTCGCAGGCACCGGAGAGGTACTCTCGCAGAGCGCAGTAGAAGTCTGAAGAAAAGCAGAGAGAAGTGGAAACGAAGAAGGGGCCCAGATTTATAAGACCTAGGGGCGTCGATTCGGCTTTCGAGGGGAGCCTTTAAGAGGCGTCCCCTCAATCAGCCCTAACGTCCCATCTCGCAGCCCTAACGTCTCCTCGAAGTAATTGCGAGACAGCCAAAAGAAGCGACACGTGTCACCACTAGCACGATATCCGAGGGCTATTAAATATCGAGGACCGGCGAAGGGACATCTCTCAAGGGGTCCGCACGATAGCAGCGACCTCCAAACCCAAGGGGACCCTCCTGATCCGAAGCTCCCTCGTCCCGGTACTACCCTCATATGACGATTACCCTCACTTGAGCTCGGTGGCAGAGCCAGCTATACGGTGATCAAGCTTCTGACCTCCTCGAGCTGGGAGGCTCTCAGAAGTCAAAAGCTAGGGGGCAATTGTGTGGGTAAAACACCGTAATGACAAAGTTAAGCAAAGAATACAGCTAAGCTCGCCGAACACCTCAGCCTATGGTAGAAGATCGTCAGCTCGGCAGCTCGGTCAATAGCTTGGCAGCTCGGTCAATGGCTCGGTAGCTCAACACCACAGTTCGGCAGTTCGGCATAATGCCAGCTCGGCACAAAGGCACGCCACAGCCAAGCCACCCTTGGTCTTGGACCACAATACTAGAGTGAGAGTGGGCCGCCACCTCCTTCCTGGAAATACGGCGCGCCCAGACAGATATAAGCAGTCATTTATGGCGATAGGATCGTTCATTTATGGCGATAAGAAGTGCGCTTTATCAAGCCCTGTACGCCAACTGGCTGAAGGCGTGGAAAGAGAGGGAGGGGTGTTGTCCATTTCACCTACTGCTGCCAGTCAGGGTAAGGATCGATGGGACCTCACCTCACCTACCCCCACTCACAGAGAGAATGAACGAGGAACGATCACCTATATATACACATGGGATCAGTCCCACGGGAGGTACGCAATACACAACTCACAAATACTCCACGCCCTCTCATTCCTTTTTTCCTCCTCCTGTTTAGTTTTCTCAGAGCTAATTCAGGCATCGGAGTGCCTTCGGCTCACAACAGCCAGGGCCTCTGACCCTAGTCTTTCTCCTTCCTTTTCAGGTTCTTGGAAGTTCAGCATTCCCTGTCCCAAGGAGTGTTACCTCGACCTCATCTCAATCTAAGTAGGTGTCGTTTTTACCGCCTACAGTTATGGAAAATCCATGTTTGATAACATTAGATCTTTGCGGATTTGCGGTAGTAAAAATCCTAAGTTTTTAGGGCTTTTAAGTATGATCTCCCCTCATAGGATGTTAGTGAATTTATACACTAACACCAATTCTTCTCAGATATATGCATTGATATGCATTGATATCAATATGATATTCCGAGCTGTACAAATCCTTAGTGATGAATTATTGTTCCAAACACAGTGAGAAATCCTGAAATCCAAATATGGCATGCCACCAAACCCAAATTCTCAAGATAACACTGAAGTTCGGCCGTCGGGCCGGTAACTGGTGAATACAAGCAAGACAGATATAGTCCACTGTGAGGACAGTTTGATTTTTTTTTTTCACATTCTATAAACAATATTTAAGTTGAAGCTATGTATATAAAACTCCACAATACGAATCGGTCCATACAAAAAAGAATTAAAAAAAAAGAAAAAAAAAGAAAAAAAAAAAGACGTAGAACAAGTCTCAATTACATATGTTTCAAGTTTCAAAAGAGAAACAATATGTTTTATTGTAGCAGACCACTAGGGCAACAAAAATTATAAAATTACAACGAACTCCCATAGAAATCACATGGCGCTCTTATGCAATCACGGTGACTCAAGCTTCGTCCCGGCGTCTCATAGAATGGCTTGATCGCGGGAATAGGGAAGGGGTGGATTCCCCATGATTCCTCACGCGCGTATTGCCAAAGTATGCCTAAGAAATGAGATATTAGTAACTCTAGCCCTAATTTTAAATGAGGACATTTGTATCATTTAAAAGTTTTTGGAAAAAGTTGCCAATGACTAGAGATGACCCATTTGATCAAAGAAGTATGAAAAACTTATACACTATTTTAAAGTAAGCAGCTTATAATAGTTTTCTTTGAAAACTTGAAGAAAGATAAGAGTGGTTCTCGGTTAGCTCTCCTTTGGTTGTGCCTCCCTTAGTTCGAGTGCAACTGATGGAGAGGTCTTCCAAATTCTTTTTTTTTATCGTTTCTTACATTTGGAAATGTCTATTTTTTATTATAAAAATCTTTAAATACAAAATGCATAGTGTCGCTTTCTATTTTGATCGATCCAATCCCTTCGTATTTACCTACTAGGCACTAATACTCATTTATTACTTATCCAACTTCTCTTTAATTGTTGAGTGGTAAGGAGCGTGGTTTTTATTTGGCTATTCAGGGTTTGAACCCCAGGTACGTCACCTATTTTTGCTTGTACGGGCTTCTTTCTCACTTGTATGGGCTACCTTCCCACTTGTGTGGGCTGCCTTCCTATGTGTAGACAAGCTCTCTCTTGGGTCCCAGCCTCCCTAGCTAGGGTTAAAAAAAAAAAAAAAACCTTCTGAGTTAATAATAAGAATTTCTTTTTTATCTAAAATGATGGGAATTTGAGGCTTTTTAACTGGGATAACCTGATCTTCTTGATGTTAGGCACACCCTATCTCTGGGTCCAACTTTTGATTTCCACGTTTTATGGTGGGTCAAAAGCCCCACATAAAGGGAACATTTTTTTAAGAGAAGTTTTCTGGTGGGTCAAAAGCTCCACATAAAGGGAGCATTTTGTTTTAGAAAGGTGCTAATGCCACAATTCAAATTTCTTTGAGCACATCCCTTCTCTGTACTCACTCATTTTTTCCCAAAATACCCAAACCCCTCCGCCCTCAATTTCTCAATTCACTCCCATTCTTCCCCCCTCACTTTTACCTGACCCTCTCTCCCTCTCTTTCTCCTT
The DNA here is from genome assembly GCA_029852735.1 of Persea americana. Classification (NCBI taxonomy): domain Eukaryota; kingdom Viridiplantae; phylum Streptophyta; class Magnoliopsida; order Laurales; family Lauraceae; genus Persea; species Persea americana. Next base: position 40,891,263 of record CM056809.1, on the reverse strand, counting down.
GTCTCTCTCCCACTTCATGCATGTCGCCCGCCGTCTTTCTCCCTCGCTCTCTCTCTCCCTATCCCTCCTGCCTCCGCCCGCTGCCCCGTGCCGCCACTCTCTCTCCCCTTTCCCTGTCTCTCTCCCTTTCCCTTCCCGGCACCACCCACTCTTCCTCTCCCTCTCTCTCTCTCTCCCTCCCCCTCCTGTAGTGCGAGTGTGTGTGTTGTGGTGGGGGGGGGGGGGGGGGTGTGGACTAGGTGAGTGTTGGGAGAAATTGGGTGAGGTATGAAGCTATGAATGATGTCCATTTTGGTAATCTCACACATGGGTATATTGATCTTAAAATAAAGGGATGTGCTCATAGAAGTTTGGGATATAGCATTAGCCGCTCTCATTTTTTAATGAGGCAGCCTAAAGGGGAATGGAGTCTATCTTAACACTACAAACTAGCAAATTAGCATAATAGCTACCCTGAGTGACGCTGACTCTGACTGGTAAATTATCTCAACCAAGTACACTAGTTGGCTGCTCTAACTATTGAGTTATTTCTGTTAAATAACTTACCGTCATATAGTATCTCATTATTTGACGAAAGAGAGAGACAAAGAAAATATATAATATATAATACAACAAAAGAGAGAGATCAGATTAAAATTTTGGAAAACGAGCAACCAAGCTGAAACATCGGCATCCCAGTGCCTTCTGGCCACGGACCATAAAAAACATGTCTTTTGTCGACAGAAGGTGATGTTCCAGTTACCACAAGGAGTAGCGATGCCTAGCAATCTACCAATTAAGATTTTTCTTACATCTTCTAAATAAGAAATTTTCCACGCCTTCTCCATTTCAACATAGCCGCACAAACGTGCCTTAACTTTTGAACGATTCAAATCGGTGGGAATTTTATAAACTAATAACTGTTAAAGAGTAAAACTGGAGACGAACAATTTACAAACAAATTCGAAATTTAACTTTCTTTGAGTTTCATTTAGAAAAAGTAAATGATATATCTGTTACAAACAATATTTTTAAAATTTAACTATGTAAAAAGCTCTGTTGAGCACTGATGCTCACAATAACGCGAGCACTATGTGTGTAAATACCTAGTGGGCCTCACCTGGTGATCCATCCGAGTTGACCATAACACGGGAGGACTTCCCTGCTATGGTCACTGATCTCAGGTTTGGCAACCATTTATCCAATTGGACTGGATAGTTGAATCGGCTGTGTACTTTTTGGACGGTGAAAACTTATTGGCCATTGATCATGTCATTGGATAATGATTTGTGCCTCCATCAACATAGACAGTTAGATGGAAGGGAGAGCTTGTGATCTCCCCTGGTCCCATCCCCTAGGTGGGCCCCACAAGAAATGGTGCTCACCTTATAGTGAGAACCAGTGCTAGGGTGAGGAGGGCCTTTAACTATTGTCCTCATACTTTTACATTTATTTAAGGATAATCTTTCTTTTAAACTAATGACTAAAGATGTTAATACGTAAACAAAATATTGATAAAATGATAACGTTATGATATAATGAAATAATGCCTAGGGTTAGAGTAGAATTAAAAAGTGGGCCCTGATGAAGGTTAAATAAAGTGAAATCAAATCGTAAAGAGCTTTTTGTATATCCCCCTACAGTTTGTAGGATTTGTAAATAAGCCCCTGAGGTTTTAGAATTTGCAAATAGGCCCCTGCATTTTTATTTTAATGCATTTCGTGTCTCCAAAATCAATAGTCTTCCAACCACCATAGGTTTTTAGTGCGAAATGATACTTTTGTCCATCTCTTTTATCCTTATATGCATAATTTCAAAAGCTTGGACTCAATTATTTTTAATAAAGCATGTAACATTAACAATTGCACTTAGTGGGAGAAAACAACCCTACGTAAATTCATCTTTTATCAATACAAGGCTCATTTCATTAAATCCAAATTGATTATGACAACAATCAACACCTGTACTTGTAATCGGTTATGATTTATTCAATCCATACATGACCCACCATTAGATTGATGAAAGTCTCAAAACACCTGATTCTGCTTCATGTGTAAGGGGTGTAAAAAACATATTGGGGGAATGGGCAAATGTAAAAAAAAGAAAAAAAGAATTTGCGAGGGTGGGGGGGTGTTGGTGTTTGGTTCTATGTAAAAAAAAATATTGGGGGAAGAGGAAAATGTTAAAAAAAAAAAACTATAATAATTTTAAGAATTTGAGGGGGGGGGGGGGGGGGGGGGGGGGGGGGGCGGGGGTTGATGGGGGGATTTTAAAAAATTTCTCAAATATGGGTGGGGGCTTCATTCTAGAGGCCCTTGTATTTGGGTCCACTTGGTGATGTGCAAGAGAGATTTATTTAGAGAAATCAATTGGACATGAGATTAAATAATGGTAGTTTTGTAAATAATAATATATTCATTTTGTTTAATGGATGTCAGGGCAGAGCTATCATTTATATAAAAATTCAAGACAAACCACATGGTGGCTGTCCATTCTTATTAGGAATATTGATTTTGGGGGCTTATTTATAAATACTAAAACCTCAAGGGCCTATTTACAATTCCTACAAACCTTAGGGGTGTATATACAAAAAGTTCAATAGTAAATGCCAATGAAGATAAAAATGAAGAAGACTGGAATAAACTCAAATGTAGTTAAATTAAGTAATTAACCATTAAAAGGAATGTGCTCACCGGTGTTTCATCAGAAATATTTAGAAAGGCTTTTTTCTCTAGCAGACTTTCACAAATTTCTCGTATATCTACATGTGTTTCTTTTTCTTGATTACTAATTAGAAAAGTTAATTGGTCCCTTTTTTCTTGAAAATCGAGACTATAAATAGGAAGAAGGTGGCACCCTCACCATCTAAATAATGATAGAGGCTGGATGACAATCATCTTCTTTTGTAAATCTCAGCAATTTTCTCATACCCATTTTCTAGAAATTTCCAAGAACTCACCATTTACTACAATGCAAATAGTGGTCATTTTGCTTTTTTCCGTGAGTTTGGATCCTCTGTTTCATTGAAACAAGGAGATATGGTTTCATCCTATCAAATCATGCCAACTTTATAAAATCCTTTTTCTTTATTTTTTTCATTCCGTAGGCGCATTAGGTGGCATGAGATCTTATAGAGCTGGCATGATTTGATAGGATGAAACAGTATCTCTCTGTTTCAACGAAACAATTTCTACACATTCTTGTCGTCTCTTATGGGCAAGCAGATAGCATGTGTTTCATTTTTCTATTTTTTATTCCTCAAAAAACTTGTTCTTGTCACCACGAGCGGGCGGGGAGATTTTTCATCTAAATTGCTACAAGTGTGTTAGAAATGTTATAAGATATAGATCATGGGTGAATGCCCACATGAGATGAGTTAGGGTTAGAGTCTTATTGTGATTAGGTTACTTAAATTAAGAGGTTACTTTGCCTATAAATAAAACTCCTCCCTTGCACTTGTACACATATTGATATAATAGAAAAGCTCTCTATTTTTTCATCTAATATTCTCTCTAAGTTTCTCCCGATTTCTAACACGTTACCAGCACAATGCTGTAGAAGAGAAAAAAACCATAGTTCGTCCTTTGTTTCTACAACAGAGGAGAAGGAAAGAGAACACCGTCTGGCTCCCTTATGGTGCACAGAAATTGAGACACAAGAAAGGTCCCTTGTGGTGCACAGAAATCGAGACTTAAATTTATGGACTAACAGCCCACTAGAATTTCTCTCGATTTGCAGGCCAAGAAGATTTTAAGATGATTTGGTATGGACAGGGCACATCCATTAAGCACCCCCATGGTCGTCCATTTCTAGATATAAAGAAAGATCTATACCATCACATCGAGGAAAATGAAGAAGTATTGAGTCCCGAAGTACCATACTTAAATGTTGTTGGAGCGCTAAATTACTTGGCACAATGCATTAGACCGGATATTTCATTTTCTATAAATCTACTTGCCAGATATAGCTCCGCACCAACTCAAAGGCACTGGGCTGGTATTAAACACATCCTACGGTGTTTGCATGGAATAGCTAATTTGGAAATATTTTATTCTTATGATATTAGAGATTTCAGTCTTATAGGATATGCTGATTCGGGTTACCTCTCTGATCCTCATAAGGGTCAATCACAGACATGCATGTACTTCTTAGTGGTAATGCCGTCATTTCTTGGCTTTCTACTAAAAAGAATTTGGTAGTTACTTCCTCCAACTATGTTGAGGATTTAGCTCTTTATGAAGCAAGTAGGGAATGTGTTGGCTGAAAATTTTGATTCAGCATGTTCGTAGTTCTTGTCAGTTACCTTCTGCTGTAAGTATCCTGAACATTATCTATGAAGATAAAAAAGCATCCATAAAATGGATTCGAGAAGGTCTCATTAAAGTAGACAACACTAAGCATATAGCATAGAAATTCTTCTTCACTCATGAACTTCAGAAGAACAATGAAATTGAATTCAAGCAAGTTTGTTTGGATAACAACTTGACTGATCTGTTTACCAAATCTTTGCCAAAATTAGTATTCCAGAAGCTTATATATGAGATAAGCATGTGTAGAACTCATCATCAAACTATGTGAAGGGTTGTTGTCACCAGGGGGAGTAGTTAACCAAGGGGCATCCTCAAGTTTGCTACCCATAATATCTGTACGCTGTACTCTTTTTTCCTTTTCCAGGTTTTATCCCACTGAGTTTTCTTAGTTAAGGTTTTAATGAGGCAGCATTATGCACATTCAACAATAGTTTAATGATCTTCAAGAATGTTGTACTCATTTTCCCTCTGCTTTGGTGTTTTCCCATTGGATTTTTTTCCTTAGCAATATTTTTAATGATGCAACTATTATTAGTGGTGGTCATCCAATGGAGAGTGTTATAAAATGTGAATTATAGTTGGATGCCTACATGAGTTGAGTTAGGGTTAAAATCCTATATTGTGATTAGGTTTCTTAAATTAGGAGGTAACTTTGCCTATAAATAAAACTCCTCTCTTGTACTTGTACACATATTGAGATATTCGAAAAGCTTTCTATTTTTCCTCTAATATTCTCTCTAAGTTTCTCCCTTTTTCTAATAAGAAATAAGTAATAGATTGTAGCAATAGTTAGGATTAGATAGCAGATTTGGACTTTCTTGGTCAAAATGTGGCCGAGTCTCCATGTCATCTTGGCTCAAAGTTGTGAGCTTTCCGAAAGATGATTCATCCTACCGATCTATATGTAGTTGAACCACACTGAAAATTATTGTTTCTTAAAATACGGGCCCATTGGAGTGACTAAAATTTGAAACAATTCAAATGCTAGTAGGCCCACCTCCCAAAGGTTTCCTTTCGCTAGTACATAACGCTCAATTTTAAGGATGCATATGGAACGGCTCCAAGCCTAAACCGTCTTTAGTCGGAACTTGAACAATTTGTAAATGACCATTGCAGGCATTTTTTTGGTAACCCAGTGAAGGGCTGGACGTGAAACTCATGACACAACTCACACATGTGAGGTGATAGGAACTCACATATAAGAGGAGAGATAGGTACAACTCGAATGTGTGAGGTGATAGAAACTCGTACTTTTGAGGAAATATAGACACAACTAACACATGTGAGGTGATGAAAACTCACACATACGAGTAAACATAAGCACAATTCGAACATGTAAGGTGATGGAGACTCACACAGCAAGGATATTAAACCCAACTCACATATATGAAGTAATAAAAACTCACATATGCGAAGAGGGAGGAGGCCGAATTCGAGCCCAAGACCTCCCAATTAGAACTGCTACTCCTCACCTCTAAGGTAAAGAGCCGTTCTCAATTCCAGCTCTGACTTGGAACCCACTTTGTTAGTTCAAGCCCTCTTTCTGGAGATAGTTCTTACTAGAGGAATGAGATCTAGTTCCAAAACCAACATGAACTTCTTCCTTTTTTTTTTTTTTTTTGCCTAAATAAGGATATCATTCAATTTATAAAAGTGCGTCAAATCTACTACCCACATGATTAAATAAAAAAATGTGCAACCAAAGTTGAATTTGAGCTATGTTTTGTAATATTTGATTTTTAGCTATAATTTACATCAAAAACTCATATGTTGGGTCTAGGGCCCATAGGTCAGAACCCATATTGGATCAGCACCGGACCCACATATCAATCGAAACCTAAAATAGGTTCTAAACTCAAATTTTTATGGGTTGGAACCTCCAAATAATCAGTGAATCAGATACCTATTTGCATTCTCTACACTGAGCAGTGTTCATGGATCATGAACCGGTCACCAGCATCTGATGTTTTGTGGAAATATTTGATTGGTAATGCAGGCTAGAGGGCAAGGTAGCAATTATCACTGGTGGAGCAAGTGGGCTGGGCAAGGCCTCGGCCCAAGAATTCATCCAACAAGGTGCAAAGGTTATGATCGCAGACGTCAACAAAAACATAGGACTACAAACTGCTGAAGAACTGGGGCCACACGCTTGCTTCTTCCACTGTGATGTTACCATTGAGCACCAAGTCGCAGATGCAGTGGACTTTGCCCTGTCACAACATGGGAGGCTTGATATCATGTACAACAATGCTGGCATACCAGGCCCATCAGTCCCACCGGGCATTGGGGATCTTGACCTTGATGAATTTGACCGAGTCATGAAAGTCAATGTTCGGGGCACAATCGCAGGCATCAAGCATGCGGCACGAGTCATGATCCCTGCCAGTAAGGGCTGCATCCTTTGTACTGCAAGTATCAGTGGCATTATGGGTGGGCTTGGGCCTCATCCATACACAGTGTCCAAGTTTGCAATACCTGGGATAGTGAAGTCTGTGGCAAGTGAGCTTTGCCGACATGGTGTAAGGATCAACTGCATTTCGCCTTTTGCGGTCCCCACCCCGCTCGTCCTTGACCAATTGTCGGCATTCTACCCGGGCGTGGGACCCAACCGGCTCTCGGACATGGTGGGCGGATTAGGGACGCTTGGAGGAACCAGGTGCGATGAGGCCGATGTGGCACGGGCCGCTCTCTACCTGGCATCCGACGAGGCAAAATATGTGACTGGTCACAACCTAGTCATTGATGGTGGATTCACTTGTTTCAAGCGGCTTGATTTTCCAGCACCACGGTAGGTGGACCAGTAGCTTGCTTCATTTGATGACACGGTTCACTGTGTGGACAAGGCACGGACAAAGTGGGGGTTAGTTTGAAATTGGGATCATATGTAGTTTTTAAATACTCAGGAAGGCCACTTAAATTTGGTAAGCAACTGTACTTGAAAGGATATTTTCTTGGATTTACTTTATATCGCTTACAGATTTGACTGTATAATTTGATTTTTTTTTAATATTATTTTTTTTGGCTGAAAGATTTGATTGTAGAATTGAAAGGAAATTAGAAGGATAGAAGCAAAGAAGGCCTCATCGTTGGCCCCAGGAAGCTTTGATAATAAATAAAAAACAAAAGAGGGCATTCGACCACCTTGTTCTGATTATTCCTTTTGCGCTATGGAAGGATAGTGAAATTAGGAATGACATAAATCAAATGGGTGGCCGGAAACTGTACATTTCTGTGCATGGGTAACCTTGCAATAGGAACAAGGGATATTGACTGTATCACTGGTTGTATATCTGACATTTTCCCCATCATAAGTCAAACTTTAAATACTTTTCGCACATATGTTCGTTTTATAATGGTGTGATATCGCATGGTCCTAAGATATCGCACAAGGTGATATTTGCGATATCGCATGACCCTAGGATATCACATAGTATGATGTGTACGATATTGCACAGCCTAGGATATCACACGATAGAGATACTTAAACGTTGACCTCTCATTGAAAAAAATGTGAGGTCTGAGGGCCGCTCTCCAAGAAATATCCTTAAGAGTAATCAAGGTTAGGTCGACCAAATAAGGATCTAGTCAAGTGCGGCCCAACTATAGAGGTGAACATGGAAAAGGATGTTCCACCGCACTGATCATTCATGCCCACCCATGTATTCACCCCCTTACTTCAGTACACTTAGGTCAAAGGGCACTAAACCATCAGGGCCATATCACTATGTAACAGGCTCGTTAAGAAAAAAAAAATAACCACCATGAGAATGAGTAACAAACAAGAGAATCTATCTATGTCGTTACTTGGACAACCCATACATACCTGTTATGCTCCGAAATAGTTGTAAGACTTGATTTGACGCGTTCCATCAGTCCTCGAGCTTTTAGCATATCGGTTAGGTACATAATACCTCGACCCCCATTCCCTGCCTAAAGTTCATGAAGATCCATAAACTCATTCTTTTGAAGAGCCCTGTAACAGCTCGGTATCAGAACCAGGCATGGAAGATCTCTGAATTGGACGTTTGGAGGCAGAGATCGTGACTCCTGTCGTTTGTCAAGAGAGAATGCTCAGAGAGATGCAAGAGATGTTCTCGGCTATGAATACCCGGTTTGACCAAATTAAATGACCAAATTATAGTAAGTTGCAACCGACAGCAAGTGAGACTTCTCACAACCAAAACCGTAATGTTAAGGACCAAGTAAATGGCCTATTCAGCATCGCTTCCGGAGGTTCAACTAGCACCTATCTTCCCAAGCTTGTGAAACTCGATTTCCTTCGCTTTAATGGGAGCGAGGATCCCACAAGCTGGCTATGTAGGGCTCACCAATTCTTCAGCTTCCACCAAACAGCGGAGGAAGAGCGCGTGCCACTAGCTTCTTTCCACTTGGAAGGTGATGCACAACTTTGGTACTGACTGCTGAAAGAAGAAGAAGAGGAAAGGGTCATTACCTAGGATGATTTTAAAGAAGGGTTGCATGTCAGGTATGGGCCCTCTCAATATGAGGCCTTTTTTGGTGACCTAAACCAAACTTAAGCAAATGGGTTCGGTTCGCGATTACCAATGCCAATTTGAGAGGCTACTTTTTTCGTTCTGGGAACCTAACACGATTACAAAAACGTTGGTTGCTTCGTTAGTTGTCTTAGTGAGGGTATACAGGCAGATTTACAAGCTTTGAAGCCCACTTCTCCCTCTGCGGCAGTTGGATTAGCCTGCTTGTATGGAGCCAAACTCCAATCTAAACGCAGGGTTGTACCACCACCAACAACTCGGGTTCTTGGGACTCCAACCCCCAGCTCAACTCGCTCGTGTGTCCCTTCCATCAAGAAGCTCTTGCCGGCTCAACTCCAAGAAAAAAATAAGGGGCTATGCCATTACATCAAAAACGTAAAAAAACTACATATTCGGGGTGCTTTTTACCACGTCTTGTTTTTAATAACTACATCTTGAGTTATTGTATTCCACAACCTAAAATTCCCCCAACAAATCTTACCTCTCATTTTTTTTAGTCTCTATCGTTCTTTGTCTCTCTTTCCCTCTGCCTCTTCTACTCCTTTCTCTACTCGCTTCTTCCAAAGCACTGAATCAGAGATTCCGGTCAAATCCTCTCTCCGTCGGTGGCAATAGATGAAGCCGCCTAACACCGCCAGCCACTGTGCTGCTCATCACCAGAGTTGCTGGAGAAAAGTGAGAATCTAAAATAGGGTTTTTCTGCTAAGAGGACGGCAGCAAGATGAGGCGAGTTGTCACGACCCCGGACCGGGACCCCGTCCTAATCCGGCGTCGTAGCGCGGCGATCCAGAAAATTTCGCTCGCTCATGCTAGTTTCCCACAGGCTTCTGCAGTGAGGATTCCACGCGAATTACACACAAGGATTGATTTGCGGAAGCGTGTAGCAAACACGTGTGAATCACACCTTAGAGAAGAAGTATATATGTACATAGATTCATGCCAGAGAGAGAAACATAACTAGCATACCCTACCCACAATTTAAGTTAAAGTTTACATCATGACAAGGACAAAGTTAAGTTTTACAATTTCCCAAAAGATAAGCCAACAATGGCTATTAACAACAATCCCAAAATAAAAGCCGGTTAATCCCCCAAAATGATGCGCATCTCATGCCCCAACCCAATGCCTAAATGAAATTGTTGGGCTGCCACTTTTGCCCAACAGGTGGCTGAACTGCTGCCTCCTCTTGCTCCTCCTCAGGAGCAACGTTACCTGGATTTGAGCACCAAAACGAAGGGTCAGATACGGCGGTTTAGCAGGTAATTGAATCAATTATAATCTTGCTATAAACTCGATAGTTTGCAATTTACAAAACATGTACAATAGGAAGAAACCAAATAGAATAAGCAAATCAAGTTAGTATCATTCATGAAATCAATTGAAAAGTCGTGATGACCATTTGAAATAAAACATTGGCAACCACACAAAGCTATATTCTCCGTCACACGAAGTAACAGGAGCACTCACGATATAAATTCTCCATCACATAAGGTGAAGGGAGCACATGATCTTATAATTATAGTATCCCAATATAGCTGGGCATCACACACGAGTCCCGCCATGGAACGGGCTAAATAAGCACGCACGATATCCCAAGCTGCAGTTGGCACGAAGTATTTAAGGACTCAAGGTGGTTGATCAAACCAACGAGGTCGTCCAAGCTGAGTAGTGCCGATAAGAACATAAATACACACGGACTTTCAAAACCATGCTTGGTATGTAAAAATTCTGAAACTACTCACACTATATCTTGGATACACACTGGTTCAATAGAATTCACGAATAGTAGTCCCGACACGATGTGTATAAAAACACAGTTCACAAAATGAATCGTAAAAAGAGGTTTTTGGTTTAGAAATCACAAGTCCATTTCACAAATCCTCATCAACACCTTGGGACCATAACTGTCGAGTTAGTATACACTTTGAGGTCCCATGTCGTTCATTCATTTAGATGGTGCCTATTTTTAACGACATTTAAGATATCAAGATGTACACATCGACTAGGAAGGGTCCAAAAGAAATTGGGATTGGAAGCCCCACTTTTGTCTTCATTTCTAAAAATTTGGGTGAAGCCAGTCACCTGTTGGTTGGCCGAGAGCTAGCTGCCCCATCAAAAACAGGGAAAACAGCTTCTGGAATTGGAACCGAAATTGTGTCGGTCGTCTTTCGGTTAACCGACACTTCAAAATTGGAAAATGTAGCTATCTAGAAATGGAACCGAACTGGTGCGGTCTCCTGTTGGCTAGCCGACACCTGACTAACAGCTGACCGCCTAGCTGCAGGAATGCATTTCTGAAGTTGTTTTCAACCCCTTCTCTTCTCCATCGTTTCTCCTTATCACCCCTCCTTTCTTGCACGAAAATGTGTCTACAGCTCCTCTTTTCATCAATCAATTATTCACAATAGTACTTCAAAACTCATCAACCAAACCTCTTACAAATCCAAGTTTCCAATCCTAACAATTGAAGCATAAAATTCCCAACTTGAATGAAACAATTCCAAAACAGAATTCATGCAATAAATCATAGCATATGAGCATTAAAACATGTGTTTAGTAAACTAAACATCAAACAAAACAAAATTAAACCAATGAAGATTTAAAAGCAAGAATCAAGCTCAAGATTCCATAAGACATTGCATACACAACCATATTCCATTCAATTACTTGCCTTGGCTCAAAATACACTCAAAAAAGTCTCCCAACACACCTCTCTACAACTGAACTCCAATCTACAAGAAGCCCCATGAAAAGAGTTAAAAAATCCAAGAAATTTTGAAAAGAAAAGGGTTCCTCCTTAGGAAGCCTTGCATGCATGAAGGTTGAGCTCTAGTGGGCTCAACAAAACCATGGTTGGAAGAAGGAAGCCATTGCTTACCATTTGAAGCTCTAACAATGGAGAAAAATCTCAAAGAGAAGATGAGCCAAGATGGAATCTTCTGAAAAAGATACCAGTAGGAAGCTTGAGAGATGGGGAAGAGTTTGGCACACTCAAAACTCCATTTTTTATCAAGAAATCCAACATGCAAGAGAAGAGAGAAGGTGAGAAGAAGGAGAGAAAAATCTTTGGTTTGTGTGTTGTAGGAAATGAAGAATGAAGAAGGAAGACCCAACGTGCATTATAAGTGGGTTTTTAAGTCAAGTTGTGGGCCCCATTGGCCCCAGAATTTCAAAGGCCTAAAACTCCTATTTGTGGGTCCCGGATGAAGTCGACGAAGAAGAACAAAATGATCGTTGAAATGTCTAGTTTCCAAAAATATATTTTTCACATGATTTTGTAAACATTGAAATTCATGCACAATTTTCGAGGTGAAAAGTTTGTTTTGCCCTTTTTGCTGAAAAACATGGTTTCTAAGTTTCAGAAATAGACAGAGAGAACAAGTAAGTTGTAAGTATTACTTTGACAAATTAAAAAAAAAATAAAAATCATAATTTTTCCAAAAATCTAGAATAAATTCTCCCCACGCACACACGGGTCACACAAGCCACCCCGGGCCCGTGTCAAACTAAAATCAACGGCCCTCAAAATTCCCCAAAGCTATGAAAAAATCTATTGAGTTGACACTCTAAGCTAAACGCCATCTAATCACACTTAAGGTCTAACCTTGGCTAAAATGACGCTAAACAAGCAAACCTGGGTCAGGGTCTAACATCCTCCACCCCTTGGAGCATATGCTCCTCCAAATAGACATTATTCTCCGGCAATAGGTGAGGATACTTTTTCTTAACTTGATCCCATAGTTCCCATGTGTCTTCTTAAGGTCCGTGGTTTTCCCAAAGTACTTTCGCCCAACGAATCGTTCGTGTCCTCAGTTCTTGCTCCTTTGTTTCAATAATCTTGACAGGTTTCTCAACATAGGTAGCATCTTCTTGGATCTCTAACGAGTCATGCTGCAACACATGTGAGGGGCCTCGGACACACATTTTCAACATGGCGACATGAAATACATTATGCACACCCGAAAGTTCTAGCGGTATGGCGAGTCTGTAAGCCATGTCACTGACGTGACTCAAAATCTCATACGGTCCAATGAACCTCCTTGACAATTTGCCCCCTTGCCCGAACCTCAAAGTCCCTCTAGCTGGTGACACTTTCAGAAATACCTTGTCTCCTTCTTTAAACTGTAGATCTCTTCTTTGAACTTTCGCGTAGCTCTTTTGTCTGCTCCTAACAACCTTCAATCTTTCTTGTATTAGTTTGATTTTATCATTTGTCTCACCAATCAAAGTCGGTCCATGGAAGCATTCACCGACCCCTTCCCAACATACGAGAGATCTGCATCTTCTGCCATACAATACCTTGAAAGGTTCCATCCCAATGCTCGAGTGGTAGCTATTATTGTATTAGTTTGATTTTATCATTTGTCTCACCAATCAAAGTCGGTCCATGGAAGCTGCGTCACCGACCTCTTCCCAACATACAGGAGTTCTGCATCTTCTACCATACAGCGCCTCGAAAGGTGCCATCCCAACGTTCGAGCGGTAGCTATTATTGTATACAAACTAAGTGGCAAACTCTCATCCTATTGAGTCTTGAAATCCAACACACAAGCTCGTAGCATGTCTTCCAAGGTCTGAATAGTCATCTCTGACTGACCATCTGTCTGAGGGTGATATGCAGTGCTAAACTGGAGCTTCGTACCCATAAACTCTTGTAATGTTTTCCAGAATCTTGAGACGAATCTACTGTCTTTGTCTGATGTGATTAAAATTGGTTGGCCATGACAGCTGACAATCTCATTGACAAATGTTTCTACGAGATGTAGCATATGAATCTTCTTTCCTGTCTTCAACGGGAGGAAATGTGCTGATTTCGTGAGACGGTCGACGATAACCCATATTGCATTGTTCCCCTTGCTGGTAGTGGGTAAGCCTAAAATGAAATCCATTGTGAGATATTTCCATTTCCACTACGGAATCTTTAATGGCTGCAAAAGACCTGAAGGCTTCTGGTGTTTCGCCTTTATCAACTGGCATGTCATGCACCGAGATACAAAGGCTGCAATTTCTCTCTTCATGTTATTCCACCAGAATCTATTCTTCAAGTTATGATACATTTTTGTTCTCCCTGGGTGCATAGTATATCTAGTGTTGTGAGCTTCTTGATGGTCCCGGCTTTTTCTCTGCCTTCCTCCGTCCTGGGTCTGCCGGGGTGCGGCAGGGTAAAAAAAAAAAAAAGCGAGCATCAACATTTTGTACGGGTATGCCAGATTTTCTGTTCTATTTAGAATTTGAAATGGTGATCCGGAGATTTACCTTCACAAGTAGAAAGGAAATCAAAACTTTTTTTCTAACTTTCTATTGCACATATATTTTAAAGAAAGAGACAAGATTTTTTAATGCTGTGAAAGACGATTTTGTTTAGTTTGCCGTGAAAGGCAATTTTGTGCCGTAGAAGGCAATTTTGCCATGAAAGGCGATTTACAAATCTTATCAATAATGAAAAACAAGAATTGTGATTTTTTTGTCTCTTTTAAAAAAAATACAAAATACAATAGAAGAGGAAGAAAGAGGAATCTAACTTCTCAGGAGATTGTGAGGACTCGTTCAGATCGACGGTCGCGAGTCATGTATGGACTCCGCCATCGTCCTTCAGATGAGAACACTTGATGCTTTTGATTCACTTGGCTTGGCTTGGACCTCGGATTTTTAGAGGACAAAGACCAAGGGAAGGTCTTATATCCAATAAAAAATAAAATAGATGGGCTGAAAAGCTACATCTAGGCCATGTTGGATAGAAGAAGAGGGGAAACCTTGATGGAGGGGGTGGGGGGGGGGGGGGGGGCGTGTTGGCCCCCCAAGGGACTTCAATCACCTTGTAATGTTTGCAGCAGAGTTTTTTCAGGGCAGAAGAGCTTCTTTGTGCAGAGAATTCTTCAGGATAATTTTCAGGACCCTTTCCCTTTGGAATGACCGCCTATTTATAGGCTTTTGGTAGCCATTAGGAAAGTTTATGGGCATTAATGGCATTAATGCTCCATGATGGGAGTAGTTATAAGATTTAATTTCATAATTTTGTAACTCCTTCTTGGATTTTGATTGGCCGATGGAGAATAATGGGCATTTAATCTCCATGATGATGGGGGTTTCATGATTAATTACCATGATTAATCTCCATGATGATGGGGGTTTCATGATTAATTACCATGATAGGAGTTACATGGTTAATTGTTATAATTAATTGGACTTGTAACTCCCATTTGCTTGCTTCTGATTGGGCCGTCCAGAATAATGAGTTAATGGCCGTAATAAGTTGTCATAGAAAGGTCATTTAACTTCATTAATTGGTCGCCGAACCGCTTGAAGAGTCGCGGGCCACGCCGCGTCTTTTGAAATTCTTCTTGTGATGATCATCGATGGATCCGCATGTTATTTGATGTCGGATGATGATGTAAATTCAGACATTGGTTAATACCAATGGGCCAGCAACATCTGTCCAGTCGATTTCTCGATCGGTCGGGCAGAAAGTGTACTTTCTTAGTCGGTCGGTTGGCGGTTTTGGAGTGTCCGATGATGATCAAATGATTTCGATGGCGGATCTGTGATGTTGACGGAGATCGACAGATATCATGCTTCAAAAATTAGAATTTGAGAAAATCATAGGGGCCAAACATCGCGAAATGCAAAAAGGAACGGAAAATAGGTCGTTCTGGCGGAAATCCGGCGACCCGGACTTCCAACGTCGCCGGCGACCATGCACCCATGGTCGCCGGCGACCATGAGGCCGGCGACCTTGGGCCATGGTAGCCGGCGAACATGGGGTTTTTGCCCCTTTTTTCGGTCGCCTTTTTTACACCGTTTTTCGGGCTTTTTTGCTTCTTTTTTCTTTTGTATTTTTTCTTGACATTTCTCCTCATTTATTTTCTTGATTTCTCTAAAGAAAACCTGTCGAGAAGCCATGCAAATCAGAGCACAAAGTTTCCTATTTTTGGAAAAGCCGAAGACTTTGTAGCCGATTTTCCGCCAAGAGTTGAAACTAGGTCAAACGATGTAGGAATGACCTGAAATTTGAGGTGAAGCTTCTTGAGCATTAGATAGGACCAATCATGGGCTTTTATTTGAGTTTTGAAGCCGTTTGGGGTCTCATCGATGCTAGACTTGATTTCACCTCGCGGAAGATGTCGAGCTTTGATGTGCGGTCATCCGATGTCCGATTGACCTGAAGTTTGGCAGGAAGCCTATTGGAGTCGTTTTGAGATGATCCATTAGCTCCTATTTGGATGCCATGGCCTCGGGGAGCTCCGCAGCCGGGTCAAACGTCGGCTTGATTTTGCTTCGGAGCGTCAAAGTCGGGTCAAACGTCGTCAGAATGACCTGAAATTTGACGTGCAACCCTTTGGAAGTATGTAGAAGCTACTCATGTGCTTTGTTTGATGAGTGGCGGCATCGGAGGTTCTCGCCGCCGGGAGGCTTGATTTCGCCGTTCGAGAGTTGATGGAGGGTCAAACGGTGTTGGTTTGATTTGAAATTTGGCGTGGAGCCTTTTGGAGGTATTTTGAGACCATCCATAGGCTCTGATTGAAGATTTGTTATCTTCAACACTGTCGTCGCCGGAAGCTCATACTCAGCCATTGGAGGATTGAAGGTAGGCCAGATGGTGTCGAAATTGCTCGAAACTCCATGTGTACCCTTCTTTTGGCTATTTTGAAGGATCTTACAGTTTTTGTTTGATTCTAACAAGATTTGATGCTTGAAGTGGCTTTGTCTGTTTGTAGTAGGATGCGGCTCCATGTAGCTTTTGATGTTGAGGAGGCTAAGTGACATTTTTGGTGTCAACAAATGCCCCCTCTAGGTACAACGACGAATTGCACAGCTTTTACAGTCGATGTGCCTCGAACAAAACTTTGAAGGAGAACTTCTGACTTGTCCAAGAGTCTCTAAGTATTTTTCTTTGATAGAAAAGCCTTTTGTGTTTCCAAGGAAATTTTATGGCAGTGAGAAAGATCACGTACCATCTCAAGGAAAATTTTTGAAAATGACATTTGGATTGGGTTTTTGGGTTTTGAATTTTTCTTTTTGACCTTGTGAACCTAAAGGCTCTGTGTGGCGCATCAGGCGGTCAAGAAGGTTTTTGGTGTTTTCTTTTTACCTTGTGACCTAACAAGCTGTATGTGGTAGGTTTGTGGGTTGGGTTTTGAATTTTGATTTTGGTCTTGTAACCTAACAAGCTATATGTGGCAAGTTAGGGGACTGCGATTTGGTTTTTGGTCACTCTTTGGGACAATGTTGGGTCCATTGGAGTGGTTTAGGTTTTTGTGGAATGTCGATTTCAAGGTTTTGGCTTAATTTGGTTCGTGAGGTGGGATGGTTTGGATTTTTGGAAACTCATGAGGCTTGGATTTTTTTTTTTTTGCATGGTCCAATCAACTCAAAGGAGGCATGGAACCATTTTTGTATGCTCTTGGTAAGAGGAATTTTGACTAAAAGCCACTTTTAGTGCCTAGGTGGTCAAACCTGGCTCATGTGGGCTAACCCATGGGATCTTAAACTTTAAAGATGGCTTAGATCTCATGTGGTGTCATTTTTGTAAAGAATATATAAAAATATCTCCTTTGGGTAGAGAATATCTAAAAATATTCTTACTTGGAGAGAATCTCTCAAGTTTCCTTGATTTTGGGAGAGATTTTCTCAAAATATTTTTCTTTGGGAGAAAGTTTCTCATAATCCCTTTCTTTTTGGAGAGGATTTCTCAAAGAATCTTCTCTTTAGGAGAGAATATCTCAAATTTCTCCTCTTTTCGAAAGTTTGCTAATTTTTAGCACTTACCTCCTTTCTTTTCTCCTTCTTTCCTCTTTTGGTTTGCTTTCTTCTATAAAAGCTAGGTTGGATCTCTTGTTGCTATTGCTCTCTTTTTGCAAAAATCTTCAAGAGTGCTCCAAGATCAAGAATTCTTCTTCTTCTCCAAGGATCTTCTAGTTCTTCTTCATTCTCTATCAATGGCTTCAAGTAAGTTTCTTCTTTTTCCTTAAGAAGCCCCATGTAGAAATAAAAAAGGCTTTCATTCTTTCCTTTTCTTTTCTTTTTCTTTCTCTCTCTTTTTTCTTTTTCACGTGCATTCTTTTTCTTTTTTTTTCACATGTTTTTTTTTCTCATTTTTTCTTTCTTTCTTTTTTTTTTCTTCTCTTTCTCTCTTTCTTTTTTTTTTCTTTCACGGTTTCTCTCTCTATTTTTTTACTATGTTTTTTTTTCTTTTTCTCTTTTCTCTCTCTCTTTTTTTTTTGTGGCCGTACGGACAAAACCGTACGGTCATGGCCGTACGGCCACGTAGCCTGTGGGCAAAATTTTTTTTTTTCTTTTCCTTCTCTTTTTTTTTTTTTTTGAAAAGAGATTCTCTTTTTTCTCGTTTTCCTTCTTTCTTTCTCGGATTTCGAGACACGCATGTATGACAACTTTCCTTCTATGCATTTTTTTTAGAGAATGAATTGGAAGTATGATAGTGCACACCTAGAAATCTTTTGCAAGTCTTGGGATTTGGAGCTCGCAGCAATGTTGACCCCTTTCTTGGTCTTGCTGGGATTTTTGAGGAGCTTTGCAAGTTTTGGATTCTGGAGCTCGCAGCATTGTTGAGCCCTTTTCCAATCTTGCGGATATTTGAAAAGTTTTGGTTTGATCTCGCAGCAATGTTTGAGTTCAAGCCTTCTTTGAGAATTTTCCATGGATTATGAGCTTGCAGCGATGTTGAGCCCATCTTCAAGCTCCTTATTTCTTTCGGGGCGTTTCCCTTTTCTTCAGAATTGCCCCGGAACCATGCCAAAATTTCGCTAGAATTTTTACCAAAATTCCGTCATTTTGATGATTGATTTTCTCTCTTTCCATCCTTTGCAGGTAGTTCCTACAGAACAAACAAGGGTAAGGAGCCCATCACTGATGAGCCTCGCCGTTCTACCAGATCTTCTAATGTGGCCGTACAATAGACCTGGGAAGAGGTCCAGTATGTTGAAAGAAACTTGGAAGAGTGTGACTCGCTCAACAGAGATGAGATGAGGCAACATTTGATCGCCTTCAAGGATGAGGAGTTTTATAAAATTATGGTAAGTAATCGTCCTTGGGTCACGGACGATCAGAGCATTGTGCCCAAGCCTACCTTCTTCTTTGGTGATGCAGTCCCTGATGATTCAACATACCAAAGGAGATGTTTTCAGTTCTCTTACACAGTTGATGGTGAGAAGAGAACTGTTTCTACCTGGTTGACCTTCGATTGGACTATCTCGATCATGAGCCTT
This sequence comes from Persea americana, assembly GCA_029852735.1. Lineage (NCBI taxonomy): Eukaryota > Viridiplantae > Streptophyta > Magnoliopsida > Laurales > Lauraceae > Persea > Persea americana. The sequence continues at coordinate 40,872,237 of CM056809.1, read as the reverse complement.
TCCTCCACATGCTCAAAGAGGGAAGATCCTCCAAGCTAGGTGGGAGGACAAACGTGATTAAGACCGGGGTTTTCGTTGGCGGCCCTTCTGGTTTTGCGGAGAAGTCGCCTGCTCGTATGGACATTTTGATGTGGCCAGCAGCTACCAAGGTTCAGACCATCCTTTGGTCGATTTGAGACCGGTGGGCCTTGGCATTTTCAAAGGCGATGGCAGCAATTGGGTGAAGCCTTTTCGACTTCGCGGCCGTTTCAGTGCTGACTCGAGCTGGGAGTCGTGGACTAATCACATCTTGCAGGTCGGCGGTGCCATTCTAAAGGAGGCCGAGATTTTTTACGCGGTTCGCGCTTTTCGGCAAACAGTGGTTTTCTCCGATGAGGCCTTCATGGACATGCTGGAGTCGTTCCTTCCACAAACTAACACCTTCATTGTCATGAACGGTGAGATTGGTTTCTCTTTAAAGGAACTAAGTGCCATCACCGGGTTGCCTATCCTCGGCAATCTCTATGAGGAGGTCATGCCTATCGATAGCGTCCTTAAGGAACAATTTGAGCAGTTCAGGCTTTTGTACTTTCAGCTCGTTGCCTTCTACGACTTTTTGAAGGAGAAGGAGGGCTCGAAAGTCTGGTGTAGAGTTGAAGGAGTGGTAGCGTTTTGTCTTCCAACTTCTCTGACAACGGGGAGTCTTCTGAGAGTACGACCCAGGAAGCCAGGGCTAAGAACCTGGATTCGAAGAAGATCTCTGCAATGTGAGAGAATTTGAATGAACTCTTCACAAGCACAGACGCCATTCATTCTGACATTGCGCTGCGGAGAGATCTCGCTGTTTACCTCACTTATTGGTTAGGTGAGGCTGTTTTTGCTGGAGGAGATGGTACGCACATCAGGCCACATTGTATTTTTCCGGCTTGTCAGATGGCGTTTGGAGAGCGGCTTGCTTTGGTGCCTGCTCTTTACTCCTATTTATGTACCGAATTGCAGGTTGTTGCTTTCCTGGTTCGGCTTGGGCTTCCCATGAACAGGGTATTTTCAGCCCAAGTTTTCTATTCATGGTATGTATACCACTGTCCCAATTCCCACCGATTAGGCGCTGCACAGGACGATGACCCATTTATGATTCGGTTGGCCAAAGGGAAACCTGTTTCCGAATCACTTTTATCTGCCTGTTTGAGGATCCGACGATTTTGGGACATCGAGATGGGGCAATCTTCAATGAAGCTTTCTCCGGGTTTGCTGAAGAAGGCTTTAGATTTTGGTGTCTCCCGTGATTCGACTAGGGCAGGGTCGGGGAGACACTATTCTTTAACAAATGCAGAGAGGAGTTGGCTTTTTAACATAGTTGTCGGCACGATGGTGTACCGCAGACATCTTTTCGTCGACATCCAGCCGTATGTTCCTTCGCATTTTGCCATGTAGTTGGGCTTCTCCCAAGGCGTTGTTGGAGCACCTTCGAGTAAGGTGAAGCGTTTTGGAGGTCTGTAGGACGGGAGAAATGCATGGGCCTTTTATAGTGCGGAAGACACTACTGCCATGATTTCTTATCCTGAGTTGCCCAATTTTCGAATTGCCAGCTTCACAAAATGGTTTGTGGAGAGCTTTCCAGCATACTGGGGGTTTTCCAAGAAAGAGCTTGATGTAAAGTAGTCTTCTGGGAAGGGTCTTGGGAAGTCAGATGGGGTCCGCAGAGAGGAAGTTCTGGCTTTTCTTTCTGGAGAAAAGCACAGAACATGCTTTCTCGAGGACCAAGACGTCATCAGATTGGGAGCTGCACAAGAGATACTAGGTGAGGTCTTAGAACAACTCGCAGAGGACGAGGCTGAGGTCGCTGCTTGGATACAAGCCGAGCGAGCAAAGGCTTCCATGGAGTCTACCAGCAAGAGTAGACCATCTGGTGAGGACTCTATCGAGAGGCTAGACTTTGATGACGGGGCGGGTACTTCCAACAATTCATCTCGTAGGAGCAAAAGGAGAAAAGGATAGCGCAGAAGTAAGAGACGACACGAAAACTCTCCTGATCTAGAGATTCCTTTCACCATTGCTGAGGAGGCATCAGGGGATGATGATGAGCCTCTAGAGAAGAGAAGCCGGGGAGAGAAGATCAGTAATGATGGTATGACCATTCTTCTCTCTTTTGCCGCTTCTTTCTTTTTATGAGGCTTTTGTTTTTGATCTACTGTTTTTCTTTCTTTTGACAGAAGATGATGATTTGATGATGCCTGAGGTTCCGGCTGATGAGGCGGTGATGGATCCGGTCATGGCATCTGAGGAAGAACCCAGAGATTCTGAAGTAGACCCAGAATCTCCACCTGGTATGATTTTTTTCTTCTTTTTTTTCTTTGTTTTTTTTTTTTGACCGCCACTTGCTGACATATTCTTTTGTTTTCTTGCCAGCTGACTTGCCAGAGGATTCCGACGACTTCAAGCCATCCATGGATGCAACTTTTGACGATGCTTCGGATGAGCTCATGGAGGCAGAAAGTATTCCGCCTGTCGTCGAAGAAGGTACTTTGTAGTGATAATCTTGATTTTCTTTGACAAGATCATATTCATACCTTTTTCATCTTTCATTGGCAGGTTGTGAGGTGACAGGAGAAGTTCCTTTATTATTCTCAGAGTTAGAGTAGGGAGTGCTCGCGGCTGATCCAGGAGTAGGGGCTTCTTCCACCAGTTTTGATGAGGCAGAGGAGAGTCCGCGTACTGATATTCCTTCTCCAGCGGCTCCGATTGGGAAGAGTTTCTTGATCACTCTTCCGACGGTGCCTGACATGGGTAGTCGACCAACGGAGCATGGCGAGTCTTCATTTGAGCCATCCCGTCAGTTTGCGAGGAAGGAGTTGAAGAGAATCTTGAGCTCATGGGTCGAGACTCTTTCTTCTGGCCATTTGGAGGCTGGCTTCAGCATGATTAAGCATGTATAGGACATTCTTGCCGATTGCGAAGAGGTCGGTCTGGACATTACAGATGCCAAGGCTTTTGTTGATGAAGTCATCGCTCTAGGCAACAAGTGGATTGAGACCAAGAGCTTTCCAAATGATGACTTCTTCAATGAGATGTTTTTGAAGCCTTCTAGCGAGGTCAAATCTGAACTGAATGAGATCTCACGGACTCGGAAGCAGCTCGTTCGGGAGAGGAATGTCATCAAGCTGGCTATTATTGAGCTGACACAGAACCAGCACCGTCTCGATAGAAAGGTCATTGAGGCCAGACAGCGCCTTGAGCTATTGGAAGAACAAGCCGATGCCAAGTGGACTGCCATTTTGAAAGCTCGCGATAGAGAGAGGACTCTCATTCGCCAAGTTGAGGAGGCTGAAAGCAATCTTCGGAGGAAGACTTAGGAATATGAACAATGGCAAATTCTCTGGGAAGAGCTTCCTCGTGCTGAAGATGGGTCACTACGGCCTACTGCATTTTATGGGAAAATCCTGAAGGAACAAGGCCTGGAAGCTTTGGAGGCTAAGGCCAAGAGTTTACTTGAGGAGTTAAGTTTTTGGCTGAAGACCATGTCGGACTAGTCTCCTGACTTTGTAACAAACTTGTCTTCTTTTCTTTTGGTACCTCTATGTATAAACATTTTTTTTGGCACCTTCTTTTTTTTGTATTCCTTCATTTCACTTAAATTCTTTTTGATTAAAGTAAGTAAAAGTTGGATGGGAATGCTTGTTTGAAAATTTGATCAAAAGGTTGTCATTTTGTGAAACTCTTTTGTCAAAGGGTTGTTTTGGGCATGAAAGCCAGATTTTGTGGCGAAAAGCCGGGTTATTTGATGGCTTGAAAGCCGAACTTTGAATGGCATGAAAGCCAAATTTTGAACAGCATGAAAGCCAAATTTTGGTGGCATAGGAGCCAAAATTTTGTTTGTGGCATGGAAGCCGGTTTTTCGCATAAGAGCCGATTTTTGTGGCGTGGAAGCCAATTTTTGTTTTGTGGCATGAGAGCCAAAATTTTGTTTTTGGCATGAGAGCCAGACTTTGCGGCGTGGGAGCCAAAAATTTTTTTGTGGCGTGAAAGCCAGGTTTTGTGGCATGGAAGCCAAGTTTTTTGAAAACTAAGTTTTGTTTTGTTAGCATGTAAGCAGGATTTTTTATTTTTGGCATGAAAGCCAGGTTGTGTTTTGTTGGCGTGGAAGCCAGATTTTTTGTTCTTGGCATGAAAGCCAGGTTTTTGGCATAAAAGCCCCATTTTTCTTTTGGTTTTCAAAGTGCAAGTTTTGACTAAGAGTCGCCTCCCTGCTGAAAGATATTGCAAGTATCGATGGAATGTCGCTTCCTTGCTCATTCAGTTGCGAGTATTGATGGAATGTCGCCTCCTCGCGGATTTTGGTGCAAGTATCGACTGAATGTCACTTCCTTGCTCCTTTTTAAAAATTTGGTTTTGTGGGTATCGATGGAATGTCGCCTCCCCATGATTTTTGAAATTTGAGGTTTTTTCGAATCTTTGTTTTTGTTTTGAAATTTGGGTTGTGGATATTAACTTAAACGTTGTGTCTCCATGATTTTTGAAATCTTGCAAGTATTGACGAGGTGTCGCTTCCTTGCGATTTGAGGTTTTGGAAGTATCAAATGGGGTTTGCATCGTTCCGATTTTTGGGTTTTGTGTGAGTATCGACTAAATGTTGCTTCCCCACGGTTTTTGAAAAACCATATTTTGTTTAAAGACACGAGGGTCGTAAATTTTGACTCAAAACCATTTTGGCGGTAAAAGTCAAGGTGGACTAGGGTGGAAATTCCTGAGTCCTGATTTTTGTTTCAAACCATGAATCTTGGGTTCAAGGATCGAAAGTTTTGGTCAAGTTAGGGAAGAGGCTCCTAAACTTGGATTTTGGGTTTTGTTTTTCCCCTTTTTTTTTTTTTTCGAACAATGAAGCATTGAAAGTAAATATTGTTTTGGGTTTTTAGAAATTCCAACATAGGGATGAAAACTCTAAAAGGGGTGGGTTTGATGAGCAAGTACCTAGGAATAGGCTTTGGCCATGCAGGCATCGCTCTGACCCGATGTAGGGAGTCTTCAAGGGTAGTACCGCTTCAAGAACTTGTCATTGATGGGCAGCATACATTTGTCACCCTCCATGTTCAGAAGAGCATATGCGCCGTTGAAGAAGACTTTGTCGATGACGAAGGGCCCCTCCCATTTTGGTTCGAATTTGCCTTTGGATTTGTGGGCAAAAACCATTGGCCTTTTCACCGCAAGAACCAAGTCACCCTTTTTGTGGGCGCGTTGCCTGACCTTCTTGTCGAAAGATCCTGCCATGCGTGCTTGGTAAAGCTCAACGCTTTGTAGAGCTTCGAGCCATCTTTCATCGAGATTATCCAGTTCTTGGAGTCTCAATTTGACGTTGCTTTCTTGCGTCATTTCATTTTGTAGAGATACCCTTAAGGAAAGAATTTGTACCTCTAGAGGGACAACTGCTTCACATCAATAGACCAAGGAGAATGGTGTGCTATGGGTTGGTCCTCGAACGGTAGTTCGGTAGGCCCATAAAGCTTCAGGCAGTATGTCACTCCAGTCTCTTTTGTGACTAGAGATCATTTTCTAGAGAATTTTGCAGAGTGTTTTGTTGAAGGCTTCTGTTAGTCCATTCATTGTCGGGTTATACGGAGTCGAATGACAACTTTGGATTTTGTATTTGTCGCAGAACCTGTAGAATCTGTGATCCCGGAATTGTGGTCCGTTATCGTGGATGAATCTTTTAAGTATGCTGAAGCGATAAATGATGTTGGTGCGCAAGAATTGAGGGACTGATGAGGTCTTCATTTCACTGAACGCGAATGCTTCTAGTCACTTTGAGAAATAATCCGTAGCGGCGAAGATGAAGCGATGACTTTTGCTTGATGGGGGAGAGATAGGACCTATGATGTCCATTCCCTAAGCTTCGAAGGGCCATGAGATTGCTGTAGGATATAGCCATTCTGGAGGCATGTGGACATAGTCTCCATGAACTTGGCATTGTTGGCAACGTTTAGCAAATTGCATCACGTCATCTACCATGGTAGGCCAATAGTAACCTAACCTTTTTATCTGATCATAGAGCTTAGGACCGGCCTGATGGGCTCCACAAAGACCAGTATGAACTTCCTTTAGAGTCTTTTAAGCCTCTTGTTGTGACAAGCAACGTAGGAGTACTCCATTGAAGGATTTTCTGTAAAGCATTTTGGAGGGAATATCCAAATGAAAGTTTGGGGCTCATCTTTGAATGCTTACCCGCTCTTTTGGATCTTCAGGTAGGATTCCAAACATAATGTAATCAATGAACGAATTCCTCCAGTCATCAATTGGAGGTTTAATGATGAAAATCCGACTTCCAACCACTCGGTGGCATTCAGCGACTGCTTGGTGTGTGCTGAGAGGAGGGAGATTCCTCCTTTGACACACTGTAATTTTCATGTTTTCCCCTTCCTGGATTGCTATAGATGCAACAAGTCATCTTTCACCTTTGCGGATGTGGATGATGTGACGGATGTCAAACCTTTGACGAAGTGATTGCGCCTTGTTGTAATAAGGCAACAGGTTAGGCTTCCTGATCTCATATTTCTTATTCATCTAATTGACGATCAGTTGAGAATCCCCAAATGCTTCCAGCATGGCGATGCCGGATTCGAGGGCGAGTTCCAATCCTATGATCAGAGCTTGATACTCAACTGCATTGTTTGAACATGGTTCCAGTATCGAGAATGTGTGTGGAATCATGTATTTGTCGGGGCTAACAAAGAGAATGCTGATTTCTGATATCGGCTTTCCTTTTTCATTTGTCTTGGTTGCACCATCGAAGTACATGTTCCAGGAGGCATTTGGTGAGGAAGTCTCCACGTTGTAAATAGGTTCGTCTGGGAGATCATCCCTGAGTGGAGAATCCTTAGGCAGTGGATGCTCTGCAAGAAAATCTGCCAGAGCTTGGCTTTTGATTATGTAAGACCCCGCCCCGAGAGTTTCCGATTTGTGCTAATTAAGGCATGTTTTAGTTATAAGTGAGATTAGTGGTATTTGGTTAAATTTGGATTAGAATAGCTTTTTATAGATTTGAATTATTTTTGGGAACTCTTTTGAGTTAGTGGGACCCTTTGGGGGTTCCTTTATTGTGTCTTGTGTGAGTTTTGGGATTCGTGTGATATTCGGAAAAAATCTGTATCATGCCTTATTTGCCTTATTTTCTGATTGCCGACAACTTTCGTATTTGCCCCGTTTCTATCCGAGACCTCTAAACCTTACTTTGCTAACGATAGGGGTAAAACAGTCTTCTTGCATGAAATCTGGACACTATTTTCAATATCTTTGAAACCCGTAAAATATATACTTTTTGGAAACTAGAAATTTCGACGATCAATTCTTCCTTCTTCGTCGAATCCGTCCAAAGCCCATAGAGCGATGTTTTAGCCCAATTAGATTTTTAAGTTGTGGGACCCTCCTTCATTTCCTATATAAGGAAGAGTCCCCTTTCTTTTTCCCCTTTCTTGCAAATTTCCTTTGAGATAAGAGAGTTCAGCTGCCTAGGGTTTCCTTGTCCTTTTCTTCTTGCTTCTTCTTTATCCAAGCACTCCCCAAACCATTGCTAAAGGAAGATTAGAGGTTGCAACCTTCCTCCTCCTCTTCGAAGCTCTCTATTGATAGTCTTTTTAGAGAAAACCCTCCACTCTAAGATCTTCATTGAGCAAGCTTGTGTATTTGGAAGCCTTCCATGTAAGCTCTTCTTCTGATCTCTTGAATTTGTGTTCTTCTAGTCCTTGAGATGCTCCATCTTGGTTATTAGAAGTTATCCTTTTCTATTTCATAGTTTTGCCATTTTAGGGCTTGTAATGAATGTATTTTGGGGATTTTTGTGTAGATAGAGGATTTTGAGCTTGAGAGTGTGATTAGAGCTTATTAGCTTGATTGGAGGCCAAGGCAAGTGGATGAATGAGTTTGTTTTATGATTTGTTAGTTTTTAGAGAAATATGAATTTTGACAATGATGGCTCTTTCCTATGTTTATGTCTTTCATTGATTTTTGGATGCATGCATGTTAACGAGCTTTCTTTTCTCTTAATTACTCTCTTGAGATTTTGTACATTAAGTTAGTGTTTTGTCAATTTTTACATTCTCATTTATGATGGCCATTCTTGGCATTGAATGAAGTTGGAAACCATTATGAATGTGATGGTTATGAATGTATAGATGTGGGAGAAATAAATGGTGAATGGAGTAGATGAAATTGCCATAAATGTTGTGTTGAAAGTTGGCTTGAATGGAGTTTTGAGTAGAAGAGAAGTTAAGGTTCGGACTGCTAAAACAGAGTGTTTCTGAAGCAGTTCGCTCGAGCGAACCCTTCACAGAACCTCCATCGCTTGAGCCAGCCTGTTCCTTTGCTCGAGCCTTCTTGTTCCGGAGCATTCCGCTCGAGCGACCTCATCATCGCTCGAGCGAACCACTCACATAACCTTGTTCGCTCGAGCCTCCACCTTTCTTCGCTCGACCTTTCCTGACTCAGAGTAGTTCGCTCGAGCGAACTCATACTCGCTCGAGTGAACCCCTCACAGAACTATGTTCGCTCGAGCCTCCCCATTCTTCGCTCGAGCCCTCCTGAACTGAGCTAGTCCGCTCGAGCGAACCTTCTGTCCGCTCGAGCGAACTGTGCAGAATTCCTAGGACTTTTCCATTGTTTTCAGATATGATATTTTATGGCTTGGATGGGTTGTTGTGATGCCCTACCACCTTGGAAAGACCTAGGGGATGATATAAGGAGATTTACTTGGAAAGGAATACCACCTCGGATATGTATTGAGAATTGTAGATTTATCAAACTGTACAAGGAAACTTGGGATGTCTATCACCATTCGAGTACCATGCCAAGAGCAATAGTAGACATACAAGGTCCTTATACATATTGTGTGAATATGGAAGTCTCAATACATAGTCCGTAATTGTGAACGGAATCGTCACACTGTTTTAATTAAATTAAACTTGTCTTAACCCGATTTCTCCCGACATTACTAGTTTTATCTTAAACTATGATTTACGTACTTGACATGTCCTGCCAACCCTGTTATGCATGGAAAGATAATGATATGAAATGTGTGCCTATGAGCATCATGCCCCGTCTGCTAGAGTGTTTTATACTGACATAGTTTTGGTAAATGTTTTGATTTCTCATGTAACCTATGAGTCGGCACCACTAAGCATGGACGTCTTTGTCAGTCTGATCAACTGACTTGGGCCTCCCCCTCGTGCTCCCGCCAGTTGCAACTTGGATCCTGTCATGTCCCGTTACTCGGTTCCGCGGCCATGGTCTTGTCTAGCTATATGTATAAGTATATATGATTGGTTCTCGTCACTTCGTGTGTCGAGCCCAATGCACAGAATGTGCTCTCATCACTTTAGTGATGGAGAGGATTTAGCTCTAGTGTGGTTGCCATCTTGCTAGTTCCCTATTCTTGATCACTTGCATGTTTTACTTATTTAGATATTTTGACAAATGATTTATCTTGTTTTATGGAAATACATGTGTGGATAGATGTCAGTGTCTTTTAAATGTTATCCTTCGATTCTTCTTATTGTATTATCTATTCACTCACCTGCCAGACCGTCGTGTCTAACTCATTTTTGTAGTACTCAGGTCCAGTCCCAGTTATTGCCTATGAGGAGGAGCTTGAGGAGGCGGTCGACGAACCGCAACGTCTAGTCGAATGGCAAGCTGACAATGTCATGTAGACATTGGTCTGAGCTTCGAGTTGCGTACACATTTTGGGGGATTATTGGTTTACTTTTGAGATATACTTTTGGGTTGTATTGGCTTTTGTTGGCCTTTGTTTTTGGGAAATATTAATTTAACTAATCTTTTGATAAACTTATAACTTTACATTTTGGGAATGCCAAGGAAATCATTGCCCATTCTGACAACATGTCACTTGTATGCATTTATCAGTCTTATATGATGGGAATGGATTAAGAATTTGATTTGCTACACGCTTCCGCGCCAATGTAAATGTTTTGTGAATGTATGTAGAATCCTCACTGCGGAAACCTGTGGGAAATTAAGTGAATGTATGATCTTTATTAATGTATGCTCACATCACCACCCATACTCGCGGGCCCTGATCTTGGTCCGGGGTCGCGACAGATTGCTTTCTGTGGTACGTACCTAATATCAAATTGTGACAGAAGGATGGACTATTTTGCCTGCCAGGCATTGAGAGATCCTGCTTTTGTGACAAGGACCTTTAAAAGATTCATCCTCGATATCAGGTATACTGTGTTTGAAAGCAAATAGTGACCTAGCTTTTCTACGGTGAACATCACTGCCAGGCATTCTTTCTCGACTAGAGAGTAGTGATCTCTGCCTACCAACATGCAACTGAGGTAGTATAAAGCAGCTTCTTTTCCTCCATTATTTTCTTGTCCAAGTAGAGCGCCCAAAGAATAGTCGAGAGCTCTTATATACAAGATGAATGGTTTTCCAGTTGTGGGAGCAGCCAACACCGGAGGTTTGGTCAGGTATGACTTGATGTCTTGAAATGCAGCTTCACATTCAGCATCTCAAACAAAGTCTACACCTTTCTTCATTAGGCGGGAAAATGGATGGCAATTCCCTGATAGGTTGGAAATGAATCGTCGGATGTACGCCAACCTCCCTTGAAGCCCTTTTAGTTCTCTCAGGGTTCTTGGAGATGGCATTTCTAGGATAGCCTTGACTTTGGTGGGGTCAATCTCTATTCCAGCTTTCCGAACTATGAATCCGAGGAACTTACCCGATGAGACATCGAAGAAGCATTTGAGGGGATTCATTCGCAGTTTGTGTTTGCGAAGCCGGAGGAAAACTTCTCGAAGATCTTTAAGATGGTCTTCTTTTCTTTTGCTTTTGACGGTGAGGTCATCAACATAACATTCGACCGTCTTGTGCTGCATATCATGGAATATCTTCATCATAGCCCTCTGATATGTTGCATCGGCATTTTTCAGACCAAATGGCATGACAGTGTAGCAATACACGCCAAATGATGTATGCCTTTCATCTTCGGGATGCATCTTTATCTGGTTATAGTTAGAGAAGCCATCCATGAAAGTCATTCGCTCAAACCTGCAAGTGTTGTCAACATTACCTCCAGTATGGGGAGCGGGAATTCATCTTTGGGGCAAGCATTATTCAGGTCCCTATAGTCAATACAGACTCTGATTTGCCCATTTTTCTTTGTCACGGCGACGATGTTGGCCAACCATTCAGGATGCTGTTCTTCGCGGATGAAGCCAACGTTTTTGAGTTTTTGAACTTCTTGTTCAATTTTGTCCATCATATTGGGACGGAATCTTCTTTGTCCTGGTTTGACAGGCTTGATATTTTCTTGCAGGCTGAGTTTATGAACCGCTATTTTGGGATCTAAGCCAGGCATTTCAGCGTAAGACTATGCAAAACAATCAACAAACTCACGAAGAAAAGAGACATACTTGGGTAACTCATCATCCTTTATGTTCTTACTTATGAATACAGGACGTGGGTTATCAGGTGTTCCTAAGTCTATCTTTTGAACAGAATCTTCTGTTGGAAGGTTTGAAGGTGGTTCCTCCACAACATTTTCGGAGGCTTCCAACTCAACAAGACCTTCTGGATTTCCAAGGGCATTTTCATACCAGTGGCTCCACTTCTGTCCATAAATCTTCTTGATTGGTACTCTTCTCAAGACTTGCTATGAGATGATCCCAATCACCTGTTGAAATTGGGTCGAAGTAAGGCACTTCTTTTGGAGACGATGGCTCTTCTAAATCAGAGAACTGTGCGTCTCTGTCATCGGACAATTCCTCTTTATCATCGGAGAAATCGTACCAATTTGATGAGCTTCCTGGGTCTTTGTCAGGTAACTCTTCAAAGAGATTCCAGGGAGATCGATGTCTTCATCATCACGAGATATTGAGTCCTGGTCGGCAAAACAGCTCTACAGCCTTTGTGTCAGCTGTCTCATCAGAGTGTCAGGATCATACCGCAATCCGTATGAAGACTTGTCTTTACGACAGTGGAGTTTCCAATCTTCCAGCTGACTTTTGGTCAGGGTGGGCTCCAATGGTATAAGAATACCACGGCCACCTCCCAAACCAATTGGATTTTGAGCGTCATAGCCCATTTTCTTCACGATAGCTTGTGCCATTAGACTATACAAGGATAGTTGAGGCATACCTTCATTTTGGAAAGGTTCAAGCAAGGAATTTGATGAAGAAGTGTTCGATCTATGGAAGAAGATTGGTTTCACTTCTGCCGTTGTTGCCGAAACGATGAAGGTAGCAGACGCGGGATCTTCTACGTCAACAGGTGTCTTCAATGGAGTGACGGCAGGCTAATCTTGCTGAGTATCAGCTAGGTTTGACGACATATCGTCTTCAGTCTTTGAATCCGAATCCATGTCCTGTATGATAGACACGAAAGAGACAACAAACTTGCCCCCAGTCTTTTGCTTTGTCTTCTATGCTTTAGTAGTGATTACCAAAGGTTTTGAAGATTTGAAGGAGACAACGAAGGGAGACGGATTGCTTTCTTTGGATTTACCGGAAGGTTTGTTTTCTTTCGATGATTGTTGAAGAGCCTTGCCTTTATCTTTTTGGATATTGCCGGCAAAGGATGTTATTTTCTCCTCCTTTTCTTCTTTTTATCCTTGTACATCTGAGAGTCTGTAAAATGGACTTCTTTGCCTCTGAAGGGCTTTTTGTCTGCAAACACTCGATGTATCAAGCCGTCGTCACCAACAAACTTGATGCACTAATGTAGAGTTGAAGGGACGACACCGTTCTCGTGTATCCATGGGCGTCCGAGAAGGATGTTGTAGCATGAAGGGGTTTTTATTGCATACACGGTGACCTCAGAGATAAGATCGCCAATTTGCAACCTGAACCTGATTTTGCCAATGGGCCTTTGAGCACTCCCATCGTATCCAAAGATGGACACAGATGTGTGGCTCAGTTTGCTAGGTGGGATACCCAGCTCTTCGAGTGCCGTAATAGATATGAGGTTGAGTGTAGACCCCAGGCCGATCTGGACTTTGTGTATCGGCATCTCTTTGATATACCCCGTGAAGTACAAGGGTCGGTTGTGCTTCGTCTCACCTGGCAGGAGGTCTTCCTTATTAAAGGCTATGGTAGTACTTGCGGCTTTTTGGACTGAGAGGCATTCAGTGCAAGGTCCTCCAGCTTCTTTCTTTTCTCCCTTTGAGGAGGTTTTTGATTTTTTGACCCTATAGTCCATTTCAATTTGTAGGACTTATGGGGCATGTTTGTCGACATCCAGATTCGGCCTTTGCAGTTCCGAAATGAGACTATCACGAGTTTGTGGTGACATTCGTAATAAGTCTAAGATGTGCAGTCGTGCAGGTATGTGTTTGAAGTGCTCAATCAAGTCATACTTGAAAGCCTCCTTGGGGCCTGCATTTTCATTATTGTTGCCACTGGGGGCATTTACAGCTTCTTTTCCTGAAGGATTTACATAAGAAGAAGAAGGTTGGTTGTAGTTTTTGTGGTAATCCTGGCCAGAGCGGGTACCTTTCCCAACTTCAAAAGCTTCTAGAGGTGGTTCTTCTTTCGGAAGACCCCCTTCGGGCTCAAGGGGTTGATCCTCCCCATTTGCTGAAAACGCTTCTGCAACAGCATTGCCATCTTCAGTTATTGCGTTACATGGAGCATTTTCCGGGAACAAGTCCTGAACAGCTTCCAACAACTTTTCTTCTTTGTCTAGTATTTCATCGGTCCAGACATCTCCTATAAGGATGGGTATCTGAGACCAATTAATTGGGTTTTCTTTGAAGACTTCATCAACCAGAGCTTCTTCATGGTAATCAGTCGGAAGAGACCTGAATTCCGATGTCACTGTTTCAGGAGATGAAGGCTGAGAGAATACTATCTCAGTGGAAGTCACTCGAGAAGATGTAGCTCCAAAAGATATGCTACTGGATGCATTTTGAGAGTCCGTGGCCTCAGCAGATGGAGCTTCAGAGGCACTATCATCCTGAACTATCACATTGCAGGCAACTTCGATAGAAGATGCCTCCATAATGAACTGTTGGGAATCAGACTTATCCTCCGATGTAAGAGGATCATCAATCCAGCAACTTTCTTCATTTTCCGGAGCCACCGAAGGAGATGCTTGTAGATTCTCCAGGATTTCTGGTTCTGGATTTTGATGAAGCTGATTGATGCGATTCTGTACTTGCTCTATGACAAGGCGCTGCAAGATCCTTGCATATTCTTCTAGATCTGGCATAGGAGCCAAGTCTTCTTCTTGATCTGCTCCTTGTGGTTCAACCTCGTCGGGATCCCCTAGAGCATTGGCAAGTGCTGGATTGACAGCATCTTCTTGAACAGCCTCTTAGTCTTCATCATTATCAGACCAGGATCCTTGTGGCTGGAAGGGGTTATACCAGATCACCAGCATAAGGTGAGATTCTGGGATCCATTCTTCATCGGAGAGATATTCTCCGGTTTCAAGGGATTCCTCCCATTCATCTGTGTCACTGGCAGTGTCACTGGACTCGTATCCATTCACGGAGAATCCAACTACCGAGTTACAATAGTATGATGCCCCCTGCATATCTCTGAGCCGTGGTGGCATGAAATCGCTGAGAGTGAATTTTCTTACCACTCTTGAAGCTTTAGGAACAGACTCCTCTGTTGCCCTTAGTGAAGCGGTATAGGAGGTTTCTGCCTTTTCAAGGACCTCTTGCTTGGTTTAAGCCTTCTCCAGCTGTTTGAGCTTGCGGAGTTGTCTCTTGGCTTGCCTTCGCTGTTGAGTGGTCGGCTTTGTTTTGATAATCTCCCAATTTTCATCTTCCAGGAGATCGGGATGTACCCATATGGGCTGTCCTTCCTGTGTCGGGTAAGGTACCAGCTCTTGGGAATTTTGGGTCATTTTTATCACCTTAAAGGAAGTAGTGACTTTTTCCTTTGGTGATTTGGATGTTTGTCCATATGACACCATGTTAACGGAGGCAGACCCGTATTTTTTATCAAAGGTGATGACTCCATTTTTCCACATCTCGTTGATCTTCTCTCTCACAACGAAACATTGGTTGAGAGGATGCGAGACCATTTGGTGGTATGGACAATATCGGGGATCGTTGGTTTTGCCAACATCTCTTAATCTTTTGGGGTCAGGCATGGTGAGTTTGCCATTTGCTAAGAGAGCCCCAAAGATTTCTTCAACATCTTTATCGAATGGGTATTTCTTTTCTACTCGTTCTTTGAAGGCATCAGAGAGTTCAGGCCTCTTACCTGCAATTTTGTTTTCAACTTTATTTGGTGGCTGAGGAGCTGACTTGGTTTGCACATTGAGAACCTCCTTTTTCTTTGGCTTGGAGGTCGGAATGGCGGTCAGCTCTTTCTTTGATGACTTCTGTCTGTTGAGGTCTTTGATCACCGTTTCCGCCTCCATAGATGCTTCCAACAGTTCTCCCAGATTCTTGGATTTGTTGCCGATGATCATGGAGCGGATCCTTGCCGTCATGTTATTTCAGCAGATGTCGACCAGCGACGCTTGTGGCAGCACATCTGAGCATTTGTATGCCATTGCCTTCCACTTGTGAATAAAGTCGTATGTCGACTCATTCTCTCCCTGTTTTAGGTTGCAAAGCTGAGCCATAGTAATAGAATGATCCTCACCTTTGAAGTGGGTCAAGAAGCGCATCTCTAGCATGGTCCAATTTTGAATGGAATCCTCTGGCAAAGTAGAGTACCAATCAAAGGCCGTACCTTTTAGGGTACTTGCAAAGAGACGGATCTTGAGGGCATCTTGATCTGCAATAGTTCCCGTTAGGATCTTGAAGTGGATGACATGCTGTCTAGCTGAAGCTGTCCCCGTATATGTTTGGAGAAGAGGTTGTTTGAACTTTGAGGGGAACGGAACCGAGTCCATCCATAAGGGATATGGTGGCTTGATTCCATGTTCCTTCAGTGTATCCTCTTCTTTTGCTTTGGCGAGGATATTGTCAACGTCCTTTTTAGTAAGGGTGTGTGGCTTATCTTCTCCACCGTTTGCCTCATCTTGTGGAGGAACTTCATCATTGTTTGGTGGACGTTGTAGAGTGAGAAGGAGGTTTTCCATCAGAACCTCTATTCTATGCTATCCTTGCTCTAACTGCTGAATGCGTAGAGCCATGTTATCGTCCGGTGGTGGTTGCTCAGAGTTTGTGACTAAGACATTCACTCTTCGTGAGTCGAAAGAGGATACTATCTTAGTGACTGAACTAGAGCTCATTCTTCTAGATGAAGAGCCCGAGGAATGATCACTCCGATGTCCTTGGCTTGAAGGAGTGGGAGAGTCTTCCTAATGTCTTCTCGTTAGGGAGACGCTGTGAGTCACCAGCCGTCTGACATGTATTTTCGTTACTGATTTATGGCGTCTCTTGGTTTTGCCAACCATGTGGACAGTAGTAACTTGGTCGGGTGCTTCTTTTTCTACCCATTTTTGGGAGATTTGAAGCTCAGAATGCTGGGTTTTTTGCTTCTTTAATCTCTTTTGTCGATATGCCACGCGGCGACGTATACGACGAGCAATTTGAGCTTCGGTTAGCTCGGGCTGTGCTCTGGCAATGAAGGACGTGGTCCCTCGTGCACAGCAACTGAGCTTGTCTTCCTTAAAGACTGGCATGGACAGGATCTGGACGCGGTCCTTAGCCTGTCGCAGTGAAGCTTTAAATTTTGCAAGCTCGGCCCCTGTTGAGATGAAGGGTCGAGTTGGAGGAGAGCAGGCCCTAGCAGGTTCTTGTCGAGGCCTTATGATGCAAGACTTGATTTTGGGCTTGTATGAGAAAGCCGGCTCGTACTGGGTTGGTTTTGTAGTTCGGTGGAGGGTAGGTTTCTCTCCTTTGATGTAAGCAAGAGGATAGAACCGGTTTTCCTTGAGAGGAGCCAGGTATGCTGGCTTTGGAGATGTCCGGGACCTTCTTTGTTTTGGTGAAGATTGCGGGGACCAAGTCTTGAGGCAGACCTGGTTTTTTGTAGGTTGAGGCCTCGTGGGATGGCCACGAGCCTCAGGTTTCCTGGTGACCGCCTTTGGTGTCGAGGCAGCGACACGTTGAGGGGCGGTCTTCTGCTTTTTAGCGGGCGTCGTCTCTTCTACGAGTAGTGGGAATGGTCCCAATGACCCGAAGATGATGGTCCGGGGAGTGGAGGTCGACCCGGTGTTTTGGGAGTTGCCGAGGGAGGTGACGCTTCGGCAGCTGGCGGGGCGCTTGAAAGTGCGCTTGCTTTGCTTCTCTTGAAGCATGACTTGGTACTTGTTCTCATCGAAGGTGATGGTCAATGAAATTGCCATTGTTAGTTTTGGAAAACTTTTGAAATAAGACCACATCCATTAGTAATCACAAGAATATGGTGATCATAAATGGAAAACACTATGGTTTTGTCTTTTCAAATTGCTCAGCAGGCATGGCCTATTCTAAGCGTAATGAAGAAGGCAAAAAGCCATAGAGGGTACAATTATTCTGAACGCAAGTATGGTTGGCTCGAAATGAGCGTTCCAGTGACTGCTAGATGCAATTGTAAACCTTAATTCAAGTTACCGAGAAGCGAAGCTCACTCGAGGTAAAATAATATAAGGTTGGAGATACAAATGTGTCGGTCGAGAATACAGTAGACCCAAAAGGGCGTACTAGCACTGTTAGGCACAAATGTTGTAAATCACATCCTTGAAAAGGACACGAGATGGGATTTTTTGAAAGGTCAAGATCGAATTCGCAAAAAAAAGCGAATGGTATTCCAATCCGAACAAAGGCTCAGCGATTTCCGCGAGCCCTAAGTCCGAAAAGGAAGGAACCAGGATTTCTCAGATTTGAATCCAATAATGACGGGAGTCTTATTTTTTTTGAAAAGTCATGATTGAATTCATAAAAGAGCAAATGGTATTCTAATCCGAACAGAGGCTCAAACATTTCTGTGAGCACTAAATCCGAAAAGGAATGAACCACAATTTCTCGAATTTGAACACAGTAATGACAGAAGTTTTTTTTTTTTGAAGAGTAGACATAGGTCTTCCAATTCGGTCTTATGAAACCTTAGTGGATAGATTACCCCCAGGTAAGGGTAGGGTCACTTAATGAACCCATTTGAAGGACTGTTGCCTCGAACAGTCTAGCAGCCTCCATACTCTGGACAAGGCTTTTCTTAAATTCAATTTGGTCAAAGAACGCAATTGGTGAAACCTCAATGTGTTTTTTTTTTTTTTATAAAAGATCTCCAATGGACCCATCAAAGAGAGGAAAATGGCCCCTCCTAATCCGAACGTTGGCTCAAACATTTCTGCGAGCCATTCTACGAAAATGAAAGAACCAAAATTTCTCCAATTTGAATCCAAAAGAAAGAAATTTGAAAACCTTTTTTTTTAATAAATATTTTTTGAAAGATCACAAAATGGATCCATCAAAGAGAGGGAAATGGCCCCTCCCAATCCGAACGTTGGCCCAAACATTTCTGCGAGCCATTGTACGAAAAGGAAAGAACCAAAGTTTCTCCAATTTGTATCCAAAAAAGAGAAATCTGAAAAAAAAAAATTTTGAAGTTAAGATTGGATTCTCAAAAGAGAAGAAATAGTATTCCAATCCGAACAAAGGCTCAGCGGTTTCCGCGAGCCCTAAGTCCGAAAGGGAAGAAACCAAGATTTCTCAAATTTGAACCCAATGGAAAAAAAAACTTTTTTTCTGTTTGAGAAGAGAAAGAATGGAAACAAGTTCAAAGACAAAAATTTCCAAAGAATCCCATCTTATGTTGTTTTTAGATACAAGAACCAACATAGGCCACCAACTAGGAAGGAGCCAAGGATTCTAAGCATCGTGTTCTCAAATGAACGTGTCCCACCGGGTATGCCAACTTGATGGTCCTGGCTTTTTCTCTGCCTTCCTCCATCACGGGTCCGCCGGGGTGCAGCGGGGAGAAAAAAAAAGCGAGCATCAACATTTTCTATAGGTACGCTAGATTTTCTGTTATACTTGAAATTTGAAATAGTGATCCGGAGATTCACCTTCACAAGTAGTAAGGAAATCAAAAAAAATTTTCTAACTTTCCATTGCACATATATTTTAAAGAAAGAGACAAGATTTTTTAATGCCGTGATAGGCGAATTTTTTTAGTTTGTCGTGAAAGGCGATTTTGTGTCGTAGAAGGTGATTTTGTGCCGTAGAAGGCAATTTTGCAATGAAAGGCGATTTACAAATCTTATCAATAATGAAAAACAAGAATTGTGATTTTTTTGTCTCTTTAAAAAAAATACAAAATACAATAGAAGAGGAAGAAAGAGGGATCTGACTTCTCAGGAGATTGTGGGGACTCGTTCAGATCGACGGTCACGAGTCATGTATGGACTCCACCATTGTCCTTCAGATGAGAACACTTGATGCTTTTGATTCACTTGGCTTGGCTTGGACCTCGGATTTTTAGAGGACAAAGACCAAGGGAATGTCCTATATCCAATAAAAAACTAAGTAGACGGGCTAAAAAGCAGCATCTAGGCCATGTTGGTAGAGGAAGAGGGGAAACCTTGGGGGGGCGGGGGGGGGGGGGTGGCCCCCCAAGGGACTTCAATCACCTTGTAGTGTTTGCAGCAGAGTTTCTTCAGGGTAGGAGAGCTTTTTTATGCAGAGAATTCTTCAGGATAATTTTCAGGACCCTTTCCCTTTGGAATGACCACCTATTTATAGGCCTTTGGTAGTCATTAGGAAGGTTTATGGGCATTAATGGCATTAATGCTCCATGATGGGAGTAGTTACAAGATTTAATTTCATAATTTTGTAACTCCTTTTTCTTGGATTTTGATTGGCCGATGGAAAATAATGGGCATTTAATCTCCATGATGATGGGGGTTTCAAGATTAATTACCATGATTAATCTCCATAATGATAGGAGTTACATGGTTAATTTTCATGATTAATTGGACTTGTAACTCCCATTTGCTTGCTTCTGATTGGGCCGTCCAGAATGATGAGTTAATGACCGTAATAAGTTGTCATAAAAAGGTCATTTAACTTCATTAATTGGTCGCCGAGTCGCTTAAAGAGTCGTGGGCCGCGCCGCGTCTTGTGGAATTCTTCTTGTGATGATCATTAATGGATCCGCATGTTATTTGATGTCGGATGACGATGCAAATTTAGACATTGGTTGATACCAATGGGCTGGCAACATCTTTCCAGTCGATTTCTCGATCGGTCGGGCAGAAAGTGTACTTTCTTAGTCGGCTAGTTGGCCGTTTTGGAGTGTCCGATGATGATCAAATGATTTCGATGGCTGATCTGTGATGTTGACGAAGATCGACGGATATCATGCCTCAAAAATCAGAATTTAAGAAAATCACAAGGGCCAAACATTGCGAAACGATAAAAGGAACGGCAAATCGGTCGTTCAGGCGGAAATCCGGCGACCATGCACCCAGTGAAGCGGCAAAGGAGGTTTCTGTCTTTTCAGGGACTTCTTGCTTGGGTTGAGCCTTCTCCTACTGTTTGAGCTTGCGGAGTTGTCTCTTGGCTTGCCTTCGCTGTTGGGCGGTCAACTTTGTTTTAACGATCTCCCAGTTTTCATCTTTTAGGAGATCGGGATGCACCCATATGGGCCGTCCATCTGGTGTTGAGTAAGGCACCAACTCTTGGGGCGTTTGAGTCATCTTTATCACCTTAAAGGAAGTAGCGATCTTCTCCTTTGGTGACTTTGATGTTTGTCGGCAGACCCGTAGTTTTTGTCAAAGGTGATGACTCCGTTTTTCCACATCTCGTTGATCTTCTCTCTCACAATGAAACATTGATTGAGAGGATGTGAGACCATTGGTGGTATGGGCAATACCGAGGATCGTTGGTTTTGCCAACATCTCCTGGTCTTTTGGGGTCTGGCAAACTAAGTTTGCCATTTGCTAAGTGAGCCCCGAATATTTCTTCAACATCTTCATCGAACGGGTATTTCTTCTCTACTGGTTCTTTGAAGGCATCAGAGAGTTCAGGCCTCTTACCAGCAGTTTTGTTTTCAGCTTTCTTTGGTGGCTGAGGAGCAGACTTGGTTTGCACATTGAGAACCTCCTTTTTCTTTGGCTTGCAGGTTGGAATGGCGGTCGGCTCTTTCTTTGATGACTTTTGACTATTGAGGTCTTTAATCACCGTTTCAGCCTCCGTAGATGCTTGTAGGAGTTCTCCCAGATTCTTTGATTTGTTGCCGATAATCATGGAGCGGATCCTTGTTCTCATGTTGTTTCGACAGATGTCGACCAGCGAAGCTTGTGCCAGTACGTCTGAGCATTTGTATGCCATCGCCTTCCACTTGTAAATGAAGTCATATGTTGACTCATTATCTCCCTGTTTTAGGCTGCAGAGCTGAGCCATAGTAACAGGATGATCCTCACCTTTGAAGTGGGTTAGGAAAAGTGTCTCTAGCATGGTCCAGTTTTGAATGGAATCCTCTGGCAGAGTGGAGTATTAATCAAAGGCTGTACCTCTCAGGGTGCTTGCAAAAAGACCGATCTTGAGGGCATCTTGATCCTCAATAGCTCCCATCAGGATCTTGAAGTGGATGACATGCTGTCTAGCTGAACCTTTCCCCGTATATGTTTGGAGAGTAGGTTGTTTGAACTTTGCAGGGAATGGAACTGCGTCCATCCATAAGGGATATGGTGGCTTCATTCCATGCTCCTTCAGTGTATCCTCTTCTTTTGCTTTGGCGAGGATATTGTCAACGTCCTTTTCAGTAAGGGCGTGTGACTCATCTTCTCCACCGTTTGCCTCATCATTTGGAGGAACTTCATTATTTGGCGGGCGTTGGAAAGTGAGAAGGAGGTTTTCCATCAGGACCTCTATTCTCTGCTATCCTTGCTCCAGCTGCTAAATGCGTAGAGCCATGCCATCATGTGGCGGAGGTTGCTCAAAGTTTGTGACCAGAACATTCACTCT
Source organism: Persea americana (assembly GCA_029852735.1). Taxonomy (NCBI): domain Eukaryota; kingdom Viridiplantae; phylum Streptophyta; class Magnoliopsida; order Laurales; family Lauraceae; genus Persea; species Persea americana. Next base: position 40,850,387 of record CM056809.1, on the reverse strand, counting down.
TCAAGAGTCGAATGAGGATACCGTCTTGGTGATTGAGCTGGAGCTCATTCTTTTAGATGTAGAGCCCGAGGATCGATCACTCCGATGCCCTTGGCTTGAAGGAGTGAGAGGATCTTCCTGATGTCTTTATGTCCGGGAGACGCTGCGAGTCACCGGCCGTCTGACATGTATTTTCGTTGCTAATTTCTGGCGTCTTTTGTTTTTACCAACCATATGGACGGCAGCAACTTGGTCGGGTCTTTCTTTTTCAACCCATTTTTTAGAGACCTGAAGCTCAGAATGCTGGGTGCTTCACTTCTCTAATCTCTTTTGTCGATATGCCACGCGGCGACGTATACGACGAGCCATTTGAGCTTCAGTTAGCTCGGGCTGTGCTTTGGCAATGAAGGATGTGGTCCCTCGTGCGCAACAGCCTAGCTTGTCTTCCTTGAAGACTGGCATGGATAAGTTTTGGACGCGGACCTTAGCCTGTCGTATCTAAGCTTTGAATTTTGCAAGCTTGGCCCTTGTTGAGATGAAAGGTCTAGTTGCAGGAGAGCAGACCCTGGCAGGTTCTTGTCGAGGCCTTGTGATGCATGACTTGATTTTGGGCTTGTAGGAGCAAGCCAGCTCATGATGAGTAGTTTTTGTTGTTTGGTGGAGGGTAGGTTTCTCCTCTTTCATGTAGGCGAGAGGATAAAACCAGTTCTCCTTAAGAGGGGACATGTATGCTGGCCTTGCAGATGTTCGGGACCTTCTTTGTTTTGGAGAAGGTCTCGGTGACCAAGTCTTGGGGCAGACTTGGTTTTTTGCAGGCTGAGGTTTCGCGGGGTTGCCACGGGCCTCCAGTTTCTTAATGACCGCCTTTGGTGTCTAGGCAGTGACCAGTTCCGGGGCAGTTTTCTACCTTTTGGCAGATGCAGATTCTCCTATGGGGAGTGGGAATAGTCCCAATAACCCGAAGATGATAGTCTGGGGAGTAGAGGTTGACCCAGTTTTTTGTGAGTTGCTGAGGGAGACGACGCTTCGACAACTGGCAGGGCTATTACAAGTGCGTTTGCTTTGCTTCTCTTGAAGCATGAGTTGGTACTTGTTCTCATCGAAGTTGATGGTTAATGAAGCTGCCATTGTTAGTTTCTGGAAAACTTCTGAAACAAAACCACATCCATTAGTAATCACAAGAATATGGTGATCATAAATGGAAAATACTATGGTTTTGTCTTTTCAAATCGCTCGAGGGGACATGGCCCAGCCCAAGCAAAATGAAGAAGGCAAAAAGCCATAGAGGGTACAATTGTTCTAAACGCAAGTATGGTCGGCTCAAAATGAGCGTTACAGTGACTGCTAGAAGCAATTGTAAACCTTAATTCAAGTTACCGAGAAGCAAAGCTCACTCGAGGTAAAATGATATAAGGTAGGAGATACAAATGTGTCGGTCGCGAATACAGTAGACCCGAAAGGGCGTACTAGCACCGCTAGGCACAAATGTTGCAAATTGCATCCTTGGAAAGGACACGAGATAGGACTTTTTGAAAGGTCAAGATCGAATTCACAAAAGAGAGCAAATGGTATTCCAATCCAAATACAGGCTCAGCGATTTCCGCGAGCACTAAATCCGAAAAGGAAGGAACCAAGATTTCTCTTATTTGAATCCAATAATGACAGAAGTTTTTTTTTTTTTTGAAAGGTCAAGATCGAATTCACAAAAGAGAGAAAATGGTATTTCAATCCGAATACAGGTTCAGCGATTTCCACGAGCACTAAATCCGAAAAGGAAGGAACCAAGATTCTCATACTTGAATCCAATAATGACGGAAGTTTTTTTTTTTTTTTTTTGAAAGGTCAAGATTGAATTCACAAAAGAGAGCAAATGGTATTCCAATCCGAATACAGGCTCAGCGATTTCCGCGAGCACTAAATCCGTAAAGGAAGGAACCAGGATTTCTCTGATTTGAATCCAATAATGACAGAAGCTTTTTTTTTTTTAATGGTCAAGATTGAATTCACAAAAGAGAGCAAATGGTATTCCAGTCCAAATATAGGTTCAGCGATTTCCACGAGCACTAAATTTGAAAATGAAGGAACCAAGATTTCTCATATTTGAATCCAATAATGACGGAAGCTTTTTCTTTTTTTTTTTGAAAGGTCAAGATTGAATTCACAAAAGAGAGCAAATGGTATTCCAATCCAAATACAGGCTCAGCGATTTCCGCGAGCACTAAATCTGAAAAGGAAGGGACCAAAATTTCTTGACTCTGAACACAATAGTGACGAAAGTTTTTTTTTTTTTTTTTTTTTTCTTTTGAGAAAATTTTTTGAAGATTTTTTTTTTAAGAGTACACATAGGTCTTCCAATTCGGTCTTATGAAAAGTGAGCAGATAGATCAGCCCCAAGGTAAGGGTAGAATTACTTAATGAACCCGTTTGAAGGACCCTTACCTCTAGCAGTCTAGCTGTCTCCACACTCTAGACAAGGATTTTCTTAGATTCACTTTGGTCAAAGAATGCAATCGGTACAACCTTTATGTATTTTTTTTTTTAAAGATCACTAATGGACCCATCAAAGAGAGGGAAATGGCCCCTCCCAATCCGAACGTTGGCTCAACGGTTTCCACGAGCCATTGTACGAAAAGGAAAGAACCAAAGTTTCTCCAATTTGAATCCAAAAGAGAGAAATCTATTTTTTTTTTTGAAAGATCACTAATGGACCCATCAAAGAGAGGGAAATGACCCCTACCAATCCGAACGCTGGCTCAGCGATTTCCACGAGCCATTGTACGAAAAGGAAAGAACCAAAGTTTCTCCAATTTGAATCCAAAAGAAAGAAATCTGAAAAAAAAAAGAAATTTTAAAAGTCAAGATTGGATTCACAAAAGAGAAGAAATGGTATTCTAATCCGAACAAAGGCTCAGAGATTTCTGTGAGCACTAAATCCGAAAGGGAAGAAACCAGAATTTCTCAAATCTGAACCCAACGATAAAAAAAAAAAAAAAACTGTTTTTTTTTTTTTTTTTTTTGAGAAGAGAAAGAATGGAAATAAACTCAAAGACAAAAATTTCTAGAGAATTTCATCTCATGTTTTTTTTTTTTTTTAAAGATGAAAAATCCAACATGAACCACCAACTAGAAAAGAGCCAAGAGTCTAAGCATCGTGTTCTCAAATGAACAAGTCCCACCAAGCGTGCCAACTTGATGGACCCGGCTTCTCTCGCCTCCCTCTGCCCCGAGTCCGCCGGGGTGCGGCGAGGCGAAAAAAAGCGAGCATCAACATTTTTGTATGGGTAAACCAAATTTTCTATTCTATTTGGAATTTGAAAATGGTGATCCGGAGATCCACCTTCACAAGTAGAAAGGAAATCAAATGTTTTCTAACTTTCCATTGTACATATATTTTAACAAAAGAGATAGATTTTAGGTGCCATGAAAGGCGATTTCTTTTATTTGCCGTGAAAGGCGGTTTTGTGCCGTAGAAGGCGATTTACAAATCTTATCAATAATGAAAGACAAGAATTGTGAATTTTTTTCTCTTAAAAAAAATACAAAATACAATAGAAGAAGTAGGAAAAGGGGATCTAACTTCTTAGGAGATTGTGGGGACTCGTTCAGATCGACAGTGCGAGTCATGTATGGACTCCGCCATCGTCCTTCAGATGAGAACACTTGATGCTTTGATTCTTTTGGTTTGGCTTGGACCTCAAATTTTTAGAGGATAAGGACCAAAGGGAGGTCCTATATCCAATAAAAAACCGGGTAGACGGGCTAAAAAGCCACATCTAGGCCATGTCGGATAGAAGGAAAGGGGAAACCTTGGGGGGTGGCCCTCTAAGGGACTTCAATCACCTTATAGTGTTTTCAGCAGAGTTTCTTCAGAGTAGGAGAGCTTCTTTGCCCAAAGATTTTTCAAGACAATTTTCTCGAACCCTTTCCCCTTAGAATGACCACCTATTTATAGGCTTTTGGTAGCCATTTAGGAGGGTTTATGGGCATTGATGGCATTGATGGGAGGAGTTTCAAGATTAATTTCATAATTTTTGTAAATCCTTTTTCTTTGGATATGATTGGCCGATGGAGAATAATGGGCATTTAATCGCTTTTAATCTCCATGATGATGGGAGTTTCATGATTAATTATCATGGTTAATCTCCATGATGACGGGAGTTTCATGATTAATTATCATGGTTAAACTCTATAATGATAGGAGTTACATGGTTAATTGCCATAATTACTTGGACTTGTAATTCCTTTTTCCTTGAATCTAATTGGGCCGTCCAAAATAATGAGTTAATGACCACATTAACTTGTCATAAACGGGTCAATTAACGGCATTATTTTGTCGCCAAGTCACTTGAAGAGTCGCGGGCCGCGCCAGGTCTTGTGGAATTTTTCTTACGATGATTGCCGATGGATCCACATGTTGTTTGATGTCGGATGGCGATGCAACTTCAGACATTGATTGGTACCAATGAGCTGACAACATCTGTCCAGTCGATTTCACGTTCGGTTGGGCAGAAAGTGTGCTTTCTTGGTCGGCCGGTTGGCGAACCCAAAGCATCGGATGATGATTTCATGATTTCGACGGCGGATCCGTGATGTTGACGAAGATAGACTGATTTCATGCTCCAAAAACCAGATTCCGGAAAAATCACAGGGGCCAAACAACTCGGAACGCGAAAAATACCCAGAAAAGAGGGTTTCCGGTCTAGATCCGGCGACCCGGATCCCTATGGTCGCCGGCGACCATGCACCGGCGACCTTGGGTCATGGTCGCTGGCGACCACAGTCCAAGGTCGCCGGCGACCATGGGACCTTTGTCCTTTTTTGGTTGCTATTCGATTGCAGATTTTCCATCTTTTTCGCTTTTTTCTTCTCCCGTATTTTTCCTGACATCTTTCCCCACTTATTGACTTGATTTTCTTAAGGAAAGCCTGACGAGAAGCAGTGCAAATCAGAGCACAAAGTTTCTTATTTTTGGAAAAGCCGAAGACTTTGTAACAGATTTTCCGCCAAGAGTTAAAACTAGGTCAAACGATGTCGGAATGACCTGAAATTTGACGTGAAGCTTCTCGAGCAATAGATAGGACCAACCATGGGCTTTTATTTGAGTTTTGAAGCTGTTTGGGGTCCCGTCAAGCTAGACTTGATTTCACAATGCGGAAGAGGTCGAGCTTTGACGTACGGTCAACTGATGTCCGATTGACCTGAAATGACAAAGAGCCTATTGGAGTCATTTTGAGACAATACATTAGCTCTGATTTGGATGCCATAGTCTCGGGGAGCTCCGCCGCCAGTAGGCTTGATTTTATTTCCGAGCGTCAAAATTAGGTCAAACATTGTCGGAAGGACCTAAGATTTGACGTGCAGCGCTTTGAAAGCATGTAAAAGCTACCCATGTGCTTTTTTTTATGAGTGGCGGCATTGGTGGTTCTCGCCGCCGAGAGGCTTGATTTTGCCGTTCGAGAGTTGATGGAGGGTCAAACGGTGTCGATTTAACTTGAAATTTGGCGTGGAGCCTTTTGGAGGTATTTTGAGACCATCCGTAGGCTCTGATTGACGATTTGATATCATCGACGCTGTCGCCGCCAGGAGCTCCTACTCAACCGTTGGAGGAGTGAAGTTAGGCCAAACGGTGTTGAGATGGCCCAAAACTTCATGTGTACCCTTCTTTTGGCTATTTTGAAGGATCTTGTAGTTTTTGTTTGATTCTGACAAGATCTGATGCTTGAAGCAGCTCTGCCTGTTTGTAGTAGGATGCGGCTTCATGTAGCTTTTGATGTTGAAGAGGCAAAGTGACATTTTTGGTGCCAACAGAGCTCATGCAGGGACTCTACAAATCGATTATGAAAGACTCTAACTTGAGTGGCATTCGAATCCCTGACGACTAAAGGAGAAGGAATCGAGGCTGAGATCTGTGAGTCAAGGGAAAGACCACGCAAGTCATGTATGGCATCTGTGAGAACCCGACCCCTAATTTCTGGGATTAGTGTCTTCTTGATTTTGGACTAGTTTTCTAGAGTGGGATTAGTGGAATTTGGCTAATTCTGGATTAGAATAGCTTTTTATAGCTTTGATGATTTTGAGAACTCTTTTGATTGAGTGGAACCTTTGGGGGTTTCCCTTGTGAGTTTTGTGTGATTTTGGGAGTTCGTTTATTATGTTTTGATTAGCTTTGGGATTTGTGCAATAATTTCGGATACCGGTAATTTGTTTCGTTTAATGTATTTTATTATTCCCGACAACTTTTGTATTTGCTCCGTTTCCGTTCGAGACCTCTAAACCCTACCTTGCTAATGATAGGGGTAAAACAGTCTTTTTACACAAAAATTTGGACCCAAATTCCGAGATCTCAAAACCATGCCAAAATTATACTTTTTGAAAAATAGATTTTTTGAGGAACATTTTTCTCTTCTTCGTCGATTGCATCCGGAGCCCAGAAACCGATGTTTTAGTCCCGACAAGTTTAAGTGATGGTGGGACCCACACCCACCCTTTTACAAAAGGCCAGCCCATCTTCTTCTTCCCCATTCGTTCCAGCAGCATGAGAGGAGCCTCTGCCTGGGGTTTTTCCCTTTCCTCTTCTTCTTCTTGTTTTCTCACAAGACCCACCTCCAAGCTTGCCAAAATGAGAGATTTGTGCCCATCTCCTTCTTCCCCTCATCTCAAGCTCTCTATGGATGCCATTAGAAGAGGAATCCAGCCACATTGAGGTTCTCCTTGAGCTAGTCTTCTTCATTTGAAGCACCTACAAGTAAGCAATCCTTTCAATCTCCTAGATTTGTGTTTTCCTAGCTCTAGAGAGTCTCCACCTTCTCTATTGGGAGCTCTCTTCTTCTTGTTCTTTGGTTTGCCATTTTAGGGTTCTAAGATGGGTTTATTTTGGGGTTTTTGTATAGATTGGAGATTTGTGGCTTGAGAGGGTGATTAGAGCTTGATTAGCTACTTTGGAAACCAAGGCAAGTGAATGAATGGATTTGATTTGAATGAGTTTTTGTTTTATTGAAAATGTGGATTTTACTAGTCATTTTCCTCTAGTTTCCCATGTTTCATATGCTTATTGATAAGATTTTCTCTTAGCCAATTTTCATGAGAATGTATGCATGCATCTACTAAAGCATGTTTTGCCATTGTGGATTTCATGAATGAGATTTGTATTTGCATTGAATGAGGTTTGTTTTGGAAGAGGAATTAATGCATTGATGGAATGGTGGTTGGAGAAAAGAATGAGATGTGGAATGGAAGAGAATAGACCCATTTCATGTTAGGGAATGGGTGAAGTTGAGGTGAAAGGGGATGGGAAGGAAAGAGCTGAAATCTGCACCTGATGCAGAGCTCCCGCAGCTGGGCGGTCAGCGGGCGGTCACCTTGGCGGCTAGCCGACAGGTGACCGGCGGCTAGCCGACCCAGATTCGGTTACAAACACAGAATGCTGTGTCTTGACAGGTGAACCGCGGTCAGCCGCGCGGTCAGCTAGCGGTTAACCGCCACCCCAAAACCCTGCGACCGCCAGGTGACCGATATGCGCGGTTAGAACCACAGAATGATATATTTTAGCAGGGGAACCGCGGTCAGCCCCGCGGTTATCCAGCGGCTAACCGCCGATCACCTCGGCGGCTAACCGCCATCTGACCGACAGGTGACCGAGTTGCACCCAGAATTCCTGAGTCCTTTCTATTGGTTTCAAATATGGTATTTAAAGGTTTGGATGGGTTGTTCTGATGCCCTACCACCTTGGAAAGACCCAGGGGATGACATAAGGAGATTGACTTAGAAAGAAACACCATCTCGGAAATGTATTGGGACTTTTGGATTCATCAACTTGCATAAGGAAACGTGGTATGTCCCCAATCATTCGAGTACCATACTAAGGGTAATAATAGACATACAAGATCCTTATACATGTTGTTTTAATATAGGAGCCCCAATATATAATCCGTAGCTGTATAAGGATTCATTTTCATCGTTTTGCTCAGATTATACGTATTCTTACCCGATATCACTGGTTTTATCGCAAACTCTGATTTATGCACCTGACATGTCCTGCCAGTCCCGTTTATGCATGAAAAGATAGTGATATGAAATACGTGCCTACGAGCACCGTATCCCGCCTGCCCGAGTGTTTTATACCGATATAGTTTTGTACATGTTTTGATTTTTCATGTCACCGTGAGTCGGCACCACTAAGCTTGGACGTCCTTGTCAGTCTGATCAACTGACTTGGGCCTCCCCCTCGTGCTCCCGCCAGCTGCAGCTTGGATCCCGTCCCGATTACCCGGTTCCGCGGCCGTGGTCTTGTCTAGCTATATGTATATGTATGTATAATGTTGGTTCTCGTCAGAGACCAACGCCCGATCCTGCTCTCGTCACATTAGTGATAGAGAGGACTTAGCTTTAGTGTGGTTGCCAATCCGTTCCCCACGATTGTGGCTCCCCTGAAGAAGGGCAATTTGCAGGGTCCGCCTATGGACTGGGTTTGCAATGTGAGGAATACATGTTTTACAGTCATTTTAAAGGAATACATGATTTACAGTTGTTTTAAAGGAATGCATGTTTTACCAGATATTTATGCTTTTACACATGCTTTAAAATGAATACATGTCTTGTCAGATATGCATGTTTACACTGGTTTTAGATCTCTGTAACTCTTGATCGAATACCATGATTTACCATATGTTTTATTATTCAGATTATCGTTTATATCTTTTCATCCACCTGCCAGACCGTCGTGTCTGACCCACTCTTTTGGTACTCAGGTCCCGATTTCTTTGCTCCGAGCTGAGTGCACGTGTTGGCTGTGGAGCCATGAGTTGCAGATTTGTAGCGTCGACTATGTCATGTAGACATTTAGCTCGACATCTGAGTTACGTCACATGTGGGGTAGTGTTTACCTAGCTTGTTATTTGTATGGCTTTTATTAGCCTGTTCTCAGGGATTTTTAATTAATGCACATTGATATTTGTAACTTGAACATATGTGGGAATGAAATATCCTGTTACTGTCAGCTCTGTATTTTAATGTGATGGTTTGTTCCAGTCTGATATGATTCTTGATACAATAGCTATATGCTAGCGGTTGAGTGCGATGCGGAATCCGATGGCCACGGAATCCGAGTCGCAACGCCACGTAAGCTTCCGCAAAATATTCAGAATGAGTTGGAATTGTCATCCTCACTCACGCGGATCCTGGGAGAAATATAATTATTACTTAAATCACAATTTTCGCGCCCCCCGAGGTCGGGCCGCTGTAGGGTCCGGGTTTGGGGGCGTGACAGCATCCACGGCATTCGCTGGACGTGGGTGTGCGCAACGACGACCAGCAAGCCGATGGCCCATGAGACGAGGCTAACTGGACAAGGGAGCAAAGAAGGCATAGGACCAGCCCTTGGCCTTGGCAGGACTCCTTAGCGATTATCAACAGCACAGCGGTGGTCCATTTCAACCTACAAGGAAAGGCAGCACAAATGACATACAAAGGTCAGTTGATTCAGTTTTAAAATAAACTATTGACTCACCATATATTTATCATGCATTAATTGTTCATGCATCATTCCAAAACCCAATTCCATGCATTTACTCACATACTCCGCATCATTATGTGCCAAGTAAGATGTGCACACATTTAACAAAAAATAAAACAAAAGTAATCAAGAACAAAAAAAAAAGAACTATGAAAAAGTACGAGCATAATCCCATAATCATGATTACCACCATAATCAAACATCCATAATAAATAGCTAACCATCATAATTCATCATCATAACTCGTAATCAAATCCCATAACTCATCATCGCTAATATCATCATAATAAATATCATCATCATTCAATGCCAGACATCATCACATAATAACAAAAGAGAAGAAGAATAGGAAAAGGCAAGAATGAAAACCTAAATCAACTTTAATTAAAATAAGAGTCCTTAAACAGTAAGTATAGCAATAAACTGAATTAATCGAATCCTAAACACTGACTAAAACAAAGGTCACAGCTTTCGCCCCTAATACCCTAGATAAGGCCTACAACAAATCTACGACGGTCCTAGTGACCTGACCTCCCATTTAAAAAGCCCTAGCCTAAGATAAAAACTCCCAGTGAATCATCAAGAATGGATGAACAATCCCGTTAAAGGTAGGAAGCGAGCCATCCGTGCTTCCATTTCGGCGATGTGAGCTTCAAGCTGCGCTTGCACGTCCTTAAAGTTATCCAGAGGACCCCAGAAGGCACCACAAATCTCTCGGACCCGCTCGAAGTCATTCAAATAAGCTGTGTACACCGGGTGGGTAAGTGCTAAGAGGCTGGTATTCTGCATCTAGAAATATTTCCTGTAGTGCCTTGGAACGGACGATTCAGCTTCGTGAGGACAAGACATGACCATGAGTTCCAGTTGGTCCATCCGCCTGTGCAATGTGTTGAAGTCATCAATGGGAGCCCGTTCATTGGTAGCCTTCATAGCCTCCCAAACTTCAAACATCCCCCAGACATCCAACATGCTTCATAAGAGAGATTGGAGCACGCTGCTAAAGAAAGCTGGGAGGTCTTCCAAAAGCCCATCATAACCATTCAACTTGTTGAGAGCAGTCCTCCCCACAATACACAAATCCCCTTACAGCCCGCATATCCCTCTATATTTCATGACTAGTAAATCATAGCTTCCGCGCCTAACATCCACGATACGCTTATCCATCACTTCCTCAAACTAAGACATGGTCATAGGTAGCAGGCAGGAAGGATTCATGTTCCAAATAGAAGTTTGCTTGTTCTTCAGAATTGTAATACCCTATCTTTTCAGCTCCAGGAGACCAATATTCATCCCTTGGCGAGTAGGGCTTGCAAGCAAAGGGGCCTCAACACCACCAGTGACAAACGAGAAAACTGGAGAACCGTCCATTGGAATAGAATAATACCTGTAGACACATATACAAGGCTTTAGAAACCCCTCACCTAATGAAAACAACCCAGAAAGGCTTAGATTCCAGGACTGGAGCGGTCCCAAACAACAAAAAAATAATTTAAAAAAAAGAAGGGTCACTTGGGAGCGCCAGGGGTGGCGCCCAGGTCTGATTCGAGGAATTCACCCCGAAGAGCCCGGGTTCAGCTTTGGTCGTTCTACTATGCCTTCTTAGATTTGTGGGAAATACTCTTAGAGGTACTTTAGGGCTGTCCTAAGCCCTTTTGAGAGCCAAAAATCCTAAATTAAGCACCCATGTAATGCAACATCTTGACACACACACACAAAAGGGAACGGGTAACACAATGTTAACAAAGAAACTTCATAAGTTTGAAAATAATGCAACAATAACAAACTGAAAGCACGGAATAGGGTTGAATAAATACCTGTAACAAACAAACAAAACAAAAAAAGGAAGCTGTAAAACCACTTGGGCCCACCAGGGGTGGCGCCCATCTCAATTCCAAGAGATCTATCCTTGGTGGGTCCAGTTCAGGCTTAGATCATCCCACTAGGCCTCTTGAAATCCGTGAGACAAACTCCCCAAGGGTACTGCTAGGTCACTTTGAAGTCTCTAGGAAGCCAAAAACATGATCCCTTTGTTCAAACAAGTCTAAGCTAAACGCTCATATAACGCAACATGTTAAAGAACAAATAATTGATTGTAAGACTTGCAAAGAGAAATTCATGAGATGAGAGGAATAACATGACATCATAACCAATCAAAGGCCTAACAATCCTTGGATCGAATAATGAGATCCTAATCTTGAAACCATATTAGAATCCAATTTGAATTAACCTAAAATATCATCACCGATTAAGAATAAGAAAAACAAAGGGCTAGCAATCTAATATCATCATGAATCTCAGAAGCCTAAAGAGCATGATATAATAACAACAAGAACTTTGCATAACATCAAAAAAAAAAAAAAAAAAAGAAAAGCGAGAACGATCTAGGCACCACAGGGGTGGCGCCTATCCCAACCTTGAAATATCTCCCATGAGGACATAATTTTTTGGCCAAGTTAAAACCCTTAGTATCCCTAATTCATGCTTTTATAACATACTGCGAAGCTGGAGAGAACCAGTTTATGAAAAGACACCCCAAAATCCGGGTTCACAAGTGCTTAGTGCAAACCAGGAAGACAAGCACCACCAGGGTGGCGCCTACCCTCCTCAACTGGTGCTTTTCAATTAGAACACCCCAATTCTGACCATGAGAGACTTGCCTATAACATAAAACATTCTTGACGAAGTAAATAAAGAAAACATGGGACAAGGCATCGTCACACCAAAACAATAGCCAACATGAACACAAGAACATAAGACTAGTTTCAAACTCAAATCAAAGATTGTGCGCGTGTGTGACAATAACTACAAGTCAAAAAAAAAAGAACCAGCAAACTGAACATAACCTTGAAATATCAAACGAAAAATCACCAAACACAAGAAAGGCAAAAACATGATCAAAAGGATCAAAAGAATGACCAGCCACATAACCCTAAGAGGATAAAAGCGAATTGAACATTAAAAAAAGAGTAATTGAAAAAAGAGCAAACAAAACAAACAAAAAAAAGAAAAAAAAAAAAGGAGAAGATGCTTCAATCTAAAATCATATACCAAGTTGATCAAGTAAACTATTCCGATAATCCGAGGCGCATATATAAGACATGCTATTCATCCTAAAAGAATAAAAAAAAAAAAAAAAAGAAGAGAGGAAACTTACTTGGGAGCAAGGAAGAGCTTGAGAGTTATGAGATTCGAAGTCTGAAAGAGCAGGAGTTGTGGGAAATTCGTGGCCTTGATTCACTTATATAGATTAGAGTTCAAACCCCATGAGGATTTTAAAAGAACCCAAACTGCAACTTGGACGCCACTCCTTAGGGGGCCCAGGTCACCTGTTTTTCCTGAAATCTGGGTATTCTCTTTGATAAGGACTCTAAGTGTCGAATATGCAGTTCCGACTAGGCACCACACCCCCGGCGCCCATATCACCTTTTCTTAAAAATATTCGGCCTTCATTCCGACAAGGACTCTTAGTACGATGTGTTAGTGCCACATTTCCATGAGCACTTATATTGTCGATCCCGTGTCAAAGAATTCAAGACCTTGCCTCTCAGAGTTTCACAAGGAAGATCAAGTTTGAAGTCAAAAGATCAAGTCTTGGAAGGCTTGAATTCATCAAGAAAGACCTCCATATGAGTGACAACCTATTCAGGTAAATGGGACCCCAAACCAACCAAGAGATGGCCCTAAAAACCCTTAGCTTAATGGCTTATTTAATAGGTTTTTAGAAAATGTTTTTTGGCCTTTTCAAGACTCAAAACTAGTCCCAGAAAGTCGGCTAACCGCCATGTCTCACGATCACCTCGCGGTCACTTTTCCAGAAGCTGTTTTTGACTGAGAATCAGAGGGGCGGCCACCAGGCGGTCAGCAGTCGGCCAGTTGTCGGTCGACCGCCTGATGACCGACAGCTAGCCGCCCATTCAGAAAATTTAAAATATCTGACCGTTGGAAGTATCCGTTGGGGTGGCGGCTAACCGCGGATGTGAAGGAGGCTAGCCGCCATGTGCCGTTAGAGAGCCGTTTGAGGATTGTTTATAAATAGAAAAGGCCCCAAATCATCCAAAAGTGCTCAAAGATCATGAGACCTAATGTCCTAACCATGATATATCATATTTAAGCTCTCATAGATCATTCCACACACACTATGAGCTTGTATTGGCAAATCTATGAGCTTCATTAGCTCAAGGAAAGTGTGGTGTGTGAAAACCATATCATCTAGGGAAGAACTTGAGCCATCAAAAGTTAAAATCCATATCCCTATACCAAAGACCTCTTCCCTTGATTGAGCACAACATTGGAGCATCATCATCAATATCAAGGAAGCATTGCAAGAGGCATAAAAGCTTGGAGCTACGGTGACAAGCTTCGAAGAGCATCCTCTGGACTTCATCAAAGGGGTAAGTGGCAACCTCCAGATTTTGTCAAAAGAGGCAAGTGTTCTTCTCCCTCACTTCATTCAATTCAGAGCATTGTAAGAGTGGTTTATTTCTTTGTGATTTAACCACTATAAAAATTATAGAGGGGAGTAGATCTTTGTGGTCGAATCTCGTAAACAAAAGAGGGGAGTAGATCTTTGTGATCGAACATCAGTAACAAAATCGATGTAGAATCAGTACTTGTGTAGTTTGATTCTTCATAGTGGAACCAGGGGACTGTGTGGCCCTTGAGAGTGGATGTAGGTCTATGTGACCGAACCACTATAAATCCCTTGTGTCAATTTCTCTATCTCTATCACCTGTACATGATTTACATATCTATATGTTGTGGAGATTGATAAGGATACTATTTCATCATTGAGTTTTATTGACACACATGCACTTGTGCGAAAACAACATTGAACATATTGGTAAATCATATATTGTTTAGCACACACTCTTTTGCATTCATTCACTTGAGCACCTTGGTTACATAGTTATTTTTACATTGATGTGAATCACAAGTGAATTGTGAAGAGTGTCTTACACACTCTCGTGCTTATTAACATGAAACTAATTGTTATATCTTTGATTGTTTAAGCATTCACACATTGAACACATATTCCGCATAAGTTGTATTCTTAAATGTGTTCATTGTGTTCTTTGTCCTAATTGGGATTAAAATTGGACTAAGATATTTTTAATTGGCAAAGAATTTTAATTAGTCCTATTCAACACCCCCCCCCCCCCCCGCACCCGTCTAGGACTTGTTCATTGGCCCTGGCTGCACTTTCAATTGGTATCAGAGCGAGGTTACTGCATAAAGGCATAACAACCCGGAGTTGATCTTGGCTCATTGCTAGTGCCAATACCTTAGAGAGACCTAAAGTATTGGAGGGACCTCAAGGACAATCCTACCAAGACTTTTGGATGATTTTCAAAGGAAGATCGTTAGAAAGATCTTGGGTCTTGAACCTATCTGGATCAACCTATTCATTTGAGTTATTTCATACTGTTGGTTTATGGGCATTTGCGTTATGAGCTTATATAGTTACATTTGTTTTAGTGCAAAAACACTTGTAGTCAATTGATTGTGTTTTCATGAACTCTTGTGGTTATATCTTTTGGTTCACAAAATCACTTGATTGCAACATATTGATGTGCATTTTGTTTTCATATTGTTATAACTATGAAAATGCATTTCAGTGATCTTTAAATGTACTTCAATTAATTATGGACTTAATATTTGTTTTTATTTTATCCATAATCAATTGATGTTACATCCCCTGTTTTTCAAAAATTAATGAATTCCATAAGTTATATCATTTTGAAAAATTAGATATTTTTGAAAAATGAATTTTTGTCTTAAAAAGGGAAAATTTTTCTGGGAAGGCGGCTAGCCGCCTAGCTCTAGGTCGGCCAGCCGACCTGACGGAGTTGTAACTTTAAAAGTTACAACTGTCTGTTTTTTTTTTTTTCATTTCTTCCTTCATCTCTTGGCTGCCTCTTGTACTTGGGTTTCTAGGACACCCTTCTCCATTTTTATTGTGCTCTTTTCCAAGGTAAAATCCCTACTACTCTCTTTGTTTTCTTCATCTTTTCGCATTGATTATATCTTTTGGCTTAAGAAAACCTGTGCTTTGTCTCCATCTTCTTGTGTAGATTGTGAACCCAACCTTCAGTGTGATTTCTTCTTGTTCACTCTCTCTATCTATCTTTGCACAAATTCATTTTCATTATCTTTTCATTGATTCACAACCACATTTCCCAAAGTCTCATTTCTATAGAACTTGTATTGGATTGTGAATTTTTTTTGTGCATTCCAAGTGTTTGATAATATGCCTCCAAGAAAGAAAACTGCCTCTAAGGCTCCATCTAAGAGGGGACGCTCATCTGGAGCATCTTCTTCGAGTCGAAGACGCTCTCTTTCACCGCCTTCTACATCCCCATCACTTACACCACCTTCTTCCCCAATCAAAAGGCTAAAATTCAATGTAGCATCTTTGAGAGCCTTGCAATCCAGGAACCTTACTTTTGAAAAATGGGTCAGGAAATCTCTTGTGCAGGAACATCATACCGAAGAAATTCTAGGGAGAATAGGTTGGCAAAATATTCTTGATTGGGGAAAAGTAGCATATCCCTCTCTTGCCTACCAAATGTATGCATCCTTCTCTAGATTCAAGGCCACTGAGACTGAATGTTGTTTCTATGTAATGTTAGAGGATGGGGAAGTAGAAATCACTCCTGAAAGAATTGGCTCTATCTTGAACATTCCCTATGAACCACACTCCATTCAATATGTGTCAGACACTCTCTCTGAAGCTGACAAACCTATGATAACTCAGTCCATTTGTTTGCTGAATGGGATCAAGCTAAGAATTTTCTCCGCTTCAAATTCCTTATTCATGAACTTAGGCTGATTCACAACCTGCTCACTCACAATGTTTATCCTAGAGCAGGAAATAGGACTGAATTGACTGCCTATATGGTCAATATATTATTCAACATTGTCAATGGCAACCGTATGTGTCTTCCCTCTCTCATTTGTAGGCACATCATCCATAATGCTACTTCTCGATCCAAGGCTGGATCTCTTATCTTTGGTTGTCTCATGTCTGCTCTTGCTCTCTCCATTGGTGTAAATGCTCTTGATGAAAGTCCTATTCAAATCGAGCATTTCTCTCATCAAAACTTGAGCTCCATGAACCTTGTTCCTCATGAATATGAATTAGCAGGAGTTGTTCCTCCAGAACCACAGGGATTCCCAGCTGATCCAGGACATGATGATATTCAGCTTCCTCCTCATCCAGCACCTCAATCTTTAGAAGAAAGATTCACTGCCATGGAACATGAAATAGCTAGCATAGAAAAGAAGCAATCTGTCTGGATGAAGAAGATCTTTCAATATATGTCCCGGATTTCCAAAAGCTGCAGGAGAGATGACGTTCAGGCTCCACCTTCACCTTCTCCACCTCCAGACTCAGCTGATGAAGCTTAGGGGTGTTTCACATGCTTTGAAACTTCTAGCCAATGAATTTGTTTAGTATATATTTTGGTGGTTATTTGGATGTTGTTTTTAGTTTTTGGCTTGATGGATAATGAAACTATGAATATTTAAACCTCTCTATGAATCGTCACATAGCCTTTCTTGCATATTTAAGCTTTATTTTACAAATGCAATTTCTTATGCTCATCACTATGCTTTCTAGTTATATTTTTATAAGTGATGAATATTCATGATGCTTAGTGAATTTTGTGTTTGTCACATCCATGTTCTTTTCATGGTTTTCTACTTTGTTTGGTACATTTAAAAAAAAAAATTGTGACAAATCTAGGGAACATTGAATTGAACTGTCACTTTTGCATCATATCTCTCATGTTTGTCTCCTCTAATACATAATTATAGTTGTTTTCTTGAAGAGGTTGGCTTCATGATAGTTGAACTCCATTTATGATCCTTGTTCTTTATAGTCACACTTTATGAAATGATGTTAATTCACATAGCATATGATTTTCAAAAGTTGAACATGCTTATGCTATGATTAGTACCACCCTTCTCATGGATTTCTCTGTTTTGAAACATAAATATTAGTTACATGATTTCAAAACCATTTCAGAGTTTTTGCAGTTTTAAAAATATTTTACAATCCATGATTTTTATATGATTGGTTGTATCCTTAACATGTTCATCATTGTGGAATTGATTTAATACTTTGGATACTACACCTTAATTCAATCCAAGTTGCACTCATAGTGGTATATCTATTTAAATCTTTGGAACTTTAATGTTTAAGGTAGGAGGGCTAGGAGAGTGGGAAGAGACCCCTCACGTGTTGGGTTCGCCAAGTATAATTCCAGTGTGTGGTAGCTGTGGCGCTAAGCATAAATCCTTAGGAGGTAGCTATGGAAAAGACCCGTAATTTTGTGTGATCACGTAAAGCAATGCTCTGATGCTTCTATCTTCACCACATGAAGCTTGATTCATATACTTGGTTGAATCTCAAGTTGTTGTCCTCCATTACATTTAAATCTCTTTCGATCTTGTCTATGTTTTGGATCCACCAAGTCTTTTGATTCAAAAGAACTTGTTCTAAAAAAAAAAAAAATCTGAACTTTACCAGAAACCCACATGACCACTCTTGTGCTCTTTATTGGTATATTAGTCTGATAGTCAAGTTTTGTGGAAATTCATTTTGCATATGCTTTTGATAGGTATATATTGTGAAATGCAAATTTTAATGAGATGTAATGAGTTAAAAAACTTTTTGAATTGATGTTCCATCTCATATTTTTCAAATCAGTTGCTTTGTCATTTTGAAAATAAATATGATTTGAAAAATAAGTTTTCCATGGATTTTAAGTTGTTTTTTATTTCAATGGAAAATTATGCAATTGATTTTCATTTTGGACTTTGTTAAGTTATATAATTTTAAAATGAAATTTTCAATTGGTACTCATCTATTCATCATCATGTCTTTCCATGATTAGCAACATCTTGAGAAATTTGATCAATGTATGCTTTAACAGTTATATTTGAGAAGTAACTCCCTAGTTTCATGCCTTACATCGTCTCCATTCACTACATAGGCATATTCATTGTCATCATATTGACAAAAGAAGAGAATGATATTGACGGGGAGTGTGGACATCTCTAAGATGATCAAATGTGAGTGTATATTTTGAGGATCATGGAGATACATATATGGATAGGAAGAATATTTGTTTTTTTTTTTATATTTTGAAAATAAATCAATTTTTATTTGAGAATGCATTAACTTTTATAGGTACATCTTTATGTACTTCTCATATTGCCACATCCATGAGCTTTTAGTTTCAGTATTTTTCTTTGATATGGATGTTTTTATTGAGGATCATTACTATGTTTTGTGATGTGATTTTCTTTTGTTTTGTGCAATGATTTTGCAAGTCATATGCTTCTCTATTTGTAAACTTCCTAACTTTGACTTGTTTGGAATGCAATGTACCCAATTCATTATTTGGATTTTAATCACTTAGGTTGATGATTGAATACATTTGGTGATATTTTCTTCGGTTATATTTTATTGATCACCATTATCATACCTACTTACTTGTGTTCATAGTCATATATCGATATAGGCACTTGTGGATATGATTGCATTCATTCTCATGACATTCATTATGCCTTTGTAAGTTAAATTTTTCTAAAGACTAAATGTTATGGTTTTGGATTTTATTTTCATTGGTATCATTTTGAGTTTTAGACTTGAACTTTCAAAATCTAAAATATATAATGCGTGTTCCTATTGTATGCTAATGAATGGATTAATTGTCTTTGGAACTTCATGCATTTCTCATAATCATTATATGTGCTTTATATTTATATTATTTTGTTAAACTAATGATTATGCAGGTTCATCACTAAGCTTAAGTGATGAAACAGGTTAATGAAAATGAAATTTCATATGATCTTTATTGAGTTCATGATCTTCAATCGCTTGGTATCTTATGAAGGACTTAGAGAATCCTTAACTGGATTCATGGGATTGATGTGGACCTACTTAGTTGATTTATATAATTCAATTCCAATTTAGCATGATTGAATCACTTTATAGTTGAATCTTTTGATATCATGCTTGCCAACACCCCCTCTTGCTTATAGTTAAACTTGTTCTAGCTAATGCTACCATGATGTGCTCAAATTGTAGAAAATGTCTAATTCGTTCTTTGAACCCATCTCTCTCTCTCTCTCTCTCTCTCTCTCTCTCTCTCTCTCCATACCCCGTATGTTTAGTCTTGGAAAATCTTTGTCAAATTCGTGACAAAAAGGGGGAGAAAAAGTGTGGACTCTTCAATGGGAAAGAAACTCTTAAGGGGGAGAAGAGAATGTGTTTGGACCTAATCTAGATTCGGTTAAATATGATGCCTTTGGCTAATGATTAAGGGGGAGTTGCAATCCCACCATAGAATGTGTGTTCCTTGTCTTATGCAGGTATATCATTCAGATCAAAGCATTAAAGTCATGAGTCTTTACTTGAGTTGTAATTGTTGTATCCTATGTAAAGATCATGTACTTTTGTAATCTTGGTTGTTTTTGAGTCCATATGTTGTAAGTATATCTAGAATAGGTGTTTTGCCACGGAATTGACAAAGGGGGAGATTGTTAGTGCGACATTTCCATAAGCACTTATATTGTCGATTCCGTGTCAAAGAATTCAAGACCTTGCCTCTCAGAGTTTCACAAGGAAGATCAAGTTTGAAGTCAAAAGATCAAGTCTTGGAAGGCTTGAATTCATCAAGGAAGACCTCCATATGAGTGACAACCTATTCAGGTAAATGGGACCCCAAACCAACCAAGAGATGGTCCTAAAAACCCTTAGCTTAATGGCTTATTTAATAGGTTTTTAGAAAATGTTTTTTGGCCTTTTCAAGACTCAAAACTAGTCCCAGAAAGTCGGCTAACTGCCATGTCTCACGATCACCTCGCGGTCACTTTTCCAGAAGCTGTTTTTGACTGAGAATTAGAGGGGTGGCCACCAGGCGGTCAGCAGTCGGCCAGTTGTCGGTCGACCGCCTGATGACCGACAGCTAGCCGCCCATTCAGAAAATTTGAAATATCTGACCGTTGGAAGTATCCGTTGGGGTGGCGGCTAACCGCGGATGTGAAGGAGGCTAGCCGCCATGTGCCGTTAGAGAGCCGTTTGAGGATTGTTTATAAATAGAAAAGGCCCCAAATCATCCAAAAGTGCTCAAAGATCATGAGACCTAATGTCCTAACCATGATATATCATATTTAAGCTCTCATAGATCATTCCACACACACTATGAGCTTGTATTGGCAAATCTATGAGCTTCATTAGCTCAAGGAAAGTGTGGTGTGTGAAAACCATATCATCTAGGGAAGAACTTGAGCCATCAAAAGTTAAAATCCATATCCCTATACCAAAGACCTCTTCCCTTGATTGAGCACAACATTGGAGCATCATCATCAATATCAAGGAAGCATTGCAAGAGGCATAAAAGCTTGGAGCTACGGTGACAAGCTTCGAAGAGCATCCTCTGGACTTCATCAAAGGGGTAAGTGGCAACCTCCAGATTTTGTCAAAAGAGGCAAGTGTTCTTCTCCCTCACTTCATTCAATTCAGAGCATTGTAAGAGTGGTTTATTTCTTTGTGATTTAACCACTATAAAAATTATAGAGGGGAGTAGATCTTTGTGGTCGAATCTCGTAAACAAAAGAGGGGAGTAGATCTTTGTGATCGAACATCAGTAACAAAATCGATGTAGAATCAGTACTTGTGTAGTTTGATTCTTCATAGTGGAACCAGGGGACTGTGTGGCCCTTGAGAGTGGATGTAGGTCTATGTGACCGAACCACTATAAATCCCTTGTGTCAATTTCTCTATCTCTATCACCTGTACATGATTTACATATCTATATGTTGTGGAGATTGATAAGGATACTATTTCATCATTGAGTTTTATTGACACACATGCACTTGTGCGAAAACAACATTGAACATATTGGTAAATCATATATTGTTTAGCACACACTCTTTTGCATTCATTCACTTGAGCACCTTGGTTACATAGTTATTTTTACATTGATGTGAATCACAAGTGAATTGTGAAGAGTGTCTTACACACTCTCGTGCTTATTAACTTGAAACTAATTGTCATATCTTTGATTGTTTAAGTGTCGCGGGCCCGGGCCCCGATGGTGGGTTGATGAATGATTGATTATATGAATATAGACATTTAATTTCCCACAGGTTTCCGCGGTGGGGATTCCACACACACTCATAGAACATTTACATTAGTGCGGAAGCGTGTAGCAAATCAAACTCTTAATCCATTCTCATTAAATGAGACTGATAATACACAAGTATGACATGATGCAAGAGTGAGCAATGATCTCATTAGCATTCCCGAAATTTGAAGTTAGAGTTTAAACAAAAGATCAAGTGAAATTAACATTCCCCAAAAAAAATGGCCAACAAAGGCCAGTACAACCAAAAGTATGTAATATTCTAACATCTCCCCAAAATGTTACGTAGCTCCAAGCTAGACCAAATGTCTACATGACATTGTCAGCTTGCCACTCCACTAATCGTTGTTGTTCATCGACCGCCTCCTCTGGCTCCTCCTCAAAGGCAATAACGGGAGCTGGACCTGAGTACCACAAAAATGGGTCAAACACGACGGTCTGGCAAGTGGGCGAATAGATAATACCAAGAAAGAAATCAAAGCACTTCTTAAACATAACGAAATCTTATTAAAAACAATAACTGTCTTAAAACATGATGCATGGTTCATTTAAAGTACAGATGCAATGTAAATCATGTAGGATATTCAAGGTACAGGAACTGACTAGATGGTAACCACACTAAAGCTAAATCCTCTCTATCACTAATGTGATGAGAGCACATTCAGTGCGTTGGGCTCGAGCACACGAAGTGACGAGAACCAACATTATATACATATACATATAGCTAGGCAAGACCACGGCCGCGGAACCAGGTAACGGGGCAGGACAGGATCCAAGTTGCAACTGGCGGGAGCACAAGGGGGAGGCCCAAGTCAGTTGATCAGACTGACAAGGACGTCCAAGCTTAGTGGTGCCGACTCATAGGTTACACGAGAAATCAAAACGTGTACAAAACTATATCGGTGCAAAACACTTGGGCAGGCGGGGCAGGGTACTCATAGGCACACATTTCATATCATTATCTTTTCATGCGTAAACGGGGCTGGCAGGACATGTCAGGTGCATAAATCAGAGTTAAAAACAATGAAATAAGTTCTTATACAGTTACGAACTATATATTGGGGCTTCCGTATTCATACAACATGTATAAAGGTCTTGTATGTCTATTATTGCCCTTAGTATGGTACTCGAATGATAGAGAACATATCAAGTTTCCTTATACAAGTTGACGAATCCAAAATTCCCAATACCTTTCCGAAATGGAGTTTCTTTCTAAGTTAGTCTCCTTATGTCATCCCCTGGGTCTTTCCAAGGTGGTAGGGCATCAGAACAACCCATCCAAACCTTTAAATACCATATCCGAAAACAATAGAAAAGACTCAGGAGTTCTGGGTGAAATTCGGTCACCAGTCGGTTAGCTGGTGGTTAGCCGCCGAGGTGATCGGCGGTTAGCTGCTGGCTGACCGCGGGGCTGACCGTGGTTCACCCTGCTAAAATATAGCATTCTGTGTTTCTGACCGTGCATCTCGGCTACTTGGTGGTCACAGGGTTTTTAGTTAGCGGTTAGCCGCGAGCTGACCGCGGGGCTGACCGCGGTTCACCTGTCAAAACACAGCATTCTGTGTTTGTAACCGAATCTGGGTTGGCTAGCCGCCGGTCACCTATCGGCTAGCCGCCAAGGTGACCGCCTGCTGACCGCCCAGCTGCGGGAACTCCACATCAGGTGCAGATTTCAGCTCTTTCTTTCCCAAACCCTTTCACCTCAACTCCAACCATTTCCTAACATGAAATGGGTCTATTCCCTTCCATTCATCATCTAATACTTTCTTCCAACCACCATTCCATCAATGCATTTAATTCTCCTTCCAACACAAATCCCATTCAATGCAAGTACAAGTATCATTTAAGAAGTCCATAATGGTCAAAATAAGCTTTAATGAATAAATACATACATTCTCATAAACTAACTAGGAGAAAAATCATATCAATAAGTACATTTCCAAAAGCATTATAAAACATAGTATACTAGAGGAATATGAATAGTAAAATCCACATTTTCAATAAAACAAGAACTTATTCAAATCAGATCCATTCATTCACTTGCCTTGATCTCCAAATATGCTAATGAGATCTAATCACACTCTCAAGCTCAAAATCTACAATCTACACAAAAATCCCCAAAATACATTCATTACAACCCTATAATGTCAAAATCAAGAAATAGATGGAAATAGCTTCCAATAATCAAGGTGAAGCACATCCATGGCTAGAAGAACACACAACCAAGAGATGAGAAGGAGAGCTTACATGGAAAGTCCTCTAATGGCAAGAGCTTGCTCAAAATGTAGCTTGGAATGGAAGGCTCTCTCTAAAAATGATATCAAGATGAAGCTCTCATGGAGGGGAAGAAGATTACCACCTCCATTTTACCTTTAGCAATAGATTTGAGAGAGATTGAGAGATGGAGAAGCAAGAAGGCACAAGAATAACCTAGGGCCGGAACTCTCTATGCTCTCAAGGGAAAGTTGCAAGAAAAGGGGGAAGAAGGAATGAACTCCTCCTTATATAGAAAATCTAAATGGGTCCCACAACTTAAAAATCCAATTGGGCTAAAACATCGCTCTACGGGCTTCGGATGGATTCGACGAAGAAGGAAGAATTGATCGTCGGAATTTCTACTTTCCAAAAAGTATATATTTTAAGAGTTTCGGAGGCATTGAAAATAGTGTCCAGATTTTGTGTAAAAAGACTGTTTTACCCCTATTGTTAGCAAAGTAGGGTTTAGAGGTTTCAAACGAGAACGGAGCAAATACAAAAGTTGTCCGGAATCATAAAATACATTAAATGAAGCGAATTACAGATTTCCAGAATTATTGAATAAATCCCAAAACTAATCAAGACATAATAAAAAGGAACCCCCAAAGGGCCCCACTAGATCAAAAGAGTTCCCAAAATAATTCAAAGCTATGAAAAGCTATTCTAATCCAGATTTAACCCATTTCCACTAATCTCACTTATAGCTATAACGCGTCTTAATTAACGCTAAAAGGAAACTCTCGGGGCGGGGTCTTACATCCTCCACCCCTTAGGGCATTTGGTCCACCAAATGAAATAAAATAACTAACATCGGGTAGTAGATGCGGATACTTCTTCTGAACTTGATCCCGTAATTCCCACGTTGCCTCTTCGGTCCATGATTCTCCCAAAGCACTTTCACCCATTGAATGGTCCTTGTCCTCAGTTCTTGTTCTTTCGTATCGATGATCTGAATAGGCTTCTCGGCATAGGTGGCGTCTTCTCTGATCTCCAACGGTTCATGACGGAGTATATGCGACGGATCGGGGACGTATTTCTTCAACATAGACACATGGAACACATTGTGTACGCCGGAAAGCTCAGGTGGTAAGGCCAATCTATAAGCCACATCACCTATCTTGCTTACGATATCATAGGGTCCAATGTATCTCCGAGATAATTTGCCTCTCTGCCCGAATCTCAAAGTTCCTCTAGTAGGGGACACCTTCAAGAATACCTTATCTCCTTCTTTGAAATGCAAATCTCTTCGGTGAGAGTCTGCGTAACTCTTTTGTCTACTCCGGGCTACCTTCAGACGTTCTTAGATCAACTTGACTTTGTCACTGGTTTCACTCACTATAGTCGGTCCATGGAAACTGCGGACACCTACTTCTTCCCAACAGACTGGAGTTCTACACCTCCTACCATACAATGCCTCAAAAGGCGCCATCCCAATGCTCGAGTGATAACTGTTGTTGTAGGCGAACTCGCAAAGCGGTAGGGTCTCGTCCCATTGAGTCTTGAAATCTAGTACACACGCTCGAAGCATATCCTCAAGGGTCTGAATTGTTCTTTCTGACTGACCATCTGTTTGAGGGTGATACGCTGTGCTGAACTGAAGCTTCGTTCCCATAGACTCATGCAAAGTCTTCCAGAATCTTGAGACGAATCTGCTATCTCTGTCTGAAGTAATGGAGACTGGCTGCCCATGACGGTTAACAATCTCGTTAACAAACAACTCCGCGAGAGGTAACATATGCATTTTTCTCTCCGGTCTTCATAGGAATAAAATGAGCTGATTTGGTAAGACGGTCCACAATGACCCATATGGAGTTGTTCCCTTTTCTGGCCCTTGGCAATCCCGAGATGAAATCCATGGTGATATGATCCCACTTCCATTCCGGGATCTCTAATGGCTGCAACAACCCTGGAGGTCTCTGATGCTCTGCCTTCACCAACTGACACGTCAAACATCGGGAAACGAAAGCTGTTATTTCCCTCTTCATCTTGTTCCACCAAAATCTGCCCTTCAAGTTCTGATACATCTTCGTGCTACCCGGATGCATATAGTACTTCGTACTGTGCGCCTGTCATAATGTCATTCTTCAAATCTTCAATATTGGGCACGCATAGACGATCACGATAGAATAAGACTCCATCCACAATACGAAAATCGGGACATTCTGCTATATGCTCTGAAATCTTAGCCAGCTCTGGATCTTGCAATTGGTTATCCTTGATCTTCCGAATGAACGAGGGTTCCGACATGGACATGTTGGCTAACATCACTCCCTCGCTTAGGGGTTGAAAATCTACCCCCAACTCTTCAAATTGTCGAAAGAAGCAAGTAACTCTTAGGCTTGCCACACTTGCTGACTTCCTACTCAAGGCATCGGCTACTACATTTGCCTTTCCAGGGTGATACTTGATCGGAAAATCGTAATCTTTAATATATTCCATCCATCTTCTTTGTCTCATATTCAACTCCTTCTGAGAGAACAAATACTGTAAGCTGCGGTCATCGGAGTGGACTTCAAATTTCTCTCCGTAGAGGTAATGTCTCCACATCTTGAGTGCAAAAACGACCGCTGCTAACTAAAGGTCATGCGTTGCATAGTTCGTCTCGTGGTCCTTCAGTTGACGGGATCCATAAGCAATGACTTTTCCATCTTGCATCAACACACAACCGAGTCCAATATTCGAAGCATCTGTAAAAATGGTGTAACCGCCGCTCCCGGATGGTAAAGTGAGGACGGGTGCTGAAGTTAATCTCTTTTTCAACTCTTGGAAGCTGGTCTCACATTGGTCTGTCCACACATAAGGTGCATTCTTCTTGGTCAACTTCGTCAATGAAGCTGCGATCGACGAAAACCCCTGCACAAATCTTCGATAGTAACCCGCCAATCCAAGAAAACTTCTGATTTCTGACGCATTCTTCGGTCTTTCCCACTTCACCACTGCATTTATCTTGGCTGGGTCCACTGATAATCCTTCTTTGAAAATGATATGACCTAAAAATGCGACTTCTTCAAGCCAAAATTCGCACTTGGTGAGCTTCGCATACAATTGGTTGTCTCTTAGAAGTTGCAATGCTATCCTCAAATGCTCCTCATGTTCTTCTCTAGACTTAGAGTACACCAAAATGTCATCAATAAACACCACTATGAATTGGTCTAAGTTCTCAGCGAATATTTTGTTCATCAAAGCCATGAATATTGCCGGTGCATTCGTCAGTCCAAATGGCATCACTAGAAACTCATAGTGTCCATATCTCATCCGGAACGCCGTCTTTGATACATCTAAATCTCTAACTCTCAGCTGATGGTAACCGGATCTTAGATCGATCTTCGAAAAGTAAGCAGCACCTTGCAATTGGTCAAATAATTCATCTATCCTTGGCAACGGATACTTGTTCTTGATAGTAGCTTGGTTCAATTTCCGATAGTCAATACACATTCTCATGGAACCGTCTTTCTTCTTGACGAACAAAACTGGAGCTCCCCAAGGTGAGACGCTCGGTCTAATAAAACCTTTATCCAACAATTCTTGCAATTGAATCTTCAACTCTCCTAATTCAGCTGGAGCCATTCTGTATGGTGCAATAGATATCGGAGCGGTCCCCGGTAATAACTCGATGGTGAAGTCAATTTCTCTTATAGGTGGCAATCCTGGGATCTCTTCGAAAAAAATATCTGGAAATTCACCAACAATTGGGATCTTCTCCACCCCTTGGGACCGTTTATCCTCCGTGATAAACACTAAATAGCCTTCACATCCACTTCTCATGAGTCTATCAGCCTTCAACGCTGAAATAAACCTTGGACAAGAATTCCTCTTCTCTCCTTGAAATAGCACTCCTGCTGGTGTCTCTTCTAATTTAAAAGTAAGGGTCTTATGGAAACAATCCATAGTAGCATCGTAACCTGCTAACCAATCCATCCCTAGAATGACATCAAAGTCGTACATCTCCAACAAAATGAGATTCGCCGGTAACACCACATCTCCTACCTTAATAACACATCTAGGATAATACTTCCTACACACAACTTGTTTGCCTACGGGGGTGGACACTGTCAACACATACTCAAGTTCTCTAGCAGGCATAACAATCAGCTTAGAAAATTTTGGAGACAAGAAAGAGTGCGTAGAGCCAGGGTCAAACAAAATCTTAGCCTCAAATCCACAAACTAGGAGTGTACCTTCCACCACGTTATATGCCGCCTCTGCATCAGCTTGGTTAATTGCATATACCTGTCCTCGCTGCTGAGGCCTGTTCTGGGCTTGTTGCTGTCTTCCTTGCTGTGCATTCCTATGCTGCTGAGGAGGACGTTGATTCTGATTCTGTCCTTGCTGACGAGCTTGCTGCTGTTGTGGAGGTCTGTACTGTTGTTGCGGAGCCTGCTGCTGGAGTGGCCTGGGCTGGTTCTGTACGGCTAGTGCATTCTGAGGTGGTGCCTGGCGCTGTGTTCCTTGTTGTTGCTGATTCTATCCGTCGTTACCTTGTCCAACTTGCCTTGGGCAGTCTTTGAGCTGGTGCGCCATGGAGCCACATCTGAAACATGCTCCCGTAATCGTACGGCATTGAGCACTCTCATGGTTTTTACCACAATGAACGCAAACTAGAGCATTCTGCACGTTTTGTTCTTGCCTCGGTCGCTTGTTCTGATGGTTCCTCTGTTGGTTGTTTTGTTGATGAGTCTGAGTCCTTCCTTGGATCTTGAGGATCTTGTTGTTCAGGTTCTCGAATTTATAGGCCCTTCTCACTGCCTCTTCAAAAGTGGCAGGTGGTACAACACCCGTGGCATCCCTCTCAATGATCGGGTTAAGTCCTTGAAGGAACTTTGTTATCTTTTTCTCCACGGTGTCAATTAATTCTGGGGCATATCGAGACAGTCTCTCGAATTTTGTGAGGTATTCTTGGACGGTCGTGCTACCTTGTACGAGCTGCTGAAATTGAATGGCCTTTTGCCTCTTCACATGCGTCGGTACAAACTTGTCACTGAATTGTCTCTTGAAACTTGTCCAAGCCTCTGCGTCTGCTATGGTCCTCTACTCAGCCCTGACTGTTTTCCACCATATATCCGCTAGGCCGGTGAACATGGAAGCAGTGAGTTGCACTTGCTGCCTACCTGTACATCTAAATATCTCAGAGATGTTCTCCGTATGCTCTAACCAGTCGTCTGCAGCTAATGGGTCCTGATGCCCAGTGAACTCCTTAGGACCCCTCTTCCTAAACCTTTCAAACAACGCAATGTTGAGTCCTTTTCCAATTTTGCGGAGGTTTGATAAGGCTGGCTTGATCTCGCAACAAAGTTTGAGTTCAAGCCTTCTTAGAGAATTCTCCATTGATTATGAGCTCGCAGCGATGTTGAGCTCATCTTCAAGCTCCCTATTTCTTTCGGGGTGTTTCCCTTTGCTTTGGAATTGTCCCGAGACCATGCCAAAATTTCGCTAGAATTCTTTAGCAAAATTCTGTCATTTTGATGATTGATTTTCTCTTTTTCCATCCTTTGCAGGTAGTTCCTCCAGAACGAACAAGGGTAAGGAGCCTGTCACCGATGCGCCTTGCCATTCTACAAGATATTCTAATGTGGCTGTACAGCAGACCTGGGAGAAGGTCCAGTATTTTGAAAGGAGCTTGGAAGAGTGTGACTCGTTCAACCGACATGAGATGAGGCAACGTTTGATTGCCCTCAAGGATGAGGAGTTTTATAGGATTATGGTAAGCAGTCGTCCTTGGGTCACAGACGATCAGAGCATTGTGCCCAAGCCTACCTTCTTCTTTGGTGATGCAGTCCCCGACGATTCAACATACCAAAGGAGATGTTTTCAGTTCTCTTACACAGCTAATGGTGATGAGAGAACTGTTTCTACCTGGTCGACTTTCGATCGGACTATTTCGATCATGAGCCTTTCCTCCACATGCTCAAAGAGAGAAGATCCTCCAAGCTGGGTGAAGAGGACTAGTGTGATCAAGACTGGAGTTTTCGTTGGCGGCCCTTCTGGTTTTGCAGAGAAGTCGCCTGCCCATATGGACATTTTGATGCCGGCTAGCGGCTACCAAGGTTTAGATCATCCTTCGGTCGATTTGAGACCGGTGGACCTTGGTATTTCCAAGGGTGATGGCAGCAATTGGGTGAAGCCTTTTCAACTTCGTGGCCGTTTCAGTGTTGACTCGAGCTGGGAGTCGTGGACTGATCACATCCTGCAGGTCGGCGGTGCGATTCTGAAGGAGGCCGAGATCTTTGATGCGGTTCGCACTTTTCGGCAAACTGTGGTTTTCTCCGATGAGGCCTTCATGGCCATGCTGGAGTCGTTCCTTCCACAAACCAACACCTTCGTTGTCATGAACGGTGAGATTGGTTTTTCTTTAAAGGAACTGAGCGCCATCACTGGGCTGCCTATCCTCGGCAAGCTCTATGAGGAGTTTATGCCTATCGACAGTGTCCTTGAGGAGTAGTCTGAGGAGTTCAGGCTTTTGTACTTTCAGCTCGTCGCCTTCTATGATCTCTTGAAGGAGAAGGAGGGCGTGAAAGTTCGGTGTAGCAGTTGGAAAAGTGGTAGCTCTTTGTCTTCCAACATTTTTTACAGTGGGGAGTCTTCTGAGAGTACTGTAGACACCTCATTTGGCCCCCATGATAGCCTTAAATACCTATCATATATAGCGGTGCCCCCATTTCACCCACAATTGAATGATTAATGACATAATTCAGATTAATTAACGACGATGAAGATGCTTGTTGATAATTCTAGCCTTAGTTCGATGATTACTAAAAATTCGTGAGAGAAAAGCCACGTCGCGTCGAGTTCTCGAGTCCAACACCACTACTTACACAAGTAGTGAACTGTGATACTATTCAAACCTTCTTCCGAACTACTTAAGACATGCTTAGGCCAATTCCTACAAAGACCGTGCTTAGTTTGCCAAAATGTCACCCGATTGGCATAAGTTAGGAAACTAAATCCATTGATCCAGATATCCCTCACTTTTCCTAACCCCTGATCATCAGGACAATTGAACCTTTTAATTTCTCGCTTTGAGAGCTTTCCGACGATATATAGAACGTCTAAACCCAACCATTGGATCAAAAGATATGACCATCGGAAGATTGCCCTAGCGGCCCCCACTCAAGACACACATGGGCGCCACCACAGGTGCGCCTATGTACTTGGGCGCACACACAGGTGCGCCCAGGTCCCTAGTAATGTTAAAAATGCACTTCGGTGTATACTTAGGTATATCCCACTTACTCTTCGCAGTTCCGACTCGGTTCAGAGCCAAAAACAACCCGAAACCGAACGCCACACCCATTAGGCTTCAAAACTAGACATGGGTGCCACCATATGTGCGCCCAACTCATGAGACCCACTTGGGCGCCACCATAGGTGCGTCCAAATCCCGAGAAGCCATAATCCGGCCTTAGGATGCGAGAACATTCTAGAAGTTTGTGCAAACAGCAGCCCTAGTCCCTGTTGCACGCCCTAAACCCTTATTTAAGGATCTCTTACTTAATTTACAAGCAGGCTACCCGAAAAACCCTAAGAAAGGAGAGAAAAGAGAGAATAAAGAAGAAGAAGAAGAAAGGTAGTCACCATTAGAGCAAGAAAGCTTCAGATCTAGAGAAGAAGAAGTGGAAATAGAGGAGGAGGCTTTCATACCTTCAACTAGAGCCATGGAACTTCACAAAAGCTTCGTTCTTGGAACTTAACAAACACTTTACTATATCGGTATTCCTAGATCTCTCCTCTTTTATTGCATTCCATTGCTATGCATGTTTAGAAATATGTTTAGGATCATTCATACATGGTAGATCTTCATTAATAATGGTAGGTTTGCAGTAGATCTGATTTTTAGTAACCATCCATTATTAGGAAAATGCTTAGGACCAATCATAAGTAATAGATTCGCATCATTTTCATCATCCCGAACTCGTGATTAGGTTAGATCTTGCATCCATATCATCCTCATTAAGAAAAATCCGAGCTTGAAAGAGAAAAGTGCAGAAAAGCACTTGGGAGCACATACAGTTGCACCCAAGTCTCAAGAGTTGGGTTTCGACCCCGTT
Source organism: Persea americana (assembly GCA_029852735.1). Taxonomy (NCBI): domain Eukaryota; kingdom Viridiplantae; phylum Streptophyta; class Magnoliopsida; order Laurales; family Lauraceae; genus Persea; species Persea americana. The sequence goes on along the minus strand of CM056809.1, from coordinate 40,818,441 downwards.
TTCCATCATACGTATATTTTGTCTCTTAAATTCGGGTTCTTCTTCGTGTAAGTTGATATCAGGGACTTCGGATATGTAACTTCGCATTCTAAATTGCACAAAAGGCATTATAAGAATACATAAAAATATTACAAAAGAAGAAAAGAAGGGAAAAAGTGCACAAAAGCACTTGGGCGCCACTGTGTGTGCGCCCAAGTCCCAGGAGTTGGGTTTCAACCCCGTTTTTCGTATTATTTGCATTTTATTTCTCAAATATGCTTCTTTCCTCGTATAAGTTGATATCAGAGCCCTCGGATATGTAAATTTACATTATAAATCGTGAAAAGAATTGAAAAGATAAGCAAATACATTACCAAAAGGGAAGGAAAAGAAGAGAAAAACAGACAGTGTACGTGGGTGCCACTGTGGGTGCGCCCAAGTCTCTACCAAGGGTATTCGTCCCTCTAATTTGGATCCTCGTGTCATCATTCTTAGATCTGAAGTCTCTGACATCATTAATTAACATTAGGACCCTGCATTTAGTTATAAAGTGTTAGAAATCGCGTTGGAGTATCGTCAAAAAGTTACAAGTGCATCCCAATTTGTAGGGAGACACTTAGGCACCACTGTGGGTGCGCCCAAGTCTCCAGTTTATCTTCTGATAGCGTTTTCCATCTTTTGCATTTTTATTTAGCTTGTTATTGAATCTCTGTGATGAATATGAATTGTTGCTGAACCTCCGTACTCTGAATTGTTGAATCATCACACTTTAGTCTAGGTTGCATTACTTTTGCATAAAACACCAAAAAAATCACAAAATCATAAAACTCTTCCCTTCTCATCTTACTCTTTAGTAATTAGAGAAGGGAACCAAAAAAAAAAAAAAAAGAACAGATAGAAATAGAAAAATTCAAACAATAAATAGAGTAGATATTCAGTAGGTGATCCTAAGTTATTGCACTAGTGCCTAAGTAAATTAATAAACTCAATCAACTCCAATCTGAAACACTTAATTCAAAACACCTAAGTAAAAACAACCAATTAAAATTCATTGACTTAACTAATTAAACTTTAATTAATCAAACCCTTAAAGCCTAATTAACAATCCCTAATAATACTCCAATTAATCAAAACCTCACTTAACAATCCCTAATCAATAATCCCAAATTTAATAAATCCTAACTAAACTAAAATAAAATAAAATAAAATCCTTAATCAAGAAAAACTCTATTCAACAAGTCCTAATTAAGATCCTAAACAACAAACCTAATCAATAAGCTCTAATCTATTAAGACCCTAATCAACGAAGTACAATTAACAACCCCAAATTCAAACCTTAACCAAACCTTAATTAAACCTTAATTACCAACTCATAAATTAAACCCTAATCAAAACTTAATTAGAACGATAAACCAATCTCATTCTGAAAATTTAAAAAAAACCTTGAAAGTGCAGCTAGGGCCAATGAACAAGTCCTAGAGGGGGGCGGGGGGGGGGGGGGGGGGGTGTGGGGGGTGAATAGGACTAATTAAAATTCTTTGCCAATTAAAAATATCTCAGTCCAATTTTAATCCCAATTAGGACAAAGAACACAATGAACACATTTAAGAATACAACTTATGCGGAATATGTGTTCAATGTGTGAATGCTTAAACAATCAAAGATATGACAATTAGTTTCATGTTAATAAGCACGAGAGTGTGTAAGACACTCTTCACAATTTACTTGTGATTCACATCAATGTAAAAATAACTATGTAACCAAGGTGCTCAAGTGAATGAATGCAAAAGAGTGTGTGCTAAACAATATATGATTTACCAATATGTTCAATGTTGTTTTCACACAAGTGCATGTGTGTCAATAAAACTCAATGATGAAATAGTATCCTTATCAATCTCCACAACATATAGATATGTAAATCATGTACAGGTGATAGAGATAGAGAAATTGACACAAGGGATTTATAGTGGTTCGGTCACACAGACCTACATCCACTCTCAAGGGCCACACAGTCCCCTGGTTCCACTATGAAGAATCAAACTACACAAGTACTGATTCTACATCGATTTTGTTACCGAGGTTCGATCACAAAGATCTACTCCCCTCTTTTGTTTACGAGGTTCGACCACAAAGATCTACTCCCCTCTATAATTTCTATAGTGGTTAAATCAAAAAGAAATAAACCACTCTTACAATGCTCTGAATTGAATGAAGTGAGGGAGAAGAACACTTGCCTCTTTTGACAAAATCTGGAGGTTGCCACTTACCCCTTTGATGAAGTCCAGAGGATGCTCTTCGAAGCTTGTCACCATAGCTCCAAGCTTTTATGCCTCTTGCAATGCTTCCTTGATATTGATGATGATGCTCCAATGTTGTGCTCAATCAAGGGAAGAGGTCTTTGGTCTAGGGATATGGATTTTAATTTTTGATGGCTCAAGTTCTTCCCTAAATGATATGGTTTTCACACATCACACTTTCCTTGAGCTAATGAAGCTCTTAGATTTGCCAATACAAGCTCATAGTGTGTGTGGAATGATCTATGAGAGCTCAAATATGATATACCATGGTTAGGACATTAGCTCTCATGATCTTGGAGCACGCTTGGATGATTTGGGGCCTTTTCTATTTATAAACAATCCTCAAATGGCTCTCTAACGGCACATGGCGGCTAGCCTCCTTTACATCCGCGGTTGGCCGCTACCCCAACGGATACTTCCAACGGTCAGATATTTTAAATTTTCCGAATGGGCGGCTAGCTGTCGGTCAGCAGGCGGTCGACCGACAACTGACAGACTGCTAACTGCTTGGTGGCCGCCCCTCTGATTTTCAACCAAAAACAGCTTCTGGAAAAGTGACCGCGAGGTGACCGTGAGACATGGCGGTTAGCCGACTTCTAGGACTAGTTTTGAGTCTTGAAAAGGCCAAAAAAACATTTTCTAAAAACCTATTAAATAAGCCATTAAACTAAGGGTTTTTAGGGCCATCTCTTGGTTGGTTTGGGGTCCCATTTACCTGAATAGGTTGTCACTCATATGGAGGTCTTCCTTGATGAATTCAAGCCTTCCAAGACTTGATCTTTTGACTTCAAACTTGATCTTCCTTGTGAAACTCTGAGAGGCAAGGTCTTGAATTCTTTGACACAAAATCGACAATATAAGTGCTCATGGAAGTGTGGCACTAACAATCTCCCCCTTTGTCAATTCCGTGGCAAAACGCCTATTCTAGATATACTTACAACATATGGACTCAAGAACAAGCAAGATTACAAGAGTACGTGATCTTTACTTAGGATACAACAATTACAACTCAAATAAAGAGTCATGACTCTTAACTACTCCTCCTGAGAATGTGCTTTGATCTGAATGATATACCTGCATAAGACAAGGAACACACATTCTATGGTGGGATTGCAGCTCCCCCTTAATAATTAGCCAAAGATATCATATTTAACTGAATCTAGATTAGATCCAAACACATTCTCTTCTCCCGTTTAAGAGTTTCTTTCCCATTGAAGAGTTTTCCCCTTTAAGAGTTTCTTTCCCATTGAAGAGTCCATACTTATTCTCCCCCTTTTTGTCACGAATTTGACAAAGAGATTTTCCAAGACTAAACATACGGGGTATGGAGAGAGAGTGAGAGAGAGAGATGGGTTCAAAGAAAGAATTAGACCTTTTCTACAATTTGAGCACATCATGGTAGCATTAGCTAGAACAAGTTTAACTTTAAGCAAGAGGGGGTGTTAGCAAGCATGATATCAAAAGATTCAACTATAAAGTGATTCAATCATGCTAAATTGGAATTGAATTATATAAATCAACTAAGTAGGTCCACATCAATCCCATATATCCAGTTAAGGATTCTCTAAGTCCTTCATAAGATACCAAGCGATTGAAGATCATGAACTCAATAAAGATCATATGAAATTTCATTTTCATTAACCTTTTTCATCACTTAAGCTTAGTGATGAACCTGCATAATCATTAGTTTAACAAAACAGCACATATAATGATTATGAGAAATGCATGAAGTTCCAAACAAAATTAATCCATTCATTAGCATATAATAGGAACACGCATTATATATTTTAGATTTTGAAAGTTCAAGACTAAAACTCAAAATGATACCAATGAAAATAAAATCCAAAACCATAACATTCAGTCTTTAGAAAAATTTAACTTACAGAGGCATAATGAATGTCATGAGAATGAATGCAATCATATCCACAAGTGCATACATCGATATATGACTATGAACACAAGTAAGTAGATATGATAATGGTGATCAATAAAATATAACTGAAGAAAATATCACCAAATGTATTCAATCATCAAACTAAGTGATTATAATCCAAATGATGAAATGGGTACATTGCATTCCAAACAAGTCAAAGTTAGGAAGTTTATAAATAGAGAAGCATATGGCTTGCAAAATCATTACACAAAACACAAAAAATCACATCACAAAACATAGTGGTGATAAAAACATCCATATCAAAGAAAAATACTAAAACTAAAAGCTCATGGATGTGGCAATATGAGAAGTACATAAAGATGTACCTATAAAAGTTAATGCATTCTCAAATAAAAATTGATTTGTTTTCAAAATACAAAAAAAATATTCATCCTATCCATATATGTATCTCCATGATCCTCAAAATATAAACTCTCATTTGATCATCTTAGAGATGTCTACACTCCCCGTCAACATTATTCTCTTCTTTTGTCAAAATGATGACAATGAATATCCCTATGTAGTGCATGAAGAAGATGGGAGGCATGTAACTATGGAGTTACTTCTCAAATATAACTATTAAAGCTCACATTGATCAAATTTCTCAAAATGTTGCTACTCATGGAAAGGCATGATGATGAATAGATGAGTACCAATTGAAATTTTCATTTTAAAAGTATGTAAGTTAACAAAGCCCAAAATGAACATTCAATTGAAAAAGCTTTTTAACTCATTACATCTCATTCAAATTTTCATTTCACAATATATACCTATCAAAAACATATGCAAAATGAATTTCCATACAACTTGACTATCAGACTAATATACCAATAAAGAGCACAAGAGTGGTCATTGTGGGTTTTTGGTAAAGTTCAGATTTTTTTTTTACAACAGATTCTTTTGAATTAAAAGACTTGGTGAATCCAAAACATAGACAAGATCGAAAGAGATTTAAATGTAATGGAGGACAACAACTTGAGATTCAACCAAGTATATGAATCAAGCTTCATGTGGTGAAGATAGAAGCATCAGAGCAGTGTTTTACGTGATCACACAGAATTACGAGTCTTTTCCATAGCTACCCCCTAAGGATTTATGCTTGGCGCCACAGCTACCACACACTGGAATTATACTTGGCGAACCCAACACGTGAGGGGTCTCCTCCCACTCTCCTAGCCATCCTACCTTAATCATTTAAGTTCCAAAGATTTTAAATAGATATACCAATATGAGTGCAACTTGGATTGAATCAAGGTGTAGTATCCAAAGTATTAAATCAATTCCACAATGATGAACATGTTAAGGATAAAACCAATCATATTAAAATCATGGATTGTAAAATATTTTTAAAACTGCAAAAACTCTGTATTGGTTTTGAAATCATGTAACTAATATATATGTTTCAAAACAGAGAAATCCATGAGACTGGTGGTACTAATCATAGCATAAGCATGTTTAACTTTTGAAAATCATATGCTATGTGCATTAACATCATTTCATAAAGTGTGACTATAAAGAACATGGATCATAAATGAAGTTCAACTATCATGAAGCCAACCTCTTCAAGAAAACAACTATAATTATGTATTAGAGGAGGCAAACATGAGAGATATGATGCAAAAGTGAAAATTCAATTCAATGTTCCCAAGATTTGTCACATTTTTTTTTTAAATATACCAAACAAATTAGAAAACCATGAAAAGAACATGGATGTGACAAACACAAAATTCACTAAGCATCATGAATATTCATCACTTATAAAAATATGACTAGAAAGCATAGTGCTGAGCATGAGAAATTGCGTTTGTAACATAAAGCTTAAATATGCAAGCAATTTATAAAATGTATCATATGAACTCAACATCCATCCATCATAAACAATGAACATAACTATGAAACACAAAGAATGGACTTTAGAGAGATTCATATGATCATAAACACAAATATGAAATTGAAACATGCACAAATATAAAATGACATACATGGATCAATAACATAACCATCCATTTTAAATAAACACTATAAAGCACAAGGATGGATTTTAGAGTACTAGTATGGTGTCTTCAAATAAAATTAACATCACAACCATGCATGGAACTATTTGACATTTGCATAGAGAGAATCTTCACTCTAGCAAAAGTACTATAAGAATCATGAAACATTATCACTATGCATAGAAAATATGCACAAGACTAGGTATAGAATGCAAATCTATTTCATGATCCACAAATCATACAATTCAATTTGCTAACAAAAAGAATGTAACTAGAAGAACAAAGAAGCAAAATGCTTGAAACCTTATTCATTTCCATTTAAGTTAATATAACCATATACATAAGGAAATGAGAACATGGAACATGCTTTGATGATGATAACTAATGATGTTTTAAAGCATTTCCATTCATACAATCTTCAAATCATTTTAATAAACAAAATCCAACAATGAGCATAAAGAGGATAATTTTGAAGATAACACAAACAATTTTGATTTTCATATCTTTTCAATGAGGCTCAATCATTTTTCAACTTGCATTTTAAATTTTATTTGGAAAACATACAAGTTGATCTTTTCAAAAAAATAATTTGCCATATGAAAGTATAACTTAGAAATCAATGGAAAATCCAAATTGTTTCAAATCATTTATTTTTCAATAAAAATCTTATTATGACATCCAAACAAATGACTTTTCAACATCAATCGATTATGAAAGATCTAGCTATGAAAGCTTTTGGAACCATAATCAATTGAACATATATAGAGATGCATTGCAACAGATATAACTAAATGTGGGCAAAAAGCAAATCTAACATGATGAAATTATAATCAAATGATTGTGAAAACCATGATATTTAACTAGTATGGTGCAAGAAGACAAAATCAATTGATGACAAATAAACATTGCATTTTAAGAAATGTAACTTTGAAAGAACAAAATGCAAATGTAACATGACCAACAAAATGATTTAACTATAAAGGATAGGTTGGTCAAGAAGGTTCAAGGCCTTAAGGTTTGTCTAAGTATCTAACTTTAGGAATCCACCTAAGGTCTTGAGAGGGTTGATCTTTGAGGTCTATCTTAGAAGTCCCACCTACTTTTGGAAATTTGACTTGATAAATTTTTAATTTGGGTTTATCACCATGATATTTAGAGTTGACTAAATTTAGCTTAGATTGGTGATTAGTCTTTTGAGGTTTGTGAGTTTGTTTCTTAGGGGATTGATTCATTTTTCTTTTCTTCTTATTTCCTCCCTTTATTTGACTTTTGAATTTTAAATTTAACTTTGCAACTTTTTTTTTTTCAAAAGTTCTTTCATGTGTTGATTTAAGGGAGATAGGTTGAGAAGCTTTTTGTTGATAGATTATTTTATATTTGGTTTAACTTGTTTAACCTTTTTACAATCTATCTTAGGAGACTCCTTTTTAATTGGTTTGACTTGTTTAGTCTTCTTGGAGTCTTCCTTGATTTTTAATGTCTTACCCTTCATAGAGTTTGATTCTACTTCCTCGGGTTTATAAATGGGTTTAGACACATGGCTTCTTCTGAGTTTGCACTCAAACCTAAAATGACCTTCAATGCCACAATAATTACATTTAGTCATGGGCAAGGAAGAATGAGTGCTAGAGAATGAGGACTCACCTTTCACAAATGTGTTGGTGAAGTTAGGGTCATGTGAAGTGCACCTATCAAATCCAAGACCCGTCCTATCTCTTTGTGATTTACCCAATCTAAATAATTTTTCAAATTTCTCTTCACCTTGGGTAAATTTGCACTCATACTTTTGTTTGTAGCTTTCAAGTTGAGTAACTTGGTTTTTAAGGGTTGAATTTTCATTTTTAACTTTTATTAGTTCATTTTCAATTCCCTTAAAGTTGTTTAGTTCTTCATGGGCAAGTTTTAATTGAAATTTGATTTCATTAATAACATTAGATCCAAGTTCTAGATCTTTCATCTTGTTTTGGGCATTAGGCAAATTTTCCTTAGAAATAGTCTACTTGGATTCTAGATTGTTAATGTCTTTAACTTGCCTTTTTAATTTATCTCTTAGATTTAAGTTTTCTTGGTTAAGCTCATCACAACCTAACTTTAATTCATTTAGTTCATCTTGAATATTAGATAGATTTAGCGAAGAGATCATAAACTTAGAGTCTACAAATTTATTACTACTTCTTTCTCTCTAAGTTCATCCTTTGAAGAGACTAATTGTTTGGTTAGCTTTTTAGATTCTTCTATTAATCTTTTATTCTTCTCAACAAGCTCTAAGGAAAATGTACATAATTCATCATAAGCTTGTTGAAGGTCATCTTCATTTTCATCATTTTCTTCTTCTTTTAAATCAAATTGAGATTCATTAAGTTCAAAGTCTGAATCTCCAATTGTGGGGAGGAGGGGTCTAGAAGAATCTACACAAGAATCTACACATTCTGAAATAGTGGAATCCATTCTAATGATTTTCATAAATCACACCACTAGGGTTCTAACTCTAGGTTTTTACACCTATTCAAGAGTTCCAAAACACTTGATCCTAATATAGAGCATGAGTCTCTGATACCAATTGAAAGTCCTACTCCGATAGGATTTCAAATTGGATGAACCTAGACTAAGGATACACTCCGGGTTGTTAAGCTCTATAATGGAGTAACCTCTCTCTGATACCAATTGAAAGTGCAGCTAGGGCCAATGAACAAGTCCTAGAGGGGGGGTGAATAGGACTAATTAAAATTCTTTGCCAATTAAGAATATCTCAGTCCAATTTTAATCCCAATTAGGACAAAGAACACAATGAACACATTTAAGAATACAACTTATGCGGAATATGTGTTCAATGTGTGAATGCTTAAACAATCAAAGATATGACAATTAGTTTCATGTTAATAAGCACGAGAGTGTGTAAGACACTCTTCACAATTCACTTGTGATTCACATCAATGTAAAAATAACTATGTAACCAAGGTGCTCAAGTGAATGAATGCAAAAGAGTGTGTGCTAAACAATATATGATTTACCAATATGTTCAACGTTGTTTTCGCACAAGTGCATGTGTGTCAATAAAACTCAATGATGAAATAGTATCCTTATCAATCTCCACAACATATAGATATGTAAATCATGTACAGGTGATAGAGATAGAGAAATTGACACAAGGGATTTATAGTGGTTCGGTCACACAGACCTACATCCACTCTCAAGGGCCACACAGTCCCCTGGTTCCACTATGAAGAATCAAACTACACAAGTACTGATTCTACATCGATTTTGTTACCGAGGTTCGATCACAAAGATCTACTCCCCTCTTTTGTTTACGAGGTTCGACCACAAAGATCTACTCCCCTCTATAATTTCTATAGTGGTTAAATCACAAAGAAATAAACCACTCTTACAATGCTCTGAATTGAATGAAGTGAGGGAGAAGAACACTTGCCTCTTTTGACAAAATCTGGAGGTTGCCACTTACCCCTTTGATGAAGTCCAGAGGATGCTCTTCGAAGCTTGTCACCATAGCTCCAAGCTTTTATGCCTCTTGCAATGCTTCCTTGATATTGATGATGATGCTCTAATGTTGTGCTCAATCAAGGGAAGAGGTCTCTGGTCTAGGGATATGGATTTTAACTTTTGATGGCTCAAGTTCTTCCCTAAATGATATGGTTTTCACACATCACACTTTCCTTGAGCTAATGAAGCTCTTAGATTTGCCAATACAAGCTCATAGTGTGTGTGGAATGATCTATGAGAGCTCAAATATGATATACCATGGTTAGGACATTAGCTCTCATGATCTTGGAGCACGCTTGGATGATTTGGGGCCTTTTCTATTTATAAACAATCCTCAAATGGCTCTCTAACGGCACATGGCGGCTAGCCTCCTTTACATCCGCGGTTGGCCGCTACCCCAACGGATACTTCCAACGGTCAGATATTTTAAATTTTCTGAATGGGCGGCTAGCTGTCGGTCAGCAGGCGGTCGACCGACAATTGACAGACTGCTGACTGCCTGGTGGCCGCCCCTCTGATTTTCAACCAAAAACAACTTCTGGAAAAGTGACCGCGAGGTGACCGTGAGATATGGCGGTTAGCCGACTTCTAGGACTAGTTTTGAGTCTTGAAAAGGCCAAAAAAACATTTTCTAAAAACCTATTAAATAAGCCATTAAACTAAGGGTTTTTAGGGCCATCTCTTGGTTGGTTTGGGGTCCCATTTACCTGAATAGGTTGTCACTCATATGGAGGTCTTCCTTGATGAATTCAAGCCTTCCAAGACTTGATCTTTTGACTTCAAACTTGATCTTCCTTGTGAAACTCTGAGAGGCAAGGTCTTGAATTCTTTGACACGGAATCGACAATATAAGTGCTCATGGAAGTGTGGCACTAACAAACCTCTCCCAACCAAAACTGAAGTTAAATACCCAAAGCCAACTTAGAAATACCTTAGAAACCATCGAACCAGAAGCCATCCTAGTAAGCCAACACTTGGGTGTCACCACAAGTGCGCTTAAGTCACATTTTACCCCTAGGACCACAGAATCCTTATTAATCTCAAATCTTGTCCCAAATCAGCACAGTAGAACACCCTTACGATTTAAAACAATTAAAACCAGAAGCCCGAGTTAACCTAAAACACCAAACCAATTCAAATCACGAAAACACCCATTTGGGCACCACTCTCTTGGCGCTCATCCTCCCTTAATCATTAAGTAACCTAATCAATGGAAACTAAACTTAATCCTAATTAATGCAACACAGTAAACCACATTTAATTTAAAGAATGTTAATCCATAAAAGTTCAATCTCAAATCAAGCTAAGAAAACACAAAACTTACTAGAACCAACATTCCAAAACTTTACAGAACCGATAACAGCCTTGGAATTAAAAATTTAATCAACTTAAACCCATCCGGAACCTCGAACCGAAGTCAGAGGACCGAAAAGCATCAAATCAAGACTTGGGCGCCACTGCTGGTGCGCCCAAGTGCACAGAATCACTTAGGCGCCCACACAGGTGCGCCCAAGTCCTCTATCTCGCCTACGTTGTGAATTTCAGTCGCATTTCGAATTCCAGACTTAAAATTAGTACAATAAAATCACCGAAACCTAAAACAATATCAGAACACAGACCTACCCTAGGTAGGAACTCTTCGAATTCCGAAATTAACAGCTATATCATCACCACAAGCCCAGCCACACAGAACCAGAGACTTGGGCGCCACTGTAGATACGCCCAAGTCACCAGAGTAACCTAGGCGCCATTGTATGTGTGCCCAAGTCCTCCGTCAGTCCCGTTCAGCTGATTTCGACATTATTTCACCTTTTAAATTCGAACCTTAAATTTCAGAACCCTAGAGTATTTGAAAACACACTAATCAAAACTCTAAGACACTCCTAATCCATCCCTAAATCACTCATAATCAACTCATAACTTAACATAAACCGAACCAATTAAAGTCACACCCAACAAGTTGCTTAGGCGCTGAAACCACCAAGCTTAGGTTGCCCACACCCTAGGATTATATCGGATTACCTAGTTAGGTAGCTTAGAGCATTAGGCTTCGTCCCACCACTCTTCCTGTTCCTTTAGGGGACTGGGAGAGCTGATGTGGGCGGTCTAGGACCTTGGGTTAGGGTTAATCCAATGATCGGTAATAAAGCATTAATCACAAAGATCCAGGTAAAATCCCTTAGTTAAGCCCTTCTAGCCCCATATCAAAAAGCCATAAAATCTATAAAACCAACAAAATAAACCCAAAAAGATTTTTCCTTTGTTTATTCCTCCACCTCAGGTGCCAGATATTTAATCGAACTTAATGATAAAAAGGAATAAAGAATGATTTCTAAAATTAAATAAATGAGAATAACGAGATGAGATGAGTGATTTCGCACACACTTTTAATCAATCACGGCCCATCGGCCACCCTAAAACAAACACTGGCCCATCGGCCACCTCTAATCAATTTTGGCCCATCGGCCACCTTCAATCAATTACAGCCCATCGGCCTTTTACTTTTATCACTCGTGTATTACACACAAAACACACAGAAATCACAAATCAAAGTCTTATTTGCATCATCATTTTGGTTTGAAAAATCAGCCTTTAAACCCTATTTTGCGAAGGGATTGAAGGGGGTACCCGGGAACGGGGCTGATCCTCTTCTTAAATATTTGCAACCTCCCCCCTCTTTTATTTTATTTTTCTTTATTTTAGTTAATGTATTTTACTTGGATATATTATGACTATGCTATGTGGGGATTAACCCCTATTTGGACTTTAGCTCATGACCCTGAATTGACCCAAATTAAAGAGACCCAAAGAGACCCAAATCAATGTGACAGGACAACCATCGTGTGTTGCAGGCAGCACATTAGACGAGAGGAAGAACCCACCTTATTATTTTTCTCCCTATATTTCTTCGACTTTCGTCGAAGAACGGTGTTACGACCGTACCTTAGCTGACGATCGTGATCCGTCGATTTTGAGGGTAGTCGGAATCCTCATTTTCAATGTAAAATTCAAATAGCAAATATAGATGAATGGAGATTTCCCCAAACCATGCCTCTCTTGGAGAAGGGGGGTCGAAATTCACATCCGACAGCCTGGCGATCATGATGGGACCTCTTATGTTTTCCTGTCACTTATTTGGGTATTTCTAGAGTACTATTCTAGGACACGAACATCCAATCAATGATCAAATGTCCGTGTCCCATTTAGTTTAGGGTTGTTATGAGTAGTCCGAAAATTAAACCGAAGGTCTGAGTATACCGCCTACTAAAGCATTCCCTAATTATAACATAACAAATAAACCATCATTAAAACTTCCCCTTTTGACTCTAAAATAAAAATTCAAAAAATTCAAAAAAAAGAAAAGAAAAGAAAATAACTCTCTTTCCTTTTCCCTTCCTTCTAATTCAAACCATAAAAACTCTATTGGTGCTATATGACATTGTTGAACAATTGCTTAGGAAACCTAATATAAGATGGCCTATCAAAATCCACATCGAACAATTGCATCCCAAACATCATACATGCTCGACTCAAATTACCAATCTTACACGGACCACACCACTCAAGATTTTCAAAACTTAAACAACTCATACACGAATATAAACAAATACTACCACAACGAAATACAAAACTATTGGCACCTTTCCAACCAAACTGTAACGACTCAAACCTCTTCCCTCAGATCTACACAACACTTTTATGTAAACGAATACTTAAACAATCACGCCTCTTACAAACAAACGAGACCAAACCATGGCTTAATCCATCATCCCCATTCATATGAAACCACTTCCCATCCAACTCAACAATATTACACTCAATCATATCAAAACACAATGCAAACAAATTTAAACAATCAAAACATTAATCATGGCATAAATCAAAATTTAAACCTTAATAATCAACGAATCTACATCCAAAATACACAGTATATAACAACAAACCATATCCTAATCCATCCTAGTCAAACCTACCAATCCATCCCAACCATCCCATCCAATCAAACTCCTTCACCAACCCAAACCATTCAACCTCCCATGACCATCTCGCACGATCAAACCCCCTCACCAATCCAAAGTGTTCGATCCAATCAACCTTACCAACTTATCCAGTCTCCCACAACCATGCATCCTTATCTGACCTATCAATCATTCCAATCCACGCCATCCAATCGAAGCCATCATCCTACCCAACCCTCACCATTCAACCAAACAACACCACCTGCCATGATCGTTGACCAATTCCAGCCATGCCCAACCATACCATCCAACTCAATCCATCCACCGACCCAATCTCCAACGATCATATATCAACAATCCACTGACGCTCCAACCGACCAACTTAGTCAAACATCTAATCAAAACCAAGACAAAAATTCACCCAGAAATGCGAAAACCCAAAACCCATTTTTACCACGCAAAACCAAAGTATCTTGAAAATAGATCCAGGAAAAGTTTTCTAAAATGGTGGACATAAATGAGCTAGAGTTGCCTAACCTTGACTGGTTTAAAAGCATCACTCCAAAGAATGATCCATATGCAAATACGGGGAATCCCCTAGAAGAACAATTGATAGGTGATGAATACCTAGAATGGGAACTTGGGTTAATCTCAGAAACTCTAAGAAGACTTATGACTGAAGAGATCAAGATCCCAACATTATGGAAAGGCTATGAGGTAGAAGAGGGGATACGAATTCTTAGAACGTATTTTTCTCCCTTCCATCAACTCGAAAATGAAGAAATCAAAGACACGCCATACCCCATAATTAATTGCCCACCAGATCATGTTCTCAAGAATTGGACCTATGATCCTCCATATTTGACAACTTTAGCCCCTGAAGTAACCTATTGTCCACCATATGACCAAACTTCTGAATCTTCCGACGAGATCTACGATCCCATCTTTAAAGACATGCCTCTTGAGGAATTTTATGATATGCTTAATGAAAATTATGAACACTGCAAAAAATCTTGGGATGGTAAAACCCAGATCACCACACATCCAACGAACGAACCAAATCAATCACAAACAACTGTCCCATCAAAAATACCAGAACAACAAATGCCACCTCAAACACAAACAAACGAAGATCACCCGACACAACAAATAAAAGACATGACGATTCAACCGATGACACATGAGACAATACAACCTAATGATTTACACGAAGAGTCTGAATTCACGACGACTATGAAGATACTTGATCATCAAATGGAACGAGTGGATGAATTAATTAAGGATTTTGATGTCATAAGATCTGAAACACAGGAACCAATCATATTTGAATCGAATGACTTTGAATCAGGTGTGGAAACCCATAAACTGGTTAAACCATCTTCATTTGAAGTAAAACACCAAGCACAAACAAATAAAATCATATGTGATCCAAAATCTCAGTCTAAGACGAATACAACCAAAAGACATAGACCACAATACAAACGAAAGAACTTGGATCTTACTCCATCATGCGAAACCAAAATCATGATCCGAAGACAAACAAACAGGCAACCAAACGATGAACAAGACTACCCTAGACCAAAACCAGCGCATCTTGAACCCATCCCAACACCAGTTGAGGAAAGGAAGAATGAAAAAGAATTTAAAGTTGAATTCCTCGGTCCCAGTATGGTTAGTGAAATGCAAATAGACATAGAGAAACTCAAATATGAGATTAGGAAGAAGTCGGTCTTATCGAGCATGCCACTAGAACGAGTAAATCCATCATATCCCATTAATGAGTCCAACGCACCACCTAAGAATCAACGCCAAGAGATTGTTAGGCCTTGCACCGAAATTCAATAAGGAAGCCCCCTCATATATCCTACCTACCCACTGGAAAAGGCCATAGAATAAGCACCACAATCACTTGATGTCTTGACTAATGAGCCTATTGGGACGAACCCTCTTAGAAGATCAAAGGAAAACGGTATGATTGAATCGATTTTAGAGGACAAGCATAACTTCCACAATAAGATAGAGCATAATCATGTATTAGCCTTGATTAATGCCCATTTAAATGCGAAACTGAGACTTCAGAGTATTTTAAAAGGTTTACTATGCCCGCCCTTAACCAATCCAATAATCATGAGCCAAGATTACATAGAATACTTTGAGAAGAGACAACTACCAAAAGTTGATTCAACTCCGATCCTTCACCTAGAATGGTACCTTGCCCATAAAGAGAAAAGTCCAAGCACAACAGCAGAGATCATTCCCGAACTAGAAAACCAAATAGAGTGTGATCCAATTAGTCTTCATGAAAGGAATGAGACCAGTCCTAAAGCTTTAGGAAAGACCTTTGGAGACTTGACCATAGAAGGACTTTCTAGTATTTGCCCAAATGTGCCACTTAAGATTCCAGTAGTCCCAAAGAGTAATGCAAAAATCCACACGACTAAAGGAAGTCTAGTCCCACATGACCGTCAAGTAGTGGCACAACCAAAATGTCAAAATTACTCCGTCGCTCAAAAACTCTCACGATGTAAGTCTACTAGGCTACAAAGAAAATTTAGAGCACGCCTAGCAAAACATGGACGAACTACATTTAAGGAAGCTAGACACACTACAACAAAACCTAGAGCCCAAAGAAAAAGGAAAAATCACACGGTTTTGTAGAAAATCTGAGTGTCAAACAATTAGGAAGACAAAAGACCAAAGATCATTACGAAAAAATAGAAAACCATCTTTTAAAGATTCCAAATTCACTATTTATTTAAACTCTTTAAGGCCAAGGCCCAAATGGCGGAGGTCTAAAACATTTCAACGCTCTCGTTTTCGGTGAGGGCAAACTAAAGATCTCCAATATAATAGCCTCATCTTAATACATCAAAAAGTAAAATCATATCCACATTGTCAAACAAAGAAACATAATGAGACACATATAAAGCCTTTTAATATGAGACCAAGGCCCAAGTGGCGGAGGTCTAAAATATTTCAACGGTCTCGTTTCCGGATGGACCAAAATAAAAACTTATGGGCTAAACACATTATCCTATCACCTAGAACAATTCAAAGCCATAAAAGAAAATATCATAATAAAGTAAAATGTGTTGTCATCAGACTAAGGCCCAAATGGCGAAGGTCAAAGGTGTTTCAACGCTCTCGTTTCCGAAGAAGGCAAAATGATAAGACCCAGACCAAACACCCATTGGTTAAAACACGTAGGTTGAGAGGTCTTAAACGATCACGTTTTCGAATACTCAAAATATTCAAAGTGCGCACCACATCACTAGCACTACACATAATGAAAAACCATAAGCATGCTAGACAAATCTCCGGCTTCACACCAATGAAGGGCTGCATATTCAAGCAAGCCCACATAAATTAGCTATTACTTAAGATTACTACAAAAAAAAAAAAAAAAAAAAAAAAAAAAAAAACGTAAAAATCAGAAAACCCTAAAAACCCAAAAAAAAAAAAAAAAGAAGAAGAAGTATAAACAATATAAAAACTCAATTGTCTAATCATCATAAAAGGCATAGGTGAACTAGAGCAGTGCAAGGTGTTTCATTTGACTGCCATAAGAACCCCGATTGTTGATGATGGATGGATCTTTATAAATTAGTGGGTACAAAAGCTGGCGATTCGTTTGACTGCATTAGAAGCATTCATATTAACAACAATAGTTGAGGCATATGTCAGCATCAAAGCGAATATAGTGGTCAAATTCATTAAGAAAAACATAATAGCTTGACTTGGCATCGCCAAGGTATTCATAACAGACAGTGGGCCCCAATTTACATTCCAACAAATAAGCGAGTTGTGCATAAAATATGACATAGAACTGTATCACTCAACCCCATATTACCCCCAAAGGTAGTAACTGGCCAAACCATTCTGTCAAAGCTTTGTGGGCATACCAAACTTCCATAAAAAAAAAAAAGAAAAACTCCTACTAGTGAAACCCCATGTTCTTTGACCTACGGGATGGAAGCAGTCCTTCCCTTCGGAGTCCTCGACTCGTTATTGCGCATTCAGCTAGATGAAGAAATGATAGAGGACCAAAGGCAAGAAGTGCCGCTACTTCAGCTAGATCTACCTAATGAGAAAAGAATGAAAGCAGCAAAGCACGCATAGGTATACCGGAAGCAGATTGCCAGAGCCTATGAAAAACATGTCAAAAAAGAAAAAAATTCAAAGTTGGCGACTTCGTGCTAAAACGCATCGCTCCATCTCAGCTTCCGCATCCCAGAGGTAAGTTATGACCCAATTGGGAAGGCCCATATGTAATCAAAGAAGTATATCATGGACATGCATATAGACTAGTAAACGCAGAGGGGGAAGACCTCCCTGATCCATTGAATGCTATGTACCTGAAAAGGTATACAGAATAACCCTTCCCTACTTCTTGTAGAATATGACCCTCCTTGGCCCTTGGCGTAGTTGTAGAAATCCCATAGGGGGACCGAAGAGGTGCACTCTGATCGAACTTGGAACTCAAACACACATCGGCACTTAAAAAAAAAAACACAATGAGGTGAGTCTGCCCCACACAAATTCCGCACGGTAAAAGCCATTCGATGTGAAGGTTTGAAGGTGAGTTCGCCCATGTCATGAAAGCTTTTCGACCATTTCCTTTAAAAAAAAAAGAAAAAAAAGCATTTAATTAGAAAGCCCTAAAAAAAAATTCATGACTAGTTTGGGTTCGTAGCCTTTTTAACTCGAGCCAGTAAGCCCGTAGGGGTATTTATGTACCTAGTGCCCTAAAGCTGTCTGGTTTGGGAGTCATTGGCCTAATGCTCGTTACATGGTTTAATTAGAAAGCTTAAAGAACCTAGACATTGCACAGTTACGTGTTAAAAAAAAAAGAGAAAAGAGAGGAGAGAAGCCACGGTGGAGTCGCACAAGGTGTGGGTATGCTCCCCATGGCTAATGCTTCAGAAGCCATTACCCTAGGATCCCATTTCCTTTCGACCCCATTACAAAAAAAAAAAAAGAAAAAAAAAGAAAAAAAAAAGAAAAAGAAAAATTAAAACTAGGCTAGCTGGAGTGACATGGGTACTCGTCAGGCGAACTAAACAGAAGGTGGTCGAAAACCACAACACTAAAAAGGCACGGTGACTTACCGCCACACACACAGACACAATTCACAACTGAGCCCCGAGGGCAGTCAAGTGCTTTCTGAAGTTTAACCGAAAAGACTAAGCAGCTACCAAAAGGGGTTTGTGAGGGCTCGACCTTCAAATGATAGTTAGGGAAGATCACGTTACCGCCAAGGTGACAATCATGGAACGAAGGTACATTCTCGCCCATGGCCAAAGTAAACACTAGTCTTATGCTGGGGCATTTTTTTTTAATATATTTATATATGTATATATGAATATTTGTCTATCTCATGCGGCTTCCCAATCTGGGTCCTCATCGCATACACGATTGCCATGGGCACTCACTATCCTGCACACACTCACCTCATGCATGCTTTCATTACTCATTACTTTTGGTTGAATGGAGGAAAAACACATATCCCTAAGTTCCCATTCCCAATCATGTTTTTTTCCTGAAGGCTTGAATGCTAAAACAACCCCATGACATTTTTACTGAGAAAGAAAAACCTTGCTTCAAACAAACCATGCAGGGGACCAAAAGTACGGTACTAACAAGTTTGTTTTGAGACCTTTGCCGGAAAACCAACCCCGGTTATATTCAAAACACCCCTCAAGCTAGGGCATTTTTATTTATTCTCTTTGGGATCACATCACGGGTACTATTTTGTGCACAACTCCCTATAACTGGAAATATGATAATGGTTAATGGAAATTCTGGATCATGTCTGTTTGCTGTGTTGATTGAATTTGACTACTATTTATATACCATGGACGATGTTTGCCATTGGATTTCTTGATAAAATATGATGATCGTTAGCATATGCCTTCATATCTATACTTGATATTATGGATGCCTCAAAACATAGAATTGCCTAGGTTACAAGTGTCACACACTCAGGCACTCCTTGTTGTTTGAAACCCCAATTCTATGTTGCTTATCAAGTTTAGACCAATGTGAGATTGTGCTTATTTGATTTTTATTATATGAATCTCACTTCATTAACTCCGAACTACTGATGCTCCCTTCATGAGACTCCTTTGCTTAGGCACAAACTTCAAAACTCTAGAAAGGTTTCACCAAAGTCTCCCTTATTTTTTATATCTTGAAAAATCATCAGGTACAAAACTTGTCATCTGTAAGGAGAGAAATACTTCATTTAAGTCCTCGATACCCCTCATAAGCATCATTTCATCATCATACATAACCAAGGCACTTCTAAGTCAACCAATACCAAACTACAAAGCATGCACTCACATCATAAATGCCACATGCACCTATGCACATCATATACATCATAATACATACATCAGAGTGAAAGAATGGACTTAGAAACAACATCCCTCCATCATAGGTATAACACTAATGATTAACATCAATCATAACTACTACAACGACAACAACAATATAGGGCCTCGGTCATCTCTGCACAATTTCCAATAGAATAGGAGGCCTTTGCGAGAGTATGACTCTGAGAGTATGTACCGGTATGAAAAATCCCTCCAACATCTAACGTAATTCCCTGATGCTCTGAATCATTCTTAAATCTTTAAGCGATCCATCCAAAATACAATCAACTCATGATAGCCTCATCAACCAAAGTGACCTTATATTGCTTTAGCTATCATGCGACCCTGTTAATGACATGCCTAATAACAATCTGTGGTGCGTGGAGCCATCTATCCATCTCAAATAAATCACACCCCTCCAGCACTACAATCAATTCAACACCCAAGCCACCTTGATAAGGATGCCAAGTGATTTGCCAAATTACATTCCATAAAAGAAATCAACTCACTAAGTGAAGAACTAAAGCCAAACTCAAATTTAAAATTAAAACCAAACTTGAACTTAAAACTAAAAGACTTAAAATTAAAATTAAACTGAAAATTAAACCTAACAGAAAAACTCAACCCAATTAAGCAAAGCAGGAGGATGTACACCTCGTGGTTCCCAAGTTTATTCAAAATGACCTGGTGGCCCTACTACACTCCTCGCCCCTCCATGCCGAGATCAATTAGGATTGTCATAGGACGTCCTCCATTCTTCTTTTACTCTACAAAAAAAAAAAAAAAAAGATAAACAATCAATAAAATTCATCAACCAACCAATGATAATGAACTTAATTTAAAAACGACTAGACATAACAGAAATGAACATAACCAAAAGAAAAAAAAACTCACAAAATGACTAGTGACAAAATAAAAGAAAACCCGACTAAAAAGAGAGAAAAAAAATAATGAATGAACTAGCAGATAAACCAAATGACTAAAACCACATTAAAGAGAAAAAAAAAAAAAAAAAAAAAAAAAAAAAAACACCAACTCATCAACCTAAAACATAAACAACAAAACTTAACCAAAGAAAAAAAAAAAAAAGAAAAAGAAAAAACAAAACCAATTAACTCACAACCAAACCAAAACAAACCATGACAAACTTAAAACAACATAAAGCATAAAAGTCAAAATAATAAACTAAACAAATTGAATTAAACCTTTCAAAAAAATATGCATTAAGATTGCACCAATTGCGTTCTTTGACCAAAGTGGATCTAAGAAAAGCCTTGTCCAGAGTGTGGAGGCAGCTAGACTGTTCGAGGTAAGGGTCCTTCAAACGGGTTAATTAAGTAATCCTACCCTTACCTGGGGGCTAATCTATCCACTAAGGTTTCATAAGACCGAATTGGAAGACCTATGTGCACTCTTCAAAAAAAAAAAGAAAATTAAAAAAAAAAAAAAAACTTCTGTCACTATTGTATTCAAATTGGAGGAATTTTGGTTCTTTCCTTTTTCGGATTTAGGCTTGCAGAAATGTTTGAGCCTGTATTCAGATTGGAATGCCATTTGCTCTCTTTTATGAATTCAATCTTGACTTTTCAAAAAAAAAAAAAAATCCCGTCAGTATTGGATTCAAATCTGAGAGATCCTGGTTCTTTCCTTTCTCGGACTTAGGCTCGCAAAACTGTTTGAGCCTGTATTTAGATTGGAATACCATTTGCTCTCTTTTGTGAACCCAATCTTGACATTTCAAAAAAAAACTCTCATCTCGTTTCCTTTTTCAAGGATGCGATTTACAACATTTGTTCCTAGCGGTGCTAGTATGCCCTTTCGGGTCTACTGTATTCGCGACCGACACATTTGTATCTCTAACCTTATATCATTTTACCTCGTGTGAGCTTCGCTTCTCGAAAATTTGAATTAAGGTTTACAATTGCTTCTAGCAGTCACTGGAACGCTCACTTCGAGCCGACCATACTTGCATTCAGAACAATTGTACCATCTATGGCGTTTTGCCTTCTCCATTATGCTCAGAAAGGGTCATGCCTCTGAGCGATTTGAAAAGACAAAACCATAGTATAGCCCATTTATGATCACCATATTCTTGTGATTACTAATGGATGTGGTCTTGTTTCAGAAAAGTTTTCCCAAAACTAACAATGGCAGCTTTGTTGACCATCACCTTCGATGAGAACAAGTACAAAGTCATGCTTCAAGAGAAGCAAAGCAAGGGCACTTTCAAGCGCCCCGCCAGCTGTCGAAGAGTCACATCCATCGGCAACTCCCAAAACACCGGGTCGACCTCTACTCCTCGGACCATCGTCTTCGAGTCACTGGGACCATTCCCACTACCCATAGAAGAGACGGTGCCTGCTGAGAAGCAGAAAACCGCCCCTCAACGTGTCGCTGCTCCGACACCAAAGGCGGTTGCTAAGAAACCTGAGGCTTGTGGCAATCCCACGAGGCCTCAACTTACAGAAAACCAGGTCTGTCCTAAGACTTGGTCCCCTCGATCTTCCCCAAAACAAAAGAGGTCCCAAACATCTGCAAAGCCAGCATACCTGGTTCCTTTCAAGGAGAATAGGTTCTATCCTCTCGCTTACATTAAAGGGGAGAAACCTACCCTCCATCGAACAACCAAAACAACTCAGCACGAGCCGGCTTGTTCATACAAGCCTAAAATCAAGTCATGCATCACAAGGCCTCGACAAGAACCTGCCGGGGCCTGCTCTCCTGCAACTCGACTCTCAACAGGGGCCGAGCTTGCAAAATTTAAAACTTCGCTGCAACAGGCTAAGGACCGCGTCCAGATCCTGTCCATGCTAGTCTTCAAGGAAGACAAGCTCGGTTGCTGTGCGTGAGGGACCACGTCCTTCATTGCCAGAGCACAGCCCAAGCTAACCGAAGCTCAAATTGCTCGTCGTATACGTCGCCACGCGGCATATCGACAAAAGAGATTAGAGAAGCAAAGAACTCAGCATTCTAAGCTTCAAATCTCCCAAAACTGGGTCGAAAAAGAAAGACCCGACCAAGTTCCTGCTGTCCACATGGTTGGCAAAACCAAAAGACGCCAGAAGTAAGCGACGAAAATACATGTCAGACGACCGGTGACTCACAGCGTCTCCTGGACAAGAAGACATCAGGAAGACTCTCCCACTCCTTTAAGGGAAGGACACCGGAGTAATCATTCCTCGGGCTCTTCATCTAAAAGAATGAGTTCCAGCTCAGTCACTAAGATAGTATCCTCTTTCGACTCACGAAGAGTGAATGTCCTGGTCACAAACTCTGAGCAGCCTCCACCACATGACGACATGGCTCTACGCATTTAGCAGCTGGAGCAAGGACAACAGAGAATAGAGGTTTTGATGGAAAACCTCCTTCTTACTCTCCAGCGTCCACCAAACAATGAGGAAGTTCCTCCACAAGATGAGGCAAATGGTGGAGAAGATGAGTCACACGCCCTTACTAAAAAGGACGTTGACAATATCCTCACCAAAGCAAAAGAAGATGATACACTGAAGGAGCATGGGATCAAGCCACCATATCCCTCATGGATGGACTCAGTTTCGTTCCCCCCAAAGTTCAAACAACCTCTTCTCCAAACATACACGTGGAAAGGTTCAGCTAGACAGCATGTCATCCACTTCAAGATCCTGACAGGAATGATTGCGGATCAAGGTGCTCTTAAGATCCGTCTCTTTGCAAGTACCCTAAAAGGTACTCCATTCAAAACTAGACCATGCGAGAGACACGTTTCCTGACCCACTTAAAAGGTGAGGATCATCCTGTAACTATGGCTCAGCTTTGCAGCCTTAAACAGGGAGAGAATAAGTCGACATATGACTTCATACACAAGTGGAAAGCAATGGCATATAAATGCTCGGATGTGCTGCCACAAGCGTCGCTAGTCGACATTTGCCGAAACAACATGAGAGCAAGGATCCGCTCCATGATCATCGGCAACACATCAAAGAATCTGGGAGAACTCCTAGAAGTATCTATGGAGGCTGAAACGGTGACCAAAGACCTCAACAGTCAGAAGTCATCGAAGAAGGAGCCGACCGCCATTCCGACCTCCAAGCCAAAGAAAAAGGAGGTTCTCAATGTGCAAACCAAGTTAGCCCGTCAGCCACCAAAGAAAGCTGAAAACAAAGCTGCAGGCAAGAGACCTGAACTCTTTAATGCATTCAAAGAACGAATAGAAAAGAAATACTCATTCGATGAAGTTGTTGAAGAGATATTTGGGGCTCTCTTAGCAAATGGCAAACTCACCTTGCCTGACCCTAAAAGACTGGGAGATGTTGGCAAAACCAATGATCCCCGATATTATCCATACCACCAAATGGTCTCGCATCCTCTCAACCAATGTTTCGTTGTGAGAGAGAAGATTAATGAGATGTGGAAAAACAGAGTCATCACCTTTGACAAAAACTATGGGTCTGCCTCCGTTAACATGGTGACATATGGACAAACATCCAAATCACCAAAGGAAAAAGTCATTACTTCCTTCAAGGTGATAAAAATGACCCAGACATCCAAAGAGCTGGTGCCTTATCCAACACCAGATGGACACCCCATATGGGTACATCCCGATCTCCTAGAAGATGAAAATTGGGAGATCGTCAAAACAAAGCCGCCCGCTCAATAGCGAAGGCAAGCCAATAGACAACTTGTAAGCTCAAACAGCAGGAGAAGGCTCAAACAAAACAAGAGGTCCCCTAAAAAGACAGAAACCTCATCTACCGCTTCACTAGGGGCAACAGAGGAGTCTCTTCCCAAGGCCTCAAGAAAGGCAAGAAAATCCACCCTCGGTGATTTCATGCCACCACGACTCAGAGATGAGACTACGTAAGGGGCATCATACTCTTGTAATTGGGGAGTTGGATTCTCCATGAATGGATACAAGTCCAGTGACACTACCAGTGACACAGATGAATGGAAGGAATCCCTCGAAACTGGAGAATATCTCTCCGATGAAGAATGGATCCCGAAATCCTACCTTATGCCAGTAATCTGGTATAACCCCTTCCAGCCACAAGGATCCTGGTCCGATGATGATGAAGACCAAGAGGCTGCCCAAAATGCTGTTGACATAGCACAAACAAATGCTCTAGTGGATCCCAACGAGGTTGAACCAAAAGGAGCAGATGAAGAAGAAGATCTAGCTCCTATGCCAGATCTCGAAGAATATGCGAGGATCTTGCAGCATCTTGCCATAGAGCAGGAGCAGGATCATATCAACCAGCTTCATCAAAATCCAGAACCAGAAGTCCTGAAAAATCTACAAACATCTCCTCCAGTGACTCCGGAAAATGAAGAAAGTTGCTGGATTGATGATCCTCTTACATCGGAGGATGAGTCTGATTCCTAACAGTCCATTGTGGAGGCATCTTCTATCGAAATTGCTTGCAATGTGATAGTTCAGGATGATAGTGCCTCTGAAGCTTCATCTACTGAGGCCATGGACTCTCAGAATGCATCCGGTAGCATATCTTCTGGAGCTACATATTCTCGGGTGACTTCCACTGAGATAGCATCTTCTCAGCCATCGTCTCCTGAAACGGTGACGTCAGAATTCAAGCCTCTTCCAATTGATCATCATGAAGAAGCTCTGGTTGACAAAATCTTCAAAGAAAGCCCAGTCAATTGGTCTCAGTACCCAACCTCATAGGAGATGTCTGAACCGATGAAATACTGGACAAAGAAGAAAAGTTGTTGGAAGCTGTTCAAGAATTGTTCCCGGAAAATGCTCCATGCAACGCAATAACTAAAGACGGCAATGCCGCTGCAGAAGCGTTTTCAGCAAATGATGAGGATCAACCCCTTGATCCAGAGGGTTATCTTCCAAATGAAGACCCTTCTCAGGAAGCACTCGAAGTAAGCAGTCAAGCTCCCTTCATGATCTCTCTCGAAACATCAAAGCTTTTGGTCACCACAACCAAAGCAAAGAAGACAAAAGAAATGACTGGGGGGAAGTTCACTGTCTCCTTGGTGTCAATCATGCAAGACACTGACTCTGATTCAGAAAAAGAAGAAGAAGATACCGCGTCTTCCATCTTCCACAATTCTGAAGCATCTTCATCACGTCTAGCACTTGAACCTTTTGAAGGAAGGCATCTTGTACCATACTTAAATGTCTCTCTTGACAACATAGTGGGTAAACCCATTAAATAAGAAGGTGATGATGTCGAGTCTTGATAGAGAGTATCCGCCACATACCGGATCTCAACATCGCTCTTGATGATCCAAACCCCACAGAGTCATTTAAGAAAGGTGACCTTGTGTTTGCAGTTAAAAAGCCATTGATTTTCGTTCATACATCTAAAACCAGCAATGAATCAAGATGGGAAGGTCCCTATGTCATTGACAAAGTCATCTCCAATGGAGCATACGCTTTCTTCAATTTCGAAGGAGACATGTTTATGCTACATAACAAATTTCTCTGACGTTGTTCTTAAAGTTGCGTCATTACCTTCCTACCAGTTGAGTCTGCCTGATTTCGAGGATCAACCTCTTAAAGGTCCTTGTCACAAAAGCAGGTTCCCTCAACGCTCGACTGGTAAAATGGTCTATCCTTCTGTCACAGTTTGATATTAGGTATGTACCACAGAGAGCAATCAAAGGCCAAGCTCTGACAGATTTTCTTGCAAAGCATCCACTGCCTAAGGATTCTCCACTCAGGGATGATCTCCCAGACGAACCTGTGTACATCGTGGAGACCTCCTTATCAAATGCCTCCTGGAACATGTACTTCGATAGTGCAACCAGGACAAATGAAAAAGCAAAGTCGATATCAGGAATTGGCATTCTCTTTGTTAGCCCCGATAAATACATGATTCCTCACGCATTTTCGCCACTCGAACCATGTTCAAACAATGCAGCTGAGTACCAAGCCCTGATCTTAGATTGGAACTCGCCCTCGAATCCGGCATCACCATGCTGGAAGCATTTGGGGACTCCCAACTGATTGTCAACCTGATGAATCAAAAATATGAAATCAGGAAGCCTGATCTGTTGCCTTACTACAACAAGGCGCAATCGCTTCGTCAAAACTTTGACATCTGTCACATCACCCACATCCGTAGAGGTGAAAACATCCGTGCAGATGCCCTGGCTGGACTTGCTGCATCCATGGCAATCCAAGAATGGGAAAACATGCAAATTACAGTGTGTCAAAAAAGGATTCTCCCTCCTCTCAACACACACCAAGCAGTTGCTGAATGACAGCGAGTGGTCGGAAGTCGAGTTTCCATCCTCAAACCTCCGATTGGCGACTGGAGGGATCCGTTCATTGATTATATTATGTTCGGAATCCTACCTAAAGATCCAAAAGAACGGGTAAGCATTCAAAGACGAACCCCAAACTTCCATTTGAATATTCCCTCCAAAATGCTTTACAGAAAATCCTTCAATGGAGTACTTCTACGCTGCTTGTTACGACAAGAGGCGGAAAAAACTCTAAAAGAAGTTCATGCTAGTCTTTGTGGAGCCCATCAGGCTGGTCCTATAAGCTCTACGATTAGATAAAAGGGTTAGGTTATTATTGGCCTACCATGGTAGCTGATGCAATGCAATTTGCCAAACGTTGCCAACAATGCCAAGTTCCTGGAGATTATGTACACATGCCTCCAGAATGGCTACATCCTACAGCGATCTCATAGCCCTTCGAAGCCTGGGGTATGGACATCATAGGTCCTATCTCTCCTCCGTCAAGCAAAGGTCATCGCTTCATCTTCGCCGCTACGGATTATTTCTCCAAGTGGTCAGAAGCATTTGCGTTCAGTGAAATGAAGACCTCATCAGTCCTTCAATTCTTACGAACCAACATCATTTGTCGCTTCGGCATACCTAAAAGATTCGTCCATGATAACGCACCACAATTCCGGGATCACAGATTCTACAGGTTTTGCGACAAATACAAATCCAAAGTTATCCTTCGACTCCGTATAACCTGGCAGCAAATGGACTAGCAGAAGCCTTCAACAAGACACTCTGCAAAATTCTCAAGAACATGGTCACTCTTTCTTCCCTTTCTATTGTATTTTGTATTTTTTTAAAGAGACAAAAAAAATCACAATTCTTGTCTTTCACTATTGATAAGATTTGTAAATCGCCTTTCACAGCAAAATCGCCTTCTACGACACAAAACCGCCTTTCACGGCAAACTAAACAAAATTGCCTCTCACGGCATTTTAAAATCTTGTCTCTTTCTTTAAATATATGTGCAATGGAAAGTTATAAAAAAAGTTTGATTTCCTTTCTACTTGTGAAGGTGAATCTCCGGAACACCATTTCAAATTCCAAGTAGAATAGAAAATCTGGCATACCCGTACAAAAAAAAATGTTGGTGCTTGCTCTTTTTTTCTCTTCGCCCCGCCGCCACCCCCGGTGGACCCAGGACGGAGGAAGGAAAGAAAAGAAAACGACGGGTCCATCACATATGACTTCATTCACAAGTGAAAAGCAATGGCATACAAATGCTCGGATGTGCTACCACAACCATCGCTGGTCGACATCTGCCAAAACAACATGTGAGCAAGGATCCGCTCCATGATCATCGGCAACAAATTGAAGAATCTGGGAGAACTATTGGAAGCGTCTATGGAGACTGAAACGGTGATCAAAGACCTCAACAGTCAGAAGTCATCAAAGAAGGAGCCGACTGCCATTCCGACCTCCAAGCCAAAGAAAAGGAGGTTCTCAATGTGCAAACCAAGTCAGCTCCTCAGCCGCCAAAGAAAGCTGAAAACAAAGCTCCAGGCAAGAGACCTGAACTCTCTGATGCCTTCAAAGAATGAGTAAAGAAGAAATACCCGTTCGATGAAGATCTTGAAGAAATATTTACGGCTCTCTTGGCAAAAGGGAAACTCACCTTGCCTGACCCCAAAAGACCAGGAGATGTTGGCAAAACCAATGATCCCCGATATTATCCATACCACCAAATGGTCTCGCATCCTCTCAACCAATGTTTCGTTGTCAGAGAGAAGATCAACAAGATGTGGAAAAACGGAGTCATTACCTTTGACAAAAACTATGGGTCTGCCTCCGTTAACATGGTGACATATGGACAAACATCCAAATCACCAAAGGAAAAAGTCATTACTTCCTTCAAGGTGATAAAAATGACCCAGACATCCAAAGAGCTGGTGCCTTATCCAACACCAGATGGACACCCCATATGGGTACATCCCGATCTCCTAGAAGATGAAAATTGGGAGATCGTCAAAACAAAGCCGCCCGCTCAATAGCAAAGGCAAGCCAATAGACAACTTGTAAGCTCAAACAGCAGGAGAAGGCTCAAACAAAACAAGAGGTCCCTAAAAAGACAAAAACCTCCTCTACCGCTTCACTAGGGACAACAGAGGAGTCTCTTCCCAAGGCCTCAAGAAAGGCAAGAAAATTCACCCTCGGTGATTTCATGCCACCACGACTCAGAGATGAGACTACGTAAGGGGCATCATACTCTTGTAACTTGGGAGTTGGATTCTCCATGAATGGATACAAGTCCAGTGACACTGCCAGTGACACAGATGAATGGGAGGAATCCCTTGAAACCGGAGAATATCTCTCCGATAAAGAATGGATCTCGGAATCCCACCTTATGCCAGTAATTTGGTATAACCCCTTCCAGCCACAAGGATCCTGATTTGATGGTGATGAAGACCAAGAGGCTATTCAAGAAAATGCTGTCAATCCAGCACTGGCCAATGCTCTAGTGGATCCCAACGAGGTTGAACCACAAGGAGCAGATGAAGAAGAAGACTTAGCTCCTATGCCAGATCTTGAAGAATATGCAAGGATCCTGCAGCGTCTTGCCATACAACAAGAGCAGGGTCGCATTAATCAACTTCATCAAAATCCAAAACTGGAAGTCCCAGAGAATCTACAAGCATCTCCTCCAGTGACTCCGGAAAATGAAGAAAGTTGCTGGGCTGATGATCCTCTTACATCGGAAGAAGAGTCTGATTCCCAATAGTCCATTATGGAAGCATCTTCTATCGAAGTTGCCTGCAATGTGATAGTTTAGGATGATAATGCCTCTGAAGCTTCATCTGCTAAGGCCACAGACTCTCACAATGCATCCGGTAGCATATCTTCTGAAGCTACATATTCTCGGGTGACTTCCACTGAGATAGCATCCTCTCAGCCTTCCTCTCCTAAAACGGTGACATCAGAATTCAAGCCTCTTCCGACTGATCACCATGAAGAAGCTCTGGTTGATGAAGTCTTCAAAGAAAATCCAGCCAATTGGTCTCAGATACCCAACCTCATAGGGGATGTCTGGACCGAAGAAATACTGGACAAAGAAGAAAAGTTGTTGGAAGCTGTTCAGGACTTGTTCCCAGAAAATGCTCCGTGCAACGCAATAACTGAAGACGGCAATGTTGCTACAGAAGCGTTTTCAGCAAATCAAGAGGATCGGCCCCTTGAAACCAAAGGGGGTCTTCCGAAAGAAGAACCACCTCTAGAAGCTTTTGAAGTTGGGAAAGGTACCCGCTCTGGCCGGGATTACCACAAAAACTACAACCAACCTTCTTCTTCTTCTTCTTAAGTAAATCCTTCGGGAAAACAAGCTGTAAATGCCCCAAGCGGCAATGATAATGAAAATGTAGGCCCCAAGGAGGCTTTCAAGTATGACTTGATCGAGCACTTCAAACACATACCTGCACGACTACACATCCTAGACTTATTACGAATGTCACCACAAACTCGTGATAGTCTCATTTCGGAACTGCAAAGGCTGAATCTGGGTGTCGACAAACATGCCCCACAAGTCCCGCAAATTGAAATGGACTATAGGGTTAAAAAATCAAAAACCTCCTCGAAGGGAGAAAAGAAAGAAGCCGGAGGACCTTGCACTGAATGCCTCTCAGTCCAAAAAGCCGCAAGTGCTACCATCGCCTTTAATAAGGAAGACCTCCTGCTAGGTGAGACAAAGCACAACCGACCCCTGTACTTCTCAGGGTACATCAAAGAGATGCCGATACACAGAGTCTAGATCAACCCGGGTTCTGCACTTAACCTCATCTCTACTACGGTACTCAAAGAGCTGGGTATCCCACCTAGCAAACTGAGCCACACATCTGTGTCCGTCTTTGGATACGATGGGAGTACTCAAAGGCCCATTGGCAAAATCAGATTCAGGTTACAAATCGAAGATCTTATCTCTGAGGTTATCGTGTATGCAATAAAAACCCCTTCATGTTACAACATCCTTCTCGGACACCCTTGGATACACGAGAACGGTGTCTTTCCTTTGACTCTACATCAGTGCATCAAGTTTGTTGGCGACAATGGCTTGATACATCGAGTGTTTCCAGACAAAAAGCCATTCAAAGGCAAAGAAGTTCATTTCGCTGACTCTCAGATGTACAGGGACGAAAAAGAAGAAAAGGAGGAGAAAATAGCATCCTTCGTCGGCAATCTCCAAAAAGATAAAGGCAAGGCTCCTCAGCAATCATCGGAAGAAGACAAACCTTCCGGTAAACCCGAAGAGAGCAATCAGTCTCCCTTCATTATCTCCTTCAAATCTTCCAAACCTTTGGTAATCACTACCAAAGCAAAGAAGACAAAGCAAAAGACTAGGGGCAACTTCACTGTTTCCTTCGTGTCTATCATATAAGACATGGATTCAGATTCAGCGACAGAAGACGAAACATCGCCAAGCTAAGCTGATACTCAGCAAGTTCAGCCTGCCCTCACTCCATTGGAGACTCCTACTGACATAGAAAATCCTGCGTCTGCTACCTTCATCGTTCCGGCAACAACGGCAGAAGAGAAACCAAGCTTCTTCCATAGATCGGATGCTTCTTCATCAAATTCCTTGCTTGAACCTTTCCAAAATGAAGGTATGCCTCAATTATCCTTGTATAGTCCAATGGCACAAGCTATCATGAAGAAAATGGTCTACGACGCTCAAAATCCAATTGGTTTGGGAGGTGGCCGTGGTATTGTCACACCATCGGAACCCACCCTGACCAAAAGTCAACTGGAAGATTGGAAACTCTACTGTCGCATAGACAAGTCTTCATACAGGTTGGGGTATGATTCTGACACTACGATGAGACAGTTGACACAAAGGCTGCAGAGTCCTTTTTCCGACCAGGCCTCAACATCTCGTGTCGATGAAGACATCGATCTCCCTGGATATCTCTTTGAAGAGTTACCCGACAAGGACCCAGGAAGCTCATCAAATTGGTACGATTTCTCTAATGATGAAGAGGAATTGTCCGATGATACAGACGCACGGTTCCGTGATTCAGAGGAGCCATTGTCTCCAAAAGAAGTGCCTTACTTTGACCCAGTTTCAGTAGGTGATTGGGATCATCTCATAGCAAGTCTTGAGAATAGTACCGATCAAGAAGACTTATGGATAGAAGCGGAGCCATGGTCTGAAAATGCCATTAGAAATCCAGAAGGTCTTGTTTAGTTGGAAACCTCCGAAAATATTGTGGAGGAACCACCTTTAAACCTTCTAACAGAAGATTATGTTCACAAGATAGACTTGGGAACACCTGATAACCCACGTCCTGTATTCACAAGTAAGAATATAAAAGATGATGAGTTACCCACGTATGTCTCGTTTTTTCATGAGTTTGTTGATTGTTTTGCATGGTCTTACGCTGAAATGCCTGCTTAGATCCCAAAATAGTAGTTCACAAACTCAACCTGCAAGAAAATATCAAGCCTGTCAAACAAGGCCAAAGAAGATTTTGTCCTGATGTGATGGACAAAATTGAACAAAAAGTTCAAAAACTCAAAAACGATGGCTTCATCCGTGAGGAACAGCACCCTGAATGGTTAGCCAACATTGTCCCCGTGACAAAGAAAAATGGGCAAATCAGAGTCTGTATTGACTATAGAGACATGAATAATGCATGCCCCAAAGATGAATTCCCTCTCCCCATACCAGAGGTAATGATTGACAACACCTACGGGTTTGAGCGAATGACTTTCATGGATGGCTTCTCTGGCTACAACCAGATAAAGATACATCCCGAAGATGAAATGCATACATCATTTCGAACCCCATTTGGCGTGTATTGCTACATTGTCATGCCATTTGGTCTGAAAAATGCTAGTGCAACATATCAGAGAGCTATGATGAAGATATTCCAATATATGCAGCACAAGACGGTCGAATGTTATGTTGATGACCTCGCCGTCAAAAGCAAAAGAAAAGAAGACCATCTCAAAGATCTTCGAGAAGTCTTCCTCCGGCTTCGCAAATACAAACTGCGAATGAATCCCCTCAAATGCTTCTTCGGTGTCTCATCGAGTAAGTTACTTGGACTCATAGTTCGGACAGCTAGAATAGTGCTTGACCCCATCAAAGTCAAGGCTGTCCTAGAAATGCCATCTCCAAGAACCCTGAGAGAACTAAAAGGGCTTCAAGGAAGGTTGGCGTACATCCGACGGTTCATTTCCAACCTATCAGGGAAGTGTCGTCCATTTTCTCACCTAATGAAAAAAGGTGTAGACTTTGTCTGGGATGTAGAATGTGAAGCTGCATTTTAAGACATCAAGTCATACCTGACCAAACCTCCGGTGTTGGCTGCTCCCACAACCGGAAAACCATTTATCTTGTACACAAGAGCTCTCAACTATTCTTTGAGCGCTCTACTTGTACAAGAAAATGATAGAGGAAAAGAAGCTGCTCTATACTACCTCAGTCGCATGCCTGGCAGTGATGTTTGTCGTACAAAAGCCACGTCACTATTTGCTGTCAAACACAGTATAACTGATTTCGAGGATATAGCTCTTAAAGGTCCTTGTCACAAAAGCAGGTTCTCTCACTGCCCGGCTGGCAAAATGGTTCTTCCTTCTGTCACAATTTGATATTAGGTATGTAGCACAGAAAGCAATCAAAGGCCAAGCTCTGGCAGACTTTCTTGCAGAGCACCCGCTGCCTAAGGATTCTTTGCTTAGGGATGATCTCCCAGACGAACCTGTCTACAACGTGGAGACTTCCTCACCAAATGCCTCCTGGAACATGTACTTCGATGGTGTAACCAAGACAAATGGAAAAGGAAAGCCGATATCGGGAATTGGTATTCTCTCTGTTAGCCTCGACAAATACATGATTCCACACGCATTTTTGCTACTGGAACCATATTCAAACAATGCAGCTGAGTACCAAGCCCTGATCGTAGGATTGGAACTCGCCCTCAAATCCGGCATCTCCATGCTGGAAGCATCTAGGGATTCTCAACTGATCGTCAATCAGATGAATTAGAAATATGAAATCAGGAAATCTGATCTGTTGTCTTACTACAACAAGGCGCAATCACTTCGACAAAAGTTTGACATCTGTCACCTCTCCCACATCCGTAGAGGGGAAAACATCCATGCAGATGCCCTGGCTGGACTTGTTGCATCTATGGCAATCCAAGGAGGGGAAAACATGAAAATTGCAATGTGTCAAAGGAGGATTCTCCCTCCTTTCAACACACACCAAGCAGTCGCTGAATGCCACCAGTGGTTGGAAGTCGGATTTCCATCCTTAAACCTCCAATTGGCGATTGGAGGGATCCGTTCATTTATTATATTATGTTCAGAATCCTACCTGAAGATCCAAAAGAGCAGGTAAACATTCAAAGACGAGCCCCAAACTTTCATTTGGATATTCCCTCCAAAATGCTTTACAGAAAATCCTTCAATGGAGTACTCCTACGTTGCTTGTCACAACAAGAGGCGGAAGAGACTCTAAAAGAAGTTCATGCTAGTCTTTGTGGAGCCCATCAGGCTGGTCCTAAGCTCTATGATCAGATAAAAAGGTTGAGCTTTACCAAGCACGCATGGCAGGATCTTTTGACGAGAAGGTCAAGCAACGCGCCCACAAAAATAGTGACTTGGTTCTTGCGATAAAAAGGCCAATGGTTTTTACTCACAAATCCAAAGGCAAATTCGAACCAAAATGGTAGGAACCCTTCGTCATCGACAACGTCTTCTCTAATGGCGCATATGCTCTTCTAAACATGGAGGGTGACAGATGTATGTTGCCCATCAATGGCAAGTTCTTGAAGCGGTACTGCCCTTGAAGACTTCATACAACGGGTCAAAGCGATGCCTGCATGGCCAAAGCCTATTCCTAGGTACTTGCTCGTCAAACCCACCCCATTTAGAGTTTTCATCCCTATGTTGAAATTTCTAAAAACCCAAAACAATGTTTACTTTCAATGTTTCATTGTTCGAAAAAAACAAAAGTCAAACCCAAAATCCAAGTTTAGGAGCCTCTTCCATAACTTGACCAAAACTTTCGATCCTTGAACCCAAAAATTCATGGTTTGAAGCAAAAATCAGGACTCAAGAATTTTCACCCTAGTCCACCCCGACTTTTACCATAAAAAATGTTTTGAGTTAAAATTTACGACCTTCGTGTCTTTAAACAAAAATGTTTTTTCAAAAAAAAAATCGTGGGGAAGCAACATCTAGTCGATACTCACACAAAACCCAAAAATCGGAAGGATGCGAACCCCATTCGATACTTCCAAAACCTCAAAATCGCAAGAAAGCGACACCTTGTCGATACTTGCAAAATTTTAAAAAAAAAATTGTGTAGACACAGCGTTTCAGTTGATATCCACAACCCAAATTTCAAAACAAAAACAAAGGTTAAAGAAAACCTCAAATTTCAAAAATTGTGGGGAGGCGACATTCCATCGATACCCACAAAACAAGATTTTTGAGAAAAAAGCAGGGAAGCGACATTCAGTCGATACTTGCACCAAAATCCGCGAGGAGGCAACATTTCATCAATACTCGCAACCGAATGAGGAAGGAAGTGACATTCCATCGATACTTGCAATACCATTCACAGGGAGGCGACTCTTAGTCGATACTTGCACTTTGAAAACCAAGAAAAAAAAACCTGGCTTTTATGCCAAAAACCCGACTTTTATGCCAAAAACTCGACTTTCATGCCAAAAACCTGGCTTTCACACCAAAACCCGGCTTTCATGCCAAAAACCTAGCTTTCATGCCAAAAATAAAAAATTCGGCTTACATGCAGACAAAACAAAACTTGGTTTTCAAAAACTCAGTTCCAATGCCACAAACAAAATTTGGCTCCCATGCCACAAAATTTTGGCGCTTATGCCACAACCAAAACTTGGCTTTCAAGCCACAAAAATCGGCTCTCATGCCAAAAACCGGCTTCCATGCCACAAACAAAGTTTTGGCTCTCATGCCACCAAAATTCGGCTTTCATGCCATCTAAAAAATCAGGCCTTTTGCCACAAAATCTGGCTTTTATGCCCAAAACAACCATTTGACAAAAGATTTTCACAAAATGACAACCTTTTGATCAAATTTTCAAACAAACATTCCCATCCAACTTTTACTTACTTTCATCAAAAAAGAATTTAAGTGAAACGAGAGAATACAAAAAAAGAGGGTGCCAAAAAATGTTTATACATGGAGGTACCAGAAGAAAATAAAAAAAAAAGTTTGTTACAAATCAGGAGGCTAGTCTGACATGGTCTTTAGCCAAAGACTTAGCTCCTCAAGCAAACTCTTGGCCTTAGCCTCCAAAGCTTCCAGGCCGCATTTCTTCAGGATTTTTCCATAAAAAGTAGTAGGCCGTCGCGATCCTTCTTCAGCACGAGGAAGCTCTTCCCAGAGAATTTGCCATTGTTCATATTCCTGAGTCTTCCTCCGGAGATTGCTTTCAACCTCCTCAACTTGGCGAATGAAAGTCCTCTTTCTATCGCAATAGCAGTCCACTTCGCAGCAGCTTGTTCTTCCAATAGCTCAAAGCGCTGTCTAGCCTCAGTGACCTCCCTGTCAAGATGGTGCTGGTCCTATGTCAACTCGATAATAGCTAACTCGGTGACATTCCTCTCCCAAACGAGCTGCTTCCGAGTCTGCGAGATCTCATCCAGTTCAGATTTGACCTCGCTAGAAGGCTTCAAAAACATCTCGTTGAAGAAGTCGCCATTTGGAAAGCTCTTGGTCTCATTCCACTTGTTGTCTAGAGCGATGACTTCATCAACAAAAGCCTCGGCATCTGTAATGTCCAGACCGACCTCTTCGCTATCAGTAAGAGTGTCCTGCACATGCTTAACCATGCCGAAGCCAGCCTCCAAATGGCCAGATGAGAGAGTCTCGACCCATGAGCTCAAAACTCTCTTCAACACCTTCCTCGCAAACTGACGAGATGGCTCAGATGAAGACTTGCCATGATCCGTTGGTCGACTACCTATGTCATGCACCGTTGGAAGAGTAATCAAAAAGCTCTTTCCAACCGGAGCCGCTGGAAGGAATATTAGCCTGTGTACTCTCCTCTGCCTCACCAAAACTGGTGGAAGAAACCCCTACTCCTGAATCAACTGCGGGCACCCCCTGCTCTGGCTCTGAAAAAGATAGAGGAACTTCTCCTGTCGCCTCACAACCTGCCAATAGAAGATGAAAAAGGTATGAATATGATCTTGTCAGAAATAAAAAAATCAACATTATCACTACAAAGTACCTTCTTCGACGACCGGCGGAATGCTTTCTGCCTCCATGAACTCATCCGAAGCATCATCAAAAGTTGCATCCATGGATGGCTCGAAGTCGTCAGAATCCTCTAGCAAGTCAACTGGCAACAAAACAAAAAATATGTTAGCAAGTGGCGGTAAAGGAAAACAAAAAAACAAAAAAAAAAAAAAAACTCATACCAGGTGGAGATTCTGGGTCTACTTCAGAATCTATGGGTTCTTCCTCAGATGCCATGACCGGACCCGTCACCACCTCATCGGCTGGAACCTCAGGCATCATCAAATCATCATCTTCTGCCAAAAGAAAGAAAAGCAGTAGATAAAAAACAAAAGCCTCATAAAAACAAAGAGCGAAAAAAGAGAGAAGAAGGGTCATACCATCACTACTGATCTTTTCTTCCCGGCTTCTCTTCTCTGGAGGCTCATCATCATCCCCCGATGCCTCCTCAGCAATGGTGGAAGGAATTTCCAAATCAGGAGAATTTTCGTGCCATCTCTTACTTCGGTGCTGTCCTCTTCTCCTTTCGCTCCTACGGGATGAATTGCTGGAAGTACCCGCCCGCCATCGGAATCTGGCCTCTCGATGGAGTCCTCACCAGATGGTCTACCCTTGCTGGTAGACTCCATGGAAGCCTTTTCTCGCTCGGCTTTTATCCAAGCAGCAACCTCAGCCTCCTCCTCTGCGAGCTATTCCAAGACCTCACCAGGTATCTCTTGTGCAGCTCTCGATCTGATGACATCCTGGTCCTCGAGAAAGCTTGTTATATGTTTTTCTCCAGAAATAAAAGCCAGAACTTCTTCTTGGCGGACGCCATCTGACTTCCCAAAACCCTTCCCGAAAGACTGCTT
The DNA here is from genome assembly GCA_029852735.1 of Persea americana. Lineage (NCBI taxonomy): Eukaryota > Viridiplantae > Streptophyta > Magnoliopsida > Laurales > Lauraceae > Persea > Persea americana. Next base: position 40,780,090 of record CM056809.1, on the reverse strand, counting down.
TACATCGAGCTCCTTCTTGGAAAGTCCCCTGTACACTGAAAAGCTATCCACAAACCACTTCGTGAAGCCTACAGTCTGGAAAGTGGGCAACTCAGGATAAGAAATCATGGCGGTAGTGTCTTCCGCACTATAAAAGGCCCACGCATTTCTCCCGTCTTGCAGACCTCCAAAACGCTTCACCTTGCTCGAGGGCGCTCCAACAACGCCTTGGGAGAAGCCCAACTGCATGGCAAAATGAGAGGGAATATACGGCTGGATGTCGACGAAAAGATGTCTACGGTACACCATCGTGCCAACACGTATGTTGAAAAGCCATGCTTTCTCTGCGTTTGTTAAAGAATAGTGTCTCCCCGACCCTGCCCTGGACGAATCACGGGAGACACCAAAATCAAAAGCCTTCTTCCGCAAGCCCGGAGAAAGCTTCACTAAAGACTGCCCCATCTCGACGTCCCAGAATCGTCTGATCCTCAAACAAGCAGATAAGAGGGATTCGGAAATAGGCTTCCCTCTAGCCAACCGAATCATGAACAGGTCATCGTCCTGTGCAGCGCCCAATCGGTGGAAACTGGGACAGTGGTATACATACCACGAATAGAAAATATGGGCTGAAAATACCCTGTTCATGGGAAACCCAAGCCGAACCAGGAAAGCAGTAGCCTGCAGTTCGGTGCATAAATAGGAGTAAAGAGCAGGCACCAAAGCAAGCCACTCTCCAAACGCCATTTGACAAGCCAGAAAAATGCAATGCGGCCTAATGTGCGTACCGTCTCCTCTAGCAAAAACAACCTCACCCAGCCAATAAGTAAGGTAAACAGCGATATCTCTCCGCAGCGCAATGTCAGAATGAATGGCGTCTGTGCTTGCAAAGAGCTCCTTCAAACTTTCTCGCATGGCAGAGATCTTCTTCGAATCCGGGTTCTTAGCCCTGGCTTCTTGGGTCATACTCTCAGAAGACTCCCCGCTGTCAAAGAAGTTGGAAGACAAAACGCTACCACTCCTCCAACTGCTACACCGGACTTTCGAGCCCTCCTTGTCCTTCAAAAAAGTCGTAGAAGGCAACGAGCTGAAAGTAAAAAAGCCTTAACTCCTCAGACTATTCCTCAAGGACGCTATCAATAGGCATGAACTCCTCATAGAGATTGCCGAGGATAGCACACTTTCTGCCTGACCGATCGTGAAATCGACTGGACAGACGTTGCTGGCCCATTGGTACCAACCAATGTCTGAAATTTGCATTGTCATCTGACATCAAACAACATGCGGATCCATCAATGATCATCATAAGAAGAATCCCAAAAGACGCGGCGCGGCCCGCGACTCTTCAAGCGACTCGGTGACCAATTAATGAAGTTAAATGACCTTTTTATGACAACTTATTAGGGTTATTAACTCATTATTTTGGACGGCCCAATCAGAAGCAAGCAAATGGGAGTTACAAGTTCAATTAATCATGGCAATTAACCATGTAACTGCTATCATTATGGAGTTTAATCATGGTAATTAATCATGAAACCCCCATCATCATGGAGATTAAATGCCCATTATTCTCCATCGACCAATCAGATTTAAGCAAAAAGGAGTTACAAAATTATGAAATTAAATCTTGTAACTCCTCCCATCATGGAGCATTAATGCAATCAATTCCCATAAACCCTCCTAATGGCTACCAAAAGCCTATAAATAGGTGGTCATTCCAAAGGGAATGGGTCCTGAAAATTATCCTGAAGAATTCTCTGCATAAAGAAGCTCTCCTGCCCTGAAGAAACTCTGCTGCAAACACTACAAGGTGATTGAAGTCCCTTGCCCCCCCCCCCCCCCAAAGGTTTCCCCTCTTCTTCCATCCAACATTGCCAAGATGCGACTTTTCAGCCCGTCTACTTAGTTTTTTATTGGATATAGGACCTTCCCTTGGTCTTTGTCCTCTAAAAATCCAAGGTCCAAGCCAAGCCAAGTTAATCAAAAGCATCAAATTGTTCTCATCTGAAGGACGATGGCGGAGTCCATACATGACTCGCAACCATCAATCTGAACGAGTCCCCACAATCTCCTGAGAAGTCAGATCCCTCTTTCTTCCTCTTCTATTGTATTTTGTATTTTTAAAGAGACAAAAAATTCACAACTCTTGTCTTTCACTATTGATAAGATTTGTAAATCACCTTCCATGGCAAAATTGTCTTCTACGGCACAAAACTGCCTTTCACGGCAAACTAAACAAAATCGCCCTTCACGGCATTAAAAAATCTTGTCACTTTCTTTAAAATATATGTGCAATGGAAAGCTAGAAAAAAAGTTCGATTTCCTTTCTACTTGTGAGTCATGTATGGACTCCGCCATCATCCTTTAGATGAGAACACTTTGATGCTTTTGATTCACTTGGCTTGGCTTGGACCTCAGATTTTTAGAGGACAAAGACCAAGGGAAGGTCCTATATCCAATAAAAAACTAAGTAGACGGGCTGAAAAGCCGCATCTGGGCCATGTAGAATGGAAGAAGAGGTGAAACCTTGGGGGGGCCCAAGGGACTTCAATCACCTTGTAGTGTTTGCAGCAGAGTTTCTTCAGGGCAGGAGAGCTTCTTTGTGCAGAGAATTTTTCAGGATAATTTTCAAGACCCTTTCCCTTTGGAATGACCGCCTATTTATAGGCTTTTGGTAGCCATTAGGAAGGTTTATGGGCATTAATGGCATTGATGCTCCATGATGGGAGGAGTTACAAGATTTAATTTCATAATTTTGTAACTCCTTTTTCCTTGAATCTGATTGGCTGATGGAGAATAATAGGCATTTAATCTCCATGATGATGGGGGTTTCATGATTAATTATCATGATTAAACTCCATAATGATAGGAGTTATGTGGTTAATTGCCATGATTAATTGAACTTGTAACTCCCATTTGCTTGCTTCTGATTGGGCCATCCAAAATAATGAGTTAATGACTGCATTAACTTGTCATAAACGGGTCAATTAACAGCATTAATTGGTCACCAAGTCGCTTGAAGAGTCACAGGCCACGCTGCGCCTCTTGGAATTCTTTTGACGATGATCATTGTTGGATTTCCATGTTGATCGACATCAGATGACCATGAAATTTCAGACATTGATTGGTACCAATGGGCTAGCAACATCTGTCCAGTCGATTTCACGATCGGTCGAGCAGAAAGTGTGCTTTCTTGGTCCGCCGATTGGCGATTTCGGAGTGTCCAATGATATCGAATGATTTTGACGGCGGATCCGTGATGTTGACGAAGATCAACGGATATCATGCCTCAAAAATCAGAATTTGAGAAAATCACAAGGGCCAAACATCGCGAAACACGAAAAGGATCGGAAAAATGGTCGTTTCGGCGGAAATCCAGCAACCCGGATTCCCAGGGTTGCCAGCGACCATGGGGCCGGCGACCTTGGGCCATGGTCATCAGCGACCATGGGACTTTTGTCCCTTTTTCGGTCGTCGTTCAGTCGTCGTTTCTCGGCCATTTTTCGGTCTTTTTTGCTTCTTTTTTCTCCTGTATTTTTCTTGACATTTCTGCTCATTTATTGGCTTGATTCCTCTGAAGAAAACCTATTGAGAAGCCATGCAAATCAGAGCACAAAGTTTCCTATTTTTGAAGAAGCCAAAGACTTTGTAGCTGATTTTCCGTCAAGAGTTGAAATTAGGTCAAACGATGTCGGAATGACCTAAAATTTGAGGTAAAGCTTCTTGAGCAATACATAGGACCAACCATGGGCTTTTATTTGAGTTTTGAAGCCGTTTGGGGTCCTGTCGATGCTAGACTTGATTTCACCACACGGAAGATGTCAAGCTTTGATATATGGTCAACCGATGTCTGATTGACTTGAAATTTGATAGGGAGCCTATTGGAGTCATTTTGAGACGATCCATTAGCTCCGATTTAGGTGCCATGGTCCCGGGAAGCTCTGCCGCCGGTAGGCATGATTTTGTTTCCGAACGTCAAAGTTAGGTCAAACGTTGTCGGAATGACCTGAAATCTGACGTGTAACCCTTTGGAAGCATGTAGAAGCTACCCATGTGCTTTGTTTGATGACTTGCGGCATCAGTGGTTCTCGCAGCCGGGAGGCTTGATTTCTCCGTTCAAGAGTTGATGGAGGGTCAAACGGTGTCGGTTTGACTTGAAATTTGGCGTGGAGCTACTTGGAGGTATTTTGATACCATCCATAGGCTCTGATCGAAGATTTGATATCTTCGACACCATCACTACTGGGAGCACCTGCTCAGCTGTTGGAGGATTGAAGTTAGGCCAGACGGTGTTGAAATGCCCCGAAACTTCATGTGTACCCTTATTTTAGCTATTTTGAAGGATCTTGCAATTTTTGTTTGATTCTGACAAGATCTGGTGCTTGAAGCAGCTCTGCCTGTTTGTAGTAGGATGCGGCTCCATGTAGCTTTTGATGTTGAAGAGGCAAAGTGACATTTTTGGTGTCAACAACGATGAAGATGCTTGTTGATATTTCTAGACTTAGTTCGACGATCTCTAGAAGTTCGTGAGAGAAAAGGCCAAATTGCATCAACATCTTAAGTTCAACCTACTGCTCGCACAAGGAGCGGACCGTCACACTTTCCAAACCTTTTTCAGACCACTTAAGACATGCTTAGGCCAATTCCTACAAAGACCATACTTAGTTTGCCAAAATGTCACCTGATTAGCCTAAGTTAGGAAACTGGATCCATTGGTCCAGAGGTCCCCTTTTTTTCAGCCCCTAATCATCAGGAAATTTGAACTCTTAGATTCATCACTTTGAGTGCTTTCCGATGATATATAGAACATCCAAATCAGATAAGCAGGTCAAAAGTTATGAGCTTCCGAAGTTTGTCCCAAGAGGAGATGAAAATCAACTAGGCACCACCCATGTGGCGCCCACCCTGTTGAAATTCATCTAGGTGCCCCATGCTGGGTGTCCACACAGCACAGGACCACCTAGGTACCCACCCTCCAAATTCCACTAAGATGGCCTAAAAGTAGCCCGGGACCACTCAATGTAGGGACCAAACTCCGGAAATGAATCAACTCCATCTAGGCACCACCCAAGTGGTGCCTTCCTTACTGAATCCCACATAGGCACAAGCCCTGTGGCATCCACATTGCCTAAGACCACCAAGGCACCCCATGGTGGGCGCCCACCCTTCAAATTCCACTAGTTGGCCTAAAAACAAACCGGGACCACTCAACGTAGGGACCAAACTCCCAAATGAATCGACTCCATCTAGGCACCACCCAAGTGGCACCCACCCTACTAAATTCCACATAGGCACCAGCCTTGTGGCACCCACACTCCCCAGAACCACGTAGGCACCACCTCATGGGCGCCCACCTCCAAATTTACTTGTTCGGCTTGAGAGTAGCCCGAGACCACTCAAACCTAGGGACCAGGCTTCGAAGACGAACCAAACCACCTAGGCACCACCGGTGTGGCGCCCAGCCTTGAAATTCACCTGGGTTCCACCCAGGTGGCACCCAGCTTTGAAATCCACCTAGGCATCACCCTTGTGGTGCCCAGTCAGTTAAATGCTAGTGTAGTTCCCCCCAGGTGAAGATCTATCCGTTCGATCCCGACTCCAAATGGGACCAAGTTCTAAAAGTGAACCCAATTCGTCTAGGCACCAACCTGTGGGTGCCCACACTACCCGGGATCACCTAGGAGCCACTCTGAGGGCGCCCAGACTATGCAGGCCATGTGGGTACCAACCCATGGGCACCCATCCTCTCTCAAACCCTAATTCACCCTAAAACAACTTAAGCTGCCTTAGGATGCGTGAGACCTTCTAGAAACACGAAATAATGAAGCTTTAGCCCTCTTAAACTCGTCCCAAACCTCTATATAAGGATCTCTTAACCTCATTTACAAGGGAGCTACCCTAAAAGAGAGAAAAATAGAGAATAAGCAAGAAGAAGAAAGGTAGCCACCATTAGAGAGCTTCGGATCTAGAGAAGAAGAGGAAATAAAGGAGGCTTTCATATCTTCAACTGAAGCTATGGGTCTTTACGAAAGCTTCGTTCTAAGAACTTGAGAAACGCTTCATTATTCTGGTATTCCTAGATCTCCCTCTTCTTTTATTGCATTTCATTGCCATACATGCTTAGAAACATGCTTAGGATCATTTGTGCGTTGTAGATCTGCAATAGTTGTGATAAAACTGATATTAGCATCTCATCATATTAGGAACATGTTTAGGTTTATTCTAATAGAGTAGGTCTGCAATGATTTCATAGTCCTAATTGCATAACTAAACTAGATCTCACATTAGTAGTGTCATCATCATCATTTAGATCAAGAAAGTCATAAAAAGTCATTGGCAGAAAGGCTGGGCACCTACCCTTCTGAGACAAGGTCTAGGTTCTAGATCTCCGCCCATTACATCATTTTCTTATTGATTTGTTAGCCGCATAATTAGTAGTTCGCATTAGGACATCCGCATCAGTTGCTGAATACCGGAAATTGTGTTGAAAATACTAAGACTCTTGTGCATTCGTTGTGATTTGTTAGAAACCCTGATTGAACAAGGTAGGCACCACAGCTGTGGCGCCCAAGTGGATTTCTCCACCTTCTTACACAACTTATGATCTTTCGCACTTAGTTCATTTAGAAACTGCATGATAATGATGTGTTTGGTTGTTTAACGTGTTCTGAACTTCAAATTATCATTTTTACCACACTTCACATCATATCATTTGAATCATAGAGTCATACAAAAAACCCAAAAAAATCATAAAACATAAAATCACTTCTTCTCTTTCCTTACTCTCTAGTAAATTAGAGGAAAAACCAAAAATAAATTAAAAGATATCCAGAAAACCCAAAAATAATAGGTAGATAGTCTAGGTTATTTGAATTTAGCGCCTAAGTAGGATAAATTCTAAGATTAATAAAAACATCATAATTAATTAACTTAAGAACCATCAAATCATTAAGAACACCTTCAATCACCTTAAGACCCTAATTAATTCGGATTAAAAGTAACTTAGGACTTTAAGAAATGCAAAAACCTAAAAACCTAAAACACAGTAACCTGGGCGCCACCCCCTGGGCGCCCGTCCTTCCTAGACCACCTGGGCACCACCCCTTGGGCGCCCAGCCTACTTATTCCCTTAGACGCTCTGGTTAAAGCTTCATCTAATTAATTAAGACCTTAAACCAATCCAAATTAACAAACAAAACAACTTTTAATCTAAAACAACTAAGACCCTAATTAACTCAACTCGAATCAACCTAAAAACACAAAACCACAAGAAAGACACCTAGGCACCACCCCCTGGGTGCCCAGCCTATCAATCCACTTAGACACCACCCCCTGGTTGCCCATCCTGTCCCATTCCCTTGGAAACCATCAATTAAAATTAAACTTAACTAATTAAACCCTAATTAATACGTTAAAACACTGTCGACATCAACAAACTTGAAACCTTACCTAATTTGGACTTGAATTCACTCAAAAACACAAGACCAATTCGAACCACAAAAATATCCACCTGGGCGCCACCCTCTGGACGCCCATCCTGCCACATCCACCTGGGCACCGCCCCCTGGGCGCCCAACCTACCCAAACACTAAGAAACCCCAATTGAAATTAAACCCGCATTTAATCCTAATCAACACACTGGAACACCTTTGAAATTTAAAACAATTGAAACCAAAAGTCCAAATTAACCTAAAACATCGAACCAACTCAAACCACAAAAAACATCCACCTGAGCACCTCCCCCTAGGCGCCCATCCAATCAAGTCCACCTAACCACCACCCCCTGGGCACCCAGTCTGTTCAATCCCTAAGGAGCTCCAATTAAAAACTTAATCTAATCAACTAAGACCTTAAACCAATCCTAAATCACATAATAAAATATTTCTAACTTGAAAGACCGGAAACCTTAAATCAATCTAAACTTGAGTTAACCTAAAAAAAAACACAAAACCTAAAACTCAAAGCACAGTCACCTGGGCGCCATCCCCTGGGTGCCCACCCTACTGAATTCCACATAGGCACCACTCCTCGGGCGCCCATCCCGTCCACTTCCAAAGAGGCTTTAACCAAAACTTAATCTCACATAGGTTAGGTTAATCTGATAATCAGTAATAAAGCACTAATCACGTAAATCCAAGTAAAAATCCCTAGTTAGGCCCTACTAGCCCCCTATCAAAAGGCCATAAAACTATTAAACCAACAAAATAAACCCAAAAAGATTTTCCTTTTGTTTCTTCCTCCACCCCAGGTGCCAGATATTTAATTGAACTTAATGATAAGAAGGAATGAAGAACAGATTTCTAAAATTGTATAAATGAGAATAATGAGATGAGATGAGTGATTTCACACACAGTTTTAAACATTTACGGTCCATCAACCAACCCTAAAACAAATACCGGCCCATCGGCCTTTCACTTTTATCACTCATGTATCGCACACAAAAAATACAGAAATTACAAGTCAAAGTCTTATTTGCATTATCATTTTGGTTTAAAAAATCAGCTTTTAAACCCTATGTTGCCAAGGGACTTGAAGGGGGTACCCGGGAACGGGGCCGATCATCTTCTTAAATATTTGGCACCCTCCCCTTTTTATTTTCTTTAGTTTTTACTTTTCTTACTTGGATGTACTATGATTATGCTATGTGAGGATTAACCTTTATCTGGACTTTAACTCATGACCTTGAATTGATCCAACATCAAAGAAACCCAAAGAGACCCAAATCAATGTGTCAGGATAACCATCGTGTGTTGCCGGCAACACATTAGATGAGAGGAAAAACCCATCTTATTATTTTCTCCCATTTTTCTTTGGCTTTCGTCGAAGAACGGTGTTACGGCTGTACCGTAGCTGGCGATCGTGATGTATCGATTTTGAGGGTAGTCGAAATCCTTGTTTTCAATGTAAATTTTAAATAGCATATATAGATGAATGGAGATTTCCCAAACCATGTCTTTCCATCATGGGTCAAAATTCACATCCGACAGCCTGACGACCGTGATGGGACCTCTTTGTTGTCCTGTCCTGAATTTAGGACCTTTTTCTGTTTTCCTATCACTTGTTTGGGTTTTTTTGGAGTACTATTATAGGACACGAACTTCCGATCAATGATCAAATGTCCGTGTCCCATTCAATTTAGGGTTGTTATGAGTCTAGTCTGAAACTAAACCTAAGGTCTGAATGCACCGTCCACTAAGCTTTTCCCAATTACACCATAAGAAACAAACCTTCACCAACAAAATGACATAAAATGCGCTATTCTCTTCCCCTCCCTCTCTCTTTTCTCATCTAAGCATTTCTTCATAAATGGAGGGTCACACATTCGGAATGTCCGACTTTCAACCCCTCTCACCCCCATTATTGATCCGCACCACCGGTTAAGGGATTCTTTCCCAAAAAAAAAGATGCTTTGAGATATTCTCTCCCAAAAGAAAGGAAGCTTGAGAGATTCTCTCCAAGTAAGGATATTTTTAGATATTCTCTACCCAAAGGTGATATTTTTAGATATTCTTTACAAAAATGACACCACATGAGATCTAAGCCATCTTTAAAAGCTTAAGGTCCCATGGGTTAGCCCATATGAGTTAGGTTTGACCACCTAGGCACTTAAAGTGGGTTTTAGTCAAAAATTCCTCTTACCAAGATCATACAAAAATGGTTCCATGCCTATTTTGAGTTGACTGGACCATACCAAAAGATCCAAGCCTCATGAGTTTCCAAAAATCCAAACCATCCAAGCTCATGAACCAAATTAAGCCAAAAACTTGAAATTGACATTTCACAAAAACCCAAACCACTCCAATGGACCCAAAATTGTCCCAAAGAGTGATAAAAAACCAAACCATGGTCCCCTACCTTGCCACATACAGCTTATTAGCTGACAAGGCCAAAACCAAAAGACCAAATCCTGACCACCTAACTTGCCACATACAGCTTGTTAGGTCACAAGTTCAAAACCAAAATCCAAAACCTGACCCCCTAACCTGCCACACATAGCTTGTTATTGTTGGAAGTGGGTGGACATCTAGGATAGGTTTCAAAACTTTTCACCATCTAGAAGTGATGAACACCTATCCAAAAAACCAATAAAACCCAATCCAGGATGCATATCCTCAATCTCAACCATCATGGTCAGCAAACAAACCTATCAAGAAGATAGAAACAGCACTAAACATACAACCATGAAATTCCACAACATACAAGGAGTAGAAAATACCTATGGAGCTTGGTTGTGCTCTAATGGAGAACTTGATTCAACTCTTTGATGAAGAGCTCTTCCAAAATCAGAATCTCCAATGCCCAATCGTCTTCCACGCTATGACCCGCTTCAGATCTCTTTCCTCAAAAGAGATGGTGGAATCTCCAAGAGAAAGACTAACTAGAATCACTAAGGAAACTACAAGGGAACTAGAAGAGAGAGACGGGAGACGAGGAATGCAACACTTGCACTCTAAAGAACCTTAGGCATGAATCTCCAAAGAATTGGAGCATGTATTGGACGTCCAAGAGGCTCCCCTCCTTGCCTTTAAATAGTTTTGCAATTTCTCTCTTCATGTATTATTATTAGAAGTCCAACTTCCATTATACTTAGTAACCCTTTGTTCCATTATTACCACTATTAAAAGTCTCACTTCAAATAGAAATAGTAGATTTCCTTTTTTGAGTTCAAATAGAATTAGTAAAGATCCAATCTTGGGCTAGCATGGGGACCACTAGGGATTCCATAGAAAGCTAGCTCCAACTGGGACACCCCGACCCCACATCTCATGTGCAATCCAGGCCCGCAGTTAATTGCAAATAACTCCACTAAATAAATGCAATTGAACTCCAGTCTTAGGAATAAATTACATGAAGACCCTAAACTCTCCTATCACTACAAGTAGGCCCCTCTATAAATATCCATGGATCAATTGGACAGATTGTCCCACCAATTTAGATCCATATCTTATATCCTTGAGACTCAATTAATTATAGTAATCATTAGTACCATCCAATTAACTCTTAATTGAGATGGGTGTACACTTACCAATGATAGGTCCATTAATTGGCATAAAGGGAAAAGATAGATTCCATTTTGACCATTAAATGTTCCCACAGTCCTACTACCATGTACCCATGACACCAAGGTGTTGACCTACAGTTGGCCTCACTCGTTGACTCAAAGCAAATGAATAGACAGAAACTTGAGTTAATCAATGTCTCAGGGTTGAGAGCCCATTGCTAGGGAATTATGAGAGCAAACCTTTAAAGAAATGACAATATCCTTGAGGTGCATCTCATGGTCCTTCAATACATCAATGTACCAGTATAATGATCTAGAATCTTACATTCCTATGATCGAGACATATCATACTATTTCATAGTGATCATAATACTGCAACCTTGTCACATGAGATGCCTAATCTCATCACTGGTTGTGAATGAATTTAAGTATAAGATTTGTGACACATGTCTCCTGTATGTGGATCTCATCCATGCACATGTGTTACATCTAATACACTTATGAACTATGACTCATCTCATTAGCCAGTATGTCATTTGTGCTAGTTATGTGCATTTAAGTAATAAAACACCATTCATCTCATGAAAGGAAAACATGAATATATTAATAAATAAAGAATTTAATCAATTTATTACATCAATCTTAATAGATTGAGACCATAAAACTAACAATCTCCCACTTGGGCTCAATGCCAGTCAGAGTTGCATCTCATGCCCATCCCATCCACATGCTGCTCAAAGACTTTGGTAGTCAAAGGCTTAGTAAAGGGATCTGCGAGATTATCCACATATGCTATCTTGGTGATGGCTATGTCACCTCTCTGCACAATCTCTCTGACCAAATGATATTTCCTCTGTACATGCTTTTGGCTTTTATGGCTTCCGGGTTCCTTGGACTGTGCGACTGCCCCGCTGCTGTCCTAGTAAACTGTGAGCGGTTGTCGCGCCAAAGGTACCACTCCAAGTTCCATAAGGAATCTTTTGAGCTAAACTGCTTCCTTAGCTGCTTCACAAGCTGCCACATATTCAGCTTCTGAGGTGGAATCAGCGGTACATTCCTGTTTAATTCTCCTCCAGCTGATAGCTCCACCGCCAAGCATAAACACATACCTAGAGGTTGATTTCCAGGAATCCTTATCTGACACGAAGTCAGAATCTATGTAACCGACTGGAATCAACTCATCACTGCCATAAATTAACATGTAATCTCTAGTCCTTCTCAAGTATTTGAGAATACACTTCACAGCAGTCCAATGGTCAGGACCTGGGTTAGATTGATATCTGCTGAATAAGCCAACTGCATGACAAATTTCTGGTCTAGTACAAAGCATAGCATACATGAGGCTGCCAATAGCCGAGGCGTATGGCACTTCTCTCATCTACTCCTTTTCCTGAGGTGTCCTAGGACACTGATCCTTGGAAAGGTGCACTCCATGCCTGAAAGGTGTGATACCCTTCTTGGAGTCTTGCATTCCAAACCGCACTAGTACCTTATCTATGTATGCAGCTTGAGATAAGACGATCATCCTATTTTTCCGGTCTCGATGGAGTTTGATCCCTAGGATGTAACTAGCTTCTCCCAAGTCTTTCATATCAAAAGTTTTAGCCAACCAAACTTTTACTGTAACAGCATTCCTATGTCTATTCCGAGAAGAAGAATGTCATCGACATATAATACCAGAAAAACTACCCTATCTCCTTCACTTTTCATATACACACATGACTCATCCGGATTTTGACAGAAGCCAAAAACCTTGATTGCCTAGTCAAAACGGATGTTCCAGATTCGGGATGCCTGCTTTAATCCATAAATGGATTTCTGCAGTTTGCAAACTCTTTTCTCATGGTTTTTAGCCACAAAACCGTCTAGTTGCATCATATAGATGTCTTCTTCAAGATGGCCGTTGAGAAAAGCCATCTTGACATCCATTTGCCAAATCTTGTAATCGAGATCAGCCGCAATGGATAAGAGTATCCGGATAGACTTGAGCATGGCTACCGGCGAGATGGTTTCCTTATAGTCGATACCTTCTTTCTGAGTATACCCTTTCGCAACACGATGAGGCACTGGTGTAACTACTGGGTTAGGGGTGGGCGGATTCTCTTCAAGTTCGGTTATAGTAGGATTTGAAATTGACTTTTCTTGAATCTCTTCTAAGATAACATTTTCTAAGGGTTTCCGGTCAATCATATAATCTTCCTCCAGAAAAACCGCATTGGCGCTAACAAGCACTTTTTGCTCTCTGGGATTATAGAATATCCAACCTTTAGTTCCTTTAGGATATCCTACAAAGGTGCACACTTCCGACTTCGATTCCAACTTATCCGTCTTTACCTTCAGCACATGTGCTGGACAACTCCAAATATGTAAATGTTGCAGACTAGGCTTCGGTTCCTTCTTTCTGCTACTTTATTCTGTTGAGGCATACCAGGAGCAGATACCTGGGATATAATCCCATTCTCTGATAAGTATCCCATAAAGTCAGCTGAGAGATATTCTCCTCCTCGATCTGATCGAAGGGTCTTGATACTTTTACCTAATTGCTTTTCCGCTTCCACTCAAAACTCTTTGAACTTTTCAAAAGCCTCAGACTTGCAGTGCATAAGGTATATGTTTCCATATCTTGAGTAATCATCTGTGAAAGTGATGAAGTACTCATATTCTCCTCTCGCTCTAACATTTATGGGTCTACACACATCAGTATGCACTAATTCCAATAAATCATTGGCCCTATTGCCCTTAGATGAAAAAGGTCTTTTGGTCATTTTGCCTTCCAAACAGGATTCGCAGACAGGCATTGGTTCTACCACCAGTGAAGGCAAGATACCATCTTTCACTGGCCTATCAATCCTGTTTAGGTTAATGTGACCTAGCCTCAGGTGCCAAAGCTTTGTTGGATTAGATGAAGGTAATTTTCTCTTTAATGATGGTCTATTATTTATCTCGGTATCATGTATCTCATATATTGTGGGAGTTAACAAATAAAGTCCATTGATTACCTTGCCAGAACATATGAAAGTACCATTCCTCATTATGACAACTTCTGTAACGCCCCAATTCCGAATACCGAAGATAACGCTAAGGTATCTGAAGTTGGCGCGCTACTTCCCGGAAAAATCGAGAACTTCCAAGATCGTAGTCCGCAGTGAGGTCAAATTTTAAAACTTCTTAAACAACATCATAGTTAACAGTTATATGCGGAAGCGTAACAAAAGATAGAGGAAGCTATAGTACCAAGTATATAAATCAGATGTAGAAGTGCGGAAGCCTGCTAGTAATCTCAAAGTGGTTATCAAAATGTTTATACATATCAGTAAGTCTACCCATGTCTCACTACAAAAAAAAATGCTCTCAAACCCAAAATAACAATATGCACTCAACCCTCCTGTGCAGGCTCTCCATCCTCCGGCTCGACCACTTGGTCAGCCGGCCCCCATCCGTAGTCCCCAACTACGCGCGCCTCATAGATCGCGTCGCCCGCGGGATCATGGTCTGGACCTAAGCACCAAAGATGGGTCAGATCCAAAGATCTGGCAAGGCACCATATGTAGATAACACAAGATGTATACACTAAGAGAGTAATGACAGGTACATAATCATATGAGTAAACAAGGTACATAATCTAGGCAGTTAAGCAGTAATAGCAGTTTAGAATCAGAAATGTAAAGTATCTAATCTAAACAGACAACAAGGTGGCACATTCACACAAGCTAGATACACCGCGGGATATTATGTCGTGGCCCTCCCGTACTGTAAACGTCCCATACCATAAACAGTTTGCGGTGAGGATAGGGTAATAACCATGCAAAGGATGACAGCCCTGATAATAAACATAACATACAATATACATAACACCGATCACACCCCTTTATCACACCGATCACACCCCTTTATCAGATTAGCCCGGACTTGGTATCACACCGCCCGTCCAACCACAGCTCATCATGATAGCTCTAAGTAACCAGAACATAGCTCCTACCAAAGATGATCAGTCAACTGGCTGAGCTTAGAACAACTGAGTGAATGTTCAGTACCGACTCGGGAAACTAAGTACGGGTCTATGTCTGTCTAGGCTTATCTTGTGTGAGCAAAGTCCTACCCAGGTCTCTAAGAGGTTAAGGTACAACATGGAACACAGTCTAATAACAAGTCCAAGTCCAACAACATTGGATCCACTCCAAGGCTCACAACCGTGGCCTAAGGTAACACAAGTACCATACTATGTCCATTCCTTAAACATTCATCCTATACTCATATACAATGAGTTAACTGACCATTTGTTCTAAACTTCTTCATACTATGGTTTCACATCCCCAATCTTAGGCCGTATGAGGGCCCGCCTAGGCACAGACACGGGTCAATTATCTCCAAACACTACATAGGGTCACCTCTAAGTAATCTTAGGTTCAGGTCATCCAGTTTCCATTAATTAACAAGTTTAAGACAACAACAAGGATAAGAAAGAAGAATAACACAAGAAGTCCTCAAAACATGGAGTCAAATGGAAATAGGCAAAAAACCAGTCCTAGGTAGTGGTCCACTCTTGGTTCAGGCCTTATCATGTGATTGGATCCCTAATTATAGCCTCTTATGTCAAAAGATAATAAATCTTGTGCTCTTGAAGTTATAGACATCATAGACTACATTTAAGGACCGAATCATTGATGATTCAAATCCCAAAACCTCAATTGGTGGACCCCATGAGTCAAGGCTGAGCCACACCATTGACTCGTGCTTGGCACATTAATGGAATTTCATTTGGATGGTCAATGGACCCCACAATCGATTAATCACAAAATATAGGCTAAACTCACAACTTATTGTTCCCAGTGTTGCTGGGTCGACCTGCTCCACAGGAATCAGGGTTGGGACTTAGCTTGGATTCTGGAATTTCTAGTGTACCCGACCGCCTCGCTAGCCGGTCGACCTGGTACACAGGTCTACCTGAATCAACAGATTCCAGGCCAAATCTCAACTTCTGCGGTTTTCAGTGTATCCGGTCGACCCTGCACACTGAACTTTGGGTTTGAGGGAAAATCCAGGTTATACACAAAATCTCCAATTGGGTTCATAAAATACTCATGGCTTATTCTAATTCTAAAATCTAGTATAATTTCCTAAAAGTAAAAATTCTTAAGGGTCCAAACTCCAATTAGTTTCATTAAAGACTAATGAGTCTTTTAATTCTAATTTCTAAAATTAATGGGTCATTCCCTAATTTTAAAACCATAAGAAAACAAGGTAATTAATGCTCCCATGACAAAGGTAATATGGAATTCTTTATTCCAAAAGGTCTCCAGGTCATCAGCATTGACCCACCTCACCTCTCACATGTCACCATCATTCTCCATTCTCTCACCTTTATTACCACACAAGACAAGTCAATAGGTCACCTCCTACCAGGTCATCAACAAGTTACTACTAGCCATTCTTCCTTTATCTCCACTACAGGTACTACACCCCAACTGTCCCTGCCACTCAACACACTCAACACAGAACCGAGTTCTGTGATGAAACTTGACGCCAAAAGAAACTAGGCTACTTGAATAGTGGGTCCCACTGATTAATACTCCAATCAGACTCCACCGTCAAGTCGCCCAGCAGTCCCTGATCTTGTGACCAGACCTGATCATGGATCAGGTCATCAAGTGTGTCCCACACACTATACAAAGTACACAAAATCTGCCCAGGAGTTCTCTTAATTCCCTACTCCCTCAGACCACCATACACCTTATCTCTTCACTCTCCTCACTTTTCTTTCTTATCCCACACGTGGCATCTCCATCTACTCCCTTTCTCCTCTCTTATCTTTCTTTTTTCCCACTCGTCAGGCTACACAGAACCTATTTCTGTAATGGGCGGTTTCTCGTCAGGCGCATCAGGCCCTTCTGGGAAGTGGGCCACACTAATCAAGGTTCCGATCGGGCTCCACCATCAAGGTCGCCCAGGGCCCCACAACAGATCCTAAGGTTCAGATTTAGCATCAAGTGATCATACCGGGCCCCACAACCTGCGCTAATATAAAAAAAACCAAACAACGATTCACGCCTCAGATGATTAAAGAAACAGGATGGTGGGCCAGGTAGGATCCACTCTACAGGGGTCCACCACCCCTGAGGTCGCCCATGGGTCCTCTTTCAGATCTACGGATCGGATCAATCATCGGGTGGCCCACCTGGGTCCCGGTATCGACGCAATAAACAACACATTCACCGTTTTCATCTACAGAGACTGTTACAGTAGCACAATCCCTGGATTTCCCTTCAACCCATTCACCATCCATCACATTTCATCACATACATATACAAGACAATAAAATCACTTCAATGCCCAACCATCCATCAATCCATCCGGACCATTGATCTTCCAAATGGGTACACCCATCCATCAATGGCCATTTTACCATGAAAACAAGCTCAAGAGAAGATCTAAACTAGCATTATCAAAACATTGAAATGTAATTACAGAAACAAGGAAGAAGAGCATGCATCTAATGAAATTGCATAGGGTACTTGCCTTAATGAAGAAGAAATGGAAATTGAGGTGAGAGAGAAGACCCAATAGAGTGCTGATTGCAAGAGGGAAGAGTCTCTAGCCTCCTTGTGTTGGGTTTTTGGGGGAATTAGGGTTGCTTGGGGAGGAAGATAGGTTAATTGAGGAAGATGAGAGGCAATTAGGGTTTAGGGTGATTTTGCAATAGCTTAGGTTTATATAGATTAGGGTTTTAGGCTAATTACCTAAAGGGTATTTTGGTTCTAAATGGAATTGAAATGGGGCCATGGGTAGTTGGGTAGTTAGGTGGGTTCTAGAAGGTTCTACTCTCAAGCCCATTCCATTAGTGCTAGTTATAATTAAACTCTAATCTAATCAAACCTAACATAAATTAAATTAAAGCTATATCTAAAACTTAGGGATATTATGAATTATTCTACTAATTCCCTATTAAATAGCATATTAAAGATAGAACATACCTTATTAATTATTATTAAATTTAAACTAAGGGCCCACCAGGGGTGGGGTCTCACAACTTCAGTACCAAAAGTAATATAATAACTTTTATTCACCAAACTATAAACTGAAATTAAATTCCGCATCAAAGACGGTACATATAATGTATCTGACAAAATCAATTTATTATCTGAAAAACATAAAGTAATAACTCCCACTGAAACAGCATCTACCTTAGCTTCAGATCTTAGGTTGACAATGATTTCTCCATCACTAAGCCTCCTGGTTTCCCTGAACCCCTGCAACGAATTACAAATGTGATTAGTTGCACCGGAGTCAACACACCAGGATTCTGAAGTACCAGTTACAAAACTAACTTCAGAAATAAGTGACTCAATCATACTTGAGGTCTTTTTCTTGGACAGAAAATCTGGACAATTCCTCTTCCAATGTCCTGTCTTACCACAGTGGAAACACTTTCCCTTAGTCCCTGAACCCTTAGCCTTTGCCACACCACCATTAGGACCATTTTCCGCCTTAGGACCCTTGGGGACCGATTTGTTTTTGCCTTTTCTGCCTTTCCCTTTCGCCTTGGGCCTGGCATCCGACTTTTCTGTCATCAGGGCAGATGGCCTTTTCTTCATGATTCCCTCAGTTGCTAGCAGTTGGCAAGACAGCTCAGCTAGGGTCAGATTCATTTTATTCATATTATAATTGATCTTAAAATGGTTGAATGAATCTGGTAGCGACTCGAGGATTATGTCAATGTGTGATTCTGCATCAATCGCGGCACCCAGTACATCCAACTCATTCAATGAGTCCATCATCTTTAACATGTGGCCCTGTACTGATGTACCTTCAACCATCTTGGTGCTTATGAGCACCCTCATAGCAGCTTGCCTAGCAGGCCTGCCCTGGTCCGCAAACATCTCCTTCAAGTTCGATATGATATTGTATGCATTCTTGTAGGATTGATGTTGGTGTTGCAAAACACTAGACATGGATACCTGGATGTAACATTTGGCCATCTCATTGTCATTTGTCCATTTGGCATAATGGTCTTTCTCTTCCTGTGGTGCATCTGACACAGGCTCATCAAGGGGGGACATGGTAAGGACATATTTATATCCTGATGCAGTCAGGACAATATCCAGGTTCCGTTTCCAGTCTACATAGTTGGATCCCACCAACTTATTCTGGTTGGGAATGGTTGCAAGTGGATTGAAAGTATTCGAATTCATGTTGAAAAACTGTAACACATAACCATACATTCAATTAATGAATATTAATGATATTAGGGTTTAGCATTCTACCAAATTTATGTGGTAATCCTCATGACCACTAAAATTTAGAATACATCGGAATTCCAATCCCTGGGATATGCCTCCTTGGGGAGTGTAAATATCACCTAGATTGGTGCGGATCAAAGTAAGTCAAAATTAAGACTAATGATCCCCTATCATTCACTATTATCTAGGTATCTCATACCAAATAATGTATGACTCCCGATTATCTTTGGTTTCTAAAATACATGAGGCAAATCCTTGGAGATACTACATCACTATTTTAGTTATGTGTGACCCACCAAGTAACATTGAATGACAACCGTTGTGGGTAGCCCCTCCTTTAGGAGTGAACCCCCACCCCGTTTCACCAACACTATCCTTTTGGGAGATCCATATTTAGTAACCAGATAAATAAAAGCCCTCCGTGGGGAACGGCCATTCTCAAGATGGCGCGAGGCTAATACTTTCCTTACAATGGACCTATGGTGGAAAACCATGGGGATTTTTCAATTTAATGCCCCGCTCCCACTTAATATTTTGGAATTGAGGATTTTCCTTCTAAGATATGAGGGCCCACATATATATATGAACATCAAATCATCTCATGATATGATCAAAGATTAGTTCCAAGTCAAGTCATTTTAAGGAAAGTCCATGTTGCGACCCCGAACCGGGGGCCCCGGGACCGCGACGGGGTGGTGTGGATAACGAACCACCCCTTGATGATAATTAATGATTATACACTTCTTTAATTTCCCACAGGTTTCCGCGGTGAGGATTCCTCATACATTCATAGAACATTTATATAGGTGCGGAAGCGTGTAGCAAATCAAACTCTTAATCCATTCTCATCAAATAGGGCTGATGATACACAAGTATGACATGATGTCAGAGTGAGCAATGATCTCATTAGCATTCCCAAAATATTAAGTTAAAGTTTAAACAAAAGAACAAGTTAATTAACATTCCCCAAAAATAATGGCCAACAAAGGCCAGTACAACCAAAGTACAAAACAGTATCATTCTATGAACTCCCCAAAATGTTCGCAGCTCAAAGCTAACTGAATGTCTACATAACATTGTCAGCTTGCCATTCCACTAATCGTTGCGGTTCACCGACCGCCTCCTCTGGCTCCTCCTCAAGGGCAAAGACGGGAGCTGGACCTGAGTACCACAAAAATGGGTCAGACACGACGGTCTGGCAGGTGGGTGAATAGATATACCAAGAAAGAAATCAAAACACTTTCTAAACATGATGAAATCTTGTTAAAACAATAACTATCTTAAAACAGGGTATATAGTTCATTTAAAGTACAGATGCAATATAAATCATGCGGGGTATTCAAGGTACAGGAACTGACTAGATGGCAACCACACTAGAGCTAAATCCTCTCCATCACTAAGGTGATGAGAGCACATTCAGTGCGTTGGGCTCGAACACACGAAGTGACGAGAACCAACATTATAAACATATACATATACATATAGCTAGGCAAGACCACGGCCGTGGAACCGGGTAACGGGACAGAACAGGATCCAAGTTGCAACTGGCGGGAGCACAGGGGGAGACCCAAGTCAGTTGATCAGACTGACAAGGATGTCCAAGCTTAGTGGTGCCGACTCTTAGGTTACATGATAAATCAAAACATATGCAAAACTATATCAATATAAAACATACGGGCAGGCGGGGCATGGTGCTCGTAGGCACACATTTCATATCATTAACAGTTCATGCATAAACGAGGCTGGCGGGACATATTCAGAGTATGAATCAGAATTTGAAATCAAACTAGTAGGGTCGGGTAATTATACATGTGATCGGAGTAAAACAATGCAATGAGTCCTTATATCATTAGGGACTATGTATTGGGGCGTCCATATTCAAACGACATGTATAAGGATCTTGTATGTCTAAATTACCCTTAGTATGGTACTCGAATGATAGAGGACATACTAAGTTTCCTTATGCACGTTGATGAATATAAAAGTCTCAATACCTTTTCCGAAATGATGTTTCTTTCTATGTCAATCTCCTTATGTCATCCCCTGGGTCTTTCCAAGGTGGTAGGGCATCAGAACAACCCATCTAAACCTTTAAATACCATAACTGAAACCAATAGAAAAGACTCAGGAATTCCGGGTTAAACTCGGTCACCTGTCGGTCAGCTGGCGGTTAGCCGCCGACGTGATCGGCGGTTAGCCGCTGACTGACCGCGGGGCTGACCGCGGTTCACCCTGCTAAAATGTAGCATTCTGTGTTTCTAACCGCGCATCTCGGCTACCTAGCGGTTACATGGTTTCAGATTGGCGGTTAGCCGCGATCTGACCGCGCGGCTGACCGCGGTTCGCCTGTCAAAATGCAGCATTCTGTGTTTCTAACCGCATCTGGGTCGGCTAGCCGCCGGTCACCTGTCGGCTAGCCGCCGAGGTGGCCGCCCGCTGACCGCCCAGCTGCGAGAACTACACATCAGGTACAGATTTCAGTCTATTCTTTCCCAAACCATTTCACCTCAACTCCAATCATTTCCTAACATGAAATGGGTCTATTCCTTCCATTTAACATTTATTTCTTCCCACCAACCACCATTCCACCAATGCATTAATTCACCTACCAATCCAAATCTCATTTAATGCAAGTACAATACCATTTAAGAAGCTTATAATGACCCAAAATAAACTTTGATGAGGAATGCATATATTCACATAAAACTAACTAAGGGAAAAACCATGTCAATAAATACATTTCTAAAACATTATGGAACATGATAAATCAAATGACATATGAATAGTAAAAATCCACATTTTTGACAAAGTAAGAACTTATTCAAATTAAATCCATTCATCCACTTGCCTTGGTCTCCAAAGTATGCTAATCAAGCTCTAATCCACTATCAAGCTCAAAATCTACAATCTACACAAAAATCCCCAAAATACAATCATTACAACCCTAGAATGTCAAAATCAAGCAATAGATGGAAATAGCTCCCAATAATCAAGGTGAAGCACCTCCTAGGCTAGATGAACACACAATCAAGAGATGAGAAGAAGAACTTACATGAAGAGTCCTCTAATGGCAAGAGTTTGCTCAAAGGATAGCTTGGAATGGAAGGCTCTCTCTACAAAGGGTATCAAGATGAAGCTCTCATGGAGGGGAAGAAGACTACTACCTCCATTTTGCCTTTAGCAATAGATTTGAGAGAGATTGAGAGAAGGAGAAGCAAGAAGCAATGGAAGTTGAAGAGAACCCTAGGCTGGGCTGGGATTTCTGGTTCTCAAGAAAATGCAAGAAGAGGAGGAGGGAAAAGAACTCCTCCTTATATAGACAATGGCTATGGGTCCCACAACTTAAGAATCCAATCGAGCTAATACATCGTTCTACGGGCTTCGGACGGATTCGACGAAGAAGGAAGAATTGATCGTCGAAATTTCTACTTTCCAAAAAGTATATAGTTTACGAGTTTCGGAGATATTGAAAATAGTGTCCAGATTTTGTGTAAAAAGACTGTTTTACCCCTATCAATGGCAAAGTAGGGTTTATAGGTCTCGAATGGAAACGGAGCAAATACAAAAGTTGTTGGGAATCATAAAATACATTCAACGGAGCAAATTACCGATTTCCAGAATTATAACTAAATCCCCAAAACTAATCAAGACACACTAAAAAGGAACCCCCAAAGGGCCCCACTAGATCAAAAGAATTCTCAAAATTATTCAAAGCTATAAAAAGCTATTCTAATCCAGATTTAACCAATTTCCACTAATCTCACTTATAACTAAATCACGTCTTAATTAACACTAATCGGAAACTCTCGGGGCGGGGTCTTACAGTCCAGTTTCTTAAATTAGTGTTGCCAATGTCTCCATCTCATGGGTCATCAACACTAATTAGAACTCTTTCCAAAAATTAATTTGATTTGACCAATTTTAGTAACTTGCTATGTTTGGATCAGATTTTGAAACATTCTAAATCAAGCATTCATCCATAAATAGAAAAAGCTAAAATTAGTGACTAGTCCTCTCCTCCACATGGCCCAAGCGGAATACACTTCTTGGACTTCTAGACTTTCCAAAACTTTGGAATTCCTCAAACTCTTTGGGCAACTCTAAAACACCTTTTGGGCATCTTCAAACTCTTTGATTAGGAGTCCATCTTCACTTTCCTTCTTTGTCTCGGACATCGCCAAAATTTACAAATTTAGAAAATTACATAAATCCCTATGTCTCTACGATGAGACTTATATGGTAATCTAAAATTGAAATTAGAATGGCTATAGGGAAACCATCATGCCTTGCCCTTTCATGGGAAACCAAGGAAACCATGATGCCTTTTACACTTAGCCTAAAAAATCAATCAACCATAAAAGAAAGTAAAAGACTTGTGGGACATATGGAGAGGACAAGATAACATGCATGTTAGTATCTCATACAACCACACAAAACACACGAATAGGCTACCAAACAATGCTGAAAAAATAGGACACACATAGAAGACCCGAAATAGAAAAATTCTAAAAATTGCGTGTTCTGTCGCAGTGACCCCGATCGACCGGCCAGAGAGCCCGGTTAACCGGACTGCAAGTACCCAGTCGACTGGACACGAGTCTCAGTTGACCGAACAGACGAACATCAGAATTTGGGTTTTTCTTTTCTGTATCCATTCAACTCCAAAACTCTTTTGAAGTGTTCCAATGGCTTCCTATCATCCTTCCATCATTATTAAACCCTTTTGTGACTGTCCAAACATGGATTCACCATTAAACCAAGTAAAACCATAAAGATCGATCCAAAACATAGCCCTTCCTCTATCTTCTTTTCATCTCATGCAAAAAACAGAGTAAGCTTGTTGTTTTATCATGATTAGAGATGACGTATGGCTCTGATACCAATTGTTGGAAGTGGGTGGACATCTAGGATAGGTTTCAAAACTTTTCACCATCTAGAAATGATGAACACCTATCCAAGAAACCAATAAAACCCAATCCAGGATGCATATCCTCAATCTCAACCATCATGGTCAACAAACAAACCTATCAAGAAGATAGAAACAACACTAAACATGCAACCACAAAATTCCACAACATATAAGGAGCAGAAAATACCTATGGAGCTTGGTTGTGCTCTAATGGAGAACTTGATTCAACTCTTTGAAGAAGAGCTCTTCCAAAATCAGAATCTCCATTGCCCAATCGTCTTCCACGCTATGACTCGCATCAGATCTCTTTCCTCAAGAGAGATGGTGGAATCTCCAAGAGAAAGACTAACTAGAATCACTAAGGAAACTAGAAGGGAACTAGAAGAGAGAGAGGGGAGAAGAGGAATGCAACACTTGCACTCTAAAGAACCTTGGGCGTGAATCTTCAAAGAATTGGAGCATGTATTGGACGTCCAAGAGGCTCCCCTCCTTGCCTTTAAATAGTTTTGCAATTTCTCTCTTCATGTATTATTAGAAGTCCAACTTCCATTATATTTAGTAACCCTTTGTTCCACTATTACCACTATTAGAAGTCTCACTTCAAATAGAAATAGTAGATTTCCTTTTTTGAGTTCAAATAGAATTAGTAAAGATCCAATCTTGGGCTAGCGTGGGGACCACTAGGGATTCCATAGAAAGCTGGCTCCAACTTGGACACCCCGACCCTACATCTCATGTGCAATCCGAGCCCGCAGTTAATTGCAAATAACTTCACTAAATAAATGCAATTGAACTCCAGTCTTAGGAATAAATTACATGAAGACCCTAAACTCCTCTATCACTACAAGTAGGCCCCTCTATCAATATCCATAGATCAATTGGACAGACTATCCCACCAATTTAGATCCATATCTTATATCCTTGAGACCCAATTAATTATAGTAATCATTAGTACCATCCAATTAACTCTTAATTGAGATGGGTGTACACTTACCAATAGATCCATTAATTGGCATAAAGGGAAAAGATAGATTCCATTTTGACCATTAAATGTTCCCACAGTCCTACTACCATGTACCCAAGACACCGAGGTGTTGACCTACAGTTGGCCTCACTCGTTGGTGACTCAAAGAAAATGAATAGACAGAAACTTGAGTTCATCAATGTCTCAGGGTTGAGAGCCCATTGCTAGGGAATTATAAGAGTAAACCTTTAAAGAAAAGACAGTATCCTTGAGGTGGATCTCATGGTCCTTCAATACATCTAATGTACCAGTATAATGATCTAGAATCTTACATTCCTATGATTGAGACAGATCATACTATTTCATAGTGGTCATAATACTGCAACCTTGTCACATGAGATGCCCAATCTCATCACTGGTTGTGAATGAATTTAAGTATAAGATTTGTGACACATGTCTCCTGTATGTGGATCTCATCCATGCACATGTGTTACATCTAATACACTTATGAACTATGACTCATCTCATTAGCCAGTATGTCATTTGTGCTAGTTATG
Source organism: Persea americana (assembly GCA_029852735.1). NCBI lineage: Eukaryota > Viridiplantae > Streptophyta > Magnoliopsida > Laurales > Lauraceae > Persea > Persea americana. Next base: position 40,754,445 of record CM056809.1, on the reverse strand, counting down.
TGCATTTAAGTAATAAAACACCATTCATCTCATGAAAGGAAAACATGAATATATTAATAAATAAAGAATTTAATCAATTTATTACATCAATCTTAATGGATTGACACCATAAAACTAACAGTTAAGTCACAAGGTCAGAAACAAAAAAAAAGAAAAAAAACCTTTCTTGACCGCCTAATGCGTCACATAAAACCTTTAGGTTCACAAGGTCAAAAAGGAAAAAAATCCAAAACCCAAAAACCAATTTCAAATCCCTCATGTCATTTTCAAAACTTTGCCTTGAGACAGTACATGATCCCTCTCACTGCCTTAAATTCCCCTGGAAACTCAAAAAGCTACTCTACCAAAAGAAAACTGCTCAAAGACTCTTGGTCAAGCCAAGAGCTCTCCTTCAAAATTCTCTTCGAGGTACATCAACTACAAAAGCAATCGTCGCTATACCTTAAGGGGGCATTTGTTGACACCAAAAATATCACTTTGTCTCTTCAACATCAAAAGCTACATGGAGTCGCATCCTACCACAAATAGGCAAATACCACCTCAAGCATCAGATCTTGTCAGAACCAAACAAAAACTGCAATATCCTTCAAAATAGCAAAAAGAAGGGTACACAAGAAGCTTTGGGCCATTTCAACAATTGAACAGCAGCTCCTAGCGGCGGTGAAGCCAGAGACCCTGACACACAAAACAAAGCACACAGTTGGCCTCAAAATGCCACTAGGAGGCTCCACATCAAATTCATAGCCATTCTGACATTGTTTGGCCCAAAAAGGAAACAGCCGCAGCAAAGTCAACTCTCCTGGCGGTGACAATGTCGAAGACATCAAATCTTCGATCTAAGCCTATGGATGGTCTTAGAATACCTCTAAAAGGCTCCATGTCAAATTTCAAATCAAACCGACAACGTATGACCCTCCATCAACCCTCGAGCAACAAAAGCAAGCCTCTCGGCAGCAAGAACCACCGAGGACAACACTCATCAAACAAAGCACATGGGTCGCTTCAAAATACTTCCAAAGGACTACTCGTCAAGTTTCAGGTCATTTCAACAACATTTGAACCAACTTTGACGCTTGGAAGCAAAATCAGGCCTCCCGGCGGCAAAGCTCCCCGGGACCATGACATCCAAATCGGAGTTAATGGATCGTCTTAAAATTACTTCAATAGGCTCCCTATCAAATTTCAGGTCAATCGGACATCGGTTGACCATACATCAAAGCGCAGCATCTTCCTCGCAATAAAATCAAGTCTACTCGTAACGAGGCCCCACACGGCTTCAAAACTTAAACAAAAGCCTACGGCTAGTCTTATTTATTGCTCAGGAGGCTTCACCTCAAATTTCAAGTCATTCCGACATCGTTTGTCCTAGTTTTGGCTTCAGATGGAAAATCGCCAAACTCCGCAAACCAAGTCTTCGGCTTTTCCAGAAAATTGGGAACTTTGTACTTTGATATGTAAGGATTCTCTTCAAGTTTTCTCCAAGGAAATCAGGCCAATACATGTGCAAAAATCTCAAAAAAAAAATACCAAAGAAAAAAGAAATAAAAAAAAACCAAAAAACGTTCGAAAATCGGCGACCAAAAGGGGAAAAATCCCCCACGGTCGCCGGCGACCCTAGAAATTAGGGTCACCGGATTTTCGCCGAAAGGGCTATTTTTTTTATCCTTTTCGTGTTTCGAGATGTTTGGCCCCTACGATTTTCTAAAAATCTATTTTTTGGGGCATGAAATCAACCGATCTTCATCAACATGTCAGATCCGCCGTCAAAAGCATGGGATCATCATCGAACGATTCGAAATTACCAACCGGCCAACCCAGAAAGTACACTTTCTGTCCGATCGATCAAAAAATTGACAGAACAGATGTTTCCTGCCCATTGATAGTAAGTAGTGTTTTAAGTTACATGATCATCCGACATCAAACAACATGAAGATCCATCGACAATCATCACAAGAAGAATTCCAAAAGATGCAGTGCGGCCCGCAACTCTTTAAGCGCCCTGGCGACCACTTAATGCAGTTAAATGACCTGTTTTATGACAAGTTAATACAGTTATTAACTCATTATTTTGGATGGCCCAATCGGAAGAAAGGAAAAATGAGTTACAAGTCATAGCAATCATGGCATTAAATCATGTAACTCCCCTCACCGTGGAGTTTAAAGGCGATTAAATGTACTTATTCTCCATCGCCAATCAAAAGCCAAGAAAAAGGAGTTACAACATCATGAATTAAAAATAAGTAACTCCTCCCATCATGGAGCATTAATACAATCAATGCTCATAAACTCTCCTCATGGCTACCAAAAACCTATAAAAGGGGGGTCATTCCAAGAAGAACGGGATCAATCGATCGGAAACAAAAAAGTCCAAGAAAATAAAAAAAATCCAGAAAATCAACAAACTTCTGTAGAAGTTGCTGCAACAACCTCTCCTCCATCAAAGATACTCTGCAAAATAAATAAATAAATAAACCACATGGTGATCGAAGCCCCTTGGGGGGCAGGGGGGTCCAAGGCCCTCTCCTTCAATCCACATGGCTTAGACGTGGCTTTTCAACCCGTCTACTCAGCTTTTTATTGGATACAGGACCTTCTCTTTGTCTTTATCCTCTAAAAATCTGAGGTCCAAGCCAAGTCAAGCAAATCAAAGCATCCTCTGTTCTCATCTGAAGGATGATAACGAAGTCCATACATGACTTACGACCGTCAATCTGAACGAGTCCCCACAATCGACTGAGAAGTTAGAATTCCTTTTCTCTCTTTTCATTGAATTTTGTATTTTCTAAAGACACAAAAAAATCACAACTCTTGTCTTTAATTATTGATAAGAATTGTAAATCGCGTTTCACTGCAAAAATCGCCTTTTACGACAAAACCGTCTTTCACGGCAAAATAAAATGAAATCGCCTTTCTTGGCAAAATCATGTCTCTTTTCTTAAATATATATGTGCAATGAAAACTAGAAAAAAGTTGAATTCCTTTTCTACTTGTGAAGGTGGATCTCCAGCCCGCCACTGCTAAATTCCAAGTAGAATGGAAAATCTAACATACCCATACAAAGAATGTTGATGCTCGCTTCTCTACGCCCCACGAGCACGAAAGGGTTGGAACCCACGGACTCCCACGTCCGCCAACCCCAGTAGTCTCGGGACCAAAGGAGAAGCCGGGTCCATCAAGTTGGCATACCCAATGGGACTCGTTCATTTGGAGAACATGATGCGTAGCTTCCTTGGCTCCCTTCTAGTTGGTGGCCTATGTTGGATTTTGCATCTAAAAAAAAACATGAGAATGGATTTTTTGGAAATTTCTATTTTTGAGTTTATTTCCACTCTTTCTCATTTCAAAAAAAATTTTGATTTCTCTTTTTTGGATTCAATTTTGAGAAACCTTGATCCTTTCCTCCTCGGACTTAATAGCTCACAAAAATGTTTGCAGCTATTTTTTGTAATAGGGAATGGGCCATCTTTTCTCTTTGATGAGTTTGATTGGGATCTTTCAAAAAAAAATTTGATTTCTCTTTTTTGGATTCAATTTTGAGAAACCTTGATCCTTTCCTCTTCGAACTTAATATCTCACAGAAATATTTGTAGCTATTGTTCGTATCGGGGAATGGGCCATCTTTTCTCTTTGATGAGTCTGATAGGGATCTATAAAAAAAATCTGATTTCAAACATTTCAGATTTGAGAAACTTTGGTTCTTTCCTTTTCGAAAAATAGCTCGCGGAACTCATTTGTAACTAACGTTCGGATCGGGAGGGGCCATTCGCTCTCTTTGATGGGTCCGTTAGGGATCTTTCAAAAAAATTCAGTTTTTTCTCTTTTGGATTCAAATTTGAGAAACTTTGGTTCTTTCCTTTTCGGACAATAGCTCGTGGAAATCATTTCTAGCTAACGTTCGGATTAGGAGGGGCCATTCGCTCTCTTTGATGGGTCCATTAGTGATCTTTAAAAAAAAAAAAGGGGCGGTGAAGAACATTAAGGTTATACCAATTGTGTTCTTTGACCAAAGTTGATCTAAGAAAAGCCTTCTCCAGAGTGTGGAAACAGCTTGATTGTTATAAACAAGGGTCCTCCAAACGGGTTCATTAAGTAATCCTACCCTTTCCTGGGGGCTGATCTATCAACTGAGGTTTCATAAGACCGAATCGGGAGATCTCGATGTATTCCCCAACCTAAAAAAAAAATCTCTTAAAAAAAACTTCCATGACTTCTGAGTTCAAATTTGAGAAATCTTGGTTTATTCCCTTTCGGATAAAGGCTCGCGGAAATCATTTGTAGCTTGCGTTCGGGAATACCATTTACTCTCTTTTATGAATTCAATCTTGGCCTTTCAAAAGATCCCATCTCGTGTCCATTCCAAGGATGCGATTTGCAACATTTGTGCCTAGCGGTGCTAGTACGCCCTTTCGGGTCTACTATATTCGCGACCAACACATTTGTACCTTCAACCTTATATCATCTTACCTCGAGTGAACCTTGCTTCACGGTAATTTGAATTAAGGTTTACAATTGCTTCTAGCAGTCACTAAAACGTTCATTCTGAGCCTACCATACTTGCGTTTAGAATAATTGTACCCTCTATGGCTTTTTGCCTTCTTCATTTCGCTTGGGCTGGGCCATGCCCCCTTGAGCGATTTGAAAAGACAAAACCATAGTTCTTTTTCCATTTGTAATCATCATATTCTTGTGATTACTAATGGATGTGGTCTTATTTCAGAAGTTTTTCTATACTAACAATGGCAGCTTCATTGACCATCACCTTTGATGAGAACAAGTACCAGCTCATGTTACAAGAGAAGCAAAATAAGCACACTCACAAGCACCCTGCCAGCTGCCAAAGCATCATCTCTCTCGGCAACTCTCAGAACACCGGGTCGACCTCTACTCCCCGGACCATTGTCTTCGGGTCATTGGGACCATTCCCATGACCCGTAGAAGAAGCCTCACCTGCCAAGAAGCAGAAAACCTCCCCTGAACGTGTCACTGCCCGGACACCAAAGGCGGCCATCAAAAATCCTGAAGCCCGTGGCATTCTAGCGAAGCCTTACCCTGCAAAGAACCAGGTCTACCCCAGACTTGTTCCCCAAGACCTTCCAAAATAGAGGAGGTCCTAAACATCTACAAAGCCAGTATACCTGGCCCCTCTCAAGGAGAACCAGTTCTATCCTCTCACCTACATGAAAGAGGAAAGACCTACCCTCCGCCAAACAACAAAGTTAACCCAGCACGAACCGGCTTGCTCCTACAAGCCCAAAATCAAGTCATGTATCACAAGGCCTCTGCAAGAACCTGCCAAGGCCTGTACTCCTGCAGTTCGACCCTTCATCTCAACAGGGGCCGAACTCGCAAAATTCAAGGCCTCGCTGCAACAGGCAAAGGACCACATCCGGATCCTGTCCATGCCTAGCTACAAAGAAGACTAGCTCTGCTGCTACGCACAAGGAACTATGTCATTCATTGCTAAAGCACAGCCAGAGCTAACTGAAGCTCAAATTGCTCGTCATATAGGTTATCGCGCGGCATATCGACAAAAGAGACTAGAGAAGCAAAGAATCCGACATTCTACACTTCAAGTCTCTAAAAAAAGGGTCGAAAAAGAAAGACCCGACCAAGTTACTACTGCCCATATGGTTGGAAAAACTAGAAGACGCCAGAAGTCAGCGACTAAAATTCATGTCAAACGACGGGTGACTCGCATCGTCTCCCAGACACGAAGACATCAGGAAGATTATCCCGCTCCTTTAAGCCAAGGACAACAAAGTAACCATTCCTCGGGCTCTTCATCCAAAAGAATTAGCTCCAGCTCAGTCACCAAGACAATATCCTCATTCGACTCTCGAAGGGTGAACATCCGGGTTACAAACTCTGAGTAACCTCCGCCACATGATGACGTAACCACGCGCATCCAGCAGTTGGAGAAAAGTTAGCAAAGAATAGAGGCTTTAATGGAAAACCTCCACACTTTCCAACGTCCACCAAACAATGAAGTCCCTCTAAATGATGAGGCAAATGGTGGAGATGAAGAATCACGCGCCCTTACCATAAAGAATGACGTTGACGATATCCTTGCCAAAGCAACAGAAGAGGATACACTAAAGGAACATGGAATCAAGCCACCATATCCCTTATGGATGGACTCGGTTCCGTTCCCTGCCAAGTTCAAACAACCTACTCTCCAAACATATACGGGGAAAGGTTCAGCCAGACAGCACGTCATCCACTTCAAGATCCTGACGGGAGCTATCGCGGATCAAGATGCCCTCAAGATCCATCTCTTTGCAAGTATGCTAAAAGGTACAGCCTTTTATTGGTATTCCACTCTGCCTAAGGATTTCATCCAAAATTGGACCATGCTAAAGACACGCTTCCTGACCCAATTCAAAGGTGAGAATCATCCTGTTACTATGGCTCAGCTTTGCTGCCTAAAATAGGGAGAGAATTAGTCAACATACAACTTCATTCAGAAGTGGAAGGCAATGGCGTACAAATGCTCAGACGTACTATCACAAGCGTCGTTGGTCGGTATCTGCCGTAATAACAAGAGAGCAAGGATCTGTTCCATGATCATCGGCAATAAATCAAAGAATTTAGGAGAACTCCTAGGAGCATCTATGGAGGCTGATGGACCCAGCTTTTCTCTCCTTCCGCCCCGGGGTTACCGGGGTCAGCGGAGGAAAGCGAGCATCAACATTTTTGTGTACGGGTATGCCAGATTTTCTACACGACTTGGAATTTAGAAGTTGTGGTCTGGAGATCCACCTTCACAAGTAGAAAAGAAAATCAACTTTTTTCTATTTTTTCATTGCACATTTATTTAAGGAAAGAGACAAGATTTTTTAATGCCGTGAGAGGCAATTTGATTTTGTTTTGCAGTGGAAGGCAATGTTTTTGCCATCAAAGGTTATTTTTTCCATTAAAGGCGATTTTTTCCGTAAAAGGCAATTTACAAATCTCATCAATAATGAAAGATAAGAATTGTGATTTTTTTTGTCTCTTTAGAAAAATACAAAATACAACGAAATGCAAGAAATGGAATTCTAACTTCTCAGGAGATTGTGGGATCTCGTTCAGATTGACGGTCGCAAGTCATGTACGGACTTCACCATCATCCTTCAGATGATAACATAGGATGCTTTGCTTCACTTGGCTTGGCTTGGACCTTAAATTTTTAGAGGATAAAGACCAAGGGGAGGTCCTATATCCAATAAAAAGCTGAGTAGACAGGCTGAAGAGCCACATCTAGGCCATGTGGATAGAAAGAGAGGGCCTTGGGCGGTAGTCCCCCAAGGGACTTAGGTCACCTTGTGGTGTTTGTTGCAAAGTCTCTTCGACGAAGGCAGGATTGATACAGCAACTGTTACAGAAGCTCTGGATTTTTTAGGATTTTTTATTTATCGATTTCGGACCTTTTCTCTTATTTTCTTCAAGACCTTTTCTTCTTGGAATGACCCCCTTTTATAGGCTTTTGGTAGCCATTAGGAGGGTTTATGAGCACTGATTGCATTAATGCTCCATGATAGGAGGAGTTACATTTTTTTAATTCATGATTTTGTTACTCCTTTTTCTTGGCTTTTGATTGGCTGATGGAGAATGATGGGCATTTAATCGCCTTTAAACTCCATGATGAGAGGAGTTACATGATTTAATGCCATAATTGCTTGGACTTGTAACTCATTTTTCCTTGCTTCTAATTGGGCCGTCTAAAATAATGAGTTAATGACCGCATTAACTTGTCATAAAATGGGTCATTTAATTGCATTAAGTGGTCGCCAGGGCGCTCAAAGAGTCGCGGGCCACGCCGCGTCTTTTGGAATTGTTCTTGCAATGATCGCCGATGGATCCACATGTTGTCTGATGTCGGATGGCAATGCAACTTCAGACATTTTTTGACACCAATGGGCCAGCAACATCTGTTCTGTCAATTTCACAATCGGTTGGACAGAAAGTGTGCTTTCTTGGTTGGCCGGTTGGCGATTTTGAAGCGTCCGATAATGATCCAATGATTTCGGCGGCGAATCTGTGATGTTGATGAAAATCAACGGATTTCATGCCCAAAAAATCAGATTTTTGGAAAACCGCAGTAGCCAATCATCTCGAAACGCGAAAAGGACCCGAAAAAAGGGCTTTTGGGCAAAATTAGGCAAGCCGGATCTCCATGGTCACCGGCGACCATGGGGATTTTTATCCCTTTTGGTCGCCATTTTCCGTCGTTTTTCGGGTTTTCCTGATTTTTTTTTCTTCTGTATTTTTCTGTATTTGGCCTGATTTCCCTGAAGAAAACTTAACGAGAAGCCGTGCAAATCAGAGTACAAAGTTTCTAATTTTCCAGAAAAGCCGAAGACTTTGTTGTCGATTTGCCATCAGAAGCCAAAAACTAGGTCAAACGATGTCGGAATGACCTGAAATATGAGGTGGAGCCTCCTGAGCGGTAGATAGGACCAACCATGGCCTTTTGTTTGAGTTTTGAAGCCTTGTGGGGGTCCCATTGCCAGTAGACTTTATTTTTCCACAAGAAAGATGCCGCGCTTTGATGTACGGTCAACCGATGTCCGATTGACCTAAAATTTGATGGGGAGCCTATTGGAGTCATTTTAAGACGATCCATTAACTCCGATTTGGATGTCATGGTCCCAGGGAGCTCTGCCGTCGGGAGACCTGACTTTGCTGTGTCTGTTTCCATTTCAAGCTAAACCATGTCGGAATAGCCTGAAATTTGATGTAGACATCCAGCCAGATGCATTGTACGTCAGCAAGCCAGTTGCCATCATCGACACTAAGGAGCAGGTGCTTCGGACCCGAACCAGCCATTGGGTGAAAGTCCAGTGGGAGCATCACACTCCAGAGGAGGCTACGTGGGAGTTACGGGACCAGGTGGAGAGAGATTACCCACATATTCTACCTCAGGTATGTCCTGACATTGTTTTTACATTTGGGGACAAATGTTTTTAAAAGGAGGGAGAGATGTGAGGCCCCACCCCTGGTGGGCCCTCAGTTTGAATTTAATAATAACTAATAGAATATTTTATACTTTAATATGCTATTTAATAGGCAATTAGTAGAATAGTTTATAATATCCCTAAGTTTTAGATATAGCTTTAATTTAATTTGTGTTAGGTTTAATCAGATTAGAGTTTAATTTGTGATTAGCACTAATAGGAGGGCTTGAGAGTGGAACCTTCTAGAACCCACCTAATTACCCAACTACCCATGGCCCCATGTTATTCCCATTTGGAACCAAAATACCCCTTAGGTAATTAGCCAAAAACCCTAAGTTATAAAACCTAAACGATTGCAAAATCACCCTAAACCCTAATTACCTCTCATCTTCCCCAATTAACCTATCTTCCTCCCCAAGCAACCCAAATTTCCCCAAATCCCAGCCCAAGAAGCTAGGAGACCAGCCTTCTTCATCTACAACACTCTATTGGGTCTTCTCTCTCACCTCAATTTCCATTTCTTCTACTCTAAGGCAAGTACTCTATACAATTTCACTAGTTGTATGCTTTCTTTCTTTGCTTCTATCATTTCAATTCAAATGAGTAGGAATGCATGTGTAGATCTCCCTTTTTGAGCTTGTTTTCATGGAAATGGCCATTGATGGATGGGTTTCTCCATTTGGAAGATTAATGGCCCGGATGGATGGTGGATGATGATTATTGAAGTGCTTCTGTGTTTCCCTATGTATATATGATGTATGGGAGTGATTTGGGTCGATTTGAATGGAAGTTGGATTGAGAAGAAGAAAATTCAGAAATCTGGAATTCAGTTCTTTACGTGTACCCGGTCGACCGGACCCTGTCTCGGTCAACCAGGCACACTAAAAGGCTGAGAAATGCAAGTCCCAGTTAAACTCTGTAAACTGCACAAGCAGTGTACCCGGTCGACCGGACCCTGTACCCGGTCGACCGGATACACAGGAAACTGCAAAATTAACTGAGACCTATAAATTCTCAGACAGGCAGGAACCTAGTGTACCCGGTCGACATCACGGCCATGATGTCAACCGGATACACAGAATTCTGTAAGACCCCCCAGTTGTTTGATACCAGGTGCCAGTGGACCCGGTCGACATCACAGCCATGATGTCAACTTGGGACACTGCAGGATTTCGACCTGGGAGGTCAACATCCAGTTCACCCGGTCGACATCCCAGGTTGTGATGTCGACCGGGCAAACTGGGATCAGTGAATTCCAGAATCCTGTAAAGTGTGATGTTTGATCACATGTTGGGTCCATTGGCCATCCAAATGACCTTTCATCAAGTGTGCCACACCACGAATCAATGGCATGGCTCAGCCTTGGTTCGTGGGGTCCACCTATTGAGGATTCAGGATTCGAATCATCATTGACTTGAACCTTAATTGTAGCCCATGGTGTCCACAACCTCAAGAGCACCAGATTTTCTATTCTTGACACCTGAGGCTACAATTAGGGATCCAATCAAGTGATGAGGCCTGAGCCAAGTGTGGACCACTACCTAGGACTGGTCCTTTGCCTATTTCCACTTGATTCCCTGTTTTTAAGGATTTCATGAGTTGCTCTTTTCTATTATCCTTGTTGTTGTCTTAAACTTGTTAATTAATGGAAACTGGAGGACCTGAACCTAGGATTACTTAGAGGTGACCCTATGTAGTGTTTGGAGATAATTTACCCGTGTCTGTGTCTAGGCGGGCCCTCATACGGCCTAAGGTTGGGGATGTGAAACCATAGTATGAAGAGGTTTAGGATAAAGGGTCAATTAGCTCACTGTGTAGGAGCATAGGGTGATTAATTGTGGAATGGACATGGTATGGTACTTGTGTTGCCTCAGGCCACGGTTGTGAGCCTCGGAGTGGATCCAATGTTGTTGGACTTGGACTTGGATAAGGACTGTATTCCATAATGTTGTACCTTCACCTCTTAGAGACATTGGGTAGGACCTTGCTCACGCAAGATTAGCCTAGACAGACACAGACCCGTACTTAGTTTACCGAGTCAGCACTGAACATTCACTCAGTTGTTCTAAGCTCAGCCAGTTGATTGATCATCTCTGGTAGGAGCTATGTTCTGGTTACTTAGAGCTATCATGATGAGCTGTGATTAGACGGACGGTGTGATACCGCGTCCGGGTTAATCTGATAAAGGGGTGTGATCGGTGAGATAAAGGGGTGTGATCGGTGTGATAAAGGGGTGTGATCGGTGTTATGTATATTGTATGTTATATTTATCAGGGTTGTTATCCCTTGCATGGTTATTACCCTTTCCCAACCGCAAACTATTTATGGTATGGGACGTTTACAGTACGGGAAGCCGCGGCATAATATCCCGCGATATATCTAGCTTGTGTGAATGTGCCTCTTGTTGTCTGTATAGATTAGATACTTTATATTTCTGATTCTAAACTGCTATTACTGCTCAACTACCAAGATTATGTATTCTGTTCACTCATATGATTATGTACCTGTCATTACTCTCTTTTGTTGTGTACATCTGGTGTTATCTGCATACGGTGCCTTGCCAGATCTTTAAATCTGACCCATCTTTGGTGCTTAGGTCCAGACCACGATCCCGCGGGTTATGCGATCCACGAGGTGCCTGTAGTCAGGGACTACGGACAGGGGCCGGCTGACCAGGTGGTCGAGCCGGAGGACGGAGAGCCTGCACTGGAGGATTGAGTGCAGTTGTTTTTAGGACTTTGAGAGTTCATCTTTGTAGTGAGATGGGTAGGTTAGACTGATATGTATATACACTTGATATTCACACTTTGAGATTATTATCAGGCTTCCGCACTTTTACATCTGATATATATACTTGATACATTTGCTTCCGTTATCTTTTATTTCGCTTCCGCATATAACTGTTGATCATGATGTTGTTTAAAAAGTTTTAAAATTTGACCTCACTGCGGACTATGATCTTGAAAGTTCTAGATTTATCCGGGAAGTAGCGCGCCAACTTCGGGCACCTTAGCGTTATCTTCGGTATTCGGAATTAGGGAGTTACACAAGTCCTACAAATTGAAATGGACTATAGGGTCAAAAAAATCAGATACTTCCTCAAAGAGAGAAAAGAAGAAAACTAAGGGATATTGCATTAAATGCCTTTCGGTTCAAAAAGCAGCAAGTGCAACCGTCGCCTTCGATAAGGAAGACCTTCTACTAGGTGAGACAAAGCACAACCGACCCCTGTACTTCATAGGGTACATCAAAGAGATACTAATACATAGAGTCCAGATCGACCCAGGTTCTGTACTCAACCTCAACTCTACTTCAGTACTCGAAGAGCTAGGTATCCCACCTAACAAATTGAGTCACACATTTGTATCCATCTTTGGATACAATGAGAGCACTCAAATACCTATCGGCAAAATCAGGTTCAGGTTTCAAATCGGTGATCTTATCTTTGAAGTCATTGTGTATGCAATAAGGACCCCGTCATGCTACAATATCCTTCTAGGACGCCCCTGGATACACGAGGATGGTGTCGTCCCTTCAACTCTACATCAGTGCATCAAGTTCGTTGGCGATGACGACTTGATACATCAAGTGTTTGCAAACAGAATGCCCTTCAAAGGCAAAGAAGTTCATTTTGCAGATTCTCAGATGTACAAAGACGAAAAAGAAGAGGAGGAAGAAATAATACCCTTTGCCGAAAACCTCCAGAAAGATAAAGGCAAGGTTCCTCAGCTGTCACGCCACCGGACCGAGGCCTTAACAACCAAGTCCTTAATTCGAGGCCATGGCACAGCGAGCCAGAGAATTTTGCCCGCACGCGCAATTTATTTTCTCACAGGATTCCACGGTGAGGATTTCTAAACGATCCATCACAACAAAACGATCAATTTCACAATGAATAACAATGTGCAGAAGCATATAGCAAAACATTAACAGATGAAACACATAATAAACATACAAGCTTTGAATCAAAAGGAGAATATATACATCAGCAAAACCCAGAGTTAAGTTAAAGTTGCGAGGATCAGAAAAGTATATTAAGTTATACATCTCATAGAAAGCTAACAAAGGCTAGTAACCAAGTTCCCAAAAGAAATACATCAATCCCCAAAATGTTATCCGGACTCATGCCCCAAACCGATGTCTACATGACATCATTGGGCTGCCACCCACACTCCATCGGCGGTTCTACCGCCTCCTCCGCATGCTCCACCTCAACGGTAATGGGTCCAATATCTGGCACCGAACAAGAAAGTACCAGACACGACGGTCTGGCAGGTGAATAAGATAGATAAGATATACAAAGTTTGTCATGTCATATTTAAAATCATAAGATGCATTTAAAATGAAACATATATATAGACGAATCAAAATAAGCAATTTCTGTATGAAAAGGAAGTTCACATTGACGCATTTCAAACTAACTGGGAAACAATTAAAACATTGGCAACCCACATTTAGCCATATTCTCCTATTACCAAGGTAACAAGAACAATCAATCAAAAATCGTCGCCATATAAAATGGCCGAAACAATAACCGTCACCATATGAAATGGGCGAAACAAACAATAACCGTTGCCATGGCCGGAGCAAACAAACAAAGGGTCCAAACTGCAGTTGGCAAAGTATTTGACGATTCTAAGACGGGTGATCAGCCCGACAAAGTAGCTTAAGCTTAGTGGTGCCAACTAAAAACCAAAACGATACAATCAAACCATTAAAATACATTTCAATCAATAAAAGAACTACTCTTAGCAAAGCACGAACGAACAATATGAACAAATCAAACAAGTAGTTTTATCGATTATTTCAAACGTGGCGAACCACTTAATTCCATTTCAAAACGATTTATAAGAAAATGTGAAAATCCACTAGCTTGGAATGAGGTGATACATAGTGGTTGATTGGTTTACCTAGGGTTGTCTCATTACACACTTAGGGTCCCAACATCGGTTTCCGAACAATGAGTTTGGTGCCTCTAAAGATCTCCGACATTTGAGACACAAAGTGCATATTGAGGCTTATGAACATTTCCCAATAAATTCATTATCATACTTCCCTTCTATCTCATTTGAAATCCATAAAACAACATAATGGAGGTCCGAATTTGCACCATCCCTCTATAAGGAGTGTTTTAGAGAAGGTTTGCACTTCAAAACATTGCAACAGTGTACAGAAAACCACCCTTGGGACAAATTCCAGGTCAGCTCAAGCGAGGAAAATCCGTTCAAGTGGACAATCCTAGAAGCTCCTTCGCTCAAGCGGGCACAAAACTCGCTCGAGCAAACGAGCTTCTGTCTCATCCTTCACCGTCCAAGGTTTAGGTTCGCTTAGGCCCGGGGAAGTCCGCTCAAGCGGGGCTTCCCAGAAGCTTGCTCGCTCGAGCTTGCTCCAAACTCGCACGAGTGAGTGAGCTTCTACTTCGCATTTCGCTAGGCAGTGGCCATGTCCACTCGAGCAGACAGCCCACTGGTTGTGTCCATTCTGCGCAGAAGTCTCTGCTTTCTTCCTCCTTTCATTTACGTTTCCACCATTCATTCTACAACATTCTGAACTCCCATTAGAATCCAACCAACTCCATTCAACCACCACCCAATCTCATTCCAATATCCATAAGGAAAAAAAATTAGAATCCAACATAAGTGAAAATGCAGGATTTTAACAAATTAGGTTTATATTCTTATAAAACCATCTATAACCATGATTATTCCAGCTATAATAACATAAAACCCTGCAGAACATTTCACACTATCTTATATACAAAACCTTATGAAATGAGCAATATATAAACCAAGAAGAAAATCAAATGAACAGAAATTTCTTTCATATCAAACTTAGAAGAAAACACCCATTTCAAATACATGCATTCCAATCAGCTTATTCACTCGCCTTGACTTCCAAAAATGGATTCTAATCACTCCAAGGATCTCTTCCAAAGCCCAACCTCCAATCTACACAAGAAGCCCCAAGAAAACCCAACTCAAATCTCTACATATTTTGAAAACAAAGGAGTTTCCAAAGAAATTCTTGCATGCATGATAAAGGAACTCTAAAGGACCAAACAAACTCATTGTTACAATGAGGAAGCCATTGCTTACCTCTAAATGGTTCAAACAAGAAGAAGAGCTTGAAAAAGAAGACAGGTGCAGCTGGAACCTTTTAAAAATGGTTTCAATAGCAAGCTTGGAGATTGAGGAGGAAGATGGTGTAGTTTGTTCTTCAATTTGAGTTTGATTCCATGGACATGCAGAAAAGAGAAGATGAGAAGAAAAAAAGAAAACTCTTCCCTTTTGTTTCAGTTGTTGCAGGAAAACAGAAATGAAGAAGAAGAACTCAACGTGGGTTTTTAAATGGGTGAGTTTAGTTGAGTTGAGTTGTGGGCCCCAATGGCCCTAAAACTTCAAGGGCTTAAAACTCTCTTTTCCGGGTCCTAGATGAGATCGACGAAGAAAGAAAAAATGATCGTCTAAAAATCTAGTTTTTAAAAAGTACATTTTCCTCATGATTTTCAAATATAAAAAATTATACACAGATTTGGTGTGAAAAGACAGTTTTGTCCTTTTTCACGAAACACGTGATTTCTAGGGCTCGAATTCAAACGGAGTAAACACAAAAGTTGCTGGGACCAAAATAACAAATTCAAAAAGGTCGAAATCGATATTTTTTAAAATCAAAGTTAAATTCCCACACGAACACGCGTCACATGGGCCACCCTGGGCCCTATCAAACTAGACTCAACGCTCTCAAAATTCCCCAAAGCTATTCAAAATTCTAATCTAGCGAAAAACCCAAGCTAAACTTCCTCGAATCCCCACTTAGAAACTAAACATGGCTAAAACAATTATTAAATGTACTAAACCTAGGTTGGTGTCTGACATAGCAATCACCGGAAGAAAACAAACCTTCTGGCAAATCCAAAGAGAGAAATCAATCTCCCTTCATTGTCTCCCTCAAGCCCTTGAAGCCTTTAGTAATCACCACCAAAGCAAAGAAGACAAAATAAAAGTCTGGGGGCAAGTTTGCTGTCTCCTTCGTGTCTATCATGCATGACACGGATTCGAATTTAGAGCCAGAACACGACACACCGTCAAGCCAAGCTGATACTCAGCAAGTTCAGCCCGTTCTCACTCCATTGGAGACACCTGCTAACGTAGAAGATCCTGTGTCTACTTCCTTCATTGTTCCGGCAGCTTCAGCAAATGAAAGGCCAATCTTCTTCCACAAATCAGAAGCCTCTTCATCAAATTCTTCGTTGAGCCTTTCCAAAATAAAGGTATGCCTCAACTATCCCTGTATAGTTCGATGGCACAAGCTATCATGAAGAAAATGGGCTATGATGCTCAAAATGTAATCGGTTTGGGAGGTGGCCATGGTATTCTCACGTTGTTGGAACCAGCCCTGACCAAAAGTCAACTGGAGGATTGGAAACTCCATCATCATATAGACAAGTCTTCACATGGGTTGGGTACAATCCTAACACTCCCCCAAGATAGTTGATACAAAGGCTGCAAAGTAGTTTTGCCGACCAAGCCTCAACATCTCATGTCCATGAAGACATTGATCTCCCTGAATATCTCTTTGAAGAGTCACCCGTCAAGGATCTTGGAAGCTCATCCAATTGGTATGATTTTGTCTGATGATGAAGAGAAGTTGTCAGATGTTACAGACATATGATTTTCTGATCCAGAAGAACCATCGTCTCCAAAAGAAGTACCCTACTTCGACCCAATTTCACCAAATGATTGGGACCATCTCATAACAATTCTTGAGAAGATTACCGATCAAGAAGACCCATGGACAGAAGCAGAGCCTTGTTCTGAAATGCCCTTGGAACTCCGGAAGGTCTTGTTGAGTTGGAAGCCTCCGAAAATATTTTGGAGGAACCACCTTCAAACCTTTCAAAAGAAGATTATGTTCAAAAGATGGTTAGGAACACCCAATAACCCACATCTTGTATTCATAAGTAAAAATATAAATGATGATGAGTTACCCAAGTCTATCGCTTTTCTTCGTGAGTTCGTTGATTATTTTGCATGGTCTTACGCTGAAATACCCGATTTAGACCCCAAAATAGCAGTCTACAAACTCAACCTGCAAAAAGATATCAAGCTTGTCAAACAAGGTCAAAGAAGATTCTGTCCTAATGTGATGGACAAAATTAAACAAGAAGTTCAAAAAATCAAAAGCGTTGGCTTCATCTGTGAGGAACAACATCACGAATGGTTGGCCAACATCGTCCCCATGACAATGAAAAATGGGCAGATTAGGGTCTGTATTGACTATAGAGACCTGAATAATGCATGCCCTAAAGATGAATTCTCTCTCCTTATACCGGATGTGATGATTGACAACACCTGTGGATTTAAGCGAATGACATTCATGGATGGCTTCTCTGGCTATAATCAGATAAAGATGCATCGTGGAGATGAAAAACACACGTCATTTCGGACCCTGTTTGGTGTGTAGCTACACTGTCATGCCATTTGGTCTGAAAAATGCCGGTGCAACATATTTGAGGGCTATGATGAAGATATTCCAAGATATGCAGCACAAGACGGTCGAATGTTACGTTAATGACCTCGCCATCAAAAGCCGAAGAAAAGAAGACCATCTCAAAGATCTTCGAGAAGTCTTCCTTTGACTTCGCAAACACAAACTGGGAATGAATCCCCTGAAATGCTTCTTTGGTGTCCCATCGGGCAAGTTCCTAGGATTCATAGATCGGAAAGCCGGAATAGAACTTGACCCCATCAAAGTCAAGGCTATCCTAGAAATGCCATCTCCAGGAACCTTAAGAGAACTAAAAGGACTTCAAGGAAGATTGGCATACATTCGATGGTTCACCTCCAACCTATCAGGGAAGTGTCGTCCATTCTCTCGGTTAATGAATAAAGGTGTGGACTTTGTTTAGGATGCTGAGTGTGAAGCTGCATTTCAAGATATCAAGTCATACCTGACCAAATCTCCAGTGTTGGCTGCCCCCGCAACTAGAAAACCATTCATCTTGTACACAAGAGCCCTTGACCGTTCTTTGGGCGCTCTAGTTGCACAAGAAAATCAAGAGGTAAAAGAAGCTGCTCTATATTAGCACAACCACATGTTGGTAGGCACAGAGCATCGCTACTCTCCAGTCGAAAAAGAATGCCTTGCAGTGATGTTCACTATACAAAGCTATGTCACTCACTATCTACTGTCCAACACAGTTTACCTGATTTCAAAGATCAACCTCTTAAAGGTCCTTATCACAAAAGCAGGTTCTCTCAATGCCCAACTGGCAAAATGGTCCATCATTCTGTCGCAGTTTGATATTAGGTATGTACCACAAAAAGCAATCAAAGGCCAAGCTCTAGCAAACTTTCTCGCAGAGCACCCATTGCCTAAGGATTCTCCACTCAGGGATGATCTCCTAGACGAACTTGTCTACAACGTGGAGACTTCCTCATCAAATGCTTCCTGGGACATGTACTTCGATGGCGCAACCAGAACAAACGAAAAAGGAAAACTGATATCGAGAATTGGCATCCTCTTTGTTAACCCCGACAAATACATAATTCCACACGCGCTACTGGAACCATACTCAAACAATGCAGCTAAATACCAAGCTCCGATCGTAGGATTGGAACTCGCCCTCGAATCTGGCATCACCATGCTGGAAGGCTTTGGGGACTTTCAACTGATCGTCAATCAGATGAATCAGAAATGCATAGTCAGGAAGCCTGATCTGTTACCTTACTACAATAAGGCACAATCGCTTCGACGAAAGTTTGATATCTGTCACATCACCCACATCCTCAGAGGTGACAACATCCTTGCAGATGCCCTGGCTATACTGCAGCATCTATGGCAATCCAAGAAAGGAGAAACATGCAAATTACAGTGTGTGAAAGAATGATCCTCCCTCCTCTCAACACACACCAAGCAATTACTGAATTCCACCAATTGGTTGGAAGTCGGATTTCCATCCTCAGACCTCCAATCGGTAACCAGAGGGATCCGTTCATTGATTATATTATGTTCGAAATCGTACCTGAAGATCCAAAAGAGTGGACAAGCATTCAAAGACAAGCCCCAAACTTTCATTTGGATATTCCTTCAAAAATTCTTTACAGAAAATCCTCCAACGGAGTACTTATACGCTGCTTGTCACAACAAGAGGCTGAAGAAACACTTAAAGAAGTTCATGCTGGTCTTTGTGGAGCCCATCAGGCTGGACCTAAGCTCTACGATTAGATAAAAAGGTTACGTTATTATTGGCCTACCATGGTAGCTGACGCTATGCAATTTGCTAAGCGCTGCCAACAAAGCCAAGTTCATGGAGATTATGTCCACATGCCTCCAGAATGGCTACATCCTACAGCAATCTCATGTTCTTTCGAAGCCTGGGGTATGGACATCATAGGTCCTATATCTCCCCCATCAAGCAAAGGTCATCACTTCATCTTCGCTGCTACGGATTATTTCTCTAAGTGGTTAGAAGCATTTGCACTCAGTGAAATGAAGACCTCATCAATCCTTCAATTCTTGCGCACCAACATTATTTGTCGCTTCGGCATACCTAAAAGATTCGTCCATGATAACGAACCACAATTCTGGGATCACAGATTCAACAAGTTCTTTGACAAATACAAAATCCAAAGTTGTCCTTCGACTCCATATAATCTGACAATAAACGGACTAGCAGAAGCCTTTAACAAGACACTCTGCAAAATCCTCAAGAAAATGGTCTCTAGCCACAAAAGAGATTGGGGCGACAAACTTCTTGAAGCTTTATGGGCCTATCAAACCACCGTTCGAGGACCAACCCATAGCACACCATTCTCCTTGGCCTATGGATGTGAAGTTGTTGTGCCTTTGGAAGTATAAATTCCTTCCTTAAGGGTATCTCTGCAATGACATGACGTAAGAAAGCAATGTAAAATTGAGACTCCAAGAGCTGGATAATCTCGATGAAAGACGGCTTGAAGCTTTACAAAACATTGAGCTTTACCAAGCACACATGGCAGGATCTTTCAACAAGAAGGTCAGGCAATGCGCCCACAAAAAGGGTGACTTGGTTCTTCCAGTAAAAAGGCCAATGGTTTTTGCCCACAAATCTAAAGGCCAATTTGAACCAAAATGGGAGAGACCTTTCGTCATCGACAAAGTCTTCTCCAACGGCGCATATGCACTTCTAAACATGGAGGGAGACAGATGTATGCTGCCCATCAACGGCAAGTTCTTGAAGCAATACTACCCTTGAAGACTTCCTACACCAGGTCAGAGCGATGACTGCATGGCCAAAGCCTATTCCTAGGTACTTGCTAGTCAAGCCCACTCCTTTTGGAATTTTCATCCTTATGTTGAAATTTCAAAAAAAAAAAAACTCAAAATAATGCTTACTTTCATCGTTTCATTGTTAAAAAAAAAAAATCAAATCCAAAAACCCAGGTTTAGGAATCTCTTCCCTAGCTTGACAAAAAATTTCGATCCTTGAACCCAAAATTCATGGTTTGAAACAAAAATCAGGACTCAGGGATTTCCACCCTAGTCCGCCTTGACTTTTACCACCAACAATGGTCTTAGGTCAAAATTTACCACCCTCATGTCTTTAAACGAAAATGGTTTTTCAAACACCGTGGGGAAGCAACATGCAATTGATACTTACAAAACTTCAAAATCACAAGAAAGCGACACCTCGTTGATACTTTCAAAATTTCAGAAAAAATCGTGGAGACGCAACATTCCAGTTGATATCCATAACACAAATTTCAAAGAAAACCTCAAATGTAAAAAATCGTGGAGACGCAACATTCCAGTTGATTTCCACAACCCAAATTTCAAATTTCAAAAACCGTGGAGACGTAACATTCCAGTATATATCCACAACCCAAATTTCAAAAATCATGGGGAAACAACATTTAGTCGATACCCACAAAACAAAGTTTTTGAAAAAGCAAGGAGGCGACTCTTAGTCGATACTTGCACCCAATTTGTGAGGAAGCAACATTCCATCGATACTCACAACTGAATGAGCAAGAAATTGACATTCCATCGATACTTGCAAAATCATTCAGTAGGGAGGTGATGCTCAGTCGATACTTGCACCTAATTTCGCGAGGAGGCGACATTCCATCGATACTTGCAATACTATTTAGCAGGGAGGCGACTCTTAGTCGATACTTGCATTTTTTTAAACCAAAATCCCGACTTTTATGCCAAAAAACTCAGCTTTCGTTCCAAAAATCGGGCTTTCACGCCCACAAACAAAAACCTGGCTTTTATGCCAAAAACCCAACTTTCATGCCAAAAACCCGGCTTATATGCCAAAAATAACAAAATCTAGCTTTCATGCCAAGAAGACAAAACTTGGTTTTCAAAAACTCGGCTTTCATGCCAAAAAAACCCGGCTTTCATGCCAAAAATAAAAAAAACCAGCTTCCATGCCACAAAATCGGCTTTCACGCCAACAAAATTCCGGCTCTCATGCCACAAACAGAATTTCGGCTCTCATGCCACAAATAAAATTTCAGCTCTCATGCCACAAACAAAATTTTGGCTCCTGTGCCACAAAACCCGGCTTTCATGCCACAAAATTTCAGCTCTTATGCCACAAACAAAATTTTGGCATTCATGCCACAAAACCAGCTTTCTCGCCAACAAGATTTCGGATCCCATGCCGGAAAACCGGCTTTCATGCCAAAAAAAAAATTTTGGCTCTCATGCCATAAACCAAAATTTGGCTTCCATGCCACAAACAAAAACCTTTTGGCTTCATGCCATCTCAAAATTCAGCTTCCAAGCCATAAAAAAACCAGGCTTTTCGCCACAAAATATGGCTTTCATACCCAAAACAACCATTTAACCAAAGATTTTCACAAAATGACAACATTTTGATCAAATTTTGCAAACAAACATTCCATTCAGCTCTTGCTTAAATTTGTTTTCATCAAAAATGATTTAAGTGAAAGGAGGGAATACAAAAAATAGAGTATCAAAAATGTTAATACATGGAGGTATCAAAGAAGAAAAAAAAAAGAGTTTGTTACAAAACCAACTAGGAGCTCAGTCTGACGTGGTATTCAGCCAAAGATTCAACTCCTCAAGCAACCTCTTGGCATTGGCCTTCAAAGCTTCTAGGCCACGCTCCTTCAAAAGCTTGCCATAAAATGCAGCAGAACACCGTGACCCATCTTCAGCACGAGGAAGCTCTTCCAAGAAAATTTGCCATCATTCATATTCTTGAATCTTCCTCCGAAGATTACTGTCGACTACTTCAACCTGGCGAATGGGAGTTCCCTCTCTAGCACTAGCTTCCACAATGGCAGTCCACTTGGCAGCAGCTTGTTCCTCCATTAGCTCAAGGCGCTACCTGGCCTCAATGACCTCCCTATCAAGACGGTGCAGGTCATGAGTCAGCTCAATGATAGCCAACTCGGTGACATTCCTCTCCCGAACGAACTGCTTTTGAGTCCGCGAGATCTCATCCAATTTAGATTTGACCTCACCAGAAGGCTTCAAAAACATCTCCCTGAAGAAGTCACCATTTGGAAAGTTCTTGGTCTCAATCCACTTGATGCCCAGTGCAATGATCTCATCAACAAAAGCTCTGGCACTTGTGACATCTAGACCAACTTTTTCACTCTCAACAAGTATCTCCTGCACATGCTTGATCACGCCGAACCCAGCTCCCAAATAACCAGAAGAGAGAGTCTCGATCCAGGAATTCAAGACGCTCTTCAACACTCTCTTCGCATATTGAAGAGACGGCCCGGATGAAGTCTCACCCCGCTCCATTGGTCAACTGCTCGTGTCATGCCGCATTGGAAGAGTAATCAGTAAGCTCTTTCCAATCGAAGACACTAGCGAAGGGATCTCAGCACAAGGTCTCACCTCTGCAGTGTCAGAACTGGTTGTAGAAGCCCCTACTGCTGGTTCAACCTCCGGTACCCCTTGTTCGAGTTCTGAAGAAAGCAATGGGATCTCTCCTGTCACCTCACAACCCACCATCAAAACACAAAAAGGTATGAATATGATCCTGTCGAAAAGTCATTAACATCGGGGTTATTACTATAAAATACCTTCCTCGATGACCGGCGGAGAATTCCCTACATCCATGAACTCATCCAAAGCATCGTCAAAAGTTGCATCCATGGATGGTTCAAAGTCCTCGGAATCTTGTAGCAAGTCAACTGGCAAGAAAATAAAAATTATGTCAGTAAATGGTGGCAAAGAAAAACAAAAAGGGGAAAAAGCAAAAGAAATCATACCAGGTGAACGTTCTAGAACCACTCCAAAGTCCTTTGGTTCTTTTTTAGATGACACCATTTAACCAAATGGTTTGGTTCGGTTCGGTCAGTTAAACAGTTGTTTTTTTTTTGTTTATCAGACATTGAAAATTTCAAAATAATGAGACCCCATCCTTTGCATTTATTCTAGTGTTTAGTGCAAACATAAAAATCCAACATTCCAATGATCCATATAAAATATAATTCTACTCCAAAAAGAGAGTTTGGACTAAATGCAAGCGCACAATCATATTATAGAATAGAAATTCTACAATCCAACCAAGAAAAGAAAATCTCAAAAACTGAAAATAGAGCGGGGAAAAAACTATGAAAGTATTGAGGCCGTACTGAGTTCATGTAAGAATGAGTTGTCAAATATAACTATGAAAGTAGTTAACGAAACTCTAAGGCTAAAATAGTAAAAAAGCAACACTTAAGTTAATGTATACGGATGGTTCAGTTTAAGCGGTTTTTAGGATATCCAAACCGTTAACCCAACCGATGTAAGCGGTTTATATGATTCCCAAACCGTTAACCAAACCGATCAAGTATAAACCGATCTGAACCACCCGGTTCGGTCTGGTTTTGCGGTGATATTGGATTTTTTGTGCAGTCCTACTCAACATCCTTTAATACCTCCTCAGCAATGGTAAGAGGGAATCCCAGATCAGGAGAGTCTTCATGCCATTTCTTATTACGGCGCTGCCCTATCTTCCTCTTGCTTCTATGGATTGGTTTGCTTGAAATACCTGCCCCCGAAAAATACCAGGGCCCACTGGTCTCCAATCGACTGACGAATAATCAAAATCTTGGTAGCCACTGGCCGGCATCAGCATTTCAATACGAGGCAGGTGACTTCTCTACATATCTGAAAGGGCCGCCAACAAAAATCCTGGTCTTGATCACATTGGTCCTCTTCACCCAGCTTAAAGGATCTTCCCTCTTAGAGCATGTGGAAGAAAGACTCATGATCGAGATGGTACAATCAAAAGTTGACCAAGTAGCAACAGTTCTTTCCTCACCATCAGCTGTGTAAGAGAACTGGAAACATCTCCTTTGGTATGTCAAGTCATCAGGGACTGCATCACCAAAGAAAAAGATAGGCTTGGGCACGATTCTCTGATCGTCCATGACCCAAGGACGGTTGCTTGCCATAATCTTTTAAAACTCCCCATCCTTGAGGGCGATCAATCGCTTCCTCGTCTCATCTCGGTTGAGGGAGTCACACTCTTCTAAGTTCCTCTCCATATACTGGACCATCTCTCAGGCCTGCCGTACGACCTCATTGGAAGATCTAGCATATTAGCGAGGTGTGTCAATAACAGGCCCCATACCCTTGTTCTTTCTGGAGGAACCACCTGCAAAGGTTGGAAAAGAAAAATCAATCATCAAAATGATAGAATTTTGCTAAAAAAAATCTGGCGAAGTTTTGGCATGGTTCCGGGGAAATTCTGAAGAAAATGGAAATATCCCGAAAAAAATAGGAAGCTTGAAGATGAGCTCAACATCGCTACGAGCTCATAGTCAATGAGGATTCTCAAAGAAAGCTCGAACTCAAACATTGCTACGAGATCAAGCGAATCTTCTCAAATCTCCGCAGGATTGAAAAGGGGCTCAACAGTGCTCCAGCTCCAGACTCCAAAACTTACAAAGCTCCTCAAAACTCCGCAAGATTGGAAAAGGGTTCATTATTGCTGCAAGCTCCAAATTCCAAAACTTGCAAAAGATTTCCAGGTATGCATTATCATGCTTCCAATCCGATTTACAAAAAGTCATGCATAGAAAGGAAATTATCATGCATTAAATGCTAGGAAAACCTTGACAAAGTTTCACCAATTCCAACCCAACTTGGTCAAAACCAATCAAACTTTGTCCAAGTCAAAATTCATGTTGGCTTGACCTAGAGACTCTAGCTTTCGTGATGCATCAAAAACAAAACACATGAACATCTTGAGTTGCATAAACCTCATTATCATGGTGAGCAAAAAAAAGAGAGAGAGAAGAACAGAAACCGCCTAAAAAAGGGGGGGGGGAAGAAAAAAGAGAAAGAAAGAAACACCGTAAAAAAAAGAAAAAAAATAGAAGAAAAAAAAGGGGAGAAAAAATAGGCTAGCCCATAGGCCACGTGGCTGTACAGCCCTGTCCGTACGGTCAAGAAAACAAAGAAAAAAAAAAGAACAAAAAAAAAAAACATCACGTGAAAAAAAAAACGAAGAAAAAAAAAACGTGTGAAAAAAAAAAAAAGAAAACAAGTCAAAAAAAAAGAGAGAAAGAAAAAAAAGAGAAAATAGAAAAGAAGAAAGAAAAAAAAAAAGAAAAGAAAGTTTTCATCATCGTACTTTTACATGGAGTTTTCTTGAAAAGGAAGACTTACTTAAAGCCATTGATGGAGAAGAAGGAGAAAAGCTTGAAGATCCTTGAATAGGAAAAGCTCTTGAATCACTCTTGAAGCCTTTGCAAAAAGAAAGCAATAAAAGCAAGTGATCCAACCTCCCTTTGCTTTTATAGAAGAGAGCAAACCAAAGAGGAAACAAGGAAAAAAGCAAGGAGGTAAGTGCTACAAATTAGCAACCTTCCCAAAAGAAATATTCTTTGAGAAATTCTCCCCCAAAAGAGAGGAACTTTGAGGGATTCTTTCTCAAAAGAAAGAAGCTTTGAGATATTCTCTCCCAAAAGAAAAGAAACTTGAGAGATTCTCTCCAAGTAAGGATATTTTTAGATATTCTCTACCCAATTGAGATATTTTTAGATATTCTTTACAAAAAATGACACCATATGAAATCTAAGCCAACTTTAAAAGCTTAAAGTCCCATGGGTTAGCCCATAGGAGCCAGGTTTGACCACCTAGGCACTAAAAGTGGCTTTTAGTCAAAAATTCCTTTTACCAAGAGCATACAAAAATGGTTCCATGCCTCTTTTAAGTTGATTGGACCATACCAAAAAATCTAAGCCTCATGAGTTTCCAAAAATCCAAACCATCCAACCTCATGAACCAAATTAAGCCAAACTCTTGAAATTGACATTTCATAAAATCCCAAACCACTCCAACGGACCCAAAATTGTAGCAAAAAGAGACAAAAAACCAAACCATGGTCTCCTAACTTGCCACATACAGCTTGTTAGGTCACAAGGCCAAAACCCAAAAACCAAATCCTGACCCCCTAACTTGCTACATACAGCTTGTTAGGTCAAAAGGTCAAAACCAAAATCCAAAACCTGACCCCCTAACCTGCCACATACAGCTTGTTAGGTCACAAGGTCAAAAAAAAAAAAAAAAAAAAAAACCTTTCTTGACCGCCTAATGCACCACATAAAGTCTTTAGGTTCACAAGGTCAAAAAGGAAAAATCCAAAACCTGAAACCCAATTTCAAATCCCTCTCACTGCCATAAATCCCCCTAGAAGCCCAAAAAGCTACTCTACCAAAAGAAAACTGCTCAAAGACTCTTGGTCAAGCAAGAAACTCTCCTTCAAAATTCTTTTCGAGGCACATCAACTACAAAAGCTATTGTCGTTGTACCTAGAGAGGGCATTTGTTGACATAAAAAATGTCACTTTGCCTCTTTAACATCAAAAGCTACATGGAACCGCATCCTACCACAAATAGGCAAATGCCACTTCAAGCATCAGATATATTATCAGAATCAAACAAAAACTGCAAGATCCTTTAAAACAGCCAAAAGAATTGTACATAAGAAGTTTTGGGCCATTTCAACATCATTTGGCCTAACTTCGCTCTTCCAGCAGCTGAGCAGGAGCTCCCGGGGCGGTGAAGCCAAATACCCTGACACACAAAACAGAGCACACAGTTGGCCTCAAAATGCCACTAAGAGCCTCTACATCAAATTCCAGGCTATTCCGACATTATTTGGCCCAAAAAGGAAACAATCGCAGCAAAGTCAACTCTCCCGGCGGCGACAATGTCGAAGACATCAAATTTTCTATCAAAGCCTATAAATGGTCTCAAAATACCTCCAAAAGGCTCCATATCAAGTTTCAATCAAACCGACAACGTTTGGCCCTCCATCAACCCTCGAGTAACAAAACTAAGCCTCTCGGCGGTAAGAACCGCCCGAGGCCATCACTCATCAAACAAAGTACACGAGTTGCTTCAGAATACTTCCAAAAGGCTACTCGTCAAGTTGCAGGTCATTTCGACAACATTTGACCAAACTTTGACGCTTGGAAGTAAAATCAGGCCTCCCGGCGGCAAAGCTCCCCGGGACCATGACATACAAATCGGAGTTAACGAATCGTCTTAAAATGACTCCAATAGGCTCCCTGTCAAATTTCAGGTCAATCAGACATCAGTTGACCATACATCAAAGCGCGGTATCTTCCTCGTGACAAAATCAAGTCTACTGGCGACGAGACCCCACACGGCTTTAAAACTCAAAAAAAGCCTATGGCTGGTCTTATTTATTGCTCAGGAGGCTTCACCTCAAATTTCAGGTCAACCCGACATCGTTTGACCTAGTTTTGGCTTCTGACGGAAAAAAGCCTATGGCTGGTCTTATTTATTGCTCAGGAGGCTTCACCTCAAATTTCAGGTCAGCCCGACATCGTTTGACCTAGTTTTGGCTTCTGACGGAAAAAAGCCTAGTTTTGACCCCACACGGCTTTAAAACTCAAAAAAAGCCTATGGCTGGTCTTATTTATTGCTCAGGAGGCTTCACCTCAAATTCCAGGTCAACCCGACATCGTTTGACCTAGTTTTGGCTTCTGACGGAAAATCAGCAAACTTCGCACAACCAAGTCTTCAGCTTCTCGAGAAAATCGGAAACTTTGCACTCTAATATGCAAGGATTCTCTTCAAGTTTTATCCGAGGAAATCAGGCCAACACATGTGTGTAATTGTCAGAAAAAAATACCGAAGAAAAAAGAAATGAAAAAGACCGAAAAACGGCCAAAAACCGACGACCCAATGGGGAAAAATCCCCCATGGTCGCCGGCGACCCTGGAAATCCGGGTCACCGGATTTTCGTCGAAAAGGCCATTTTTTGTCCTTTTTGCATTTTGAGATGTTTAGCTCCTGTGATTTTCTAAAAATTTGATTTTCGGGGCATGAAATCAGCCGATCTTCATCAACATCTCAGATTCGCCGTCAAAAGCATGGGATCATCATCGGACACTTCAAAATCGCCAACCGGCCAACCAGAAAGCACACTTTCTGTCCGACCGATCAATAGATCGACAAGACAGATGTTGTCGGCCCATTGACAGCAATTAGTTTCTAAAGTTGCATAATCATCCGACATCAAACAACATGAAGATCCATCAGCAATCATCGCAAGAAGAATTCCAAAAGACGCAGTGCGGCCCACGACTCTTCAAGTGCCTTAGCAACCACTTAATGCAGTTAAATGACCTATTTTATGACGAGTTAATGCGGTCATTAACTCATTATTTTGGATAGCCCAATCAGAAGCAAGGAGAAAGGAGTTACAAGCCAAAGCAACCATGACATTAAATCATGTAACTCCCCTCATCATGGAGTTTAAAGGCGATTAAATATCCATTATTCTCCATCGGCCAATCAAAAGCCAAGGCAAAAGAGTTATAAAATCGTGAATTAAAAACATGTAACTCCTCCCATCATGGAGAATTAATATAATCAATACTCATAAACTCTCCTCATGGCTACCAAAAGCATATAAAAGGGGGTCACTCCAAGAAGAACAGAATCGATCGATCGAAAACAAAAAAGTCCATAAAAATCTTGAAAAAATCCATAAAATCGAAAAACGTCTGCAGAAGTTGCTGCAACAACCTCTCCTCTATTAAAGAGGCTCTAAAAAAAAACACACCATAAGGTGATCGAAGCCCCTTGGGGGGGGTGCCCCAAGGCCCCCTTCTTCTATCCACATGGCTTAGACGTGGCTTTTCAGCCCATCTACTCATCTTTTTATTGGATATAAGACCTTCTCTTGGTCTTTATCATCTTAAAATCTGAGGTCCAAGCCAAACCAAGCGAATCAAAGAGTCATATGTTCTCATTTGAAGGATGATGGCAAAGTCCATACATGACTTGCGACCGTCAATCTGAATGAGTCCCCACAATCAACTGAGAAGATAGAATTCATTTTCTTGCTTTTTGTTGTATTTTCTATTTTCTAAAGAAACAAAAAAAATCACAACTCTTGTATTTCATTATTGATAAGAACTTTAAATCGCCTTTCACGAAAAAATCCCCTTTCACGGCAAAAATCGCCTTTCATGGCAAAACAAAATGAAATCGCCCTTCACGGCAAAATCATTTCGCTTTTCTTAAATATATATATATATGTGCAATCAAAACTAGAAAAAAGTTGATTTCCTTTTCTACTTGTGAAGGTGGATCTTCGGACTACCACTTCTAAATTCCAAGTAAATTAGAAAATCTGGCATACTCGTACAAAAAATGTTGATGCTCGTTTCTCTCTGCCCCCCGGGCACGAAAGGGCCAGAACCCACGAACTCCCACGTCCACTGACCCCGGTAGTCCCAGGACCGAAGGAGAAGTCGGGCCCATCAATACCCTCTCAAACATCAAGAAGCTATATGAGGTTACATCCGACCGCAGATCTTGTCAGAATCATCCAAAAACTGCAAAATCCTTCAAAATAGCCATAGGAAGAGCACACATGAGGTTTCGGGCTATTTCGACATTATTTTACCTAACTTCACTCTTCCAACAGCTGAATAGGAGCTCCCGGCGGGCGGTGAAGCTAGAGACCCTGATTCACAAAACAGAGCACACAGTTGGCCTCAAAATGCCACTACATCAAATTCCCGCCCATTCTGACACCGTTTAGCCCAAAAGCAAACAGCCGTAGCAAAGTCAACTCTCCCGACAGAGACAGCATCGAAGACATCAAACCTTCAATCAAAGCCTATGGATGGTCTCATAATACTTCCAACTGGCTCTATGTCAAATTTCAGGCCAAACCGACAACGTTTGACCCAGCACCAACCCTCAAACAGCATAACCAAGCCTCTCGGCGATGGAAACCACCAAGGCTATCACTCATTAAATAGAGCACATGGGTGGTCTCGAAATACTTCCAAGGGGCTACATGTCAGGCTTCTGGTCATTTCGACAATATTTTACCAAACTTTGACCTCCCGAAACCCAAATCAAACCTCCTAATGGTGGAGCCTCTCGGGACCAAGATTTCCAAATCTAAGAAAATAGATCATCTTAAAATGATTCCAAGAGACTCCCTGCCAAATTTTAGTTCAATCAGACAACGTTTCACCGTACATCAAAGCGCGGCATCTCCCTCGCGACAAAATCAAGTCTACTGGCGACAGGACTCCACATGGCTTCAAAACTCAAACAAAAACCTGTGGTTGGTCTTATTGATTTCCCAAGAGGCTTCACTTCAAATTTCAGGTCATTCCGACATCGTTTGACCTAGTTTTGGCTTCTGACAGCAAATCGACAACTCCACCCGACAAAGTCTTCAGTTTTCCCATAAAATCATAAACTTTGCCCTTCAATCTTAGCGGCTTCTCACCAAAATATGTGCAGAAATACCAAGAAAAAAGTCAAAGAAGAAAAAAATAGAGAAAAACAGAAGACGGCTGAAAAAAGGTGACCAAAAGGGGCAAAAGGTCCCGTGGTCACCAGCGACCATAGGTGTAGGGTCGCTGGATTTCCGCCAAAAACCATATTTGGGTGTCTTTTTGCCTTCCGAGCTATTTGGCCTCAGTGATTTTCAGAAACTCGGATTTTCGGAGCACGAAATCTATCGATCTTCGACAGCATCTAAGATTCGTTGTCGAAATCATGGGCTCGTCATCGAACGCTTCGAAATCACCAACCGGCCGACCAAGAAAACACACTTTCTGCCCGACCGATCGAGAAATTGACGGGACAGATGGTACTGGCCCACTTGTATCAATTAATGTTTGAAATTACATGATCATCCGACAAGAATTGGCATGAAAATCCACTGGCGATCTAGGCTTCCTACGTCATAGGTAGAATTCCAAAAGGCGCGGCACGGCTCGCGACTCTTCAAGTTCTTTGGTGGCCACTTAATGCAGTTAATGACCCATTTTATGACAAATTAATGTAGTCAATTACTCATTATTGTGGACGGCCCAATCAGAAGCCAAGAAATGGGAGTTACAAGTCAAACACAATCATGGCATTAAATCATGAAACTCATCTCATCATGGAGTTTAAATGCAATTAAAAGCCCATTATTCTCCAACGGCCAATCAAAATTCAAGAAAAATGAGTTACAAAAATACAAATTTAAAAACTTGTAACTCCTCCCATCATGAAGCTGTTGGAAATAGGTGGGCCTCTAGGATAAGTTTTTAAAACTTTTGACCCACTTGACTCAATGATCAACTACCCAGAAGGCTACAAAACCCAATCTAGGATCCATGTCCTCTTTCTCATGATCATGTACAGTAATACACCCTATCTAGAAGATAGAAACAGCAGCAAACATGCAACCACGAAATTCCACAACATACAAGGAGTAGAAAATACCTTTGGAGCTCGGTTGTGCTCTAATGGAGAACTTGATTCAACTCTTTGATGAAGAGCTCTTCCAAAATCAGAATCTCCAACGCTCAATTGTCTTCCACACTATGTCCCGCTTCATATCTCTTTCCTCAAGAGAGATGGTGAAATCTCCAAGAGAAAGACTAACTAGAATCTCTAAGGGAAACTAGAAGAGAAACTAGAAGAGGCAAGAGAGGACGAGCATGTGCAACTCTTGCACAAAAAGGTTTTGGGCGTGAATCCCTATTTGGGGATGTGCATGGACGTCCAACCCTTGTTTTCTCTCTTATTTATAGCCTAAGCAACCTCCTCTTTGTTTATTAATAGAAGTTCAACTTCCATAATAATTAGTAACTCTCATTCCTACTACTACCACTATTAAAAGTCTCGCTTCAAATAGAAATAGTAAGTTTCCTTTTGAGTTCAAATAGAATTAGTAATGATCCAATTTTGGGCTAGCGTGGGGACCACTAGGGATTCCATAGAAAGCTAGCTCCAACTGGGACACTGTGACCCCACATCTCATGTGCAATCCAGGCCCGCAGTTAATTGCAAATAACTCCACTATATAAATGCAATTGAACTCCAATCTTAGGAATAAATTACATGAAGACCCTAAACTTCCCAATGTCCACAAGTCGGCCCCTCCATCAATATCCATGGATCAATTGGACCTGTCTTCCAATCTTAGATCCATATCTTATTATCCTTGTGCCCTAATTATAATGATCATTTGGTACCTATCCAATTAACTCTTAATTGGAATGGGTGTGCACTTACCAATGATAAATCCATTAATTGGCACAAGGGGATATTAAAGATTCCATCTTGACCATCAAATGTTCCCACAGCTCTACTACCACGTACCCAAATCACCGAGGTGTTGACCTACAATTGGCCTCACTCATTGGTGACTCAAAGCAAATGAATAGATAGAAACTTGAGTTCATTAATGTCTCATGATTGAGAGCCTATTGCTAGGAATTATGAGAGCAGACCTTTAAAGTAAAGACAGTGTTCATAAGGCGCTTCTCATGGTCCTTCAATACATCCAATGTACCAGCACTATGATCCAGAATCTTACATTTTGATGATTGAGACAAATCGTACTATCTCATAGTAATCAAAGTACTATAACCTTGTCAGATGAGATGTCCAGTCTCATCACTGGTTGTGAAGATATTCAAGTTTTAAATTTGCAATGCCTATCTGCCGTATGTGGATCTTATCCATACACATGTATTGCATCTAGTATACTTATGGACTCCGGTTCATCTCATGAACCATCATGTCATTCGTATTAGTTATGTGCAAACAAATAATAAAACACCATTCATCTTATGAAAGGAAAGCATGAATATATTGATAAATAAAGAAATTAATCAATTTATTACATCACTCTTAATGGATTGAGACCATAAAACTAACAGAAGCATTAATGCAATTAATGCATTTAATGCTCATAAACTCCCCCCATGGCCACCAACAGCCTATAAAAGGAGACCATTTCCACCATTCCAAGGCATGATGTACACGATGTGCAAACCCTAGAAAAAACTCTGCAAAGTTGCTACGACACTCCAATGACGATCTCTCCTCCGTTGAAAAAGTTCTGCAGCGACCACCACTACAAGGAGACCAAAGTCCCTTGGGGGGCCACACACCCCCACCCCCCGACCCAGGCCCTCTCATTCTATCTCCATGGCTTGAACATGGCTTTTCAGCCTGTCTACTTGGGTTTTTATTGGATATAGGACCTCTTCTTAGTCCTTGTTCTCTAAAAATATGAGCTCCAAGCTGAGCCAATAGAATCAAAGGCATCCTCTATTATCATCTGAAGGATGACGGCAAAGTCCAAACATGGCTTGTAACCATCAATATGAACGAATTCCCGTAATCTTCTGAGAAGTTAGATGTTCCTTCTTCCTTTCCATTGTATTTTGTACTGTTTAAAGAAACATACAATTCACAACTCTTGTCTTCTTTTTTTTATAAGAATTGTAAATCGCCTTTCACGGCATTCAGATCAAATCATATCTCTTTTCTTAACACATATGCAATGAAAGTTAGAAAAAAGTTAAATTTCTTTTCTATATGTGAAGGTGGATCTACGGACCACCACTTGTTAATTCCAAGTAGAGTAGAAAATTTGCCATACCCGTACAAAAAATGTTGATGTTTGCTTTGTATCAGGTCACGAAAGGGTTGGACCGCACAGACTCTCACGTCCGCCAACCTCAGTAGTCCCGCGAACAAAAAGCGAGCCCATCAAGCCGGCACACCTGGTGGGACTCGTTCATTTGATAACATGATGCTTAGAAAATAAACATTTGCATATTATATTTTTGCTCTATGTTTATGCTTCTTTTCTGGATTCCTTGTCTCCTTTCTACTTGGCGGCCTATAATGGATTTTGTAACTAAAAAAAAAAAACATGAGAAGGGATTTATGAGAATTACTAATTTTATTCTTGAGTTTAATTCCACCCTTTCCATTTTCAAAAAAAAAAAAAAAACAAATTTCTCACTTTTAGATTCAAATATGAGAAACTTTGGTTCTTTCCCTTTCGGACAATAGCTCGTAGAAATGTTTGAGTTAACGTTCGGATCGGGGGGTGATGGTCCCGGCTTTTCTCTCTTGCCTTCCTCCGTCCCGAGTCCGCCGGGGTTCGGCAGGGCAAAGAAGAAAGCGAGCATCAACATTTTGTACGGGTATGCCAAATTTTCTGTTCTACTTGGAATTTGAAATAGTGATCTGGAGATTCACCTTCACAAGTAGAAAAGAAATCAAAACTTTTTTTCTAATTTTCCATTGCACATATATTTTAAAGAAAGAGACAAGATTTTTTAATGCCGTGAAAGGCGATTTTGTTTAGTTTGTTGTGAAAGGCGATTTACAAATCTTATCAATAATGAAATACAAGAATTGTGATTTTTTTTTGTCTCTTTAAAAATACAAAATTCAATAGAAGAGGAAGAAAGAGGGATCTGACTTCTCAGGAGATTGTGGGGACTCGTTTAGATCGATAGTCGCGAGTCATGTATGTACTCCGCCATCGTCCTTCAGATAAGAACACTTTGATGCTTTTGATTCACTTGGCTTGGCTTGGACCTCGGATTTTTAGAGGACAAAGATCAAAGGAAGGTCCTATATCCAATAAAAAACCAAGTAGACGAGCTGAAAAGCCGCATCTAGGCCATGTTGGATAGAAGAAGAGGGGAAACCTTGGGGTGTGGCCCCCCAATGGACTTCAATCACCTTGTGGTGTTTGCAGCAGAGTTTCTTCGAGGCAAGAGAGCTTCTTTGTGTAGAGAATTCTTCAGGATAATTTTCAGGACCCTTTCCCTTTGGAATGACCACCTATTTATAGGCTTTTGGTAGCCATTAGGAGGGTTTATAGGTATTGATTGTATTAAAGTTCCATGATGGGAGGAGTTACAAGATTTAATTTCATAATTTTGTAACTCATTTTTCTTGGATTCTGATTGACCGATGGAGAATAATGGGCATTTAATCTCCATGATGATGGGGGTTTCATGATTAATTACCATGATTAATCTCCATAATTGTAGGAGTTACACGGTTAATTGCCATGATTAATTGGACTTGTAACTCCCATTTGCTTGCTTCTGATTGGGCCGTCCAAAATAATGAGTTAATGACCATAATAATTTATCATAAACGGGTCAATTAACAGCATTAATTGGTCGCCAAGTTGCTTGAAGAGTCGCGGGCCGCGCCGCGTCTTTTGGAATTCTTCTTGTGATGATCATCGATGGATCCGCATGTTGTTTGATGTCGGATGACGATGCAATTTCAGACATTGATTGGTACCAATGGGCCAGCAACATCTTTTCAGTCGATTTCACGATCAATCGGGCAGAAAGTGTACTTTCTTGGTTGGCCGGTTGACGATTTTGGAGTGTCCGAGGGTGATCAAATCATTTCGATGGCAGATCCGCGATGTTGACGAAGATCGACGGATATCATGCCTCAAAAATCAGAATTTGAGAAAATCACAGGGGCCAAACATCGCGAAACGCAAAAAATACCCAAAAAAGTGGGTTTCCGGGAGAACTTTGGCGGCCCGGATCCCTATGGTCGCCGGCGACCATGCACCATGGTCACCGGCGACCATGGGCCAAGGTCGCCAGCAACCATGGGATTTTTTCCCATTTTTTGGTCGCCGTTCGGGCGCCGTTTCTCGGGCTTTTTTGCTTCTGTTTTCTCCTGTATTTTTCTTGACATTTCTCCTCATTTATTGACTTGATTTCCCTAAAGAAAACCTATCGAGAAGCCATGCAAATCAGAACACAGAGTTTCCTATTTTTGGAAAAGCCGAAGACTTTGTAGCCGATTTTCCGCCAAGAGTTGAAACTAGGACAAACGATGTCGGAATGACATGAAATTTGAGAAAGTTTCCTAAGCATTAGATAGGACCAACCATGGGCTTTTATTTGAGTTTTGAAGCCGTTTGGGGTTCCATCAATGCTAGACTTGATTTCACCGTGAGGAAGATGTTGAGCGTCGATGTACGGTCATCCGATGTCCGATTGACCTAAAATTTGACTAGGAGCCTATTGGGGTCATTTTGAGATGATCCATTAGCTTCGATTTGGATGCCATGGTCCCGGGGAGCTCCGCCGCCAGTAGGCTTGATTTTGCTTCGGAGCGTCAAAGCCAGGTCAAATGTCGTCGGAATGACCTGAAATTTGACGTGCAGCCTTTTGAAAGCATGTAGAAGCTACTCATGCGCTTTGTTTGACAAGTGGCGGCATCAGAGGTCCTCGCCGCCGAAAGGCTTGATTTTGCGGTTCGAGAGTTAATGGCGGGTCAAACGGTGTCGGTTTGACTTGAAATTCGATGTGGAGCCTTTTAGAGGTATTTTGAGACCATCCATAGGCTCTAATTGAAGATTTGGTGTCTTCATCACTGTCGCCACCGGGAGCTCCCGTTTAGCTGTTGGAGGAC
Organism: Persea americana; assembly: GCA_029852735.1. Taxonomy (NCBI): domain Eukaryota; kingdom Viridiplantae; phylum Streptophyta; class Magnoliopsida; order Laurales; family Lauraceae; genus Persea; species Persea americana. The sequence goes on along the minus strand of CM056809.1, from coordinate 40,717,775 downwards.
TGAAGTTAGGCCAAATGGTGTAAAAATGGCCCGAAACTTCTTTTGTATCTCCTTTTTGGCTATTTTGAAGGATCTTGCAGTTTTTCTTTTATTCTAACAAGATCTGATGCTTGAAGCAACTTTGCCTATTTGTAGTAGGATATGGCTCCATGTAGCTTTTGATGTTGAGGAGGCTAAGTGACATTTTTGGTGTCAACAAATGCCCCCTCGAGGTACAGCGACGAATTGCATAGCTTTTGCAGTCGATGTGCCTCGAAGAAAACTTTGAAGGAGAACTTTTGACTTGAACAAGAGTCTCTGAGCATAGCATTTTGAGTTCCCAAGGGGATTTTATGGCAATGAGAGAGATCACGTACCATCTCAAGGCAAAATTTTGAAAATGACATTTGGATTGGGTTTTTGGGTCTTGGATTTTTTTTTTCCTTTTTGACCTTGTGAACCTAAAGGCTTTGTGTGGCGCATCAGGCAGTCAAGAAGGTTTTTGGTTTTTGACCTTGTGACCTAATAAGCTGTACGTGGCAGGTTAGGGGGTCCGATTTTGGTTTTTGGTTTTGGCCTTGTGACCTAACAAGTTGTATATGGCAAGTTAGGGGACCGGGATTTGGTTTTGGTTTTGGTCTTGTGACCCAACAAGCTGTATGTGGCAAGTTAGGGGACCATGGTTTGATTTTTGGTCACTCTTTGGGACAATTTTGGGTCCATTGGAGTGGTTTGGGTTTTTTGTGGAATGTCAATTTCAAAGTTTTGGCTTAATTTGGTTCATGAGGTGGGATGGTTTGGATTTTTGGAAACTCATGATGCTTGGATTTTTATTTTATTTTTATTTTTTTTGTATGGTCCAATCAACTCAAATGAGGCATGGAACCATTTTTGTATGCTCTTGGTAAGAGGAATTTTGACTAAAAGCCACTTTTAGTGCCTAGATGGTCAAACCTGGCTCATGTGGGCTAACCCATGGGACCTTAAGCATTAAAGATGGCTTAGATCTCATGTGGTGTCATTTTTGTAAAGAATATCTAAAAATATCTCTCTTTGGTAGAGAATATCTAAAAATATTCCTACTTGGAGATAATCTCTCAAGTTTCCTTGATTTTGGGAGAGATTTTCTCAAAGTATCTTTCTTTGGGAGAAAGTTTCTGATAATCCCTTTCTTTTTTGAGAGAGTTTCTCAAAAGATCTCCTCATTGGGAAAGAATATCCCATGATCCCTTTCTTTTAGGAAGTTTGCTAATTTTTAGCACTTACCTCCTTTCTTTTCTCCTTCTTTCCACTTTTGGTTTGCTTTCTTCTATAAAAGCAAGGAGGTTGGATCTCTTGTTGCTTATTGCTCTCTTTTTACAAAAATCTTCAAGAGTGCTCCAAGGTCAAGGATTCTTCTTCTTCTTCAAGGATCTTCTAGTTCTTCCACTTTCTCCATGGCTTCAAGTAAGTTTCTTCTTTTTCCTTAAGAAACCCCATGCAGAAATAGAAAAAGGTTTTCTTTCTTTCCATTTCTTTTCTTTGTTTTTTCTTTTTCACGTGCATTCTTTTTCTTTTTCACACATTTTTTTTTCTTTTTCATGTGCATTCTTTTTCTTTTTCACAAGTTTTTTTAACTCTTTTTTTTCCTTTTTTCTTTCTTTCTTTTTTTTTTTCTTCTCTTTCTTTCTTTCTTTTTTTTTTTCTTCTCTTTCTCTCTTTCTTTTTTTTTTCTTTCACGGTTTCTCTCTTCTTTCTTTTTTACCTTGTTTTTTTTTCTCTTTTCTTTTTTTTTTTTTTTGTGTGTGACCGTACGAACAAGACCTTACAGTCATGGCCGTACGGCCATGTGGACTATTTTTTTTTTTAAGAGATTATTTTCTTCTCCTTTTTTTTTTCTTTCTTTCCCGGATTTTGAGACACGCATGCATGATAACTTTCCTTTTGTGCATTTTTTTTTATAAAATTGGAAGGATGATAATGCACACCTAGAAATCTTTTCGCAAGTCTTCGGATTTGGAGCTCGCAGCAATGTTGAGCCCTTTTCCAATCTTGTGGATATTTCGAGAAGATTTGGCTTGATCTCGCAACAATGTTTGAGTTCGAGCCTTCTTCAAGAATTTTCCAATGATTATGAGCTTGCAGCGATGTTGAGCCCATCTTCAAGCTCCTATTTCTTTCGGGATGTTTCCTTTTTCTTCGAAATTGCCCTGGAACCATGCCAAAATTTCGCTAGAATTTTTTTTTAGCAAAATTTTGTTATTTTGATGATTGATTTTCTCTCTTTCCTATCCTTTGTAGGTAGTTCCTCCAGAACAAACAAGGGTAAGGAGCCTGTCACTGATGCGCCCCGCCGTTGTACCAGATCCTCTAATGTGGTCGTACAGCAGGCCTGGGAGGACGTTCAGTACGTTGAAAGAGACTTGGAAGAGTGTGACTCGCTCAACCGAGATGAGATGAGGCAACGTTTGATCGCCCTCAAGGATGAGAAGTTTTACAAGATTGTGGTAAGCAACCGTCCTTAGGTCACGGACGATCAGAGCATTATGCCCAAGCCTACCTTCTCCTTTGGTGATGCAGTCCCCAACAATTCAACATACCAATGGAGATGTTTTCAGTTCTCTTACACAGTTAATGGTGAGAAGAGAACTATTTCTACCCGGTCGACCTTCGATCGGACTATCTCGATCATGAGCCTTTCCTCCACATGTTCAAAGAGGGAAGATCCTCCAAGCTGGGTGAAGAGGACTAGTGTGATCAAGACCGGGGCTTTATTTGGCGGCCCTTTTGGTTTTGCAGATAAGTCACCTGCCCATATGGACATTTTGATGCCGGCCAGCGGCTACCAAGGTTCAGATCACCCATCGATCGATTTGAGACCGGTGGGCCTTAGCATTTTCAAGGGCGATGGCAGCAATTGGGTGAAGCCTTTTCAACTTCGCGGCCGTTTCAGTACTGACTCGAGTTGGGAGTCGTGGACTGATCACATCCTTCAGGTCGGCGGTGCCATTCTGAAGGAGGCTGAGATTTTTTATGAGGATCGGGCTTTTCAGCAAACCGTGGTTTTCTCCGATGAGGCCTTCATGGCCATGCTGGAGTCATTCCTTCCACAAACCAACACCTTCGTTGTCATGAACGGTGAGATTGGTTTTTCTATAAAGGAACTGAGCGCCATCACTGGGCTACCTATCCTCGGCAATCTCTATGGGGAGTTCATGCCTATCGAAAGCGTCCTTGAGGAGCAGTCTGAGGAGTTCAAGCCTTTGTACTTTCAGCTCGTCGCCTTCTACGACTTTTTGAAGGAGAAGGAGGGCTCGAAAGTCCGGTGTAGCAGTTGAAAGAGTGGTAGCTTTTTGTCTTCCAACTTCTTTGACAGCGGGGAGTCTTCCCAGAGTACGACCTAGGAAGCCAGGGCTAAGAACCTGGATCCGAAGAAGATCTCCGCCATGCGAGAGAATTTGAAGGAGTTCTTCGCAAGCACAAACGCCATTCATTCTGACATTGCGCTGCGGAGAGATCTCGCTGTTTACCTCACTTATTGGCTGGGTGAGGCTATTTTTGCTGGAGGAGATTGTACGCACATCAGGCCGCATTGCATTTTTCCGGCTTGTGAGATGGCATTGAGAGAGCGGCTTGCTTTGGTGCCTGCTCTTTATCCTATTTGTGTACCGAACTGCAGGCCGCTGCTTTGCTGGTTCGGCTTGGGCTCCCTATGAATAAGGTATTTTCAGCCCATATTTTCTATTCTTGGTATGTATACCACTGTCCCAGTTTCCACCGATTGGGCACTGCACAGGGCAATGATCCTTTCATGATTCGGTTGGCTAAAAGGAAGCATGTTTCCGTATCTCTCGATTCTAAGACGTCGAGATGGGGCAGTCTTCGGTGAAGCTTTCTCCGGGTTTGCGGAAGAAGGCTTTTGATTATGGTGTCTCCCGTGTTTCGACCAGGGCACGATTGAGGAGACACTATTCTTTGACAAATGCGGAGAGGAGTTGGCTTTTTAACATACGTGTCGACACGATGGTGTACCGCAGACATCTTTTCATCGACATCTAGTCGTATGTTCCTTCGCGTTTTGCCATGCAGTTGGGCTTCTCTCAAGGCATTGTTGGAGCGCCTTTGAGCAAGGTGAAGTGTTTTGGAGGTCTGCAGGACTGGAGGAATGCATGGGCTTTCTATAGTGCAGAAGATACTACTGCCATGATTTCTTATCCTGAGTTGCCCACTTTTCGGACTGACGGCTTCACAAAATGGTTTGTGGAGAGCTTTTCGGCATACCGGGGGCTTTCCAAGAAAGAGCTTAATGTAAAGCAGTCTTCTGGGAAGGGTCTTGGGAAGTCAGATGGCGTCCGCCAAGAGGAAGTTCTGGCTTTCCTTTTTGGAGAGAAGCACAGAACAGGTTTTCTCGAGGACCAGGACGTCATCAGATCGGGAGCTACACAAGAAATACCTTGTGAGGTCTTGGAATAGCTCGCAGAGGAGGAGGCTGAGGTCGCTGCTTGGATACAAGCCGAGCAAGCAAAGGCTTCCATGGAGTCTGCCGGCAAGAGCAGACCATCCAGTGAGGACTTTGGCGAGAGGCCCGATTTCGATGGTGGGGCGGGTACTTCCAGCAATTCGCCCCGTAGGAGCAAGAGGAAAAGAGGACAGCGCCGAAGTTAGAGACCGCACGAAAACTCTCCTGATCTAGAAATTCCTTCCACCATTGTTGAGGAGCCATCAAGGGATGGTAATGAGCCTCCAGAGAAGAGAATCCGAGAGGAAGAGACCATTAATGATAGTATGCTTTTCCCTTTTCTCTTTCCGTTTCTTTTCTTTCATGAGAGCTTTTGTTTTGATCTACTGCTTTCTTCCTTTTGGCAGAAGATTATGGTTTGATGATGCCTGAGGTTCCGGCCGATGAGGCGGTGACGGATCCAATCGTGGCATCTGAGGAAGAACCCAGAGACTCTAAAATAGATCCAGAATCTTCACCTGTTATGATTTCTTTTTTCTTTTTGTTTTTCTTTACCGCCATTTGCTGACATATATTTTTTTTGTTTTTTGCCAGCTGACTTGCCAAAAGATTCCGATGACTTTGAGCCATCCATGGATGCAACTTTTGATGATGCTTCGGATGAGCTCATGGAGGCAGAAAGCATTCCGCCGGTCGTCGAAGAAGGTACTTTGCTGTGATAATCTTGATTTTTTTTTATTTTTGACATCATATTCATACCTTTTCTATTTTTCATTAGCAGGTTGTGAGGCAACAGGAGAAATTCCTCTATCTTTCCCAGAGCCAGAGCAGGGGGTGCCCGCAGCTGATCCAGGAGTAGGGACTTCTTCTACCAGTTTTGATGAGGCAGAGGAAAGTCCGCGTGCTGATATTCCCTCCCCAGCGGCTCCAGTTGGAAAGAGCTTCTTGATTACTCTTCCAACGGTGCCTGACATGGGCAGCCGACCAACGGAGCATGGCGAGTCTTCATCTAAGCCATCCCGTCAGTTTACGAAGAAGGTGTTGAAGAGAGTCTTGAGCTCATGGGTCGAGACTCTTTCTTCTGGCCATTTGGAGGCTGGTTTCGGCATGGTTAAGCATGTACAGGACATTCTTGCCGATAGTGAAGAAGTCGGTCTGGACATTACAGATGCGAAGGCTTTTGTTGATGAAGTCATCACTCTAGGCAACAAGTGGAATGAGACCAAAAGCTTTCCAAACGGTGACTTCTTCAATGAGATGTTTTTGAAGCGTTCTACAAGGTCAAATCTGAACTGGATGAGATCTTGCAGACTCGGAAACAGCTTATTCGGGAGAGGAATATCACCGAGTTGGCTATTATCGAGCTAACATAGGAACAGCACCGTCTCGATAAGGAGGTCATTGAGGCCAGACAGTGCCTTGAGCTATTGGAAGAACAAGCCGCTGCCAAGTGGGCTGCTACTTTGAAAGCTCGCGATAAAGAGAGGACTCTCATTCGCCAAGTTGAGGAGGTTGAAAGCAATCTCCGGAGGAAGACTCGGGAATATGAACAATGGCAAATTCTCTGGGAGAAGCTTCCTCGTGCTGAAGATGGGTCACGACGGCATACTGCATTTTATGGGAAAATCCTGAAGAAACGTGGCTTGGAAGCTTTGGAGGCTAAGGCCAAGAGTTTGCTTGAGGAGTTAAGCCTTTGGCTGAAGACCATGTCAGACTAGTCTCCTGACTTTGTAGCAAACTTTTCCTCTTTTGTTCTGGTACCTCCATGTATAAACATTTTTTAGCACCTTCTTTTTTGGTATTCCCCTGTTTCACTTAAACTCTTTTTTATGAAAGTAAGTAAAAGTTGGATGGGAATGTTTGTTTGAAAATTTGATCAAAAGGTTGTCATTTTGTGAAAATATTTTGTTAAATGGTTGTTTTGGGCATGAAAGCCAGATTTTGTGGCAAAAAGCCTAATTTTCGAGATGGCATGAAAGCCAAATTTTGGTGGCATGAGAGCCAAAATTTTGTTTGTAGCATGAAAGCCGGTTTTTTGCATGAGAGCCGATTTTTGTGGCGTGAAAGCCAAGTTTTGGTTTTGTGGCATGAGAGCCAAAATTTGTTTGTGGCTGGGAGCCAATTTTTGTTTGTTTGGCGTGAAAGCCAGGTTTTGTGGCATGGAAGCCGAGTTTTTGGAAACCAAGTTTTGTTTTGTCGTCATGGAAGCCAAATTTTTTATTTTTTGGCATGAAAGCCAGGTTTCACTTTGTTGGCGTGGAAGCCAGATTTTTGGTTTTTGGCATGAAAGCCGGTTTTTTTTTTTTTTGGTTTTCAAAGTGCAAATATCGACTAAGAGTCGCCTCCCTGCTGAATGGTATTGCAAGTATCGATGGAATGTCACTTCCTTGCTCATTCGGTTGCGAGTATCGATGGAATGTCGCCTCCTCGCGGATTTTGGTGCAAGTATTGACTGAATGTCGCTTCCCTGCTTTTTTCACAAAAAATTTGTTTTGTGGGTATCGATGAAATGTCACCTCCCCACAATTTTTGAAATTTGAGGTTTTTTTTAACCTTTGTTTTTGTTTTGAAATTTGGGTTGTGGATGTCAGCTGAAACGTTGTGTCTCCACGATTTTTGAAATCTTGCAAGCATTGACGAGTTGTCACTTCCTTGCAATTTGAGGTTTTGGAAGTATCGAATGCGGTTCACATCCTTCCGATTTTTTGGGTTTTGTGTGAGTATCGACTAAACGTCGCTTCCCCACAGTTTTTGAAAATCCATTTTTTTGTTTAAAGACACGAGGGTCATAAATTTTGACTCAAAACCATTTTGGCGGTAAAAGTCAGGGTGGACTAGGGTGGAAATTCCTGAGTCCTGATTTTTGTTTCAAACCGTAAATTTTGGGTTCAAGGATCGAAAGTTTTGGTCAAGTTAGGGAAGGGGCTCCTAAACTTGGATTTTGGGTTTGACTTTTTTTTTTAACAATGAAACATTGAAAGTAAACATTGTTTTGGGTTTCTAGAAATTTTAACATAGAGATGAAAACTCTAAAAGGAGTGGGTTTGACGAGCAAGTACCTAGGGATAGGCTTTGGCTATGTAGGCATCGCTCTGACCCGATGTAAGAAGTCTTCAACTGCAGTACCGCTTCAAGAACTTGCCATTGATGGGTAGCATACATCTGTCACCCTCCATGTTTAGAAGAGCATATGCACCATTGGAGAAGACTTTGTCGATGACGAAGGGTCCCTCCCATTTTGGTTCAAATTTGCCTTTGGATTTGTGGGCCAAAACCCTTGGCATTTTCACCACAAGAACCAAGTCACCCTTTTTATGGGCACGTTGCCTGACCTTCTTGTCGAAAGATCCTGCCATGCATGCTTGGTAAAGCTCAACGCTTTGTAGAGCATCAAGCCGTCTTTCATCAAGATTATCTAGTTCTTAGAGTTTCAATTTAACGTTGCTTTCTTGCGTCATTTCATTTTGTAGAGATACCCTTAAGGAAAGAATTTGTACCTCTAGAGGAACAACTGCTTTACATCCATAGACCAAGGAGAATGGTGTGCTATGGGTTGGTCCTCGAACTGTAGTCCGGCAGGCCCATAAAGCTTTAGGCAGTTTGTCGCTCCAATCCCTTTTGTGACTAGAGACCATTTTCTTGAAAATTTTGCAGAGTGTCTTGTTGAAAGCTTCTGCCAGTCCATTCGCTGCCAGGTTATACGGAGTCGAAGGACAACTTTGGATTTTATATTTGTCGCAAAACCTGTAGAATCTGTGATTCCGGAATTGTGGTCCGTTATTATGGATGAATCTTTTAGGTATGCCAAAGCGACAAATGATGTTGGTTCGCAAGAGTTGAAGGACTGATGATATCTTCATTTCACTGAACGTAAATGCTTCTAATTACTTGGAGAAATAATCCGTAGCGGCGAAGATAAAGCGATGACCTTTGCTTGACAGGGGAGAGATAGGACCTATGATGTCCATACCCCATGCTTCGAAGGGTCATGAGATCGCTATAGGATGTAGCCATTCTGGAGGCATGTGGACATAATCTCCATGAACTTGGCATTGTTGGCAACGCTTAGCAAATTGCATTGCGTCAGCTACCATGGTAGGCCAATAATAACCTAACATTTTTATCAGATCATAGAGTTTAAGACCAGCCTGATGGGCTCCACAAAGACCAGCATGAACTTCTTTTAGAGTCTCTTCCGCCTCTTGTTGTGACAAGCAACGTAGGAGTACTCCATTGAAGGATTTTCTGTAAAGCTTTTTGGAAAATATGTCAAAATGAAAGTTTGGGGCTCGTCTTTGAATGCTTACCCGCTCTTTTCGATCTTCTGGTAGGATTCCGAACATAATATAATCAATGAACGGATCCCTCCAGTCGCCGATCGGAGGTTTAAGGATGGAAATCCAACTTCCAACCACTCGGTGGCATTCGGTAACTGCTTGGTGTGTGTTGAGAGGAGGGAGGATCCTTCTTTGACACACTGTAATTTGCATGTTTTCCCCTTCTTGGATTGCCATAAATGCAGTGAGTCCAGCCAGGGCATCTGCACGGATGTTTTCACCTCTAGGATGCGGGTGATGTGACAGATGTCAAACCTTTGACGAAGCGATTGCACCTTGTTGTAATAAGGCAACAGATCAGGCTTCCTGATTTCATATTTCTGATTCATCTGATTGACGATCAGTTGAGAATCCCAAATGCTTCCAGCTTGGTACTCAGCTGCATTATTTGAACACGGTTCCAATAGCGAGAATGTGTGTGGAATCATGTATTTGTCGGGACTAACAAAGAGAATGCCAATTCCCGATATCAGCTTTCCTTTTTCATTTGTCCTAGTTGCACCATCAAAGTACATGTCCCAAGAGGCATTTGGTAAGGAAATCTCCACGTTATAGACAGGTTCATCGGAGAATCCTTA